>CM044306.1:144640214-146120214 GCA_024291935.2 Okapia johnstoni
GTGCATATATATATATATACACACACACTAAGTTGCTTTGGTCATGTCTGACTCTTTGCAACTCTGTGGACTGTAGCCCACCAGGTTCCTCTGTCCATGGGATTCTCCAGGCAAGAATATTGGAGCAAACTGCCATGCACTCCCCTCCAGGGGATCTTCCCCACCAAGGGATCGAACACACATTTCTTATGTATCCTGCATTGGTGGGCAGGTTCTTTACCACTAGCGACACCTGGGAAGCCCCATATATATACATATACATGCTTTTCCCTATAGTTAGATTTTTCCCATCCTTACGGAGCTATATAGCAGAAAAGGAAAAAAAAAATCATTGCCTTTATCAGATATGTACACATTTTATCCTTGCAATATGTTTAAAATGCTTTTATGACTAAATCCTGGGAAAAATGTGAAGAATGCCTGGCTAGATACATGCTTTTCCAGTAAAAACACAGCACTGCTTATTAACTGTAGCATTTGGAAAAGCCTTTTCGACATGATGCACATTTTTGTTTTAGCTTGAGACTAAATCCTGTTTGGATCTAAGTTTTCTTTGGCTTTAAGAGAAAGTTTAACTGATTGTACAAGATGGGCCCTTGGGCTCTGCAGGGCATGTTCACTGCTTCCCTCCTCTCCCCCCACCCCCCCCCACTGCCCCCTAAGGCCAGAGGAAGTGCTAGCCTGTTAAAGTGCCTCTCTCCCAAGACGGAGCCAGGGTTAAAACCTTGAGATGTTTTCTCAACACATTAAGTAGAAATAAACTCTAACAACGGGGGAAAAAAGCAAACCCATCTGTCCCGTTGTCAGGATTTTTGAGACTGTCAATTGACTGACCTTGGAGTTGGAAAGCATTTTAGAGGCAGTGGAAGAAAAGTTCAATGTGGCTGGAGATGGATACAGAGACATTCTTAGAGGTCGCAAGTGAATCATGAATACTAGGATCCTGAGAACAGATGATGGAGTTTCCATTTTATCTCACAATTTTGGTGGGTGTGTGGTGATGACTTAAAATGATGTTAGGTTACTGAGCCAACATATTCTTGGAAAGAAATTTCCCTACTGTTTTATTCAAACTGTAAGTATATGGGGCCGAGGTGCGGGTCTGAGCTGAGGACACTTTAAAGTAATCAGGCTGTCAAATTAAAAGCAAACACTTTCTCAGCATTTCTGAAGACTGAAATAGTGAAAAGTGCATTGCCTTCTAAGTATTTCAGAGTTAAGTCATTTCTGCCTTATGGTTCTGGAAGACAGTAGGTGCATATGTATGGGAAGGCCCCTAATTCTCCTTCTAACTCACTGAATATCAACTGGGGAATATTCTGTCCCCCAAAGGAGTGGACTCTTGAGAGTCCCTTGGACTGCAAGGAGATCAAACTAGTCAGTCCTGAAGGAAATCAACCCTGAATGTTCATTAAAAGGACTGAAGCTGAAGCTCCAATACTTTGGCTACCTGATGCTAAGAGCCTACTCATTGAAAAAGATCCTGGTGCTGGGAAAGACTGAAGGCAAAAGGAGAAGAGGGCAGAAGAGGATGAGATGGTTAAGTAGCATTACTGACTCAATGGACATGAGCAAACTCCAAGAGATAGTGGAGCACAATGGAGTCTGGCATGCTGCAGTCCACAAGGTTGCAAAGAGTTGGACACAATTGAACAACAAGGGACACTTGACAATGTCTGGAAACGTTTCTGTTGTCACAAACATGGGGGTGGAAGGTGAGATGGTGCTACCAAGCATTCAGTGGGCAGAGGCCAGGGATGCTGCAAACATCTTACAAAGCACAGGACAGCCCCTTGCCTCCAACCTCACACTCCAACAAACACTTATCAGCCCTCGAAAATCAAGAGTGCTCCTGTTGCGATTCCCTGCTCTAATGGGAAGCAGAAATGATCAGCTGCAACAGAATCTTCCATCAATATTCTAACTGGTTCCCCTCAACAACACCCTTCTGTCCCATGACCTAAACAGATGCTACTCACAGTGTGGTCCACAGACCAGCAGCATCAGCACCACCAGCTAGCTTCCTACAGATGTAGAACTTCAGGCCCCATGCAGGCCAATGGAACTAGTATGTGCATTTCAGTAAGAACTCCAGGGGACTCCTAGACATTTTCCAGTGTGAGAAGCACTGTGGAAGTGCCCCTTCCCCACAGGCTGTCTGTCCTTCTCCTGTTCACTCAGCACTAACTCTGTACTCTGCCTTCCAAGGAAGCAGATCTAGTAAAAAGCAGCTCTCCTCTCCAACACTTTTTCCCTGAAAACTTCCCTCCAGCAGAGGCTCCCCCTGGCTCCCTGCAAACACCAGTTCATTCTATAACCCTTTCAGGAGAAGGCAGCCCATCCCCCACAGCCCCTTTGTCTAGTCAAGGAGCTCGCCCGCCACTTGGAGAAAAACATCAGAAGGCAGAATCACTAAATTTAAAAAGAAATCAGGTAAAAGCCAAAAGAGAACTTTTGAAAAACATCTGAAAAGTCAAGGTGCTCAATATCTATATTCATCTATTTATCTATCTGTCTAGTGTTGGATACAAGGTTTCCCAGGTGGCTCAGGGGTAAAGAATCCACCTGCCAATGCAGGAGATGTGGGTTCAATTCCTGGGTCGGAAGATCCCCTGGTGAAGGAAATGGCAGCCCACTCCAGTATTCTTGCCTGGGAAATCCCATGGACAGAGGAGCCTGGAGGGCTACAGTCCACAGGGTTGCAAAAGACTTGGACACAACTTAGTGACTAAACAACAACCATGTTGGATACATGAATGTATTTTCTTCTCTGGATGCACACTTTATAGGAATGTGATTTTCTAACTAGAATCTAATGTAGAAGCTCATCCTTAAGTCTCATCAGAAGCAAGGTATCAGAGAAAGGAAAAAGGAAAGAAAATTCTTGGCTGAAGCACTGAGAACTATGTGAATTTCTGCGTTCTCTTCCTCGGATACCTTTGCCAGGTCATAAAAGCATAAAAATTGGTCTAAAAAGGATGGGGAAGTAACTGCTAAGTTATCAAGACAATAATAAGTCTAGTTAGCTAAACAGGAAGCTTATTTCATTAATACCATAATTTTGTGAACAGGGGGTCAATTTCTCTTTTATGAGGCATGTGAAACACGTTGTCATAATTCGGACAGTTGTGTCTCCTGAAAGTCAAGCAGCTGGTGAGGATGTGGGACTCATCCCGACAGGAGTTTAACACTTTACATGTTGGTATAAACTACTTACCCACCAGTAAGACTGTTTTTTAGGATATGACACTGGTATGGTTGCAAAGCTGTAAAGAGTGGAAACAGAGAGAGCTGTGGCTGAGACTTTTATCTTAGTTGGAACAGATGAGATGGTGTCAGGAAAGGTTACATCACCAACAAAAACAACCTCTACAGATTTTGCCTCCAGTAGGAGGAGTGCCTGGGCTTCCCTGGTGACCCAGCTGGTAAAGAATCTGTCTGATATTCTGGAGACCGTGGTTCGATTCCTAAGTTGGGAAGATCCCCTGGAGAAGGGCTAGGCTACCCACTCCAGTATTCTTGGGCTCCTCTGGTGGCTCAGACGGTGAAGAATCAGACTGTGATGTGGGAGACCTGGGTTTGATCCCTGGGTTGGGAAGACCCCCTGGAGGAGGACATGGCAACCCAATCCAGTATTCTTGCCTGGAGAATCCCCATGGACAGAGGAGCCTGGAGGGCTACAGTCCATGGGATCACAAAGAGTCAGATACGACTGAGCAACTAAGCACAGCACAGCACAGGAGAAGTGCACTGGTAGAAACCCATCGAGTCTCTAGTTAAAGAGGAAAATAATCAGTATTGACTTTTAACTGTTAAGCTCTCAGTGGCTGCAACAGAAGTACAACTGACCCTTGAACAACATGGGTTCGGATGTGTGGTTCCACTTCTATGCACATTTTTTTCCAACAAATATGCAGCCAGCCCTCTGGGTTCTCAGATTTGACTAACCTATATGCTATCTGGACGAACCTGTGGATAATGGGGGTCGGACCACAGGACTTCAGCATTCCTGGAGTTTGTTATTCACGGCAGAACCAATGGAACCAATCCTTCACGGGTACCAAGGGTCGAAAGTGCTATGTTTAAATCTCATGAGTGTAACTGAGTACTTTTGCCTTTGTAGGGCCAACAGCTCTGCCCCAGGGCTCACTTGATTCTGAAATCTCTGGCTGTTACATTTTCTCAATCACCAGTTGGTCCATGTGGTTGAAGAAAATAAGCTCTTCCTATATTGCCCATTATTTGTTTCTAGGCCTATCACTTGCCACGCACGTATTTCCCTAGAATTTAGAGTATTTTGTGTGCACGTTTCTGACTGCCTCCCCCTCTTTTCATTTGCCCTTTTAGTGTAGTTTCATAAAACAGGGACAGTGTATATTTCTCAGGGAGTTTTTATGGGTTTTCTAACTTTTTAAAAATTGAAGTATAGCTGATTTATAGTGTTTCAGTTGTGTAGTACAGTGAGTCAGTTATATAAACTATATTCTTTTTCAGTTTCTTTTCCATTAATATAGGCTATTACAAGATACTGACTTTAGTTCCCTGTGCTATACAGTTGCTGCTGTTTAGCCGCTAACCCATGTCTAACTCTTTGCAACCCCATGGACTGTAGCCCGCCAGGCTCCTCAGTCCATGGGATTCTCCAGGTAAGGGTACTAGAGTGGGTTGCCATTTCTTTCTCCAAACCTGCTGTACAGCACTCAGCAGTAAAGAATCTGCCTGCAACGAGGGAGATGTGGGTTTAACCCCTGGGTCGCAAAGATCCCCTAGAAAAGGAAATGGCGACCAACTCCAGTATTCTTGCCTGGAAATCCTATGGACAGAGGAGCCTGGTAGGTTACAGTCCATGGGGTCGCAAAGAGTTGGACATGACTGAGTGACTTCACTTCACTATACAGCAGGTCCTTGTTTATCTATTGTATACATAGGAGTGTATATCTGTTAATCCCCAAATGGTTTTTAAAAATTAGAGATAACTGGCTTATAGCAATGTTCTGGTTGACAACAGACACACAGCTTCATGAGCTAAGAAAGACAGAAGAGCAGAGAGAGAACACACTACTTCTGAGACCCTTGCCGCCCAGGATCAGGACTATAACACATGGAAGGCTTAGCTGGAACAAATTTGGAGAGCTGGGTCTCCTTTCAAGTGAGAACCATTTCCACGGGCCCAGGCCTCTCCTGTTCTCATTAATCCAACTTCCAGCTCTCACCGACGTGAAGCAGGAACAGACATCATCCCTGATGTCAGAGCTGGCTCCTGCCCACCCTGGGCTAGAGTCTCCGCACTGCAGAAAGCGAAGGGGACGCCAGTGGACATGGAGGTCATGGCCTCAAAGTCACTAAGCTTTGAAGGAAATACCCACGAGAACTACCTTCCCTCCACCCCACATCAAACGGTATCTAGAAAGATTTTACAATACCCAGAACCTTTCCCTGCCAACCAAATGAAGGAGGTGGTTTGACCCTGGGCTCAATTCAGATTTGCTGATAAGGAATTTTTAATAACTGTTAAAACAACGTTTTGGATTTTGAATGTCTTGTTGGTTATGTATGCATATGCATACATAGGTGCGTGGGTGAGTCTGTATATAAACATATATATACACACACACATGCAAGTACAACACTCAGAAAGACTGGGACTCCAGTGGGAAGCAGAGCTTGGCCACATCCCAAACCTAGAAGACATCCAGCTGCAGACAGGCACTGCTGCCTTCACAGTAGAGTTGAACATGTGAGACATTTCATGTGGCTTCATATGATGCCAGGCAAGCAGATGGAAGCCCAGGACCCTGGCTTATCAGCTCAAAGATTGGGCTTCTGCCATTCCCTAAGGTGGGGAGAGCTGCTAGGCTCTCTAAGCTTAGCCCCTCGTATAGCACATTTCTCACGTGTTCCTTCTCAGCACCATCCTCTGACCACTTCATCATCCCCCTCTGCTCCACCCCTCAAACTTGCCTGATCCTGAGAGAAGTACAGATAGGAATAGCTGGTTTCTGGTGTTGGGGAAACACAGCAGGAGCCTGTGATCCTTGCCCCCCATTCCCTCTGCCTGCCTTCTATCTGCAGAAAAACTTCCATTTTTCTGATTAAAAGAATAAATTTAATCAGAGAAGTGAGAACATGCAGAAACAAAGGAAAACAGTCAAAAGGAAACCAAATGATGATACTGTAGTCATTCAGCATAGTCGAGGACTTCCAGTTCCTTCTCAAGGGCTACAGACAATATTCTGAGCCATATCCTGTGAGCTGTTTGGCAGATACTGAAACCCCTACCAGGTAGAACAAGTTAACTACATGATGACCAGACTGTAGCCATGATATAAGCTGCCACCATTCTGAGAATTGGCCACAAAGAAATAGAAATAAACCAGTGCTGGAACTGAACTAACCATACTTAAAACAATTAAGATGATGCTGGTCAGACCACTGGTGACCAATTTCAAAATGACTGTATGCTGTTTCTGCGTGTAGACCCCTCCCTCCGCCTATAAAAGCTCTGGCCCATTGATGGTCAGTGTGGGGGAGTTGGCCTCTGGACAGGTGGCCACCCTCCTCCCTGGGTGCAGGCCTCCAAAATAACAGACTTTCTTTTCCACCAACCTGGCCTCTTTAATGGCTTTTGAGTGGCGAGCAGTCGGACCCCACTTTTGGTTACACTAGGGATTCACGAGACATTTCCAGGCATCATGTGCAGCTCTTGAAATGAGTATAGAGAAAATAATAATGCTCTCCCTGATATTGTTAAAGAAATATTGATCTTAGGGAAAAAAAGCTTAAACTTAATATGACAACATAGTGACACTGGAGGGAGCTCTGAACATCTAGTGACAGGAAAAAATACTGAAATTATATACCCTTAAAATTTTAAAGAGATGTTTACATTTACGGGATTGATACTATGCTGAATTCTGGCTTTTGCTGGTCAGTGCGTCCATCCTTGATATGGATTCCGAGCAGCTGACTGTTAGTAATATGAATATACATGTGTGCACGGGGGGTTGGGGGGAGCAACTAAAACTTGCCTTGACTTCAGTCCTTGGCCAAAAAAGGAGGCCAATTATTCTTGGCTTCCACAGGACCTCTAAAAAGCACTCCTGGAAATCTTTTCTTGGAGAGTTCTTTTAAGCAAGAGTATTTAAGAGACAGAGGAAAATAACAACAACAAAAAAAGGATCGAGAACGTGAAACTTGTTGAAACTGGGCACGTTTTGCCTTCTTTTTCCAAAAGAAGATGCTTCGGGTGGAATGTGCCCTCTGGCCTCACCTATGCCCTCCCAAAGCCTCCAGTGATGAAAAGACATGTGGCCCACATCTGCCCTATGGGCCAGAACCTAACCAGATACAACAAGTTCTGAACCGGCAGGCCACGTGAGATACTGGGCAAGGGGCCCTTTCAACATGCAGGGAGTCTCACACTCAGTCACCTACTTGACTTTAATGTCCAAGCTCACAGGAGGAGGGCAGAGGCTGCCTAGTGCAGTCTAGTCCTTGGGTTGTCATCAAGCTATGTCACCAGCCCGCCACCCATACGCATGCTTGTGTTCACACGCTCCAAGTAGGCTGTTTTCTGATCCACACCCTGTGAAATGCCAGTGCACCCTCTGAAGCAGTTCATCTTTCAGCCCTATGAGTATGACTACAAGCAAAGGGCTGCCGGTGCAGGTTGGAATGTCTGTCCAGCCAAGAAACACAGGCTCTATCTTATATGCACAATGATCACTTTTCCAGTCCCAGTCTCTGAGTCTAGGAAATTTTCTCCCTTCATTTAACAATATTTATTGAACATCTGAGACATTCATCCACTGTGCTAGGCTTGGAAGATATCCTGGGATTTGTCTAATTTCTCCAAAGAAAGTCTTTCACATTTGGATCTTGTGAAATACCAATTGCCACCTGGACACAGAAAGCCACACTCCAACCTACTGCCCCACCCTGCCCCGGAATAAGAGTCAGATCCACATGTGAATTTCATTTGCATCAGCATTCCCCTACACACACACATCAGAAGATAAATTTGCTCCATAATAAGTACATCACAGGCACACAAAACTTACTAGTCAACTTTTGACTCAAGACAGCCTCTACTCTTAAGGAGTCATCTATTTATATCATACTGATAAATGCCAAAAGTCCTTGCTTGGGCTATAAATGACTATACAGTGAGAGTTTGGACCCACATGATATTTTCCAGATATTTTAATCTGGAAACACCTTTATTTGAATTTCCCAGCCTATCTCCTCTCAATTTCAGTTAATACTGGTTTGACACCATTTCGCCAATGTCCACTATGATGTCATGAACCTTGTAGATGGAAATCACTCAAGCTATAATTCAAAGTGCTCTCAGGGAGCTGAGTACAGAAATCCAACAGACTGGTCATGCAGGAAGCAATAAAACAATCTGGTTTAATAAAGCCTGGGTTTCATAAAACCAGATGAGAAGCAATCTCAGAGGTGAACCATGCCAAGTGCTCCTCTTGGCGGCTGAAGCACCAGGCTCCTGGTTGCCATGGTGGACTGGAGGAGACCCAGTCTTCAACCACAACTCCTGCCCTCCACCCCTCCCGCAGACCACTGACAGCACATCCTGTCCCTCTGTCTTGGCTAATATTCATGCATTCCATGTGCAAAGTCTGCTGATGTCCTTTACAGAACATTCATAAAAGCGGCGCTCGAATGGCAGCGTTTAGTTTTACTGGAGGTGTCAAGAATCTAAAGGGAACTTCGAGCAAGCCCTGCTATGATTCATTCCTAGTCCATTCCTAATGGAGCCATTTCTATATTCAAGGTACTGGGAAGATGGAGCTTGAACTTAACACGTGTACTGCGTTCATAACCTTTGAAAGGCATGACTAAATGTCCTGCTTCCTTCATTATCTGCCACATGGAATCACGTTGGTGCAAGTTCACAGCATGAGGTCAGAGGTCATTCATGGGGTGCTGTGGCTTGGATGGAAGACGAGACATGGCCAAGATCACAGAAGAAGTAGCAATGATGACTGTTAACTTGGCTCAAGTTTAAAAGAAAACATTCCAAAGGTACTACCCTTATCTGAAAGTTTTAATTTCAGGTTAAGGAAAAAAACACATTATTAAATTTTTTTTTTTTTTAATTCTAAGATTATGTCTTTATGATGCAAAATAATATGGATGGAATGACTGGAATGTGATACTGCATGCAAACCAACATCTAGGTCAGTCTGTCCTAAGAATACGTCAATACATGCTCCTCAAATGTGTCTATATCACCCTTTGGATACTGAAGATGGTTTCATTTACAACATCTTATTTGCTTATATGTCACTTTCAATTAGATATTGCAAGGTGTTTAGTAAAAGCCATGTTTTAGTTAAAGACGTGGAGAAGCAGGGAGGTGACTAAAATGCCAGAGGGCACCATACTGTTAGCAAGTCGAAGAATTAGCTAGAAACCTACACTCTAAATCCCAGGTCAGTAGCTTCTCACCATTGGCTCATGTGTAGAGAGAAGCCCAGCTGGTGGGTATGAGCTGCTGCACACCCACCATGAATCAGGGCAAGTCTGGGTGGTCTGTGACATAAGCAGAAAGACCTCATATCTGTATAGCAGCCTGTCTGATGAGGCTCATGGCAGAAAACCAACAGTGACCGACGCACAGTATCTGAAGGTCAGTATTTCCTGGACATTCTCAGGGCTGAGAGTCTAAGGAAGGAACTGACTCTAAGCAAAGGGTCAGGTGTATCTGCCAGGGATGCTGGGGGAGGGCAGAGTGACGTTGATAAAAAGGGAAGTCATGGTGGGAGCACCACCAACCCAGCCTCTTGGGAAGGCGGTAGGAAGTGCAATGGGGTCATAGTGCCGTTTCATGGTCTAAAAAGATAAATTATGACACTCAGGAGGGAGGAGACACATTTCCCTGTCTCTGCTTGGCAAGAGAACAGAAGAATGGCCAGTCACCAACCCTTTTGACATCAAAGGGCAGAAACAGGAGCTGATGAAATATTCCAGAAGGGTGTCTGGGGGCCACACCATGAACATATAGGGCAGGATGGAGGGAGGAGGGAGTCACGGCAACCCTGGCAGGAGCAGGGCTGGAAGGCACTTGGGAGAACCTTGGTGACATCCCTGGAACAGGGAGGAGGACAAGTAGACTAGGGGGTGGATGGGAGTTTGAGGAAGAAGGTACTGACTTACAGGTACCTTAATGCATACTCCTCAAATGTATCCTTAGGATAGCATAGCCTTGTGAGATGTGAGTTACTGTCTGTTCTAGATTTTTAAATAAACTGTAGTTATTTTAAATAATGGCTTTACCAGTGCTGGCTTTCACATTTGCTCCCCCTTCCCACTTCTAAATCCAGTTCGCTGTTAAATGTGTTAATGTTAAGCTGCTGAGTTAAACATTTCTTTCACCAAATTGGTACCCTGAAGATAAGAACGAAGAGGATGATGAGAAAAAAAAGAATATGATGATGGTGGTAATGAAAGCTAATGACACCTTAGGCCTTGCATTCTGATAAGCAGACATGCATTTGGTCATTTAATTTTCAGAATAACCTCTGTGGCTTTAACGTAAGGAAAATGAGGACAGTATGGTTAAGTGAACTTGTTCAACTTCTCACAGCTAATAGGTAGTGGCAGTAGAATAATTTGAACCCGAGGGTATCCAATTCCAAAACCCATTTCTTACCCTGGCCCTTAGCAGAATGCTTGGCACACAGTAGGTGCTTAATAAATATTGGTGACAGAACAAATGAACCGGCTAGAACAAAACACGGCTTCTAACGTTTAGCCAATCAAATGGCACAGTACACTTTATTCTTCATTGAAATTGGTTAAATATACCTCAGTCACTTAACACAATAGAAACAGTTATTATAATCGAACAATGTCACCAGATCAATATTTCCTACCAAGGAATAAATGACTCTGACTTGCTTTGACATTTATTTCCCAAAAAATGAACTCCGCTTTGTCCCGACATTTACAAATCAGCAGGAGATGGGTACCCTGAGAGGTTGCCTGTTCTCCAGAATTGCCTCCGCTTTTGTCTTCTCTATGCAAAGCACAACAATAATAAAAGCAAATTTTAAAAAGAAACAAACATGGTAATTGTTGTTATTGTGTACCTACTTGTTAAACCTAGTTAAGAATCTGACTTGCAGTTTGTATAATTTTAAAAAGCTGGTTGATGGAGGTCTAGGGTTGTTTAAAGACCATTTTAAAAACCTCTCAGACGTGCAGAAGCCAGGCCCTTCTTGGCCCCTTCACCTCACATCGGGGTCTGCGGTTTGGTTTTTTGCTTTTTTTAAAGAACAGTTGGTTTTGTAGACGATCCACACAAGTGGACTCCCCCTGCTGGTCTTCTGTGGAAGTGCCATCTGGACTGACATGCTGAATGACAAAGGGAAAGCAAAGAGCAGGTTGAAACTGGCTCTACAAGGATGCTTTACAAGGAACCCTTCAAGAACTAAGCTTGGGTTCATGCTCTTTGGCTGGAGGGGGGGATGCACGTCAAATTATAAAAAAACCTATGACGAGCTTGACACGAAAGCGTTCTTTCGTTGCTCCTATCTCTTATCTTCTGTGACCCTGGGCAAGTCACAATCCCAAGCCACCTTCCTCTCTCCTGATTATTACCTTCTATTTTGAAATACTATGCATCCACTGTGTGCTTAATTGAGGTCTCTTCCCTGAAGGAATTTATAATCCAACAGATGATTTAAGAGCTACTATCATAAGCCAATTAGAGAACCAAGCAAGTGATGAAAGGCCTTTCAGGGAGGAGGAGAACCTGAGATGACCTCTGAAGAATGCATTTGATTTATTAAGGTGAGGAGCAGGAAGACATGCCTTGCTGATCTTGCACTGGGATTTCCAGCTGAGACTCACTTCACAGGCTCTGCCTGGCTTTTTTTTTTGGTCATGTAGCAACATTTGGGAGATGACAGTTTAAACAGTGGTTTGTCTAAACCCAAGTAAGGGGATGCCTTCTAACATACGGCCCCTTGCTTTCAGAGAAGCTGACAGGCACAAAATTCAGAGATTTAAAATGGTGCAATCCTTTGCTTTGCTAATTTTTTCTTTCTTTTCTAAAGCCTTCATCATGAGCTTCCTTTAAATTGGGAACCTCGGAAGAACGACAAGTATATCAGAATCACATATATTCAGGTCACACACAACATCTGTGGAACAGGGTGAATTGCAGTATCCTCTGAAGTGTAACAGTGGTTGTTTTGAATGAGAATGACCAATGCTGAAAGATGTGACGTATTTAGAAAAGAAAGTCTAAAGGATGCGTGCTGATAATACCCACAGTCTATGCTCTTGAAAACGACTCCTATTGGGCATAATCAATAATACTTAAATCAGGAATAATCAATAGTAGCTATATATCACTAATTTTCTTGTCTTATTGACTCCAGGTCTGGCTGTCTCTATTCGTTTTACTAATATCTCATGCTTTTGATACTGAATTAAAGTCAAGGGTAGATCTGTAATAAATTAATAGGTACATAAGAAAATGGGAGATTGAGACACCTACTCACGGGTAATGCTCAGTGAAAGCCCTTGACCATGTGGTTACTGCTGAGACCTGGAGCTAGCACACCCAATCGTAGCAACGTGGACCTGCTATTTTCCTATGAAGACAAGCAGGAATCCAGGAGCCCTCACGCAGATTCTCCTTGAAGGCAAAATACAAAACAACCCTTGCTGACTGCATCAGGATTTAAGAAACGAAGGAGCCTGGAGGGCTACAGTGCATTGGGCCACAAAGAGTCGGACGCGACTGAGCATCTGAGCACCCACTGCAGGAGGGTGAAGTAAGGCTAGGAGGGGATGAGAGGAGGGAGGCAGATCAAGGATGAGGTTCAAGGATGAGGAAACTCCTGCCCATTATTGACCTGGGAGAGAAATGAATGTCATTCACAGTGTGGAGGTTGTTGGTCCACAGTGTGGAGAGAGGGGACCCGGTTTCTAGTGAGTCAGAGTCCCGACTCAGAAATACCTCCTGCCTTTCTCTGATTTCCTCTGCTGCTGCTGCTGCTAAGTCGCTTCAGTCGTGTCCAACTCTGTGCGACCCCATAGACGGCAGCCCACCAGGCTCCGCCATCCCTGGGATTCTCCAGGCAAGAATACTGGAGTGGGTTGCCATTTCCTTCTCCAGTGCATGAAAGGGGAAAGTGAAAATGAAGTCACTCAGTCGTGTCCGACTCTTAGCGACCCCGTGGACTGTATGTAGCCTACCAGGCTCCTCCGTCCATGGGATTTTCCAGGCAAGAGTACTGGAGTGGGGTGCCATCGCCTTCTCCCCTGATTTCCTCAGAGGGAAGTAATTGCTCCACCCACTAGAATCCAGTCTCTCTTCATTCATAATAGGATTGCACATCGTCCCTGTGTTTATTAAGCTGTTCATACGAGAGTCTTCCCTCCCTATGTAGGCTGTCAGCCTTCTCGAAGTCAGCTTATATGTTTTAACTCATTTCTCTCTTAAAGTTTAATATATGGAGATACTAAGTATTAGTTGAACACATAACTAGATGCATGAAATACAGGTTTGCTAAATCAAGGCAGCAGTGGTAGTTTAGTCGCTAAGTTGAGTCCGACTCGTCTGTGACCCCATGGACTGTAGCTCACCGGTCTCCTCTGTCCATGGAATTTTCCAGGCAAGAATACTGCAGTGGATGGCTATTTCCTTCTCCAGGGGACCTTCCTGACCTGGGGACTGAACCTGGGTCTCCGGCATTGCAGGCGGGTTCTTTATTCTGAGATGTTATCACCTAAGTTAATGTCAATGTTGACTCCTGGAATTGTGAACTACAGAATACAAACTCTGCCTAATAGCAGAGAACTTTCTAAAAGCCTTCCCTGTTGCTGTGCTTGCTCCCCAACATCCAGTCCAGACTCTGCCTCCAAACACTCAAAGGTAAGAAAAACGTAGTTTGAAGTAAGTCAGGTCTTCATCGGGAGAGACTATTAAGATGAAAACACTGCCATGGGCAGCGTCCTGTGTGTCCTTATGTCTTAAGGGTTTACTAACACTGTCACCTAGTCTTCCTTATCACAGGCGACCATCAGATTATTCTAACTCCACTGCCCACACTCCTCTCTGCCCTGACTTACCCCAGTTTAATTTTCCCTTTCCAGAAAACAAACAACAAACTCAAACTCCACCAAGTACTTAACTGTATTCAAATATCCATACAATTCTATCTATGGCAACAGTCTCTGTCTTCCAGAAATTTAATTGCCAGCATCCCCCACCTCCACGGACAACAGAAGAAAATGGGCCTCAGTCTCACAAACTTCGGCACCTCTCAAGGAACTAATTAAATCTCCTAGGACGCCCTCACCCACACCCTAAGAAATTTGAAGGGTGTGCAAAATCCCAACCCAATTCAACGCTCTTATAATAAAAGCCCTTTACTTGATATAAAGCTTCAGCTTGAATTTCTTTGTCTCTCTCCCCCCACAGAGTAGTAAATTTCCAAATTCCCGAAAGGTCATGCGTTTGGCAATGGAACAACAGCGTCCTGAGGGGGAGAGCGTTAGTGAGTGTACTTTTCTCCAGGCCACTCCGCGGGGCGGCTGTCTCTCTTGGGAGCTACGGGCGTCATCAAAGTGGATGAACACTGGGCACAGTGGAAGACAGTCTCTGGGGGTGATGGTGGAAAACGGGGTCCCTGTGCCCAGTGGGGGATGCAGCAAACCAGACCTTCTGGCATTCGGTGCTGCCCCCTGGGGGCTGCCGAAAGCCCTACACAGCGCTCAAGTATCGGGGTGATGAGGTGTCTGTTCACAAGAGGAAAAGGGTTCTCCCAACTCCTGCCCCAAAACAGCTTGAAAACAAAGAAGAGGGAAGGGAAACAGCACTTGCTGAAATGGCTGAAATGCGCCAGTGATCATGCCACGTGTTTCATCCTCTTCATACAACCCTACAAAGTAGGAACCATTACTCCATTTAAAGATGATCTGAAGCTCAAAAGAACATCCTCAAAATGAGACAGCTAGTAATTTACAGATGCAGGATTCAAACCCAGGCCTGTCTAGGTCTGTAACCCCTATTCTTACTACATAGCATGCTGCCTTTCCAAGGAAAATCTGGCTTTTAGGTGCAAAATAGAATTTGTTCATGTTGTAGGTGATACTCCGAATTCATCCTTTTTGTTATAGACTTGGGTTATCACATCCACTTATTCTTAGTCTGACCCTCTTCTGCTGTGAGCTCTTGCCCATGAAATAGGAACCCAATAATGGAAGCCGATCTCGCCATTTTATCTTATGCAACCAATGTTTAATGAATGGAAGAATGAATGTGAGTCAGTGGGTGAAAGAATGAATGAATGAATGAATCTGATAAGTCCATATGGGCACTGAATCAGCAATCTTGGTCTTTAGTGCATCTTAATCACTATTTTTTTTTTTTTAATCCACATGACATGACATTTCAGTGTCTAAAGAGAAAGCCTGGATGTGTGATGCTGGTCTGGGCTTTTTCATTGACATGGCAGCCTGCCTGACACAATGTTGATTTCTACAAGATTGAACTTAGCCTGAAGCCATCATGTCCTCTGGAAGATTGGAGCCTGAGGAAATAGATATTAAAGAGGTGGCTATCTGGGAATATGAGTTAATTCAAATTCCTCTCTACATTCTAAGAGTGAAACACATTCTCAAAAAGTCAGCGAGTCAGGAAAATCAAACACTGTTTCATTTTGAGTTTTGAAAATAAAATGCTGTTTATAGAAGAGATGCTTAATTCAAGGGATAAAAATTGAACTGCTTTCTGGGCCTCAAGGAGCTAATTAAAATGTGACCAGGCAGTGATTAATACTCAGAGGTGTCCCATGGGCCCTTAGATTTCCACAGCTCAGATAATCTCAATCGCGACTATCATGTATTTATACCAGGTGTCAGATACTTGCTACAGAAATGGATTTCTATTGTCTCATCTCACTGTTCAGGGAATCCTGGTCAATTCCTTGGTATATTGTACATGAAATGAGGTGGCAAGACACTAGATCTAACAAACTGAACGATCAGAGAGTGAGGTTATAAGGCTTATCCAACCAACTCATTTAGGTATGATCCCCGAAGTTACTGAAGCCCTGGCCTTCATTCTCTCTCCACCCAGAATTCACGCGAAGCTATTATAAGGAAGCCGAAGATAAAACGGCTTCTGCCTAATGAAACGCTAATCCCAGGAGTGTGACGCCCACAACACAAATGAATGCTAGACAGAAGATAACCAGATGTCTAGACTTATTCAAACCTGCTGCTCAGAGTTCAAACTTGTATTCCAGGCTTGATCAGCTTATGAGGAGTCAACTGACTTAAAAAAACACAACTAAACAACAGTAAGAAGCTAAATCCTGTACAGCCTCTTCACTTGGGCCTCAAGCAAGAGGCTTTAGTCAGTGATTTCAGTCATGTCAGTGATCTTAGTGTTTATCTATCCAAACACAGTAACACTTTCTTAAACTGATAGCCATTTACTGAAAGTAATACAGTTTAAGGATGATGACTTTTGTCTAGACTTTTACTGAACATATTGGTGGATGGGAATATTCCCTGATAAGTCTGTTTTTCTGGCTCCTTAAAGTTAACAAAATCGGACCATCTAAAGGTCTGTGGGTTTGTGTTCAGTACAATGGACTGAAAGTATGGCTCTCTGGGTTCTAGAATGATAATGTCAATATATCTCAGACATTTTACCAGGAGCCTCATTTCATTCCTATTAGAACCCTCCCAGTGACCCAATTTCCTACCTAGGATACCAACCGTGTCCTCTGGCAAATTACCCTATGCTTTGGTTTCTCCAACAGAAAATGATAATTTTAAAATAGGAAGGATTATGTGGAATAAAAGGATGGCCAATTCATATTAAACAGCAAAACAGCTGGTATATAGGCATATGTAATATATAATTTAAACATAAGCAATTTTTTTTTTTTTTGAGCTTCCAGTGCAGGTTCCTACTAGCTATCTATTTCACACATGGTAGTGTATATATTGGAGAAGAAAAGGCAACCCACTCCAGTATTCTTGCCTGGAGAATCCCATGGACAGAGGAGCCTGGCAGGCTAGGTCCATGCAGTCACAAGAGTGGGACACGACTTAGCGCCTAAAAAGAAAGAGGAGTGTATGTGTGTCAATCCTAATCTCCCAGCCGTCCCACCCTCCTCATCCCCCTCTCCACCCACACGTCTGTTCTCTATCTCTGCATTTCTAGTCCTTCTCTGCAAATAGTTTCATCTGTACCTTTCTTCTAGAATCCACATATATGTGTTAATATACAATGTTTCTTTTTCTCTTTCTGTCTTACTTCATTCTGTATTAACATAAGTAATTCATTTTTCTTTTATGCCTTTGTCAAGGCACCTCTTAGAACAATTTCTAATAAATGTAAAAACTGGATTCGGATTTTGGAGATCACTTTGACAGAGATTAGATATTAACGTACAAGGCCTCACTGATTTGTACCCCAATGGAATGTACTCATTCATGCTGGGGCTTTAACATTTACCTTTCATTATGCACAGAAATAAAATCTGCTACGAAAAGTGACAAGTCAACTGTATTATCTATCTCTTTGGCACAAATATTTTTATTGTACAATTGTAGGTTCCATAAGAGTCATCTCAACATCTATAAGTCCTGGTTTTCCCTAGGTAGGTGGGAAACAGGGCTCCTTAGGAAGCAAAAAGCAGAAGCAACTGAGAAAAGCATCCACGAGTGAATCTGCCCAGTTTGTGACCCCCTCTACCCAGCACCAGGGAGGACTCAGGACACCTCCTGTGAGAACTCTGACTTACCCTTTGCCTGTCAAAGTCAAGGTAGGGTTAAGTAACTTTTTTGTTTTTTTTTTAATCTCCAGCTTACTGCTTTTATTTTTGCTTATTTATATTTTTAAAATTTTATGTATTTTTTAATTGAGGTAGAGTTGATTGACAATATTATGTAAGTTTCAGGTGTACAATATAGTGATTCACAAGTTTTAAGGGTTATTCTCCATTTATACTTATCATAAAATATTGGCTATATTCCCTGTGCTGTACAGTGTATCCCTGTGCCTTGTTTGTTTCATATTACTAGCAGTTTGTACCTTTTAAACCCCCCATCTCTATCTTGCCTCTTCCCACTTCCCTCTCCCCACTGGTAACCACTAACCATTTTTATTTGTGGGGGAAAAAGACCCCTTAGTTGTAGCCAGAATAAATACTTAAATCTCATTTGTTCCGCTCTTATCTGGAGCCTTCCTGCCTTAAGTATGGAACAAAATGGGGTTCTGAGAGCCCCTCTTCCCATATCTCTTTTGGAAGCAAGAATTATCTCAAGGCAGGAAAAATAAAGTGAGAATATTTTTAATTGTTTTTTTTTTCCCCTCCTTCAAATGAGTGAGGGGAAATCTACACAGTGAGGGGAAATCTACACAGTGAGGGGAAATAGGACCAGTACCTAAGTCAATAATGTTAATAGGATTGTAGATAAATGTTTAATTTATTCATGGGGAAAATACCAGACTTTCTTTCACATCCATTTTTGCATCCAGTGTGCTGATAACAAATAGTCACTATCTAATTTCTATAAAGCAGAGCTTACGAATTGGGGAGAAAAAAAACTTTAACCAATAATTTATATGTCTGGGGTGTACACGAAGTAACTAATTTTTTTAGAAGGATGCCATAATTTAGGTCGAATGAATGTAAAATGATTTTTCTACCCCCAAACCTAAATTTGAGAGATTTTCCTGGCCCAATAATTAATACTGCATTACATACAATGACTTTCCTTTGTATCCTCTACCTGTGTGGCCTTTTAATAGAAACAAAGCTTTTGCTATAACCATGGAGCATACAAAAGAGCAATCTGTAAAATATCAGAAAGAATAATGTCTATCTTACAGGGTTATTGTGCAGATTTAATGAGACAATTCACAAAAAGCACTTAGTGTAACGCCTGGTACATATTAAATATTCCATAAATGTCAACTATAATTATTATTCCTCTCAGTGTATAAACTTCTATTTAATAGAGAGCTATCTTCTAAAGAAACCTCCAAGTTATCTTGCACACCCTAAATTTTAAGAGTTTCTCTACATAGCTTGGACCCCCTGAACCCATCCCATTTCCAATCTACTGCTTTCTTAGTTCCTATTTGTTCTCCTTGTACTATGGCATGTACATATCTGAACTCCTCTATGAGAGCTTTAGTTTCTAGAAAGCAGAAACCCTACTCATCATTGCATACTCAGTAGAATATGGCTTAGTACCATGTACAGTATAGGGTTTTAGTAAGTATTTATTGAATGAATAAATGAATCTGAGTGAACAAATAAATATGTGATGACATAAACCCTAGGGCCCAACAGGCAACTACCCTATGGATATTTTAATTTTTTGTCAACTTCCTCTAAAATGAACATTTAGTGTTCCTTTCACACATCCCAAATTGTTAATTCTCTAGGATATACCTTCAAGAGAAAAAAAAAGGTTGCCTGTTAAAAGGAGAAGGTCCAACCCATCTTGATTAACTTTTGTACCCGATATACTAATCCCACCCTAGTTTGGTTCTTAGACAACACTGCTGGGATTTTGGGAAGGTTTTTTGTCATGAAGGCAAGGCAAACACCAACGATAATTTCTAAGCCATAGTTCCTAAAGGAAATCAGAATAAGAAAGCATTTGATTATATGCCTACTTTAATTAACAGAGGGAGTTACACTTTTTTTTTTTTTTAATGGTCCACCCTGCTTTTCAGTTTATGAATACTATATCTAGCTATTGAACAATTGATGCCCTTTTGGGTTCAAAGAACAAATCCATGCCTCCGTCTCTAAGAAGGCTGATCATAAATTATCAGCATCTCATGCTTTAAGGATATTGCCATTCATTGAGATCTGAGCCAAATAAGTAAGTATATGCTCAGCAGAACAATATAATCAAACTCTATACAACGTAACTGAGAAGTACACCAGCAACGATGATCAATTCAGGTAGAATTATATTCAGTAACAATAACTTACATAAATGTGTACTTTTTGACAATTTACAGGCTCTTGTAGAAGGGCAGGACTATATAAGTCTAGCATGGGATGATTGGCTGCCACTGGTGTGGGATTTCTAAGTTTTAGCTTTTTATCAGGAAGAGACAAATTGGAGGAACATGGGACTTCCATGTTTAGAATACGATTCTCCAGTTTAGAATATAATTCTTCCTCTAAAGACTTGGTTCAAAAGTCAGCTTCTCAGAAGCCTGCCATGTTAATTCCATCTTTAACCTCAGGGTTCTTGAGATTAAAAACTGTGTGAATGAATGAATGAATGAATGAATAATTGAAAGGAAAGAGTAATGAGCTAGAGTGATTAATAGGAATGTGTATCCATTTTCTCCGGTACAGCAAAAGATTGAGAAGTGAACACTGTCCTAAAGCTACCAAAAGATATCTGGCATATAACACATGCTTAAAATATTCATTAACTGAAAAAATTAATGAATAATTCTCTGTTGAACTGTTTATGTGTAGAAGATGCAATTTCTCAAATTATTGCCATTATCAAAGTAGATACTGTTCCCTGTGCTATTATTTTCTTCCTCTAATCTTTGAACCCCTGGTTCCCTGTAAAAAGTTCTTATAGTCACACAAAAATGGAATTGTTGGGGCGGCAGTCATACTAAGTGGTACCTCTTCTCCGTAACACACTCACTTCCCCCTACACCTCCCCCAATAGAGCACTTCCAGAAATGCTTGGTCTTTGGAATAAAGTAGCAAGTGCAGAAATCCACTGTAATACAGGGCATGGTATATGTCCAACCAAAGATGTAACAGAGAAGCATGAGTCACCCGTGAGACTAGAACAGTTTGACCCTGCAGTCCTCCCAACACTAGTAACTGCAGGTATGAATGGTAACAACTTAGTGATGTTACAAATTTCTATTTGTTTCCTAGGTATTTGATGTGGACATCTGGCACGGTCTGGAACTTGACCAGTACATTCCATCTCAAGATGTTTCAGAGTAGAGTATGTGCCATACATCATCTATGGGAATGCCAGGTTGTCCCCAGCCTGGGACATGTCCACAGAGGGTTGCCTAGTTAGTCCTCCTGAATCAGCTCCTCCATTTCCTACCCACCCTAAGCCCCTAAGGAGCCTCAAAGCCTCATTTCTACTGAATGAGGCTAAAAGTACATCATGAGCTTCTGATGAGCTGATGCTTGTAGATATTTTAGCACAGTGCTTGGCACATAAGAAATGCTCAGTAAATGTTATTATACTCACTATTATTTTACAAAATGATTCCCACTCTAAATTTTAAAATATTTAGAATGATTGAATGAATGAATCACCATGTCCAAATGGTTTGCGATAAGGGATATTTTCCTCCATGGGAGAGGATCTGAGTCTTGGGAGTGCCATTTTCAGAGGAGTGAGACCCAAGCTGGACCAAATTCTTTGGAGAAATCAGCAAATACGATGATCAAAGGTGCAAAGGGAGCTTTGAGGAGGAAAGCACCCAAGGGAAACAGCTGGATGTGTGTGGCGAATGGATTCCCAAGGCTGCCACTGAGGTGCTAAGGGCAGGTGAGGTGAGGCTGGGAGGGGAAGAAGCCAGTAACACATCTGAAGGAATCTCACGGCTTTCTGCCAGCATTTGGCAAAGTCCGCTCTTCTCCCCCAGCAGAGGGAATGTTTGGGGGTGGTGACAAGCCATTGCTCGTTCTATTATCTACTGAGCTTCTACAGGGTGAGCCCTCGGTCTTTGGCCCACTTGGCCATAATCAGAGCACACGTGGTACAAAGATAAAGGATGGAGGATGGTTTGGGAGACCAGTTACTTTTTATGTAACACACACACACAGCCGCCTTGGAGGATATAGCCAGCAAGTACTCTCGCAACATAAATGTACTCTTAAAATGATAGAAAGTCGCACATTAATGCAAATTATGTAAATCCTCACTAAGTAACTTGAATCAAATGGAAATTACAACCACACCAAGATCCTCTATAAACGTTGAACTGGAGTATTCTATGCTGCGTTTTGCTTCTGTGGTGTGAAGGTGGCTAGAGATATGGTGGTATGACTGTCACTGTCCCCCAGAGACTTTCAAACAAATGAGCTATCTGCTGAAACAGTCCCAGGATGCCAGTTTTCTAAATAAATATTAAAATGCATTTACTGTCTGCATCACGTAAGAGGTTGAGGATGAGGGGGGCATGCATTGAAAGACTCGCATGGTTTTATTTAACAACAGCTCAGCTATTAGACAACCAAGAGAATTAGGCAGTCAGTCTCAGAGTTATGCTGGTGTTCTAAGGGTATCTTCACAGCATGCATGGACTGGAAGATCATTTATGGATATAAATGATCTTGTTGTTATTGTTTAGTTGTGAAGCTGTATCTGATTCTTTTGTGACCCCATGGACTGTAACCCGCCAGGCTCCTCTGTCCATGCGATTTCCTAGGCAAGAATACTGGAGTGGGTTGCCATTTTCTTCTCCAGGGGATCTTCCCAAGCCAGGGATTGCTTGGGAAGGGATTGTCAGGCAGGTTCTTTACCACTGAGCCATCAGGGAAGCCCCAAATGATCTTGTTATTCTGCCCCAAGTGGTTGAAACACAGACCCAAACAATCCACAGTTGACTAATCTGTATTCACTGTGACAAGTCCTTACTGTCAGACCTGGAGTAATTATCAGAAAGTGAGAAAACAGACTTTCCTTTTGGGAAGCTGGGAGATGGCTTTCTACTCTAAGTTGGCACTAAATAGAATGACCCATAAAAATAACTTGGAAGGCTATTACCTTACAACCAGAACTTATAATATCTAACAGTTACAGACGGTGTGCCTTTCTCCTGTGTGTTTTAATTAAAGATTTCAAAGACACAGAAACTGAAAACGTGTACATAACCCATCTAATTTTGCATAATCTCTCATTAGTTGCATAGTGGATTGTCACCCTGTGTGACCCTGATTTATGTGTGATACACACACATTTATGAGCTGCTGGCATTAGAAAATGCTCTGGATGGGTATCAGTGTCCTCTTTTTGATTCACACATGAAACCATCAGGTTCCCAGCTGGAATTGAGTAGAAGCACATTAGGAGAGGGGACAGTTTTGGATTAAGCTTGTCCAACGCAAGTTGCCAAGGGAGCATGCGCTTTTTAACAACTGCTGTTTCTGGCCTCGCTGTTTTAGGGTTTTATCTACTACACTGTGAGAAGACAGAAATTCACAGGCATCTAAGGGTGCGATTATTCAAACAAAATGGAACACAGCACACGGCTCCCACATATCAATCAGTAGTGTCATTTTAACAGTGGCAAGGACACAGAAGAGAAAAGAAGCAAAATCATTTACTGCACTAACAGTTACATCTGCCTGCCTCTCCTTGGAGAAACAATGACTAAAATCAGTAATTTTTAAATAATGGATGAGTACAGCTCTGAGATCAAGGGGATGAAAAGTAATGTATGAATGCTCAGACTTATGAGCATTGGAGTCTTTCCTTTTCCTCTGAACAAGCATTTTTCAAAAACATTTTGAACGTGAAAAGACTATAGAGTTAAACACTGGGCTGCCTCCTATTTTATAAAGTTATACACAGGCCCAGGGGGAGGCCAAAGCAGACACATGCAAAGCTTCACACATGTGCTGGGGAGGGGCATGAGGTTGCACACATACACACACATACTTGCATACCAAGGTAGGAATTAGGACAACCACACTGTGACAAATTCAAATCAAGCACAGTTAGGTCCCAAACTGATAAATTTTCTATGGAAATTAACAGGGAGAACAAAGTTTAGCAAAGATTGACTTTTAAGCCTGTTTCATGGCTACGGCACATGTATTTCTTCTAATATTCGAATCTCAGCACGTGTTGCAAAGGAAGTGCTTATGCAGGATATTCATTTTCTGAAGGACATGAGGGCTTGCTTTTCACCTCTGTGTGCAAAATGAATGGCAAAGTCATATCCCTGCTCATACCCAGTTGGAGCAGAGCCGCCTGGGTTTGCTGCCCATGCTTCTCCTTAGAGAGGCCACACAACTGGAGATGGGTGGGGACTAACTCTAGTCTGATATACGCATCAAGATATATCAGACACTCAGTCTTTTGGCAATGTACTGAACAAATGTTTCTGCCAACAGGGAGTCTTCAGTGGGCTCACCACGCGGGTGAGGGGAGGGGGCTGTGCACAGTAATTCGGGCCAGGAGAAGTCCAGATCACACGGCTCTCCTCCACCTACAATACGTTCTCTCTCGTCTTCTGATACGTTCGAAACCTTTGCCCTCAATGAATGGAAGCTCTGAGACAGCTATAACCTTGTTGGGTGAGGTTCTTACTCTTTGACTTGAAAAGATCCCCCATTCTTGGAGTGAGACTTAGCAGAGAGGGGTTTCAAGTCCCTCCAGTCCTGGCTGGCAATTCTGCAGCAGTGAATCATGTTCCTAATTCTACACTGAAATCTCCCCAAGAAATTGAGGGGCAACAATAGAAAAGAATGAAGTGCTGCCATTTGCAGTAACATAGACTGGACCCAGAGACTGTCATACTGAGTGAAGTACATCAGGCAGAGAAAGACAAAAACTATATGACATCACTTGTTCATGGAGATCTGAAAAATAATGCAAATGAATCTATACGCAAAACAGAAACAGACTCACAGATACTGTAAACAAACTTATGGTTACCAAAGGGGAAAGGAAGTGGGGTGAGAGATAAATTAGGAGTATGGGAGTAACAGATACAAACTATTACTACTACACATTAAATAGATAACCAACAAGGATTTACTACATAGCACAGGAATTGTCCACAGTGTCTTGTAATAACTTATGAAAGTGAAAGTTGCTCAGTCATGTGTGATTCTTAGCAACCCCATGGACTATACAGTCCATGGAATTCTCCATGCCAGAATATTGGAGTGGGTAGCCGTTCTCTTCTCCAGGGGATCTTCCCAGCCCAGGGATTAAACCCAGGTCTTCCACATTTCAGACAGATTCTTTACCAGCTGAGCCACTAGGGAAGCCCATTTGATTCTAAGTAACACCCCGCTTATTTAACTTATATGCAGAATACATCATGCAAAATGCCAGGCTGGATGAAGCACAAGCTGGAATCAAGACTGCTGGGAGAAATATCAATAACCTCAGATATGCAGATGACACCACCCTTATGGCAGAAAGCGAAGAAGAACTAAAGAGCCTCTTGATGAAAGTGAAAGAGGAGAGTGAAAAAGTTGGCTTAAAACTCAACATTCAGAAAAACAAGATCCTGGCATCCAGTCCCATCACTTCATGGCAAATAGATGGGGAAACAATGGAAACAGTGACAGACTTTACTTTTCTGGGCTTCAAAATCACTGCAGATGGTGACTGCAGCCAGGAAATTAAAAGACACTTGCTCCTTGGAAGAAAAGCTATGACCAATCTAAACTGCATATTAAAAAGCAGAGATATTACTTTGCCAACAAAGGTTCATCTAGTCAAAGCTATGGTTTTTCCAGTAGTCATGTATGGATGTGAGAGTGACTATAAAGAAAGCTGAGTGCCAGAGAAATGATGCTTTTGAACTGTGGTGTTGGAGAAGACTCTTCAGAGTCCCTTGGACTCCAAGGAGATCAAACCAGTCAATCCTAAAGGAAATCAGTCCTGAATATTCATTGGAATGACTGATGCTGAAGCTGAAATTCTAATACTTTGGCCACTTGATTCATTGGAAAAGACCCTGATGCTGGGAAAGATTGAAGGCAGGAGGAGAAGAGGATGGCAGAGGATGAGATGGTTGGATGGCATCACCGACGTGATGGACATGAGTTTGAGCAAGTTCCGAGAGTTGGTGATGGACAGGGAAGCCTGGTGTGCTGCAGTCCATGGGGTTGCAATGAGTTGGACACAACTGAGCGACTGAACAACTTATAATCGAACATAATCTATAAAAAAAAAACCCACAAATGAATCACAATGCTGTATACCTGAAACTAACACAATACTGCAAATCAACTATACTTCAATTTTTAAAAGTTACTCCATAAAATTAGGCTCTCAAATAGTAAAATAAATATTTGGATTTATGTAAATTTTTTCAAAAATGAGTGACAGTAAGAGGTCCTACAAGTTGCCAAATCAAATATGGAATTCACTCAACCAGGCACACCCTATCTCTCATTATAAAGACCCAGTTGTGAATTCTTTCCTTCCAAAAAAGTCTCCTTAGGTGGGGACATGCTACCCAAACAAATGCAGGGCAATAGTAGGGGGTGGCAGGGGGTGGGGGCTCCATTATTCACAGAGATATGTTTCTTCCATCTGTATTATCTCTGCACTCTCCATTGTTGAACTTGGGCCAATGAGGTCTTATTTTCATTTTTTCGTATTTTTCTAAGGCAGAGGGAAACCAGGAATGTTAAAGTTCTACTACTGAAAAATACTTTCTTTTTAGTAAAGTGCTTCAAAAATTGCCTTAGCATTTTTGAAGTTTATAACACAGTACTGTTGACTATAATCACTGTGCTGTGTATCAGATCTTCAGGATTTATTTATCTTCTAGTTATAGGTTTGTATCTTAAACAACATCTCCCCAGTTCCACCCCCACCAAGACCCTGTTAACCACCACTCTACTCTCTGTATATCTTAACTGTTCTTACCATGTAGAAGAAATGATAATTATGTGATGAGACAGAAGTGTTAGCTAACATTATGGTGGTAATCAGACTGCAATATATAAATGTATCAAATCAACAAAGTCAAGTGTTAGTCACTCAGTCGTATCCAACTGTTTGTGACCCCATGGACTATAGCTCACCACGCTCCTCTGTCCATGGAATTCTCCAGGTTAGAATACTGGAGTGGGTAGCCATTCCATTTTCCAGGGGAACTTCCCTACCCAGGGACAAAACCCAGGTCTCCTGCATTGTAGGCAGATTCTTTACTGACTGAGCCACCAGGGAAGCCCATCAAATCAACATGTGTGAGTTAAACTTACTGTTACATGCCTATTATATCTCAATAAAAAGAATAACACTGTCACATGACATCTGATTTAGGTAACAAATTTTGGAGAGGGAACTCAAATTCATTTTTAAGGAAGGGGCAAAGCAGAGGTATGCGTTCAAATGAAGGCAGGAAAGAGGCATATAAGCGTGTGTGTGCAAGTGTATGGGAGTGGGTGGCACACACCATCATTCCGTGATTTAGAACTGTCCACGTGACTCATGTGGAAAACCATGTGGCAGAAAGGTGACTTTTGAACCCTGTTGGGAACTTGACTGCTGATTCCACCTCCCTCTACAGCCTGTTGTGGTTGCATCAGCAGATCCTGGCTACTTAACATTGGTATGGAGTTGACTTACCTCCAAGGTCTGCCCTGTTTTCTAAGCACAAGCACACATCAGCTCATGCCCCCCAAGAATGTGGCCATTTCATGGGGAATAAACCAGAATTCTCCTCATTGTTCTTACTCCCTCCCCACTTCAAATGCTGGTTTGAGGGATGTTTATGGAAGCCTCTCAAAGATCTGGCTGCGTGTGGCTTTGATAGATTGCCTGGGATCTCTGAAGGGGTGAGGAGTCAAGGGGTTGAGAAGAGAAAAGTGTCCTAGGGAATAGGGAAGTGTGGGTCCTCCGTGACTAACCAACGGGAAGATTCAGAGCAGCTCAGGTCGGGCTGGAAACACCCAAGCCCTGGTGCTCTGTCTCCTCTGAGGACCTTCCAGAATCTTCTGATGGTGCTGGATCTGGGCACCACTTCATTGTGGGCCTGCGGTCTTCTATGAATGGCCATTTCTGGTGCCTATGCAGACAAATTCACCATGTGCCCATGAATAAAAGTGAAGAACCAAAAGCAGAGCAATATTCTAGCTACTATTTCCCTTCCCTCTAAAATGCTTCCAAGTACTAGCTCTCCTTAATTCTTTCCTATTTTAAACACACAGATATGCTTGATTTCAGGGTCTCATGGAGCAGAACAGAACAAATATCTATGGGTGCTGTCTCAGACCTCTCTGAACTCAGAAACTTCACATTAAGGAAAAGAAGGACACCACGTCACTGTGCCAAGCTGTTCACCCAAAGTGACCCATCAGGCACTTGCAGTCATCATTCAAGTGTATTAGTTTAAAATGTCTTTTTGTGCAGCAGCATTTTAAGAGTAATTATCCCTTATTATCTAGAAATGCTCTGAATATATTATACTGGAAAACAAAGTCTAGTTACAGGTCACAGAAAAGTATCATTCTCACCCCCTGGGTTCTTCAGATTTTTCCTACCTTCTTAACCATCCTTCAGATTTTTTCCCTTTCCTTCAAAACAGCAGTTTTCGGCTGTTTTTTTTTTTTTTTTTTTTTTTTTTTTACACAAAGGCTTTCCATTATAATCTGGGTCCGTAAGGCTTCTGGCTTGAACATTTATATTCTAAACATCAAAGAGTTTATCATTAGATTTACTTCTTGGTTCTTGCAATATCCCTCCCTACTTGTGCTACTCGCTGTTTCAAAATTTAGGAATGAGAAGTCGTTTGGGAGAAGATCTCTCCCATGCCCATCACACATTCCCTTACTCAACCACAAACATGCCTGCGATAGCGGAGTTAGTGGTCCATGTCCCATACCTTGTTGGCCAGCGAGAGATGACCCTGCGTGTTAGAACGAGGAATGTGCACTGTTTCAGCACGATGACACTGGAGTCAGACTTCAGAGCTAGCCTCAAGATGCTCACAGACTGATATTAACCACGGTCTGCTGCAAGCATATGGGGAAAGACAGGCTGGAGCAGATCCCAAGGAAAAGACGCAGTGGCATATTTGCCCACAATACTGCTACGGTGGCAGAGCTTGGAGAGAGTGAGAGGCGAGGCACCCACCCGCTGCGTCACCCTGGAAGGGGGATAGTGTGTGCGGAGAGCGATCTGCAAACCTCGTGAGGACTGCAGGCAACACTGCCTGAAAGTTGGGAGTCATGAGCCGTTGGGGGCGGGGGAAGGAAGTTGATTCTGTCATTCATTCTGACAGGGCTTCTTCATGGGCACAGAGAGGACTGAGGGTGGGAGGCGGGCGGGGGAGACACAGAAAGAGGACAGAAGGGTGAAGCCAGCCAGGCAAACGAGAATGAGAAATTCCAATTACGGACCTTATGGAGGAGCTGCTGGTAAGCTACTCTGGCCAAAGGAAAATGTTGATTGGACCAGTTTTCTGAGGGAAACAGACAGCCCTTCTGCAAGCAGATGGATGACAAGTCTCTGGGAGGAGGCTGTGTTGCTCATGTGTGAAACGGTCTCAGCCGAGGAGTAAAAGCGCCAAGCCATGTATGTAAGCAGGAGCCACCTGGCCTGCGTGTGGTGGGGTGTGTGTGTGTGTGTGTGAGAGAGAGAGGGATGGAGACGTTGGCAGCCAAAGCTCTAGCTAAGAACTCCAGGACCATTAAACCAAGTGAGTCTCCATTTGTACATTTCTCTTCCTCTCTTGCCCCCTCCTCTCTTCCCAGCACCCTCCTGCCATTTTAACCCTTGTCTAACTTCTATATGCATCTCATATCTCATGGCATTATTCAATATAAAACTAAGAAACTAGAAGCAACTCGAATACAAGGCAGGAACTGAGATGAAGGGACCAGAAATGACCTGCCAGCCAAGAATAGAGTCAGAACCAGCCTGTCCTCATGGACTACGATTTCCCAGGGAGGAAGACCAGGAAGGGGCCTGTGTGGAAGTGTATGGTCTGGGCCCAGAGGTGAGCCCCACGCGGCCTGCAGTGAGGTCCGTGGCTCTCTTCTGGGCAGATCCAATAGACATTCCTCACCAAGAATTCCTATGGTTTTTTTGAGGCTAAAAAGTAAACCAGGCTGCTCAAGAAATTCTTTGATGGACTCAGAGCTTTCATTGCTGGGGCCTGGGTTCAATCCTTAACTGAGGAACTAATATCCCACAAGCCACACAGCCAAAAAAAAAAAAAGTAAAGTAGGCTTCTCAACCTCAGAGCTATTGACATCTTGTACCAGATAATTCCCTTGTAAGGGGCTGTCCTGTACTTTATGGATGCTAAACAACATCACCGGTCTCTACTCACCAGATGCTGATAGCACCTCACCAAGTTGTGACAACCAAAAATGTCTCCAGATATTGCCACCTGCCTCCTGGGGTGGGGTGAGATCAGAACCACAGAGGTCAACATTACATAGGGTTGGCTAGTTCCAAGTGGAGATACTACCTTGCTCTGTGCATGAAGGTTAAACACACACACACACACACTCATAAGCACACCCTCACACAATATTATATACAAAGACTCTAAGGACAGGTGGTTCTTACTTTTGATTTTTTTTTCATACTTTTATCCACCTGATTTGCTGTAAATGCTTCCAAAGCTGGAGAAGAACTTCCAGGGCTCCATTTTCAAAGTGCCCTCCAGTGTTTAGAGCCCTGAGCCTTGGAAACTGGGAGGGAAACATTCAGCCAGGATGAACTCCCATTCTTTCATTCGGCTTCTGCAAAATAATGCTGCACACAGACGCTTGCTTTATCATCGGGCTCTTGCAAGTGTCTGCACCCAAAAGAGAAAGCAGACGCCTAAAGATGACTGGAGATCTTCCCCACAGGGCTTTGTGCTTGTTTTGAGATACTCCAACTCTGCACAGATTTTTCAGTGACTGGAAGGATGGGGCTGTGGGAGGGGAGGCTTGCTGAACTCTGAATTACTTAGCTGACTCAATGGAACAGATTCGCATATGGTCAGATGTACCTGAAACAATGTGATATGTATGAATTGGGTCTTTGCTACGTGTAAAGTCCAGTTACAAGGGCTAAAGGCATGAACAAGTCATCGGGTCTACTACTGCCAGTATTTAAGTGCTTACACAGTGCTGTCGGAACTGTACATGCATTTAACTCCCACAACGCCTTTGTGAAGGAGCTATGGTGGCGCTAGTGGTAAAGAACCCACCTGCAAATGCAGGAGACATAAGAGACGTGGGTTTGATCCCTGGGTTGGTAAGATCCCCTGGAGGAGGAAATGGCAACTCCAGTATTCCTGCCTGGAGAATCCCATGGACAGGGGAGCCTGGCAGGCTACAGTCCATGGGATTGCAAAGAGTCAGACACGACTGAAGCAACTTAGCACGCACATTAGGAAGTCACGTCTGCAAATGAGGAAACTAGACAGAGAGGTTAGGTACTTACACCAGTTATAGCACTAGGAGATGGCCTAGTAAAGGGGCATTTGAACTCAGGCAGGCTCATATCACCGCCTGCACATCTAGCCAGCATTCTGCGCTGTCTTTTCTGTTACAACAGTTACACAGAACTACACGATCAGGCAGGCTGTGCTAAGTATTATAAATAGCAAAGAAGTACAAATAATAAAGGGATCTGGGAGCCCAACAAAGAGGCAGACTAGCTGGCTTTGCAGTTGGAAGTATTCCTGGAGGAGACGGAGTGTGAGCTGGGTCTGGAAGCCTGGGGAGGATTCTGTGATGGGCTGGGGTCAGAATGAAGGGAACGTGAAAGTGAATATGCAGGGAATGTTGGAATTACGATGGGAGTCAGGCTTGGCCGGGACGTGGGCTACCAGTGGGGAGGAGAGAGGGAGGGAAGGCTGGGGAGGGGGACAGAGGCCCCCTTGGCCTTGTCTCCTCCTCGTTATATTGCTGAGAGCTTAGGGGTTTCTGAAAAGAGGAGCGGCACCTTCTGAACTGTCTCTCTTCCCAAGAAACCGGAGAGTCTGCCTTAATACTTCTTCCCCATAAAGAGACGTCCCTCCCCTGCCCCCCGCCCCCGGTTCTTCCAAACACCTTTTTCTCTATTGACCAGGGACTCCCCAAGTTTCTCACATTTTAAAGCCCAACAGGCTTGCCATTTGGGCAAAATCACGAGTCTCAGAAGAAGGAAAGCAACTAAATTCGCCTAGAACGACATTATTTTCATGGTGGGTGTTGAGATTGAGAACAGTTAAATGCCAAAAAGGAAAAGAATTCCTGAAACTGAGTGGCTTGGACCCGCATTGCAGCACTGGACAGAAATGATCCAATCAGGGGTTATGGTCGGGGGGTGGGGTGGGCTAGTACATTTCAAGACGTGAGTCCCCAAGTCACCCACGTTTTTGATTTAGCTTTCCAAATCACAGCAACTACTGTAATAAAGCTATATGGTTTGTTCGACAAGAGCCACAAAGAATAAAGGAAGGGGGGAAGGAAGACAGAACAAAAAAAAGAGAAGAAAGAGGCACATCCTGTGGAGGCCACGAGGTATCGAGGAGCCCAGCCTGCGGTCCCCAAAGCTGACAGTTATGATGCGTAATTAGCACAAAGCAAGATTCTGTATATACACACTATCTCCAGACATGTTTTTAAAACAAGGGCTCTGCCTTTTACCACCAATAATTTGTCTTGTTGTATGTTGTTACTTACACAGATGTTCCATAATTTTTTGCATATGGCTCAGCCAAAGAAAGCTTTTTCCCCTTCCCTTTTTGGGAAAGATGCAAAGATGCGACTGCCTGTGTGAGGGAGAGGAGGATGACTAGTTTTTACAGAACTTTCATGGTGATGATAGGGGTGGGGGTGGCTGGGGTGTACATGTGCGCGCCTGTGTATGTGTGTATCTGTGTATTTAGTAACAAGATTCTCTACCCAATCCTGCCAACCGCACTTTATCTGACTCTATTTACTGAGTCATTCCAACGGGATTTAGGAGTACTCAGTACATCCAGGGTTCATGGCATTTGCTGGGATGAGACATTATCAAAAGCCTCTCTAAAAAGGGTTTGAATATTTACAGAAGAAAAAAAAGAGGCGGGAGAGATGCAAATACACTTGAGGTTTTTTTTTTTTCTTTCTTGGCAGTCTTTGTAACTGAGAACAGCAGAGCCCTCTCCTGTTTCTCTGACCTTGCTTAGCACCGTCCAGTATGCACATATACGGTATCAGAGAACGTCCCTGCTCCATGCTTTCTTGGGAAGGAAGGTCTGTGCGGATGTGGTTTATTTGGGGTGGGGGTTGGGAGTGCAGATATCAAAGGGAGGGATGAGGTCAAATCCAAGCACACTGGGTTTTTAAGATAAAGAAATACAACTGGTTGAAGAGAAGAGGAAGAAAGGCAGAGTTAAAAAGATACATCTTCTCTTTTATTGCGATACCACCAATTGAGAGAACATTCTGCTGGGTGGGGAGGGGGGGATGTCTGCCAAGGACTTCTAATTCAGTTTGTTCCACCGTTTTATTTTTAAACTCAAGTGCAGATTTTATTCCTGGAATGTTATAGGATTGGTGTGGGCAGAAATGGGCAAATTTACTTCAGAGGTGTTTTATAACAACTTGGAAAAGACCCTCTAAATTCCTTCAAGTCCATTTCAGGGGTGAATTTCATTTCCTTTCTCTTCTTCGGAAAGCTACCTTGATAGTTTAAAATTTTTATATTATAAAGGAAAACCTGATTATAATTTGGAAAGCATTTCAAAATTCTGATAGTATCTATTAGGCATTTACCACGAGCCAGGCATGTTAAGAATTTGCCTTCTCTCTCATTTAATGTTCACAGCTCTCACATATGGGTGAGAAACCAAGGTGGGAAGGGATGCCAGAGCCTATAGTTCAAATCCCAGTCTTGACAATAGCAAACCCTTCTTGGTCCCCGTGCAATTACGCTTCCATGTGTCAATGTCTGGCAAGACATACAATTAATCAAATAAATACACAACTTGGCCAGTAGGCTACTATCTTTTATTCTAACAGGATGGTGGCAAAAGCAGATTCCTTAGCCTGCTTTTCTGGCGTTGATAAAGCCAACAGAGGCTTGCAAACTCTCTCCAGTCTCTGAGCAAAAGTTTTGGTGGTGGGCATGTAGCGCTCTCAAAAGAGGAAGGCTTCCCAGGTAGCTCAGTGGTGAAGAATCTGCCTGCAATGTGGGAGATGAGGGTTAGATCCCTGGTTCAGGAAAATCCCCTGGAGAAGGAAACAGCAACCCACTCGAGTATTCTTGCCTGAGAAATCCCACGGACAGAGGTGCCTGGCGGGCTACAGTCCATGGGGTCACAAGAGTCAGATACGACTTAGTGATTAAAACAAAAGAGCAGAGGAATTGGTGGGTATATATTTATTTCAAAATGCAATGGCACCAATACCAAAACTTGCTCGTCCTACCCTGGCAACGTTAAAGACTAATAGAACGTCCCTCCCTGCCCGTCTGCCAAAGCATTTACTTCAAAAATCGGCTTCCTCTGTCACTATTTATTGCCGCATTTTGCTCAGTGGTTCTGAGAAACCTCATGGAAAATCACAATGTTACACTTGTTAAATTGACCCTGCAGGGCGCTCTACAAGCCACATCCCAAGAGGTAAAAAGGCAAGTCAGCCAGGCTCACGCCGAGAATATCCTCATGAAACCAACAAGGATATGCAAATCTGTCTGCTCTAGTTCATTTGCATAGCCTTTCATTGGTTTGGTGGAACCTCTATACTAAATGTCAATTTCTTTTTCTTTCCTAAAGCTTATTAGCTGCTTGTGATGTTTACAGCTTGAAGACCAAACAGATTTAATAGGTAAAACATTTAAGCTATATAATTAAAAAGCATGTGAAGAAGAGGGGAAAAAAAGAGGTTCTGATATAGATCAAACGCGGAGATCTACTTGTACTGTTAAAATATGCTTTCCAAGTTTGGAAGCTGCAGGGGCCTCATGCATGTCTGTGCACGCATAAGCACCACCACAAAATTTGCTTAACCTATTTTTTTTTTTTTTTTTTTGGCAATGATTTAGGAAAAGTAGAAAGATTTGCTTATAAACGACCAAGGGCTTGAACCTAGTCACTGAGTACACATTTTACTCACGACAAAATCTGAATGGAAGTCTGCCAGCAACTGGGCTGACATTCAAATATTCTGAGTTTCTATGTATCCTGATCCCTCAAAGCTATGTTTTAGAACTTAAAGTTCTGATCTTTTCTGAGGCACCACAGAACTCAGTCCTCACCTCTCAGTGCAGAGTGAATATATAGCAGTAATACTGTGCTCTAAAGAAGTGCAAAGAACTCCTTTCCCACATAGCATTTATCGACAGCACCAACTCAACAAATACATGAGTTCTGTACCAAATTATTTTCCTTTTTTGGTGTCAGATTTAGGAACTGGGTGAAGGTTTGGAGAAACGTTGGCAAAGTCTATAAATATTCTTTAAAGTAATCACCTAAATAGGAAGCAGTATCATTTAGACACACTTTGTGGAACCAAGTGTAGAATCTTTTGTACTTTGAATGCAGCGGCTGAGGTCAGTACCTACTGTTTTTAGTCCTTAGTTCAGTAGGTCCTCCAAGAGGTAACGGGTGATTCACACTTTCAAAGTGCTTCTTTACTGGCAACTTTAACACAATTAGCTGACACCCCAAATTTCACATGGGCTACAGGAGAAACAACTATTCTACCTCAAATTAAATTTTATGATTGGCTCTACAAAAAGCCAAACACTCTTAGGAGGTTCTGGAGGTGGGCAGACGAGAGCAATCTATCACTAGAGAGAGAGAAGTCTTTCCAGGCTGGGCCCCTCCTTGCCACGTGGAGCCCTGGTAGAGCCATGATAAAACATCACTGGAATGTTTTAATACCGCCAGGGCTACAGGTACTTTTATATCTTAATGGAATTCAGCTGTGCAGCTCCTTACTATCACACACAATCCATCCTGTTGTAAATTCCTTTCTCCCTCTAACAGTGTAACAGGTTGCATTCAATGGCATGAAAGAGAAGGAAGGCAAAGAAAACACTGAAAGTAAAGGCAGAAACTGTGAGGCTTCAGCCACAGTCCACAGACCTAGGTCTCATTGGCTCTACTGATGAGTTATTTCCAAAGCTCAGGCAAGCCAGTCTCAGCTCCACGCCTCCATCCTCATCTGCTAAACAAGGGTCACCACACATCCTTTGACCTCAAGGAATTTTTGTGAAATTGAGAAGCTTACAAAAAGCACTGCAAGCATGGATGCCCAACTATTATCTCATAATTCAATGTGCCCACATCAGATCGAGACAAGTGAAACCCCAAATTAATTTGATACCATATGCTATGGGTTGCATTTTCCAACAGTCTTCAAAAATTGGCATTTATAATATTTGTGGGTTCATCCTTTACCGTGTACAGAAACATGTGCACACATCAAAACAGACCCAGTTAAATCTTAATTATCCAGTGGAGGATTATCCAAGAATCTTACTGTTTCTTCTTTTCCTTTGATGCCCATTTTTAGCCTTTCTGGCAATTCTTATATGATCAAGGAAAAGAGATGGCATGGAAATCAATAAATCCCTTTCCTTATTCACTGTAATTTCAATGCTCTGTGTTCCCTCAGCCTCCATTGGCAGAAATAAGGGACAGGACACTATTTGTGCTCACAGTGGGATGAAAACATTTATCTGCGTTATTGGGAAATGAAGTATTTACAAAAATTAACTGCTCTTCACTTTCTAAAAATTCACTTACCAAATTGAAATTTTTCTAAGATCTGTTTCTTTCATAGTGCTATATCTAGGTATCTGTCTTTATTTTTTTTTAAATATTTATTTGGCTGTACCGGGTCTTAGTTATAACATGTGAGCTCTTGGTTGCAGCATATGGGATCTAGTTCCCTGACCAGGGATTGAACCTGGGCCCTCTGCATTGGGAACTCAGAATCTTAACCACTGGACCACCAGGGAAGTCCCGGTATCTGCCTTTTAAAATAAACAATAATAAATTTTAACCTTTCTTTGATGACTCAGTATTATCAATAACAATCCACTTATTATTATGCTATACTTCACAGCATAATTTTCTCTCTGCTCTTGAGCATTCTTTCTTCTCCTCTGATCTCAGTCTATCATGTGATACATCTCAGTTATTTTTTTCATTCAACAAACCAAATCTTATGCAGTGTCTCCTATGCCAGGCACTATGCTACTAGGAGTTAAGGACTTAATGAGAAAAACAAGCATGGTCCCTACTCTTGGAGAGCTTGCCTTCTCTTTGGGGAGAAAAGACATTAATGATATAATCACACAAATACATATGCTTGTATGCGAAAACAGCTCTCAGAGAAAGGTATAGGATGATGTGAAACAGGTGAAAGTGGTATAAGAAGGCCAGGAACTTGGGGCTCCAAGAGAGAGATAGGGGTGCATTAAGGGTATTATATTAAGAAAGATATATCTAGTTACTGGCATAAACATTCAGACAGGAACTGTTTCAAGTGACCCTAGCATATTATGAAGTAACTGTACATCCTTAGGCCAAAGGACTAAAAATCAAAACAAAAGTGAGAAGTTTTTAGTAAACATATTGTTGGGGTGTCACTGGTATTTTTATTCAGAAATTATGGTGAGTGTAGTGTGGGTAAAATGAGTAAACTGTGTTGGTGTGATTGAGAACTGCTATTTTCCGCTTGAAAACAGAAAATACTGGAGTAAGACAAATGAGATCAAGACGAGTTAGCACACCAGTGCACACCAGTATAAACTCTTGATGTATTTCACCATAAAAAATATATATATACATTTAAATTTATAAATATATAAATATTTAAATTCATATATTTATATATATCTATACAGAGAGAGAGAGAGAAAGAGAAATTGATTCATTTCCTAACTCTGGCTGTGCCCACTGAAAAGGCTGAGAAACAATGACAAACCCAGTCATAATGAGAACACCTGAGCCCAGACTGTGGTCTCCAAATGCCATTGCTCAGTAATAGGAAGCAGGTTTCCTTGCAAAAAAGGTGATCCCAGGTCTGAGGCAGGAAATGTACAAGAGAAGCCTAGAACTTACCATCATATTAGAAAGCAAGACAACTATACAGATATATATCCAAAAAACAAAAAACAACTAGTATTACGTGGAAAGGACTCAAGAAGCAAACTGAATAGTAAGCAGTCAATAGTCAAAATGAGGCCATTTGAGCATCAGTTAATGGTAAAAACTATGACTGATTAAAAACACACCAGATATATATCATTTAAGTTCGAGAGTTTACAGTAATACTTTTAAAAATGGTGACTAGGGAGAAAATTATGAACAAATTTTATGTTCAAGACCGGTAAATAAGAGTCAAGTATTCATCCTGCTTTTCATACAAAACTGGACGCACTGAGGAAACAAATCATAGGTGAGGGGGAAGTTTCTCGTCTCGAGCAATGGTTCCTGGTAATAGGTGAACAAAGAATAATAGAATTAGACGAGCATCATTTCCCAGTCCCCTGTACATTTAAGAATTTAAACAAAGATCTCATTGCAAAAAGATACACTACTAACCAATGACCTCCTAACACAAGACCAACTATGAAGTTGTTAGGCAAAACAAAGAGAACCAAACAATGCCTCTAGGGCTTCCCAGCAGTTCCCTAGGAAGAGACTACAAAGAAACACGCCCAACACCACTATCAAAATCCACCATCAAAATCCAGAGGGTGGAAATTCTACTGGACAAATGATCTGGTTTCTTCTACAGAAAAAAAAAACTAAAAAAAAAAAAAAAAAAGGTAAGAGATGGCACTAGTAGCTTATAAGAAGTTTAAGGGACATAAATAGACTATTTATACTCTGATTCGAGTCAACTCAGTGAATTCTGGCATAATAAGTAAGTGTGTGGCAGAAAATCGTAGAACAAAATTGATGTATTGGCATTGCAGTGACCTAGGTAACCACGTATGGTAGCAAAATGCCAGCATGAAATTCAAAGATTGAACTCACCATGCCAAACAAGGTAAATTGTACCTTCTGGAATTGAACAGACAGAGATGGGCCCCCAGGCTTGTAAGTTTCTCTTTTTTTTTTTTTTTTTAAAGACATCAGTGAGCATCTTATTAATGTTATAATTTGAAAAGTATTTTCTGCCTCTAATGGAAGATTTGGACTAGCTGACGAAATGACCAGTGGTTCCCCAAACTGCAGCCTTTCCAATTAAAAACTGCAAATTGTTTCATATCATTAATGATTCCAACTTTGAAAGAAGCTGTTTCTACTCTTCCTTTTGTTTTAAGTGAATAAGTTCTAAGTGGATAAGTTTACATGTAAAAATATCCTGAGATTGCAAGGTAGCTCTTTAAAAAAAAAAAAAAAAGTACAATACCCTATCATTACTTGCAACTCATTTTCTTAGGGAACCAAGATTATTTTCTCAAGACTGTGCAACAATATTTTTAAAAAAATCAACAACAACAAAAGGGAATAAATTGGAAACTGAAGTTAGAAAAGCCTGCAGCTGTCATCCGTAACACTGATTTTAAATTTCTGTATTCATCCACAAAGCCTCATTGTTCTTTTTTCTGGGTTTCATAAGTCAGCATTATACATTGAAACCTAACAAACATTATACTGACAAATTTTTCCAGTATCAGTTTTATATATTGAGGTTTCACACCAGATTGTGTTTGAAAAAGGAGTTGATACTAAAAATCAACAAAGTAAAGAGGGTCCTGGGTGTTGGTGGGGGGGTGGGGTAGGGGAAATCTTAGAATTTGGAAAGTGAAGAAGAGAATAATGTTTGCTGATCTGTTTATTATTGTATTAAATTCTATACTTGTCTTTTTAAATGATTCATCATTGCATATAATGTATTGAATACTATACATTATATGGGTAGCCTTTCCCTTCTCCAGGCGATGTTCCCAACCCAGGGGATCAAATCCAGGTCTCCGGCATTGCAGGTGGATTCTTTACCAGCTGAGCCACGAGGGAAGCCCAAGAATACTGGAGTGGGAAGCCTATCCCTTCTCCAGGGGATCTTCCTGACCCAGGAATTGAACCGGGGTCTCCTGCATTGCAGGCAGATTCTTTACCAACAAAGCTATGAGGGAAGCCTTACTGAATACTTATACCATGGAAAATATCAAATCAGCGTCATAAAATAAATATTTTGGATTCAACTGCCAAAAAGAAAAGAAAAAAAGATAATAAAAATATTTGTAAATCATCAAATAAAGGTAGAGGATGATATTTACACTTGTGGGTGATTATTGCTGTAACTCTACAATGCCTAAATACAGGAAAGAAAAGGAAAAGGAAAAAAATGGAGTTCTTGTACAACTTTCCTCCCATGTGGTAGCAACTACTTGGATGCCAGTAATGTCTCCGTGGTCTCTTTAATCTTTTTCACGTGTAGAGTCATGCAGGCGAAGGGCTGGAACCATCATGGATGCAACACATTTGCATGAGTTTTCAGAGAACAGAAGGAGGGAAGCAGAAAGCATTCCATTTCCTGTGGTATCATGGCCCCTGCCATCACCTGTCCCGCTGAGTACTTTCTGATTCAACGGAAGGAATGTGATGTGGTGGAGAGGGCATGGATTTTATTACTCAGACTTACTTAGGGTCAAAACCAGCATGTTTATTATTAGCACGGTAGCTTTGAGCTGACTCACTTCCGTTTTGCGGAGGCTCTCTTATCTGTAACATAGAGATAGCACTATCCACCTTGTCAAGATGTCTGTACAACTTCTAAGAAATAACATAAAATTCACCTAGACCCAGACTCAGTGTTCAGTAAATAGCTTCCGCTCTGTTCTCAGGACCTTGCAGGAACGCTGACCAGCCTATTTCAGCAACAGGGATCAACGTTCTGTCTTGGAAATGGATTTTCCAGGCCACAGATGCAGCTCATCCTGTTCCTGGGAGTCATGGAGAAGCTCTGCCAGAAATCCAGCCTTGGGTCTCATCCTAGCCTCCCTGAGCCCCACTTTAGTGGTCATCTGTGAACACAGCTGATCCAGAGGAGAGGAATAAAAAAAATGGGAGAGAAAGAGGAGCAGACACCTCCAAAGGCCAACACCAGGAGAACAAAAAGTCTGCTTCTTGACAATACCAACCCCCATCACTAGACTCTGGAGACTTCTCCTTTTGTTTAAATCAAAGCCAACATTTTCTAAGCCTTAAATGAAAAGTGAAAGTGAAAGTGGCTCAGTTGTGTCTTACTCTTTGCAACTCCTCGGACTGCACAGTCCATGGAATTCTCTAGGCCAGAATACTGGAGTGGGTAGTCTTTCCCTTCTTCAGGGGATCTTCCCAACCCAGGGATCAAACCCAGGTCTCCCGCATTGCAGGTGGATTCTTTACCAGCTGAGCCACAAGGGAAGCCCAAAATACTGGAGTGGGTAGCCTATCCCTTCTCCAGCGGATCTTCCGGACCCAGGAATCGAACGGGGATCTCCTGCATTGCAGGTGGATTCTTTACCAACTGAGTTATCAGAGAAGCTTAAAATGAGAGGGCACCTTCTCTCCACATTTAAAAGCAAGCACTTGCCACTTCAGCTTTCAAATTATATACGATTGAAAATAGCATAGCTGAAAGAAACGTGGCCTTTGTAATTAAGAGTTCTCTCTGTTTTCTTCCCCCTTCTGAAAGCCAACAGGGGAACAAACTGAACTGAAACATGGTTGTTGAAAAGGTTAAAAGGTTTTCATGCCTCTGGGTTCTATCTTTAGCCTGGCTTTCTTTGTGTAAGACACAGAAGATGTTGCCCCAACGTATAGAAAATGCGAGCACACCCAGGGAGCTGCAGTGGCAACAGGTCTTCCAACATCACTGGGGCAGTCCTCTTTCCAGGAAACCAAACAGCAAGCTACTCACTGATCCCTTTGCCTTTTTCCCTCAAACTCTCGCGCTTATAAAGTGCCTAATGAGCAAGACGGCTGCTCACTACAAGCAGGAAGAATTCTGCAAACAGCATTCAGTTGCATCCACAGAGAGAGAAAGTCTGGAATTTGGTGGAAGAGAAACAAGGTGTTTGGTGAATCGAGAACCAGAGTCAAGACTGTGAGCTTCTTTAGGCCAAAGATTCTGTGGTTGGCATTCAATAAATATTTGGAGAATTACTTAAATGCAGGGATGAATATGGGATGTCCAGAACTGCTCATGAATTGTATGAGAAAACCTTTCCCAATTTTGTAGGTAGTGTAAGACTAAACTCAGCCAACAAAAACGAGAAAGATTTAGGAGTATTCATCTCATGTCCCAGTGATTGTGTCAGTTTTCAGAGGAAAAATTAATTTCATTAAAAAAACCAAAAAAAAACAGGAGGGCAGTTTCTGAAAACTCATTTGTGAATCAAAACCGAAGTAGACCAAAGCGACTGAACATTCAAATGAAAGAGTAAAAAAATAAGAGAGATTGCCGATTTTCTTTTCCTCTTGCCAGTGTGAAAATTTAAAGGCACTTCTTCCTGTCAAAAGGATGGCATCACATGTATTTAAAGGACCCACATAAGCCTGCCTCTTCACATACTTCTTGTTCTCACAGTACATCATCTATTCTCATCTCATGTCACCTCACCAAGTTCTCTAACAGCAGGTAGGTTTATGCTTTAATCACTTTATTCTTTGAAAATGTGATCATTAATTCACATTAAAACCCCCCTAATTCGGACCTTTTAAGAATTAGTTAGAACTGAAAAACTCTCACTAGCATTTAGCTTAAGCCTACATTTTTCAAAAAAGGATTAGAAATGTTTACCTCATTTAAGCATCCCTAAGTTTACTTTATTACCATCATTTGTATCAAACAACATGATAATTGAAGGTGATATAGGCTTTAAAGTGCGTCTCTGGGCTGTGCTTAGTCACTCAGTCGTTCTGACTCTTTGTGACCCCATGGACTGTAGCCTGTCAGGCTCCTCTGTCCATGGGGATTCTCCAGGCAAGAATGCTGGAGTGGCTGCCATGCCTTCCTCCAGGGGATCTTCCCAACCCAGGGATCGAAGCCAGGTCTCCCTCAATGCAGGCGGATCCTTTACTGTCTGAGCCACCAGGAAAGCCCTAAAAGTGAGTCTAGGTTAAACCTTATAATGTTTGGTATAGTTGAAAAGTCCTTGAGATTTGAAGTAAAAAGTTAAAATGTCTGGGCTCAAGTTCCATTTATGTTATGTACCATTTATGTAATCTTCCACAATCATTTAACTTTGCTGAGCACCAGTTTCATCGTTTATGAAAATGGGAATAGAAAGAAATACTTCTCTAAGAGTCACTGTGAGGATTACATCAATGTAAAGCAATAAATTTTATGAGCTGTATGCAAATTATACAATCATCATCATCACAATTGTCATCCCCACCACTGTCCAGACTTACAAATAATTCAAATAAAAGAGGGTAAGAAAGAATCAATGGTTCCTCAACCTCCTTAACCAGCACCATGCTGTAGATTGTGCCACTTTAGGTCACAAAAAGAGCCATATTATCTACATATAAATTTCTACTTGTTATACAGAAATAAATTGGTTCTGGCTCTAGAAATTGAGGAACACAGAGGGTGAAGCAACATGTGATGAATTTATTATTCAGGTATGTTTCATGAATTAAATTGATAAATGTTTATTGAGCATTTATTATATCCCAAGCACTGTCTTAGGGGTGAGGACAGAGCAGTGAGCTAAGCAGACACAATCTCTGCCACTGGAGAGCTGACAATGAACTGATCCTTGTGAATTCTAAATCGCTATCTTCAGCCACTTCATATTATGCCAGTGCGTGCTGGGTGCTGGGCTCTCGCCTCTGCGTGTTTTCTTTCTCTCCCCTTCCCTCCCTCTCAGCACAACTTACAGAGAAACTAACACCTGGCCAGCATTAACTGTCAAGCCCTGCCCTCCCGCCCCCACCGGGGGCTCTATAACCTCAGGGTTCAAGGATGCCCAAAGGCTGATGTATCTGTAGCCCATTGTAACACATGGGCTGGGAAGTGCTGCATTATCTATAATGTAGTCAGTGATTCAGAAATTTCAATAATTAATATTGACTTCCTCCCACATTAACTATTACTGCACACATGGAACAAGCAATTCCTTCATATTAGATACACAGCAGCTTATATCTCTCACTTATTGCTGTCAATTTACTGCTTTTAGCAGGTCAGAAAAATGAAGTTAAAATGACTTTTGTAGTCTGCAGGGAAAACTCAACAGGCACCCGAAATAACATTTTAAAAATACACTATTAAATCATTACAGCAAAGGGTAAAACTTAGGAATTAATGTAAAGAAGCCAAGGAATTTCTGGAATTTAACACCAACTTCAGAAATCGACCTAAACACTGTGATCTACCTTATGCAAGCTACATTCTTGATACTTGCTCTTGTCTTGGATATTCTAACAAAGCAGTAGCCTGGGTACAAAAGGAGGTAGATAAAGCTCACATTCAGGAGGACTCAGAGTGAACACCACTCTGAGATACATGGGCTCATCAAGGGAGGACAGTGTGCCTTCCAGTAGCAAGAAATCTAATGAGCAGTAAGAACCAGCTTGAGTTAAAAAAGAAATAACAGCAAAAACAGAGCTACAGGAAAAATGACGCTCTTAGAAAACAAACAATCCAATTTAAAAAAAAATGCATAAAAGACCTAAATACACACCTGCCTACAAAAGATCTTTAGATAGCAAATAAGTTATGAAAAGATACTCCAAATCATATGTTTTTAGGGAATTTCAAGTTAAAATACCACTAAACACACCGGCCAGAATGACCAAAATCCGGAATACCAAATGCTTTTGAGGGCGTGAAGCAATGGGAACTCTCACTCATTGCTGGAGGGAACACAAAATGGTACAATCACTGTGGAGGAGAGTTTGGCAATTTCTTACAAAATGAAGCATAGTCTTACCATATGATTCAGCAATCACACTCCATGATATTTACCCAAAGGAAGTGAAAACTTAGGTCCATATAAAAACTTGTACATGAACGCTTATAACAGCTTTATGAATTGCCAAAACTTGGCAGAAACCTAGACATCGTTCAGTAGGTGAATGGATAAATTGCAGTCATCTGTGCAATGGAATATTATTCAGTGATAAAAAGAAGTAAGTTATTCAGCCATGAAAAGATATGGAGGATCCCTAAATACATGCTACTGAGTGAAAGCAGCCAGTGTAAAAAGACTGCCTACTGTATTGGTCCAATTATCTGACATTATGGAAAAGGCAAGACTATGATGACAGTGAAAAGGGTTTGAGGGTTGGGAGGGAGATATAAATAGATGGAGATCAGGGAATTTTTAGGGTGGTGAAACTATTCTGTATGATACTGTACTGGTGGATACATAGCATTATGCTGTTTTGTTATTTTAGTCACTAAGTCATGTCCAACTCTTTGTGACTCCATGGACTATAGCCCACCAGGCTCCTCTATGCGTGGGATTCTCTAGGCAAGAATACCGCAGTGGGTTGCCATGCCTTCCTCCAGGGGAATCTTCCTGACCCAGGGGTTGAGGCCCCATTTCCTGCATTGGCTGGTAGATTCTTTACCACTGAGCCACCAGCGAAGTCCATATTATTTTACATTTGTCAAAACCCATAGACTGTATTGGAACAATGAAAAAATCCAAATGACTTTTATGGCCAAGCCAATACAACAGAAAGAATGAACTCGACTGTAAATCTTGGACTTCAGTTACGACCAATATATCATTATTGGTTAATAACAGAGGACACTGGCTTGGGGCAGGAGCGAGGACGGGAATGTGGGAACACTCTGTACTTTCCCATCAACTTTCTGTAAACCCAAAACTGCTTGAAAAAATTAAAGTCTGTTAATTAAAAAAACAAAACTGGTTTGAGGTTTTTCCTCCCAGATGACTTTCCAGATTTGATTGGAGCCCTATGGGAGGCACAGAGAAGATGCCATCAAGATGACTCATGTCCAGGTTTTGAAATCCCAGCAGGGACTGGTTTGTGGGTCAAGAACTGGGGGGACACAGTGTTTCAGATGGAGGTGAAGGCTCAGCAGTAGAACCCACTGGGAAGAGTGGTCAAGAGAGCACCGCACTTGACCGCAAGACAAAGGTCGCAAGTGGACAAGTAACTGGAGATAAGGTTGGAGGTGCTGGACTTTGCCTAGGGATTCAAAATGGGATCTGAAAGGTGAGAGAGGTCACTCGAGACAACTGGAAAGGGACAAAAAGAAATGTCTCTGCTTGATTCAGGCCAAAGGAGAGACTCAAGAGAAAGGGAACCCCACTGCAGGTGGGGTAATGAGTCATCAGTCCTGAGGGAAAGTCAACAGAAGATACTGGGAATCTAAGGGAAAGTAAAATTCCTAAGAAAAGACATGCTGAGCTGTGTCGAGGAGGCCAAGAAGGAAGGGTAATACTTTCTCAGAAGTCCTGATTCAGAGGCAAGAACTCAAGAGCACAGCTCTCTATCAAGTAGGGGTCCTAGATCTTGTCTTCACTTGGGTTTTTCATCTGACCATAGTCAAGAGCAGAGTGAGAGGCCTGTGATGGATCCTAGAAGAAAAGAGAAAAACAGGAACAAAAAGGGCACACACAACTGGTGAAGTCAGAGAATTTTCACTCTTACATCCGTGCACCAGAAAGCTCAGAAGCCGTAAACATTTTAAAGACCTATATTTATCAACAAGGAAAGATGTTCCCAACAGACGACAGAGTGACAAAAGAAGGTTCAGAAAAGTCTATCAATTACAATTCCGTTTTTGTAAAACTGCCTCTGTTTATTTGTATACATATGCATAGAAAAGATTCTGGAAGAAAACACTCAAATGCCAACACCTACAGGCGACAACCTGAAGGAAATCAACCATGAGTATTCATTGGAAGGACTGATGCTGAAGCTGAAGTTCCAATACTTGGGCCACCTGATGCGAAGAGCTGACTCACTGGAAAAGATCCTGATGCTGGGAAAGATTGAGGGCAGGAGGAGAAGGGGACAACAGAGGATGAGATGGTTAGATGGCATCACTGAGTCAATGGACCTGAGTTTGAAACACCCCAGGAAATCGTGAAGGACAGGGAAGCCTGGCGTGCTGCAGTTCATGGGGTCACAAAGAGTTGGACACGACTGAGCGACTGAATGAGGACAACATGGCAGGGTTTTCTGTTGCTACTCTAGTTTCACTCCTCTTCAAGTCACTGCAGAGATTACTTGTAAGAGACAATTGCTTCAAAGGGAAGAGGCAACACTCCATCTCATAATTCAAGTTTCCAATAACATTCTCCTTGTTAAGGGCAGAATAGCTAGTGCCTTACACAAAAGCCACGCTGGCTTCAGATCACCATGGTGCAGCCTCTCATGACATAAATTACTTCAACAGCCACGTTCTAATGTCTAAGAAAAAAAAAAAAAGAAATGGAAATTCCAAAGAACTAAAGTTACAAAAAGTAATGGCAAGAGCAGCAAGGACAGCAGCAGAGGGAAATGTCTGAGGAGGAAAGGAGACAGACTCCCCCTGACATATTCCCAGCGCTTGTTTCCTTGACTCTGGAGGAGGCTTCTTGATTAGTCTATTCAAAAACCTGTTATTGTAAAATAAAAATTCCTGGCTAAAAATAACATCAAAATGCACAAGATATGCAGAAACACCCCACGATGCAAATTATTTATGAAGATAATGTAACAACACGACCAGGAATTAGCATGACTGAGTTGTTTTACAACTGAGCTGGGTTCCCCATCCACAAACCAGAGGGATGCATGAGCCAATCACCAACGTTGGATTCAGTGTTTGTTCTTATCCTTCACAGCTGTTTTTACATACAGAGGAGGGAGTGGTGGTGGTGGTGGTCCTTAGGGTGGGGGGAATAGTATAAAAAAAAACGGTACTCCAGCACCAGTGTTTCTAAAGACTTATCATCTTTGCTAAACTGACAATTTCATCTTGAAATCTGTTACAGGAAATACCTTTAACCAAAAGCCATCTGTTTCAAATTCTTTTTTTCTATGGGCATAAATTCACTATAGCTATTTACTGTAGTTCAGTATTTAGGCATATTGCTATTATCTTTTCTGCAACTTTCATTTTGACTGCATTAAAGTAGGAATACGAGAGAGCCAGAAGGGGAAATGTCTTAAAAACAGTTGACTTTAAACTTTATTACCTGCTAACAACTCTGTCCAAATGTTTAATAGAGGAAAAAGCCAAACTATGGTCTAAAAAGAAGACCAAAATGTTGTCTGAAGATTCCACTTATTCCTGTTTTTTTCTGTTCCTTGTAAAATGAATCCTATGAATCCTATAAATATGTTCTTGGTAAAGATATTCAATTTGTTTCAATCTAGTGACCAACGAATGTTTAACTCTGTTTACCTACCAAACAGGGAACTGTACCAATAATCACAATTTCATCTTGAAATCTATTACAGGAAATATCTTTAACCTTTAATGTCACTGTTAGAATAACAGTGACAACTACAATATAAACCCAAATGATCATCTGTCTATTAGCCTTGATAGTAACATCACTGAGAACTAAGATTCTGAGGCTACAGCCTAAAGTCATAATTTAGGATAAATTCATTCACGGTACTAACCACCATCTGATGAGAGGGGACATACCCTAAGGGAGTGCATGTTATCCCTGGGCTGTGGGTTGCTAGTATCCAGTGAGGTCTACAGGTGCAAGTCAACACAGAGCATACTAACCCAAGGACTCGAACCCTGGCCCCCATTCTAAGGAGATTACTATTAACAATGTGCTAAGTGAATGCATGCATTTATAAAGTGTCCATGCTTGATGTTGGTTGGAGACAGGGACATAATCTCGTCTCACTGTCTTAATTTTGAATAGAAGAATGTAAACTTAATTAGATTGATGCTGCTTCTGAACAAAAGCACAAGAAACTGGGGAGATTTGTGATAGAAAACTGAGAGGTTGAGTGACTCATCTGGTTCAAGGTTCTGCACCAATTTCTAAAATCTTCCAAAACTATATGGTAGACAGAGTTGATCTTCGGCCACCCAAAACTAGAAAGGCAGAACTTTAAGATTCACTTGAAGACACAGAGTGGGTACTCAGTAAATGCCTGGTGAATATTCAGAGGTGTCTGTGGGCAACATTTACTAGGGCCTGAAAAACCAACATAAATTGTACAAAGATCTTGTCCTTAAGAAGCTTCTGTTCTACCAGGAGAAGCAAAATAATATCAATGAGTCATTTTAATATAGTGTGACACTTGCAGTAATAGGGCAAGGCTATAAATACATTTATTGGGCTTCCCAAGTGGTGCCAGTGGTAAAGAACCCGGCTGTCAATGCAGGAGAAATAAGAAACACAGGTTTGATCCCTGGGTCGGGAAGCTCCCCTGGAGAAGGGCATGGCAACCCATTCCAGTGTTCTTGCCTGGGAAATCCCATGGACAGAGGAGCCTGACAGGCTGCCGTCCATGGGGTCACAAAGAGTGGGACACAACTGAAGGGACTTAGCAAGCACACAAATGGGGAACCAACAATTAGGACTAGGGAGAGGGACAGATAAGGCTTCTAAGATCAGATCAGATTAATTCACGCCAAGGTGCTAAAAATCTTATCTGTAGCTTCTGTCCCAGGGTTATTTGCATTTTAATGCAAAACAAGAGGAAAGTGAAGTTGCTCAGTCGTGTCTCTTTGCTACCCCATGGACTGTAGCCTACCACGTTCCTCCATTCATGGGATTTTCCAGGCAAGAATACCGGAGAGGGTTGCCATTTCCTTCTAGGAGATCTCCCCGACCCAGGGATTGAACCTGGGTCTCTCGCATTGTGGGCAGACGCTTTACCATCTGAGCCACCAGGGAAGGAAGGCTTTGCTCAATTCTGGAGGAACAAATGAATGAATGTGTTAGTCGCGCTGTTGTGTCTGACTCCTTGCAACACCATGGACTGTAGCCCATCAGGCTCCTCAGTTCATGGGATTCTCCAGGCAAGAATACTGGAGTGAGTTGCTGTTCCCTTCTCCAGGGGAGCTTCCTCACCCAGTGATCGAACCTAGGTCTTCTGCACTGCAAGCAGATTCTTTATCATATGAGGCACTAGCGTTGAACTGCTATTAATGGGATTTCAGGTATCAGGTGAGATTCAGCAGAGAAGATACTTCAGGTAACACTCCTGGGCAGAAAAGCTACCTAGTTCTATTCATGAAAAAGATTCATCGAGGGTAGGTGCATGTCTTCTTCAAGCAACTGTATCCAGCAAGCACATAAAAGAAAGCTGGCAAAGTGTCCTGAATAGATATTCACACACCCATGTTCAGAGCAGCATTACTGAAAATGGCCAAGAGGTTGGAAGCAACCCAAGGGTCCATCAATGGATGAATAAATTCAATATATATTCAGTAGACTACATATATTCTATATGTTCACTAGCATGCTATCCAGCCTTAAAAAGGAAGAAGACTCTGACACATGTCCCCAACGTGGATGAACCTTGAGGGCATTATGCAAGATGAAGTAAATCAGTCATAAAAAGACGTGCATCGTAGGACTCCACTTGTGTGAGGTAGAGTAGTCAAATCCATAGAAGACAGAAGGCAGAATGGTGCTTGCCAGGAGCTAGGAGGAGGGAGAATGGAGAGTTAGTGTTTGATGGTAGAGTTTCCATTTTGCAAGGTGAAAAGCATTCTGGGATGGTGGTGATGGTTTCACGACAATGCTGATGTACTTAATACCACTGCAAAATGGTTAAGATGATACGTATTGCCGAGTCCCTTTGCTGTTCACCTGCGATTATCACAACACAGTTAGTCAGGTATACCCCAATACAAAAAATTAAAAAATATATTTTTTAATTTACATAACAAGAAAAAAACCAAAAATGGTTAAGATGGTAAATTGTGTTGTGTGTATTTTAATCACAGTTTTAAAAACTGAGAACAAAAGAAAACTTGATGAAGCATACCGTAGCTTTGAAATGTATATGCAAAGTTTTTAGAGTATTTTAAAGATTGCCATCAGTTATTATATATGGAAATTTATAGCACAGAAGACAGAATGGGTAGTGTGTATTGACTAGATGGGCAGATGCTTGCTTCCTAATATGCTTGAAAAAATGACACCTAAAAGATCTCCTCTAGAATCAGCTGAAATTCCACCATTAAAAAATTTCAATCCTGGATCCCCGAGCTTTTGTAAAGTGTGACTATTCTGGCTGAGGTCCCTTATCAGCTTAATATGTTGTTACCAGACTGTTTCTCCCCAGCTCAATCAAGGTGCATGAACTGATTGGAGGCATCTGGGAGAGAGAAAGATGAGGTCCAAAACAGAAGAGGGAGTCCAGAGAGTGAAAGCAATAGGTCCGCAGGAACTGCTGGAATCCAGTTGTGTTACTTAGAAATTCTCCCCACGCCACCTATGACCTTTCGACACAGTGTTTTTTTTTTTTTTTTTTTAGTTGGGGGCTAATTACTTTACAATATTGTAGTAGTTTTTGCCATACATTGACATGAATCAGCCATGGGACGACACAGGTGTTGACGGACACCTAGCTCTGCTTTCTCATCCTGTCTCTCTCCCTTCTGTCTGAAAAGGCTCCCAGCAATGCAAAACGTCACAAGGCAGAACCTGGAAGGAGTTTTACCCAAAGATCGAACGTGGCTTCTGCTAAACAATTTTCAACTCTGACCACATATTTCATCATGGAAACTAATTTGGAGTTTTCGGTTTCATGAACTGAAGTATGGCCAGCAAATCTAAGATTGAGATGGAATAAGCAAATACATAGGCTTCAGAGCTCTGCATTTCTGAGTCGGCTGCAATGAAGAGGTTAGGTTCAACGAATCCAGATCTGTGAATGGTGTAAGAGCTAAGAGACTGGATCAGAAGGGCTTTAATGTGATGATAAGCTGTGACCTTATGCCCGTTATCCTAGAATCTGGGCACAGAAAGTTAGCTGTATGCAAAGCTGTCATGCTCTCTGGAGTCCTGCCGCCCCTCTGCAGCTGGTTTGCCTTCAGTCGAGTGTACCAGGGGAATAGGTGTCTATGTCTGTTTGTGTTTGAGAGAGGGAGAGACAGAAAATCTACTGTGATTACAGAGAGTGTTCCCAAAATGCGGAGAAGCAACCCTATCCTAAACGGGATAGCCTGTCTCCCATTATAAGACACTCAGAATATTAGCAGGCATCACAGTCTCCATACACGCTGTCACACCTTAGCTGACAGTGACTACCTCTGGATTTTCATCAAGGAGCTTCAAAGAAAGTTCCACCTGTTCAGACTTCAGCGATATTATTAAAACTTCTCAAAAAGTCTATAACAGGAGGTGGTTTTGATCAGCATTCATTTTAATTGTGTACTCATGTCCCTTGCGGATTCCCAGCCTTGTTACTTTGCTTAAGGTGCTGGAGAAAGCACAGGTGGGCGAGAAAATAAGCTGGCAAAACCTGTGAAATAATTCACAGGTGGCAGCAAACACACACTTGCCATCTTCACCCCGCTTTAAAAATAAGATTCTATTTTCCTCCTCCATATGCTGCGCATGCTCGGACAGACTGAATAGGTATCTGTAAAGAGATATGTATTATTTTGATTAATATATTTCATGATAAACCTCCTAGAAGGTCCTGCTTGTACTGAAACAATACAGGAGTTGGACCTTCCTTGATCCACACGGCTGGGCTCCCTCCCTCATCTGGCATCGTTCTAGACTCTGTGATGTCACCAGGCTGAGCACAGTAATCATATCTTCCTCTCAGGATCAGATACAATCAGTCAGTGTTTGTCCTGTGACCCTCCAGTAAAGCAAGTAAGTAGAACTGAGAATTCCCCAGTGGGACTTTCCTGGTGGTCCAGTGGCTAAGACTCCACACTCCCAATGCAGGGGGCCTGGGTTCAATCCCTAGTCAGGGATCCCACAGGCTGCAACTAAGAGTTTGCATGCCACAACAAAGATCCAGTGCAGCCAAATAAATAGATTTTATATATAAATATATATTTATATATTATATGTAAAGAACTCCCTAACACACCATGTTTTCATTTCCCTTTCACAGAACAGTGACGCTCACCCCATTGGGACATTTTAAATTCTGAGGTCCCCTTCCTTTACATAATTGTTTGAGACTTTCTGCTAAAAACGTCTAAAATGCTAGCTGTTTCTCAGGAGCAAACAAATGCTTCTATTGCCTCTGACCCTGCATCAGAGTTTCTGAAACCCTCTCCTGTTTTAAAACGTGTCCCATTCAAGTAGCAGTGCCTGGCGATCATGCCTGCCAAGCACAGGGGCGAAGTCTCCAGTCCCAAAGGGGCAAAGCTGTCCCCTCAATTGACTTCGGTGGTTACCCAACACTTGTATCAGTGATCACAAAATAAAGAGCTAATACCATTAAGTATCCTCACCAGAGGTTGGTTTTGGAAACTCTCTAAGTGGAGAAAATATAGGACTCTGAGCTACAAAAGTGGCCCGCCTGCTCCCGGAGGACGAGGCTCCGGGTTTTCAGTCCTCCTTGTCTCATCTTCCTCTTTCCCCTTGATTTTCACTTGCTGTTAGTGTGACGGTCAGGGAAGGTGTCCCTCAAGGCAAAGAGTAGAACTCAGAGGCCACCCCCACTGCACCACCCTACCTATACTCTTCTGTACTTCCCATTTTTTTTTCTGGAAAATTGAAAAGAAAACATGGCAAATTATTATCTGCTTAATGCACATTTAGGTGTCCCCTGCCTCTTTTTTTTTTTTTTTAAATCTACAAAAGACAGTACTTTCCACATCGGAGATATAACCTCCAGGCCTGAACAGGATCGTGCCAACTCCCACCCAATATCACAGTTTCGGTGACAACAAACTGGGTCCCAAATGGCCCAGTGAAAACCACAAGTTCTCTGTCTCAGTGACTTGAATTTAGTGAAATGAAACAGTCACTTCTATTTTAGTATTTTTAAAGAGTGACGCTGAATAGCATAGTTAAAAGGTCAGTTCTTGAAATTATTGAGTGAGCCCTGGTCCCATCCAAGGGTAGAGAAGGATTTTTTATGGGGTCCAAGGGCCCCTGGAACATACTGCCTATTTTGAGGTAACAGGGGAACAAGTTGGAAAGAAGAGTCTTCAGTTGGGGTGACGCTGTAACATTACCTACCAGGCATTTTTTTATGAGTCTTTCAATCAACCCATCAGTAACCCATCAGAAGCCGGGCAGGATCCCATTAGGAAGAGATGAGATGAACACTGCCCACAAGGTCCAACCCCCTTCACAGGTTCCAAGCCCTCCTGGCAGACTTCACTGGGACACTGCCCATGACCTGAGCCTCTGACCTTCTTGACAACCCAGGAGGCTTGGCATCCTCTTTTCTGGTCTCTGTTTAGAAAGCACATGTCAACTTGGAACCACCTCTCAGTTGCAATATTTCCGTCTTCTCCAATGATCCCTGGGATGCCTAGGTTGGGATTAGAAAGTTTAGAAACTTCCCCAAATTGCCTAGTCTGACAAATGCTTTTAGACGTTTGCCATCACCCATGTTTTTACATATGGAATTGATTATGTCCACATCCTGCTTACCAATCTTTCAAGGGCCCCTGTCTTTAAGATAGATTTCAAACTCCTCTGCAGAGCTTTCTGAAAAGAAGCTCTTGGTGATCTGGCCTGTCCCTTGACACTTCTTCCCGGCTTTGCTCTCGACACTCTGGATTCTGTACACTTTTCCAAGATGGCATATTCTCTCTCGTCTCTGAGCTTGGCACACAGTGTCCCCCATGCAATTAACTAAAGTTAATGCCCATGTTTCCCCCATCCCTTGAATCTGAACTTATTAGATGACTTGCTTTGGCCACAGGGAGATTAGCAAAGATTTTCCAAGAAGAGGTTTAAAACCACTTGCGTGTTAGACTTTGTCCTCTCTTGCTGCTCCTGGGAACCCTGAGACCACATTATGAAAGCTCAGACTAGCCACCTGGAGGATGAGTGACCATATGAAGCAGGGACCAGCTGTCCCAGTGGACAGTCCTGCCCCCCAACCAGCCTTACAACAGCTGGACATGAGTGAGGTCATCATGGATCAACCAGTCCTAGTCAAGCTACCTAGACTAGAATAGCCCAGCTGGCTCACAATACATGTTTGTTGCTTCATGTCATTAAACGCTGGGGTGGCTTGTTACATACGTATGCCAAATGATACACCCACTTTGTTTCTGAGTTAACACCTGTCAGTCCTTCAGGTCTAGGGGTGAAGGCTTCTCTGAGCCCAGAAGATGTCACATTGGTTTGCATCTGTAGCATCCTCTGGGTACCACTAAAAGATAGGAATTGCCCATCTTCTCACCTCTGTTTCCAGTGACTGGAAGCTCTTTTTAGCTGTTATGGAAGCTTTCCTTAGCGCACACACCAGGTAAATATTTGCTGAAAGAAGATATAGGAATGTACACCTCCATCTTCTGACTTATTCTGTCTTTAACGTCAAAGAATTAGCCCAGGTAATTTTCACCTATCTCCACCTAGACATGGTGGCTACATCAAAATACTGTAGTTTTTCTTTCTCAGAGTTCCACTCATATCAATAGCTTTTTGGGAATCTCCCTAGTCTTTTTAGAGACGAGACGAGTGTCTCTTCCAGACTCACTGTGCCTTTCAGTTTGACTAATGCTAAAAAATTTACCTAAAATACCAAGGCCCCTTAGACTCTGCACATGGATAATTCTGACAAATGCTGCCACGTTCACCATCATAATTACTCTACTATACATGTCAAAGAAGCAGAAGACTTTGACAAGACATAACCGACTTCACTGGCAATGCAATGACACTGACAGTTGATGACAATTCCCATTACAGAGGAAACATCTCCACAACAAAGAGACTAGCAAGTTTCAACTGTTCACCTGTTTGTTTCAGCAACACATCATGACAAATTTTGTTTTGTGCAATTTATTATCATAACAGCATTATAGCTGCCATGGTGACTAGGGAGCAATCTCTGGGCTAATATTTAGCACACATTATCTCATTCAGTTCTCTCAACAATTCTGCGGCATAGGTATGACCAGACCTATTTTACAGATGAGGTAAGTAAGACTCGGAGAAGCTGGGCAGTTTCCTCAGGGACACACAGCTAATGAGCGGCAGATCTAGGATTTGAATCCAGGTATGAGTCCCTGTAGCTCAGATGGCAACAAATCTGCCTGCAATGCAGGATACCTGGGTTCGATCCATGGGTCAGGAAGATGCCCTGGGGAAGGGAATGGCAACCCACTTCAGTATTCAAGCCTGGAGAACTCCATGCACAGAGGAGCCTGGCAGGGTACAGTCCCTGGGATCACAGAGAGTCAGACAGAACTGAGTGACTAACACTACACTTATGAGTCCAAACGTCCTTAGTTGGATGAATACCTTTAAATCTGATGCTGCCAAATGGAATAAAGAACTACCTTCCTTTGGAAGACATGGGAATAGGAGCACAGAGAAAGAAAGTGGCTTGCCCATGGTCTCCCAGGGGTGGAAGGGAAAGAAGACCCAGGTGTCCATTCTTAGTCTGCTGCTTCTGCACCAAGCCCCACGCATCCCGATCTTCTCCTTGAGTTATTTAGATTCACACCTACCTCTGTGACTGACAACAAATTCAAGAGGAAGAGATAACCCAGTCTTTCTGTACTAGGTGTGCTTCCAATTACTGTATATCTAGATAGGTTGTGGAAAAAAAAAGTAGCATGAAGCTCATGAGTCCTAATTGGGCTCTCATCTGCTTTTCCAGATTTCTTTTAAAAAAGCAACCAACCTAGAGAAGGATTTTAACCTTCCAACTTTAATGTGATTCACAGTCTGTATCTCTTATTCATATCAATATGAGAGAGCTGATTTCATTGCCCGTGTACCATGAAGAATGATGACTATTTAGCATCAGATATTGAATTAAGAGTTATATAATGATCCTTTAAAAAAAAAAAATCAACCTTGCTTCTCCACTGTATCAAAATGCACCTAAGAGGTATTTATTGTTCGAGAAACACACAATATCTTCGAGAATTTAAACAACTTAAAATAATGACCTGGTTGAGCACACCACATGCTTGTTAAACAAAACTGATTTATTCAAGAAACATCTTGGAAACATAGGATGCTCTGAAAGTACAATCAACTCCCGTGGAGTTTCTTTTTTCCTCCAAACAGTATTTCTGTTAATTTCCATTCCAGATCTTCAACATTTATCCTTATTCTAGCTATGAAAGGGGGCATTTATATATGTTGAGCATAAATGTGCTGGGCTTCCCAGGTGGTTCAGTGGTAAAGAATCTGCCTGCCAATGCAGCAGACCCAGGTTCGATCCCTGCTCCAGGAAGATTCCTTGGAGAAGGAAATGGCAACCCACTCAAGTCTTCTTGCCTGGAAAATTCCATGGACAGAGGAGCCTGGAGGGCTATACCCCATGGGGTTGCAAAGAGCTGGATGAAACTAAGCATGCAAACAGCAAACAATAAAATGTGCTAGAAATATCAGGTTACACCCTAACTGGCTTCCCCATCCTGAAGACACAGGTATGTGCTATTATCTCAGCCAATATTAAAAGGTCTCTGTGAATACAAAAAAAGTTCTTTAAGTAATGAAAGGTACTAATAATATTTTATGTCATTTGTGGGTTTCAACTGTTCTGGGGACATCTCTTTCACCAGATTCCCTTGCTCCCCAGCACCCAAATTTTGCAGGTAGACCCACCTTTGCTTTTTGTGTGTGTGTGAAACATATCCTGACATCTCCATGCCAACAGAAACAGATGCATTCCTGAGGAGAAAATGTCAGCCACGGGCACTGGCCAGGGGCTTCTCTGATGAAATGGTTATAGCATGCAGTCCCCAAGACATCCACTGCCAATTGACTGCCCAATTTTAGACTCAATCAAGGCAAGGCCAACTAAGTAAGGGACTTTAAGATAGAAAGCTTCTGTGTTCTTTTGGATCCAAGTCAGGAGGGAGAGGCAAGTCATTTAGTGCCATTTCAATTTGACATCAAGGAAGGAGGAGAGGAATTAAAGAGAAGAGGACAAGGGGTGCTCCTCTGCCACGCTGAGAACATGGATAATTACTGGAGCCCAGTCAGAGAGCTCTAGTTACACTCAACTGCTTCTAGGCCAGACCTGTCAACAAGACAAGGAGTCAAGATCTACTGTGGTGTTTCCCTTCAACCTCCTCTCTTGACCTCTGACTCTGCCCAACACCTACCCATGTCCCCAACTCCGAACACCAGTGCTGATGAACAACAGGAACGTTAATCCAATTCACAAGAAAAACTGATACCATCTGATGTCCTGAGATCGCCTAGCACCCTGGTCCGGCGGTCCCCACACTCCGCCTGGATCAGCCACTAATCAGTTTGTTATTCTCCACAGGACGCTATCTGGACGAGAAAGACCATGTGGTTCACAGTCCCAAGTGACACTCCCATGATACAGACATCTTCCTGGAGGCAGGCCCAGATGAAGGAAATGGAAAATCCTCTTTGAGCAAGGTGACTGTCAACTCCTTTCCAACCCTCTGGAGGCCACCCTCATCCACTGCCGTTCCTCTGCTGGCCTTTAGGGATGCGCCAGCCAGCAGGTTGCCAGGACAACTGGCGTCATCGCTGGGGCTCAGAAATAGATCGCCAGCAGAGCTGGGGACCTGGACTGCAAACTCCAATGACAGCAACAAGATACCAGTTGGCAGCTAATCTGCTCCACTAAAGGAGTGACAGACTAACATGACCCAGCAGAGAGCTCTCACCTCGACGTACTACCCTTAATCTACACATGTGCTTGATGCGGTGGTGACAGAGAAAGGGCAGAAACCTCACTGAAGATAGAGGTTGGATGACTATTCTGAATTATGTGAGCTGGTAGATTCACAGGAACCAACTGACACTTGTATATTCAATTTATTAGTCTCCTGAAAGTGGGGCGAGGGAGAAAGTTTGTTCACAGTGGAAGAAGGAGAGCCAGAAACAGGTAGAACAACTGAAGTTGCCAAAGAAAGGGAAGGGAAAAGTCTGTTTGCACAGGCAATAGCTGTCCCCGTTCTGAATAATAGCATCCTAATCTCGTCCCTCCCTTTTCTTGGAGAACAAAGAGGAAAAGACAAAGGACCCTGGGAAAGAAGGCTTGCCAGGTCAGGAGAAGGGGATGATCTTTGGGTCCAGTTCTCTTTGTTCTGCAAAGTAAATCTTACAATGCTTAGAATGGGCAGCAACTCATAGGAGCCCCAGGCATTAAGACTGCCTATCAAAGTCTTGGATGTTAGCCCTGGAGAAATTACAATTTTTCAGTTGTATGCAAGCTGCAAAGGCTGCGGGGGAAAAAAAGAAAAATGAAATGAAGAGCCACCTAATAAAAAATTTTTAGAAAATAATTTTAGCAAGAGCGTTTTCATTTCCAAATATGCAAAACATCGATGTCTCGATGTGAGGATGGCTTATGTCCAGAATGAAAGACGTAGCACAGCTCAGTACCTGTGCAAGGGTCCCAAGCAGTGAATTCTGTTGGCACTGTGGACAAGTTCTAGTGCTAGACACTCGTGGCCAGAAGGGCTAGAAGGTCATAAGACGTGTGTGATAAAGGTATTGGGAAAGATGTGCGAGATAGAGGTGGAATAAGATGCTGAAGAGTCCAAGGAGCATGACTAGAACTTAATTGAGTTTTGGAAATAAAAAGATTCTGAAGGAGGTTGCCATTTGTATCCCGTTAAGGTTTCCAGTTTGGGGGATTCTACTTAAGGACGTTGTTTCAGAACAGAAGCACAAATAGAAAACTGGGGACTTCCCTGGGGGTCCATTGGCTAAGACTCTGTGCTCCCAATGCACGGGGCTCAGGTTCAATCCCTGGTCAGGGAACTAGATCCCACGTGCTGCAACTAAGGATCACGCGTGACGCAACTAAGACCCAGCAAAGCCAAATAAATATCTAAAAAAAAAATAGAAAACTGACACTGAAACATAACATCCTCCAACACAGATGTCAAACAGCTAATTTTACTATCTCACCTTACAAGCAGCTTACACTTGTTGCAAAAGACTTTTCTTTAAAAAAAATTATATAACATTCTTATTCAGCGGTCTGCAAAGGGTTAACAAAATCCTCAGGACACAGAGAAGATGGATTCATTCTTTCACTCTACAAGTCCACCTACCGTCATTTATTACATAGCTAGCACTGGAAATTTAATATGAATATATGTTGAGGGAGGGATAAGTGATCTTTTTTAAAAAATGATTGTTTCACAGAAGTTAAAAATGTGGGAAATTAAGAGTGAAATTATTCATTTGTCTTTATACGTCTGTCCCCAAAACTGATATGTTTGCTGGTAAGAACTATCAGATTTTGTTTTGGCTTTATGACAAAACGATGTCCCTTAGTTCCTATCTGTGCCTCACTCTTTCCTCTAAAAAAACAAAAGAGAAACAACAGTCTTTTAGAGGAAGGATGAAAATAATACTATGATATGATATACTTGGAAAGAAAGACATACATCAGTCATATTTATACATGACCATCATAGTCATACATATTTATAATAAAGATGGTCGAGCTGATCAGTCTCCAAGTTACCGAGTAGGAGAATGATTTGATCTCTGTCTGGAAGAATTTGCAGCAGCTTAAGATTCCCTTTCTTGGGCATCACCCCCATCCAGTCATCCTCGCCCTGCCTTCTGTGTATACCGATTCTTCCACAGCAAGCGCTTCAAAGGCACTCGACTTGAGAAACACATTTTTAGTTCTGGGTGTGGTTTCGGTCTGATGTTCAGTTGAAAACACTACATTTTACACAGGTTGGGGAGGTACTGCTTCTTTAAGTGGCCCAAGTTCTTGCTTTAGCTATTACTTATAAATCCATAAAATGACGCCAAAGAGGAACGGGTCCCACATGCTCTAAGCCCTCACTCTACGTCTGGATCAGTGGTCATGGCACAGCGTTCCTCGTGGAGTGATGCTTCTGGTTCTGAGGTCTCACCTGCCCGGTGCAGAAGCAGTTAAACAAAAGACTCATGTTATCTTCTCTCGCTCTCTCACCTTCTCAAAACACACATACATGGGGTTGAAATCCAACCCGTTTCAAGGCCGAATTCAGATGCTCAGCTGTCCGTGAATCCTTCTTTCGCTGAAAACCCAAGTCTCAGGAATCTTACTCACACCCTCTTCAGAGCACTGACTCTGTGCTGACCAGCACGGACCAGCACGGTGGGAGGGAAATCCCAGAGGGCAGTGAATGCAGATGACTCACCCCTGCCTCCGTCACAGACCTGAGCACACCTTGGCACACACCAGTCTTTTCATAAATAAGATCCAGCCAGTGAATTCGAAACAGTAAATAGAACATAAAACCTTTTTGCTTTAGCACTACTCCGTTAGAAAGCGGTCTGACCGACTGTGGACACGTTCCTTTACAGGACAAAAACACCTTACAATATACATGGACGTTCTTCCTTCCGCACCTGCTGAGCGCGCCGGGTCTTTCTCTTTTCCTCTCTGGGATGCTAAGGCATGTAGGCCACGCAGGTGGGGAAGATGATGTCGAGGGACATAGGTGTGCCTGGAATAGGCTGCCCTCAGCCGAGCAACTCAGGAAGTCGGGCTGACATCAATTCTCAATTCTTAGCAGCTCATGCAGAGCCCCCAACACCACTACCGGCCGCAAGGCAGCAATGGCCAGGAATGAGTGAGGCCATCTATAAGAAGCAACCAGAGGAAGTTTGGGAAAGGGAAAGAAACGGGTGAAAGAGAAAACTCTAGAAGACTTGAGGCTACATAAAGAATACCCAGAGTGCCTGCATGAAATAGGAGAGGCTCTTTGCCTTTGTAACATGCGGATCAACTGGCAGGGTCGTTATAAGCAAAGGTTTTAAAAAATGAGACTTTCCCCCGTTTATCTAATAGCAAAATCTCTTCCCTTCTGATCCCTTTTATCGACTCTAGTTTTTTTTTTTTCCTATGATAGCACTAGAGATCATAAAAAAAATTGGTATCACAGATGGCAAATCTAAAAGGTACAAATTGACAGACACATAACGAAATTCCCAAATCGCTCTGATTAGAGTGTGTATGTGTAATTCTCTCACTCTGGAGACTAGAAATTCAGTTTCCATTTTTCAAAGCTTATAAAGACAGCATAATGCTGTCTAAATAGGCACAGAGGTGTTTATTTTAGTCTTCCCATTTCTTCCCAGGAATAATGTAACTCCTGCACGCTGAAAAGGGGGTTGATAAACAAAAAGTTCAAGAAATCTTGATACCTGCTATCCTCAAAAGCCACAGAAGACGATGCCTCCCTAAGAAAGCGATTGTCGGTTTCTCCCTTCCCACCAGAGAGACATTCAATGGACTCAATTTGTATCAGCTCACTACCTTTTCATTCCACAATATGCACCTCTCAAAAGGAAAGAAAATGAAAATGATGCTATTCAGTAAATGGTGAGTTTCTAGGTAGACCGGACATGCCAAGCCCATCTCTCACTTTGGAAATCAAGGAAAACATGAATGGTGATAAAATATGGGATTATAAGACCCAACACCCCACCTCTCACAGAACACCAGGGCAGGCTGCTCACAAACAACCCACAAAGCAAACCACTCAAATGGAAGAGGGGAGGAAACACACAGAGGGCAGAATTTAAGTATCAGAAAACCCCCAAACGCTATTGATAGTTCCATGAAGCCTTTTTTTAAACAAACAGCTTCCTTTCCCATACTGACATATACACTGTAAACATTTGACATCTACTTCCAAGGAAAAGACAGTGAACTAGTTTTTGCATGTCACTCTCTACCTGACCAAACTACCATCAGATTGAAGCCGTCTGCATAAGAACCATGTTTTTGGTTCTTTTCTGAATGGCATAGGCTCACTCTGTCCTTAGTGGCTCAACAAATATTTACTGAGTGCCCACTACAGGACAAGCAGCATTTTAGGTGTTGTGGATTCACCAGGAAAATAATAAGAACACCACCCCCGTTTTCATGGATCTTACAGTCTAGCTGAGGAAATGAACACTTAACAAATGCATGTATAAAATGCAAGGTGCTTAAAAGGAAAAAAAAAAGAAAGCAGGCTAGAGAAGTGGTCTCCAACCTTGGGGGCATAGGGAGTGGTTCGTGGAAAACAATTTTTCCACAGACCAGGGGAGGGGGTGGCAGATGGTTTGGGGATGATTCAAGCACATTACATTTACTGGGCATTTTATTTCTATTATTATTACATAAGCTCCACCTCAGATCATCAGGCACTAGATCCTGAAGTTTAGGGACCCCTGGGCTAGAGGGCACAGAGGGACAGGGTGCTGCTTTATATAGGTTGGGGAAAGCTGCTTAAAAGAGGCAGCTGGAGAAGATCTACTCAAGAAAGCAGAGAAGCTAAGAAGAGAATTACAGATTATGGCCTCCTTGCTTATATACTAAGTAATATTTGAGAACAGAGGTGGATTATTTTTCAAAAGTGGTGCACATTTAATTTTCAAAAAGACCAATGAGTATGGATCCTAAATTTAAATGACTAAAACTGTCTTCTTAGAAAAAGTGCTCAAGTGAACACTTTTCAACTGTCACATGGTCCCTGGGAGGATCCTCTGCAAAGGGTAGTGTCGCGGTGACACACACAATAATTCTTTTGTTTTTTAACCACAAGACTGTGCTCAATGTTTTAAATGCTCTTGGATCAATAAATTGAAGTTGTACCAGATCACTGACTTTTAGAGGCCAAACAGGGGAAAATGGACATCCAGCCTGCCTCATCCAAGGCTGATATTCGAAGCAATGTTAGAGTCTTTAGAAGAACCATCAGAGCTCACTGCACTCAGTCTTCTCATATTACTCAAGATAAAATGGGTCCTCAAGGCTCTAGGGTTAATTGCAGCACCACGGGTAAAATCCAGGTCTCCCAACTCCTAGGTCAGTTTTCTTGCCTCTCCTCTTGGTAGAAAATACCACACCTTAGGGCCAGTTTGAGACACTTTGAGGAGCAAAGTCCATCTGCAAGAACCACAGTGGCATTTGACAGGTGGATAATGGGGACAAGCAGAGAACTACAAAGGTAGTGAGTTTGGGGCAACAAGCTGCTAAAGATGGACACCACTAATTCCAGTGGCTGCCATGATTATTAATAACATGTTCATCTACCCACCACCATACCCCATCTACATTCAAGCTCATGTCCTTTGAAAAGTCTCTTGCCTTCTCTATTACAATGGCATGGCCTTGGGGCACCAGGATACCAAAGTAAGGAGAAAATATTAACCCAGTGCTGTAAAAATATAGCTAGACTGCAAAAGGTTACTAACTTCAAAATTTACTAAGAAAATTGGGACTTCCCCCACCTCCCCAAGGGAATGCTATCTGGAAGAAAAAGTTCTTTGGAGTTCAAAAGAATTTAGCATTTTCTTCCTCTAGCTCAACCCATTCTGTTTACAGAAGGATTTTTAAATGCCTTTAAGTTGTGGCTTCTTAAGGTTTACACTCTAAAATGTCTTTGAAAACCTCACTTAAAGTTTGAGGTCTGACAGGGGTATCACATGAGCAGTTCAAAGCAATGGTTTAAAACAAAAACAAATACCACCAGATTCAAAACAAAAGCTATCTTGATTATAGTAACTGCACTGTTCTTTTAAATGTAACCTGAAACCTACAGCACTTTTCCATATGATGCTTGTATCCTAGGATAAAAGATGCTTAAAAAAAACCTCGTCAGAAGTGCATTCTGTTGGCTACCTGATTGGGAAATACTTTCTAGAAAAACATACAGCTATAGTAGGACCCAGATCTAATAGGGCCCCCAAATTATTCCTTAACAGTGATAGAAACTTTTAGAATAAGAGTTTTTTTTAATAAGATTCTGCTGCTTGTGGGGACCCCAAACTAAGATGGAGACTCATCAATAAACAAGCAGCATAGAGCAACACAGAGTTATAAACCAACTCTTTGCAGGGGTCAGTGACTTGCCCAAGGTTGCGAACTTACTTGACCTTGACCTTAGGACCAGGAATAGGGTTGATTGAGGTCAATAATTTCAGGAGCCCTGTACTTTCCACCAGAACCGATGTGATCATATGTATGAAACGAGACTCCATGAAAACACCAGCATCCCACGTCACCCACTTACACTGAGGCACTAGGAGTTCTTGAGTTCAATAAGCTTATTTTAATATGACTATTTAACCCTTGGGAAATATGGATAAATATGCATATTTAATACAAATTTTTAGAAAACCAAGAAATAAAATTTCAGTGGAAATTTTTCTTTTCAATGGTAAATGCTTTTTCTCCCTGATACATGCCCTCATATCGCTGCACCTTGCTCTCTCAAAATTCTTTATGGAACTGGAAAGAAAAAGGTAATAAATGCCTGGAAAACTTTCCTGACCAAGTTATTAAGAAACTGAAAACTTAATGCACATTTATATATATACACACACATACATATATGTGTATTATATATAAATGCATATTTATATATAATACACATACACACAAATATATAAAGATGTATGTGCACAAATATATACGATAGATATTTCCACACACAAAAAAAAACCTAGTCAAAGATGGCTCTTCATGTTCTAAAATTTGAAGGTAATAAGTTCATAGGCCAGCCTGGATTTCCTGTAGTTTTATTCGCTCCTGGTCAAAACTCTTCTAAGCATTTTTTTCTTATGACACGGTCTAGTAATGAGGTAAAATCTCCAGAAAGCAGCAGAGCTGAGCAAACCCTTAAGGTTCGTGGTAAACTTCTGGAAGCCCACAGTGTGCCTTCTCCTCAATTACTGGATCCTATACCTCCTCATGAAAGGTGACCAGCAGCTAACATGCAGAAATCACTAATCTCAAAATCCCAACCTAGTAGCCTGACAAAAACCAATAAATCAGCCAATTTTAAGCAAGAGAAGCACCCTGAAGAGCTGACTGTACTAGCTTGTACACCTCAGATTTTTGAACGCCAGAAACATATTTCCTTCCAATCAAAAACTCCATGTAAATACAATAATGACAGCGTGTGATTCCCTGGTTGGGAATCCTTAGCCTGAAAGATTTTACCCCATACCCACTAACCTAAAAGAACTGCAGAGCCGGGTTTAAAGAGGCTGCTATAAACTTGGCCCTACGCTGAAATAATCACTGTCTTCCACCCTTTTATTCCAGAAGGAGAGAATGAGCAGTGCCCAACAGAAGCTAAGAAAGTCAAGTTCTCAGCAAATAACAACAGAACCTCTCCTCTAAAAAAAAAAAAAAAAAAGAAGAAGAAGAAGAAGAAATTAATTGGAGGATCACCTAGAGCTAATGCTAACACGTCTTCAGCACCCTGGCTCGAGCATCCAGTGATTCACAAACCGCTGAAAGGCAAGCCAGTGCAGATTCGACTCTTGTTAACTTACAACATTCACTGTGTGCGGTTCACAGGTAGCCCCAGCTTGTACTTCACCATGGAGACTTCCCACAAGAAGCTGGAGTGCTCCTGGGCCCAGGTGTGTTCTTTCTTCCTTTCACAGGGAAAGGAGAAGTACCTAGCGTGGGAACAGAAGAAAAAATAAAAAGTTGAATACTCCGTCAAATCCCTTGTTATTGCAACAAATGAAGATCAATTAGACTGATGGGTAATTCACCAAAGACCATTTTCCAGTACACTTTGCTTAAAAAGGAAATGCGATATTTTTGCTCTTGCCCCAGGAGACGGTATGGTGCAGCCAAGCCTTTCCCCCCACCCCCACCCCAAAGTGGAAGCCAATTCTGGGAGACTTCAGATGCAATCCCAGCTGAGATGCAAACTTGCAATATGGCCTCAAAATAAGCCACCCGAGTTGACTCTCTTGCAAAAAGGCGGGTGCCTGGACTATGACCTTTTGCCAAGTTGTTGGGAAGATCAATAAGAACACTTTGGCAAAGCACTCCAAGTTCCCAAGAAGAAAGGCGCCTCGTAAACACAAAGGATTATTCGCCGTCAGAAAACTGTAGCTTAGCTCTGAGCCAGAATATAAAAGTCAGCTTTGGCAAGGCACCCACAATCAACCATCATCGGCACACCCAAGCATCCAAATGTTTCTCCTTCCACCTAGTGGTCAAAGGGTTCACAGGGCAGGAAACAGAGCTGTCTGGAATCTCAGGGAGAAAGAAAGTAAAACCTTGGAACAAAAAGGGAAGAGGAAGAGGCGACCAAAACACAAATAAGGAAGGCATGTGCAGGGGACACGATTATTTGGTCCATACCACCCAGCTCCCTCGCACTGCTGGTCTGCAGTGTTTAGTGTGCTGATGTTTGCAGGGCTGTGAAATTTTCCACTTGGCCATCTGCCATTTCCACCCGCCAAGGATAACATGACAGAAGTGGTACGTGGAGTTCTGCTGACCACCGCCAAGGACAGACCCTCTAGTCATCTGTTGCAATCCAAGGAGGCCTGTCCACGTGGCAGGCAATACTGAGTATCCGCTGAGTCAGAGATCTCCATTGTGTTCTTGTGCACTGGTTTTTGGAACTCAAGTAAAGGCCCTTTCATTTCTAGGTCCTAGATTGGACCTAGGCTGGTCTTTGGAGAGAGATCAAGCCCTGAGCCTTTGGAGTGGGAGCACTGACTTCAAGACTCTAGACAACCAGAGAACTAACCCTAGGGGGGATCAGATAGTGAGCACTCACACAAAGGAAGCCACTTGAATACAAGACTGGGCATCACTCAGTCACCAGTAGCACCCTGTGCAGGACGCCTCATCTAAACAAGCAGAACAAAAATACAAACCCGACCATCGGCAGACAGGGTGACCACCTCACTCAGCCCTGCCATCAGAGGAGAAACCAACCAACCAACAAGCAAAAACTCAGCACAAATCTCACCCTATACGAAGCTCACACAAACCAATGGACCAACCTCAGGAGGGCAGAAACCAACAGGAAGAAAGAGTTCAACCTTGAAGCCTGGGAAAAGGAGACCTCAAACACAATAAGTTAAAGAAAATAATGAAAAGGCAGAGAAATACGACACAAATGAAGGAACAAACTAGAAACGCAGAGTCCAAATAAATGAAGAGGAAATAGGCCAACTACCTGAAAAAGAACTCAGAATAATGACAGTAAAGATGATCAAAAACCTCGAAAACAAAATGCAAGAATCAATTAACAAAAACTTAGAAGAATTAAAGAATAAACATACAGAAGACAAACAATACCATTACTGAAATTAAAGATACTCTGGAAGGAATCAATAGCAGAATATCAGGAGCAGAGGACTGAATTAGCGAGCTGGACGATAAAATGGTGGAAATAACTTCTGAAGAGCAGAATAAAGTAAAAAGAATGAAAAGAACCGAGGATAGTCTCGGAGACTCGGGGACAATATCAAACGCACCAACATTCAAATTATAGGCGTCTCAGAAGAAGAAGAGAAAAAGAAAGGGTTTGAGGAAATTTTTGAAGAGATTCTAGTTGAAAATTTCCCCAACATGGAAAAGGAAACAGTCAATCAAGTCCGAGAGGCATAGAGAGTCCCATAGAGGATAAACCCAAGGAGAAACACACCAAGAGACATACTAATCAAACTAACAAAGACTAAACACAAAGAAAGAATATTAAAAGCAGCAAGGGAGAAGCAACAAGTAACATACAAGGGAAATCCCATACGCTTAACAGCTGATCTTTCAGCAGAAACTCTGCAGGCCAGAAGGGAATGGCAGGATATTTTTAAAGTATTGAAAGGGAAAAACCTACCCAGCAAGAATCTCATTCAAACTTGATGGAGAAATAAAAAGCTTTTCAGACAAGCAAAAGTTAAGAGAATTCCGTACCACCAAACCAGCTTTACAACAAATGTTAAATGGACTTATATAGTCAAAAAATACAAGAGAAGCAAAAAGATCTACAAAATCAACCCCAAACAATTTAAAAAATGGCAATAGGAACATATATATCAATAATTACTTTAAATGTAAATGGATTAAATGCTCCAAATAAAAGACACAGACTAGTTGAATGGATAAAAAAACAAGAACCATATATATGCTGTCCAAAAGAAACCCACTTCAGACCTAAAGACACATATAGACTTAAAGTGAAAGGATGGAAAAATATATTCCGTGCAAATGGGAAGCAACAGAAAGCTGAAGTAGCAATCTTCGTATCAGACAAATAGACCTTCAAATACAGATTACAAGAGATAAGGACACTACATAATGACCAAAGGATCAATCCAAAAGGAAGACATAACAATTGCAAATATCTATGCACCCAATATAGGAGCACCTCAATACATAAGACAAACACTAGCAGACATACAAGGAGAAATTGACAGTAAAACAATAATAGTAGGAGACTTGAACGCCCCACTCACACCAATAGACAGATCATCAAAACAGAAAATTAGTAAGGAAACACGTCTTAAATGATACATTAGATGAGATTGATCTCATTGATATCTTCAGGACATCTTCCATCCAAATGCAGAAGAAAATACCTTCTTCTCAAGTGCACATGGAACATTCTCCAGGATAGACCACATCTTGGGTCACAAATCAAACCTCAGTAAATTTAAGAAAACTGAAATTGTATCAAGCATCTTCTCTGACCACAACACTATGAGACTAGATATCAATTACAAGAAAAAAACTGTCAGAAACACAAACACATGGAGATTAAACAACACATTTCTAAATAACCAACAGGTTACTGAAGAAATCAAAAGAGAAATCAAAAAATTTCTAGAAACAAATGACAGTGAAAACATGACAACTCAAAACCTATGGGATGCAGCAAAAGCAGTTCTAAGAGTTTATAGCAATACAATCCTAGCTCAAGAAACAAGAAAAACATCAAATAGACAGCCTAACTTCACACCTAAAACACCTAGAAAAAGAAGAACAAAAAAACCCCAAAATAAGTAGAAGGAAAGAAATCATAAAGATCCGAGTAGAAATAAATGAAAAACAAACGAAAAAACAATAGAAAAGATTAATTAAAACTAAAAAATGGTTCTTTGAGAAGACAAACAAAATTGACAAGCCTTTAGCCAGACTCATCAAGAAAAAAAGAGAAGAATCAAATCAACAAAATTAGATATGAAAAAGGAGATTACAAGAGACAATGCAGAAATACAAAGGATTATAAGAGACTATTATGACCAACTATATGGCAATAAAATGGATAACCTGGAAGAAATGGACAGATTCTTAGAAAAGTTCAATCTTACAAGACTGAACCAGGAAGAAATAGAAGTTATGAACCCAATTACAAGCATTGAAATTGAAGCTGTGGTCAAAAATATCCCCCAAAACAAAAGCCCAGGACCAGGTGGCTTCACAGGAGAATTCTATCAAACATTTAGAAAAAAGCTAATGCCTATCCTTCTAAAACTCTTTCAAAAAATTGCAGAGGAAGGAACACTTCCAAACTCATTCTATGAGGCCACCATCACCCTGATACCAAAACCAAAGACAACACACCAAAAAACCTACAGGCCAACATCATTGATGAACATAGACGCAAAAATCCTCAACAAAATTTTAGCAAACAGAATTCAGCAACACATCAAAAAGCTCAAACACCATGATCAAGTTGGGTTTATTCCAGGAATGCAAGGATTCTTCAATATATGCCAATCAGTCAATGTGATACACCATATTAAGGATCTGAAAGATAAAAACCATATGATCATCTCAATAGATGCAGAAAAAGCCTTTGACAAAATTCAGTACCCATTTATGACAAAATCTCTTAAAAAATGGGCATAGAAGGAACCTACCTGACATAGTAAAGGCCATATATGATAAGCCTACAGCAAACATTATTCTCAATGATGAAAAACTGAAATCATTCCCCCTAAGATCAGGAACAAGACAAGGGTGTCCACTTTCACCACTATTATTCAACACAGTGGAAGTCCTAGCTACAGCAGTCAGAGAAGAAAAAGAAATAAAAGGAATCCAGATTGGAAAAGAAGAAGTAAAGCTCTATTTGTAGATGATATGATACTGTACTAAAGATAGAATCAGAAAATTACCAGAGCTAATCAGTGAATTTAGCAAAGTTGCAGGATACAAAACTAATACACAGAAATCATTGACATTTCTATATATTAACAATGAAAAATCAGAAAGAGAAATTAAGGAATAAATCCCATTCACCATTGCAACAAAAAGAACTAAATATCTAGGAATAAACTTACCTAAAGAGACAAAAGAACTGTGCACAGAAAACTGTAAGACACTAATGAAAGAAATCAATGATGACATAAAACAGATGGAGAGATATTCCATGTTCCTGGGTAGGAAGAATCAATATTGTGATAATGATTATACTACCAAATGCTATCTACAGATTCAATGCAACCCCTATCAAATTACCAATGACATTTTTCACAGAACTACAGCAAAAAATTTCACAATCCATATGGAAACACAGAAGACCCTGAGTAGCCAAAGCAGTCTTGAGAAAGAAGAATGGAGCTGGAGGAATCAACCTTTCTGACTTCAGATTATACTACAAAGCTACAGTCATCAAGACAATATGGTACTGGCACAAAAACAGAAATATAGACCAATGAAACAAGTCAGAAAGCCCAGAAATAAACCCAGGCACCTATGGGTACCTTATTTTTGACAAAGGAGGCAAAGAATATACAATTAGTTTTGGAAATTAATACTTTGTCAGTTGTTTCATTTGCTATTATTTTCTCCTATTCTGAGGGCTGTCTTTTCACCTTGCTTATATTTTCCTTTGCTGTGCAAAAGCTATACAAAAATGAGCCTCTTCAATAAATGGTGCTAGGAAAATTGGACAGTTACATATAAAGGAACGAAATTAGAATACTTCCTAACACCACACACAAAGGTAAACTCAAAATAGATTAAAGACCTAAATGTAAGACCAAAAACTATAAAACTCTTAGAGGAAAACATAGGCAGAACACTCGATGACATAAATCAAAGCAAGATCCTCTATGACCCACCTCCTAGAGTAACGGAAATGAAAACAAAAGTAAACCAGTGGGACCTGATTAAACTTAAAAGCTTTTGCACAGCAAAGGAAACTATAAGGAAGATGAAAAGACAACCCTCAGAATGGGAGAAAATAATATCAAATGAAACAACTGACAAAGGATTAATTTCCAAAATATACAAGCGGCTCATACAACTCAATGCCAGAAAAACAAACAACCCAATCAAAAAGTGGGAAAAAGACCAAAACAGACATTTCTCCATAGAAGACATACAGATGGCTAACAAACACATGAAAAGATGCTCAACATCGCTCATTATCAGAGAAATGCAAATCAAAACTACAATGAGATATCACCACACACCAGTCAGAATGGCCATCATCAAAAAGTCTACAAACAATAAATGCTGGAGAGGGTGTGGAGGAAAGGGAATGGGGAATGCTGTTGCACTGTTGGTGGGAATGTAAATTGATACAGCCACTATGGAAGACAGTATGGAGATTGCTTAAAAAACTAGGAATAAAACTACCATATGACCCAGCAATCCCACTCCTAGGCATATATCCTGAGGAAACCAAAACTGAAAAAGACAGATGTATCCCATTGTTCATTGCAGCACAATTTACAGTAGCTAGAACATGGAAGCAACCTAGATGTCCATCGACAGATGAATGGATAAAGAAGTTGTGGTACATATACACATGGAATATTACTCGGCCATAAAAAAAGAACTCATTTGAGTCAGTTCTGATGAGGTGGATGAACCTAGAACCCATTATACAAAGTGAAGTGAGTCAGAAAGAGAAAGATAAATATCATATTCTAACTCCTATATATGGGATCTAGAAAAATGGTACTGAGAATTTATTTTCAGGGCAGCAATGGAGAAAAAGACAGAGAACAGACTTTATGGACATGGGGAGAGGGGAGGAGAGAGTCAGATGTATGGCAAGAGTAACATGGAAACTTAAATTACCATATGTAAAGTAGACAGCCAACAGGAATTTGCTGTATGGCTCAGGAAACTCAAACAGGGGCACTGTATCAATCTAGAGGGGTGGGATGGGGCAGGAGATGGGAGGGAGGTTCAAAAGGGAGGGGACATATGTATACCTATGGCTGATTTATGTTGGGGTTTGACAGAAAACAACAAAATTCTGTAAAGCAATTATCCTTAAATAAAAAAATTAATTAAAAAGAAAAGAAATGAGGATCTAAAAAAGAAAAAAAAGACGTGGCACGTGGAGGCCCTTTTGGGAAAGGGCTGGGTGATTTTTGTTTGTTTGCTGCTTTTAAAGAAAAGACCTGATTGAGTTTACTCTCAGTATCTCATTAATTATTTCTTGAATCTGGATTTCTTGCTTCCCCTGCCCCCCCAACCCCACCTGCTTCTGTAAGACTGGGCCAGGAACAACTCCTCCTGGGCCAATATTATTCAAGGTATTTTGACGTGTGTACTTTTGCAGAGTGTGACTTACAAGAGTGGCTTTGGGGATGACAAGAAATAGAAGTTAAATACTACTCTAGAATCTTGTTTGCTTCCCAAATAAATCATTCACAAGTACCAGCCATGTTTTCCTTTCAAAGTCATAAGTGCACACTGAACAAAAATTGGAATCCCAGCATTAGCATGGTTGGTAAAGAATATTTTTGAGGGAAAAATGTTATCTCTTATCTTAAAAAAAAAAGGTAAGAACGAATAATACCAGATCTTAGGTTTGGAACTGGCAAAACACTGAGAAGCAGACCTTTAAAGTAAAAATTTGGAGAGAAAACAGTGAAGATTAAAGAGAGAAAGGAGGAGTCTTCTATGAAAATAATTAACCGTGACTTTTATAGTGAATTCAGTTTACAAAGTGCTTTCTTTATTTTAAAATAGAGATTATAACTGACATAAAACATTGAATTAGTTTCAAGTATACAAAGTGCTTTCTTATTCATTCATTCATTCACTGGACACATTTTTCACTTGGTGCTTACCATACCTAACAGGTTCTTTGTTCATAATGGTGAACAAAACAAAGGACCAGGCCTTTAAGGACCTCATTGCCTCAAGAGGAACAGATGTTAAAAAATCAGAGTATATTATTTTTAACATATGCACAAAATTAAAAACTCAGATAGGCATCAAGAGGGATAAATAAACATTGTGATTTGCAATCACCCTATAATGGGGTATGTCACTTAGAAGGAGGGTCTTTCTTGCAAAAGCAACACTTAAATAGAGAAGTAAAAGATGAGCAAGAATTACCAGGCATCAAATTTCTAGGTAGAATAAACAGCCTCTGCATTATGTGATCTCACTAGACCTGTACTATTAGTTTCTGTTATTTCATCCTTTTTCCCCCTGGCTATTTCAAATGAGTCTCCTTGATCAAAAGATGATCAACAGAACCGTTCTCAATATCTTGAAACAGGAAACGATTCTTCTTTTCAACTACTGGGCCATCAGAGCAACAAACGCTAGTAATTTTTGCTAGGGAAACATCATTCAGTACAGATATTATACTTAATGTGGCTTCCTAATGCATCATAAATAACCCCATTATCACAATGAAGTAAAGTGAAGCTCCCTCTTCATATCTACATGCCACAGCTGGAGTTAAGAACTACCCCCCAAAGGGCTAAAATCAGATCACATTACATGTAAACTTCTTAAAACAACAACAACAACAAAACACTTCTGACTACCTTTTATTAGGTTCCAAATTAGCTGGCTTCTTCTTGACTATTACAACGTCTTTATTGTTTCTTTCCTGGATTGAAATGGCATTTTTGCCCACTTTCTAGAGTGTCGGTGTGCCTTCTCTTTTGGTTCTCGGTTTGGTATCTGTTTATTTACCCAGGGAGCAGCAAGGTGTATAGAAATAAAAAGCCTCGGAAATACTGTGTTTGTCTGAACTGTCTTCTTGTTCCCTACCATTGCAGAATTGGTACGAGTTAATTTTTTCACTAACGAAAATCAGTAATTTGCTTTCTTCATTCTCCAAAATGAAGGCATCCTCAGACAGGCTCATTCATGTTCTTCCATGAATGGAGTAAGTTTGAAAGTCTCTTTGAAAATGAATAAGCCAAACTTCTGTTTGAGTCTCTTTTCACTAAAGACACCAGATGAAATGTAGTATCTCCTACACATTTGGTTTTTCCTAAAAACCCAAATATCAACAATCTCTCAAGTTCAAAGTCACGAAATATAAACCCTCACTTTGACTCAGTAGTTCCGACAAGCTTTCACAAATTCGGGAAGAAAAGAATGAGCAAGAAGAAAAACTTGTTGAAGCCAAGTAGTCCAAAACTCTGCCGTAAGACCTGGGAAATTATGCCAGGCTGACAGTTTCATCCTCTGTCCAGAGATGAAAATGACACAATGTCAATTTCTCCTTCTCCTGACTGCCCACAGCACTTACAGCCTCGACTGTGGGTTCTCTTCAATTCAGCACTGTTATATTGTCTTTTTATTGTCCACTGGATTGATTTAAGTCTTGAAAGTCTCAAAAAGTTTATAAGCTCCTTGATGAAAGAAACCTTCCCATGCCCTTCTTCTGTAGCCTCCTAAGAGTGTCAAGTAGAAGAGCCTGAATTTAAATTAAATTATCCATATCCAAAACCAGTTCTACGACTTAATCCTTATGCCCAAGAAAGCACCACTCTCAGCTATAATGTCAACCCTTCTCACTCTGTCCTCCAGGGAGGGACTTGGGAGGTCCTATGTGCCTGTCATCCAAATGAAAGCCCTGCATGAACCTGAGAACAATGAAATTATCACTTACCCTTCTCTCTTCTATTCTTCAAATGTATTCTATTTTTAGTCACTAATGGCTTTTGACAGTTGCCATCTCTTTTCAAGATGTGCAGTCCCCTCCCCCACCACCAGGCGCCTTTATCCTTGATTTTCCTAGCTTTTCAAAAGCCATCATTAAGGAAACCCTCATGGTATATGAAGGAGAGATGAGCATGCTCTGAGGCAGTGTTTCTCAAACTTGAAGTGCTATCAGAAGCACCCGGAGATCTTGTGAAACTGTGTCTCTGGGTCCCACTCCCCAAATTTCTGATCCAGTAGGTCTGGGGTGAGGCCAGAGAACTTGCACGTTTACCAAGTTCCCAGATAATGCTGATGCTGCTGGTCTAAGGACCAGGCTTTGAGAATCACTACTCTGAGCGAAAGTCTTTCTGTCAACTACATAGCCGGACAGAGATGAAGGGTTTTTTGAGTATATTTAATCATTATAATGCAAAGAAATAGATCAATGCAAAGAAATAGAGGAAAACAACAGAATGGGAAAGACTAGAGCTCTCTTCAAGAAAATTAGAGATACCAAGGGAACACTTCATGCAAAGATAGGCTTGATAAAGGACAGAAATGGTAGGGACCTAACAGAAGCAGAAGATATTAAGAAGAGGTGGCAAGAATACACAGAAGAACTGTACAAAAAAGATCTTCACGACCCAGATAATCACAATGGTGCGATCACTCACCTAGAGCCAGACATCCTGGAATGTGAAGTCAAGTGGGCCTTAGAAAGCATCACTACGAACAAAGCCAGTGGAGGTGATGGAATTCCAGTCGAGCTATTTCAAATCCTGAAAGATGATGCTGTGAAAGTGCTGCACTCAATATGCCAGCAAATTTGGAAAACTCAGCAGTGGCCACAGGACTGGAAAAGGTCAGTTTTCATTCCAATCCCAAAGAAAGGCAATGCCAAAGAATGTTCAAACTACTGCACAATTGCACTCATCTCACAAGCTAGTAAAGTAATGCTCAAAATTCTCCAAGCCAGGCTTCAGCAATACATGAACCATGAACTTCCAGATGTTCAAGCTGGTTTTAGAAAAGGCAGAGGAACAAGGGATCAAATTGCCAACATCTGCTGGATCATTGAAAAAGCAAGAGAGTTCCAGAAAAACATCTATTTCTGCTTTATTGACTATGCCAAAGCCTTTGACTGTGTGGATCACAATAAACTGGAAAATTCTGAGATGGGGATACCAGACTACCTGACCTGCCTCTTGAGAAACCTGTATGCAGGTCAGGAAGCAACAGTTAGAACTGGACATGGAACAACAGACTGGTTCTAAATTGGGAAAGGAGTACATCAAGGCTGTATACTGTCACCCTGCTTATTTAACTTATATGCAGAGTACATCATGAGAAACACTGGGCTGGAAGAAGCACAAGCTGGAATCAAGATTGCCGGGAGAAATATCAATAACCTCAGATATGCAGATGACACCACCCTTATAGCAGAACGTGAAGAGGAACTAAAAAGCCTCTTGATGAAAGTGAAAGAGGAGAGTGAAAAAGTTGGCTTAAATCTCAACATCCAGAAAACTAAGATCATGGCATCTGGTCCCATCACTTCATGGCAAATAGATGGGGAAACAGTGTCAGACTCTATTTTGGGGGGCTCCAAAATCACTGCAGGTGGTGATTGCAGCCATGAAATTAAAAGATGCTTACTCCTTGGAAGGAAAGTTATGACCAGCCTAGACAGCATATTAAAAAGCAGAGACATTACTTTGCCAACAAAGGTCCATCTAGTCAAGGCTATGGTTTTTCCAGTAGTCATGTATGGATGTGAGAGTTGTACTGTGAAGAAAGCTGAGCACCGAAGAATTGATGCTTTTGAACTGTGGTGCTGGAGAAGACTCTTGAGAGTCCCTTGGACTGCAAGGAGACCCAACCAGTCCATCCTAAAGGAGATCAGTCCTGGGTGTTCATTGGAAGGACTGATGTTGAAGCTGAAATTCAAATACTTTGGCCACCTCATGCGAAGAGAGTTGACTCATTGGAAAAGACCCTGATGCTGGGAAGGATTGGGGGCAGGAGGAGAAGGGGACGACAGAGGATAATATGGTTGGATGGCATCACCGACTCGATGGACATGGGTTTAGGTAAACTCCGGGGGTTGGTGATGGACAGGGAGGCCTGGTGTGCTGCGATTCATGGGGTCGCAAAGAGTCGGACTCGACTGAGCAACTGAACTGAACTGAATCACTATAAGATGATTACGTTGGAAGGAATGATACCTGTTTATGCTAAAGAAGTGACAAATGACCAAACCACTCCAAAACCCCATACCACTTTAAAATCTGGGAAAAATTTTGGGGGCTCTTTTTCTCCTACTGACTCAGGTCCTGTTGGGGTCAATTCTGCCCTCTGTCTCTCCTTCAGTCTTCTCCTCTCTACCAGAAACTTCTTCACAGCCTGCAAACATACTCAATCATTGCTCTCCCCAGACTCTGATACCTTCCCAAATCTCCCCCATTCACCATAAAACATGTTAAAGTGTAGTATATATCCCACACTGCATTTCATCAGTTACCTCTTAAACCCATAGAGCTTGATTTCAACACTTTAAAAGTAAACTTCTCTTTTAAAGGTCAGGAATGCTTTCCTGTCTTCTAAATGTAGTGGCCTTTTCCTAACTGACTCTCTTATAATACTTCATAAAGGAATTCCTTAAAATTTCGTTTTATTTAGGACTAGAACTTTTCCTGAACAGCATCTTTCTAGAATATGACCTTTATCCCATTTTCTTTGTAATTTGGGCTGGGTCAACCTCATGCCTTGGATCCAGAGATGGGTATACACAAACTATCATATGTAGGATGGATAAACAAGGTGCTACTATATAGTACATGGAACTATATTCAATATCCTGGGTAAATCATAATGGAAAAGAATATTAAAAAGAGTATACATATATGTACAACTAAGTCACTTTGCCATACAGCAGAAAATTACAACACTGTGACTCATCTATGGGCATCCCTGATAGCTCAGTTGGTAAAGAATCCACCTGCAATGTAGGAGACCCTGGTTCAATTCCTGGGTTTGGAAGATCTGCTGGAGAAGGGATAGGCTACCCACTCCAGTATTCTTGGGCTTCCCTGGTGGCTCAGGTGGTAAAGAATCTGTCTGAAATGTGGGTTTGATCCCTAGGTTGGGAAGATCCCCTGGAGAAGGGAAAGGCTACCCACTCCAGTATTCTGGCCTGGAATATGTATATAAAAAAATATACATATGTGTACAACTGAGTCACTTTGCCATACAGCAGAAAATTAACACTGTGAATCAACTATACTTCAATAAACTTTAAATAAATAAATAAAGACAGGCATGTGATCTAGGCTTGGAGAATCAGAATACATATCCCTCTTGCAATGATGACTGGATCTAGGTAGGGATGGGCATGAACCAAAGGCCCTTCTCAGACTGACTGGAACTAAGAGGAGTCAGGGAGCATGGTCTACTCACAGAGCTATTTTTACCACCAGTGAAGCCCACATGAGGATGAAGCTCTGCGGTATGGAACAAGGCTGAGAGCCAGGACATCTGAGTCCTGGTGATAGTGATCCTTGGATTCAGCCATGCCAAACGTTAGATTCATCCCTGCATTTTTCAGTTGTGCTGTGACAGACAAAATTCTAAAGTAGCCCTCAAGATTGCCCGGTCCCCTAGCGCACATGTACCCTCTCCTAGTTATTTAATCAAACACAATCTGGGTGCCGCTGCTGTGAAGGATTTTTCAAATAAAATTAAGGCCCTAAATCAACTGACCTTAAAACAGAAAGCCCATCCTTGGTGGGCCTGACCTAATCAGGAGAGCCCTTCAAAAGAACAGGCTCTTCCAGCAATGAAATTCAAAACACGAAAGATCACACTGAGAAAGAGGGGGAAACTTTACGTGGCAAGAAACTGGAGATGAACACCAGGAGCCAAGAGTGATGCTTATTGCATTACCAGCAATAGAGTAAGGGTCTCAGTCTTACAACCTACAGGTGAGAATCCAAGGCATACCTACCAAGATCCACTCAAGTCCTACATTTTCCATCACTCTCCTTCACATCCTCCTGTGCTACAACTTTCTCTATCAGAAGTATTTTTGTTTGTTTGTTTTTGGAGGCGAACTCCTATGGTTTTGATTTCTTTTCCTGAGGATACTAATCATTTTATTCCTTATCCTCAAACAGGCACCATTTCGCTAGGCAGACTGTAGTGAACTCTAAGAAGGTGGGGTAAGTGTCATAATGCCTTTGCCAATGGTAAGCCTTTGACACATATTTGGTGACTTAACTGAGAATGTGGCATTTTCCTTTTCCTCTGACATGTCCTCAAGTCTCCTTACTCTGTGAGCTTCTTTCTGGTAACTTGGAGAAAAGCCACAACATGAACCAACATGGAAACTGCTCCGTCAGTCAACCACAGAGCCTCTTTTTCCAACTCAGGACTAAAGGGTGACTCTTGGTATTTTCATCCTGAGGGAGGAAGAGGAACAGCTATTAACTACAGAGTTCAGAAATGCCTCTTCTGGGTAAGCTCAGCCTAGCAGGTCCAGAGCTTCTGTCTGCACCCTGCTCATAAAGGATCATCTGTGGCAGTCATGGGGGGCCCCCCAATGCCCCCCTTCCCCAGGGATGGCAAAAGAACTTCCCCTGAGAGTATAGGTGTCCAGTCAGATTTCCAGTAGAACTAGAGGGAGTTGATTTTAGCTCAAACCTAGGGTACTCTGAAGAATATGACTCATTCATCACATGATGCCATCCTTTTCAATCAACCAACCAATAATTTGTGTGATTTACCCATTGTAAAATATTTTTCCAAACTGGTAGTCCGTGAATATCTAGCATGCACTTGTGGACATTGTGATATTAACTGGTTTGTGCTTAGGTAATGAAAACTAAAATTAGCATCTGCCGAAAGAACACATAATCAGAGAGAGAAACATGCTGGGAAAAAACCAACAATAAAACTTAAAAAAAAAACCAAAAAAACTCATGTTGATCCATGCCACTGTTTCCTAGGATTAGCACAGCTTATCACAAAAGGTGCTCTATTCACACACATATAGACCTGGCAGGTGTCTGTATTTGTATGCTGGTATAAAGCAAAGTTTGCTAAGAAATACAATTATGCATTCAGAGAAACGTGTCTGCATATCAAAAAGAAAAGGAAAAAAAAATTGAGAAATACCTAATCTGCACTGAAGAGCCGTAGAATGATGTCTCCAGGAAATTAGGATTTTAAAGATCAAGATGGCATGTGCTCCTTATTGACAATTCCTCCCCAACCTTATATGTCTAATACTCTGCTTCCAAAGGGGGTTGCTAAGACCCAGTAGAAGCCACTGTGACCCAGGAGACAGAACAATCTAGATGAAGAAACTTAAAGAACATACTATAGCTCTGTATCCCCTGGGCTGCAGGTCCCTTTCAGGCTGCCAAGAGCCATCACACACCTTCTCCCAGGAGTAGAGTTTTATTCACACCTGCTGGAGAAGGTCAGTGAGAAGTCTGGGTGCATGCTGTAAAAGTGTCTGATAAAAATGGCAAAGGCAGGGACAGAATCTGTTTCATGCCTTGATCACTTATAAACCATTTATAAACCATGGGCTTCCCTGGTAGCTTAACTGGTAAAGAATCTGCAAGCAATGCAGGAGACCCCAGTTGGATTCCTGGGTCAGGAAGATCTGCTAGAGAAGGAACAGGCTACCCACTCCAGTATTCTTGGGCTTCCCTTGTGGCTCAGCTGGTAAAGAATCCGCTTGCAATAAGGGAGACCTGGGTTTGATCCCTGCATTGGGAAGATCCTCTGGAGAAGGGAAAGGCTACCCACTCCAGTATTCTGGCCTGGAGAATTCCATGGACTGTATAGTCCATGGAGTTGCAAAGAGTCAGACATGACTGAGCGACTTTCACTTTTTTCATAAACCATGAGCTGTTACAGTCTCTGAGTAGCTATTGTGAAGAGGCTCCCTGGCTTTACATTTCTGTTTCTGCTCTATTTTCTCTCCTTTTAATAACAAAATCAGTGAAAATCTCAAGAAAAAAAATTCCAATATGTTGCTCTCATTCTCTTCTCACCATAATATTAGAGTAGTAAGATAGTATTGTCATGTATGTTATCTGGCCTGACTTCTCAAAATACCAAATGGTAAGTCATAGTAAAATGACAAGACAGAATTTACATACACTCTCCAGCCCCATCCTTTTGGACAGAAACAAGGAACAGAATTCACCACAGGAATTAAAATTTTGGAAGCACCCTATCAAAGCCATGACTTCCTTCTCATTTAATTTCACTTAGTGAAATGTTTTTACGTAAAAGCAAAGTTCCATTAGGACCTCCAACCATGCTTTGGATACATGTCTACATGTGGCTGGGTCTCTTCATTTTTCACTTGAAACTATCACAACATTGTTAATAGGCTATACCTCAATATAGAATAATTTTAAAAAAACCAATAAAAGTTATTGGTATTGTTACATGATTAAAGGCTATTCAAAGACTTTTTTTGTGTGAAATAGAATTATTTCCCCAAATTCAAAATCAGCAACAGTTTAACTATCCAACTTTGCATAATGTTTGGATCAACAGGATTTCCATAATTACACTAAAATCAACCTCCTTTGTCTACTTTTTGTCTATTTTCTTAAATTAAAAGCCAGAAGATACAATGACTACATACTAACCTCTTTTTTCCCATAATATTACAGGTAGCTTCCTCCTTGTTTAAATATCACAAGTCTCTGATGCAATCAGAATAGAGGTACTTTTAGACAAAGACGCTATTGAAAACCTCTTCTTTTGGAGGAGGCTTAATAAAACTATGCTAGCTTAAAACTGAGATTTCAATGGTCTCATCTGAGACACCATGGAACAGAAATGCCACTTGGCATTAAATCTGGGGATTACCTGTTGAAACACCAAAGGCAGGTAGACTTTGATGTGGGTTACCTGGTGCCGAGAAAGTGCCAAGAAATACAATTATCCTTTTTTTTATCAACATGGAGTTGAAGAGATTTGATACTGTATTTGGAGCAAAGATTTGTCGTGTGGAGGGTTGGGGGAAGGAGGGTAGGTGCAAGCACACACACGTACGCACACAGACACATGCCTGCTTCAACCAGTTATAAGTAATGCTGTATGACAAAGTACCTCCTATTCTGTAACTGGGAAGAATCTTTGTATTATAAAAAAAAAAAAAAAAAAAAAAAGCTTTTCATTCTGTATTGGGGTATAGTTGATTAGCAATGTTGTGACAGTTTCAGGTGGACAGCAAAGGGATTCAGCCATACATACACGTGTATCCATTCTCTTCCAAATCCCCTCCCATCCAAGTTGTCAGGTAACATTGAGCAGAGTTCCCTGTGTTACACAGGAGGTCTTTGTTGGTTACCCATTTTAAATATAGCAGTGTATATAGGTCCGTTCCAAACTCCCTAACTATCCCTTCCCTCCATCCTTCCCCCCTCCCTGGCAACCATAAGTTTGTTCTCTATGAGTCTGTTTTGTAAATAAGTTCATTTGTATCATGTCTTTTTAGATTCCATGAATAACTGAGGTCATATGATGTTTCTGCTTCTCTGTCTGACTGACTTCTGTCAGAATAACAATCTCTAGATCCATCCAGGAAGAACCTTTAAGTTTCATTACAAGTAAATCACTAAAGATGTGTTGCCTATAAGCTTAAAATATACAAAATGGGCCATCCCTGAAAATCCTGCCTCCCAGGTAATGAGCATGACGCTAAGATCCCTTTGTTTAGCTCACATGAAGCAGCCAGACCACGTCTACCCGTGAATGACTGCAGGAAGGACAAAAGGAACACACCCCTCCTGAGGCTGACCTAAACCAGGAAATGTTTGACTTGACTTACTCCCTTTTTAGTGTAAAAGAAGTCGGAATTCTAACTCAGCCAAGATGTTTCTTTGGGACAGAAGTCCACCATCATCTCCATCTGCCAGCTCTCTGAATATCAAAGTAACTATTCCTTTCCCCAACAGCTCATGTCTGAATTACTGGCCTGTTGCCTAGGGAGCACTACTAGCTTGGACTCAGTAACTATTCCATTTGCTACAATGTTTTAAGCTCAAATCAAGGGCAACATCAACTACTCTTTTCTAAGCAACAGGACCCCAGCAACCCCAGCAAGATACAGCCACAGTTGGCTTTCAGAGTCCTGTACCAGATGATCACATTTCATGAAAAATTACAAGAAATTTCCTCATATAATGAGCATCTTAAAAGTGTTCTACATCTCTTTAAAAACCAATACTTTAAACTCTTTAGAAGTAGCAATACCTGGGGACTTCCCTGGTGGTCCAGTGGCTAAGACTCTGGGCTCCCAATGCAGGCAGGGTCCTGGGTTTGATCCCTGCTCAGGGAACTAGATCCCACATGCCACAACTAAAGATTCCACGTGCCATAACTAAGACCTGGCACAGCCAGATAAAATAAATAATATTAAAAAATAGAGAATTAGCAACACTTGGACACACGCCTCTGGAACCCACATGTTAGGGAGTGGCACACCCCCCTTCTCCTCCTAGAAGAAAAAGTAACAGACATTCTCCCACCACCTTCATCTGCCAGGTTTATGGGTTTATCCTAATATCATGGCTCAGGGGATTCTTACACTTAGAACTCCTCACATATCAAAAGAGGAGAAAAATCTCTCACTCTTTAATTGTTTTGTCGAATGAGCTCTCCGAAGTTCATTTTTGTTACCTTTTTCAGGCAAAATAAGAGGCCTTTTACAAAAATTCTATTGCTAAAACAATGGAATTCTCCTGGGAATGACTTCGTTATGGAAATGAAGTGACAGCTTCTTTTATCTAGCCAGGCAGAAAGTCTGCATTTATAAAAGGCATTCAGAGCACTCAAGTGCTGTGTGTGGGAGGACAGAAAATGCTATTTTTAATTCAGATCGCAGCATTCCTCCCATACAGGTCTTTCAGTATAATCAGAATCATAATAATACTGATCTAAAACGAAAAAAAAAAAAAAAGATTCCCATTTCTGCTGACCCCAGCAGAAAAAGAATGTGGGGTGGGGAGGAGAGGAAAGGGGGAGAAAGAAATTAAGAAAATGTTGAATACAGCTTCCTTCCGCTTTTAGATCACTCTGTAGGCTCCGAGATCAACCTCCAAGGCTATCAGAGCTATTATCCAGAATGAAAAGGACTTAAGCTCTGTATCAGCCTTAGATCTTCTCATACAAATTTACATTTTCCTACCTGTGACTTTTACTGTACTGAGCTTGCAGGAGTCACCAAGGGTCTGCCAGGAAAGGTTATGCGGGTTTTCCTGTCTGTCCCTAAGAGCTTACATTCTGTGGTGATGCTGTGGGGGATGAGTCCATTGAAACCCAATTTCCAGTTTTAGAAACTGGAAGGCCTCATGGGCCAAGCAGGAGGCACCTGAGCTGCCAGGTGGGGGTGAGCAGATGCAGAACTTCCCAGGTGGGGTGTGGAATCTGCAGAGGAACCTTGTACATGGCTGCCGTATTTCCACTGGCTCTGCTGGGGACCAAAGCTTGAGGAGGAGTGATGAATGGGACCCTGGTAAGAAGTGAAGACCAATGTTCTGGTCCCTGCAGAAGCTGACATTGGAGGGGAAAAAGTATGAGAGTGGAATTACAAAGGATAACTGATGGAAGAAGACCCTTCAGTAATAGCTAAGCTTGGGCTTAGGTTTGGGCTACCAGGTTTTGGGCTTCCCCGGTAGCTCAGTTGGTAAAGAAACCGCCTTCAAGGCAGAAGACCTGGGTTCAATCCCTGAATCAGGAAGATCCCCTGGAGAAGAAAAGGCAACCCACTCCAGTACTGTTGCCTGGGAAATTCCATGGACAGAGGAGCCCGCCGGACTACAGTTCATGCGGTCGGCCATGACCTAGCGACTAAACCATCACTGCCACCAAGGTGTTGGCTTACAATCAAAAGTGCAAAATTGAAGAACAGATGGGGTCAGAGAGTTAGTTTTTAACTGAGGTAAAATTCACATAATATTCACCATTTTAATCATTTTTAAAATGAACAATTCAGTGGTTTTTTATTACACTCATGATGTTGTACAACCATCATTATCTAATTCCAAAAGATTTTCATCACCCTCCAATAGCCATAAAACAGTCACTCCCCATTTCCCTCCTCCTCCCAGCCCCTGGCAACCACTGACTTGCTCTGTGTCTGCGGATTTGCCTGTTCTGGATATTGCATCTAAATAGAATCATACAATACGTGGCCTTTGGTGTCTGGCTTCTTTCACTGTGCATAACATTTTGAAGATTCATCCATGTTGTTACATGGATCAGCACTAAATTTCTTTTTTGGCTAAATATTGGCTACATTGCATGTATATACCATATTTTGTTTATCCATTCATCAGTTGATGGACATTTGGGTGGTTTCCACTTTCTGGTCATTATGAAGAATGCGGCTATGAACATTCCTGTACATGTTTTTGTTTGAATGCCTGTTTTCAATTCTCTTGGGTACATACCTAGAAGTGGAACTGCTGGGTCACAGTAATTCTGTAACCTTTTGAGAAACTGCCAAACTGTTTTCCATAGTGTCTACACAATTTTAAAGCAGTGCATGAGGGTTCCAATTTGTCTATATCCTTGCCAATATTTGTTATTTTCTTTTTGTTATGGCCATCTTGGTGGACATAAAGTGGTATCTCATTGTGGTTTTTATTTGCATTTCTCTAACCACAAGATGTTGAGCATCTTTTCAACATGCTTATTGATCATTTGCATTTCTTCTTTGGAGAAATAGGGCTTCCCTCGTGGCTCAGACAAAAAAGAATCTGCCTGCAATGCAGGAGACCCCAGTTTGATCCCTGGGTCGGGATGATCCCCTGGAGAAGGGAATGGCTACCCACTCCAGTATTCTTGCCTGAGAATCCCATGTACAGAGGAGCCTGGCGGGCTACAGTCCATGGGGTCACAGAGTCAGACACGACTGAGCGACTAATACTTTTGCTTTTGGAGAAATGTCTATTCAAGTCCTTTGTCCATTTTAAAATTGAGTTGTGTTTTGGTTGTGCAGTTCTAAGAGGTCTTGACCTATTCCAGAAACTACTCTTATCAAATACATGATTTGCAAGTATTTTCTCCCATTTGTGGGTTGTCTTTTGACTTTCTTCATAGTGTCTTTGATTCACATGAGTTTGTGTTTTTTTTTTTATGAAGTCCAATTTATTGTCTTACGTTACTTGTGCTTTTAGTCTATCTAAGAACCCATTATCAAATCCAAAGTCACGAAGATCTATCCCTATGTTTTATTCCAAGTTATATACTTTGAATATATGGATTAACAACTTAAATAGGAGGACTAATCTTTTGCACATGGTGTTGAGTCCAACTTCATTCTTTTGCATGGATTCCATGTGTTTTTCCAGCTGTCCCAGCACCACTAGTTGAATAAAGGTCACAGAGATTTGAATATGGAGTGATTTTAGTTCTTTTTAAGTTTTTTTTTTTTTTTTTTTTCTTTAAAAAATATGTCATTTTGCAAATTTCCTTAACTGACTTTTGGTTACAGAGAAGGTAAGTGAATAAACTTGATTTCCCCAACCCACATTCTGAAGATATAGCAACTTTTCAAGAACTTTGACTCCGTAGGGCCATAATCCTGAGCTTTCCAGGAAGTCAAGCAGTTCTTGGGTGGTGCTTTTGCAATGACCAATTTCCAAAAGCAACAAGTAGCTTGAAATTGCTGGGTTTTCCATTATTTTCATTCCATTTGTCACCTGTTTCTTCAGCTCTAGTGAGCTGCTTCTGTCTTCTCTAGATTCAGAGATCTAGAGATCTCTGTTCCTCTTACCACCCCAATACCTGTCTATTAATATTGGCTCCTTGCAGAGAACTTCAGTGAATTCACACTAAGTCAGATATAATACTCTTTCAGCATGATTTTCAGGTCCTTGTCTTGTTGTGTTGTGAGTTAGTTGTTCAGTCATGTCTGACTCTTTGCAACCCCATGAATGGTAGCCTGCCAGGCTCCTCTATCCATGGAATTCTCCAGGCAAGAATACTGGAGTGAGTAGCCATTTCCTTCTCCAGGGGATGGAACCTGGATCTACTGCATTGCAGGTAGATTCTTTACTCTCTGAGCCATCAGGGACAGATATAATATTCTTTCAGCATGATGCTCAAGTCCTTGTTTTGTTAAGCCAAAAGAATGAAGTATAGGTTGTAGCAGTCTGGACATCTTCCGTTCAGTCAGTAGCGGGACTGGAGACTTTCAAATCCCTCTAAAGCATCATTTCTCAAGCTTGGCTGCACACTGGATCACCTAGGAAGCTCTAAAAATACTGCTGCCTGGGAACCCCCAGCAGAGATCTTCACTTAACTGATTTGGCGTGCAGCTCAGGCAACGGGATTCTGATGTGCAGGCTAGGGGGGAGCCAGTGCCCTGCAGTCAGGCACCTGGGGTTGCTCCTTACTCTTCTGGGTCTCAGAGCCAGCTCTTCCGGCCACTTCCCACTGCTTGCAGGCAGTTAGGGATATACATTCATCTATTTTTTTTTTAAGTTTTATAGTTGCAGATTAAAACTAACAAAAACAGTTCTCTGTATTTGCTCTCATTTAATCCTTGCAAAAGCCATGGACTAGGAGGGCTTCCCTTATTATTATTCTCAGTGATCGTTGAGGAATCACACTCCGACAGATTAAGCAACAGCCCCAGATCACAACATCTGAAATGGCAGAGAAGGGATTTCAGTGCAATTCTGTCAACCCAAAAGTCTATATCATATATGTCCTCTCTCTCAGTAATTTTCAAGGGGGTGGAAGTTATGAATGTGGTCACATCATTCGGTACCAGGGCCCACAGGGGAAACAGCAGCTTTACATCTTGCATCCAGTATCCATGGATACTGCAGTATCCTTGCAGGATATGTGTACTCACCGAAAAGAACGGTGGGCGCTGCCTCTGCTGTTTACTGCTCTTTCTCTGTTGTATGTACATGGGTGTGTGAGGATGTGTGTGTGGGTGTGGGTGTGTGTCCATACAAGGGAAGTGGGCTTCAGGGGTACATCTAACTTCAGGATGGTGTGACATGACTCCCAAACTGTAATAACTGGGTAAGGTTTTCAGAGATGGTGGGGGAACACTAACTTTTCCCAGTGTAGGATAAGACTGGCAACACACCGTGAAACACCTTTAATGCAGTATAGAAATAACAAGCATGGAGGAGACTAACACTCAGTTCACTTGTGAATTTAATCTCATGCCTACATATGATTACAAAGCTCAAGCAGCTGAAAACTGCAAGAGTCAAGAATATCAGGCAAAAACACCAATACTTACATATTTAGATTCTTATAGCAGAGAAGACATAATAGCAACATAATATTGTCTTGCCTATCAAAGCACAGGGCACATTCACAAACCTTTCCACCACAATAGAAAAAAGTCAGAATTGATAAAAACATATTGGTTATGGTGGGAGAAGCTGAGAAGTGAGTTTCAAGTTACTTTTTCCTCCTTTTTCTACCTGGTGCACTCAAACAAATGTGTGGGTCTATGCATGAATATGTGTGCACATACACACACACACCAGGCCTGCAGAAAAATACATTTCAGTCTGATCATTTTTCATAGATCTAATTTATTCATCCTTTAAACTAGGGGCAGTGGGCTCCAATGCTACTATTCTATATCTGTTATTACTACATAAGGAAATTGGGAGAGTTTCTATACACCAAACTTGGAGCTGGAAAGGAATAGGAATTTACCGGAGGTTTTCTTAGGCCAGTGTCAGAAAAAGTTTTCACAAGTGGGAGTCGTAGCTGCTTGTCTCTTAATTGTAGTGAATCTGTCAAGTTTCTTTCCAGTGTATCAAGACTTTACTCTTCAAAATCACTGTGTGCTCTGAATTGCTACACTTTTAAGCTAACTGCTTCTCAAAGCGCTGTTTAAAAACTGACATTTTCAACCACATCCCAGGCTTAGAATACATCTAAATTTGCAAAGTCTCATTGGCTCTTAGGAGAGTGCTACTTTAAAAAATACACTTGACAGCCAATCTCTTGAAAATGATTTGTGCAGAAATTGTGTTCAAATTACTTTATATCAAGAGATTTAAGAGAAAATGTGGTTTTCTTAGTAATCAGCTAAAAATAATGATATCCTTTATCTTCAACTGAACATGTACATATGTTGTATAAGCTGTTGCATTTAAACAAATTGAAAAACAGTAGGATTCTGGCTATCATCCATAAAGAAACAAAACTTGCCCGGAATATCATTGTAAGCATTAAAAAAAATACAATTAACTATTATTTTCCTCTAAATTCAGTCCCACATATAGAATCAGATTGTCAGCTGGGTCCAAGGCATCAAATTACAAAAGCTAATTCTCAAAAACAGACAGGAAACTCAGTTAAAAGAAATGACTCCAGTACAATTTTACATAAGGAAAAAGAATAAGGGGAAAGTGCATTTATATTGCTACAAATTCCTTTTGAGTTACTGGGCAGTATGTCATTTAAATTCACCCTTATAGACACAGCACACAAGTCACATCCCTAAAATATTCCCAGTGAACATTTTACTGAATATCAAGAGCAAAGTGCTGCCAGGTGAGGTTCAGACATGGTGAAAACATGTTCATCACTCTGAATCCTGAATACTGATTTTTAAAACATAAAACTAGTTGTCACCAACTTTTATTATTTTGGGGGATTTCTCATCACCATCAGTGATTTTCAAAAGTTTTTTTTTAATCAGAACCCTGCCTTCAAATGAAATTTTATATAGAAATCTAACACACACAAAAAAAATAAAATTGAGACTTCATAGTGACCTACTGGTTTCTCCATTCCCTACACGTCCCCTCATTACCACCAAGGACTTCTGGTGGGGGTCTAGGGGGCTTTGAGGAAACCTTAGGCCACTGGTCTGAGGGGTCTGAGCTCCTTAACATGCCATATAGAACCCTCTACACTTTGCTCCTTTATTTCACAGACTTATCACCTCACCATCCCACCAGTCACATGATATGTCCTCAAGTCATCATGCTGACTGTTCACTGCACACATTATGCACCACACTCCCCACGTTTAATCTAAGCTGTCAGTGGCATTAGGCACATTCACACTGCTTATAATCACTACCATCATCCATCTTCAGAACTCATTTTGCAAAATTGAAATTCTGTACATAAATATGTTATTTAAAAAACCTCTTAATAATGTACTTTAATGATCTAGGGTGTGGAATACCCAGCTTCTTCACTTCCTCTTTGCCCCCCCACCTGCCATATCTCTCACCCCTTCTCATCCACACTTGGGAACCTTCTTTAGTGAGAACTGTGGTCAATGTGGTTAAGACATATGGTCAGTGAAACTCCTAGTTACCAGCTTAGCTACCAGCTAGCAGTTTAGGTTGCTAGAAATGAATATTCTGGATTTTTTTTTTTTCTTAAGCCCTCACTGATCCCTATTAACATGAACTGTTAGGAGTCAGTCTGTACCCCAGGACTGTCTGGGGCTCCATGGAAAGTACACTTTTAAGAAGGTGCATCTGGGTCCAAGAGCCTATGGCTAACACATAGCTTATGTGTGATACCCATGCAATTTTATTTTCCATATTTTAACACCTCTGAACTTGGGACTTGTTTTATAACCTCATGCGCTCATAAAAAAAGTGATAGCATTTCTTTTATTCCCCCAGGAAACTAATCATTACATCTATCATGTATCTTATCACCAGAGGATCAGAGAAATTAGAGAAAACTAGTACATATTTTATTTTTGAACAGAGAGACTTTTAGTTTAAAATGCTTGCATGAACATGATCATATCTCCGATCTTACAGTCAGAGAACAACAAAGCAAAGTAGAAAAGACTTAAAAAGGGTGACAAGTCATTTTAGTGGCTGGCAAAGGCCAGTGGGTGACCTGGACGCCAGGCTGGGATCCCATGCTAACTGCTACCCCATAAAAGTCTCCACTGCTTGGCGTCCGGTTCACCATGTGTAAATTACACAGGGCAAATTAAAATTCAAACTGTGTTAAGCCAGTCCTGAATTCTTTCCTGCACCCGCATTCAACAGCTCTCCGACCTTGCCAAGAGTCCTCAAGGGGAAGAAGAGTTCAAGTACGAACCACTTTGCACGGCTGGTTGAGGCGCTAGATGAGGGCAAGAGCCCACCTCTTCCTGTGTTCAGCTCCCCTGCTTCCACTTCTGTAGCTTTTGAAGCTCTAGTTCTATTTCCCAACTTGGATCACAGTTACTGCTTTCCACTTCATATCAGCTATGTACACCTAGACCACTGAGCGAGGGGCCAAAACCCAGCCAGATACCATCTGTCTAGTTCTCTCTCTCAGCTGTGATCAGCCTGGATACCAGGAAACACAGTGGGCCATCAGTCCTCACAGCGAACACAGCAAACACATCAGTAACCCAGACGCCAACCTTGACTCATCAGTACACCTACCACGTGTCAAGTTTAAGCATCCAGCACCAATGCCACCAGACTTTTTGTTTTTACCAAGAAGTCAAGTAAAGAGTGTGGAAAAGGTCCTTCTATCAGGTGTGCCTGGGGTGCTAGTATCAGTCTTATTTTTGAGTTTCTGTCATTAGGTTAGGCTGGGCATCCCAGATCTTATAAAAGTTAATAAGGTAAAGAACGCCTGTGGGCTTCATCGGAAGGGAGGAGGGCACCTACAGCCTTCTAAAATAGGAAGTTACAGTCAACAATGAGGTCTGGAGAGTACCCCCTTCAAAAAAGGGGAGGAGGAGGGTAGCATTTAACACGAACACAAGCCAGATTTGCTGAAAAAGCAGGCTTCATTCCTTAACAAAACTGCAGCTGACTGCTTACCAAATAAATACTTAAATTTCCTGAAATATTGTACTATAACTGACCCACGGGCATTGTCACAAGGCCCTTATTCCAAAAGCACGGTCAGGGGCAAAGCAAATTAGGGTCTTGGTGATAACTTCAGATGATGGAAGACAAACTGCTATGCTCCGATCTTTTAGACATTTAAGGAATTTCAGTGCTGCTTCAGTTGCCAGACTAAGTGAGTTATAAAAAAATCTCTTTCTCATAAAAGCCTCCACAGACCCAGGCAAGATGAATGCTGTCCCAGGGAGGAGTGCTATCCCATTTCCTCCTGGAAGAAATAATCCTTTTTTTGTGATTCTCCTTTGCGCTTCATCTATGGGACAGTGCCTACTCCCAGGCTGAGAGCATCATGGTTTTGGCAGGGAAATGACTGAAAAATCTTGGCATCAGAGTTTATTATAAACTGGTTACACAGGACTGGAAGACCATCGGAAGCCCTGGAAAAATGAGAACTATTGTTTCCAGGGTAACAGAGAGGTTGGGCCTTTTAGCTGGAGATTGGTTTCCATTTGTTCACATGCTGTGATTCATCTTTTGGGTGACAGCAAGCAGGCTGTATCATTTTTAAGTTCATCATTTTATAAAAAACCAAATCCAGTGGAGAAAAATGGTCATTTGGGGTTCTAATGATTTTTTTCTAGTATGGTCTCGTTTAATATTTTTAAAAGAGCAAAGTTGAGGTTTGCCCACCCCTTCCCCCCTTTTTAATTCCCAAAAAATAAGACTTTTTTTTGGGTACAGGTCAGGCCACCAAGCAGTAGTTTAGAAATGGAGGATTTTAGCTGTAATTCCCCTCCTCCCTCCTTATTTAATGGTAGTAGCTAGGCCATTACACAGAACCCTTTTTTATGCTGAGTTCAAGAATCCTGATGTCTTCTTCAGAAGTGTTAGGAGGATGGATAAGTTAATGTTGGTAAATCGCTTGCAATTCCCAGGTCAAAGATGTGAAATGAATAATACCAGTATTTGTTTTAGTGGAGTCAAGGTGATGGACTCAGTCCAGTGGGCCTAATTAGCATACAAAGCTTGAAACTTAAAGGTAAGAGGAAAGTCTTTTGCAGTACTTATTTTCACCCAATTATTTTCTATGCTGATAGCATATGCTATGCTATGAGTAAAGGGCATGCTCATGAGTATCGATAGCGCTGTATTAAGTTGATGAAGGTAAAAATAAATGCAAGGATGAGTGGATGAGCAGATCAATGACCAGCTGGCAATCAAATACACACACTCCTTCCAGGTTACACATGAAGGCTGCTTCCTTAGAGCCCTGTCTTCCTCACCCAAATTAGCACTGCAGAAACATATCATTGGGCTTTGAGTCTTAAAATATAATGAAATTCCTTAAGTCAAATCTATGAGATTTGGTTAAAAACTTTCAAGATAGATTTGCCCAATATCCGAGGTAATACAAATATTTTTGATTTAATATTTGTTACTATCCTTCCCTCTGTTGCCTAAACTGATAAAAATAAGTAGAGCTTTTCTATCTCATTGTACTTAGAAATTCTCTATAGAAGGTACTTGAAGTTAATGAATAAGTAAGTGGATGGGCAAATGGGTAAGGGATAAGAGGCATTACCCAATCACAGCTTTGCAAAGTCAGAATGAACCTTGAAAGCTTTCTCATGCCTCTAGGAAAGGCTGAAGATGTACTGAAGACAGCTACGATCAAAAACACAGAAAATAACAAGCACTGGCAAGGATGTGGAGAAATTGGAACCCTTGTGCACTGTTGGTGGGAATGGAAAGTGATGCAGCCATTGCAGAAAACAGTATGGAAGTTCCTCAAAAAAATAAAAATAGAACTACCATACTATCCAGCTTGTATTTTTCTTAACAAACCTTTAAGAGAAATGGGCTCAATCACGATTTTAGTGTTTAAGAACTTCTACTGTATGGAAACTCTTCCTTACACTGAACACTTCAAAGCCAAATGTATAATTTACTATGTACGCCCTGAATACAAGGGGAAGGCCTTTTCCAAATGCACCAAAGATTGAGATCCCTTAATTTTTGAGTCCATAGAAAGCTTATCATACTGTTGCTCTCTTAAATGTTAAACAACAAAGTACTCTCTATGGAAAACATATTCTCTTGAAACCTCCACTAAAGCTAGTTTTTGAATACTTACAAAAGTCACCTAAAAAATTGTTTTTTCTTTTAAAGGAAGAAAACAGATTTAGCTAGTAATTATTCTTGGGAGTATGACTTTACAGCTGCAAACATTGGATATGTCATTATAAATTTTAAAAAGCATTTTAAAGATTGCTTTCTAAAGCAACACAGTAAGAGGTTAAATTGTATAGTTTGTGAATACATACTCACTGGAAGAATAGAAAAAACTCTCCATATTGTTTGGTACTCATACTGTAACAGTATTGGTCCCAATATATCAAACCTTTCTGTATCTATGTTCACATTAACTGAACTTGTTTACACGGTTTGTTTTGGCTGAGAAGGTATTTAAAATATAATCAATACTTAAAGACATGGGTACTTGTGGCTTGGGATAAAATTCCCAGTGACAATAGCATCTCACACAGATTCAAAACATATTGTATCTCAAATGACTTAGACTGAAATCAAGACCATCTGCCCTCAAAAACTATTTATCAGATGACTTATAAAGTGGTTCAAAAGATAATGATACTGTAGATTAAAGTTGTAAATAAGTTATTTTACATAATATGAAAGTAGAAAAGACAGACATGTTTTTAAGTTAATCTACTCTGACTCCAAACATGCTTGTGCGTTTAAGTACAAATCTAATTCTTTGAACTGAATCTCTAAGTCCCTAGAATGTTTACAAGTTGGCAAAGGATGGAAGATAGCTTAAATCTGAACCTATATCTCAGATCCAAACCTCTTCTTGATCTGCATATCTGAAAAGACACAACATCCTACCTGAAATATCTACTAAAAATAATTTTCACCACCTTAAGAAAGCTACTATCAAAAACAGAAAACAACAAGTGTTGGCAAAGATGTGGAGAAACTGGAATCCTTGTGCACCACTGGTGGGAATATAAGATGATGCAGACACTGCAGAAACTAGTATCGAGGTTCCTCAAAAAATTAAAAATAGAATTACCACACAATCCAGCAACTGAACTTCTGGGTGTGTACCCAAAGAATTGAAAGCAGGAACTTGAACAGATATTTGTACGCTCATGTTCATAACAGCATTATTCACAAAAACCAAAAGATGGAAGCCACTCAAATGTGAATAAACAAAATGTATATATATATACACACATATATATATGTATATATATACACAGTAGAATATTATTCAGCCTTAAAAAGAAGGAAATTCTGACATATGCTACAATATGGATGAACCTTAGGAAAACTGTGCTAAGTGAAATAAGTCAGTCACAAGAACAAATACTTATATGGTATCTAGCATCCACTTACATGAGGTACTGATAATAATCAGCTTCATAGAGACAGGAAGTAGAATGGTGTTCGCCATGTCCCCGGGGGAAGAAGAGTGGGAAGTTATTGTTTAATGAATGTGGAGTTTCAGTTTTACAAGATGGAAAGAATTCTCGAGACTGGTTGCATGACACGTGTCTATTGATACTTAATACTACTGAGCTGAACATCTAAAAAATAATCAAGATGATAAACTGTAGGAGTATTTTACCATGATTTAAAAAAAGAATGTATACCTTAAACTCAACATTTTCAAAACTCTGTTCTGTGCCTCCCCGTCCCTATGAATAACACATTCATTTCCTTTCTTGCTCAAGCCAGAAATCTGGGAATTATCCTGAGGCCACCTCCCTATCCTTCATCCACATCAGAAACCTACAAGTCCTACGCTCATTTTGACTTTCCTGTTTATGGTGATTATGCAACTATGTCTCTAATCATCCAGAATTAAAACCCTGATGTCGTCCTGGAAAACTTCTGACCCTTCTCTATCCAATCTATTCTCTAGTCCCCCAGCTGCTAATTTTAATCACATTATCTCTTATCAGTCCTGTCTGGAAAATGATGTCTCTCCCCACTCCACTCCATCCTTTATACATATGCTAGATTAATCTCTTGAAACTACAGTCTCAATCAATTTACTTTTGTTGCGAAATCTCTTGTTGTCTGATTTAAGTCCAGACTGTCTCTGCCTGACAGTCCATAGTACTGCTTCTACTGACCTTTCCAACTGCATCTCACATCTTCCCCATCCCAGGCAAGTGGGCTGCTTCTACCCTGGACATACTGTTTGTTTCCTAGAATCTGTGCTTTTTGACTCATTGGCCTTCACCATCCTACCCACCTCTGCTGCAGACTAACCTAAACCTCAAGTTCACTTTCAAAAATCACCTTCTCCATGAAAAATTTCCAGATCTTCCCAATCAGAAATGATCACTTCCATCTCTAACTCCCTAGGACATATTTTTTTCACCTTAATTATACATTTCATTACATTTCCTTTTATGCCATAATTACTTGTATACTTTTTCCTGTCGCTTTTCAGCTCATAAGATTCTCGAGGACACGGCCTGTATCACCTGCCACGTTGTTTGTTGTAAAGTCACTACGTCTTGTTTGACTTTTTGTGACCCCCGTGGACTGCAGCATGCCAGGTTTCCCTATCCTTCACTATCTCCCTAAGTTTGCTCAAGCTCATGCTCATTGAGTTAGTGATGCCATCCAACCATCTCATCCTCTGTCGTCTCCTTCTCCTCTCAACTATTATTTTGTTACCCTGAGTTCAGTCCTTGGACCAGCAGCACTGGTATCACCTAGGAATTTCTTAGAAATCCAGAATCTTGGGCCCCACCCTCATTCCCCGGTGAGGGTATCCAGAACCTGCATTTTAACAAGTGATTCCTATGCATTTGATCAAGTTCATGCTAGCCACTCATTTCATATCTGATTGTTTTAACTGACTAGGGGAAAAAATGATGAAAAACAGAACATAACTTACACAATCCAAAGATAATTGTGAATGAATAAGGCTTTCATTATATAAAATTGTATTAAAGCTCCATAGTCAGTGAAGGTTAACTATCGACCTTCTGAGTGAGAAAGACAAATCTTGCCTTGGCCAACAGCTGAGAAGATTTTGTGGTTTTATAAAGCTTGTCCACTTGTGAGTAGGAAGCCAGCCGAGGATTTGACCAAATGCTTCCCTGGTGGCTCAGCTGGTAAAGAATCCGTCTGCAGTGTGGGAGACCCAGGTTCGACCCCTGGGTTGGGGAGATCCCCTGGAGAAGGGAACGGCTACCCACTCCAGTATTCTCACCTGGACCATGGGGTCGCAAAGAGTCGGACATGACTGAGTGACTTTCACTGGCCTAACTTCACTGGCCAACATTATAACTCTCCTTTAACACATGAATTGGGAAAATATTTACATCAAAGCTTTAAAGTCTTCGGTCACACCCAGTAGATTGTAACACAAGTGTGCTATAGAGGTAAGATTTCTCATTTGGTGGAACAGCAGCCCTCGTTTTCTCTGCTCTGAAATAAAGCTTTGGATTTTTTCCTACCTGGCAGACAAAGCATCGTAGGGAAATACAAACGTGATGTGACACGTACTCAGCTCCTGGGAAGTAGGCGTTTCCCTGGGGATGGGAGGCAGTGGCCATGGGGACGGGCCTTCTTCAAGGGCACCGTGCTGGCCACTAGAGGGCATCCGCATGCGAATCAAGTCAGCCTGACATCAGACTTCAAACAGCAGCTACCCTGCAGAATTCACAGGGCAACCACGGCCACCCTCCAAGCCCCCTCATAAACGGGCAGGGAGCAACTTCCATGACGGGAACAATCCCTAACCTCCTTTGTCTTGTAGCGCAAGAGACACTGTGTGAATAAGCTGGCGTCTGCTGCAGGACTAGGGGCTGACTCGTGATACTCTTGCCTGCAGGTCGCTCCATCTCTGTTTCTGGGGTGTCTCCGAACTTCTGCTCTCCCTTTCTCTCTCAGAACCATCCCAGGCACACAGAGAGCCTGGGCCCCCCACCTTCTTCTCCAGACTGCCATCTCGTGATCTCGGAAGTTCAAATCGATAGAGCCACTTGCAAAAGTGGTTTCCAGGGAGAGGGAATACGAGATGTGAGGCCGGGCAGGCCTGGAGCGAACAGGACTGCCTCTGAGGGGAAGCAGCAGCGGGAAGTGAGAGGGTCAGTCTCAGGCCACCGCGCTGCCCGAGCCATTAACCCACCGACAGAGGAGCGGCCCAGGCGGCCGACCGTCCCCCGGCACCTGAGTGGCTCAGAGTGTGGCTGCAGCCTCACCCCACCACCTTTCTCCTCACCAGGTCCCTCTCATTTCTGGGCAGACTCCAGGGTGGGTCTAATTACAGGACGGGATGCCCAGAGGCAGCCAGGTGTGAGCTGGCAGCAGAACACATAGGGCTGCCCCTCCCTGGGGCCTCACAGCGACAGGGATGTTCCCACCCTCCAAGCCAGCTCCTCAGCAGCTCTGCCACCCAGGACTGATAAGAAAGGTTTCACCACAGAGTTTTCATACATAGCCCCCCTTCCTCAGAAAGCCCCACTGGTTTGCGTGTCCCTAAATAACTCCTGCAGAAAACGCCAGTGCCCCTGATGCTGTGGAGCCGTGGCATCTACTATGATCACAGAACCAGGAGACAGCTGGATGTGACGAAAGGATGATCTCCAATCCTGTTCCCACACCCTCAACTCCTCACTGCACATGAAAAGGGAAGCAATGGCTTTGTTTATTGTTCTCTCGAAACTAAGAACCTGTATTCCACGGACACCCATTTTGCAAATACTTAAAAAAAAAAAAAGCGTTCAAGTTCTGAACATTTAAGAGGCACTCTCTTTTAAGACAGAAACAACTTTAGAATGCAAGCCCTATTCTTTCCCCAATATGTCAGTAAGCAAAGAGTAACAGAATGGGCTGAACATCGTCTGTGGCTGAGCCTTTGATCTGCTCGCTTGAACTTCTGCCTGTAGGTTTTCAGGTGCCAAGAAGAGCAGTTATAGCCTCCCTCCTGCAAGTCAGAGAGTCAAAGCCCGGGTCAGCAGCGACAGAAGAATATGCATTACAACAGTGACCGGAAAAGTGGCTCAGGTCCTCCCCGAGGCACCCCACTGCCACCACCTAAAGAACAATGAACAGCCAGCATCACTTTCTAGGAATTTGTCAGTGGCTGTGATCACATGTCCTTCTTAAACGTAGATCTCCTTTGACCAAATATTGCATAGCAACGATGTGGTTAAGAGGCCCCTGGGACTGATTGTTGAAACAGAAGGCTTTGTAAGTGACATATCTGTTCTTTTTAGCAAAGCACATTTCCAAAGTTCAGCCAATGGCTAGGGAAACACTTGGGCCGTTGAGAATCCCCTCTCTGGCAACAGAACGAATCTCATGTATGAATTTTTTTAGTCCCTGCATTGAGAAGATGTCTTAAATACCCAGCAACATGTTTATCTTCATTCAACAGTGAACGCCCTTTCAAACAAAATCCGCCAGGACAGAGATTAGTGTTCGTGCTAATGGAAAGTGATCAAACGCCCGTGATGCTTTAGCTAGCTTACTCTGAAGCCTGTTCCTGCTTGAGTTTCTCTGCAAAGTACATCAAAAGAACATAGATACCACTGGAAACTCAAAACGTTTACAATCTTCTAGGAATGAGTGAGAGACTACACATGAAACTCTGCAAGATGGGGAACAAAGCTGATCTCCACCTTCTCCCTGAAACACAATACGTCATAATCTATATGTAGTTCAGCCTTTCTGTCTAAATGTACACTCTCCCCCATCCCAGACATATTCTAAGCTTCCGACCATCTTGCTATATCAAATGAATACTACTTGAGAATTAATCTAACAAATTGTGGTGATTTTATGGGTTGGCAAGAGGGCTTGAAATGAGGAGGAATGCCAGATATCTCCCATGTCAAGTGGGACCCTTGAAGTTTGGAAAAGGGGCAAAGCTTTCATAGAGAGGCAGTACAGATGTCAATGAGGGCAAGCAGGAGGGTCTACCTAGCAAGGGAAGCATCAGGAAGGTCAAAGGCATTCAAGGAAGAGGATGGTAATCTGAAGGCCTCCTCTTCCATCACACTTTCTGCATCTCTGGCTGGAGATGCCTGCTTCCAAGACCCACGCAGAAAGCAAAGAATAAAGGCAAGCAGTTAGGAGTTTTCTTCTCCCCTGCGAGTATCTCTCCAGCTTATATTCAAGGAAAAGAGACTGGGGCTGATGAACTCCTGAGTCCCAGGAATCCAGCACCCAGCCTGGTTCTTGGGAGCTGAGTTTAAATTGTGTGCAGTTCACACACTTTGCTCCTCTCATTAGACTGTCCTCTACCATTAGAGACAGGCGCCTGTGAAATGCGACAGGACGAGTCCCAGGAAGTAAAAGGGGAATACAAACTGTTCCTCCTCTCCCTCATCAAACAGCCTCCTTTCTCCTCTCCTTCAAATCAAAACTGGCACTCTCCTGTTAGACCAAAGAGAGACAATAGTGTGCACTGACCTGGTGAAGCTCAGATGAATTGTCAGCTTACAAAAATTTGACCGACCAGCAAAATGTTACCACGCACCTCCCAGAGCCGTGGGAGCTCGTGTCTGGTAATGAGGCAAACCAGCAGGAAAGAGAGACACGGTTCTGAGCATGGACCACAAGCCCTCTCTCATCAGTGACTAGATGCCCCAACATTAAATTCTACTTTCTTGCTCATGTTTAAGCCATTTTATCTCCACCAGAAGGCCAGAATGGAGATGAAATTGTATCCTGATGACTTTGCTGCTAATTTAAGAACTGATCCAAGACCTTGGGGAGGGCAGGGCAGCGAAGGAAGAGAGATGTGATAAAGTTGGGGTCAAGACAACAATCAGTTACTCAAAGGGGGCTTATCTTAGTCTAAGGCGATCCTCCAATTCTACCCAAGAAGCCTCAACTCACAGAATGACATTGTTATTAAAATAAACTCAAATATATATATATAACATAGGACACCTTCAATGGCTACTTGGGGTCAAAAAGTCCATTATCTCTGACTCCTTCCATTGCTTCTTACATCCAAACAATCACCCTGTCCTGGTCAACTCTTTCCTTTTAGAGTCGACCACATCTGCCCCTTCATAACGCTCCCAAGTTTCTGAAATCTCATCTCCTTTCCCTGTAATAACCTCCCAACCATGGCCCCCGTCTCTGGTTTTCTCCTCACCACCTCCTACACTGTTATAAAGAACACCGTGGATCTGGTGTTCCACAGATCCATGGGATCTAACACAGGGATGTTGTCTTATTTCTCAGTTGGCTCAGGACTTGGGAAGGAACGAGTACTCTTTGAAAATATCGGTTTTCATACAATAAAAGCCTTCCCTCCCTCAACAGACCTCAGAACTAAATTAGGGATCACAGGGACTAACACAGTTATAAAGCTAATCTCACTGAAACAGGAGTGGTTCCATCACCAGCTTGCTGAGAAACATCCAGTGACTACCAACCTCCACTTTAAGACTGTGTCCACAAGCACTGCCCTGTCCATGCTGAAACAACATGTACTCAGAGCTCTCCCTCTCCCCTCCATGACCTGTCCCTGCCCCCAACCCAGAAACAAACAAGCACTATTTTCAAGAATCTGTGAGTGACTGCAATCATGGGTTTTCCAGCATTCAGGCTTCTCTGGATCAAATACTACAGCTGGAGATGTGGTTGAAATGCACATTCTTTAGTCTCACACACATGGTATGACCCCCCCCACTACGTTTTCAGCACAATCTTCCCACTTCTCTCTATGAACATATCACTTTCCATATGGATTCACACCCAGAGCTTCCAACTCATTGTTCGCATTTGGCTGCTATGCCTTGTTCAGCTATGTTTTGCCCTTGTCCAGGTGTCCTTTCTGGAGAAGGCAATGGCAACCCATTCCAGTACTCTTGCCTGGAAAATCCCATGGACAGAGGAGCCTGGTAGGCTACAGTCATGGGATCGCAAAGAGTCAGACATGACTGAGCGACTTCACTTCAGATGTCCCTTCTCCACTGACCTGAAGCTGCATGCTGCAGTCTGCCAACCCCAGGATGGGGGGGGTGGGTAGCAGGTGCACCTTTAACAGCCTGATGCAGGAGTGCAGTCAGATACCCCTGGGCTGGAATCCCAGCAGCATCCTGGACAAGCTAACCTCTCCTTAATTCAGTGTCTTCATTTTTAAAGGAGGATAGTGATCTCTACCTTGCTCAGGAGGAACCAGGCTAGGAGGGCAGCCAGGTAACACATGAATGCTGCAGGTCGGGCTGCAGACAGTGACGTGGCCGAGACAGGGCTGAAGCCTGGAAGGCTAGGGAGTGGAGCTCAACCCTCAGCTGACTTGGATCTAACCTGCCCAGGTCTTCGTGATTTTCCACTCACCGTGATGAACTAACATTAGCTCTATTATTCTATTATTATTAATCCTCTTTTGAGTCAATATCGTTGAGGCTGGCTTAACTTCTTCAAGTCTGGGTTTGGGGGCTGGCACATGCATTCCTGTTACAAACATGATCAGGGATGAGTGACACCTCATCCCTAGGTTCACCCACTCCTTCACCCTACAGATATTCATGAGGCACCTACTGTGTGCTGGGTGGAAGAAAACCAAAAATGAATGAGCAGACTCGAAAGATGGGAGCTTATGTATAAGACTGAATGCCATGTTTAGGACATAGCAGGGGGTACATGCCCCTTGCAGGGCAATGCTTTCATCACTGGTACAATTCTGCAGGTTGTATCTCTTCCCCTGTGATCATGAGCAAGGCCTCTAGGATGAGAAGATCCACACAGCCTGCATTGGGGAGCTATCTGTGAAGAATAGGGTCTTGCCGAGACACCAGATCCACAGTGCACACTCGATGAGGGAGGAGGAACTTTTACTTTAAGCCACTGAGAGTGCAGGATAGACTCTATGCAGCACAAGCCCATCCTGTCCTGACTAATACGATGGCTTTCATTTCCTCTACTATCACCATTTGGCAATTAACCATGTGTAATAATGCCTTGTGATCATCCTTATACTGATTGCCCTTTATTTTTTTTAATTTCCTTAACTTTACGTGTCATCATGCCTCTTTAACTAAGCAAGAGCCTCCTAAACATGGTGACCTTCGTTTCTACTCACAGGGCTCTCCCCTTCACCCTCCAATCCCCCTAAATTTAGCAGTGAGCCTTGCATACAACAAGTGTTCAACTCATAATTGAGGATTTAACATTTTCCCATAAAGAAATAATCCCCCTAATATAATGACAATTATTTACTTTCAGTAACTAATGCCACTCCGCTGGCATGGATAATTAGGAATTAAGCACAATAGCTACTATAAAACTTTAGGGACTCACCTGGGGCCTATGTCATCATGGCCTCAGGATTCTTTGCCAACTAATCATAGGTTGGCTTGGTGATCATCTCTTATTTGTGTTGATCCCAGTGTCTGTGGCCCTGTTTAATAATATGTTTCTGGGCTTCCTATTCATTCATCTGTACATTTAAACAGTCCTAAGGACCAGCAATGATTAACAGCTATGAAAACATACTAGCTGTGAGACTGTAGGCTAGTCACCTCATCTCTCTATGCCCCAGTGTCCGTATCTGTAAGGTGAGAGTAAAAAAAATGTACCTTGTAAGGTTGTTGTGAGAATTACATATGTTAATACGCATAAGGTACTTAGGAAGTTAAGTACTAAGACACAGCAGTGGGGTTTCCCAGGTGGCGCAGTGGTAAAGAACCCACCTGCCAATGTAGGAGACACAAGAAACATGGGTTTGATCCCTGGGTTGGAAAGATCCCCTGGAGGAGGAAATAATGCCTGGAAAATTCAATGGACAGAGGAGTCTGGTGGGTACAAAGTCCTGCAGGGTAGCAAAGAGTCAGACACAACTGAACGCTCATACACACTAAATGCTAAAATCATTTACTGAGCACCTGCTGTATGGCAGATAATAGAGAAACAGGGATGAATAAGAGGTTGCCTAGTTCCTAAGGAGTTTACAATCTAGTAAAGGTGATTAAACATTGATACATAAACAAGTGAATTGAAGTGCTATAGAATCGGATCCAGAAAGTGCACATACACAGAAAAGGCAGACTTACATGCACACACAGCTGCACACACTCATGTGTACACAACTCCTGGAGACTACTTACAAACAAGAAAGTGCTCCTTTCCCCTGGAAGAAAGGAAGCTGCAAGGTTCCATGGAGAACTGACAGCTGACCTGAGTTTATGATATGAATAAGGTACGTGCCAGGCAAGATGAGGCAAAGACATCCAAGTAACTAAATGTAAGAAGAGGCAAAAAACATTTATTCATGTATTCATTCAGCAAAGATTTATCAAATGCCTCCTATGTGCGGGTATTGCTTTAAGTCCTGGGACCCAGCAGTTAATGATACTGACAAGATTTCTGCTTTCGCTACCTTCTAACAGAGGAGACTAACAATAAACCAGTTAACAGATACACAGACCAAGGAGCTAGGAAGAAAACCCAGTGGGTGAGACGGCCAGAGGGAGACTGGGGACACACCAGACTCCCTCCCTCCATCTGGAGACGTGTAGAGTGAGAGGTGACAGCAGAGCCAGAGGCCAACACCAGACTCCATCCCTTTGTTTTTCCATAGGAAGAATTTTCCCTAGACCCTCCTGGCCTTCTGCTCCATCCTTTTTCTTTCCCAGGGATGTGGAGTGAGGTTCCTAGCTGGGGGCTAAAGCCAGGGTGGACCACAGCTCTCCTTGGGAAACCATAACTTCACTGGGTAGAATTACTCTACCACAGGGGTGGGAGGGGGAGAATTAGGTCCTCCTTTTCCTTCCTTCTTCACACAGACAGTGGCCCACAGACTCAAAACTTTCCTGCAGGTAGACTGTGACCAAGCCCAGATCAGAGAAGCTCTTTGAGGTTCTCATCCTAAGATATAACTTCTCAGTTAACAGTTGACAGTCCCAGAGGTTCACCCTGGCTCCATCTGCCGTATTACGTTTGTCTTATTTCTCAGTTGGCTCAGGACTTGGGAAGGAACGAGTACTCTTTGAAAATATCGGTTTTCATACAATAAAAACCTTCCCTCCCTCAACAGACCTCAGAACTAAATTAGGAAGCACTATCCTAATCTATCAAACCTGTCATCTTAACGAAAAATCCTTCAAATCTCTTACTTAATAGCTCCAAAGACACGGTTGGGGTTTGACTGAGAGGTCTAGCTCAAGAGGTATAAGGTGGCAAATTCAACAGAAACAGCAAATATTAGGGGAGAAGGGAGATGACTTCAGTGCCACTGTGAAACCCTAGGGTACACAGTTCATGGTCTGTAGCCACAAAGAGGAAGAAGAGGAAACGTGAAATCTTTAGATAGTCTTACCTTGTGATTTCGTATCTACATGTTTTTTTTAAAACCACACCAGTAAACGAAATTTTTGAATTTATATTTTCTCTTTTAAAAATGTTTAGTATTTACACACTTGCTTCGTTGCTTCCTTATGAGACTGGATGAGACTAAAACATTATCATGAAGAAATATTAATGGTATAATTACTATCTACAAGACTCACTTCTGAGCATTAGAGAAATAATAATTTTAAAACAGATGAAGAGTAAGAAGGATGGCTCCTAGGTTCTTTACCTAAAAAGACTGCTGAGGCCCCCAAAGTGTTATATATCAAAAAAGGAAATACAAATCAAATGTCAAATAGATGGTAAAGATTTTTTAAATGAGTCAGGAGTTTGGTGGGGGGAAGCATCTGCTAATAGCCGGAGTGATTACAATGGTTTCATGGAGGATTTTTTTATTTTTTGCCACACACATGGCATGTGGGATCCTGGTTCCCCGACCAGGGATTAAACCCACACCCCCTATATTTTAAGTACAGAGTCTTAACCACTGGACAGACAGGGAAGTCCCCATGGAGGATTTTAGAGATGAGAAAACATCAAAGAAATGTGAAAACCCCACCCACACACTGGAGAGACTGCAGTTAGAAACTGCACCTCTGGTGGAAGCCCCTAGAAGATATGCCATGTGCAACGAATCACTGGGTGCAGCCCTACAGGGCCTGGCCTTGCACTGCCCTGAGAGGGGTCTCCTCTACCCACCGTGGACCACGTTAAATGTGGCCTGTTTCCCTAGATTGCACCCCGCTCCGTTTCCCTGTCCACTTTCAGCCAGCAGCAGCTAAGCGCCATGTACAGGAAGCACTCTGCCTACCATGCCCCTCTGCCAGGGCCGCCTGGCCCGAGGGCTGATTAGAAGACCAGGCTCTCATCGACAGGCTGGGTGGTTCTCTGCCAGCACACTCGGGGGCCCGCAGAATTTTACTATAGACACCGCCTTCCCTTCGTCGAGCCCCCAGCTCGGTAGGGACAGGAGGCAAGTGTTGATAGCAGGACGGACAACAATGACCCAGTCCACACTCTCTACAGGAGAGGAAAGGCGGGCCGGGATAACATGGGAAAAAAAGGCGGGGGGGCATAGGGCTGTGTTCATCCTGCCCAGGACACACAGCAGCCATATTTTTTCTGGCTGCACAGACATGTTGCTATGGAACCAATACATGCCACTGCTACTTGGCCTCTGGCAAATAAAATCGCAGCGCTGGCAGGAGTATTTCCCTTAAAGGGATACCATCGAGGCCGGGCACTGTCCGAGCTCGGAAACAGCAGCAGCACTGTTTCAGGGTCCAGCCCCACTGAATAGCATGAGCTGGAGCCCAGTGGACCTGTTTCACAAGGCGGACACTCGCATAGCACATGAACCTGTGTGGTACCAACACAAGGCGTGGGGGGTCAGCCTCTGAGTTGCTTTTGAAGAAACTCACAGCTTCGGTGTATTTTTGGTTCCCCACAACCAGTAAAAGCAAACAGCATGTAGTTTTTGGGAACAATGATTTGATGCCTCCTGACTGCGGACTTCAAACTCCTTACAACCCAGCAGGAAACTGAAGTTGCCATAAGTGGCTCAGCGTGGGTTCAGGTGGTCCTTATTTTACTGCTTTATCATTCCTCAGCTCATATCCATCTCTACCAGTTTTTCATTTAAAGAACAGCACAAAATAGGCAAGGAATTCGGCACTTTCCCCCTTTCCCCAAGGCCCTTAACTGTCTCCTGTTTTAGTCGTGATCAATCTCTTGGTTCTACCGAGACCCTCTGATTTCCCCAGGGAGCAGCAGACCTCGGCATTCCACGTTATAGTGGTGTGCTCTGGGGGATAAACCTTCTGGGCTTTTCTTGGATAAGATGAGGGAATGGAAACCCTCACACTTCTAATGATGCACAGTTCATGCACAGGGAGTACGTCAGGACAGAAGACATCAATTCTAGAGTAATAAGCAGGCAAGATAGGCAGTCCCTCAGTGAATCAGCAATCCATGTTCTAAATTCTATACAGCACGCTGGTAGAAAGCAGACTATCTCTGTACCCTGATGAGCAGAAAAATCAAGTTCCTTTACAAGGACTGCAGGAAGGGCAAAAGAGAAGCCTGTCTGTCAAGATAAAGTGATTAAGTTGAGAAGTGGGATATAATCAGGGACACGGGCTCTCAATACTAGGTTTAAGACCAAGCTCTAGAGGTGATGAGACGTTTTGGAAATAAGTGCACTGAGATCATCAACCTAAATGAAGGTAATCCAGAGCCAGGTGGGACACAGGTGTCTTGAAAGAACCACAGGTAGGTCCACCTTCTGGGATCCCACATTTGTACATCCTCCAGAGTACCCCCCAACTGCACTCTCACGTAAAAAGCATACTTTTTTTTTTTGAGAAGGAATGCTTCTCTGAGAGTCTGTGACTGCACGCCAAATTTACACAACACGGCAAGAAACCTGTTAAGCCCCGCTCTGCAGGTGCAGGCAGTCCCGGGTGGGGGCGTGCCGCTCTGCAGCTGGCCCGCATGCACCTGCAGGTGTGCCTCGGAGTCTAACAGCAAAGCAGGTGGACCACGGAGTCCCAGCACGTGACGGGGTGTTGCAAATGGGGTGGTTTGGGAAAGGCACAAAGGAAACAAAAAATAGGCCTTTCCAGACGAGGTCCCAAACAAAAACAGTTCTGGGTACCTCCATGCCATCAGCTTCTCTAGGCAGTAGCCAAGCACTAGAAGGGGAGAGTGCCCCTCCTGCCACTTGTCTTGAAAGATGGAAGTGTGGTGTGGCGAGGGCGCGTTCAGTCGTGTCTGACTCTGTGACCCCAGGGGTGGGAGCCCCCCATGTTCCTCTGTCCATGGGATTTCCCAGGCAAGAATACTGGAGTGGGTCGCCATTTCCTCCTCCAAGGGAACTTCCCAACCCGGGATCAAACCTGGGTCTCTAGCCTCTCCTGCATCGGCAGCGGATTCTTTACCATCTGAACCACCTGTTAACTGTATCCTCAGAGGTCACTAGGGTTCAAAAGACAGCTTTGTGTGGGGTTGGGGGGCCATGACTGCACACAGCTGAAAGTCCAATGCCTCCCTCATAATCTAGGCTCAGAAGGGGGTGGCGGGAACGGGCACCCTCAGGACCTCAGCTGTCCCGTCTGTACACAGGGGCTTTGCCAGACGGGCTCTAACGTCCCATCTAGCGCTCACATCCTATTATTCTCTGTCGTGGTGTTAAGACAGTATGTCACATGAACAAAATGCATGGGTTCTCCTTGCCCACGGCCGTGGTTCTGTACATCAGCCACTGGAGAGAAAAAAAAGAAATTTCCTCTCTCATCCCTTCTGCGAGATGAACAAGGTTAACAGCAATGAAGAAGACCAACTCAGAAGAGACAAAACCTGTGAAGAGCCAAAACAAATGGCAGAAAAACTCCGGGGGAACACTCTCCCGGAAGGGAAGAGGAGACGCAATGAATAGGAAGAGTATCTCGGTTCCAGGTGGGAGAAGGCCTACGGATTATGAGTGCGTACCAAGCGAGGCATGTAAAACACACTTGAAGGAGTCAAAGGATCACTCACCCTGTGAAAACAGCAGTCTGGCCTCTCTTCACCCAGAAAGCAGTCTAATTTCTTTGGAACACTGGAAGAGAAAAAGAGATTGAAAATAAAACATTAAACCCATCCTGTAAATTGGCTCGGGGACACGGGCCAGGGAGATGAGACCCCCTAGCGCCAGGCCCCCTGCTACTTACTAGGCACACAGCTAATGTCTGAAGACCTTGGTGGACCTCCCACCGCTTGGCTGACTACACGAATTTTAAAGACGGAGCTCTGAACAATTAATATGAAGACAATAATCGCGTGCATAATTCCTTCATCTCCGGAAGAGTGAACCTTTGAAAAAGGAGCCGCACCCTGAGGGTCTTCAAGCCTTGTAGTTGCCCAGGCTCGAGATGGGAGAAAGAGCCCAGAGACAGTGACAGAGACATCTGGTTTACTGGACAAGGGGGTCCTCCACCGAGCCTGGGAGAGACAACCACCCCCAAGTGCGACAGACAGCGAGCAAGACACGGACATGGCCGCACTCCTCACTAATTGGAGGAGGAGGCTACCATTTATAGGGGGAACAGAGGGCAGGTGGGCTCCATCAGTTACCAGGGAAACCCAGAGGCTAGGGCAGAGCAAGCACGTAGGCAGTTACTGATTAAGCCCCATAATTAAGGGATTGGATAGTCATGTGAGTGAAGCCGAGCCTGGTCGGGCAGGTGATGTAGAGACCAAGGGAACTGCCATCTTGAATGGCCTGACCATACAATATATAGTCCACATACATCGTGGTGCCTGGGAAATCATTTTTAGGTAGACCTTTAAAAACGCCATGTCTGCACCCCCACAATGGGGCTAACTGAAGATGTCCTCATAGTAACCAGAGCAACCCATCACATCATCACTTTGCCTTCTCCCAAAATGGGGCACCCACAACTTCATCCGTTCCCTCTCCCTCCCCACCACTGAAGTCCATGACCCCAACAGGATCCATAATTAAGCTCCTATGGGAAGGGGGACTTGGCAGAGAGGCGCCCACATATCAGGCGGACTGAGTAATCCCGTGAGGAAGCCACGGTGTCTGAGATAAAGTGTGGGAAAGAACCGAGATGATGTGAGTGTTGGAAGAGGAAGCCTGGAAGACAAAGGCAGATAAGGCGGTGACAGCCACAGACCGTTTAATCTGCATCACCCAAGGAACTCGGTGCAAGATCCAAGTTTTTAAAAATTTCCACAGGCTGTTTTCAAGACGCCTTTGCAGGCTCAGGAGGGGAGGAGGCAAGGCGGGCCTAGCTCCCCAGACTGGTAATTTTCACAGGATCCCAGAGTACCAGGGATCCAGTCTCCAGCCACTGCTTTTCCTTTCTTTTCCCTAAAAGGAAAAGAGCACTGCGACCTCTAGGGCTGGATGGGCAGCCTCCTCCCCGGGAGGTGTCCACTGGCCACAGATTCCCAGACTTGGTGCCTTAGAATCTTCTAGGCTGCCTTCACAGCCCCAGGGAGAAACCCCCCTCCCCAAATACCAGCCTGTGTGGGGAGAGGAGAGGGCTACTGAGACCATGTGATCCTGCCTCTGGGGAAGTTCACACTGACTGAAAACACTGCAGGGAAACACTGCGATCCCTGAGAGATGCTCCTGGCCACACTGGTGAAATCTATGAGCACAGTCTTTGGAAAGCAACGCTTTATAATTCACTCGCATACATTAACCTTTTCCTCCTCAAGGCAGACAGGAGGTCTAGAGTGAGATTCACCAGGACCCCACACACTGATTGCAGAGTCACACCTGAATCTGAGTCTCAGATGCATCACCCACCACCTGTGCGATGCCGGAGACATAAACTCTCGGAACCCTTTCCTCATTTGCATTGATGGCGGTCATAACACTGACTACACATCATGTCTCAGGTTCTCAGTGCGGTGCTTGGCACGCAGAAGAGACTTAATAAAAAGAAAATCCCTTAATGCCATGCAGCACAACATGTTTACAGATCTGTGATGACAGACAAGACACGGCAGAGAAAACCGTGGGTATCTGTATTGTATTCTCTTTTCCTCCAACCGCCACCCCCTGAAACTGAGATGAGAAAAATGAAAACAAAATAAAACCATTTACTGTGAACAATTAGGGCTTGTCAGGTGGCTCAGTGGTAACGAATCCCCCCGCCAATGCAGGAGATTTAAGAGACTCAGGTTTGATCCCTGGGGTGGGGAAGATTCCCTGGAGAGGAAAATGACAACCCACTCCAGTATTATTGGCTGGAGAATCCCATGAACAGAGGAGCCTGGTGGGCTACAGTCCATGGGGTCACAAAAGTCGGACACAACCAAAGCTATTAGGCACACGCCCACATGAACAATTAGGTAATACAGATAAGGAGAGAAAAAACCCCAAATAATACAAAGCAGCAAAAGTTCCACTAATAACACTTTGAACATTTGCACTTCTACAGCGCCAAGCTCTCAGCTATGCTCAAATATACAAAATATGACATATACATACTTATACAAATAAAATGATATACATACATACAATATATTCATAACATTCTATGATACCATTCGTATTGCTCTTGTCTAATATTTTACTTGTTATGTTGTAAACCTCTTTTAACATCAACAAATCTATCCCCATCCTAATTGTTTAAGGACTACAAGTGTATTGCAATGAAAGAACGAACCACTAAATCCATATTTGTTGAATTTACAGAATTTATCAGTATGCCACGTTTATGAGAAATGACTACACTTGTGGTAGCGTGTGATTCTTTTGCTTCTACATCTTCATCAAGATTGAGAAAGGCAGCGTGTATAAATATCAGAGGCCTTAACAACAAGAAATTGTTTTGGTTTGAGTGGGTGTAGCTGAGAAGAATACAAACTAGTACAAATACTGCAGGGAATAATATCACAAATCACTATATTCAGTGAGTTTCCAATATATCGAAAAGGGACAAAATTTTAAAGACTAGGACTATCGGTGGGCACAGATGCCTCTTTCAAGTGTGAATCGTAAGTCTGAAGTTCAAGAGGTGTCCCTGTTTGCAGTCCGATTGTGGTGGAGCGACTTCATGATATAGGGAGAAGTAAACTGGAAATTGTAGACTACTGTGTGAACCTAAAAATTATAATCACATTATATGAACTCGAAAACTTTTTAAAAAAAAAATCAGAATTGACCATATTTAGAAGATATCAAGAGTGGGAATGTTTGTGTTGTCTCAATATTTCTAATCTAATTTCCTTCTCAAAGAGAATGGTTGGTTTGGTAAAAACATATTTGATACAGCTTAACTGAGTTGCAAGACACATGCTTGTCCTCGACTGAGAAAACTGTACCGTACCTGTGACTGGGGAAGTGAAGGTATCCCCACAATCAGCAGAGTGTAGAGTGAACTATTCCTCCAGTTATGAATGGAACCCTTTAATGCATTGCCAACACCACTCCTACAAGCAGGCAGGAGGTGGGGCATTGCCAGGGAGCGCAGAGAAAGAAAGACAGGACACATTGTGGCAGCAGAGAAATGCCAGATCAGATACCAGCTGAAAAATTCTGGTCTCTGAGACCAAAAGTGGAGAAACACAAGAGTTCGACTTGTGAAACCGGAACCTGCAACAAACGCACGGGTGATAAACCCTTCACACGCTATGTTCTAAGAAAAGTTCATGCTTTGTCCAGCTTATGCGACTCTTAGGGGAAGCATCAATTTGTGGTGGGGGGCATGTTCTTAGAAGAGATTTCTACTGTTGTATGTTGCCCATGAGTAACAGCATCAACACCTGGGGATAAGAACTTAGATCTTAAATTTTAGCACTGGATGGAAGCAGAGAAAGCATCCCTTTGACAACTCCCACTAGGGACTTTACTGTATGGAGGAATATGGACTGAGCTACATTTAACAGATTTCTTCTGATGGTAGAGCTCAGGAGCTTGTGAGAAGTTCCTAGATCTAACCATGAACTTCTTACAGGGACAGAGTTTCTGCTTTGCTTCACTCTGTCATGGTCCCTGCTTTCTGTGTGAGAGAAAACCAGATGGTCAGGCTGTGTTGTACGCTATCCAGTATAATGTCTCTTTTATGCAGTGAAACCTAAATGACACACTTTCTTAAATGTGCTTTCAAAGGGACCTTTGCATTTTGATGGTGTAGGTGGGCTGGCCCAGAGTACATTCTGTAGAGCAGACCCAGCCATGGAAAATGAGGGTTTAGATTCTAAGACACCCCCATCCAATTGTGTGTCTCTGGTAAATATGACCTAGCTAGGAAAACTGGGATGATACTCTCTATTCCACACTTACAACATATTTTTGGACTACTGATTTAGGAAAGTTCTGTGTTGCGATTGTATAATGTCATCCTGAGTAAGCACTGGATTCCTTAATATTAACTATTCCCATTTACTGGGTGGCTAATTATGCCTACAGAGGCTTCCCTGGCGGCTCAGCAGTAAAAAATATGCCTTCAATGCAGGAGACCCAGGTTCAATTCCTGGGTCGGGAAGATCCCCTAAAGAAGGAAAAGGGAACCCACTCCAGTGTTCTTGCCTGGGAAACCCCATGGACAGAGGAGCCTGTCAGGCTACAGCCCATGAGGTCACAAAAGAGTGGGACACGACTTCGCGACTGAACAACAACATTTATGCCAATAAGTTTTATCTACTATCTTTAATCCTCACAAAATCTCTGCAGAACAGGTTCTCTTAGACCCAGTGTGCAGATAAGGAAAACAAGGTTCAAGACAAGTGGCCTATCCAAGGTTACATAACCAGCAGGTGACAAAGCAAGAATTCAAAGCCAGGTCTGCCTGGGTTACCTGGCCAAAGAGAAAAAGAGAGGGTTGCTGTGGCAACAAGCATGTGGATTTCTGTATGGAAGCCCTGGTACGTAGCATTCTGTTGAACACAAAACACAGCACTTGCTCCCACTAAGTAAGCAGACATTTCTTTTTCAGGTTATAAAATAGATGGGGGGCAGCAAGTGACGATGCTAGAACCAAAGTCACCCACAACAGTGAAGTGTGACTCGTGCCATCCAACAGGCATTGGGCAAACACGCTTCAGGCAGAGGAGCAGGACCAAACTGCTGACAGTTGCAATGACACAAAACATAGCCGCGGCAAGTTGCTCGAACAATTACTTCGCATCATTCTGATTATGAGCCACAAACATGCAATCAACAGTACAGAGACGATCTCAAATGATCTCCATCAGCATTTTACTTCAGCTACCGAAGCAGATGGAACAGACTCTCATCTGACCTAAACACAGTGTTAATGACCCACATACGAAGAAAGTGAAGGCAGAACAGTGGTGCGAGGGCCGTGGCCTTGCTGGATGCCAGTGGTCATAATAGATGCATTTTATTTCGTTCAACTTTTCCATTTACTCCCTCAGAGTAAATAAAGACCATTTATGTGTTTCTCATCTGATACACTTATCCACAGCCTAACTCAATTGAAAGACTTAAGTAAGCTTACAAATTACCCAGACTTAATAATGCATGTGGTACACATCTCTACAATCATATTCCTTTGTAAATTTTTGTGAGTTTGCATCTCCCCTGCTCAATTGTGGCCCAGCCCTGAGAGCAAGGAATTGACATCATTTATTTCTGTATTCCCAACATCGAGCCCAGTGTCGGGCATAAACAGCCAAAATATGCAGAAATGAATGAAGTCTCACTGGACCATAAATAAGAAGGCATACTTACTGAGCGCATGAACGACCCCCAAGTTGTTCTAAGGGGAAGATCTGAATTCCAAGATGTGTCTACAAATTGAAAAGATTTGGGGAAATATATACCATGAATATCTGTTCTTAGGGGGAAAAAAAACACACAGATACAAAAATAAGGAAATACTGCCCTCATACCAACTGAAGAAAATCATTTGCAACGGGATTCTCACCAGACTGTGCTCAACATTAAAGCCTATAAACTCATGGAGGAGCGAGTATTTTGGGAGCGGTTTCCAAGGAGAGTAATTAAAATCACTACAGGTTACAGGTTAGGAACCACATCTGGAAGTGAAATACTGATATTAGATTATGGGGCGGGGCAGGACAGGGGGAAGAACCCAACTTTTCTTCTCAAAAAGTAAAGGAAGAAGGCTATAAAGTTTTCAACAGATCAGCACTAAACCAATGGGCTTTCCTGGTGACTCAGTGGCAAAGAGCCTGCCTGCCAATGCAGAAGACATAAGAGACCTGGATTTGATCTCTGGGTTGGGAAAATCCCCCGGAGAAGGAAATGGCAATCCGCTCCAGTATTCCTGCCTGGGAAATCCCACGGATAGAGGAGCCTGGCGGGCTACAGTCCATGGAGTCACAAGAGTCGGACGTTTAGCAACTAAACGACAACAGCAACAAATGAAAACTAACGCTTTCCCTATGAGTTGGGGCAGTAAGACTCATGAAATGGGATAAAGCCTCTATTCTGCATTTAGATAAATGTTATATCTACAGCAAAATGTGACATCTCACCAGATTCATCCATTATTGAGATCCCATTTGGATTGTACTGAATGGTTACCTGCCACTCTGTGTGATAAAGCATTTTCAGGTAGATGTTACTCCTAGCTTTATGATTTCCTGGGAGCCTGTGTTTGTGGGTGATTATGACTGTATGTTGTAGGGGCACAGGTCTAGAATTTCCAATGATCTCAAAGGGTATTATAAACAATCTTTTTTTAAACTTTCAAATTGGAGTAGAGTTTATTAATAATATTCTGTTAGGTTCAAGTGCACAGCAAAGTGATTCAGTTATACATATACATGTATCTATTCTTTTTGGAATTCTTTTCCCCTTTAGGTTGTTACATAATTTGGAGCAGAGTTCCCTGTGCCATACGGTAGGTCCTTGTTGGTTATCCAGCAAAGGAGGGATATAGTTTGGGAGTTTGGGATTGAGATGTACACACTGCTATGCTTAAAATAAAAACCTTTTAAATCAAATATTTAATATCCTTGAGTTGCCAAAACATACTATACAAGCTCCTCAAAGTCCATGCCCGTACACCTTAACAATTCTCCTAGTAAATAGTATAAGTTCACTGCATGACCGGCTAAAGGGTTGAACAGAGGGCAAAACAAAATCAGCAAACCAACAGTACTTCAAAATTCCAAAATTGGCCATTACTACCTTAGCAAGGCTGCACTCTGGCTTGGAGGGAAGGGCAAAAGAAGCAGGATGCTATTTTTAGAGTAAAAAGCCACAAGATTTCTGTGCTGCATACTTCACAGACACGTCCCTGCAGTATAACTCCTCTTACTGCAGGTAAAGATCACAGCTACTTCACCGAAGTTTAGTATAAATGGGGACTTTCATAGGGCAAAAGCAAGTGTCAGATACTGTAACTTTTTTTTTTTTGGCTGTGGCATGTGGGATCTTAGTTCCCTGACCAGGGACTGAACCCACACCCCCTGCACTGGAAGCACTGGGAGTCTTAACCACTGGACCACCAGCAAAGTCCCCTAGATACTGTAACTTTAAAAAATGCTGCCTGTGTTAGAAACATTTCAGTCACACTGGGCAGCAGTCCTGGTGGTGCTAGATGCAAAAGTTATGGCCCCAATCAAACAAAAAAGGCTTAATTAAAGAACACATCTGGACACAAAGTTGGAGTTCAGCAAATTCTCAAAAGTCATACTATCTTACATCTACATGAGCTTTACAGCTTTCAAACTATTCGAGCACAGAGTGAACAGTCAGCCGTCAACATCACTATATTGTATCCATTGTTTAAAAAATGGTACTCCTTAAATGTCTGGAATAGTCAAGGGCTGGCAAACTTTTTCAGTAAAAAGAGCCAGATAGCAAACGTCTTAAGTTTTGTGGGTCTGACGATCTGTCACAACCACTCAGCTCTGCCACTGTACCACAAAGGCTGCCATAGACAATACTATACAAATGGGCATGGCTGTGTGCCAATAAAACTTTATTTGTAAAAGCAAGAGGAGGTGGGATATGGCCCATGGGCCAGAGTTTGTCAACCCCTGGCCTAGAATATCATTATACTGGGGACTTGAAAGACAGACTCTCTGTTTCCTCCTTTTCCCCAAAAGAGATTTTATGTTTACTTAGTAAAAAGTCAGATGACAATATCACACACTATCCAAAGGCAGTAACTGGCTTATTTCTGCAGCACTCACCACTGAACTTCCTTTACAATAAACGGGAAGGGCAAATCTTTCAATGTCAGGTGGAATTTTCCAGAGGGGCAAGTCTCTGTGCATTTATCTCTGCATGACATACACGTAAAGGGAAGAGGCTGCCCCAGAGAACCCTGGGTAAGTGCTCAATAGCCTTGAGAAGCAGTGACCTTTCTAGGCAAGCAGGGAGACACCTGTGCCAGGGCAAAACACAAATCACCTGATTAAAAATGGGCAAAGGACTTGAACTGACATTTCTCCAAAGAAGATACACAAATGGCCAATAAGCACACGAAATAATGCTTAGCATTGCTAACCATTAGGAAAAGGCAAATCAAAACCATACTGAGATACCACGTTGTACTTCTTAGGATAGTGGCTGCCTTCTCCTATCAAAAACAACAAACAAACAAAACCAGAAAAATACCATGTATCGGCCAGAATGTGGAGCAACTGCAACGCTTACGCATTACTGGTGGGAATGTAAAATGGTGCATATACAGCTACTGTGGAAAACAGTATGATAGTTCCTTAAAAAAATTAAACACAGAATTACCATATGATCCAGCAATCCCACTTCTGAGTATATACCCAACAGAAATGAAAGGAAAGACTTGAACATACATCTGTACATGCATGTTCATAGCAATCTTATTCATTAAAAGCAAAAGGTGGATGCTCTCAAGTATGAATGAGCAAACGGTAGTCATCAAACACACGGTGGAATATTATACAGCATTTTAAAAGGAGGAAATTCTAACACATGTTACAACATGGAGGAATCTCGAGGCTATTATGCTACATGAAATAAAGTCACAAAGGGACATACACTATATGATTCCACTTATATGAGGTCCCGAGAGTGATCCAGCTCATAGCCAGAAAGTAGAATGGTTGTCAGGGGCTGGAAGGAGGGGTAATGGAGGGTCTACTTCATTGGTACAGAGTTTCAGTCTGGGAAGACAGAAAGCATTCTTCAGATGAATGGATGATGATAGCTGCACAACACTGTGAATGTCCTTTACGTCGGTGAACTGTACACTTAAAAATAACAAATTTCATTTTATGTATACTTAACCACAAGTTTTTAAAAAAAGATTTAAAAACAAAAAAAAGATCACATTTTTCAGGTGATCTGTTTGGACCAGGTTATCCCAAGGAGGTCCAAGTCTGTCATGCTTGAGAGGGCTGGTTTACAGGAAGCAGCTGAGGAATTGCAACTGGGTTTGAAAACATGACAGCCCCTCTACATCTAGAATCATTTGGACTAGAAGAAAACACGAGGGTTCCCATTAACATGGATTAGGAGCCTATGGTCCCTGCCCGCCCCACCCACGTCCGCCACCTGCTTTTTGTCTGCAGAAAAACTTTGACCAAAAAACATGTTTAATCAGAGAAATGAGAAAATACAGAAACAAAACAAAACAGTCAAACAAGACCAAGACCAAATAATAATAGCTCTGTCATTAAGCAAAGTCAAGGACCTTTAGTTCCTCTTCAAAGGCTGTAGATAATATTCTGAGCTGTGAGAATATCCTGTTAGCTGTTTTGTAGATAATGAAACCCCAACCAGGTGGAAGAAGCTAACTACATGATGACCAGACTGTAGCCACGACATAAGCCACCACAACTCCAAGAACTGAACTCAAGGAAATGGGAACAAACCGACCTGGAACTGAAGATTAACTATACTTAAAACAGTCAAGATGACGCAGATCAGACCAGCCCAGGGCCAATGGCAAGATGAACGTCAGAACTGATTGTACTGTATCTGCATGTAGCCCCCTCCCTCGTTGATACATCCCTAAGACCCCCATTAAAGGCTCCTGCACACTGACTGCCGGGAGATGGGAGAGAGTCGGCCTTTGGGCACAAGTCTCTCTTCTCCTCCACCTGCACGTTGCAGGCCTCCGAAACAAAGCAAACTTTCCTTTCCAACCTTGCCTCTTTATTGGCTTCTGAACGGTGAGCAGCCAGACCCCACTCTCGGCCACACTATGCCTCAGAGTGAACTTGGCACCTAAGATCTGTGATGTGGCCAGAAGACCTGCACTACACTCTCTGAATGCTACAGCCTCAGAGAGTCAATATGACAGTGAATCAGTCAGTGACAGGTAAGAGTAAAAGAGAACTTTACCTATCTACTTTATGGAAGGACATGAGAAAGAACAAAGAGAGGTAAAAGAAATCCCTGTAATTAAGGCAAAGCAACTCCCTTAGGATGAAGGTGATAACTCAGAATTCCAGCTACAATAGGAAAAGTCTTTCCCTCCCTAACCCTGCTCTCCTTGGTCACATGCATCTGACTGCTTTTAGTTGACGCTCTTGAAATGTAAGCTCCTCTAATTCTGAACAATGCTCAACACCATAGAACCATGCCCACAAGGTGACCTTATGAGAACTGTCCATATTCACATAGCACTCTTCCAGGGATTACTTGGGTATCCTTACATCTTGCAAAGTCAAGCTAACAGAGGGCTGCATGACCTACCACCAGTGGAGTGATGCTGAGTCATGGTTTCTCAACTGAAGGAAAATTATACTTCTTCCCATATTCTTGATAAGAAACAGGAAGATTCTTCAAACTATAAGGAAGGAGAAAAATCCTACAGCCACACTGCTTATATATGACAAGGACAACTACCTACTGGTAATGATGGATCTTCACCCACCCAAAACAAGGAGGAAGGCTGGGTCATCTTCCAACTCAGTTATCCAGAATGGCCATCTGAGGGTCTCAAATATCCCCACTAACTACAGTATTTTCTAACTCTCAGAGTTTTAGCCAACATGATGGAAAATGCAGTTTTTCTTCAAGGGCACACATCTCTGTTGTAACCTTTTTTTTTTTGACAGTTCTTGTCAGAGAATTCAAAGCACTATGTGTATATGGGGAAAAAAAAACCGCTGGAGGAAAAAAATAAACTCAGAGCAGGGGTATAGACAAGATTTTTAGATAGCAAAAGCCATTGGTAAACAGGGTAATGTTGAATAACCAGCTGGAGGGGAGAGAGAAGCCCTGGTTTGTAGCGTTTGCAGATTTCTATAAACTCTCCCACAATGACTGACTTCCGGTTAGCAATATGATGCCAACTTGTTCTCAAAATTCCTAAAAATTTAACAACTAACTCGTGAGAACCAGTGCAAGCTGGCCCCAACACACTGCTAGCTGTGTTGACGCTAGGTCCCTCATCTCACCAAAATCAATTAGCCCTGTTTCATATCTGAAATAACCCCCCAAAGCTAAGTCCTTCCTTAATTTCAGGGCTCTTCTTATCTTTGTTGTTCTCGTTGTTGAGTCACTAAGCCGTGTCCAACTCTGCCACCCCATGGACTGCAGCACACCAGGCTTCTCTGTCCTCTGCTATCTCCTGGAGTTTGCTCAAACTCATGTCCATTGAGTCTGTGATGCCATCCAACCATCTCATCCTCTGTCGTCCCCTTCTCCTCTTGCCCTTAATCTTTTCCAGCATCAGGGTCTTTTCCAATGAGTTGATTCTTGGCGTCAGGTGGCCAAAGTATTGGAGCTGAAGCTTCAGCATCAGTCCTTCTGATGAATATTCAGGGTTCATTCCCTTTAGGATTGATTGGTTTGATCTCCTGTCAATCCAAGGGACTCTCGTGTCTTTTCCAACACCACAATTCAAAAGCATTAGTTTTTCGGTGCTTAGCCTTCTTTATGGTCTAACTCTCACATCTGTACAGGATTACTAGAAAAACCATAGCTTTGACCACATGGACCTTTGTAGGAATAGTGATGTCTCTGCTTTTTAATACACTGTCTAGGTTTGTCACAGCTTTCCTTTCAAGGAGCAACTGTATTCTCATTTCACAGCTGCAGTCACTGTCCACAGTGATTTTGGAGCCCGAGAAAATAATATCTGTCACTGCTTCCACTTTTTCCTCTCCTATTTGCCATGACGCGATGGGACCAGATGCCATGATCTTGGTTGTTTTTGTTTTTTTTAATGTGGAGTTTCAAGCCAGCTTTTTCACTCTTCTCTTTCACTCTCATCAAGAGACTCTTCAGTTACTAAAAGATATCTGTTGGGATTTCCCTGGTTCAGTGGTTGGGGATATAGAGGATGTGGGTTTGATCCCTGGTTGGGGAACTAGGACCCCTACATGCTACACAGCATGGAAAATAAATTTTTTTTAAGATATCTGTCCACACTTTCACATCTTTTCTTCCTTCTCCCCGTCTGAAATGAAACTAGCTCAGGCCCAATAGAGTATAAGAAGCCTTCTTCAAATGCTCTTCGATTGCACTAGCTTTCCTGTTCTCATTTTCTACAGCACTGTTATATTACTCCTCTTGGATTCTAGAGAGTTGGGTTCCATGAGGGCAGAGATGATTCTCACAGCACTTCGCCCACCCAGAGACTGTGACCTGGATTGAGCTGAATGAAATCCTGCTGACTTTTCCAGCTGGGCTGCTGCTGTCCAGTGAGTGAGGCTCACCAGCTAGGACCCACTGGCACAAGGGCGCTCACTACTGTACACGCCAGACTTCCATGGCAGGAAGGGAGGAAACTAATATTTGTTGAGCAGGAAATTTCTGTAGGCCCTAGTGCCCAGACCTTGGTTTCTAACACCGTTTTGTAGTAAAAGGAACCAGGGTTCTTTGGAGAACCAGTGAATTCTAGAACTGGGGCAGGGAATATTCAAGATTAATATGAAAGGAATGCTTTAAAAAAAAAAAAGCAAAACAAAAAAACACAATGATGAACTCATATCAAAGCGAAACAGGAGTCAACATTCCTAATATTCCCCATGGTCAAAACTGGAACAATTTAAGAAACAACATAACTAGTCCTGGATTATAACCTAAAGAATAAAATCCATAGTACTGGATTATAACCTAAAGAATAAAAATACTCATTAGTTTATACTGATATAAAGAAATGAGATGGCTGGATACCTCATTGGATATCCAAGGCTGGATATCCAGGTGATGGCTGGATATCACCTACTCAGTGGACATGAGTCTGAGCGAACTCTGGGAGAGGGTGAAGGACAGGGAAGCCTGGCGGGGTGCAGACCATGAGGTCAAAGAGTCAGACACGACTTAGTGACCGAACAACAGCAAAGAAACGAGAGAGTCAATAAATAAATGGAGGAGGCTACACAAAGCTGTGCAGAAGAATTCATGAAGATTCCCTGCCCTCAAGGAGGGGGAAGGCAGCTCCCCACTCCTTAGGTCTGGTTCATTCCAAAGAGTGCAATGTGGAAGGTGGGCGGGTGGGGGTGTGTATGCCAAGAGTGACTGACGTGGAGAAAGGGCACAAACGCCACCTCAGACAGGTGATCAAGGTCAGCATTAACAGGGATAAGTCACGTTGATAGCATGTGTCCCTGATATACATGATGTGACGAAAATGGCAACTTACCAATTTTGAGGAGTACTGATCAGTTCTTTTGTTGAATGTTCTTCAGCTGGGGTTTTTCTAATCCTAACAGAAACAGAGGAAAAATCCCCAATGATCAGCACTCCTCAGAACTGTCAAGGTCATGTCAAGTCTGAAAAACTGTCATGTTCTAGAGGAGCCTCAGGAGAGATGGCAGCTAAATGTAACACGGCATTCTGGTTGGGGCCCTGAAACAGGAAAAGGACATCGGGTAAAAACTAAGGAAATCTGAATAAACTATGGACTGTAGTTACTATATATATGTATATATATAATTTTACTTAATACCCCAAATGCTGTTCAATGGCTTTATTCTCATTTTACAGATGGGGACAATGAAGAGAAAAAAAAAGATATAACTATTTTGCCCAAGATAACAAAGTTAGTAATTGGTAGAATTCAAGTTGAAACTCGACTTGTTCTAAGAGATTTAGAAGTTTTAACTTATTAATCCTCACAACAGCACAATAAAGCAAGGAGGACTACGATTATTCCCTTTCCTGGTGAGGATACTGAAGCTCAGAGAGGCAGGGTGAGTTGTTCAGGGTTGCACAGCTAAGATTGCTCACAGTAAAAAAGTTTCTCAGTAATTGTTTATTTGACCCAAATGTAAATGTATCTGATTATTCTGGAGCATCTCATTTTAAAAAGTTAGTTGCCTGATTTCTCCTTTTAACCTCTTTTACAGAAAATCCACCCCCAACCCCACCATCAGCAGTGAAAGACTGCACTTTTGCCAATGTGCTGCAATTAGGCTATTAAGTAACAGACACGAGGCCAATGTTTGTTAATCAGCCAAAAGCCATATGAATACAAGCTCTAGACTCTGCAGAGTTTTATATTCCACACAGACCCTCCAAATCATGTGTGTGGCTTGGATGGATTCCAATACTTGCCCTTATCACAGTTTAAAAACACATCATTATTGCTCTGGTCAATAAACATCTTGAATAGTGCATTCATAATACGTCTACTTCTTTGATAATTTCCATTTACTTGGTGATTTACTCACTTGATCTTCAATTCTTACTTGATCTTACCTACCTTAGGACTTTTTTTGTGTGTTTGTTTCAGATGAAGTTTTTCTTGAGAGATAGGAGTTAATTAAATGATTTAGGAAAAATGTGCCTCTTCTGGCTCAAATACTGGATTGTTACTATATTTTATGAAAGTTAAAGTTTATTCCAGATCATTCTAAGTGTGCACTGTCCTGAGTTTAAATGCTTGACAGACTCATGAGTGCCAGCAAATGTTTAAGCTGTCTAGAAGGTTTCCCTGCTCTCCTCCTCTGTGAATCAATGGCCTTGCCAACCGCCACAGGAAAAAAAGTGTTTTTCTTCTGCCACGTGATGCGGCCAAGGGCGAAAGCCAGCTCTCTGCTTACCCTCAGAAAAGGGCTCAGTGAATGAGTATCTGTATATTAGCAATGACTTTCTAATCAGAATAAAATACAATTCAGGCAAAAAAACAGATGCTCGACCAGAAAGGGAAGTCTTACTTCCCAGAAGTGATGCTACAATCGTTACATTTTTCCAATCAGATACAATGAGTTTAATGGCGACATGCCAGATTAGGACATTTGATGAAACCCTTTGAAAGAATTAAGTTCCTTCCTATCTGCACAAGAAATCTACCCCGGGGACAGGTATTCCCTTCTTCTCTACGCCCCCAAAACCCTGCCAGCCAGTGAGAGACTATAAGTGGTCAGGGCACCAACTCCAAGCCAAAGTCTGGGTTTAAATGACCTTGGACTAATTACTTAACCTCATTGTTCTCGGATGCCGAATTTTCATAATAATGGTTGTAAGGATTAAAGGATTAATATATTAAAAAGCACTCTGAACAGTTTTGGCACATAGTTAAGTACTACATTCGCTGTTTGTTGTTTGGTTGCTCAGCTGTGTCCGACTCTTTGCAACCCCATGGACTGTAGCCCACCAGGCTCCTCTATCTATGGGATTTCCCAGGCAAGAATACTGGAGTGGGTTGCCATTATGGATAAACAACAAAACAGCTGACTGCTGCCCAATGATTCCAAAGTAAGTATTATAACCTACCCTACCTCCTACCTCACCCACCCACTGCCCTTCACCTGCCCACCTGCTCTCAAAGTTTGTTCATTTAAGACCTGTATCTATTCCAAAGCCATTAAGGTCTGGTCTGCAACCACAGGGATGTTGGCAGATAGAAACCCCTATTTGCATGGCTAATGTATTTATCCAGATTAAATGTATGGCTAACTATACAGTTCACTTCTCCTTTTTTTTTTTAAACTAGGGTTTTTCACATGCAGATTTTATCATCATGCTTATTTCCTCTCTTTTCTTGTATTAAAAAATCTTTTCATCTTCTGCTCTGTCCCACCCCACTGTTGAATTTTTTAAAAAGGAAAGAAAAAGCACACCAGCCAACAGGCTCAGAACCCTAAGTATTTTGCTCTGAACTTCACACTGACAGAATTATACACTGTCATGGCAGTTTAACAGAGAATTGAAATTTAATGAGAAGAGATGAGAGAGAAGTACAGATAAAGGAACTCTTGAAAATCAGCCCTAACAGTCCCACGAAGGCCTGGGTGGCCTCAGAGCTTATTAATATAGACCGCCTCTCACCAAGGGGCATGTAATTCCCTTTGCTGTCGTTTCTTTAAAACACCGTCATACCGCTTTACCTTTAAACAAGGGCATTCTGTAACCAGGGATTCACCTAAGGGGCTTAGTCATCCAATCGGCCTCAAGGTCGCCGACTTGAGTAACATGATGAGAATGACCTCATTCACCCACTATAGAACCGTTATATCACCGATCGATACAGGAGGCCTCTGCGCATCGTCAACAAAGCCTGCTCAAGGGAGCGCCCTGCATACATCAGAAACAAATTACACCCTTAAAGGCAGATGACATACGAACGCAGAAAGATGCTTTCTGCAAGGCAAAGCCTTTGTTCAGTGTGAAAGGAGAACCAATCCAACCTCAGAAAAGGGCGGGGGGGTGGGGGTGAAGGAAGAGAGAGAAGAGGGAATCTTTGACATGTTTCTCTTGCCTTGCCTCTCGGATGCAGGATGCATCTTCCAGGGGCTCACGAGGCAGGAGGGAAGACAAAAATGGGAGTGTGATTACAAGGGACTGCAACGTTGAGGACCAAGAACTTGGCATACCCACTGACAACAATTTCACGAGGCACGGTGAAATAATAACAGTGTCAGTAATAAACATGGGAGGTGGCTCACCACGTATTAGTTGTTATTCGAATTAGTTTACAAGTATTAGCTCTAATTTTACCTCTCTGACAACCCAGTTCCCCAGGGTCTAATATCATTCCCATTGTACAGATGGGAACACTGAGACACAATAAGGTTAAGTAGGGGTACTGAAGTCACACTCCTAAGTGGTGGGAGTTGGGATTCAAGCCCAAGCAGTTAGACTCTGGAGTCACTATATTAAAATGGATAGTTAACAACAACACCACCAGCACCAAGAAGTTATCTTTGTGCTTTTTCTGCAGGTGCTTCTTCCCTCTTCTTGGAAGAACAGTCCCATACATTTGCTTATGGATTTCTCTCCCAGCAGAGCCTCCCCCGGGGAGGTGTTCTGTGCAGGGCTGTGGAATGAAGGGATAAATCACTGACCCTAGTCGATTCTTCTTCATTCATTCTGTGAGACAGGCTGAGGATTTGCAATTAACCTTGTTTTCAGATAAGGAAAGTGAGGGTCAGGGGAATCAAGTGACTTGTCCAAGGCCATATTGCTTTGAACATGGTTTCTTGCACAACTTAACTGTGGTTTTTAAATTTTAAAAACCATGGGACGTTTGTAAGAAATCAAGATCTACATAATCTCAGAATATAACTATATAAATATAGTTTATATAGAATATTCTATTTGCAGACTGTAAATATAATATATCTCTTTAGAGATAAAGGAGAGAGGCCAAGCCCAGTGCACAGGTCTGGTCTCTCTAGTGACTCACAACAAGGCACGGGTGGAGAGGGCACTCTGCCTGAAGCCCCCTAAACTCCAAGAGAAGGCAACCCACCTTTTCCCTCGCATTTCACGGAACTTCTGACCCACAGAAGGAGACCCGGGATGGTATTCCTTCTCCTTCCAAAGCTTCAGGGTCCTGTTCTTTTCCCCCTCAGCAGGGCGAGGCTCACCTTTCTCAGGCACCTCTTGAGCTATTCCCTTCTCTGGAGTTGCTCTGTATCTGTTCCTTTTTCAGCCCTTGGGGGTTTTCCCTACTGATAACTGGAAAGGGGGCAATTCCCTGTGATCTAGGTTTTCATCACCAACCAGAGCAGAAGAGGGCAAAGCACACTCAGGGGCTTCACAAGCTGCTCCTGAGGGCTGGAGACCTTCGACCAGACCTGGAGCCCTTCGCTGGCAGACTTGGCTGCACGAAGGTGGGAAAGCTGCTCAGGCTGAGGCAGCAGTTTTGCAAGGACAGTGCTGAAGGCTGACCCACATCCAGTCACACCCTGTGGTGCTGAGTCTCAGCAGGCAGGATGTCTGAGCTGGAGGGGACCTTGGAAAGCTTTGGGTCCAGCCTCCCATTTAACAAATAGGCAACCCACTTCTCACTCGTGAAAAGTGACTAGGCCAAAACTAGACACTGGCATGGCTCACACTAGGGGAATTCTGATCTCCTGCCCTGTGCACCCAAAACTCTAAGGAGAGACAGTAGGAGGTGATTCGCAGATGGAAAACAAAAGGATTTTCTCCCGATGTCAAGTGGTGAAGTGAAGCGAAAGCCACTCAGTTGTGTCTGACTCTTTGCGACCCCATGGACTGTACAGTCCATGGAATTCTCCAGGCCAGAAGACTGGAGTGGGTAGCCTTTCCCTTCTCCAGGGGATCTTCCCAACCCAGGGATTGAATCTAGGTCTTCCGCATTGCAGGCGGACTCTTTACCAGCTGAGCCACAAGGGAAGCCCCAAAACACTGGAGTGGGTAGCCTATCCCTTCTCCAGCAGATCTTCCCGACCCAGGGATCGAACCTTTGTCTCCTGCACTGCAAGCAGATTCTTTACCACTGAGCCATGAGGGAAGCCCACTGTCAAGTAAAAGATAACCCTTTCCCACGGCCTCAGTTGTTCTGGAACATCTAGTGGATGAACAAGGGAGATGGGAGAAGCACCCAGGCTTCCACTGGGCTCCCTGTTTCTGCTCCAATGTGAGACACAGCCCCATGATCATTAGCATACCCGATTTGCATTCACTCCAGATGAGATTTCATCACTGCATCCTATTTATTCATTCCTTAATATAAATCTAAATTGCTCTCTTCAAATAGCGGAGAGCACTCTTGCCTCCATCAGGGGAAAGAAACCATCACAGCGAGGGATGTGCCGCGTCTTCGTCTTCTCCCCTCCCCGACACCCGCCCCGGCTCATCCCAGGACTCAGAAAACACGCCTCTGTCTCAGGCATGTCATCCTGGGGCTCTCAGCGGACAGGCAACCTGGTGGCCCTCCAGGGTGCCCAATACCTCGGAAGCCTCTGCCAAGTCCTGTTCTAGCTGAGCCCTGGCACCTTCACAGCAGCCAAACACAGTTATTCTCAAGGAGGAATAAAATCTACAATCAGGTATTAGAAGCTGGAAAAGGTCGGGACTTCCTTAGGGTCCAGTGGTTAATTTTCTTCCAGTGCAGTGGGTCCGAGTTCAATTCCTCGTCAGGGAGCTAAGATACCACATGCTTTGCAAAATACCAAAGCATAAGACAGAAACAATATTGTAACTTTAAAGATGGTCCACATGAAAAAAAAATCTAAAGAAAAAAAAAAAAGAACCTGGAAAAGGTGGCTGGGAAGGCAAGAGCAAAATCTTTAATAGAAAGTGAGGCACTGAACTATGGCATATCCACCATCTTCGGGGAATGATGTTCAAACACGTGGGATGCACCAAGCATGTGGGACCACAGCAGTTTCTGCTCGTTCCTCCCCACCATGGCCACCCCTCGTTCAGCTGTGGAAGCAGCATATCACCTGAGCACCAGTTTTCCTGATGAAAAATAATTTCTGATGCATTTTCCTGTGCAAGGAAAATTGATCACATCATCTAGAAGTTTATATGCAAACGAGCCACTTCTAATTCTTTGCCCTTTAGAATCAGACACTTTTTATCCCTCCTCTGTGTGTATTTATAAAAAAGCAAAAACATTAAATGAAAATCTTGTATCAGCTTGCACCTATGCTGAAGAAAGTTCCCGTGAGACTCTTTGAAGGAAAACACGCTAAAAGAAAAAGAATGCTCGATTACCTATAAACTCAACTCCTCAATGCCCCTCCAACCAGGGTATATGTGACAAATTTTATCCAGTCATTCTGATTTTCTGTGTCCTAACCACTATATTTTTAGCTATTTTCTAAAGAAAGAGTTCAAGTGTGGTCAGAACTCAGAGGAATTGAGCTGTTTTCAAGCATTACTACTTGAGTGCTTTTAGAGCTTCATGCTTGAGTTAAAGATGAGCACTTAAAAATTAACTCTCACTTCTGGGCTTGGGGTTGGAAGCCAATGACATCCTCGAGGGTCACCAAAGATGATGGTTGCTGGTGAGACTCTGGTGGTGCTTAAACATCTTGGCCCAAAAGTAACAGAGATGGTCACGCCTGAACCTGACTCACTTATGGGATGTGAAGACACAGAAAATATAATGCTTTTACCAATAATCTCTTCTCACCACAAGTCTGAAACAATCAAGATGTGCAAAGAAACATTGAGGCATTGGACCTTTTTTTAAAATATATGAATCATTTTTAAAGTCTTTATTGAATTTGCTACAACACTGCTTCTCTTGTTTATATTCTGTTTTTTTGGCCCAAAGCATGTGGGATCTTAACTTCCTGACCAGGGATTGAACCGGCAGCCCCTGCATTGAAAGGCAAAGTCTTAACCATGGGACTGCCAGGGCAGTCCCAGGGCACTGGACTCTGATTAGAAAATTCCAGTCCTGAGTCTGCCATCGACTTGACAACGGGAAGTCACAGAACTTCTCTGGGTCTCAGTTTCTCAGTTAGTAAAAGAAGAGGGGTTAGCAGATTTCTAAAGCCCTTCGCGTGCTCCCAGCCGCTGCTTCCACGCTTCTCAAACTTTCCCTTCACCAGCAGGGACTGAGCGTCTTGGGGAGGTTGTGCCTTTGACCTGGGAGGAATGTGACAACGGCCTTCCTTGCATTGTTCCCACAGTAACCAGAGCCAGCTGTCCATGCTGGCCAGCCAAGTTAGGGTGCAGGATCGCACACAACTTGGAACTCTGCTGGCAAGACCGGGCCTCCAGAGTCCCTACCTTCCTCGGGGCCCTTGTCTGCAGGTCGGTACACCCCGGGGAACACAAGAGCGGGTGTGTGATCTTTATTAAGTAACATGTGACTTTTAAAAACTGGAGTGTCGCTACCAGCACTTGGGACTTCCCCAATCACAGCTGGACGATTCGGGTATGACTTTACCTTCCTGGGTCCATGAACCTCTCTCTGGGGTGCTCTGGGGTTGGTGTCACCTAGAATCAGTCGGGACTTTCCAAGCCTGTTGGCATGGTTTGACACTAAGGCAAAGATTCTGGGAGTCAAGTGAGAGTGAAAATCTCAGATGACAGTTTTCATCTGAAAATCTCGGGGTGAGCCAAGACTTATAAACACGCACTTCTGAGCAGGACCGACCGTGAAGGGTTTCCTTTTTGCCTGCATCTCCGATACTAATAAGGGAGGGTCACTGGAAAGCATAGACATTATTTTTAGCTTTTGTAAGGAGGGAGGAGTTTCTGAAAGGGCAAAATGGAAAGGAATTTAGGGCAAGGGTGGAGGGAGGAGGAGAGATTAGGAAAAAATCAGGACTTTCAGGAGAGATAAGGAGCTTCCTCCTCCTTTCTTAACTGACTGGCTCCAGCATCAAGGATTTTAGGTCCAGATAGCTGGAGACAAAGAGGCTGTTGGAAGGAAATCATTTTTTTCTATGAGTGTGGTGAATGCGCCCTTCACGCCCTGGGATTTTTCACTTTCCAAATGTAGCAGATGAGGCTACTCGTGGAAGCTTTCTTGGGAAAGAGTTTGGAAATTCATGTTGGATTTGAACGCCGCTTTAATTTTCACAGGCCCCAAAGAAACACAGGCTTTGGATCTGCAGAGATCGTGAAAGTTCCAGATTAAGAGGAGATGAATTCCTCTTAAATGGCCTTGTTACTTGAACAAATAGCAAGCTAGACTCCAGCAGCTTCTGTGGAGACCATGGTACGGGCCAAGAACATACTATTTTTTTTTTTTAATTTGTTAGTTTATTTATTTGGCTGCACCAGGTCTTCAGTTGCACACACAGGATTTTCAGTCTTCATTGCAGCATGTGGGATCTAGTTCCTTGACCTGGAATCAAACCTGGGCCCCCTGCATTGGGAGCATAGACTCTGAGCCACTGGACCATCAGAGAAGTCCCAGGAGCATACCATTTTGAGATTTCTTTTTTCTTCTTATTTCCCCCACCTTTTTTTTCTCCCCCACAATAGATAGTAAGGTGGTAAAGCAGAAGTCGCTCAGTCCTGTCTGACTCTTTTTGACCCCATAGACTACAGCCGGCCAGGCTCCTGTGTCCAGGCATGAATACTGGAGTGGGTTGCCATTCCCTTCTCCAGGGGATCTTTCAGGGGATCGAACCCAGGTCACTTGCATTGCAGGCAGATTTTTTACCATCTGAGCTACCCTGTTAGATAGTAAAATATCTCCTTAAAGAACTGAAAAAGTCAAGTCATGTATTCCTCAATTCAGATCTCCTGGTAAATTGCTAGCACCACAAGTTCAAAGGCCATTGAGTTCATAAGAATCCTCAAAAAACACAAACCACTTCATCATAACCTATCTGCCTGCTGAAATTTTGAAAGCAAGACTGAAAAACATTCAAGTAATCACCCTTGTGGCATGACTGACACCAGCCCAGAGCTAACAACAAGGGAACACTAGAATTAGTTCCCCACTTCCAGAATAGGACCTAAAGGAGTCTGTGCTGCAGGAGAAGAGTTGCTGTGTTTTGTTTAATGGAACTAAATTTGTGCCCATTTAAATCACAAGCAGGTGGCACTTGGTAGCAAAGAAAGGCCTGAAAATATTCGCATTTAGTGAATGCAGTTGTATGTATAATTAGCCGAGATGTATTTTAAAGTACGCTAATCCTTTGTACTCTTTTCTACAATTCAAACTGGTGAGGAACAGAAAGCAGATTTTGAATTTATTATGAAAGCACAGCCATCATATCACCAGTTACAAAATAAAAAATGAGGAAAGTATCAGAAAGTCTTTATTAATATAGATGTTTATATAATATATATTTATATAATAATATATACATTAAGGTAAATGTAAGTGGCTCAGTCGTGTCTGATTCTCTGTGATCCCATGGACTGTAGTCCACCAGGCTCCTCTGTCCATGGGCTTCTCCAGGCAAGCATACTGGAGTGGGTAGCCATTCCCTTCTCCAGGGGATCTTCCTGACCCAGGGATCAAACCCTGGTCTCCCACATTGTGGGCGGATTCTATACCATCTGAGCCACAGGGAAGGCCAATATATACATTAGGATTTATTAATATATATATATTAGTCAAGAGAAGACGAGGGCAGTGGAGGATGAGATGGTCAGATGGTGTCACCAACTCAATGGACATGAGTCGGAGCTGACTCCAGGAGATGGTGAAGGACAGGGAAGCCTGGCTTGCTGCAGTCCATGGGGCCGCAAAGAATTGGACATGACTTAGTGACTGAATAACATATTAGCATCCAACCAAAGGGAAAAGCTCGCTTGCTTTCAAAGGACTTTGTGTTCAGGAGAAATGAGTGAGCTAAACAATAGCGTCTGGTAGGAAAGGAGATGGGAAGAGTCATAGGTACACATTTATTCTGCTTTTTGGCCACGCTGAGCAGCATGTAGAATCTTAGTTCCCCAACCAGGGATTGAACGTGTGTCCTCTGCAGTGGAAATGCGGAGTCTTAACCACTGGACCACCAGGGAATTTCCAAAGGTACACATTTAGAAGTGTAACATTTTTTTCTGAAGTTTTTCTATAGAAAATGTCAAACATGTACAGAAGATGTTCAATAGAACGCCGGATATTCACTACTCAGCATCAATACTCGTCAACTCACAGTTCATCTTACGTCTTCAAGCAAATCCCCGAAAAATCATTTAATCCCTAGATATTTCAGTATGAAGCACAGAATTTTTAAGCTCCCTCATTGTCCTGAGAGCTCTGGGAAGCCAAAGGCCCCAGGGTCATGCAGTGAGACAGTGACAGAGGCAGGGGTAGAACCCGGGTCTTCTCACTGGAGACCGAGGGGTCTCCGTTGCAAGTCCTCTGGCTCTCTTGCCCTTACGCTCCCCACCATCTGTGTTAACTGAACCCTGGCCTGCAATAATATTAGCATGGAAAACAAGTGCTATACTGGTTGGAAATCAGGAAATCCCGAATTTAAATCTCAGCTTTGCCATTTTCTCTGAACCTTAATTGCCTCAACTACTAAGTAGGGATATGAAATTGCCACTACTCACAACATACTAATGGGCTTCCCAGGTGGCGTTAGTGGTCAAGAACCAGCCTGCCAATGCAGAAGATGTAAGAGATGTGGGTTCAATCCCGGGTGGGGAAGATCCCCTGGAGGAGGAAATGGCAACCCACTTCAGTATTCTTGCCTGGGAAATCCCATGGGCAGAGGAATCTGGTGGGCTACAGTCCATGTGGCCACAAAGAATCGGACAGACTGAAGCCACTTAGCACGCACGCACAAACAACATACTTACAAAAATAGTGAAGTTTCAACTTATAAGTTATTTTCAATGTGTTTTCATGGAGCTTTGGGAAAAGTTGTTAGAATCCATGAAATCTTAGAAATCTATTAATACGGGGAGGTGAGGTCTGCTATGTGAATGAGCTGGGGACGGCACACATAATTATTACGGAACTGTACCCTCAGAGCATCTCCACAACAAGTTCATTTCTTTTTCACATGTAAATTAAAACCAACTATTTCAACATGTTGAGATGGAAGCTTCTATGAAAAACAAATGTTTCACGTAATATAAATCAACATTTCCCAAAGAGGAAAGAAGCTGATTCCTTCCCCTCCCCGCCCCCAGAGGAGGGGAGGGAAGTTCTAGCATCCTTTAGAGAAGGAACAGACAAGCCCAAGGAAAGTGAAAATAAAAAAGAAGCATTCCCTCTTTGTTGTGGACTTGGTAAAACTCTAACCAAAGCAGACTTACAATAGAACACCAAATACTCCCAAGAAAGCACCCGAAGCTGGAAAAATAATAACCGAATACAGGACTTTAAGTAAGTGACCGTAAAACACAACTCAATTGCACCCTTTTTCCTTCTCAACACACATAGAGGTACTGTATTTGAGGCAATAATGAAAGTGATGACAATCCTTAAGAAGCCCCATTCTAGGGACTTTCCTGGTGGTCCAGTGGCTAAGAACTCCACACTCCCAAAGCACGGGGCCCAGGTTCGATCCCTGGTCAGGGAACTAGATCCTGCATGCATACAGCAACCAGGAAGTCCACACACCATCACTAAGACCTGGCACAGCCAAATAAATACATATTAAAAAAATAGAAAAGAAACTCCATTCTAAGTCAATTTCAAACCTTGAGATCAGACATTAAACGTACTTGCTGCCAAAAGCCAAACCACAGGAAATCTTGTCATTTTTAATAAACGCTGGCGGCAAATGCGTATCATGTAGCCTCACCGTAAAACCCAGGCTGTGAACCAAGTGTCACAGAGAAGCAGTAGGGTCTGGGGAAACGGCCCATCCACCTGTGTTAGTTTCCTGGGGCTGCCAAGATGAAAACCGTCAGTATCTATGGCCTCACGTTCTGGAGGCTGGAAGTCCAAGATCAAGGTGTCAGTAGGGCTGGCTCCTTCTAAGAGCCTTGAGGGAAGGTTCTGCCCTGTGTCTCTCTCCTAGCTTCTGGTGGTCTGCAAGGCATCTTGGGCTTGTGATGGCATAACTCCAATCTTAATATGGCATTCTCCCAGCATCTCTGTCTTGGTGTCCAAATGTCTTCTTTTTATAAGGTCATACTAGGTCGACGCCCATCACAGTGACCTCATCTTAACTTGATCATCTGCGAAGACCCTATTCTAGATAAGCCACAGTTACAGACACTGTGGGAGAGGACTTCACTATCTTTTTGGAGGGACATGGCTCAACATATAACATCACCTCCTCCCCACCCAACTTAAGAGAGGTAAGTGAGGGAAGCTGAGCCACCTCCCATGGAGATTCCTGTGGTCCCACTGAATACACCACCAGTGCCCCACCACTGCTTAGAAGGAACACTCAAGAACAGGTATGCCATGCCCGTGGACACCCCTGGCAAACCATCACTTGGCTTTCACATGCTATCATGGCCCCTTTCCACTGCCTTCTCTCCCATACCCATCCTCAGCTTTGGCCATGTGGCTCCCATGCAATCCACATATCAATTTGGCCCCTTGCAACTTCAGGGTGGGAGGGACATCCATCAGAGTCTTCTGCCAACTTTGCATCCTCTTCTACGTACTCAGTTCACTTTTGTTCCTCCCCCTTTCACCCTTGAATGTTTGGGACAAGCTGAGAGGCTTCCCAGGTGGCGCTAGTGGTAAAGAACCCTCCTGCCAATGCAGGAGACATCAGAGTTGGGGGTTCGATCCCTTGGTTGGGAAGATACCCTAGAGGAGGAAATGGTAACCCACTCCAGTATTCTTGCTTGGAAAATTCCACAGACAGAGGAACCTGGCAGGCTACAGTCCATAGGGTCACACGCAGTCAGACATGACTGAAGCTACTTAGTATGCATGAGAGGTATCTAAGAAAAGAAAATCAGAATATATTTTTGACCTATTTCTAGCCAGCATAATTATTAGGCCACAAGAGAAGTCATGATGGTTATGTTGAGTATGTTCTTTGGCAATTTAAAAAGTATTTTTCCAGCATGAGAGTGGCAGACTATAATTATTCAACAACCCTAATAGATAGCAGCAACATCATTATTCCCAATATACAGAGGAGGAAAATGAAGCTCAAAAAAGGTTAAGTAATTCAGTAATGGACACACTGCTCATAACCCAGAACCAAAACATGGATTCATCTCGTCTAATGTCAAGTTCTGCAAAGTTATATAATAAATAATATGACATGGTCTATATGAAAGGGTCATCAAGAAGGACTAAAGGGTTTTTTTTGTTGACTAGAAGCAGTATGGTAGCAAAAATAAAGCCTTATGTTTACATTCCATGTTTTAAAACATTTTCCAAAATGTTTCAATGCTAGGTTTTACGTATCCTTATAAAAACCAGATGCGTTATTCTTAGGCTCATTTCACAGATGATAAATGAAGGTAGAGGTTATATAACTTGCCTAAATGAACCAATAAGCTGAGAATGTAGCTAGAGTAGGAATCTCTGCATTCTAAGTAAAAAATGGGCATGCCTTTCCAAAGAGGAAAATTCAATACAACTTCCTTGGAAAGGAAACATCTGAAAAGAAAGCAATGTAAACGAAGGATAACAAGTAGAAAATCGGATACATTTCCAATGTACAGACACATATTTTCTTGCAGGCAGAAACAGCACATGTATGTGTCATGGATGTCAGGATGGATCCCTGAGCCCTGAGCTTGGCCAGCCCAGACAACCACTCATATCCCTGAGAATGAGTACAAGGCTATTCTAAGCAGGTCACACAAGACTGGTGACTAGTGATGAAGGAGGAGAAATATTCTTTCTCATTCATCACAGGCCTCGGGAGTCCTTTTGGTTTTTACCACCTGAATGCATGAGAGAAGGCTTCCAGAAGGAAGGGAGTCTGAGCTAATTCTAGAAGGATAAACAGCTTTAGAAAACAGAGGTAAGAGGCACACGTGTCTCAATGTGGCCAGTGGACCGTTGTGGTTGGAGGTGCGTGTGTGGAGACGAGCTGGGAAAGAAAAGTGGAGGCCAGATAATGCAGGACTCCAAAGGCCTTTCTGAGTAATTGAGATGATTCTGTAAAATCAGAAGGGGTTTAAGAAGGTTTGGAGCAGGGGAATGACTCTATCAGAGGTACTCTGTTGCCTCTACACTAAAAACTCTGAAATCCACAAGCCTAGCCCCGCCCTTTCTTCCAAGATCCAGATGTGTTTTTCAGAACACCTGCTGGGCATCTCTAGATGGGCCCTGCTGGCATTTCCAGCTGGGCACATTAGATCTCTACAGTCCCTTCCAGACCTAACAGTCTGTGATTCTAGTTAAAACTGGCATTTCCCTTGGAGAGACTGAAAACAAACAAAAAGCAGAGAAGTCATATTCGAGAGGCAGGGCAAAAAGAGCAGTGTCTTTCAATCGAAAGGGGAAAAAAAATTTTTTTTAGTCATCTCTCTCTGACTGCCCAGGCTCTCAGAACTAAGTAACACATCTGAGAGTGTATGTGAACATGCTGTGTGCATCCATGGTGGGGCACCCAGAAGGTAGAACTAAAGCGTTCTCCAAGGACGCACGCTCTCGATGACAAGCCAGAATGGCTTTCTGACCACTCAAAGCTGCTCCCTTGCATCCAGAGAGGTTGGTTCTAGAAACAACAATTAAAGTACAGAATAGGAATCTTGCTTTGCAAAATATTTTAAGCATTCCACACTTCTACACCCAAAACAACACATGATCATCTCTAACCAACTCAGGCCATTTCTAAGTTGCCCCTGAATTCCTATGAGGCTCTGTGGCAGGGTGTGTCCCCCCAGAGATGAAAAACCTCCAAGATGCCCTTTTACGAGGAGTAAATGTGTTTCCCTGTTAAACTTGCCCTCTGCCACTGCAAAAGAAACAATATTGTGAAAATCCTTCCTTTAGTAGAGAGCAGTAATTCACACAGTGTGTTCTGAATAAGGTAATTAATAAGGTAGAGACATTTCGCTTCTATTTTCTGGACATAAGTTCTGAAAGCAAAAATTAAGAGTGTAGATGGGTTACCACCACATGTACGTGTGTGTGCTAAGTCACTTCAGTCATGTCTGACTATGTGCAACCCCATGGACTGTATGTAGCCCGCCAGGCTTCTCTGTTCACGGGATTCTTCAGGCAAAGAATACTGGAATGGGTTGCCGTGCCCTCTTCTAGGGGATCTTCCCCACTTAGGTATTGAATCCAGGTCTCTTACATCTCCTGCATTGATAGGCAGGTTCTTTACCACTAGCACCACGTGGGAAGCTCTACTACTCCATACTCAGAATTTAGAAAAGATACACTTTTCACAAGCCCACATTCAACAGTCTGCTTGGCTGTGACAGAAACCATCCTTATTCACTGGCCAGTCTTGACCAAAGGATTAGGTCAGCATGAGGTCTCCTTAGGCCCTGTCACCTTGATGCCTCTGTACCTGCCAGCCTACATCAGAGCTATTCAACTCAACAGAGCACCTCGATCATATACTGAATTCTCATTGAGAGTCACTTGACCTGGGCTCTTCTGTCTGAGGATGGGGCTGCTCCGTGTATTCCAGAGGATGTGATTCATTGTTGTTTAGCTGCAAAGTTGTGTCCAGCTCTTTTGTGACCCCATGAACTGTAGCCACCAGGCTCCTCTGTCCGTGGGATTTTCCAGGCAAGAATACTAGGGTGGGTTGCCATTTCCTTCTCCAGGGGATCTTCCCAATCCAGGGATCGATGGGATCGATCCAGGGGTCTGTCTCCTGCTTGGCAGGCTGATTCTTAACCACTGAACCATCCGGAAAGCCCTGAGGATGGGATACTAAGTCACTAAAAGCACAGACAGAAAAATGGCTTCAACTTCAGAAGCTGCTGTGGGCAGCTGTGCATGTGTACCCTGACCTATTGTCTCGCCAGAGATATTAAGATTCTGCTTTCTTTCAGGTCCCTGACGTCTAGGATCTGTGTTTCTTGGCCAGCTGGCAGTGCTGAGACACACAGGAAAGAAAACTATGTGTCTGATAAGAGATCTGAGCCAACTGACCTACATGACAGTGGCCAAGCATATATTCCAAACACTGTACAGCTCAAAGGCTATTTTGATGGACTTACTAAACTTTTGTAAAACATTCATAATAAAATCCATGATACTCCAATGTTTCCTTATAGATAAAAACTATCGACCCCAAACTCTCTAAGATCTATTTTACTCATCTTCCTGTTCATTCTCTGGATCATCACGGCAGTCTTCCCTGGCCTCCCAAGTGGGGCTCAGGTGCCCCTTCTAGACGCTTCCTCCACATCCTGTATTTCCCTCGCACTCTACTTATCACTGTGGATTGTAACTGACTAGTTCATTTTTCATCTACAGTAATAAAATAACTATAACCTAGCATGACGGGGAAGGGACCCTTTTCTTTTGCATTACCTTAGTATTTCAGTACTTAAAACCCTACTTGGTACCCAGAGGAATCTCAAAGAATGTTAGTTGAATGACTGATGGAAAACAGAATCCAGGCTCTGAATAACTGCTATTTATTCAGGTGGCGCTAGTGGTGAAGAACCTGCCTGCCAAAGAGATGCAGGTTCAATCCCTGGGCCAGGAAAATCTCCTGGAGGAGGGCATGGCAGCCCACTCCAATAGTCTTGCCTGGAGAATCCCATGGACAGAGGAGCCTGGGAGGCTGTGGTCCACAGAGTCGTGTGGAGTCAGACATGACTGAAGCGACTTAGCACGCACGCACATTCATCCAGTACACGACAGGTACACTTAACCTCTCACTACATTTAGTGCTAACTGTGGCCCTCAACGGCCGGCAGCGCGGCCACAGTTACTGCTTTGGCCACCTTAATTAGAAGGGTATCATGACTCCAAAGTAAGACCGTGAGCTTGCTCTGTTTGAAGTCAATCAGGAGCTAAAAGCTTTTAGAGTTTTCCCCTTCAAGAGCACCAGGACGCTTGAAAGAATCTTAAAACAGAGAAAGCTTTGAAAGAGAGTTATGGGCAAAGCCTAAAGTGTTCAGGGCTGGAAACAATTATTCCTCTGCACAGAAACCATTTTGGGGTGGGGGGTGGAGGGGGCATCAGCGAGATTGGTGATTTTCATGCAGTTCTAGGCCAGCGCCCTTTAAATAAGAAAACAACTTTCATGAGACAGACGCTTGTACAATAAATTAGAAATAGATTAGAGTAAGTTTATGCCACAACACACAGTTGTTTAATAAGATAATTTAATCGAGGGTCAAAAATAATTGGGGGGAAATGATCAAATCCACAGGAGAATCATCTATGAATGCTAAAACAAACGAATCATGGAGAAGACGATCTTGGCCAAACAAGCGCTTTAGTCCAAGTCCATCAGGCGCTTTTCCTGACCACCTACTATGTGCTTGGCATCATGCAGGGTTTGTGGGGGACGTGGAAGGGATCATTGCCATGGCCTAGAGTTCATTTCCTCCCGCTGGTCTCTAAAGGCACACCACTGATGCTGCTGCCATCTTTCCAAAATGCAGATGCAATGGGGTCCCTCAGGGTGACAGCCACCATCATCATAGTCATAATCCAACAGGACAAACAGGACCCTACTCACTCCCAGGGTTGAAGACCTCTCCTGACTTTTACTCACAACTCCCCCCCACCCATAACCTGGGACTCATACTCTCTTACTACCCACACTTCCCTGGGTTTAAGACTTCTTGACTCCTTCAAGCCTCTACCTTTGAAAATGTTGTCCTTTTCCACCTAGAAGCACTGCCCTTGCACAACCTATCTGCCTGGGCTTCATGACTCACCTCTCTGAGACATCTTTCCTAGAAACACCCCTTATCCCTGGCCCTGGTGTGATATTCTTTAAGAGCTTCCCCAGAACTCTCCATATATTAGGGTTGTGGAACTCTATGCATGGCATTTTCCCTTCCTTCCCTCCACCCTTGCTTCCTCTGGTTCATCTCTGTCCATCTGGAACATCTACTTAGCAATTACTCTCTACCAGGCCCTGTGCTATGCTAGGTGCTTTGAGTCCAACACCTCTTAATAAATCCACACGAACTGTAAACATGACTTGCAGATGAGAAACGCAGCTCAGAAAGGTTCGGTAACTCGGTCAAGTACACACAGTCAGCAAGTGGCAGCATCGGATGCCTCTGTTCCAAGCCCAAGCTCTTTTCTCCTCAACACATCAACTCACTAGGGGACCTGCCCAAGATGCCCACCCGGACCCCAGTGGTTCTTGCAAGCTTCAAAATAACACACGTGGTTTTTACAGGTACAAGCCGAAGGTGTGCATGGCCAAAACCAACCGGATGGGCACACCCACACAATCTATATGCTTCCCCAAACTTTCTCTTTCCTGCATGTCATAGAGATGATATACCACTGAATCCCCAAACGCCACCCATGAGCCCTCCACTATATGGAGTCAGTCTAAATGCCTTTTGTTTATAACCATAACTGTACCAACTGTGGAGAAGGCAATGGCACCCTACTCCAGTACTCTTGCCTGGAAAATCCCATGGACGGAGGAGCCTGGTAGGCTACAGTCCATGGGGTCGCTAAGAGTCAGACACGATTGAGCGACTTCACTTTCACTTTTCCCTTTCATGCACTGGAGAAGGAAATGGCAACCCACTCCAGTATTCTTGCCTGGAGAATCCCAGGGACGGTGGAGCCTGGTGGGCTGCCGTCTATGGGGTCGCACAGAGTCGGACACAACTGAGGCAACTTAGCAGCAGTAGCAGCAGCAGCACCAACTGTGCATGGTAGATGTTTCCAAGGAGCCTCAAAGTCTCATTTGTTACTGTCTTTCATTTTGGTTTCAGGTTCTGCTCATGTAAGGAATGGCCTGTCCTCGTATTTATTACTATTAGAATAATGTCAGGCTTGGGGTTAGCACATAAAATAGATGTTTCCTGATTTCTGTGCAAAAGATCAAAATGCTTTTTTTATGGCAACATCAAAAAGAATTAACATGTAAACATGTTTCAACAGGCATTTTTTTTCCCTTCGGTGGTTTCTTAATATTTGGAAGGCTTTATTAGCCTGTTTTGCTTACAAATGGTAAAAGAATTCACTATGTCTTCTAAGCCTTTTCTGAGGCTACTGTATTTGCTGACAATTAGTGTTTGGTGCCTTTCTTTTGGTAATATTTTGCGGGAGAAAACTACCTGGCAATATTTTGGCTTATCACACGGCCTGATTTGGGAGGACAGTGAGGAAAGTGGTGTATATTTTTACCTCTTTCTTTCCATTAATTCTCCCTTCCTTTCTTTCTTTCCCCCTTTGTTGTTGTTGTTGCTGTTCAGTTGCTAAGTCACGTCTGACTCTTTGCAACCTCCTGGACTGCAGCACGCCAGGCCTCCCTGTCCTCCACTATCCCCCGGAGTTTGCTCAGATTCACGTCCATTGAGTCAACGATGCTCTCTAACCATCTTATTCTCTGATGCTCCCTTCTCCTTTTGCCTTCAGTCTTTTCCAGTATCAAAGTCTTTCCCCCTTTGTGTGATCAGTCACTTAGTCATGTCCAACTCTTTGTGACCCCATGGACTGTAACCCACCTGGATCCTCTGTCCATGCGATTTCCCAGGCAAGAATACTGGAGTGGGTTGCCATTCCCTCTTCCAGGAGATCGTCCCAACTCAGGGATCGAACCCGCATCTCTTACATCTCCTGCACTGGCATGTGAATTCTTTACTACTAGTGCCAATTGGAAAGCCCAGAATGAAATTATTTAATTGACTATAGCTTAAACCCTAGTTAACCATTTGATCAGTTGTTCTCAGTCGGACACAACTGAAGCAACTTAGCACGCACAGTGTTCTAAGTTCATAGCTTTGAGGCATTAATAGGCTTGTGTGTGTCCTTAGTCATGGGCTGCAGCCCATCAAGATCCTCTGTCCATAGAATTCTGTAGGCAAGAATACTGGAGTGGGTTGCCACTTCTTTCTCCAGGGGATCTTCCTGGCCCAGGGAAGATTTTTTTACCATTAGCATCACCTGGAAAGCCCCATCTCATGGTGCTACCTACAGCTTCTTAGTCTTTTCACTTGATTGGCAAAATAAACATAGCATGAGATCCGAGTATAATTGCTGCCTCCTTCCTCTCGAGCGTGGACTTCCACTCACACGCCTGTCAGTGCCAGTGAGGAAGATAAGTCTGTTATTTTATCACTGCAGGAGAACTGGCAGAGCAGGCCGCTGTCTCTGCAAACCATTCAGTCAGCTCCAGCATTTCCAAAAGGCTTTCTCTCATGATGAAGCCCCACAAATGCCCAATGAACATTACACATGCCCAACCCCAAAGGCAGCCTCACTGTGAGTGGTGACACATAAGAAGCGTTCTATTAAACTTAGAACCCACGCAAGGCTGTCTACCATTACAGCTGTTAACACCATTCTGGTGGAAGTAGCCAATTAAATTATGTAAGGGAAAGAGATGAGAAATCTAAAAACTAGCAAAGAGCAGCAAAATGATCATTATTTGCAAAGGTTGTGACTGAAAATCACATGAGCAAGTCAGCTGAACAATTGTTATAGACAATTAAAGAATTCTGTAAGGTAATTCACAAGTGCTGGTTTAATTGCTAAGTCGTGTCCAATTCTTGTGACCCCATGGACTACAGTCTGCCAGGCTCCTCTGTCCATAGGATTTCCCAGGCAAGAATACTGGAGTGGGTTACCATTTCCTTCTCCAGAGTATCTTCCCAACCCGAGGATCGAACCCTGGTCTCCTGCACTGCAGGTAGTCTCCTGCATTCTTTACCAACAAGAATAATATGCAAAAGTCAGTAGCCTTCCTAAGGAACAACCAGTAAGAAGACATCCCATTGTTTAAAATGGCAATAAAAATGAAAAATGGCTAGAGAAACTTAAATAGAAATACACAAGAACTAGGTAAAGAAAGAAAATTTCACACTATTGAAGGACAAAGAAAGTATATTTACTCTGCTGGTCTTTGATGAGGAAATCATTAATTCTTCCCAAAGTAACTGATAAACGTGATATGATATCCAAGAATACCATGAGAAAGCGAACTCTGAAGTTTATCTGGAAAAATGTGTAGGAAGGAATAGCCATAAAAATGAAACAACAAGAAATAAGGAAAGAGGACTTCCCGGGCGATACAGTGGATAAGAATCCACCTGCCAATGCAGGGGACATGAGTTCAATCCCTGGTTTGGGAAGATTCTCATGCCACAGAGCAACTAAGCCTGAGCACCACAACTACTGAGCCCACAAGCTGCAAGTATTGAGGCCCAGACACCTAGAGCCTGTGCTCAGCAACAAGAAAAGCCACTGCAGGGAGAAGCCTGCACATTTCAACTAGAGAGTAGCCCCCACTCTCCGCAACTAGTGAAAGTTCGAACACAGCAATGAAGACCCAGTGCAACCAAAAATGAAAGAAAGAAGGAAAAAAATAAATAAGGAAAGACTAGCATACCAGGTATGTAAAATACTTTAAAGCTCCAAAAATAAAATCAATATGCACTGGCAAACCAATAGAAATCAAGATCAATGAAAAAGGAATAGACCCAAACACATACAGCAATTCAGGGTATGACAACGTTGGCAGTGCATGTTATTGGGAGAAGAAAGTCTTTCAATAACTGGATGGCCCCCTGGCAGAAATAAAGTCAGATCCCTAGTTCAGATCCTACACTAAAATAAATTCTTGAGCGACTAAAGATTTAAATGTGAAAAATGCAAAGTGTAAAAGCCCTCGGATAAACCTTGATAACATGACGCTAAGTGGAAGAAGCCAGTCATAAGGGACTACACATTGTATGAGTCAATTTAAATGAAATGTCCAGAACAGGCAAATCCATAGAGAAGTAAAGGAGATTAGTGGTTACCAGGGGCTTCAGAGTAGAGAGAATGGAGAGTGACTGCTTAATGGGTATGGGGTTTCTTCTTGGGGTGATGAAAATATTCTGAAATTAGATTGTGGTGATAGTTGTACAACTCTGTAAACAGACCAAAACCACTAAATTGTACGCATGAAAAGGATAAATTTTATGGTATGTAAATTACATCTCAAAAATACTATGATTTTAAAAGTACTAAGAAAAAATATGAGACAATTTTTAAAATATAATATTTGAGCAGAGGTCTTAAGTATGTCAAAAAGTTAAAAGTCGAAAAAAAAAAAGGTCTGATGAGTAAGGCTACATAATTTTAAAAACAAATCCTGCAAAAAACAAAGCCTAAGAAGTCCAAGAATAAATGGAAAAATTAAAAAACTCAGAACAAAAAACTAGTATTTTTTTAGTTACTTTCTGCTCCTAAAAATGAATTAGCTGGAAAAGACCAAAAACCTAGGGAAAAATGGGCAATAAAAGTCAATATACATTTCTCAGAAAAGAAAATAGGACTGGCTCTTAAATGTATGAAAAGATATTCGATCATTTGCTTGTGAGAACAAGCAAAACTCTATATTAAAGCTACTAAAAGATAGTAGTTTGCACCTCTTAGATTGGCAAAGATCATGCAGTTTAGTAACACTGTCTATGGAGAAAAGGCACAAGCCCACAGTGTTAGTGGGAGCATGCATTAGTACAGATGCCAAACCGGAGGGCAATTTGGCAAGGTTTACCAAAATTAAAACTGCACATTCTTCTGATCCAACAATTCCACTGTAGCAATTTCTCCTCCAGAGAGCCTCGCTGACATAGAAAATGCTATTTATAGATAGTAATTCACTGGAGCATCGTGCCTAGTATAAAATGATTGGAAACAAGCAAAAGTCCATCAATGTGGGGCTGAAGAAATTAAGGCAAAACCCCTACAATGGAATACTATTTAGGTACTAAAAGGAATGGGTTTCCTTGGTGGCTCAGTGGTAAAGAATCCACCTGCAATGCAGGAGGCGTGGGTTTGATCCCTGGGATGGGAAGATGCCCTGGAGGAGGGCATGACAACCCACTCCAGTGTTCTTGCCTGGAGAATCTCACGGACAGGGGAGCCTGTCTGGCTACAGTCCATAGAGCTGCAAAGAGTCAGACAGGACTGAATAGACTGAGCATGCACACACTAAAAAGAATAAGACTACTCCCTATGTTGTGACAAGAAAGGTTTTTGAGGATACAGGGTTAAGTGAAAAAAGGCAAAAAAAACAGAACAGTATGCATGGTGCAAACATTATGCTGAAAAAAAACTGTACTGGAAATTCCCTGGTGGTCCAATGGTTAAGACTCTGTGCTTCCAAGGTAGGGAGGCACAGGTTCAATCCCTTGTCAGGGAACTGAGATCCCACATGCCATATGGCCTGGCCAAAAAAAAAAAAATATATATATATATATATATATATATATATTTGTATAAAAACTCCATATCTTTGCTCCTATAATTTTCATAGTTATAAAATATCCCCATATTTATATTGTGTTTATATTATGTATATTTGTATTTTCTATTTTCTTTATATTTTATAGTTATAATTTAGGTTTTACAGTTTTAAAATATCCCTAAACAGACCTGCAAGAAAATGGTAAAGAAGCTTGCCACTAGAAGTGAATTTGGGTGACTTGGGAACAGAAATAAGAGAAAGATTTACTTTCTTCTACCTCTTATTTTATCCTTTTGTACTTTAAGTGATTTAAAAAAAATTAGTTATTCTTTCAGTTAAAAGAAAATAAAGAGAAACAAATATGACAGAGATAATGAAATAGAAAATGAATAAAATATGTGGTCTAATTCTAGAAAACTCTGTTGGTTATTTTTAATATAGGTATATTCAAGAAAGAAATTAATAACTTTTAAAAAATCCCTCACAAGGGATCACCCATCTGCAAACCAGATGCATTCAGCTAAGCTTCCTATATGCATGCCATTGGTGAGACCCCACCCTACTAACACACTCCCACTCTGGAGGACTGCCTCCAAGACCAAGGAGCTAATTCAGTCTTCATAATTCAGTTAAACTTGAACTCTGCCACAGCTGGAGACATGCCAACTAGACAGGTTTCTCTGGATTTATCCTCAGGACATAAAGAAAAAGACCAATCTTGCCTAGTTCTACTCACTGAACTGTTAGGTCTCCCGTTGGCCATCAGCTGAATTAAGAACAAACTAGCTGTAAAAACATCTTGACAAACACTACAGTGAATTCATAAGAAGTTCTCTTGAGAGCTTGTTCTAAGAAGGGTGGAGGGGAGGAGGTGTGAAGATGAGAGAATGGAGACGCAGCCCTCCAACTCCCCTTTGAAGGGGTCCTGGGTGCCCAGGCGGAACAGAGCGGTCCGTGGTGTTCAGTTCAGTTGAGTTGCTCAGTCGTGTCCGACTCTTGGCGACCACATGGACTACAGCACGCCAGGTCCCTGGTGATGGGTCAGCAAAAGGACAGGGTTCTGGACTCACACAAAACTTTTCATGTTAACCCTCTCCCAGACATTACAGCACATCTGTGTGTTTTTAACCTCACCTGTCAAGCAGAACTTTTTGGATTCCCTTGAAGACATACATCTATCATGGCAAAAGAGATGGCAAGGCTTACTCAGTAACCCCCATCCACCCTTATAACGTTCTCGAGCCATTCCAGCCGTTTTCCATTGCCCAGTGGATAGAATGGAGGGCAGCGCTGCTGACTGGCAAACCCCAACTTTAGTTTACTTAAAAATGTCAATGTCGTCTTTCCCAGATGAGAACATACCCCCTCTCCTTCCCTTCTCCTGCGTTCACAGAGGAGAGAACGGGGGTGAGCGACTGGGGTGGCCTGTACATAGCTTAGAGAAACTGCTGAAGAAACTCTAATCAAAAGAATTTTGAGAAACGTTCCACAAAACCCAGGCCTCCCAGCCAGCTAGCCTTCAGAAAAATTTCTCTGAAGTCTTGATGTCTTAGTTATCTAGCACATGGTAACATCTGATACTACAGACCAAATCCATCTGTGGGTCTAAGACACGCGGGGCGGGGACGATGCACAAAATTCAAGGGGAAAGGGGAGAAGCGGAGGAGTCATTGCAGGGCCCAGCGAGAGTTTCACAAAGCACGAGGGACGAATGTTCGTTCACGGAAAGCGGGAGACACGGTACCTTTGGAAGAGACAGGAAAAGTTAGGAACACATTCTACAGGAAATGTGACAGTGTGTCTGCTGGAGAAGAAACCATCGGGACTTGTCTCAAATGAAGAGCAAGGATTGACAGCAGGCCCAATTCACTGGGTGTGGGGACCCCTGGGCAGCTGTGTGAGTGGCGGGGATCACCCAGGGTTGGTGTTTGGAAAGGACTGTGTGACACTCAACTATCGGGAGACTATAGTTCAGTTCAGTTCAGTTGCTCAGTCGTGTCTGACTCTTTGCGATCCCATGAACCGCAGCACACCAGGCCTCCCTGTCCATCACCAACTCCCAGAGTTCACCCAAACTCATCTCCATTGAGTCGGTGATGCCACTCAACCATCTCATCCTCTGTCGTCCCCTTCTCCTCCTGCCCTCAATCTTTCCCAGCATCAAGATCTTTTCAAATGAGTCAGCTCTTCGCATCAGGTGGCCAAAGTATTGGAGTTTCAGCTTCAGCATCCATCCTTCCAGTGAATATTCAGGACTGATCTCCTTTAGGATGGACTGGTTGGATCTCCTTGCAGTCCAAGGGACTCTCAAGAGTCTTCTCCAACACCACAGTTCAAAAGCATCAATTCTTCGGTGCTCAGCTTTCTTTATAGTCCAACTCTCACATCCATACATGACTACTGGAAAAACCATAGCCTTGACTAGATGGACCTTTGTTGGCAAAGTAATGTCTCTGCTTTTTAATATGCTGTCTAGGTTGGTCATAACTTTCCTTCCAAGGAGTAAGCATCTTTTAATTTCATGGCTGCAGTTACCATCTGCAGTGAGTTTGGAGCCCAGAAAAATAAAGTCAGCCACTGTTTCCACAGTTTCCCCATCTACTTGCCGTGAAATGATGGGACCGGATGCCATGATCTTAGTTTTCTGAATGTTGAGCTTTAAGCCAACTTTTTAGTGAATCTTTTAAACCATGGGCCTGGGAGGGAGAAAGTGAACCTCAAGGCAACTGAAACAGTGAGCGTGGTGGCTGGATGCAGAGAAGGGAAGGGAAAGCAGGGGATCCTGTGACCAGAGAGGGGAATTGCAGAGTCTGAGATTTCAAGACATAGAAAGGCCCAAAGGCTATTGGTTCAAGGTGATACATAGGTCGTAGGTGTGCCAGTGTCTGCGGGTGGCTCGAGTGAAGGAGAGATCAAATCTTAAGGTGAACAGATGGAGCGACAGGAGGGCAAAGAGTCAGAAGAGCCAGGCTGACCTGACCCCTGCCAGCACCAGGCTTCCATGATGCACCCTCATCCAGACAGACAGGGGGATACTCCATAACCACTGGGTCAGGGGAACACAATGGCCCACCCCAGGTCCAAGGGCAGGTGGTGAAGAGCCTTGGAATCATGTTCCTTACTTTTCACAATCAAATCAGAGAAAGGCCTGTACATAGAAACAGAACTCTGTCAGATGAACAGGCACATGACCTGGGTTAATATTATCCTGAAGGAGGTAACAGAGAGCAGTGCGATTAAAACAGTTGTGGGTTCAAGTTCCAGCTCCCCCTCACTGACCGGTTGGAAGCTTCAGGCTTCATGGAGCCTCTTTAAACCTAAGCCATCACCTGGGTGGGCTTCCCTGGTAGCTCAGATGGTAAAGAATCCGCCTGCAATGCGGGAGACCTGGGCTCGATCCCGGGTAGGAAGATCCCCTGGAGGAAGGCATGGCAACCCACTCCAGTATTCTTGCCTGGAGAATCCCATGGACAGAGGAGCCTGGCGGGTTACAGTCCACTGGGTCACAAAAGAGTCAGACATGACTGAGCAAATAAGCACAGCACATCACATTGGTAAAGAGGAAATGCTGCAACATATCCATGATGCTTAGATGAGAGGCTGGTGACAGGGACTATATTCAACATCTTATAATAAACTATAATGAAAAATGATCTGAAAAATCATAACTGAATTACTTTGTTATATACCAGAAAGAAAGCCATGACAAATCTAGACAGTGTATTAAAAAGCAGAGACATCAATTTCCCAACAAAGGTTCACATAGTCAAAGCTATGGTTTTTCCAGTCGTCATGTATGGATGTGAGAATTGGACTATAAAGAAAGCTGAGCACCGAAGAACTGATGCTTTTCAACTGTGGTGTTGGAGAAAACTCTTGAGAGTCCCTTGGACTGCAAGGAGATCCAACCAGTCCATCCTAAAGGAAATCAGTCCTGAATATTCATTGGAAGGATGGAAGCTGAAGCTGAAACTCCAATACCCTGGCCACCTGATGAGAAGAGCTGATTCATTGGAAAAGATCCTGATTCTGGGAAAGACTGAAGGCAAAAGCAGAAGGAAGAGGTAGAGGATGAGATGGCTAGATAGTGACTCAATGGACATGAATTTGAGCGAACTCGGGGAGACAGCAGAGGACAGAGGAGACTGGAGCACTGCCGTCCGTGCAGTGGCAAAGAATTCAGCATGACTTAGCAAGTGAACAGCAACAACAAATACCAGAAATTAATGCAATATTGTAAATCAACTATACTTCAATTTTTTTAAAAAACAGCTTCAAAAAAGAAGAGATGCTAGGAGTTAGTGATTAGTAAAAGCTAATTGATGTTCTTACTCTTCTACAACAATGTTCTTAAGGAAAATTATATTTAGGAGAGCGAGATGGGTAAGAAAAGAGAAGAAACAGTAGTGAAGCGAACAAACGTATGAAAGGGGAAAGAATCATTTACTCTCTCAATTCCTAACTGTTTAAAAGCAAGCTGCCCAGAGAAATGAAAACATGTCCCCACAAAAGCTTGTTCAGGAATGTTCACAGCAGCATTATTCATGATGGCCAAAAAGCGGAAACAGCTCAAGGGACCACCAACTCACGAACGGATAAACAAAACCTGGCCTCTCCACACAATGGCGTATCATTTTCATAACAAGCACCGAGCACCGATAACAAGCTTTTAACGTGGACGGACCTTAAAAACAATATGCTAAGTGGAAGGAGCCAGGCACGAAAGTCCACATAGCGCATGATTCCATTTATAGGAAATGTCTAGAACAGTCAAAACTATATGTAAAGAAAACAGTTTCCTGGTTGCCAGGAGCTGGGGGCGAAGTGTCGGAGGAAAATGGGAATTGACTGCTAATGGATTTAGGGTTCCTTTTGGGGCTGCTGCAAATGTTCTAAAATGTACTGCGGTTAGAGAGATGCACAATTCTGTGAATGCAGTAAAAAAGCACCGATTGTACAGTTTTAAAAAGAAAAACGTTAGCTACATGGTTCTGAAAGCGTCCCGCTTCCCCTCTCTGAATAAAGACTCTTGGTCTTCCTTGGGTGAGAGGCCCTGATGGGCAGAAGAGACAGCATTCCAGCAGTTCCCTTCCCTATGAATATCACAAGATATTGATCCTCCTCCTCCTCCGGAGACATTCTCAGGTGGGTGCCAGGGAGGTTATTTCTCTTCTCCTTTCTCTCTGCTTCTTTCAATCTTGGCTACTGCCTTCTGTTTCCCCAGGCGCACAGTGCGTAAAAATCAATCTCTGCTTGATCTTTCACAGGCAAAAGCTTTAAGGTGAACAGGGCTTTTATACACAGGAGTTTAAAGCTCCTGAAAAATACCGAGGAGGGTGCTCTGAAGCACTGGTTTTGGTTTCTCCACACCACGAAGACAGGGTCCTTAAAAGCAACGTTTCCTCCAAATGACTCCACTGAACATCATTTTCTTTGGGGAACAAATTGCAAAGAGAAAGTATTGAAAAACCATTCCCCACCATGCATCTGAGGTTTGATTTACATGCCAATAAATGCCTAAAAAGTGGCCTCATAATATTACTGGTTCCAGGAAACCAAGCTTTTTCATAAACGTCAACAGTGTTTTTAAGGGAACACTGACGTTAAAAAAACAGAAGGCCAATTTATTCATTTGCAACAATAATAATCACAACAATAACAATGATAATAATTATTATTATTAACACTTCCACATGACTCTGAGGGTCTCTGGGTAATGCTGGCTTTTGTCCGCACACAGAAAACTGCCTTTATTATTTGAATGGTCCAGGAATCAAAGATAGAAGCATTGCTCAAAGAATTCTCATGTAAACTGTCTTAAAACATAGGCTTAATAAAGCCTTTTTAAAGTCTCTTCACGTTTTGGCTTTAATGTTCAAGGCTGAAGATGCAAAACAAATGATAAAGCATCATGTTTTATAACAAGCTACTGTGGTCAATGGCATGTCAGTTGCAAAACATCAATTTCTACTGAGGCAAGCACATTAGGAAACTGTGAAGTCGCCCACTGAGCCCAATTTCCATGAAGAGGTGCCAACCCCATTATGTCTATATAATCTACAAACGCATCCAACTCTTATCGGAGCCGGAAACTGCAGGACTCTACCTGGTAGAGGGATGGGCATAGGTGTCTAGAAAGAGACAAAAGGGATTCTTTCATGATATTGGAAACTAAGATAAATTTATATAAGATTTAAGTTTATATAAGATTTAATAAGAATAAATCTACCGTGTATCTCTAGGTATCTAGAAATCTGTAAAACTGGAGATGGCCGTAAAACAGAAACCCATTAAACTTAACGATTTATATTCTACATTCAGCATTCATGTTTCTGTATCCAGATATAAAAAGTACGACGTTCTATTTTGCTTTTGCTTGGGTGAGGCTGAAATATTCAGATGGTACCATGTTTCCAGTGGGGTCTTAAAGAGGTGGGTCCAAGAGTTCCCCCTCTGTTGGCTTTTAGAACTCTTCAATTCCCCTAAACGCCCACTTGAATATTGGAATAACTTCTAGCTACTCTTGTAACATTACCAGCAGTGTACTTACAGGAAAATATATGTCTTTTACATGTTTTGACAGTCAACGTTCAGTGACAACCTAAGAGTATTTGATTTTAATGCCTCGCTTTTACATAGTGCTCTACTGTTCATAAAGTGCTTTCTTTCACAGTCATGCAGGCTTCTTTGTACTAAACCTCAGCTTTCTGCCATTCAATTTCTGTAAAACACTTTCAAAAGTATTAGTTAATTAATGAATATCTGGTGGTGGTTTAGGCACCAAGTCATGTCCGACTCTTGCAATCCCATGGAATGTAGTCCGTCAGGCTCCTCTGTCCATGGGATTCTCTAGGCAAGCATACTGGAGAGGGTTGCCACTCCCTTCTCCAGGGAATCTTCCAACCCAGGGATCTAACCTGTGTCTCCTGCATTGGCAGGCATGTTCTTTACCGCTGAGCCACCAGGGAAGCCCAGTGAACATTTAGCATAAAGTTAACCTGGAATCTATGAGGAGAATTCGGGGAACAGTGACCACAGCCTGGGGATAGCAGAAAGATCATGACATCAAAATTATTCTCACAGTTTCAACAGAAAAGAAAAACCATCAAGAGATACAATAAAGTACATAAACTTAAAACGAAAAGAAAATGTTTCTTGCATGGGCTGCAGCACAGTTTTAAACAGAAGAAAAGATCATTACATGTGACTGCTATTCACTAAATGTTAACTACGCTAGCATCAAAATCTGAGCCTGCAAGTACAAGTCAGAGTAACAGCCGAAGCAGTTTCTTAACATTGCTGGGGTGCATGCATGTTCAAGGGTGGGAGGGAGACAAAGTATTCTTTTTAATATGGAAGCAATTCACCCTGAAAATCATAACTATGACAAGCTTACACAGTCCTCAGCATTCTACCTCAGAACAGAACAGCATCAGTAACATTTGTGATCATATTCTGTCAGCTGCTCTGCTAACAGTAGAAATCTTTACTTGTACATGGATAGCAAGTTCTCCAAGAAGAAGCATTTCTAAGATCAGGGTTCCATGATGCAAGGATATTTCTGTGCTCATGTTACACATACTACAGATCAGAAATAAATGGGTTTGTAATCTGCAAATGAGCTCCATGGAGCAAATAACTGATTCATCAGATATTAGTGAAAGCAAATGTAAAATCCAAGAATTATGTCTCTGTGTTGAGAAACTGTAAACTGCTCAGAACTTTTATGTTAACAAGACATTTTGTAACGATCTGTCGGATTTCTCCCTTTATGTGTGAAACACACAAGCAAAAGAGAATTACAAACTTCAGAGTTCCTTAACCTTTACAAACCAACACAGTAATTACATTGCAAGATATTTGACAGCCCAGGGTAATATAAGAAGAGAATTCCTTTTCTCCCCCCACTTCCTTTAAATAGCTCTCAATTTTTCTACAATTTAAAGACTGTCTGAGCAAAAGACTTTCATAGCCATGAATCCCACTAAAGATAAATGGGGAGATAAAATAAAATCACTATTCCAATACACAGAATATTTAAGGCTCCTCCAAAGAAGATGTTTCTCAACACATAAAGACAGTATTAAATTTTAAGAGGGAGGCTATCAACAAAATGAAGACAGAGAAAAGTAAACATAAGTTAACTTGACAAGCCCATACTGATAAGGCAGAGATAAATGTTACCTCTGGGTTACACGCCTCTTACAGGCAGTCCTCAACTTATGAATGAGTTGTGTAGAGAAAGTTCATTTCTAAGTCAGTTGTTTGCAATCCCAAACTCATTTTCTCAGAGAAATGATGTTATAAATAAGGCTTGATTTTGTAGAAAGGCAAACAAGATCTAGTAAGCCCATAAGGTAGACAAATTCTAGTATGGACAGTTCTCAAGCAAGTTGTCTCTATGCTGAACAATAGGTTCCAGAATCAGGAGGAGCTGGGGGAGAAGAAGATTTCTTCTTCCTTACCTGGAACATTCAAGTTTTTTCTGGCAACTGCCTTTTTTATATGCTGCCTACCCCCTTCCATCTAAATGCCTAAGTAATAGAGCATGAAAATGATGTTATATAGTTAACCCTCAACTCCTCCCCCTAAGCTCCCCTTCTTGTGTCCAGCCATCTGATAATCAAAGGCCAACAAATAGTTCTGCTTAATCAACACTTGTTTCAGAGTTTTGATAGGAGATACAATCTTAGGAGAGAGGACTAGAAAATACAACCACGCTCTGAGATTAAAACATGGACAGTGAGCCATCTGGAAGGACTGGGGTAATCTCGGGAATTCCTTTGGAATTTAGTAATGTTAACAAGAACATGACCAGCTCCTAGGAAGCACAGGTGGGAAAACTAAAGTAAACACAGGTTCCTGACCAATAGGCATAGATAAAAGCCTGGGATTGTGGAGGGGGTGCCATCTCCTAGGGGCAGCATGTACAAAGGTCCTTGCCTTTCCTTCTGAAGCCACACAACTGCCTGCTCTTCTTTCCACTGAAGATAATATCAGGGAATGTACGTTCAGATTGAGATGGTTTAAAAGATGAAGAGTCCTGATACACCGACTCGTGAGACCCTGATTTTCATACAATGGATGTGTTGTGATATCCTGAAAATAACTGAGTATTCACACAGGTATGTACCCAGGGTGTGGCTAGGATGGGGGGCAGAGGATGATATCCTGCTCGTGAAGGTATCCAATTGAAGCAGAGGCTGGTTTGTGTTCAACAAACCAGCTTTCCTGGCATATAGTTTGACATTTCCCAGTTTTAGTTGCAGTTAGGTATGTCCATGGTACTCAATTCTGACCCAGGGAATGTGAAAGAGAACCACATGTGCCATGTCCACTAACAAACCTCCAGTGAGAACAGTCACACTCTCTCTTCCCCCTGGCTGTTGGCCAAATAGCTGCTGAAGATGGTTAAGGTCTCCCATTGACCCTAGGGAACAGCTGAGCCATGAGATGGAAGGACTCAGAGTCTGAGAATTACCACTATGTGGATATCTCTACCACAGGCTGTGGAATCCCCCAAGTTAACTATGCGTGCGTGCATGCTCAGTTGCTTCAGTCATATCCAACTGTTTGAGACTCCATGGACTGTAGCCCACCAGGCTTCTCTGTCCATGGGATTCTCCAGGCAAGAATACTAGGGTGAGTTGCCATTTCCCCTCCTACAAGGGATCTTCCCAACCCAGGGATCGAATCCGCATCTCCTGCGTTGCACGTGGATTCTTTACCACTGAGCCACCAGGGGAGCCCCAAGTTAACTATAACATGACTGAAAAAGAAACTCCTATTGTGTTCCTCCTTGAGGGCTGGGGTTGTATCTTACTGCAACAATCTTGCCCTCTGCACCATCACCTTTTTGTTGCATCTCAGGAAAAGTCTTTTATGTTTGCTACCCTGAATCAGCCACTAAGTTGGTCTGTCTCCAAACTAAATGGCCCCACCCTGCTGAGATTTATATTGCTTCTAGTTTTTCTTCTCCCTTCACTGTAGTCTGTATATTTACACTAGAAAGTCTTCTCTTTTTAATTTACTTGGGGAACTGGATAAGCAAACTTGGTAAATCATTAACCTTACGTTGAGTGTCCTTCTAACCCAACAGGGTTCTGAGTATCTCAGGGCCTCACCTACAGGGTCGAGTGCAGGGTTTTTGGTCTTTCATTTTTCTCTTTGCTGAGAAGGCTTTTCCCTATTATTTCCAGATTTTACAAGTGGATTAGGGTTGCAGAAGTGTGTGCGCTGGATGGGAAAATGAGGATTATATAATTTTTAGACAAAATTCACAGAGGTGGCGTCACTCAAATTTTGTTAAAAGCGGCTTGTTCACTTCATCCTCTTATTCATTCTTTCAGTTTACTTTCAATGTGAAAGGGGAGAAAAAAGACTAAAGAAGGAAAGATGAGAGTGAAAAAGGGGAAGAATTTTAACTATCCTCCACCTCTTTCTCTGTAAATATCCTCCATATTTCATCACTGAGTTGTTATAAGGTACAGTAAAACTCAAATACAAATTTAAATAGATTCGGTCTAATCCTAAAAATTGGCTTTCTATCTTTGCTCCTTCCAACAGCAATTTTCTGGCACATTCCACGCTCATCTCTTTGCTGTGTCTCTGAAAGGCCCATGAGGTTAAACGGTCATGCACTTCCCACGTGGCATCTTAAGAAATAATGAATTAACCTGTATGATATGTGTGCACCACTCGTTGACAGGGGACGTCTTGATGGGTCTCCCCATCCTATGGAACTCCACTGAAGGTGACAGAGCAGGGGTCTCACTTGCCTTCTCCTTGCAACTCTTTTGAGAACAAGTTCAAAATTGTTCCCCGAGCTCAGCATGTGACTTCCACTTCAGCTGCCAAAAGAAAATGAGACACCTACTGCAGTAAAGGCACTCTGAGAAGGGAGGAAAACGGACTGGCATCTATGGGACTGTAGAAAGACCCACTGCACAAGGTATTTTTCTATAAAATCTTTACATAGAACCACTGACTACAATTACAATTTTGAAAAAAGTTCCCTATGAAAAAATCCTGAAGTCAGTACAGGAGTTTAAAAGGACATAAAAGACTCTTTATCCTGCCAGTTTGAACATAGGTGCCTCCACAGCAGGCCCATAAAGGGGACCCAGTAGTCACTTACCAGAGTGTTCTGCCATTGCCAAAAGATGTCATTTCTTTTTACATTCTCCAAAAAACATCTATTCATATTATTCAACACACTGCCATTTAAGTCATGTTTTGAATCCACCGTGGGCAGACTCACATTCCATGGAGAGTTCTCATTGTTAAAAACATATGTGAAAGTTAAGTTTACATGCTGTGGGAACTTCTCTGGTGGCCCAGTGGCTACGAATCTGCACTCCCAATGCAGGGGACACAGGTCTGATCCCTGGTCAGGGAACTAGATCCCACATGTCACAACTCAAGAGTTCAAGTGCTGCAGCTCAGAGCCAGCGCAGCCAAATAAATATTAAAAAAAAATTTTTTTTTCTGACACCCCCATCCTTCCCAACCCAGGCCTCAGACGTATAAGCTCTCATTACCTATTTCTATCTCCTAACCTACCAACCTCCACTGTCCCCAACTCCAGCCACCCTGGGTATCCTGTCACCAACTGCACGCATATATCAGGTCACTGAGTCATTTCCTTTAACAAGAACTTGCAGTTCTGCGTCAACCACCCTATTAACTTCAAACTCCTCCGCAGAGTCTTAATGATCCTCTGCTCTGTCCTTCCCAAAGCTGCCCACTGCTCTTTCACACTGGTCTCTAGCAAAAAGGCACACATCACTCAGCCACACAGGTCAGCAGCATTCCCGCCTTGTGCCTTTGTCCCCGCTGTCTCTGCAACTAACAGCTTCTCAGCATGCAGCACCCGTCACGTCTACCCCTCCTCTCAAGGTGCAAATCAAGTTTTCCTTCTCTAATGAAGCTCTTGCTGGCCACGCAAATCCCAAGTCAACTCTCATTCCCCTCAACACCGACTCAGCCCAGAGCTGGCCCCTCTGTCCCAAGTTGTCAGCTGGATACTGTCATGTGTGACTCTCTACTTGCTTCCTGTGGGTTGGTTTTGCACGGTCAGCTAAATTTTCATAAAGATAATTTTAGACATAAAGGGCCACCTAATGGGAAGAGCCGACTCACTGGAAAAGACTGATACTGGGAAAGATGGAGGCAGGAGCAAAAGGGGGTGACAGAGGATGAGATGATTGGATGGCATCATTGATTCAATGGACATGAGTTTGAGCACACTCTGGGAGACAGTGAAGGACAAGGAAGCCTGGGGTGCTGCAGTTCATGGGGTTGCATAGAATCAGACATGACTTAGCAGCTGAAAAACAACAACAAGATACACAGAAAGCTGCCAAAACAGGAGCCCTTGTACCCATCACCCAGCTTCTCTTTAAGTCAACATCTCACATAACCAAAGAACAATGATTAAAACTAGAAAATTAACCTTGGTCTATAATCCCATGCACAGAGGAGCCTGGTGGACTACAGTCCATGGGGCTGCAAAGAGACCCAACTGGGCAATGGAGCACACACACCGTACTGCTAACTAAACTATAGACTGTATTAAGATGCCACCAGTTTTTCCACCAACACTTTCCTCTGTTTCAGGATCCAGTCTCAGGTTTCACCTTACATTTAGTTGCTGTGGCTCTCTTCCAATCTGTGGCCATTCCTCAGTCCTTCCATATCTTTAAAGAATCCTGACACTTTTGAAAAGTAGGTGTTTGATACATCAATTGAGTCATTCATTCATTCATTAAACAAATTATGTTTAGGGCCTTGGCTTAGGTGCTAGAGGTACAGCAAATAAAACAGTTCCTTTTTTCAAGCAGAAATTCATGTGAATGTCTATACATCTCTGATAAAAGTATTTGGAGAATACAAGTATCGCCCACTTTTCAAAAGTTCACTTCTTGATACTTCCTTTTTACAAAAGGCCTATATTAGCACCTATTTTTGCTAGTGGAAAGAAATCCGAAGAGGATTTTGGCTTTCATGAACACAGGTGAAAAGTGAACACAGTTTCAACACTGGTTTTGCAGCAGCGGTTAACACCCCCAGCAAAAGAGCAGCACTGCCAAGCTCCTTCCTGGGAACTACAGTCAGCACCTTAGCATCCCGACTCCAGAGATTTGAACTGCATCTGTGAGCATCTGTGCTTTCCCTCCATTTATTTTGTGCAGCCGTTAGCAAGATGTGTCCTAAGGTAATAGCTTCTTCACTTTAAAGCTATTTCAGCTTACATAAGATTTTTCACAGGCACTCTCTACTTTCGGCTAGTGGGGGAAACCTGTATAGTGATAGGTCAAATGGTAAGACTGTAAATTATACCTGGAGAAGAAAATGTAGGGTGACAGGTAGGCAGGAAAGACTTGCTTAAGAAAAACAGCGTTTTGTCCTCCCTTTTACTCCACTGCTCACTCTATAAAAATAGTAGGTATATGAAATAAATAGAGACAAATACCATCACACAGTTACCAGATACATTCTGCCTCTGCATCTTCTAAACTAATTCCTAAAATCAAACCTTAAGGACACACTGTTTAGGAAGATCTAATGTAGTAAACATAGCCTCTTTATATAGTGACTCTGTGCTTTACTAAAAAAATTGCAAACAGTTAAGGTAAAAAAAAAAATTTTTTTGAGAAGCCATTTGTCTCAATCCAGTTTTCAAATCCAATTTCATAGTTTTTATTCCTTCACGGGGAATAATGAAGAGCAAATAAGAAGCATCATCAATCAAAGACAATCTCCCTAAGTTTCTTTACTTAATTCAATTTTCTTCCACTGCTCCTACTGCATTTTCCAAACAAAGCTGTTCTTTTCTAGATGTGATAGTTCAGTCCGGCAAACATTCTCAGGAATAATAAACAAACAACCAGGGCACATTTTCTGCCACAAATTGCACTCTGCAACATTCTTTATCCAAAGCATTTTGAATTCCAAGCAAGCAGACACGTTTGTATTGCAAGACCTGCACACCATAGGGAATGCTTATTTTTAGACCCTTATTGACACTTAAATCTGTTAATATTTAACTCCTACTATTGTTCTAAAGGACGAATAAGCAAACTCTCCTGCACACACAATGTTGTATCAAGCACTTTAATTCTAACAGTAACATCTGCTGAAAGGAATTCTACTTTCACTATTTGGTATCATCCTTTCTAATTATGTCAATGTGTCTTTTCCACAGCAGGGTGTACAGAGCAGATGAACCTATGTGCCGTGTCTGTGGATATCCACACAAATGCGCACATGTACATGAGTGCAATATACAAATACACTCATATGCATATGGACTGGCCCCTATGGTAGGGGCTTATAAATAGAGCTTATAAATAGAGCTTGTTCCACATCCCAACTTGCATGGGAATACACACAAACAGCATCTAATCCAGTTGATTTTCTTCCATTAACTTTTGTAGCAGATTAAGATAAAATGCTTTAAAAGAGCCAAGTAGACAGCAGACACTTCATGGAGTCTGTGATTAAGATACACAGAAGCTAATGAGACAGATGGGCTGCTGCATAACGGGAATTTCAGCATGCCAGCCCACACCGTGGAGAAATGTACTGTGCTTCACCTTTTCCGTGGCGAAGTCTTCATCACTTAGCACCCTACTTATTTGACTCTTGTGCCTCTCACAGACTCCCTCCTAGTTCTGCCCTAACCTCCTGAAATGAGGATTATTAAATAACACAAGACAACATTCTTTTTCTTTTTTTTTTGGTCTGTTATTCAAAGTTTACTCAGAGGCAATATTTACTATAAAATCATGTGGTTTCTAGCTCAACAGAGAGTGGACAACTCTGTTAACAGAGCTAGCTGGAAAATTTTTAGAAAAATACCATAAACGTAGAAGAATTTCTGAGCCAGAAAAATGAGGGGCTAAAAAAAAATTCACGTGTATTTTTAAATTATTCACGATAGAATTTTCCTCCAAGTGGTTGGTCCTCTAAGTCATTCTTGCACACACAGGGGATTACTCTCTCTAACAGCTTCTCCATAAGAATGCCGCAAATTTACAAAACAACATATGCAGAGAGCTTTACAACTCACCATACAGTTGAGCATTCCCACACTTGATCACAGCGTACCTGTTAGATGTAATTATGTCTGTTTCATAGATTAAAAAAAAAAACTCAGATTTTCATGTGCTTCTAAATGAAACTGCATATTTTTAAATTTCCCTATATATATATTTTTAAAAGTTCTCTCTTCTCTGGTTAGATTAAAATGCCCTGGTTCCTTTAGCATCTGCTTCCTTTATTCCCTGGAATCTCCCTCTTAAGAGATCTGATGTCCTATGAACTGATGATCTGATTATTTCTACGTTGACAATTCTTTCCTCCGGGCTTTAAAAAAATTGTTGTTGTGCACATTGTTGAGTGTTTCTTCAATTTTATCAATTTTACTATGACTTGCATGATCTTATTCTAATCACGATGGTAACTTGAACTCCTAGAAAATCTGAAGAAGTTGCCATTTTCATCCAAGTGCATTCGTCTACCAGGCCCATTTGGTGAATCTTCTTCCCAGTCACTGTTACTGCAAAGATCTTTGAATTAAATAGAAGGGTTGTCCTTTCTTTTTTGGAGGGGGAGGGGGCTGTCCTTTCTGATCTGCAAGATCATTTTGCCCGAGCCATTTAAAAGGTGCTTTAATATAACGACTATTCAGCATGGTACATTCTGGTGTCATAAATACTGCACCATGATATTATCCTATGCAGGGGGCAAAAGGAGGAGGTGGCTCTAAAAGACAGATCTATTTAAGTGCCAACACAGCCTAATAATTAGACCACTAGGAACAGAGAGAGAAAAATCACAAGATTATAGCCCAGTGTCCTAGCAGACAAGCCCCCTCTCCCGCGGGTGGAGGAGATTACTGAGTGTGGCCACCAAGGTGCTTCTGGACCTGAAGTCTATCCTTTCTAACCTACAGAGATAATCCACCTCCGGGGCATCCCATCCTCCCTTCCTGTTGCCCAACTCCGCTTTCTCGGCTCTTTTAATTGGATTATTTTGGAATCTGCTATTTCTGTCTCCCTCCTTTCCCCAAACTGTCATATAAGTGCTGCAGCTCGACTGTTACACAGCTGCCAAATTCCACTCCAGAGATGGCTGTATTTCAGTGGCAAGCGACGTGCTCGTCCTGTGCCATCTGAATACCCATTTAAGAGGTTCAGCATCTGGAGGGGGTTGCCTTGATGCACTAAAGCAGTGATTTGTTTGGCTTTATTTTGTTTCACCATCGCCACACTGGAGGAGCAAGTCATTCTTTAGCTCCACCTGAACATGAAGGAGGAGAAAAACCAGAAAACACTCAACACATATACAACAAACGCACGGAGAGAACAGAAGCGGTGACTGGGGCTTTTCACAGGTTCTTTTCTACGGGGACTTCAAAGACTTAAAGCATCAAGGATGTCAGCTGACAATCTTTTTCAGAAGTGGAAGAAGCCTCAGAGAGTAGCCCACTCACGAAACAGATATTTCATAGAAAACTTGGAGGCACAAAGCAGGTACTTTGTTCAAACTCCCCTGACCCCCAGACCCAGGGCGTTCCACTTGAACTTGAGTTCAGCCATAGATGCACTCAGAGGCTCACATCTCTGCCAGGGGAACTAAACATCTCCACCACGCCCCCCCCAAGCTTATAAAGCATATGATATTAGCACTCAGTTGCTTGTTTTGTTTGGTTATATTTATTTAATTTTGCTACTCAAGAAAAATCTCTAGCAGAAAAAAAAATAAATAAATAAACAAGAGTGTGAACTGGCAGGGAGAAACCACAGAGTAGAATTAGCAGTAGCAGATGCTTTAACCAGGCACCAGGACAGAAAATGTTCTAAAAGTTTAAATGCATATAATCCTCACAGTGACCTGTTGTCCTCACTTTAAAGAAAAGAAAATGAGAAAGAAGAAAGAATATTCCCAAAGAGAAAACAGGAGGCAGAAAAAATTGCCAAGTCCTAGAAACAACCTTCCCAAATTTTATTCAGACAGTAAAAATCTAAAAAAAAATCACTGATGTAGTTCTCATTTAATCTAAAGAGATAATCATAATCCTTCTTGATACCGCTTGGCCTCTAGAGGCATGAGTCTTCCGTTTCTTGCTAACTCAAGAAAGTACATTATTCCCAAGAATGTCTGTATACTGCATATTTCTAAATCTTACAATGATAATGGTTCTTTTAACAATCAATGAACAATCAATGACTCGATATTTGAACCTTGGTGAAATGAAGGCACTAATGAGTTTTGAGGGGGTCCTGAGTTAGAGGGAGAAGGGGTCTAAATGATTTTCATGTTCCCTTCCATCTCTAAGGGCTTCCCTTGTGGCTCAGCTGGTAAAGAATCCGCCTGCACTGAGGGAGACCTCGGTTCATTCCCTGGGTTGGGAAGATGCCCTGGAGAAGGGAAAGGCTACCCACTCCAGTATTCTGGCCTGGAGAATTCCAAGGACTGCATTGTCCATGAGTCAGACACAACTGAATGACTTTCACTTTCATCTTTCACTTTCCACCTCTACATACTCTAACACCAAAGAGTATAGTAGGTAATAGTCTAGAATGTAGAAAACATATATAAATGCTTCATCTCATCTGATAAACTCTAAGGGGAAAAAAGAGAGTAATTCAAAAAGTACCACTGAATGCTGACACTTTGATATTTTTACATTTAGTCATCACTCACACTTTGGATAGCACAGTTTGCCAACAGTGAGAGCAGTGTTAGGGTATTAGAAGGGAAGAACTTTCTGCAGCATTCTACTTTAGCATCCCAACATGAAAAGCAAAAAAAAAAAAAAAAAAGGTAGGCTTTGGTATCAAACATTTTCTCATGGGTTTCACTGTCATATGACAAAATATTCTACCTCATTTCAGGAAAGGTAAAAGAGCTATGTGAATGCTTGCACACTGACACAGTAAATTATATTATTTATGAGACTCTTCAAAGAATAAAATACTTTATACAGAAGTCTGGTAAATTATTTTAGATACTCGAATACACTCCAAAATAGTTTTGAAAAGCTATGCCTACATATAAAACACTATGTACCCTGGAGTCTTTGTCTCTATGATTTTCATTTTGCCATGAAAAATATCATTAAGCATCTCAAAGTAATTTTTTGTTGTTTAGTTGCTAAGTTGTGTCCAACTTTCTGTGACCCCTGTCTGGCTCCTCTGTCCATGGGATTTCCCAGGTAAGAATATTGGAGTGGGTTCCTTCTCCAGGAGATCTTCTCAACCCAGGGATCAAACTGGCATCTCCTGCACTGGCAGGGGGATTCTTTACCACTGAGCCATTGGGAAAGGCTGTCTCAGAATAATACCTTTCCCCAAACTGGCTCTGAGTTATGGAGACTACCTTCAAATGGAAGAAACTAGTATAGAGAAAGGAAGAACATATTTATTCTAAAAGATAATTTAGGAGAAGATCTCTATTTTAAAGATTTAATAAATATCCATAGGGTTTTCTTAACCATGGAAATGGCATTACAAATCCCAGTGTGTGTGTTGGGGGTCTGGATGGGTTGGGTTAGGGGATGGGATGGACAACTTAACTAAATGAACTGGGCTTGTCAAAGAAAGCAAAAGTATTTGAGTCAAATATATGATAGAAGTTTGAGCACCAGAATAAGGTGACTAGGAAGGAAGAATACAGAGAAAACGTGTCCCTCAATGATAGTAAATCCAAAGTTAAAAATGTAGCCTTTATTAAAACCATGTTGAAGGTCAAAGGAGATAAAATAAATCTCTGAGTGGATTTTATTATTTAAGAGACCACTAAAAGCATCCAGGAATGGAGGGAGGAAGGTAAGAAGAACCACAATCCCACAAACAAGCGGAGGGGAAGGGTACCAAAAAACCAAAGAGGCCAAGAGGTGACAATGGAGGCTCTTTTGATGCAAAACTTAAACCTGTGTAAAGTTAACTAAAATTAATGGCTCTTGCCCACAGAAGGGAAAATTAATTATATCATTTGTCTCACTCTCTAAGGATGGTGGATAAGGTAAGAACAGGGAAGTAATTAGTCAAAGTTAGAGTAAGGTCAACGTGTTCTGGGGACGCTGCCACCTCAGTTCTTTCTTTGAGTGACAGCTGAAAAAAAGACAATGCCACCCTCCACTGTGAGCCACCCACTCTTCTGTCTACCGCGTTTATATAGTCATAGAGTAAAACATACCCATTTCACCATTTGTTAAAATACAGGTTATTGACAGTGTGCATTACTTCTAAACAGTGTGTTGAAAAGGAGAGACATTACTCTGCAGACAAAGGTCCATATAATCAAGGCTATGGTCTTCCCAGTGGTCACACACAGTTATAAGAGCTGGACTATAAAGAAGGCAGAAAAACATCAAAGAACTTGATGCCTTTGAACTGTGGTGCTGGAGAAGACTCCTGAAAATCCCTTGGACAGCAAGGAGATCAAATCAATCAATTTTAAGGGAGATAAACCCTGAATATTCACTGGAAGGACTGATGCTGAAGCTCCAGTATTTTGGTCACCTGATATGAACAGATGACTCATTGGAAAAGTCCCCGATGCTTGGAAAGATCGAGGGCAGAAGGAGAAGAGGGCATCAGAGGATGAGATGGGTGGACGGCATCACCGATGTAATGAACATGAACTTGGGCAAACTCCAGGAGATGGTGAGGGACAGGGAGGCCTGGCGTGCTACAGTCCATGGAGTCGCAAAGAGTCAGACACGACTGGGTGACTAAACAACAACAACTATTTCTGTTACCTAAACTGACAGACTTTTTGCCAACAAAAGTCAATCTAGTTAAAGCTATGGTTTTTCCAGTAGTCATGTATGGGTGTAAGAGTTGGACTACAAAGAAAGCTGAGAGCTGAAGAATTGATGTTTCTGAACTGTGGTGTTGGAGAAGACCCTTGAGAGTCCCTTGGACTGCAATCCTAAGGGAATCCTAAGGGAAATCAGTCCTGAATATTCACTGGAAGGACTGATGCTGAAGCTGAAACTCCAATACTTTGGCCACCTGATGCCAAGAACTGACTCTGGAAAAGACCCTGATGCTGGGAAAGATTGAGGGCAGGGGGAGAAGGGGATGACTGAGGATGAGATGGTTGGATGGCATCACCAACTCGATGGACATGAGTCTGAGTAAGCTCCGGGAGTTGGTGATGGACAGGGATGCCTGGTGTGCTGCAGTCTATGGAGTCGCAAAGAGTCAGACATGACTGAGCAACTGAACTGAACTGAAACTGAGAGATCAGTGGCTGCAAGATTTTTACAGACCCTGACAATTGCGCATCCATGCCAAGTTTGACACTTGTCTTCTCTCTTCACTTCCCAATCTGGTCCTTCCATCAGTAGTCACAGCCTCACTGCTGGTCCCTATCCTCTGGCTCTTTCTGCCTCTGCCTTCCAGATCAACAGGTCTTTCTCCACTGGTTTCTCCCGTCTCTCATTTCAGATGCACTCTAAACCTTTTATTTTTTCAACTTTTTAATTTGTTTCAAAGTTAAACCCAAGACACAGTGATGTCATAAGAAATCCATTAAGAAACATTTTTCTAGGTTGAACACCTGTTGCCCCAACAGAGTGTGCGCTTCTCTTGCGTCTCCTGCATTGGCAGGCAGGTTCTTTCCCACTAGTGCCAGCACCCAGTAGCCCCCAGAGAGGTATTTGAATGAATACATGAGGGATGAATGACTAAATGAGACCAGGATTGAAAGACATCATCTCAAATTTCTTTTAATTCAAAACTTGCACTCTCGCTCTGCACTAGCAAAGTCTGAAGGCACCCCCAAAGGCCCTATGGGACTCTGTGCATTGAGTTTTCCACAATGATTTGGCCTGGCCTTGCAGGGAAGTGTCTCACGTAACTGCAAAAACAGTTTGGTTATGGAGGCAACCCAAGCTGCTGTGAAATGTGGTTAAATATTCCCACTCTTCCGTCTCCCTAGAGAAATTCATCCATAAGCCCCTAATAATCAACGTGTCTGCATTTCTGCACATCAGCCAGCAAGGCACAGCAAGAGCATCCTTTCTTCCTCTCTGTCTGAGTCCCTGTTGCTTCTGTAATTGGGGAGGAATTGAATGCTATCCAAATACCAAACCTCCCATATGGCAGACTTACCACGTCCTTGCTGCCGAGATGCATGGCCGTGCTACCTCCGCTCACTGGAGTCTGGCAGAACACAATGCACTCCTTTCCCGACATATATGTTGTCCTCTCTCCCTTTATGAACTTATTAATTTTGTTGGAATAACATATGTACGTGCGTAAATACAAGTTTCATTTTCTTAGGCGTCCTCATAATCATTTGGAGGAGAATAATTTATGGCCCACTAAAGGGGAGTTCTTAAGCTAAACTGTCTTAATTAGGAATTCAGATGTTCCTCTCTTTACTGAAAAATACAGAGCTGCGCAAATGAGACTGGAAACCTGGGCCAAAACAAATGTACATACCCAGGACTTGCGGAATCTCTGGTGAAAAGCATTAGCTTTCCTGAAGCCAGACCAGTCGCCATGGGTTTGTCTCCTTAATGCCAAATCTCACTCTACCTCTTTTTCCCTTCTACGTTTCGGCCTTGTGATGTGGCTCAGGGGCTGAGGGACTCGCACCTCCACAGTTTTCTCTTGTGCGCTTACAAAGGATAAAGTATATATTTCCTAAGAAGTATACATTTCCTAAGACCTTCTTCCTTCCTAAGAAGGTCTCTGATTCTACCTTCTCTTGCATTTTTTTTTTAAGTGAAAGGAAGCTTACGTAATACCACTGAGGGAGTAAGATGAGCCTAGCACGGCAGCTTGCGTATGTGGAGCTGAATGGTTGGAGATTCGGTGCAGCTCCAAGAGGCCAGAAAGCCGGCCTGACCCAAGGTCCTCGCTGTATCTCAGAAGCAAGGCAGCCCAGGGAGGGGAGGGTGTGAGAGCCTCTGCTCTCACACAAGGGCTGCTCCAGGGACCCACTAGCCAGGTGTTGTAGCAGTTCTGAAACTTCAGAGCTTTGTGGGAAATGGCAGTCTGACGTGAAGACTTCAGTCCCCCGGTCTCTCCAGAACTAGGATTACTCCACGAATTCTAATTAAGACCATTCGGAAATATACTATACCCTTTCTGCATCCCAGAGGAGGATGAAACAAGAGAGGAAGAAGGAAAAAACCCAATTTTACAGGAATGGGATTACATCAGGGTTACTGTCATACTTTGCTTTTTGTGTTTTACTTTCATCATTTTCTCATAGCATTACTCTTTTGGAATAGGACTCAAATGATTTCATGCTTCTTGATTCAAGTCTTATTTCTCAAATGTCAACCATTGGTTAAATTTCAAGCATGCTACTATCTACAGAGGAAAGGTCCTTCAAAATGGTATGATTTACAAATAATGTGTTGCCTCACCACCACCACCCCCACCCCCCGCAAAATAATGCAACACGTGGAAAGACACTGGTTCTCATAATTAACTGGCAAACATTCTTCCTTTTTTCAAAACTCTGGGCACTGGCAAAATTTTATGGAAGTAGGTCTCTCCTACACTGCACCTCTGGAAATATAAACTGGTATGACTTTATTGGAAAGTAATTTGGCAACAAGTGTCAAGAGTCTTAAAACTTGAAAATGCTTAAATTCAGAAATTTATTGCTAAGGAACTGTCCCAAGGAAACCATCAATAACGGCAGCTAACATAAAGCCATAAGAACATTCTTGGTAGCATAAAGGCAAAAAAAAAAAAAAAACAACTCAAAAAAACAGAAATAACTTAAATGTCCAACTAGAGGGGATCAATTAAATTACTTTACGATACATATTCAATGGTATACTATATAATCACTAAAATCACATTGTAGATAAATAACTTACTATGAAAAGATGTGCATCACTGCACTGTGAAGAACAAAAAGATTATATAACAGCATATATTGCATTGCTCCCTTAGACCATCTGATGGGAGACGGTCTCTGTAGTTGAATTTTTAAACACAATCACCAGTTATCCCCTTTCTTATTAATGCCTGGTCATCATCCTAGTCAATGATTTCAAAATAAGCAGAAGTTAATTTCTTTCTCATAAAAAAGCAAGAGTTCCATTTTTATAAAGAGATGGAAAGAATACAGAGGTGGAGAAAACATGAATCTACAGATGTATGTTTGTTTTGCGTGTGAGTGTGCATCGGAATGGGTATGTAAACATCCCCACGACTATCCTGGATCTTTTACAATTAAATGAGAGCTATTTTTGGTTAAAGACATCAGAGATATTTACCTGTACCATGTGCTTTCATCACAATGGAGAATCCTAAGCAGTCAGTTCCTTCCCACCAGATCTTCTCAGACAGATTTTGCTTGAGCAGAAGGGGAGGCAGTAGAGAAAGTCAATGTGAAAAGCCTAGACCTGTAATTATAAAAACAACATTCCCACTGAGTTAGGCCGTTTTCTGCAGTCTTCATTCACATGAGCTGAATTCTCAGAAAAGAGAAACATATTTGCATAATCTCTCTCTCCCTCTTTCACACACACACACACACACACACACACACACACACACACACACACACACACACACACTTCTTAATTCAGAATGCCAAAAACTCAGCAAGCAGATCCATGGCAGGTCCTCATCTCTGAGGCTGAGAGGGTTCTGCTGAGGGACTGCTTCCCACCGCACTTCCTGACCTTAGGAACAACACCGCCAAAATACTCTTTTCCTTCCCCTCGTTCTCTGCCTATTGACCTCAAAACTTCAGAGAAATGAGAAACAATTCTTCTGCAGAAAACGTCATAAACATTACTGAATCTGATGCTCTCTGAGATTTTTTTTTCTAACCACAGAGTTAAGCAAGTTCGATACATATATTTACATAGCAGCCTGACTTTCACTTTCAAAACTGAACAGTGCCTCTCTGTCGATGACTCAGGTGAAGCCTGGAATCAGTGATCGTCAAAGTCATCATGGACATTTACTGAACACTGACTATATTCCTGGCACCCCACTCCACCACACCCTGTGAAGTAGTGAAAAATCATTATTACCTGTTATTGACAAGAAAACTGGGCATTTGTATGGCTAACAGATGTTAAAGGCAGTATTTTAAGCCACCATCTTTCACACAAGCCATGCTCATAATTTCGGTGCTATAGATTTCTCCAAAACTGATCTGACTATCAACACTCTTGTACTTATTATAAACACGTCAAGTATGAATTCAGCATCACCTTACTTTTCCCCAGAGTTGATATGTCACCTAAGTTTTAGCATTACTAACTCTTTTTGGATTGGATTGTCCTTTGATTTTAGTTTCCAAACGAAATTGAAATCAACATGTTCCTATTTACATCAGGAGTAAATTCATAGTTATTTCAATAAATTTAAAATGTCAATTAATCCCAAATCCAGATGCCAAAACTCGAAGGAAAAACCTAAAATCTAAATCCTACCCAAATGACTACATGACTAAATTTTATTAGAAAGAAGGCAGATAATAAAATCAAGAGCCATATATGAAGTCCTCATTTAAAATATGGAAGTACAGACAGGAATTTCTATACATTATGCCTATGGAATAAAAAAACATTTAAACATTTTAACTTATTTACAAATTCTACCTACTATAGGTCTTACGATGACTGTGCACAAAATAGAGATGAGCGTATCAAGAAACCAACATAGTTATTTACAGGTCACATATTAATTTCCCTTTCGTACCTATGAACGTTTGCAGTTACTTGCTTGTGCTATTCTGGTTATGCCCCTGTGCCTTTGCACACGCCCCACCCTCTGATGATCATACCTTTCCCCTTTTGCCAACTAGAAAATGCCTACTCATTCTTCAAGGCCAACCTCCAATCTCAATCCCTTTTGATGACTTCCTCGTTTTTCCCTAACGTTTTCTGGAGATCCAAGCAGAGCGGATTCTGCCCTCTCCTGTGTTTCCTTAGCAATGGTACCGGCAGAACCTTAACATCTTCCTTTTTCAAACTATACCCCATATCCAACCATCCAGTCATCGAATCTGCCACCCTCCCCTTCTCCCCTGACCACCACCTCTGCTCCAGGCTGCCCACCGTCACGATTCATCTGGCCTATTCTGTTGGCTTCCCAAGTGGTCTCCCTGCTCCCAGCCCGCCACCCTACAGCCCATCCTCAGAGCCTGCCTAAAGCATGGCAATGTCTTTCTACTGAGCCTGGATTCTGACCATGGCCCCCAGGGCCCAGGGTGGTCCAGCCCTTGCATTATTTTCCTGCCTGCATGCAGCTTTCCTGGCTTACTTTTAATTCCTGGGAAGTACCTTGCTCTCCTAGACCTCAGGGTCTTTGCACACGTCCTCTTCCTTGCTGAGACTTCCCCTCAAATCACGCATATTCTCCACCAAATAACTTGTATTCTTCCCTCCTTTGGCTCAGTCCTTTTCTCCTCAGGGGTCCCTTTCCTCACCTCCTCGGCCAGCTCACTACCCGCTTGTTGTTGTCGTTCAGTTGCTAAGTCGTCCCAACTTGTTGAGACCCCAGGCACTGCAGCACACCAGGCTCCTTTATTCTCCACCATCTCCCAGAATTTGGTCAGATTCATGTCCATTGAGTTGGTGATGCCATATAACCATCTCATCCTCTGCCGCCCCCTTCTCCTTTTGCCTTCAATCTTTCCCAGCATCAAGGATCAGTACCAGTAGCCCTTACTACATACTTAACAGAATCACTCTCTCCTTGGTTATACTGATCACATTTGTAATTTTACTTTGTTAATTTTTAATTAAATTTTTTAAATTAATTTAAATTAAATTAATTGCTGAGATTAATTTTTACTAATTTAGTAAGTTGTTAAATTCATTGATGAATGCTTGTTTCCCTCACCAATTAGTAAGTTCCAGGAAGGCACAACTGTGTAAGTTCTTGTCCATGCTTTTATCCTATTTCAACACAATGCTGTGTACATTATAGGCATTTACTAAAAATTTGCTGAATCCTCTGTCCTCCACTGTCTCCCAGAGTTTGCTCAAATTCATGCCCAATAACACCTTGTACCTACTCCTGTTAAAGCAATTATCATATTTTCTTGTACTTGTGTTTTAGGCAAGTTCATCACTTCCAGGACACTGTTGAGTCTCTTAAAGGCAAGAGCGGGTAGGTACTGCCTCGTTCCACTCTCCTCATGAGTTCAGCACAGCAGCCTGGCACATAGATATTCAATAAATAAGTATCTGTTGAATAAACAAAAGAAAATGTGTGTGTGTGTGTGTGTGTGTGTGTGTGTGTGTGTGTTCAGTCATATCTGACTCTTTGCAACTCTATGGACTATAGCCTGCCAGGCTCCTCTGTCCATGAGATTCTCCAAGCAAGAATACTGGAGTAGGTTGCCATGCCCTCCTTCAGGGGATCTTCCTGACCCAGTCTCTTATGTCTTCTGCATTGGCAGGAGGGTCCTTTACCACTAGGGCCACCTGGAAGCTCCATATATATATACATATATATGAAATATGTGTGAAGCTGCAGACTTGCATATTTTAAATACACTATTGATATAGTATATTTAAATTATTATTATATGTTGTGATGCATAATGGTTACAAATTCATCTGTAAAATGGGCATAAAAACACTCACATAGTAGTTGGGGAAAATATGTGTAAGTAAAAATTATATATATATATAAAATATGTGTAAAGCTCCAGAGTTATACATTTAAAATATTATCATACATTTTATATATACAGAGAGAGAAGGAAATGGCAACTCACTCCAGTAATCTTGCTTGGAAAATCCCATGGACAGAGGAACCTGGCAGGCTACATTCCATAGAGTCGGACATGACTGAAGTGACTAAGCAGCAGCAGTATACATTATATACATATAAGTAAAACATTTGACACTGAGTTCAGAATACTGGAAGCACTTTATGGACATTATCATTAGGGCAACCAAGTTTAATCTATAATTCATGCTTCAAATTTAACAGTTTTACTTGCTAACATATTTTTCTATTAAAACATTAATTAGCATTAGCATCTCCATAAGGTCATAGAGAGATTATCAGAGAGGCCCTCAGTAAACTAAGGATAAAGGAGAGTTTTACTGTCTGCAGCTGAAGGGCCTGTATTGTTTCAGTAATCTGCAATGTATGTGCAGCGGTACAGACACTTCAACAGAAAAGAAGTATGTCTGTCCAGAAGTTATCTATAAAATCTAAATGACAGAAACAGCAAATATTATCATTCAAGTACTATAAATATTTAGCTGAAATAATTAGAAACACTTACTGTGAATTATTTCGTTTGCTAAAAAAAAAAAAACAAGAAAGTGATACATATTCATCTATTTCTTTTAATTACTAAACAGACTTTATAAATATTATGTATTTGTCTAATGAATACGCCATAAATGTTGGTGCTATTCTGGTTTAGAATTGCTAAAATTTAACAGATTATGCAAAGAAGGGAAAAGAAGCAAGAAAATTTTGCAACTGTTTTTTTTGGGGAGGGAAAAATAATGTAAGAATGAACTATTTACAAATGCTACCAGTACACAGTTGAGCAGAATGTACTGGTAATAGTTTATTCTACAAGGCAAACTTATAATTTAGTCTTATGTTGCTCTTTCTGTTGCATACTGGCTGAATTTAAATAATAAATACTATTCTATATATACTGTGTGCCACTGAAATATAAAGTACTATCATTGTATTTTGAGATTTCTATTCTCAATTCATTTTTATCTCCATGATAAATAATAAAACTCAGAGCAAGTCATATTTCTAATTGGGGCTTACCCATCTTCTGAGAAGTAATAGAGTTACAGACGGGAAATGTTATAAAAAATGCTAGCTCCCTTTTTTATTGAAATACAGTGGATTTACAATGTTGTGTTAGTTTCAGATGTACAACAAAGTGATTCAATTACACACATACATATACATATCTTTTTCAGATTCTTTTCCATCATTGATTATTACACAATAATGGATATAGTTCCCATTGCTATACAGTAGATCTTTATTATCTATTTTACATATAGGAATGTGTATCTGTTAACCCCAAACTCTAATTTATGTCAGTTTATCTAAACACTAAACTACCTACATTTACTTAAATGCTAAGTTCCTAATTGTTTTACCAGTAGGATATTAAACTACCTACGTTTACTTAAATGCTAAGTTCCTAATTGTTTTACCAGTAGGATTTTAAACTGAGTTATAATTCTACTCATTGGCTACAACTATCAACCAGTTTAATATGATGCAAATCTAGTGTACCTTGCAACATAATTAAGATGAAAAGGTAGGACAGATAAATTTAGCCAAAAAAAAGTCTTAAATCTACTTAGATAATTTTTCTCTGAATTTCTGAATAATTTCATTATTGTGATGCTTGTGTTAGTGTCATAAAATCTAGTGAAATCTTAGGAATTTATAAGGCAAAATTTCTTTTTACTTATGCCGGTCCTTTAATTGGGAATGCCCTTTTTATTCATTCAAATGCTACTCTTCCTTTAAGATTCAGCTCAGATGTCACCTCCTTGGTGACACGCTTCCACATATACTGTATTTGTCCTATCATGTAATAAATGATCTGTGTCCCTCTCTAGACTCTGAGATGCTTAGAGTCACTGATCAGGTCTCGAATTTTTCATAACAACTTGCACAGTCCTCTGCACATAAAAATTTTCAGAAAAAAAAAAAAATTCTCAGAAAAGACTGGTTCGATGTGTCAATGAACACACACATCCAGATACTCTTAAGACTATGGTGAAAATGTCCCTAAATTGTGATCTGAAGTTAGAGGTTAAAGTAAAAAGAAAATAATTCACTTTTAGTGAAATGAAACTTTTAAGCATTTTCACTTCCAGATGCATCAGCATCACATAAAAGATGTTGGAACTATTTTAGAAAATAGCCATTCTGCACATTTTCCCGTCTGAGAATCGGTCTGAAAAATATCATGTTACACAGGGGGCCTCTGGGTGTTCTCAGGACAAACGTTCAGCTGGGTATTGATTCCACACACTTGTTTAATGGAAATCCAGAGGGAGACTCAACATCCACCACGCCGGCACGTCACGCACTACTCCATGCAGAGAGTAAGGGAGGGTGGGGAGTGGGTGGTTAGAGAGGTTCCCTGGAGACGGCTGTCTTCCCTTCCCAAGACCAGCCAGCACTTCGGCGATGACGCATCCAAGCAGGAGAGGACTTACGCATTCAGAGAAGCTCACACCCGGCCTGATGGGCATTCTCCACTTTCATGGTCATTCTTACTCCCGTGTGGATCAATTTCTCACATATTCCCTTTTAATTTTTCAAGACTGAGCCTTTGCAAATATCTGCCTGGCTGCATTACTTAAGACAGCATCATACACATGCCAAGACCCACCTCACTCAAGGCTAGTTCTGCTCAGAAAAGCACAGTGGGAAGCAAAAGAACAAGTCCCTCCTAACAAGGATCCAAGCTGATCATCCGCATTTGGAACCATTCGTCACTGTTGGGACAATAACTAAGGATTTTCCAGGAGGTCTTGCCAAACCTCCCCTAATGGGTTCTCTTTTCTCCATGGCCCAAGATTTTCTAGGTACTACGCAGGAAGAGGAGCAGAAGGCTTCTGTCAGCCTCATCTTACATCCTCAGCCAGCCAAAACGACTCCAGGGATTTCCCTGTCGGACCACATCTTTTAAGCACCCCGTGTGATGTCAAAACACTGTGGATGATGAAAAGGGACTATGATATGAAATGAGTAAAATATGGGGGCAACAGAGAGATTTCTGACTTATGTTATCACCTTAAAAAATCTGTATTTTCCAAAGGTAATAACGTACAACAGGATGACTGAAGTTCACACTACTGTATGATATAGACGAAACTTGAGAGTAAATCCTCAGAGTTCTCATCACTAGGTAAAAATTTTTTTTTCTCATTTTTGTGTCTCATTTTCCCTTTTTTGTGTCTATATGAGATGATGATTGTTAACTAAACACCATGGTAATCATTCTATGATACACGTACAGTCAAACCATTATGCTATGCACCCTAAACATACATACTGCTGAAAGTCAACTGTATCTCAAAAAGCTGGAAAATAATGCTTAATCCCCCCTATCTTTTGTATTATGCAAACTGTGGAACCCACCTGGTCAGGGAACTGGATCCCACATGCTGCAACTAAAGATCTCGCATACCACAAAGAAGATGGAAGATCCTGAGGGCACCAACTAAGACCAGCAAAGTCAGAAAAATAATTTTTACTTTCTTTTTTTTTTGCTTTACAATGTTATGTCGGTTTCTGCCATATGTCAGTATGAATCAGCCACAGATATACCTACGTCCCCTCCCTCTTGAACCTCCCTCCTATCTCACATTCCATTCCAACCCTCTAGGTTGTCACAGTGCACCGGTCTGAACTCCCTGAGTGATATAGCAAATTCCTATTAGCTATCTACTCTACATATGGTAACACATGTTTCCATGCTACTCTCTCCATTCATCCCACCCCGTCCTTCCCCTACTGTGTCCACAAGTCTGTTCTCTATGTCTACGTCTCCATTGCTGCCCTGCAAATAGGTTCATTGATACCATCATTCTAGATTTCATATATATGTGTTAACATACGATACTTGTTTTTCTCTTTCTGAATTACTTCACTCTGTATAACTCTAGGTTCATCTACCCATTAGAACTTACTCAAATACATTTCTTTGTATGACTGAGTAATATTCCACTGTATATATATATGCCATAGCTTCTTTACTCATTCATCTAGACATGTTAATGGATGTCTGGGTTGTTTCCATGTCCTACCTATTGTAAATAGTGCTGCACTGAATATTGGGGTACATGTGTATTTTTCAATTATGGTTTCCTCAGGGTATAAGCCCAGTAGTGGGATTGTTGGGTCATATGATAATCTTGGGGTTCCCTGGTGGCTCAGAATGTAAAGAATCCACCTGCAATGCAGGAGACCTGGGTTTGATCCCTGAGTTGGGAAGATTCCCCAGAGAAGGGAACGACTACCCGCTCCAGTATTCTTGCCTAGAGAATTCCAAGGACAGAGGAGCCTGGTGGGCTACAGTCCATGGGGTTGCAAAGAGTCAGACACGACTGAGTGACTAACACTTTCCGTTTCACTTCATGGTAGCTTTATTTATAGCTTTTTAAGGAATCTCCATAGTGTTCTCCACTGTAGCCGTATCAATTTATATTCCCACCAACAATGCAAGAGGGCTCCCTTTTCTCCACACTCTCTCCAGCATTTATTGTTTGTAGATTTTTTGATGATGGCCATTTCTGACCAGTGTGAGGTGATACCTCATTGTACTTTTGATTTGCAGTTCTCTAATAATGAGCGATGTTGAGGATCTTTTCATGTGTTTATTAGCCACCTGTATGTTTTCCATGGAGACGTGTCTGTTTGGGTCTTTTGCCCACTTTTTGATTGGGTTGTTTATTTTTCTGGTATTGAGCTACATGAGCTGCTTGAAAAGATAATCCTCAGAATGGGAGAAAATAATAGCAAGTGAAACAACTGACAAAATAAATATTTTTTAAAATAGCCATTAAAACCTCATGAGCTTTTATGTTAGAATAGCAATTTTTTTTAAAATCCCTGTAATTAGGTTTTGCCAGACTTAGGCTTTGAGGAAAAGGCTTCTTCCCTCTCCCAAAGACCAAGGTCAAAGCTGAAGGCTACTGAACTCCAAGTCTGAGGTCCAGATCATCCAGTTCTAACCTTTCCCCCACGTGTATCTACAGACCTGCTGGGTCTGAGGGTAGACTTAGCCAATAGAGGGCAAGAGGAGGGGCAAAGAGTACAATGAACAGAACCTCTTCCTGGGGCAAAAAGTACAATGAACAGAACCTCTTCCTGGTGCAATGGCAACAATGGAAGGACAGCATTAGAGCAGACCCGGAAGTTAATTGGAAGGGTAACTAGTCTACCTTCTTTGACTAACAGGAACAGAGACCAGGGCAGTGGTCAGTGAAACCTAGCCACCTTCGGCCAATATTGTTGCCAACTGTTTTAAGTTTCTTCCCCATGGCCTTTTATTATTGGCAGTAACTGCTCTCTGAATTTTAAATCATCTTGATCGTGTTTTCGCATCCCTTCTCCACTCTGGTCTCTTTCTTACTGGTTAACCCCAACAAGGGCTTCCCAGGTGGCACTAGTAGTAAAGAACCCGCCTGCCAATACAGGAGACTTAAGAGAGGCGGGTTCGACCCCTGGGTCGGGAAGATCTCCTGGAAGAGCACATGGCAACCCAGTCCAGTATTCTTGCCTGGAGAATCCCATGGACAGAGGAACCTGGTGGGCTACAGTCCATAGGGTCACAAAGAGTCGGACACAACTGAAGTGACTTCACACACATGCACACAACCCCAACCAGCAGGGAGATGCATGAAAAGCAGACAGTGAGGTAAGGAGGCACTGCGCACCTTCACCGATGCCAGTGGTCCCCAAATTTTTTGGCAACAGGGATTGGTTTCATGGAAGACAGACTGGGGGTAGAGAGGGGATGGTTTCCGGATGACTCAAGTACGTTACATTTATTGTGCACTTTATTTCCATTGTGATTATATCATCTCCACCTCAGATCATCAGGCATTAGATCCCAGAGGCTGGGGACTCCTCATCTATACAATGAGTGTCTCTGAACGTCTAGATGTGATTAAAAGTCAAACAAACAAGTTAATGTTAGTAGTGCCCAAGCCACCTATTTGAGAATTTTTGTTGTCTATCGGTGAGGTCTTCTGCTTCTTACTAGGTTCTGACACTGTTTAAATTAAGCAGGGCCGAGGGGCCTTACATTAATCATACTAGTGATGCGGCCTCTTTTTAGGCCAGAGAGCTGGAAGCTAGCCAGGCAGTGTGAAGAGAACAGTCTCTCCTTCTTGGTCAAAAACCTCTCCCACTGACTTTCTACTAAGAACATGGTACTGGATGTCCACAAATAGGATGGGGGAAAAATGTGTCTGTAACCGCAGGTGAAATTCCAGATTATGAGACAGCTTTCAAGATCTGCAAAAATACTAAAATCATCACATTTTACAGGATCTCTTTGTTACACTGATATGTAAAAATCCTATTAAAACATCATCATTTGCCAGAACGACAAAAAGCTTTTATTTCAAATGACTTTGTATTCTGATGTTATGATAAAAGTGGGTCTGGCTTTCTATTCAACAACTAGATCATCTTTTCAGGAGAATTCCTGTACTTCAGTTGTAAGTGCTTAATGAGGGACTAATTAGTCCTCCTTCCTCCATCCCTTTAAGCTCCGATGGGAAATGAGGTCACGCCCAAAGTACCAGGTGGAGGTAACATCAACTACTACAGCAGCACAAAGGGCAGCCCTTTCCCAGGGCGAAACAGGTACCAGGTCAAGCCTCCCGCAAGGGCTCTGTTCTCCACTATCAGGCACAGAGTACAAAAAAAGCTAAGTATTTATTATTAGATCTTGCAAAGGCACTGTTGCAGCGCTGGACCAAGGTTCACTGATCTTAGCTCCTCCTCTCCTTCCCTTGCTGCCACATGGCCCCTTCCCGCTCCCTGGTTGGCTGTCCCCTGGGCCCAGACACACACCTCCAGGGAGCCGGGCAGAAGGCGGAACTGTGAGCTGCTGCTCCAACCTGCATCCCTCCTCCTTCCCATCTGCATACCAGCATCATCCAGCGAGCCTCTCAGGTCTAAGACACCATCCCGAGGCGGCTCCGTGGCAGCCTGCCAGTGGTTTGAGCTCCTACTCCCTTCTACAAGAGGCATGGTGAGCAAATTAGAGGTTATAAGCACCTCCAGTGGAAGGAGGAAGATTCCTTCGGGCTTTGTAAGGGAACTTCGTCAGCGGTGTCTCCAAGGTGAAAGACGGATGTGCTCACCCACGCCCCTGAGCCCTGCCGACATCAGTGGACTGTCCCCTTTTGTTGGTTACAATCAAGGGAGTAGGGCAGGAAAATGTTTTCCTTGAGAAGAATGTCTTTCATGTTCAAGGTCACTGCGGACCCAGATAAGCAACATAAATCTGTTTTCAATGTAAGGTACAGCATATTCCTAAATGGTGGTGTTGCCAAATTCATCCTGAAAGAGATGATGTTGGTTCAGTCGCTAAGTCGTGTCCGACTCCTTGCAACCCCCTGGACTGCAGCGCACGAGGCTCCCTGTGTTTCACCATCTCCCCGAGTTTGCTCAAACTCATATCCATTGAGTTGGTGATACCATTCAACCATCTCATCCTCTGTGGCCCTCTTCTCCTTTTGCCTTCAGTCTTTCCCAGCATCAGAGAGAGATGGCTGGGAGTAAAATATTCAGCTCCCAACATGGGTTAAAGTTTTATCAGAAAACCAGGGAAGCACACATCCTGGCCAAGGGACAGCCAAGTGAAGCTGGTGAGTTCTAAACTGTGCTGGAAATAGCACCAGTGGGCAATCTAGGATTAACTAAAAGCAGCAGTTAAGAATGATGCTTTGATGCGTGTTATATAGCTGGTCACACCCTGCAGAGGCTGGTTGCTACTGGGGCGTGGCTTTAAGAGGACAGCCTTCCAAAAACTCAAGGATATCTGAAATTCCATCATTAGAGTCTTTCCTTTGGTTTAAAGATCCCCTCCCTCTCTCTCTTCAAATTTCAGGATAATATGCTATCTTGGAAGTAGACTATCCAGACATCCAAAAAAAGAAACACACACACAAACTATATGGAAAGAGAACAAGTTTTGAATTAAAGCTGAGTATTAAATCCTAGCTTTACCACTTTCCATCTCTGTAACTTTGGGGAAGTTATTTATTGGCTTGACTCTCAAGTTTGTCAACTGTGAAATGAGACAAACACCTGTCTCAGAAGGTTGGTGAAAGATGAAGTTCCATTAAAATTACATAAAAGTACGTGGCCCAGACCACACACATAGCAGACATTCAGACATTAGTTTTCCTCTGTCTTTTTTTTTTTTTTTAACAGAGCAGGTTGTAATAGGGAACAACTGAGGACAACTTGAGGATACTAGCTTCCCGATGTGGAAATAATGAGGAGGTCAGCAAAGATGGAGAAGGAGGTGGCAGGAGAAAGAGCCACCTGGGACCTAGGACAGGACCTGTTTCACAAATGTGCCGAGGTCAGCTCTGCTCAGGGCACATGGTGGCTGCAGACTGGCATTCGTTTGCAACGTAGACCGGCTGACAGGACTGTGAACCCAGAAACGGACCTTCACCAAAAGCCACCCCTAGCCCCTCCCAAGGCTCGCCATTGCCTGGTGTCCAGCTGGGGAGACGAAGTATCGGGGTACATGTGAACAGCCGTCCTTTAGGGTCACCTGCAAGGGGGTAGGTTGGGTGAAGCCATGAGCAGGTGGCAGGCGATTAAATGTAGCTTCCGACTTGCTGAAGCCCAATGATGCCAATCAGACCCCACGGACCCACAGGCCAGATCACTGAGGCTAGAGACTTTCCTGGCAACTTACTGAGGACAAGCCCCACACCAAGGTGTACGTCAAGAGATGGTTCTCTTTTCCTAGACGTCAGCACCTCCACACTTAGGGATCACTCTTTACTCACCCTGGAGAGCCAGCCATCCTTGATTTCCAAGGCATGAGCCAAGCCATCTCACCAATCTCTCAGGTGAATGGACCAAACAGAGGGATAAAAATGGTAGGGGGTGAGGGGCTCTAGAGCAGGCTGATGCTGAAACATATTTTTAAGCTAAGAAGACTTTAGAAATCCAAAAGGCTTCTATGGGACTTCCCTGATGGTCCAGAGGTTAAGAATCCACCTGCCAATGTAGGGGACATGGGTTGGATCCCTGGTCCGGGAAGATACCACATCAGTTTAGTTCAGTCGCTCAGTCGTGTCTGACTCTTTGCAATCTCATGGACTGCAGTACATCAGGTTTCCCTGTCCATCACCAACTCCCGGAGCTTACTCAAACTCATGTCCATCGAGTCGGTAATGCCATCCAACCATCTCATCCTCTGTCGTCCCCTTCTTTTCCTGCCTTCAATCTTTCCCAGCATCAGGGTCTTTTCCAAAGAGTCAGTTGTTCGCGTCAGGTGGCCAAAGTGTTGGAGTTTCAGCTTCAGCATCAGTCCTTCCAACGAATATTCAGGACTGATTTCCCTTAGGATGGACTGGTTGGATCTCCTTGCACACAGGCCACTGGGCAACTAAGCCCCTGTGCCTCAAGTACTGAGCCCGTGCTCTAGAGCCTGTGCTCCACAACAAACAAAGCCACAGCAGTGAGTACCCTGAGCACTGCAATTAGAGAGGAGACCCCGCTCTCCACAACTAGAGAAAGCCTGCACGCAGCAATGAAGACCCAGCACAGTTAAAAATAATTAAAAAAAAAAAAAAAACCCACAGAAGGCCACTATGCAGAACATAAACGTTCCCCAAATTTCCTTCTATAATTGCTGCCCATAAAAATAAGCTTAACCTGTACAAGTAGGAAGGAAAGAGGGATTTTTAATAATAAACAGAAATAGCTAATACAAGTAACAGGGACATTATTTAGAAACACTAATAGGTCAGGATACCAGCCCTTCTGTTACCCCAAAAGGCCTCCTTGGAGCACTGGTAATGTGCAGAACACATTTTGGAGATCACTAAACTGACAGTGTTTACTGCTGTAGTGGTTACTGGAGTGTGACTTCAGCAGATTCACTTTTAGAAAATGTTACAATGCAGAACTGGGAAACAAAAATATACGAGCATGGAAATCTGGTTAGTGGCTTATTGTGCCTTTTTCCTTATGCAACTGTGGTGAATTACTGGCCATTATTTTCTATCTAATAATCAAGATGAATAACCTTGGGTTGATTCCTTCTGTGTATTATCAGTAACAAATGAAAAAATTCCAGTTGACCTTTCCCTAACCCTTAGTACACGTTTGGCCCATTCCTTCCTTCCTTCCTTTGATGAGTTATGCGCATGAAGAATCTGGCATCTTTTTAATACTAGTTGAGCAGAGCCATTATGGAAAGTAAATAAAAACATCATATAATGATTCCCAAAGCCAAAGGAAATGACTTTGGAATATATACATCACTGATTATATTCCTTCAGTACAGATAATTAAAAGTTGACTACAGAATAATATTAAACAGCAGGTACAACTTTTTGAAAATTTTTCCCTGGTTTTAGCTATGCAAAAACACCGACTGAATTGTTCAGTGCTAATCAAATTCATCTCTTCTTAAGAGCAGAGTATAATAAGTGGGTAGCCTAAAAGGAATGCTTTGAACAGAATGCTTCACGATTGTCTGATTAGTCTAAATTTAAAACTCCAACAAAGGCAAGATTATTCTTCTTGAGGTTCAAGATTCACGAGGATTTGGTAATGAAATTCCTTTAGGAGAGCAAATTTTTTTTTTAAAAAAACCTGCTATCTACAAGCTGCCAGTATTTTCTGTCGGTAGAGTGTTTTTAAATCAAAGTCACCATTCATTCAACGATAAATGTTTGTTTGAATAAATGAATGAAAAAAAAGGCCTCAAAATACTTTACAAGTTTAATCATCTCTAAGTTATGAATCAGGCAGGAACTTGTATCATCCCCAAGCGCACAGGCTGAAACGGGTTAAATGTCAGCAATCACTAAGCCAGCCAAAGCCAAACCTGGAAACTGAAGTCATGTCCTTTGATTCTTAGAAAATGACCCAGCTGTTAGGGCTCGTTGCTTAGCGGCCTCACTGCAAACTCTCAATACAATTTGGAATGCATGTTATCTAGGCCAGGTGAGGTAAGATGAAGGAAAACATAACAAAGCCAGCCTTGTTCTGGAAATTATTACAGGTAGTCACCAAAAAAAACAAAAAAAAAATCAAGGGGAAAAAAAGGCAAAAGCTCCATCAAAATGCTAAAATTAAAAATGAAATTCTTAATATCGACATCTTCACTCTAATGAGACACCTAGAGTCAATTACTCAGTGCTAGAATTGATACTATACCGAGAGTGAGAAAAAAAAAAACGAGACTGCAGGATACCGGATAAGAGGTGGAGCCCAAAGTCTCCCCAGGGGCCTTCGAGTTTATTCTTCCAGGAACACTGCTAACACCCATCTTTTTCCGTTCTGACCTTCTAACAGGATGCAATCCCTGAGCCAGCCAGACACTTAAAATCTATTTGTTTCAATAACTCAGAGAAGAAATGTAACTAGAAGATTTTTTTGCAAGTGGAATCTATTTGGCAAGAGGAATCTGTTTCTATGAGAAAATTCTCATGCATTTCAAGAGTGAGGGTTCGCAAATCGTAAATCTTGAAGTTTTCAAAATTCATGCCAAGGGAATGAATATTACCCCCACGCTAAACTATCCTTGGTGAGCTAAGCATAAGCAACAAAGCATGTGCCCCAATATCTATTTTTCTGATCTCAGAGCTGTCCAGACCCAAATTGTCACAGGATCCTTCCCCTACGGTGCCTCCCCGTAGGCCCCAGGGGTTTCTGCTCTGTCTTTTCCACCCCTACCCTGTGGACATTAACACCAGTGAGACATCATATTGTTTCAATATGAATATTCATCATTGTTTTGCCTCCTAAAAATTTTTTATTTAAAACCTTTTCATTTTTAAATTGAGGAATCAAAAGCTGTGCTTGCCTTTAAATTCCATCATCAGCTAGCAGCCAACCTTCTGATCTGGGAGACAAGATAAGGTAACTCCCTTATTTTTAAAAGCTTACTTTGTTTCTTGTGCAGGCCTGCCATAAAAATCGCTGAAATCGCAGGCCGGGTTCATACTCCACTATGACTGTGGGCAAAAACTCTGTAACTGAGTCTCAATTACTTGTGTATGAAGTAGGAATTCTTATCACAGAATATAATAATAATTAGGAGACAATGATCATCAAGTGGTTGGCATATTGTTATCTTAAAGGCTAAACCACGCCTGGAAAGGACACAGTGGTTCCCAAGTGTAGCTAAATGCAGCCCAGGGCTGATTCAGCCACATTTCCTAAGGGCCAGAATCACTGAGAACCTAAGAGCCTGATTCTTACCGGTTTCTCCAAGCTCATGGCCTCGGGCCATGGAGCCAGGCGCCCCCTGCAGGCATGCTTGGGATTAGTCCTTCTCTGTTACTCTTTTTCTCTGGCCCTTCGCCTGCCTGACAGCATCTCAGCCCTTCCTCACTCCTCTCCCCTCCTCCTCACCCCCCGGTCCAGGAAGCCCAGAGACACCGTGCCATTCCGCACTGTGCCCCGCCTCCCAGTCTCCACCCTCCATCTTGGGGCAGTGTAGACACAGATTCAACATTCCCTGGGAAACCCAAAAGCCCGTGTGACTGGCTTTACTGCAATATTCGCTTACAGACTGAATCCGCAGAATCTCTGAGGTCGGCCTGTATGGATTTTTCATGGGGAAACCTCCAACAGCCCCCGCAGTTGAGTTTACACAGCCTTCAGCCCCTGGCAGCCAAGGGCCTAATTTAAAACAAATTTCCCACAAGGAAAGACACATTGTGAGAAGGGCAGAGAGGACCCAGGAGAGAGAGAGAGGGCCCCACCCCACCGTAAATGGGGGAGGAAGGCTTGCAAAAACACTAGGTTTGGCTCAGGCTTCTTGAGGCGGTCTGAGCTTGATTTAATTTTTTTTCTTTTTTGACCATGCTGCATAGGGCAATCTTAGTTCCCCGACCAGGGATCAAACCCACGCCCCTCTGCATTGGAAACACACAGTCTTAACCACTGAACCACCAAGGAAGTCCCTCAGCTGAATCATACAAATCAAATATCACCCTTTTGCAAGGTTTGGAGAGGCAGGAGAGGACAAAACCACAAGAGAACAGGGAGCCTTCAACCAGAAACGGGAGGCATGGATGCTGAGTTGGGCTAACAAGCAGAGACGAAGCTGCAGAGAGGGAAAGAAATAAGTGGACTGAGCCGGGGGGGGGGGGGGCACCCCAAGGTGAGATTCATGGAAGGCAATGCAGGGGATGTTTGCAGGCAGCACCCCGGGGGCTCTCAGGTGGCATCAGGGATGCAGGCTGGGACCCCAACAGTTCTGTCGTCTCTGCCAGGATTATGCAGCTCAGCATCTGGAAGCACTACCCTGGAAGCATCAGGACTTGGTGGGAAGGGCCACAGAAGCCAGATCCACAAACCAGGCAGCTCCTTGTCCAGTCCTGTCCTGGAATAAGACCTTGTGGACGGGAGATCATTCAAGGGCCTTTGACCAGATCTGAGCACAGCAAGAAGACCATGGGGAACAGCTGCAGGCACTTCCCTCAAATAGAGAAAGAAGAGTAGGATCACGAAAATGCTTCACTCTTGGGTTTTTGGAGGAGGTGGGTTCAGGGAAGCCCAGCTGTTCCAGGTGGGACTCAGGTCGGGCACACGTGATCCTACCTCTACACACGTGTACGTATCATACAATGTACTGCGTTGGGAGAAAGAAAACCACACTAATTATAGACATTAGGAAGCAAATCAAGGAGTGAAAAATTATCCAAATTACTTGAATGGTGTAACAGTAGTACAGATTAGAGTCATTTACAGAAAAACTGCTTCCACTAATGCCCCAAGACCATGTAGCACAATACCAATGAAATGTATCATGAACTGCGTGTGCGATCAACTCACTTGTGTAAGTTACATTTTATGACAACACTAAATTCTGTTTTATGTGTTCAGGCTTCCGATGTTGCAATGTATATAACTGCAGAGTCCGGGAGTCTGCAGAGTCATGGCTTAGGGATAGCCCTCACTTTAACCCTTTCGTTTGAGATGAAACAGAGGTGAGATGAAGAAGCCAGGGCTAACAGAGCGTCTGGGTTTCTCAAGGCTGCAGGAGGGTTTGTTTAGAGCAGGGGATATACGAGCTGCTCTCCATCCCCACCCTGCTACAGTACAGGCTGCGTGCTTAGTTGGTAAATCATGTCTTTGCAACCCCATGGACTGTAGCCTGCCAGGCTCCTCTGTTCGTGGGATTTTCCAGGCAAGAACACTGGAGTGGGTTGCCATTCCCCTCTCCAGGGGATCTTCCCAACCCAAGGTTGATCAAGCTTGTGTTTCCTGCATTGCAGGCGGATTCTTTACCCACTGAGCCACCTGGCAATCCTGAAAATGCTGTGTGCTTGGACAACACAGCAAGGTCATAGTCCCATACTTCTCATTCTGCAAGACTATTTGCTCACAATTCAGAGTTAATTCAAGGACCTTGAGAAAGAGGTATGATGCTTGGAGGGATGGGGTAAGCTCAGAAAGAGATGTTGGGAGCTTTCAGCTAAGCAACTTTTGGATGATATGATCTTTGGAAGAATTTACAGTCTCTGTTAAGAAAGTCAATAGGAGTGTAGCATGAGTCAGCAGGAACAGTATAGGTTAGCAGTCAAATACCACAGTATGAGCCTCAAAGCTTACTAGCTACGTGGCCTAGGACAGTTATAGAAACTTTTCAAGCCTATAGTCTCTTTTTCAAGCCTATAGCCATAAACTTTTCAAGTCTTTAGCCATAAAATGGGCAAAAACGGTCATTTATTCAAAGAGTTATAAGAGTAGACGAAATTATATATTAAGAACAACTAGGGAATTCCCTGGTGGTCCAGCGGTTAGGACTCTGTGCTTCCACTGCAGGAAGCATGCGTTCAATCCCTGGTCAGGGAACTTGTATGTTGCGGAGCAGCCCCAATAATAATACTAAAATAAGATTAAACACTAAAAAAAAAGAGCACTGAGCACAGCTAGGTGAAAGAGAGAGAAGAGAGACGTAGACCTGGATATTCTGGCAAGCAAGCAAACCAGCTCTACCTCTGTCTTTTCTCTCTTTCACAGAGTGTCTTTCACACACACACACACACACACACACACACACACACACAATCACCAAGGTCTTCCTTTTCTGAATCACCTTTGTTGTCAATCATTGAAGCTCAGTCAGTGAAAGGGAAGAAAACGCAAGCCAGTAAATGAGACTCCTGCGGATCCACTAAGTCCCCGCCCACCTTATGCCTTGTGTGCCCTTAGCCTCTATTTTGCTGCTTCTGATTACGCTGTGTTCAGATGTGGAGAGAACTATTTTCTTTCACTCTTATTCAAAGACATGGGACATTATTGTTCTTTGTTTCCTTAAAACACGTTGGCATTCTTGCTCTTCCTTCTAGGAGAGGGACTGCAAGGGTGACTGAAGCTTCTGGGGTGAAGCAATCATCTGCTGGGCTGAAAAACCAGAACCCAGCTGCCACTCACCACCAGGAAAAGCACACAGGGTAAAACCAGCATCCCTTGAAGTCATCAGCATCAGTGAAGGTGAGGTGACTGGTGCTACTCAGATGTGCTGTGTCTGACTGGACCGCACAGCCTGAGCCTCGTGGGGACCATCATAAGATACAGGATAAAGGGGGCTTCCCTGGTGGTCCAGTGGCTAAGACTATGCACAGGGGCCTGGGTTCACCCTCTGGTCATGGGACTAGATCCTACATGCCACAATGCAGTCATCAGTTCAGTTCAGTTGCTCAGTCGTGTCCGACTCTTTGCGACCCCAAGGACTGCAGCACGCCAGGCCTCCCTGTCCATTCCCGACTCCCGGAGCTTGCTCAAACTCGTGTACATTGAGTTGGAGATGCCATCCAACCATCTCATCTCACAACGCAGCCATACACATAAATAAATATTTTTAAACAAGATACAGGACACAAGTGTGGCTCTTGTTTTCTTCTCATGATGCTACCGTTTCAAGGAGAGTCACAAATCACATGGCTGCATCAGCGCCCTATGCTATGCTTTCTACAGTCTTATGAATGATGACGGCCTGTGTCTGTTGCCCTGATCTGTTTTCCAGCACTGGTGCATATTTCCCCCTATATTTACAGTCTTTTGTTACTGATATTGAGATTGGTGATGGACTTCAAAGGCAGCAGATACAGAGAAGCAAGGTAAAATAATAAATAAGGCTGATCTGATGATTAGATAAACTTGATTATCTGAGCATGCATCGTCTGCACAGGGACTCATGGAATGTTAACAAAAACTAAGCACATGTCAGGCCACCAAGGAAACTTGACTACGTCTTGATATTCGGTGATCCCAATGCAGAAAAACTCCACAGTAATAAATGAAAGCATAAACAATTCAAATAAATTTGTATACACTTAAAAAATACCCTTCTAAAGAGATTTACAGTCTGAGAAACACTAAATTATATAACTGCAGCTTGAGACAATAAGGATAGAGAACATAATGTAACCAGAACTCAGAGGCAAAGACCTGAAATATTTTCAACGTTAAGGAAAACCCAAAACTAAAGAATAATTAACTCAAGAAATTAGAAAAGGGAAATGAACCTAGGGAAAGCAAAATGAAGGTAAAAAACACAAAAATAATGAAAGACGTTCAAAACTTTACATAGAAAAAATTTCAAAAGGCAGTCCTCAAAATCCCTAAAGAAAATAGATTTACTGCTAGCTAAATGGATGCTCCAAAGAATGAGCAATTAAATCAAATTGAAAATGAGAAGCACGATAAAACTAAAAATATTGAGGATATTCATAATTTTAAGAATGTGTAATATGTTTCTATGTTAATAAAATTTTAAATATAGAAATAGCAGATTTTCTAGACAAACTGAAATCTTTAATATTAATTTCAGAAGTAAAAATCTTGATCAGAAAACTTACTGTGGAAAAAAGTTGTAGGTGGTCTTGCATTAATTTTTTTTTTAAAAGGATCTGTGTCAAATAATTTGGAGGACAAATAATTTCAAAGCTTTCCAGAATGGACATAATATGTAAATTACATTATGCAATTCACAGCATTGCCAGGTTAAAAGAAAAAAAAATTATCGTATTAAAGATGTTTAAAGACATTTTATAAAAAATTTCTATAGGAAGTGCTATTGAAAATTCAAATAGAATACTATTTATTTGCCACAATATAGGATGCTTGCCAAACCAATAACCAACATCTCATTAGAAATTAAAAAGAAGAGTCAATAAAGAGTCAATAATTAAATTCAGGAAGTCAAGCATACCTCGTCTACCATTGTAATTTAACATGGCATTGGGATGTTCTAGGAGAAATGAAAGTTAAAAACATTAAAATGTAGGAGACAATATCTTCATTAGTAGAAATGCTGCGCTGTGCTTAGTCGCTCAGTCATGTCTGACTCTGCGATCCTATGGACTGTAGCCCAACAGGCTCCTCTGTCCATGGAATTCTCCAGGCAAGAATACTAGAGTGGGTTGCCATGCCCTTCTCCAGGGGATCTTCCAAACCCAGGGATCAAACTCAGGTCTTCTGCATTGCAGGCGAATTCTTTACAGTCTGAGCTACTAGAACATCTAAAGGACTTAGCTGAAAGATTACCAGAATTTAGCAAGGCCGATAAGATGGCCAGTTATTAGAAGATTCACATGTGCGTGCACATGTGTGCACACAGACATATGTGTGTGTTATATATACACACATATATATATATGTGTTTTTCAGTTTTTCTATAAACTAGCAGTAAGGGAAATATAGAATATAGTATAAAAATATATAAAATATATAAAAATATGGTGGAAACAAAGATCAAATGCACAATTATAACCAATACTGTAAAATCCCCAAGGAAAACTTATTAAAAACTCAAATCCAATGAAAATAGGAATGTAAACTAAGGGACAATAAAAGTCTTGAATAAGACTATATATTTGGATCAAAAGTTTCAAGCATGTAACAACTTAAACACTCTCCAGTTTAATATGCAATCTATGACAGCTAAAATTATTTTGAAAAAAAGTTTTAAAATCTGAATGTAAGGGCCAGTTGGTTCAATTTGTTAGCATGTGGTGCTAGTAAAATCTGACCAAATTAGTCTTATGTTCACATGGAAGAATAAATGAATAGGCTTAAAATAGCTCTTTGGGAAAATTTGGGGAAAAAATTATATGGAAGAATCTAAGACTACTTATGCTAAAAATATTAAAACTATAGAACCACTAATGTGCACAATCACAAAGATCAAGAGAACAAAATATAATGCTCAGAAATAAACTCAAGTCATAAAAGTATTTATTACCTGATGAAGGTAGTGTTTCCTACCCATGGGGAAAAGAATATGAAATAAATGACACGAGAAGAACCAATAAAACTATTTGGCAAAAGTTCATTTGATTCTCATGTCTGAGGTCACACATCAAAAGATCTCTAAATATAAACTATGGGGTAGTAAAAGACTAGAAGAAAGTTATAGGCCATGATTTGTCCGATTTCAGTGAACGGAATGCTTTTCTAGGTTAAAAAAACAAAACAAAATCACTAATATATTTCACTACACAAACACTTTTAATATTTGTTACATCAAAATCACCATAAATAAAACTCAAGGGAAAATATCAAAGTGAGAAAATACTGTAACACCACTGAGAGTTAATATCCTTAATATAAAATGTGTGTCTATACACAGAAATCTTTTATATGTATACTTATATATGTAATGAGTAAACGAGTTCAAGATATACATCCTAACACGAAAACAAGCAAAGAACATAGTCAATTTAAAAAGAAATATAAAAAATATAAGAATAAATGTCCAACTTCATTCAAAACCACATCAAAAAAAACCCAAAAGCAAATTAAAACAAGATGCAATTTTTAGTTTATCAAATTGGCAAGGGTTTTCCTTGTTTTTATTGTTTAATTATAGTACTTGGCATTGTCCAAGAGTGCAGACACATATACACTCTTTATCCTGGTTGGTAAAGGATAAAATACAGTACTTGAATGCTATATATCAAAAATCTTATAAAGACTTACTATTTGAGCCGACAGTTCTAGTTCTAGAAATGAATCCCAAGGAAACAATCAGAAATGTCCAAAAAAGATAGACGTCCAAGAAAATTCAGCACAGCCGTACTAACAATAGCAAAAAATCTGGAGAATTAAATGTTCAGCACATTAGATTGCTTATGTAAATTACAGTATCCATAAGAGATGTGGAACTCTATAGCAATAAAGTCATGCTATGTGGGATTGAAAAGACCATTGATAAGAGCAGTTCACAAACAATCCAACCAGCGCGATCCCTTAGTGATAAGATGTATATGCCTAGAAACGCTAAAAATGGCCACAGTTATCTTGCGGGTGATTTGCCCTTCATTTTCTTCTCGTTTTTCACTAACTGAATATATATCGCTTCTGCAATCAAAGGAACAAGAGATGGAACAGGCTTTTCAGTCATACTGCTTCGACTCAGATCACAGCTCTGTCATGCAAGCTCTGCAGCCCTGGACAAACTACTTCCCCTCTCTGAGCCTCAACTTCCTCATCTCTCGATGGGACTAGTATCGGTATCTACCAGGTTGGGCTGCTGTGACCATCGAATTTTACGGTGTACACAGAGCACTGAGTACAGTATCTGGAAATAATAGTGCTCAATGAATATTAGTATTATTTTGGTTTTAAAACAACAATTACACACACACACACCCCTCAACATTCAGAAAACCCAACACTCAGAAAACTCAACATTCAGAAAACTAAGATCATGGCATCGGGTCCCATCACTTCATGGCAAATAGATGGGGAAACAATGGAAACAGTGACAGACTTTATTTTGGGGGGGCTCCAAAATCACTGCAGATGGTGACTGTAGCCATGAAATTAAAAGATGGTTGCTCCTTGGAAGAAAAGCTATGGTCAACCTAGACAGCATATTAAAAAGCAGAGACATTACTTTACCAACAAAGGTCCGGCTAGTCAAAGCTATGGTTTTTCCAGTAGTTATGTATGGATGTGTGAGTTGGATTATAAAGAAAGCTGAGCACCGAAGAATTGATGCTTTTGAACTGTGGTGTTGGAGAAGACTCTCGAGAGTCCCTTGGACTGCAAGGAGATCCAACCAGTCCATCCTAAAGGAGATCAGTCCTGGGTGTTCATTGGAAGGACTGATGTTGAAGCTGAAATTCTAATACTTTGGCCACCTGAGGCAAAGAACTGACTCACTGGAAAAGACCCTGATGCTGGGAAAGATTGAAGGCTGGGAGGAGAAGGGGACAACAGAAGATGAGATGGTTGGATGGCATCACCAACGCGATGCACGTGAGTTTGAGTAGGCTCCGGGAGTTGGTGATGGACAGGGAAGCTTTGGGTGCTGCAGTCCATGGGGTCGCCACGAGTTGGACACAACTGAACTGAACACACCATCCCCACCTCCAAACTTCTATAATACAAAAAACTTTGTCTGAATTTATTTTTACGCCAGAGGAAACGTAGAAGCCTTCAAAGGTTGTATAGTCGCCAAAATGCTATTCATATTTACTCTCTTTCCCCTTCTCTGTCCCTGCCTCTCTTTCTCTCTTTCCATCTCTTTCTCTCTTCTTCTCTCTCTGTCTTTTTTTCTCTCTCCTTCTCTCTCTCTTTTTCCTCTCTGTCACACACACACACACACACACACACACACACACACACACACACACACACACTCCCCAAGATTACGGTCTACATGCCCTAGGATCCTGAGAAGTTTGGGCCACAGCTAATAATGCAGCCCTAACAGAGACCATCTGAGCTCTGCAACTGTCTGCCATGGTCAACCAAGGTCAAAAAGAGATGGCTTTGATAAAGAAGCCAGATGACCTAGGAGAACAGAGGCTGCTGATAACCAACTGGCCAACATGTGATCCAAGAAAAGGCTTTTACTGTTCTGCAGCACATTTGGCTTTACAGCTGAATGAGAAAAGCATGAGGGAAGGAGCCCAGACATGGAGTCGGGACACCCAGGTTCTAGGACCCTCACCAGCCTTCAGGACCACACAGTCTCACTGACCAAATGAGAATGCTCTGGGCCTCCACCAAGATCTGAGGTTCTATTAAAACGGATGAAAATCTCAGTTTAGAACACTAGTTGTTTTATAGGTAACTTCAAATCTGGCTCCTGTACCCCAAAACATGCCAAAGAAAAGTAAAAGAATAAACAAAGCAGCCCAGGCATCTGCAATTTTTATTCTGCTTTTCCCATCTGTGTTATTTCCCTAAATCGAGCAGAGGTGGAACAGTGACAAAGGAGTACAGATTACAAAGCAGCACATGTCCAGGACAAGGTCATTAGATGCCATCAGAAACGGTCTCATGACACATGCATTTGAGAGATAACACAGCTCGGTGGGTTATCTACGAACCCTTCCCACTCAAAGTCTCGTCTGTTGCACTCACAAACCCACTGTGGTCTCCAAGCCTAGACAGTAGCATTAAACGGGACATGCGATGTCAGCTGGAGAAGGCAAGACAATCCAAAGAAAAATAAATGGCTGACTCTGAAATGGGGTGGGGTGGGAAAATCTTTGCACATGCAAAACAGAAACAGTCCTAAAAGGGGACATAATGATTTGTTATAAAGGTGCATTCAGGTGCATTCATCTGAAAAGGAGAGATGCTCTATGCAAAAGAAAAAAAAAAGTCACATCAGTGACAGATGATAGAAGGCAGCAGACTGGAGCATTTAGAACAGGCTTTGGAGTCAGACACCCTGGCTATAAATTCCAGTTGCCACCACTCCCCTCCGAACCTTCATTTTTTAGACCAACAGAATGGTTGTAGCACTATCTATATCAGAGTTACTGAAATGATTCACAGTCATTCACTCACTCAGTGTATAATTACTAAGCTTCTATATGGGCTGGGCCCAAATGCTAGAGTGAAAAGAGTGAGAGAAACAGGCAGGGCCTCCACTTACATAGACTCTACGTCTTTCTTAGATTTGAGTGGAAGAAGAGAGTCAAAGAAATATATGTAAGGCCAATAAGGAAAAATTAAACCAGTTACAGGGATGGAAAGTGATGAGGGTGTTATTTCAGTTAAAGTGACATTTGAGCAGACACCTGGATGGAGAGAGAGAGAGTGAGTCATCAGAAGGGGGAAGAAATCAAGTAGCGGGACCAGTAAGGTAGAGACCCTGAGGCAGGAAGAAGTTTGCATTCAGTGGGATGTTTGTAAGAAGCGTGTGAGCTCAGGGCTCAAAAGAGCATGTGGTCCAGATGGTGAGGGTGATGATGGTGATGGTGATGGTGATGGTGGTGATGCTGATGATGGCTATGATGCCGGTGGTGATGATGGTGATGTTCACGGTGATAACCAAACAACAGAGTTCAAAGGATGTGAGAATAGACACAGCCCACGTTCACTAAAGTAACAGAGTGACAAAATTAGTACTGAACACAGGAAGTACTGATTAGGATCTGGACTAATTTTCATTTATTAAAAATTGCAGCTCTATTTTTAGTTATATCCTTTAATCTGACTTCATTCAAGAAAAGCTTCTCTCTGAACATTCTATTTCAGGAATGTAAAATTTTTAAAATAACAATATTCTTTATGCATGATTTGTTTTTTACTCAGCCATCTTTCTGTTGGCTTTTAGTCTGCTAGTGTAGCGTGTATGTGGTGTTTTAAAGACTTATTATGCAGGGTACTTAGAAATTTCATAGGAGCATTTAAATGGCAGAAAGAGCTGGTAGCTCTCATTTCCACATATATACTCTGCCACAGAAGTGTTTCAATATATATCCTTTGAGGCTTTTAGTCTTTTCTGAACTGTCTCAGGGTGAAATTCTACTTTACTTAAGTTATGGATACTTTTGAAATTTTATAAACAGATTTATTGATATAATAAGAATTTTTCTGCAACCATTTTTCGTTTGTTTTTTTTTTTTTGCTTAATATCAGGTTGTTGAGATTTATTTGTATCACTCTGTATCGTTTTACATCATTTCATTTTCACTGCTGCACCATATTCTATTATTTGGTCATATTATAATTTGCTGTTGTGCTTTGATAAACATTGGGGTGGTTTGCATTCATTTTGTAAACCATTATTAATATCAGAAGAGCTGTAGTGGACAGCAAACGTGTTTTCTGGTACATGTGTACCAAAGATTTCCTTAGGAAGAGACTTAAAAGGAACACTGCCTCATCACTAGATATATATATATATACCCATCTTCACTGGATAATGCTTAACTGTTTTCCTAAATGTTTGCACCAATTAACACTCCCACCAGAAGTAGATAAGTATGAAATGCCATTTTTCTAACTTAGACCAAAATATCCTCTTTGCCACAGGGGATTCCAGACCTCAAATAACTCAAGTGCCTGTTCCATCTACAGCCTCAGTCAATTCAAAACTGGTCTTTGAACAAATCTAGACTTAAGGAAATTTCAGTTCTGTTGAATTTCTGGCTCACTCATTACAATCAACTTTGCAAGCAAACAATATCCTCACAGAAACAATAATAAATAATCACATATTGCTGATGCCAGGATGCAAAATGAAGATGTTTCAAGGAAAACAAACATGCTTACAAAAATATTTTGGTTATGTGAATTAATCTGAACCAAACTAAGCGTCATCTAGATATTTGTCCCTAACCCTTTATTAAATAAAGTTGCCTTTATTCCATGGCATTTTTATTACTGAACTGACCAGATTTAAAAAAAATGTGTGCAATAAGGAAAAAAGTACTGAATTTACTCTCTTCAAAAATTTATCAGTTATGAATATACTAAAAACTATAGAGTTGTATACTTTATAGGGATGCACTTATGGTATGTGGATTATATCTTAAAGCTGTGATTAAAAAGCATATCATCTGAGCGAAATAAGCCAGTTACCAAAGGACGAACACTGTATGATTCCACATATATTAGATACCTAGTGCAGTCAGATTCATAGAGACAGAAAGCAGAAGGGCGGTTGCCAGCGGTGGAGGGAGGCGCGAATGTGGAGTTATGGTTTAATGGGTACAGAATTTCAGTTTTGCAAAACAGAAAGAGTTCCAGAGGTGGATGGTGGTGATGGTGGCACAACACTATGAATGAACTTAATGCCAACGAACCTCACACTCGAAAATGGTTAAGATGGCAAATTTTATCTCGTGAGTATTTTCCTACACATCAGAAGTGAAGGTGGCTGTTTTGTTTCGGTATCAGGTCATATTCAAGCAAAGACAGGAGTTCTTTTTGCATAAAGTCAAAGGGATTGTGCACCATAGATTGGGCACTGCATTCATTCCTTTCTTTAATTCTCATAAGCAATGCCAAATTCCAGCGCACAAATGCTGCAGCAGCATAGACCGTGGGTGAGAAGAAGGTTTAAAACAAAATCGTGAGAGTCTAAAGGTACTGCTCACAGTGCAACCTTGACACGACAATTTTGCAAAAACAAGGGCTTATATTTAACAGAATATGCCACGATTCAGAAAATGCTACTACCATATGCCCGAGGGGACTGAGTCACGCCTGCAGTTAAACTTTAACTCCTGAATTTTTTGACTTTCTGTATGTTTAAATTCTCATCACACCACAGCTTCAACCTTTGTTTCTGTCACTGATCATACGATGCCTCTCTTATCGTTTGACATAATCCCTGCCAGGCATGCCATGCCTGTTTTTGAACAGCCCTGAGGTTCAGAGGACACCATGAGAAATGTTAAACAATAAAAACTGTCAGCGATGACTGGAAATGGAAAAACAGCCCAGCCTTTTTTTGATGCCATCTTTATGCCTAGAACAACCTTCCCACTCTCACCCCCACATCCATCAAGTGCGCTGCATCTCTTCCTTCTTGCAAAGTTCACCTTAATTCACTTCTCTGGGACTCTATAATGAAGGCAGCTGTGATTACAGCAGAAGCGGAGAAGAGAATCCTATCCGCCCCTGAGGGGGAAAGAAATGAGTGCTAATTTCTGTCCGTAAGTCTAAAAGGGGCAAACTGCGCAGATTACATTTTTTTCCTTGAGATGATTTTTGTAATTACATTTTTTGTTGAAGTATAGTTGATATACGATCTTTCAGGTATACAGCAAAGTGATCCCGTTATACATCATATGCTATATATACTCTTTTTCAGATTTGTTTCCAATATAGGTTACTATAAGATATTGACTACAGTTCCCTGTGCTATATGTAGGTCCCTGTTGTTTATCGCTTTTATATATAATAGCCTGTATCTGTCAACTCCAAATTCCAAATTTATCGCTCCCCACACTTTCCCCTTTGGTAACCATAAGTTTGTTTTTTATGTCTATTTCTCACAGATTACGTTTTTAATGTGCATGCGTGTGTACTAAGTTGCTTCAGCCGTGTCCACCTCTGTGATGCTATGGACTGCAACCCACCAGGCTCCTCTGTCCATGAGATTCTCCAAGCAATAGTACTGGAGTGGGTTGCCGTGCCCTCCTCCCAAGGGATCTTCCGGATGTGGAGATCAAACCTATGTCTCTTATGTCTCCTGCACTGGCAGGTGGGTGGGTTCTTTACCACTAGCGCCACCTGGGAAGCCCTTTTCAGTGTATGCTGCTGCTAAGTCGCGTCAGTCGTGTCCGACTCTGCGACCCCATAGACGGCAGCCCACCAGGCTCCGCCGTCCCTAGGTTTCTCCAGGCAAGAACACTGGAGTGGGTTGCCATTTCCTTCTCCTTGGCTGTGCAATAACTTATATCTGTTTTTTCCATCTTTGCTCTAAGAATCTTCCATGATCCCCAACAACCAGGCATTCTTGAGGGCCCTGAGGATTTAGGATGGCCTGCCTGTCACTTACAAGGCACTGAGTCAAACAAACAGTGTGTGATTCACAGTGTTCCTGCTCGGAAGCCCACAGTCTTTCTGGGGAGGCAAGGCAGGCATCACATGCAAAGAGTTAGTAATAGTAGGCGATTTTTCAATTTACACACGCTTATTCAGCAAATATTTACTGAAGACCTACTAAATGCCAGGCATCCTGCCAGACGTTGGGGACAAAAATATGACTAAGACATGGGCCTAGGAGAGAGACAGGTGGGGTTCAGTGTAGAACCATTTTATCATGGAGCCATCAGAACACTAGTAGGTGGTAAAATTAGCAGCTTCCCTCTCTCCAAAAAAAAAAAAAAAGCACTGAGCACTTAAGTAATCCAGTTCCTGACTGAGTAAGCATTCTGGCCATGAAAGAACATATTTGGAATGAATACAGTGATGCTGAAGCTTGAATACTCTGACCACCTGATGTCAAGAGCCGACTCACTGGAAAAGACCCTGATGCTGGGAAAGATTTGAGGGCAGGAGGAGAAGAGGGTGACAGAGGATGAGATGGTTGAATGGCATCACCGACTCAATGGACATCAGTTTGAACAAACTGTGGGAGATGGTGAAGGACAGGGAAGCCTAGCGTGCTGCAGTCCATGGGGTTGCAAAGAGTTGAACACAACCGAGTGACTGAAAAACAACAGGGATACCTTCTGATGCTTTCCTCTTTAGAACCAGCATTCCAGGCACACAAATGCTCCAATAATCACTGAGAGGCAAATGACCAGCTGCCCCTGATGCAAATTTGCCCCCATGGAAGGACAGGAACTCGGGTTGGCACATGGACTTCCTCTTTCATAACAGTCTTCACAAATCCTGTTTTTTCTGTCTTCCCTGAAAGGCCCTAACCTCAAAGAAGGCAGAAGGCGAGCCCTGTGTGCATTTTCCCCAGCAGCTAGTAGGATGCGTGATACAGACTGAGCAATTAAAAACATTTATGACATTAGCTGGAGAAGGAAATGGCTACCCATTTCAATACACTTGCCTGGAGAATCCCATGGACAGAGGAGCCTGGCGGGCTATAGTCCATGGGGTCGCAAAGAGTCAGATACAACTGAAGCGACTCAGCATGCACACACGCTCAATAGTGTATATGCGTCATCTGTTTCATCTGCTTCTTGAACCACTGCATCAACATCACCCAACATCCAAGTCCAAGATCCTCTCCCAACAAATCTTCTAATTCAAAAGGGACAGACGCCACCACTCAGCTCCTTTGGACCACACAGCATCTGGGGAAGATCAACTCCTGGGAGTAAGTTGAAGGAAGGTGAAGAAGAAATAAGAACAGGCTGATGAATATTGTGTGATTTTAGCATATTCCAACCAGAAAAGAACTGATCATTCTGAGCAAAGATGTTAATGAGCCCTGCAAACAGAAATTACCACAACAGAACCATACACATCTTAATTAATTCTTCTCCTCCAGCAATATTAGCACTAATGATCACAAAGTCTTCAACAGCAGTACAAGCGAAGATACAGACACGATCACACACTTTTGGTACAACTTCAGTACAGAGACACACACACACACACAGGACTGTTCAGCATCCGTTTTTCTGAAAATTGCCTAAACACACAGGTGGGAGCCGTCCTGTTCATACTATATGATTCAAACCCCAGATACACTGTGGGTGGGTAATTTTGGGTTTTTGTTTGTTTGTTTTGTCTTCCAGCACTGAAGGCCCATCTGCCCCACCCTTTACTAAAGTCCATGAGACATCCTTGTGTTCTTATCAAAATCCTCCTTTCTCTGAAGCTGCCTCTAATGAGGTAGTAAAAAGAGAATGAATTAGTAAAACCAGATTTCAAAAACAAACAGAAAAGCAAGACAAATTTCTTGAAAATAAAAACCCAATTTTTTCAAAAGTTGATCAGTGTTGCCTGCTTCGAACCTCTATAACCCTCTAGTGGAAAGACGAATTTATTTTTTCAAGTCCTGACCATTTATTAGATATTTTTAAGGTGACAATGAGAAAGCTTCCTGGGAGGGTGTCCACCATGTTTTTCCTGTCCAATAAGCCACATCCCTATGGATAGAATCACAGACCTAGACTGGATCTTAGCACTCCTCTTACTGGGACAACTTCCTTCCAACTATGGGTGTTTCAGTTCAGTTCAGTTCAGTCACTCAGTCATGTCCGACTCTTTGCAACCCCATGGACTGCAGCATGCCAGGCCTCCCTGTCCATCACCAACTCCCAGAGCTTACTCAAACTCATGTCCATTGAGTCGGTGATGCCATCTAACCATCGCATCTTCTGTCATCCCCTTCTCCTCCTGCCTTCAATCTTTCCCAGCATCAGGGTCTTTTCCGAGTCAGTTCTTCACATCAGGAGGCCAAATTATTGGAGTTTCAGCGTCAGCATCAGTCCTTCCAATGAATATTCCAGGACTGATCTCCTTTAGGATGGACTGGTTGGATATCCTTGCAGTCCAAGGGACTCTCTCAAGAGTCTTCTCCAACACCACAGTTCAAAAGCATCAATTCTTTGGTGCTCAGCCTTCTTCATAGTCCAACTCTCACATCCATACATGACTACTGGAAAAACCATAGCTTTAACTAGCCGGACCTTTGTTGGCAAAGTAATGTCTCTGCTTTTTAATATGCTGTCTAGGTTGGTCAATAACTTTTCATCCAAGGAGCAAGCGTCTTTTAATTTCATGGCTGTAGTCAGCATCTAAAGTGATTTTGGAGCCCCCCAAAATAAAGTCAGTCACTGTTTCCCCATCTATTTGCCATGAAGTGATGGGACCAGATGCCATGATCTTAGTTTTCTGAATGTTGAGTTTTAAGCCAACTTTTTCATTCTCCTCTTTCACTTTCATCAAGAGACTCTGGGTGTTTCACCAGGTCTTTCTCACTCATTCATTCCTTCAATAAGCATTTGGGCCCCTCTGTATTTTGTGACTTGATTGCTGGGGGTCAGAGCCAAACAGGAGAAAATCATATGCCCTCAAGGGGAGTTCTTCTCAGGGAAGGACACAAGTCATTCTGTTGTTAAGTTAAAGTGGTGAAGCTGACTTAAAGAATCCGTCTTATCACTTAAAAATATACCTCACATGTATGTGTATGTGCTCAGTTGCTAAGTCATAGCTGACCAAAGACTCAGTGTCCAAGTATTTGCAATCCCATGGACTGTAGCCTGCCAGGCTCCTCTATCCATGGAATTTTCCAGGCAAGAATACTAAAGTGGGTTGCCATTTCTTCCTCTAGGAGATCTTTCCAACCCAGAGATTGAACTTGCATCTCTTGCACTGCAGGCAGATTCTTTACCACTGAGCCACCAAGGAAGCCCATATCTCACACACAGATAAAGAAACCCAAGGGCCCAAGTGAGTACAGGACAGTGTGGGCCAAATGTCCACACAAACATGTGCTGAAGTACTGAGTAGGGTGACTCACAAGAGATTCATTAGAAAAAAGCTGATAGAAGCAATCACTTCAATACATAAAGGTAGAGAGCCTCATTCTCCAAGCACCATGCTGACCAGAGCACTTTATGCTCATCTGTAAATCTGCACAGGAGAAAATAAGCAATGATCTTACCTGCTAAGTACTGACATTAAAATAATGCATTATTTAAAATGAGCTGCTTAGGTAGTAAACTAACATTCAAGGAGTTCATGAAATTAGAAACACTAGAATAGGAAGTAAGAAGATAATGATACGTGTCAGAAGATATTAAGAAGACAAGTCAATAAAAGGAGTCTGTTCACAGATTGATTCTAAATACAAAGTGGTCAGATTGATACTCAGAAGTATGGCTTTTAACAGAAATAACAACAGAGAGGTTTCATTATGTAAACGGCTTATATGTCCGCCCAAAGTGCATGAAGTGGTAATTTGCATCTTTGCTATTTTGCATTTTTGTTGTCGCAGAAATGTCAAGGATTTCTCTTGCTGACTTATGAGGGAGTCTTTCATTGGTATACCATAGCCTTTAGTTAGTTAGCGTTAGTTCAGTCGTGTCCGACTCTTTGCAACCCCATGGACTGTAGCCTGTCATGCTCCTCTGTCTATTGAATTCTCTAGGCAAGAATACTGGCGTGGGTAGCCGTTCCCTTCTCCAGGGGAACATCCCATCCCAGGGATCGAACCCACATCTCCTGCACTGAAGGCAGATTCCTCACTGTCTGAGCCACCAGGGAAGCCCATAGCCTTTATGATGGCAATAAAAAATACCACTGTGCTCTTAGTTGCTCTTAGATAATAATAGATGCTCCTGGATGATGATAATAACATCTGTGCTGGACACTGCTCAGTGCAGCAGAAGCAGTCATATGAAGCGTGATTATTATCCCAGGTTCACTGCTAAGAGATGGAAGTGGCTTGCCCAGGGTCTCATGGTCACTAACAAATGCAGGCTGGATTTGAATTCCCCTCTCACTCATGGACCCCCAAGCCCAGGCTTCTTTCCAGTGCCCTGCATATCCAATTGTGCAAACTCTGCAAGTATCATGACCATAACGCTTCAGAAGGTATACAGAAAGATGGCTACATCTGGTCAGTCCTGTGTGTACATCTCGCTACCTGTCCCACTCGGGGGCACCCATATTTGCCACCTGAGACTCCTGGATAATTGGTGCCACACTCTGGTCAGCTCTGGAAATGATGCAAATTACTCAGATCACATAGCCCTCACAAGTCCACATCTCACATCAGTCCAGAGCTAAATCATCTGTCCCACATCTCCTCTGGAAGTCTCACTGGACTTGCCATCAATATCTTAACTGGATTTCCTCCTTACCACTCCTCAGTCAGACTCTTGGTTTCATGATGCACATTTCATAGGACTCTCCTCTCCTCAGTTCTCAATTATTATTATTATGATTAAAATCAGTGCTCTGAAATCCCAAGGTGATTGACTGTAAACCTCTCTTCTCAGCCACAGACTTGCATCAGAAAGCTCAGTCAACAACGGTTTCGCTTCAGCTACCTTGACTTATTTTCCCTATCCATCTGCTGAACAATTCTTCAATTGTCCATCAAATAACTAAAAACAAATGGAAACCCACTCCAGTATTCCTTCCTGGGGAATTCCATGGACAGAGGAGCCTGGTGGGCTACAGTCCATGGGGCTGCAGTCTGACATGACTGAGCACACAGGACATCAGAAGGAAAGAGGAAGAGAGCAGAAGCTCTAATGCTTGAAAGAGAGTGTGAGTTTAACTTCAGACAGCGCTGGTTTCAAGTCCTTATTCTATATCTCAGGGGGCAGCTATTTATCTTATTCCCTAACCCTGGTCTTCTCAGTTGTCTCTAGTGGCAAAGAACTTGCCTGTCAATGCAGGAGACATAAGAGACACGGGTTCGAGCCCTGGGTTAGGAAGATCCCCTGGAGGAGGACATGGCAACCCACTCCAGTATTCTTGCTTGGAGACTCCCATGGACAGAGGAGCCTGGCGGGCTGCAGTCCGTGAGGCCACAAAGAGTCGGACACAACTGAAGCCACTGAGCGTGAGCGTGATGGAAGGTCTTGTATCATCTGTAAAACAAAAGCAGTAAGGCTCACCTCCTGGGCCAGGGCGGGGGTGGGGTTCGGGTTTAAATAGGAGGTTGTAGGTCATGCTCCTAGTGTCGTGCCCAGCAAAGGATAAAGTTCCTTCCTCTCCTGCTTTCTTTGGTCGAAAAGAAATAAGTAAGTGTTGGCTGCTCAGTCGTGTCCGACTCTGTGCAACCCCATGGATTGTAGCCTGACAGGCTCCTCCATCCATGGGATTTCCCAGGCAAGAATACTGGAGTGGGTTGCCATTTCCTTCCCCAGGGGACCTTCCCAACCCATGGATTGAATCTGGGTCTTCTGCGTTGCAGGCAGATTCTTTACCATCTGAGCCACCAGGGAAGCCTTCGACAAGGAGTAGATTTGCCTTATTCACTCACTCATCTCCCCTCACTGTCTCCTTAAGGAACCCCCAGCCCCTGGCCTGTGTCCTGCAGGCTGGAAGCATCCTGGGACAGTGGGAGAGGGAGTGAGTGTCTGGTCACCCAGTGAGCATGGCCGGCAAAATCTGCTCCTCTGTCAACACTGCCACGGGCACACAGACGGCTGTGACAAGGACACATGTGGCAACATGCCTGAAAAGGTAGACGGTAAATGCTGGTTTACACTCTTATTTCCATGAGATTAGGGGGAAGACACTGAGTCTTTGCTCTCTTGAATTTCTTCTGAACTGAATTCCTACAGGCAAGATTTTTGTCAATGACCCAGAACCGCTTAAGCTTCCAAGAAGCCAAGCAACAAAACACAGCAAGAGCAGATAATAAAACCCGGGTAGCGGGGGTGGAGGCAGTAAGGGTCCCATTCACAGTGCTCCAAAAGGCAAGAGGGGCTTTCAGAAAAACAAAAACCAAGAGTTACCATGTCAGCACTAGACTTTCACAAACACCAGCCTCTACAGAAACCAGAAAATGTGAAACTGCTAGACAATCTGAAGTTTAAAGCAAAAGCATATTTTTTAAAAATGGAAAATAGATGAGAACTGCCAATACATAGGGCACTCATTTTTAGAATACCTTCCCAGGTGGCGCTAGTGGTAAAGAATTGGCCTGCCAATGCAGGAGACCTGGGTTCGTTCCCTGGGTCGGGAAGAGGCCCTGGAGGAGGTCATGACAACCCACTCCAGTATTCCTGCCTGGAGAACCCCATGGACAGAGGAGCCTGGCGGGCTACAGTCCACAGGGTTGCAAAGAGTCAGACATGGTTGAAGCTATTTAGCAAGCACGCACATTGATACTGAATTTCTTTTTAAATGTTTTTGTTATGAAGACACACTTAAAAAGAGGCATAGATAGCTCGCTAACCTGGCCACTTCATACGATTTTCTTGTTTGATAGATTTAAGAGATTTACGGCACAGCCATAAATCTTTTCCAAACAAGGAGGATTATAAGCAAAGTAATTAGTTCATTAATTAATTAGACAAACAAACCAGTCATTGACAAGCCTGGGGAAATTCTTCCCACTGCTTTTTTTTTTTCCAGTTTAGGAGGGAAAAACCTGGGAAACAAACACGACCTACTACAGCTATAATTCCTTGTTTTATTTTTTTCCCCCAAGCACCCACAAATCCAGGTCACCCATTTGCTTCCAGATCTTGCCCAAGTTTAAATCTCTTACCCAATGCCGACCATCTGGAGCCCTCGAGGGGCTGCCACTGTGTCCTGTGTTTGCCCACAGCTGCTGCTACACACCCTTCCCCCAGAGGCACCTGCCTGAGCCGAGTGTGGCACAGTGGCTGCCAGGGCAAAACAGATATGTCGGAAAAAGCAAATATCTCCTGCTGTCCAGGAGGGGCTGGAGCAAGGATCCTGAACAGCTCCAAGTGGTTACAGACCTAAGACTCGAAGCTAATTAATGGAAACTGAAGTGAAGATGGTGACAGCTCAAAGCCAGAGTGTGAAGCTCATGTCATCTGGTGGAGAGAACCCAAGGAGAAATCTCCTAAGGGCAGGACATTAAGGCTTGCACTTGATTTGCTTTGCAGACCTAACACATTTCTGTTGGAAACATGTCTTTACACCCTGGAGAGACTTCATAAGGTGCTGACCTGCTACTAATTCTGGCAGCGCCTGCACCACGGCCCACAAAGTAACTCTTTGCTCACTGAATTCAGATCACCCAGCTGTCGTCATAGGGAGGGAGGCCCTTCACTCCAACTAAACAAACCTATCTGTTGTCCAGCTTCTGGATCTCTGATCCTCACAAGCAGTCATCTCCAGCATCAAATGCCCCTTTGTCCTCCACATCACGTCATCAGGACTCCTTCCTCCTATAAAACACAGTTTAAACCACCTTCTCCCTTAATCCCATCTAAACGAACCCTCTCTAGCTCTGGCATCCACACAAGCAATAGACTTAGCGCTTACTTCCCACTGACTTAGACGTTTCTATAGCGAAAATACTAATGCAGGGACTTCCCTGGTGGTCCACTGGTTGAGAATCCACTTGCCAATGCAGGGGACACGGGTTTGGTGCTGAGTCCAGGAACTAAGATACCACATGCCACAGGGCAGCTAAGCCCACATGCCACAACTACTGAGCCCGTGTGTTCTAGAGCCCATGCTCTGCGACAAGAGAAGTCTCTGCAATGAAAAGTGTGCACACTGCAACTAGAGAGTAGCCCCCACTCGCCGCAACGAGAGAAAGACTGCCCATCACAGCCAAAACAAATCAATCAATAAAATTATAAACACAAACAGAAAAACACAGTCATCCAACTCATGCTTCAGGTATAACTTTGGGCAATTTACTTCTTCTTTCCTGGCCTTAGTTTTTTCATCAGTAGAAGGCAGATAACAGCAATACCTATATCAGAGAGCCGTTGTGAGAATTAAACACTTATTTTTAATGTGTGTATGTATGCAGACATACACACTTAGAGCATGCAAAGTGTTTAGCACAGTACTTTGGGTACATGGTAAGCATTCAGTGTCTATGCTTTCAATAGCGTGACTGTTATTACTGTTACTCCGTCACTCGTGCTCACGTTTGCATTGGTCTCCACCACTTGATTACTAAACTCTTGAGAAAAGGAGCTATTCTTACACACAGCCCAGAAAATGAGGACGTGACAGAAGTTCAGTAAGTGTTAACTGAACAACTAAGCAGCAGCTTGGCAAGGATTCAGGTATTTCAGACTCAACCTACACTGCTGATTACAAAAGCTCATTCCCATGTGTGAGTTTGGGCAAAAAACAAGCACAATAGTATCTGACTATTTAAGGAGGACAGTGGTAAGATAAATAAATACTCCTGAATCTTCAGAGAAATGAATTGTAAGAAGGCTTTGGAATAAGAAAAAAGATCTACGAGGGCCCCCAGACATCTCCAGAAGCATCCCGAAGATAAAGACTGAAGAAAAAGTGAGAAGGTGGCACGGAAGCCAGCCCAGCACTGAGCACAGGGACAAAGCCCAGCCTCCTGTGCTGGGGAAGGGCAAGGAGCACCTCCTGTGCAAGAGAAATATAGTTCCTTGAAAGGTGTTTTCCAGGTGTGAGTAAGTGACCCCAGGTCTCAACCCTAACCCAGCAGTGCTCAGTTCTCCTGCCCGTGGAGAGAGACATCCACCTGAATTTACACGGAGAGCATTTCCACCCTGTGTTCTAGACCGCCCTCTCCATTTCTGCCTGCCTGCCACCTGCTTCGCTTCCACCTGCTTCACAGAGACTTCCTCTGTGAAGTCTCATGTCTCTCTTAATCTTCAGATACAGACTGTCCCAGGCCAAGGCAACCTCCCAGAACTATCCAGGCTCCTACTGACCTCCCCCCTATAGAGGAGGAGATTGTTCTGGAGAGGTTAGTCATTTTCCAAAGGTCACAAAAGTAGGGGCAAGCACTGAGCAAGAACTGAGACCTGGACTGTGTGACCAGTCCCCTCCTCCCAAAGCAATCTAGTTTCCAACTGTGCAGCACCCTGCCTGCTTGCTGCTTCCATTCCCAGCCCTTCCCAGACTTAGAGATTACTAAGTCATGAAGATAAACTGTGTTGTCAAGCAGGCCACTGAAACAGGCCTCCTTGCTCTGGGAGGACCAAGTACTTTTGGCTGTTTCTACTCATGGTCACCCTGCTCTGTATCACATATAGGGACCTTCTGCCCACACCAACTGCTGTTCACTTGTAGTAGTCCATGACATCACATCTCCCTAAGATTTCTGACTAATAGCAAGTTAAATGGCTAATCAATAATATCACGAACTGATTTTAAACCTTTTTTACAGACAGATTTGGGGTGGCCAAAAAGTTCATTTGGGTTTCTCCATTAAAAAAATCCAAACAAATTTTTTGGCCAACACAATACTTCTTTTTTTTTTTTTATGGGTTATATTTTGTTAGGGTCTTTTTCTCTCAGGCCATCACAATGCTAGTTCAGCAGGAAATGTCATACTTTGAATGCCAGAGGCATTAAAAAAATAATCTAAACTAAATTAGCTTTTTTACTCCTAACAACAGACTGGGAACAATAAAAGAACTCAAAGAAAGAAACGAATTTAGCACACTAGAAATCAACAGCTGCTTCTCAAATCAAAGTTACCTGGAACAAGAAACTGCTTAGTAGGGAGAATAATTTACCTTTAACTAACCATGTCGAGCTAGGGAAAAAAAAAACATTTTGCAAAATAGCCATCAAATTAATTTTTCTTTAGGTGGCATGGGGATAAGAGAAGAAGGTATATAGTTCAGTTTTACTAAACTCCTAAGAAACTCTGATATACTGTACATGCTCCAGGCAAATGGCAAGCCGGGGGGAGGGAGATTCCCAGGAATATGTGAATCATAACTGTTAGTCATCCGTTTGGGAAACTTAGGAAACAGTTCCTATCAGTTAAATGCATTATTATTTGCTAAGTGCCCAAGATATAAATTTCCTTGGAAACAACTGGTGAAGACACTACAGGCTATGCCTAGCCTCTTTACTGTCCTACTATGTGGCCTGGCAGACTCAGGGTGAGTTCATATACTAGTGTGAAGGAGAAATGAACATATTTAATTAATATACACATAGGCACATGCATGCACACAGAACTTTGGGCTTCCCAGGTGGATCATTGGTAAAGGATCCACCTGCCAATGCAGGAGATGTGGGTTTGATCTTCTTGGGTCGGGAAGATCCCCTGGAGGAGGAAATGGCAACCAACTTCAGTATTCTTGTCTGGAAAGTTCCGTGGACAGAGGAGCCTGGCAGGCTACAGTTTATGGGGTCGCAAAGAGTCGGATACAACTGATCATGCACACAGATAGGCACGTGTATACACATTCCTCATCAGAGGTGGACCCAGTGTTTGGGGTCTGAAGCTGATAGAGTAAGATAAGGGATGGAGGGGTGGATAAGGACAGGAGTGGGTCTTTAAACAAAGAGTTCACAAAATTACCCTCATAAAATTCAATACTGGGCCTTAGAAAGGGTCTGTACAAGTTAGACACTTTGAAGTCGAAGTGGTATTAGCTTTCAGACAACTGTGCCTGGTCCATAACACACTCACGTGTATTCGAGCAACTCAGGGTGGAGACGCCTGTCAGAGGCCAAGATCTACATAGTTCAATACGGTCCTCTTCAGCATCAAGTGTATCGTAAATACTTTAGCACACATTTTTGCTGAGTTCAGGTGGCCACAGGAGAAATGTTTACACAGTGTGTTTTAGACAAGCTGCTAAGTGAATTCCAGTATGCAGCTTTACTACCGTGGCAGGAAAACCTGCCGTCCACAGTAATGGATTAGGCAGCCCTGCTCACTGTCTGGAAACCCACCTAAAGGTGCCTAAGAGAGTATCTTGGACCAGAGTCACCGTGTAGCTAAACACAGTGGTTACAATTAAATGTGGACAACATGGGCTGGAATGGCGAATCTGAAATCAGTGAGCTTAGGTTTGGGCTCAGGCAAAGCTAGGGAAAGGACCGTTTACAACACATGGTATTCTGCCTCTGCCCCGCACTGGGAACCCAGCGCAGGGAGAGTCCTCTATAGCATCTTATTTATGGCTGGAGAAAATGAGAAGAGAGAAAACCTCTGAGCACCTCAACATGAAATCAATCCATAGAGCTCCTTTCCACCATAAGAAAAACATGTACCCTGAAAGAAGATTCGAGAATCACAGGCTTCTGGGATTTGAGGCAAATGTCCACCTTAGGCCAGCAGAAGGTCATTCCTGTTTCATTAACTTTCAGGAAGTAGATTAGCCCCTTCCGGGCTTTCTTTGTTCAGGCTCTCAGAGCTCCAGGGTGCCAGTGGAGTGTCGCTTAGATCAGCAGCGGCGGCTAGAATAGAAATCTGAAAATAACACAATCGCTCCGCCACGCCAACTCACTACTTTTAATTGCGGCTCATTAAAGATGTAAATAGAAGAAGAATTATGTTCACCTCTACTACAATCTCATTGCTGCAGTAAAATGACACTGCTTCTGCTTCTATGTAAAAAGGAATACTTCTACTTTGCGTAATTATCACCACAAGTGGAAGGCAATGATTCACCAATTTTCCACCAGCAGCGTGATTCACATGTTTCTGCCTGTTGTTGGACAGAGGCAGGTAGACAGAATGATTCATTTAAAAATCACCCCAAAGAAGAAGAAAAGGCATGTCGGTCAAAAGATGGAATCTAAAAAATTCTGAACTCTTCTTAGTAGATACTACAGAAATGCAAGCCTGCTTGAGGAAATTCTGCAAAGAATTTAAGCCAAAAAGGGGCTAAAACCAAAGTGAGGAAGAATCAAGAGGGAATGTGAAACTAACTACCCAACAGGAATCTGAATTTTGTCTTAGAAACGTTATTTTCTTCAGTTACTAATGAGAAAAACAATTTCCTGTATATTCTTTTACCCATATTCTCATAGGACCTAGTTTGTGAAATTAGAATGAGAATTATATCTGGTGGATGATTATTGATACAATATAATATTGAAAACAAATACACAAGAAAAGTATGCTTGAAACATCGTGTTAAAAATTAAACTAAGGGCCAGACACAAAAGGATAAATACTATATGATTCCAGGTAGAAGTGGTACCCAAAGTTGGCCAACTCATAGAGGCAGAAAGTACAGCAGAGGGCACTAGGGGCTGGGAGAGGAAGGAACAGGGAGTTCATGGCTAATAGGTACAGAGTTTCTGTTTGGGAAGATGAAGGAGATCTGGAAATGAACAGTGCTGATGGCTGCATAATATTGTGAACGTACTTAGTACCACTGAGTTGTTACACCTAAAATTGGTTAAAGTGGCCAATTTTATGTTACATATACTTACTGCAATTAAATGTATGTATGTGTGCGTTTGCTAAGTTTCTTCAGTCGTGTCCAACTCTGTGCAACCCTATCAACTATAGCCAGGCTCCTCTGTCCACGGGATTCTGCAGGCATGAATACTGGAATGGGTTGCCATGCCCTCCTCCAGGGATCTTCCCAACCCAGGGGTCGAACCCGCCTCTCTTACCTCTCTCTTGCATGGCAGGTGGTTTCTTTACGACGAGTGTCACCTGGGAAGCCACAAATATATATGTATAATATAATATAATATAATATATATAATATATTTAAACATAAAATTCAAGACACGTGCTGGATTGATGGCTGGGTTCCCAGGAGACAGTGCTGTTGGTTCGCTGACCCTCTCAAGTGGATGAAGACAGGACAGGCGAGGGAAGGGATGAGGCCAGTGTGGCTGTTCACCAGGAAATGGAAAAACGTCCACTCCTGCAAAGGGGGGGACAGCTGCAGCTGAGCTGAGCCTCTGAACATCGGCACCAGCACGGGAGCCAAGCATTCAGAAGTCCTGATTTAAATGCATTAAGCGGATCTGATCTTTTGTAGGCTCTTACTCAATTTCGTAGAGCAGATAAGCACTCCAAAATTTGTCAAGTTAATAAATACAGATTTGGGTTGAATTTGCACAATATGCGCTTGTAGGTTCCCTGGCCATGACCTTTGATGGTCGGAATCGAACTTCCCCTTTCACTAAATGTCACTCCAAATTCCAGACGGCATTTGGAAGCAAACACTGCTCTGTGCCCGTTACTAAGTGTTTTTTAGTATCATAAATTCGGTTTCAATCAGGCAGAAGAAGCAAAGCATTTAGCATTCCTGCAATGTACTCACTCCCAAACTCTATTTTACTGTGAAGAGCAAGTTCCGTCTACATGACCGCCCAACACAGGGCACAAGGCGCTTACACAAGTGGCTAATTTGATGGCCTCCCAGAAATGGCCACCTGCCAGCAGTATCATTGAAAAAGGATGCTGGTCCTGAAGACAGTTGAAAATAATCCCTTTCTCATCAACTCCAACCAAGTAGATTAGGTCCTTGGAGGGCTCTAGTTTCTCTGAAAGCAGCAGAGTGCAAGCCAAGTGCCATTAAACCAGTGGAAGAAACCACCCGAGTGGAGATTGGAAATCAGAAGTGTTCGAAAGAGGTAGGGGGTGATGGCAAGGTACAGGCAGGGGGTCGGGGAGAGACCAGGGTTGGAATCCTAGCTTTATTCCTACAATCCCATGTGATACCCTCCAACACCAATACCCTCATCCTTTATAATAACATATAATTTGAATGGAAATGTCACACTCATTGTCCTTCAATTGTGTGTGTGTGTGTGTGTGTGTGTGTGTGTGTGTGTGTGTGTGTGTGAGGATCAGATGAGATGAAACAGGTACAGACACAAAGAAATTGATGTATAAAGTATTCTTAAATTAGTTTTCTTCTTAAAGGGGAAAATGTACAAAATGTGTCTCCCAGGTTTTGCTGAGGAAGCTTTTAAAAGAGACTCTACCAGTATTGATGGAATATCCACCATTTTAAAGGGCTAGTGCTATTGCTCACAAGCAACACAGAGGGGTGTAAGACATGTCTTTAGTTTCAAGAAACTTTGAGTCAAACAGCACATAAGTAAATCTCAGCTAAGTCTGATCACAACCTTCTCCCATCCCCAAACCTTCAGTGGCTCTCCACCACTTCAGAAAATATTCTGACCTTAATATGAGAGTAATTCAACTGTTCATCTGTAAAATGAGGATATCTATGTTGCAGGGAATTGTGATCAGAGCTGCTTTATGTAAAGCACCAATCGCACAGGCCGGTGTAAGGTGGCTATTCAATTAGTAATTCACATTAATTAGTCCCATCATCATCATTATTAAGTCAACCTCTTTCCTCCCAAGCTCTCATTATTCCACCTCACACACCTTACCCTGGACCCAAACCAGTCCCTGGGGTTCCTCCGGCACACAATGCCCATCCCTTCTCACCTTGGCCATCTGGGATCCTAGCTCGCTTTCATGTCAGGCTCAGAACGCCTCCTCCAGGTCCTCACCACCAGCAAGGAGACCAAGCCTCTCACTTCTCCGTTTTCTCACAGCATCTCCTCACCTTCCCTAACTGAACTCACTCATAGTTTCCCCTTCCGTAACTGATCATAAGTTCATAAACTCAGTTTGAAGGAAGGCAAAGGTTGGAAAAGTTTGATTACCAAATGAGGATCAGTCCAACTGAATACCGTGAAAGTAACATGATAACGTTGTTTAGTCACTAAGTCATCTCCAACTCTTTGTGACCCCATGGACTGTAGCCCTACAAAGCCACTCTGTCTATGGAATTCTCCAGGTAAGAATATCGGAGTGGGTTGCCATTTTCTTCTCCAGGAGATCTTCCCCACCCAGGGATCGAACCCGCATCTCCTGCATTGGCAGGCAGATTCTGCACCACTGAGCCACCAGGGAAGCCCGACATGATAATAACAGCTAAAATTTTGTTACAGCTTTAACTTTTCATTTCATTCTCACAACTCTGATAGATGCTGCTTTATTTCTCCTAGTCCATGGATGGATAAACAAAGACCCAAGGAGGTTAAGTAACTTGCTGAACATGACACAGCTAGTTAGGGGCAGAGTCGGGAAGTTTGCCTCAAGAACCTATACTCTTACACTGCATGACATTGTTTTCCAACAGTGTTATAGCAATTTATTATGTCCTATTTTAAAAAACCTCTGAGGAATGTAATCAGTTCTCTCAGGGCTGGGTTTTAAAACTTTAGATCCACCAAGATGCCGTGTTCTGTATTAAGATCCTTAAAGTCTCAGAAAAGGACTTCCTAATTGGGCTACTCTAGCTTGCAGACTCCTCTGCGTGCACTCACCAACACTAAACAACCTCCAGGAGCTACAGCCACAGGATCAGTCCATGGACCCACATACGTGGTCTGCAGAGGGCAGTTCAAGATAAGCACCTCTACCCCGAGTAGCATCTGAAGCTGTAATGAAACTTACAGTTGTCTATTGCCTGCTGGAGTTTTTGTCACTAGGTAGTTAGGATGCTTTCGAGTACTGGCTCTCACAAAAGGGCAATTCGACAGTCAGTACCTCCTGCTAAATGAACTGGAGCAGTCACCGGGCAAGGCCGCAGCCCTGTGGACAGTGAACTAGAGAATAACTAACACGGTGCATTCATCCACCTAAGCCCTGGTCTATTTCTTAATACATCTTCTCGAGAGCCGAAGGGTCTGGCTTTCACATGAACAGGATGCTCAGGACAGGAAAAGAAGAAAATTCAGCAAAGGTTCTTCACTGTGGCAAGCAAAGATCAACTCACATGCAAGGCTGAGAAGTGATGTGGTATTTAACGCATCTCATCAGTAGTCAATGTTGTCGACTGGCCAATTTCTTAAAATCTGCTCATCTAATGATGGCTCAACTTTTGGCATAATTTTATACGCAAGAAAACTGAAAGCTGAGTAAGAATGGCATGCAAGGAAAAAAAAAACAACTGGCAAACCTCAATCTTGCTGAAGAACTTGTTAATTCTAATAGTTTGTCTATAGATCCTCTTGGACTTTTATGTAGACAGCTATATCACTTATTCAATATTAATAAAAATATTTTGGTTCCTTTTTTTAAAAAAATCCTGGCAAACTTCAAATTGAAATTCTCTATTCCCAGCTTATTGACTCTTAACTAAAACATTAATAGGGAAAATCATAATACGTTATAAAATAATATACAGTATTAAACATTCTTACCCTGATGACAAAATATTCTTTAAAAAGATGTGTAACATGCCTCACACATTCATCTCCAACAAATCCCATTCTGAATTTCTTGCAAACAAGTGCCAATGATGATGTTTTTAGTGGCATTTTTGACACGTGACACTAAAAAAACCATCCTACTCCCCCATTTGAAAAGGAAATTTTGAGGATGCCAAATTAATTTTGAAGATGACTTTTCATTCTATTTAAGCCAAGATATTTTTTTCTCCTTTGATATTTTAACCAAATAGAATTCTTAGAAATGAAAAAATAGTAACAAGTATATTTCCAGAGCAGAATAGCCTTTCAGAATTGAAAATGTTACATCAATGCTTTCCTGCTATCCACTCTTGGCTTTTTAAATTCCCTTAGGAAAAAATACCACCTATTCATAGTACGTTGCCAGCACTGGATGTGTTATTTCTTTGGACTTATGATTTGGCCGACATGATTTTCATGACATAATACAGTTTATTTAAAAAAAAAAAAAAAAAAAAAAAAAAAGCAATTTCCAGTAACTTCACAGATATGGCTACTGAGAAGCTGACATGATCCTCCCTGATGTTAGAATTTTCAAATACCAAAGATCTACGCTATTTCTTTAGTGAAAATGGTCTGATGATGAATCCAACAACTTTTGTAAAAATTATTTAACCAAAACATTTCCTTTATATCATTTCTGTAACAAGGTAGTTAGCACCGAGCTAATCTGAAAAATGTTACATCTCACCTGAAGGATTACTTGTATATTCATAAGTGACTTCTTTCCTTTCTTCTCACCTTCCATAAATACGTACTGAGCTAAATTATGTCGCGGAATGGGCTTAATACTTGGAATACAAGGTTTAAAATAAACCAATCTCTACCGTCATGAGCCACCCACAGAGATAGCTATGTAAACAAAGAATCGCAGTACATAGAGCAGAAAGAGGGGACATTTCTATTCGGCCTCAATGAAAGAGGAGTCCACTGGGTAGAGAAACAGAATTTCACGCAGAAGAATCAACATGAAGAAAGGCGTGATTATTAAAATATACAGTATGTTCAGAGTAGAAAGAAGTATGTGGAGAGATGCGAAGGGTGGCAGATGAGGTTTAAACATGAAGCTGCTAATGAGTTCCTAGGGGGTCTCAAGTATCATGCGATGAAATGCACGTTATCTCATAGGGAAGAAAAAGCTAGTGAAAATGCTTTAAATTATTCCTTTCATTTCATCCTATTCATTCATTACTATGAAAAATACCAAGAGAGCTATTTTTAAAGAAAGAAGTATCAATCATTCTCACGCTGCAAACGTCTTTCCTGTTTGCTTTATTCACTTCCAGTCTTTGCTGACAGGCACCCATTCCCATCATGACTTTGTGACCAATATGTGTATGCAATTTTGAATTACGAATTTTACACCTAACATTGTATTAGAAACAGTCTTCTGTACTTCCACACACTGCCAAGGGTTTTCAGGAATAATTCAATCAGATCCTTTTCTTTAAGACGGTAATTCTCAAAATAGTAGGATGAATGGAATACAGAAAGGAAAGACTGGAGGCAAGAATATTCTTTTGGGGCTTCCCTGGTGGTCCAGTGGTCAAGAATCCACCTTGCCATGCAAGGGACATGGGTTTAATCCCTGGTCCGGGAAGATCTCACATGCCTTGGAGCGACTAGGCCCACCCACCCCAACTACTGAGTCCACACACTGCAACTATTGAAGCCTGAGTGCCTAGAGCCTGTGCTGCATCACAAGAAAAGCCACTGCAATGAGAAGCCCATGCACGGCAGCTAGAGAGTAGCCCCTGCTCACAGCAACTGGGGAACGTCCATGCACAGCAACAAAGACCGAGCACAGCCAAAAAGTAAAATAAACCTTAAAGAAAAAAGCAGAATACTCTTTGGAAGTGGCTGTCCTGGTCCAGGCAAGTGATGCTAACAGCCTGAAAGAGAACTTGGGTGAGGAAAGGAGAAGAGTGGAGAGTCTGTAATCTATTCAAGAGGCAAAACTACAGCATGTGGTCAAGACATACAGGAAGAGGAGGAGGTGACCAGCCTCAGTGACTAGCTGGTTGGTGACCCTGTTTCTCTAAACAAGGAACCCATAAAGGGAGACTGGAGAGTGACAGGTACAGGTTTAGACTCAAGGTGAAGACACCTTTGGAATATTCAAATCAGAGCCATCTGGGAGGAAGTCGGAAGCCAGTGACCTTAGACTCTGCGGAGAAAGGGGAACAATGTTAGTCATTTGAGCGGAGCTGATAATGATGCCATGAAGCAGTGAAGCCTTCAGGGAGTGCGTGTGCAGGAACCAACATGGGTGAGTTTCAGTTTTCACTCCGACAGTGTGCAAATGCAGCCGTTTAATTCTAACTACTTTTGAGGCAGAGCAAACACTTCCCTTCAAAGCTCTCAAACTGTCACCAAGGAAGGGTACCTTCCAAGGCAATCAATGTGGGCTTTGATGACGCCTATTACAAGACAATTCACTGCGTTTCCTGAACTGGTGTGGTTTCACTCACAGTTAGACCAAACCACACAGCTGCTCTGAAGGACTGATGTAATTATTAGCCCGTGATGGTATCAGGAGAAGAGCGAGTTGTAACACATCTCACCGAAGGCACGCCTGGTGCTGCTTCACCACCCAGCGGCTCAGGGACGCGGAGGGTAACCCACTCCTCTGAACTAGAACATATTCGGAGAGCTTTCCGACCATGGTCTTCAAGGAGGGTGCTGAGCTTGCTCTTTTCTTCCATCTGCCTTCCAGAAGCAGGGCCTAGGGGTTAGGTGGTCATTCGGAAACCCTGCAATTCTCAAGGCTGCCTTGTGCTAAACAGCACAAGTGCCGTAGTTTCCAACTAGACAAATGCTCTTTTAAAAGCAGTTTTTCTCTTTTCCAACCGTGGACAGCTACTTAAAAGGGAATATCCCAGGTACTGCTAAAGACCTCCCAAACAGCAATGTTTTCCCCCCAGTTATCGCTTAAAGCCTTTAACAAAGGCTCAAAGATGCTTCCATCAGTAAGTTAGATCTGGAGGAAGTCACACAGAGGAAAATCGAGTCAGGTCTCCACGAAGCGAATATTAAAAAGCCTCTTTTGCCCTTAACAGTGCTTTGGAAACCCATGCATTTCTTTCCTTCCCTTAGCTAAGAATCTGAGAAAAAGCCCAATCCACTCTGGTCCACTCTCTGCTTACCAAACCTCCAGCAGCTGAGGTTAGATGGAGACCCAGAAGAAGATGCTTTCCTGTCGCCAGGCTCGAATGTGCTCTTAACACAAGCTTAATTCAGCTTTGGCGCAACTGTGCTAAGAGAAATTGTGACAAAGCAAGAGTCAAAAGAAAGGCTGCAGAAAGTGTTTGGTGCAAAGGGTAGTGGTTATCCTGGCAGCTAATAAATTTCCTGATTCCCCTACTTGTTCCCTCCTCAGCTAGCCAGGCTTCTGTGAGTTCTTCGGTTTAGTTTCTGACTTGAACTAGCTGTCAGATGTTCCGCTGGTTGTGGATTCTCCAGCAAAGCCCTTCGGGAGATGCACCAGAAGCAAACACCACATCTCTTCTGGATCATCCAAGGCCGGGCTGGATGTGGAAGAGGGAAGGAGAGGGCCAAGCGTCACCATCGCCATCTGTCAACATGAGAGTCAGATCCTGAATCTGCCATCACCACTGCGGGTGCTTTGATGTGTGTCTGCTGCAGCTCAGCTTTATCCCTTCCACAATGGGACCGCTCTCCTGCCACCCAGATGGACAATCTGTGAGCCTAACAGCTAAAAGTAACAGCATTCAAAACGAATGGCCACGGGCAGCAGAGGAGGCTCTGGGAGCCAAGGATACAGCATCCAAGTCACCATAGCACCGCGCCATCCTCCCGTCCTCCTCCCATTCCGTTGGCTCCATCGAGTCCTGCACTTACAGCTGATGTTTCTGCTCTGCTGGACGTGGGGTTAGGGTTCCTGCCATTACCAGGGAACAGTCCCAAGAGTCAATGGTAACACAGCAAGAGACATAATTGGAAGGTTTCTAAAGGAGCCTCTGACCTGGGGGAACATTTCACACATTTAGACACAAAGGGGTTTCTAAGGGGTTCAGAGAATACGCTGACTCCACATCCTGATAAGGTCAGGAGATAGAAGAGCGACTGCAACCCTCATGGTTTGACACTGCTCAGATCAACAAGCAAGTATTTCTTGCGCACATTAAGATGTGCTCAGATCTGGACCCTCTGCTGCGGGCAAGGAGACCAAGAGGAGGATGAAGAAGTAGCCTCAGAGAGTTACTCGCACACCTCAGTGCGGAAGAGCTCTCTGCGAGGAGTTTCCTGGGCTCAGCACCCTCAGAAATTGTGACTCATCGAGCCCAGAGTTGCTAAACCTGCAGCTTTAATACACACGTCCCAGCAATTCTGCTGGAGGGCGTGCTGCGGCCTGGACCACCTTTGAGAACCACTGGGCTATGACCTGATTCCTGTCCTCAAGCCTACAATGCACAAAGCGGTGCACAGCCAAGGATTTATTTTTTTTTAAGATGCAGGCTCTCATTGGTACAGGAGTTCATAAGGAGAAGCCAGTCGTTAGGTCCTGAGGATTCAGGGCAGACTTTGTGAGTGTGAGCCAGGCTTGGTGGTCAGCAAGGACTTCGACAGAAAGAGACAGCCCCATGCAATCATCTTAACCCAACCTCCCCGTTCAGCAGCACAAAGCATAACGGAAGATGGAGACAGGGCTACAAGGCCACCACCGAACAGGTAGAGAGGCTTCGTACGTCGACTGCAGGCAGGAGACGGTCACCAGGAAAATCATAAAACTGGCATCTCCGGATAACACTGTGTTTGCATTTTTTCATTCTGCCACATTCATGTGGTTTCCTGCACTTCGTAATTTAACATTTGTAAGAGAAGAAAAAAATGCTGTTATGAAACCCAAATAATGCACCACTCTGAGGCTGACAGCCAGCCAGCTGCTAACAAGAGTGACATGTGAACATCATTTAATGTGTCATTCACAGCTCTGCTTCGGAAAAGGGACACAGAGTAAGAAAGAGAAATCATAAATTCCATTCAACGTGAAACAAAGTTTGGGGCTTTGTGGGGTTAAAGGACTGGCAAAAAGCCCATGACACAGTGACAGCGAGCACAGAGAAGGAAGAAGTTAGATCTCCAAGAGAAAAATAGAGGATAAGAATTCAAAAGCAACCTATCTCGTTTATTCTAATATTATCTTCATAGAACACTACGCCATGTTTTCTTTAATGCTGCAAGGGAATAGATTATGAGCCAAACACTGCAAAGCCTGCTCGTCCAAAGGGCTGTGTCACCAAACAGTAGGAAGGAGCAACTCCAGGTGCCTGCACCCTTTTCTTCACAGTGGCTGATCCAGTGAGCCCCCTGCCGATGATTACTTGCCAAGGGCACACCATAAATTCAGAGAAGCAAGAATCAAAGGGTATAATTATTTCATTAACTTCACTAGAGTGAACTGTGGAATTTCACATTTGCAAACCACCCTGGACACCCTCAAGACAGTGGTGTTTTTACAGGTGACTCATTCCGAAAGGGTGGATAAGTTGTCCAATACATGAGCAGAACGTGTCCAAGATACGTGAGCAGAACTGGGCTTCCATCTGAGGCCTTTGTTTCCAAGAAATACACTGAAGTAGGCTGATAAAACTTCCTTGGAAGTCCACATTATTTTGGTGTTGAGTCTGGAATTTATTATTTATTTATAGCTTGGCACATTTGCATTCCACCCCCACCCCCCCAAACCAAGACTGTCATTCCAGGGCACCGTGTTTAGTTAAAAGTTTCACAATAGGGACTTCCCTGGTGGCTCAGTGGTTAAGGACCCACCTTCCATGCAGCGGATGCAGACTTGATCCCTGGTCAGAGGACTAACATCCCACATGCCATCAGAGCAACTAGGTCCTTGGGCTACAACTACTGAGCCAATGCAAGACCCCGCATCACACAACGAGGACCCCACATGCCACAACTAAGACCCAATGTGGCCAAATAAATAAATAAATATTTTTTTTAAAAGGTTCACAATAGATTCTGTTGAATAGGCTCTGGAAACTCACAATGCCTCTCACCTTGCTCATCCCAATACTTCACTTAAAGGATAACAAATGTGCCACTAGACTGAATCTACCATCTCTCATGTGATTAATCCAATATTCTCTCCACTGAAATGCAATACATGGAAGATAAAGTTTGTTGCCTAGGTGTTTAGTTCGGTTCTTTCTGGTCTTTCCTAGCCACCAATGCATTCTGCTCAAATCCTACTCTTCTGCAAATTTCAGAAATGAACACAGAAAGTCAACTTCATTGTTCTTTCGGCTCTCCAGCACTTGATTAACATTTCCTCAACATCCTGTTGCTCGGGTTGTAGAGAACTTGAATAAGATGTCCTGGGACACCAAACCAATGATGATGGATGAAATTTACAGCTGATGAATGCCAAGCCCTTCGGATGACTTACCCAAGACCATTTGTGTTTCAGGATCGTTCGTGCAGGCTGAGGTCTCCTCCTTCTCTCTTGTTCATGGTCTGTAGCAGCACTACTTGGGAGGCCTCGACATTAGCTCTTTCATTTTGCTCCAGAATGCTGCAGTAAAACAAAAAACACCAAGTCAGAATGAAAAATAAATGCCACTTCAAGCAGTTCGTTGATATTCAGGGGGAAATCCCTGGCCTTTCTCAGATGTATATTTTATAACCTCAAACAAGCATGTTAATTACCAGGACGAATCTATCACACAACTGATCTCCATATGGTACTTTGAAATGCCGGTGATGGGTGTGGTGGGGGGGGAAGGGAAAGACAACAAAGCCCCTACTCGATAGGTGCTGCATCTTAGGACACTTACCGCTGGTAATGTGCTTGCAAGATTTCAAGTTTACTAACTGAAATAAGAAATTAAAGAATTTGTGATGTTGAAACAGAGATACTGATGTGCAGTTCTTGAGGGCAGAAAGTGGAGAAAGTTATGTTTTGAATTAAAATTCATCTGATTCTGCCCATGAAAGACTCAAATTGAAGGAGCTAATATTAGTAGTTTTCAACGAAGGACTACTAGGATTGAACAGAAATGGCAAAGTGTGAGAGAGAGGACATTTTCCATTTTGCGCTCCAAACAGGTAATTGATGGGCTTTCGTTCTGACTTGGTCTATCTTGATAAATAACCTTCTCCACCCAAGCTGGAAAGCGGCATTTACTTCACACACTGAATCTGTAATGAATGGGTAAAATATGCATGCCTCTTAACCTCCACTCAGAGCAGCTGATAAAGCCCACACATTAGAACTGTGTGTGACAAGTCACTCAGAAAAGTTCTCCACTGGGCTGTGAGCTTCCAAGGCTCACTGGTCACAGGGTGCTGTTCGAGCTTCTTCGGATGCTTAGTCAAACCCCCCCCACCACCACCGTTTTTTCTTTGACAATAGCCATTTGAGAGCCTGGAAACGATCCTCAAAAGATGTCTGCACCCTTTCTGAGCCTTTTCTGAGCTCTTCATCTATTCTGAAAGCCCATTGGAAGGCTGTCACCCCGTTCTCTAACTATGGTGACTGCACCCCACTTGTAACTGGAAACCCTCTATGAACTCCAAAGGTCCTGAATCAAGGAGCTCACCATGCTCTGACCCAGTTGTAAGAGACAGCATATACTTTCTGCGCCTCACTAGGCTTTTGTGTGAATAATCAATTCCTTGAAAGCCTTCTGAAACTATTACTTTATAGAATACTCCATGTTTTTTTAAGAGGACTTGGGTGGGGGGTGTGGACTGCTGGTTAAATTCATGTTGGCGCTTCAACATTTTGAGGAGGAGGAGAAAGCCACTTTGGTTAATGTTTAAACAAGTGAGTTGAGTGTAAAGCCATTATATTTTCAGTCTAGCTGGAAGAGCAAATGCCTGAAAATGGCCAAGGCTCTTTTATTTTTCTTGATGCTATCAATACCCACTGAAAGTGAGGTTGTAACGATTTTATTAGTTTTCTGAGCAGTTTTCATGAAATGTAACTCAGCTCCCACTCAAATGTGTAACAGTAACATATTGATACAAATCATCACAAGCCAGGAAGTTCAAAGTATGACAAACTGTCTTCAGTTTACCGTTTTGGTACAAACAGAATTTGGAAGAGAGAAGGATTTAAGCAAGCCCACTGAGAGTTACTGGCTGGTATCAATCTTCTCTTACTAAAAATAAACTGCTGCAGTTCTCTTGTTACCAGCTTTATGTACTGGTATTTTAGAACTAGAAGTGTCTTTGTCATCTAGTCCAAGATTCTTCTGCAAATAAAGCTGCTGACCCAGAGAGCGTGAGGGACCTCTTAAAGTCACACAGCAAGTTAATCTGTGCCTTGACTAGACTCTGGATTTAATCACTCACGCCCTCTGACTCTTAATGAGCATAATAATGTCACTGAATACAACGTAATGTGTTGGTCTGAAAAGTTTACCAGAAGCACAATACTTTCTCATAGTATTCTTTCTCTTTCCCTGTTTTATTTTTGTGTAAAGAAATTCATTTCTGGATTATATTCTTGTCACCAAGTAGAGCCAAGTGATCTGGGAGAGGCGATATGTCTCAGGGCCGTATCTCTGGCTTCAAAAACCAGGTGTTCAGAGGAGTAAGGTTTAGACTATTTGCAGAGGAAAAAAAAGAAAAAAGGACTCATCTGAGTGACAAGATTTTCCATTCTTATCTCTGTAGATGTGAAGAACTTGGAAGTGATTCATTTTGTGTTTTATAGCTGACCCTCAATTACACATAGTGCAACAAGCATGAAACCATTTTATATCAAAAGAAAACCACTGAAAATTCTACACACCTCCTTTTAAGCAAGAATTGTAATATACTTTCCTCCTTCAGCAAAACTTTTCAGCAGTGCTGCTAATCACCCACAACACAAACTGGCTTGAGTTTAATCTCCTTTGCCTGCCCATTCTTGCTTGCCGGTTGAAATTATAAATAGAGATAAGACCAAAAGTCCAGAAAGACGAAAGGAACACCAGAGGCCTAGAGCATTCATTGATATGCCTGAACACTGAAAGCTAGCTACAGAAACAGGGATTTCACCCTAGATGATATCCTTACAGGGTTTTAAAATGTGATAAGCATTCTGTGATAATTTTCTGAACAGTTACAAGCAGCAGCAACAAAGTATAGCATATCAACGTAACTCAAAAGCAGTGGTCTAAAAGCCATGAGTTTTTGTTTGTTTTTTTTTACTCTGAGTTTTGCAGCTTAGTCTATTTTTAAATTTAAGTCATAATCTCCTATGCAGAATTAGCTCCTTATCTATCAAATAAAGGGACCTAAGTAAGGGTTCTCCATAATGAATTCCCAGTGATAATTCAATTTCCACAAACACAATTTTATCTTATATGATCCATTAAGATTCATTTTAATCCTAAATCCCAACAATCAGACACAGATTGCATAGAAGGTGAATAATGGGTTCATGGTGGAATAACCCCTTGATGGGGAACGAGTGTTCTTGTCTATCGATAGTGCTGGGCAGATTAGCTTTCCATTTGAGAAGAGTCAGATCACTCCCTTACACCATTCACAAAACAGAAAGACGGTAACGACAATTCTACATGCAGGGCAGCAAAGGAGACTCAGATGTAAAGAAAGGATGTTTGGACTCAGTGGGAGAAGGCGTGGGTGGGACAATTTGAGAGAATAGCATTGAAACATGTATATTACCATATGTAAAATAGATGGCCAGTGCAAGTTCGATGTATGAGGCAGGACACTCAAAGCCGTGCTCTGAGACAACCTGAGAGATGGGGTGGGGCGGGAAGTGGGAGAGGGTTCAGGATGGGGTGACACATGTGTATCTGTGGCAGATTCATGTTGATGTATGCCCAAAATCATCACAATATTGTAAAGCAATTATCCTCCAATTAAATATTTTTTTTTAAAAAATAAGAAAGTATAAAAAATAAATTCTAGGTAAATTAAACATGTTAAGATGTGTTTACCCAGACATAGATTAATATAATATTTACTATGTATAATGACAACCTTTTATACAGTAACACACAAAAAGAATAATGTTACAATCACAAAAGGCCTAGGGGGCCACTGTAAAGACTTTGGCTTTTTACCTTAAAATAGAAAGACACTAGAGAATTTTGAAATGAGCAGGATAATGATCTGCCTTATGTTTTAAGGGATCTTTCTATCTGTTGTCTGAAGAACAGGTTCTAAGGAGGCAAGGCTGAAAACAGAGTCCACTTAGGCGACTGCAAAAATTCAGGTGAGATGCTCGACCCTTGGACCAAGGTGATGACACTGGAAGAGGAGGCTGTGAGAACTGGTGCGATTCTGGACACATGGTGAAAGTCAAGTCAACAAGTGGTAGAAGAGAAAGAAAAGAATAAAGGATCTTTCCAAATTTTTGACCCAATCATCTCTAAGAATAGAGCTGCCATTCACCAAGATAGAAAAAAATGGAAAAAGCAAGCGTCAGGAAGGTCCATTTTTCCATGTTAAGCTTAAGATGCCTATTAGACTTCCTAGTGAGCTATCAGGTAGACACCTGGATGTGGGTGTTTGGAATTCACCAACATGTAGATAGAATAGAAGATACACGTGAAAGCATGAGTTACTGTTACAGGCAGCATCCGAGACGATGGTGCCCAGCTATCCTACCCCTTGGTATTCATGTCCTTATTATAATCCTCTCCCCTAAGTGCAGACTGTATTGAGCGACTCCAGCAAACAGAGTGAGGCAGAAGTGATGGAATGTCACTTCCAAGGCGAGGCTACAAGACTGTGGCTTCCATCTTGGGTACCCTCTTGCATTCTCTCCTGGATTACTTAATCTGGGGGAAGCCAACTGCCAGACTGTTGAAGCCATCCTGTGCAGGGGCCCATGTGGCCTGCTGGCATCTGTGTGGGTGAACTTGGAAGCAGATCCAAAGCACACACAGCCTGCCTCCACCCTTCAGATGAGACTGTAGCTGATCCTTCACATTAGCCTGGGCTAATGGCTTGACCATAAACTTATGAGAGGCCTTGAGCCAGAGACACCCATCTAAGGTGTGCCCTGATTCTTACTCATGGAATTGTGAGATAGTAAGTTTTTGCTACTTTAAGCCACCAAGTTTTAGGGTAATTTGTTACACAGGAATAGATAACTAATACAGTTATGATGCACAAGGCACTGTCTAGAAATTTTACATGACTTATTACAGTTGGAGACACTGAGTCACAGAGAAGCTACATCACTTGCCCAAGATCACACATATGTGATTGGGCAAGAATCAAGCCCAGGTCATCTGACTCCAGAGCTTTGGCTCTTAATGACCACATGTCAAGACTCCTCTAGAATAACCTCTTCTCCTGCAATGAATGTACAAACCTGAAATTTGACTTTCTACTGCAAAAAGTGCTAACATCACATAGTTCATACAAGCAATGGTCCATATGCATATTCATCAGATTTCTTAAGCTACCACATAGCTTTACAATTCTTCAGTCTTTGCTATCTCAACTATGTTGTGCTTAGTCGATCAGTCATGTCCGACTCTTTGCAACCCCACTGACTATAGCCCACCAGGCTCCTCTGTCCATGGGGATTCTCCAGGCAAGAATGCTGGAGTGGGTTGCCATGCCCTCCTCCAGGGGATCTTCCCAACCCAGGGATTGAACCCAGGTCTCCCACATTGCAGGCAGTTTCTTTACCATCTGAGCCACCAGGGAAACCCAACTGTACTACAATCTATACTCACCTGTCAAAGAAGAGATAAAAGCAGCCTCTTGCTGTCTGAACAGTAACCTTAGGCTGGTTAATTTCAATCTGGTTAACTAGCTGATTTAACTATCAAAGAATTTCCAGTACAGTTTCCTAACACTCTAAAATATTCCTATAGACTGAATGTGGTCCCTTTGAACATGTAAAGAGTTCTCTCTCAAACTACTAAAATGGTAAGGAAAAGAACAAGATACTGAATAAGATAGTCACAGTAAATTCTGCTTGAATTTTTTAAATAATAAGGGAAAATCAATTTTGAGTTGGCAACATAAAGTCACTAAGGATGCCAACAATATTAAGTTTTTAAGTAGGAACTGGCAAGACCAGAATATTAAAAATGATAGCTCTTGAACTGTATAAAATCCAAAGGCTGTTGTCCCTTTAATTATTGTAACACATTAAGACATTCCCATTCTTTCCCTGACAAAGACATGTGAAATACAGAAAGAGAAAGAAGTGACCTCTGAACATTTGCCTCAACACAAATTTAGAATGTCACTGTCGTCAGAAAGGGCTGCTGCTGGCTAATCCATCACTCTTATTTTCCAGGAGGAAAACACCATGTAGTTGCAGCCAGCAGCATGTTCCCCCATCCACACGGTATAATGCTTTTCTTTTGTTAAAACTCTTAGGATTGTGCCCACCACCAATGGGAGCCAAAAAGCTGGAAAGAAAGTGTCATAAAAAAGAAATACAACAAAACCCACTGCCATTTACAAATCTGTTACAAAAAGCGCCTGTGTTTTATAAAGGGGCATGAGACACATCACCAAAGGTATCTTTTGCCATTTAAAAATACCAAACAGTAGTAACAGCTCCTCTGCTAGGCTGCTGGGACTTGATCTGCAGTTTGGACAATTTGTGTGGGGAGATTACTTTGTTTTAGGACACAGGGAACAGATGCTACCAATTAACACAAAGAAGTGTTTAAAATAGTTTTAAAACATATGAGTTTGGAAACAGAAGTTCAAAACAGCTTCAAAGATGATAAGCAAAATAGTTCAATACACGGAAGTATGAGTAGTTTTCCTTTTAAAAAGAGAGGCAAGGAGATAAGGTGGTGAATTTCTTTGGGCCTTCCTCTAAATAAAGCATGAATTTTAAGGAAAGTACCCAAGAAAAACTGCTTTTTATTTTTGAAAAATGGGGAGAGGGTAACCTATATGATAATTAGTCAGTGTGGTTTAATGAGCTGAAAAGAGTTCATTGTGGGACATTCCGTTATACTAAAAATAAAAGAGAAAAAAAGGTTGCAAAAAATTTGGGAAACACACTTGAGGAACTTTGGTGTATTAATATGTATGATAAAGCTCTAAGAGGGAACAAAGCATGCATCTTGGTCCAAAATATATTGGCAACAGAATACTTTTTTCGAATAGGCAACCAGTATAGATGCATGACAAGAATACACCCTGGTAAACAATACACGAGGCCAGGGCTTCTCAAAGATTTTGGTCTCAAGTCCTCTTTACACTCATATGTTGAGGACCCCAAAGCACTTTTAATGACATAGATTACCTTTAATTATATTTATATTAAAAATGAAAACTGAATTTTAAAATCTGTATTAATTCATTTAGCTTAAGTAACAAGGTACCCACTGCATCTTACATAAAACAGCAAAATAACCATATTTTTTCAAAACAAAAAAGTTAGTGAGAAGAGTGAGACTGATTTTCAATTCCACAAATCTCTTTAATGTCTGGGTTCACAGAAAACAGTTAAATTCTCAAAAGTGTCTTTGAATTCAAGTTGCCGCGATATGCTGTTTGGTTGAAACAGAAGGAGAAAATCTAGCCTTCATTTTCAGCTAATGGTGGAAGTTCTCCTTTAGTGCTACAGCAAAACTCAACAAGGGCTAGTTTCTTAAAGGGTGGTAGCAAAGTGGGATCTGAAACTTACCAATGAACTCCCTGTACTCAGTTCTATTAAAATCCATTGGTTTGTCTTGCACTTTGGATGGATCCTTTTCCATGTGTGGTTTCATAACATCATGCACTCGTTGTGCACGCGTGCCTGCTCAGTTGCTCAGTCGTGTCTGACTCTTTGCGACCCCCTGCACTGTAGCCCACCAGTCTCCTCTGCCCATGGAAATTCCCAGGCAAGAACACTGGAGTCGGTTGCCATTTCCTACTCCAGGGGGTCTTCCCAACTTTGGGATCGAACCTGTGTCTCTTGCATCTCCTGCATTGGCAGGCAGATTCTTTACCACTAGTGCCACCTGGGAACCCCCATGCACTGGTCACTGGAAAATAAAATGAGTTCACTGACTTAACGCAGACTTTCGAGCAGTGTTCACTATACAACATCATCACACATCATGCAGCTCTGAAAAACTCTTCTACACACCTGTGAGAGAGCAGGAATGGATACCCAGTACTATTATAAAAACAGTTTTGACACTGCAGACCTCTCTCACCTACCCAAACAGGTCTTGGAGGTTCTCAAAGCAAGAACTGCTGACTAAGGAGACTAAGTTCTGAAGATACCTCCCAGAAGAAAAGCACAGAACATCATTTCCTTCCTATCCTAGGATTCTGTGACCCTAAACAAGGTCTGTTGATTCACAGTCATGGCATAAACCGTGAGGGGTCAGTTGGACAGGACTGACTATGAAGAAAACATTTAGTTACTTGGATTCTCCCAGGTAGGAATCTGTGAAAAGTGTACACTTTAGAATCTTTTGGCAAACACTTTCTTCCAACCGAGGCCTTAATAATCTAGGAAGGATTTGTTTTAACCAACAACAATCAACTTTTTAAGTACCCTGAAAGAGATTCAGAAAGGCCTATTTCATGAAATCAGTTAATGAAGTAACTATGTAGTTATAAGGGAGTAGCAACCCACTCCAGTATTCTTGCCTGGAGAATTCCATGGATAGAGAAGCCTGGTAGGCTACAGTCCATGGGTTGCAAAGAGTTGGACACGACTGAGCAACTAACACTTAGCTAAGCACTATGCAGTTATAAACCATTATCTCTTTAAGAACTACTAAACCACACTGGTTATCTTCGGGTGTCAATGTACACATGTAATAATAATAATAGCTAATATTTCGGTATTAAACTTTCAAATTATCTCTTTAAGCCTGACAACCATCCTAAGTGGCTGACAGTTTCCTTTGTTTTTTCTTTTTTAAATTGGAGTATAATTGCTTTATAATGCTGTGATAGTTTCTGCTGTACAGCACTGCGAATCAGCTATATGTATACATATATTCCTTTTTCCCATTTTTAATAAATGAAGAAATGAAGTTGAATGGGGCTAAATAATGTATTCAAAAGGGCTAAATAACTAAGAGACAGATTCAGGACTTTAACCTCTATCTGTATCTGTCTGACACCAAAGGATCTCTCCAGTCTTCACTATGCTGCCTCTTTTCCAATTAATCATTTACTGAACTTCCCAGGCGGCTCAGCAGTAAAGAATCCGCCTGAAATACAGGAGACTTGGGTTTGTTCCCTGGACTGGGAAGATCCCCTCAAGGAGGGAATGGCAACCCACTCCAGTATACTTGCCTGGAAAATCCTCAAAACAGAGGCGTCTAGTGGCTCCATGGGGTCGCAAAAAGTCAGACATGACTGGGCACACACACACACGAACTTCAGTAATCCAGATTCTTTTGCAGGCAGTTATCCCCCAAATCATGAAACACTTTCATCACTTTCCTGTTGCAAAGTGAAGAGGTGCTAAATGAATTGGCTCAGAGGCCACCCCAATAAATGCACAAAGCAGGAAGATTCTTTTGCTTCCCAAAGTGGAAGGGTCATCCCGTGGAAAATGAAGTCTCACTCAAAAGCCACATAAGCAGGATGCTGTGAAGTCCAATCTTTTGACGCCTAAAAGGTCATGAGGCTGGAGCATAGAGCACATATAATGATGTTCTGGGAGCAAGACCCAAGGTGCCCTTGGCTCTATTCCCTCTCCATTCCTCTGGAATTAAAATGTGTTAAACAGGGCAGTGAAATGCCCGTCATCTCTAAGGCACCCCAGTAAGGCAAGGGAGATAAGATCATTCTCTTCAAATGCTTTCTAAACCCTTAGTTTCCTCGAGTCACTATAACCTCTGCCCATTACTTCTTGCACATCAATCCCTTTTCTTCTGCTAATTCAGAATCAATCAAAACATACTGAATACCAACTTTCTAGATTAGTCCTAATAATTTTCCAATGCCCAGCTCAAGACATCTCCACTTCCAGAGCTAGTCCAGCTCTTCCTGTCTTCAAAAGGCCTCTGGCAGGGACCCCCATCAATATGGATCTCCTATGTGCTGCCTGATGGTGGGTGACATGGTTCCATTTGTGTGAGTCTCTTTCTTTGACAGTCAGAAGCTTTCACTGTGTGGATCACAACAAACTGGAAAACTCCTAAAGAGATGGGTACACCAGACCATCTTACCTGCCTCCTGAGAAACCTGTATGCAGGTCAAGATGCAACAGTTAGAACTGGACATGGAAAAATGGACTTGTTCAAAATTGGGAAAGGAGTATGACAAGGCTGTATATTGTTACCCCTGCTTATTCAACTTATATGCAGAGTACATCATGCGAAATGCCTGGCTAGATGAATCAAAAGCTAGAATCAAGATTGCGAGGAGAAACAGCAATAACCTCAGGTATGCAGATATCACTCTAATGGCAGAAAGTTAAGAGGAACTGAAGAGCCTCTTGATGAAAGTGAAAGAGGAGAGTGAAAAACTTGGCTTAAAACTCAACATTCAAAAAACAAAGATCATGGCATCTGGTCCCATCACTTTATGGGAAATAGAAGGGGAAAAAGAGGAAACAGTGACAGATTTTATTTTCTTGGGCTCCAAAATCACTGTGGACAATGACTGAAACCACGAACTTAGAAGACACTTGCTTCTTGGAAGAAAAGCTATGACAAACCTAGACAGTGTATTAAAAAGCAGAGATAACACTTTGCTGACAAAGGTCCATATAGTCAAAGCTGTGGTTTTTCCAGTAGTTATGTATGGATGTGCGAGTTGGACCATAAAGAAGGCTGAGTGCCGATGGTTTCAAACTGTGGTGTTAGAGAAGACTCTTGAGAGTCCCTTGGACTGCAGGGAGTCAAACTAGTCAATCTTAAAAGAAATCAACCTTAAATATTCATTGCAGAAGCTGAAGCTCCAATACTTTGACCATTTGATATGAAGAGCCGACTAACTAGGAAAGACCCTGATGCTGGGCAAGACTGAAGGCAAAAGGAGAAGAGGACGGCAGAAAATGAGATGGTTAGACAGCGTCAGCCAACTCAATGGACATGAATTTGAGCAAACTCCATGAGACGGTGGAGCAGAGAGGAGCCTGGCATGCTGCAGTCCACGGGATGGCAGAGAGTCAGACACAACTGAACAACTGAACAACAGCAACATCTCTGACAACTATTAGTAGATGGCGACTGTTCTTGAGACTTTCTGGAGAATCTCTCACAACACTTCCCACAGTGCAGAACACAAAATTTCATGTTTGCTTCTATTTCTCCTCACTTGGATGAACAGTTAAGAACATAGGAATGTATTTTTACGACAATTTTATTTTTAAACATCTTTTCCTTCAGTCCCAAGATTAAACAAAATTAGCAGTACACTCAACCAGAAGTTTTAGGTATTTTGAAAGAGAGTAATTAGTCTATAGTACAATCTATGGTATTCACTGAGGAGCTCCATGACAGTTTATCTGTGAGATTCCATCCTAATGTGAAGTGATTTTAGAAGAAAGAAAGATAATATACACTAACTTGTGGCAAAAAAAAATAAAAAAGAAAGATGGATTTGGAGTACAATTTAGAATCCATGGATCAGTTGTGTCTTGACCTTTCTAAATGCTCAGCCATTCTTAATGGCACCCATATCTGGTAGTCCCCACACCCCACTGAAATGTTCTATACATCTCTGTTTCCAATATGAATGCCACAATCTGCCATGGAGCTTTTCAATGAATACTAAAATATCCAACTCACTGAGCACCTCTTCACTTTGCAGCAGGAAAGTGATTAGAGTGTTTCATGATTTGGGGAATAACTGCCAGAGAAAGGACACTGATTACTAAAGTTCGTGCGTGCTCAGCCGTGTCTGACTCTGCGACCCCATGGACTGTAGCCCACCAGGCTCCACTGTTCATGGGATTCTCCAGGCAAGAATACTGGAGTGCACTGCAATTCCATTCTCCAGGGGATCTTCCCCACCCAGGGATTGAACCCAAGTCTTCTGTGACTTCTGCATTGGCAGGCAGATTCTTTACCACTGTGCCACTTGGGAAGTTCAGTAATATTTAGAAGTCCGTGGGTCAAGGATGACAAGATACAGAAGAATCCAGTTCATTCTCTCAGCATTATGCTACACACTTTGTATAAAATGACAATCAGATCAAGTGATGGTAACAAAAGTCCTTCAATACTGTGTCCAACTCATGAGATTTTTTTCCTTTCCCTCCCAAACTCCTCTTTCTCTCAGACAAACCAAGTAAATTCAAGGTTTGTGTATTTGCAAGGAACACAGTTAGGAGCAGACCTGTGTCTTGTTCTGTTTTGTTTTGCTTTGTTGCCATACCAAACTTCTGTGCAGAGGTTAAGAAAGGAAAGCCACTGTAACGGCTCATATCTAATTACGATGACAGCTTACCTAACTTAAATACTGGACTCCCATTTGTAAGGTACATCACTGGATTTTAATTTTGTAAAATGAAAGGCCATGAAAATGCTGGCCTTGCTATGAAACTTCACAGCCTGACCTTAACCTTCTTTGCATATATCATTCTTGGTGGAAATTTTCAACAACCACAAAGGTGGGGGCAAGAGGGTGTGTCACATCTTGACTTCTTAGTCATATTTCCTGATGTTGCCATTTTCGTATATTTAAAATATTTACTTATGGCAACGTTGAAGTAATTATAGTTTAGGAAGCACTGTTCTCTTTTTCTATCTTGGTAGAAGCCCCTCAGTGGGCTGTACCACAAAAGAAAGTTCTCTGAATCAGGCATTACTACGTGAAGGGCTGATGTTCCTAGCCGGTAAATACTAAACTTCTCACATGGCTCTTGAAATCTGAAGTGAGTAATTTTAGTTTAGCAAACATTTTTATCCTGCCTTTCATATTAGGCACTAGGACAGCTCTAGACTAACACTTCTCTTTTGCCTCTACATTTCTATCAGTGGTGCCCACATGCCCCTGCTGTCACTTCTAAGCACCCGACACCCAAGGCCACCCAACAGAAGCTGAAGGTCCCATTAGCCATGGTTCCCAACCAAGAAGGGGTAAGCTAAAGGGTCATGAAGGAGAGAAGGCAAGCAATGCTGGGTCACAGGTGACAGTCTGGGGGCCCATCATGTCTACAGATCCACTAAGCTACTTCTGGTTCCTGACATCACTGAGTTGCCCAAACTGGGAACAGCCAGCATCCACACCTCCACCTTCCCTCATATGACTCTCGGGAGCTGTACCAAATTCCACCTGTTCTACTTCCTGGTTACACTACTTGACTTCTTCCCTTTCCATCCCTCCAGTCTTGCTGCCTCTGCTCTCACCTAGCTCTCCCACTCTGCCATCGAGATTTCCGGCCGTTCTCATGTTCCACCATTCACCTTCCCAGATCACCATCAAAGCTGCCTCTAGAAACCTCAGGTCTGATGGCTGTACCTCCCCAACCCAAAACCACGGACAACTACAGTACATTCTTCAAACCATCAGTGAAGAGAAAGGAGAATGCAAAAAAATACACCAATGGGACAAACTTGGAGGGACCTCAGACCAAAAACAAAAAGAGAAAAAAAAAACAACAATAAAACATACTCTGAGATCCCCATCACCTTTCCCCTTTCGTGGCGAATGGTCAAGAAAGAAGAAATCTGGAGAAAATAGACGTGGCGAATACACAAAGGGCCAGGAACCCATATTTCATTCATAGATTTCTTTCTGGGTTTACTTGGCTCATCTGTATTTTAGGTCTTTTTTTTTTTAAGTTCAACTTGACTTTTAATCATTAAAAATAATCCTAGAAGCATGCTCTGTTATGCATTGCCAAGCTGCATTGATGCATTTCATTACTTCTTGAAAGGTCACATATTAAAAACACTACTAGCAGTCAAACTAAAGAAAATAAAAAGATTTGAGATATTTTTTAAAAGCAGTTACTAAAACAGAAACAACTGTTATTTGCAATCTCTGGCTCACTATAAACTGACAAGATATGAATATGAATTTTACCAAGTAATGTATAATGACTGCTTCTGCTCACCACAACCACTTGCCAACAACTCAGTGTTATAGTTCATTTGGATGTTACATGTGGAACATGTCATCTAGATAACAAACCATCCTCGTTAAAGTAGATTTACTCTAGCTAATTTTTGATATTGTGACATCATTAACATAAAAAGCTAAGTAAATAACTATTCTCAAATTGTTTTTACAAAAGTCATTGCAACATTTTCAATTTCCAAACAAGCAAGAGACAATATCTGAGAAGTTGTAAGATGGTGTCATAATTGTCTACATTGTAGTCATTCCATCAACAAATGTACTGAATAAGTGCTTTGGAAAGAGATTCTGCCAGGGGCTTATCTGGAGTATAAAGTATTTGATATGACGGGTCATGGCCTTGGGAAAATTAGTCTCCATCTGGGAAGAGAGTATGTATAAATGGTACAACCTCTTTGCAATAAAATAAGAGAATAAGAGAAGAACCATGGGACTTCAGAGAGGAAACTATTTTATGCAGGAGAGGTATCGGGGGTGACACCATAGCAAAGGCAGGCCTTATGGACTCGATGGATAGGAATTCTGAACTCTTAAGTTTCTACTCTTAAGATGAAAGTCCCAGAAAAATTCTCAGCAATTTGTTTGTAAAGTTAGCATTTACTGAGCAACTACTCCACGTTAAGAAATTCACAAATGTTACATGCACTCCTATATTTACAGCAGCACTATTTATAACAGCCAAGACATGGAAACAATCTAAATGTCCATCAACAGATGAATGGATAAAGATGTCCTATACATATACACACACACCAGAATATTACTCAGCCATAAAAAAGAATGAAATAATGTCATTTGCATCAACATGGATGGACCTAGAGATTATCACACTAAATGAACTAAGTCAGAAAGAGAAAGACAACTACCATACGACATGACTTAAATGTGGACTCTAAAATATGATATAAATGAATATACCAAGGAAACAGAAAGACTGATAGACATTAAGAACAGATTTGCAGTTGCCAAGGGGAAATCGGGGGTGGGGGAGAGGATTGGAAGTTTGGGATCAGGAGATGCAAACTATGGGCTTCCCCGGTGGCTCAGCAGGCAAAGAATCCATCTGCAATGCAGGAGACCCAGGTTCAATCCCTGGGTCGGGAAGATGCCCTAGAGAAAGAAATGGCAACCCACTCCAGTATTTTCTCCTGGGAAATCCCAAGGACAGAGGAGACAGGCAGGCTACAGTACATGGGGTGACAAGAGTCAGACATGACTTAGCAACTAAAACTACCACCACCAGATGCAAACTATGGGTGAACAATGAGGTCCTACCATAGCACAGGGAACTATACTCAATCCTTTGATAAACCATAATGGAAAAAATACGAATTGAAAAGATTTTGAAAAGGAATATATATATGAGTCACTTTGATGTACAGCAGAAATTAACACAACATTGTAAATAACCTATACTGCAACAAAAATCTTTTTTAAGAAAGAAATTCATAAATGTTATCTCTTCGCTTCCATACAAGTCTGTAATAATAGCTTGGCTATATCTGATTTACAAAGGACTCAGAGAGTTACTGACATTCCCAAGAGTCATTAGTTCTTACTGAACATTAATAAGCCAAAATCATATTTATATCAACACAACAATTAATCACACAGGGAAGATGACAGTCTTAACAAGAACAATCAAGGGTCAAAATCATTATATACTTTGAATATAAATACGGCTTGATACAATAAGGATTCAAATATGACAAAAACAAATCACATCCCCCAAAATGTAACTGAAATGTCAAGAATTTACTATGCTTAATATACTTCCTTATTTTGTCCTCTAACATTGGTATTATACAATAGTTTCATTTTACACTCAATTATTAAAATATGCACGTATTTTAAAATAGTTATTTACATTGTGTTTCTTAGAGTGTGATCCAAGAACCTTTTGTGCTAAATGTATCACAGGAGTGTGCTGTGTTAGTCGCTCAATTGTGTCTGACTCTTTGCAGACTATAGTCCACCAGGCTCCTCTGTACATGGAATTTTCCAGGCAAGAATACATGGAGTGGGTTGCCTCTCTCTTCTGCAGGGGATCCTCCCGACCCAGGGATCAAACCTAGGTCTCCTGCATTGCAGGCAGATTCTTTATCATCTGCGCCACCAGAGAAGCAAGAGTACGCATTAAAAATACAACCCCCAGAGCCCCACCCTAACCCACTTACCCAGGCTCCAGGGGCCCAGGGATCTGAATCTCCCCTTATCCCCAGGTGAGTACTAGCTGCATATTCAAGTTTTCAAACCCTTCATCTGGAGTTTCCTTGGCTACTCATTTCCCTCTTGGTGTCTCTCCTATTGGAAGGTGTCATTGCCACTTTAAGCAATTCCTTTCAACATTCTCCAAATGTCTCCGAGTGAAGTCACAACACACTAACTAAAAGAAAAACGGCTTCTAAAACACTGAAGTTATACCACTGAAAAGAGGATTATTTCAAACCCTTTTTGTGAACCTTCTTTTCCTGTCTCCAGATCGAGTCAGCGAAAGTGGCACTGAAAAATGCTTTGAGTTCTGCGCAGGCAGAATAATGCCCCACCCCTACCCCAAAGGAGAGGGAAGCCTGGTGTGCTGTGGTCCACGGGGTCAGAAAAGAGTCGGACACAACCGAGCAACTGAGCAACAGCAGCAGCAGCATCCGGACCTCTACCTACTAGACGACAGCAGAACGACCCACCCCCTCCCGGTTATGACAATCAAAAATGTCTCCAGACCCAGCCAACTGTTCCCTGGGGACTCGAAATGGTCCCAGGCTGATACCCACTGGTCTACGGCATACAAAAGTCTACCTGGTGTTCTGTCCTGTCTCCTTTCCTCCATTGGTTTCTCCCACTGAGGCGGAAGTCTCCAACATGCGTGTATATTTCACTTACGTTACAGCCGGTCTCACTCAAACTCTCCCATGAGTTCAGTCTGTCTGGCAGTTTTAAAACAGCTCTAAGTCAAAACTCAACCACAGGCCTTTTCTAATGGCCCCACTACACTTACTCCCAGCCACAGGCCTCGGAAACATGGCTGCTCCACAGTGACCTACAACCCAAGCCTGACAATGAGCTCACAATCCATCCCACTGCTAGAAGGGCCAAAGCCTGCTACTTGACTGTTACAAAGAACTGTCGAAAGCTCTCTGCAATTTATTATCTTGACATCACTAATAAAAATACTTTCAATCACAAGGTTTAACACAGTGTAAATCAAATACCTATGTGATTGACTTAGCCTGACTCTGATGACAGAACAGATGTCTGGGAAACAGATCGCAGGACATAGCCACCGTCTCAGCAAAAGATATCAGTCTACCAAAGAAATAAGAGAATTTCCTCAACAAATTCTCTCTAAGAAAATAACTTAAACCAAGATGTTAAAAGATCTTGTTTTATGGAGTTCTTAAGTCCGCTCAGAATTTCCACTTCGATTTCAAAATAGCAAAACCGTAAATGGAAAACACAGCTTCTATTGTTACTGAAATCTTAAACAAAAAGTACAGCTTCTAAGATTGGATATTAAATTCACAAAATCACCATCAGTCTGTTTGAGATGGAGGTGGTCGTCTGAATTGCACAGACTGGTGACTTGACACAATGTTCTTACAGGGAATATAAGCGTACAGATTCTTGGTAATGACAAATAACCAATAGCATTTTAACAGATCAACCTCAGTGTGTTAACCCGCTGTAACTGTGGCCACATTAATTAATTCTGCTGCTGCTGCTGCTAAGTCGCTTCAGTCGTGTCCGACTCTTAGCGACCCCACGGACTGCAGCCTACCAGGCTCCTCTGCCCATGGGATTTTCCAGGCAAGAGTACTGGAGTGGGGTGCCATTGCCTTCTCCATAATTAATTCTAAGACATTAGAATTCTACGTTTCTCTCTCAGCGGCCTTTCTTCAATGCACAATAATCTTATAAATTCTGCAAATAATGTCACCTTACTCTGAAGTACTAAGGGCCCAGGTCCTGAACCAAACACCAAGCTCCTTCTGGATTCTCCTCCATTTCTGTAATGATACCGGCCTTTTGGCAGTCAATACTGCTCGCTACAGACTCACAGTTTCTCTTTTACCTTTTGGGAAGGTGGTGCTGTTTAGTTACTAAGTCGTGTCCAACTCTTTTTTGACCCTGTGGACTACAGCCCACCAGGCTCCTCTATCCATAGGGTTCTCCAGGCAAGAACACTGGAGTGGGTAGCCATGCTCTTCTCCAGGGATCTTCCTGCCCCAGGGATAGAATCCACATCTCCTGCATCTCCTGCATTGCAGGAGGAAGTTTTTTTTTTTTTTTTTAACTGCTGAGCCACCAGGGAAGCCCTCTGGGAAGGTGTTACACATTCTCAATTTGTTTTGAGGATTTGAAATTCAAGCCTTCATGACACCTGAAGGGCTAACAGACAGGCAGGAAAAGAGTTTTCAGGGAGAGGTGAAGATGAATCCCCTATGCTATTTATTTTTAATATTAATTTACTTATTGATCTGGCTGTGTCGGGTCTTCGTTGCAGCATGTGGGGTCTTCACTGAACAATGTGGGGGCTTTGTGCGTCACGGCGCACTCTCTAGTTGTGGCACTCAGGCTTAGTTGTGCCACAGGATGCCGGGTCTTAGCTCCCAACCAGGGATCAAGCCCATGTCCCTTGCATTGCAAGGCGGATTCTTAACCACTGGATCACCAACAAGTCTCTTCTTTGCTATGTAAAGTTGGCTGCAGGAACTGCCAGGAAAAAAGATGACAGGATGAAGTGGGGAGAAAAGAAACTCAGATATCATATACACTGTCTTCAATATGCAAAATACGAAACATGCAACCAAAGTGCTACATGATGAATGAAAACATCAAGACAGAAAACAGCACAGAGACTGTGTCTCCAACCTGGCTACCCCCATCAAGCTGACGATGACAGCACCTTTGATACTAAAGTACGAAGGGTGGGTGAGCTTACAATCAGCTGGAAATACATACAAGCTAAGATTTCCAAAAGACTGTCTACTAACAAACAGCTTTTATCCGGCTCATTGAGAAAAGCAGGGTGATGCTCTTAAAAGGACTGAGCGATAGAGCTTTGGTCCCTGCCAGACTTAATACCCCGTAACTGTAATTTTTACTTTGAAAGTTACTCAGGTATATAACACACTTTTCAAAAAATAATGTATATAGTAGCTCCTTATTTCTAAACCCACAATCACTAGCATACGGAACCAATTCTTGTTAGTCTTAGCACCAGTTTTATATATCCTGCTCCCTGCTAGGGAAATTGAAACATCTTATTTCCTCATTCAGCATTTGCTGAGTACCTAGGCCCCAAGGATATACATTATGAATAAAATATGGTCCTTGCATTCTTCATGTAGCAGTGGGAGAATAAACAGTCAATAATAACAAATAATAATAAACAGTGGCAGAGCCATAAAAGAAAGCAGTACAAGTGGCAGAATGGATATTTTTTCCATAAAAAAGGATATAAACTTAGGTTTCCCACCCTAACTCTCAACTCACAAATTACATTTTCCATTGTGGATGGCTCATGGTGACCAAAGAATTTCAGTGTGATTCTTTTTGTTTCAAATCTTTTGGTTTCTTCCATCTCCAGAACAGATTTAACTACAGTATTGGCATCTGCTCTGGAACGTTCAGCTGACCAAGACAAGTTTTACGCGAGCATCAATCATTGCTTTTCTTCTAGTCCACCACAGGATCTAGAATAGCAAGTTCATTTTATCCCGCATTCGTGGCACCTCTACATGATTTTGTTAGCATTTCAGATCTGAGTTTTTATCTCATTTGGCTCTTTTATTTTCACTTACTAGCTAGCAATTTTTAAAAAAATCAGTGAATAGCATCTGAGTGGCCACAGGGCATAAAGCATCATGGGAAATGTACAAGAATTTGTCCTTGTCCTAAAAAAGCTCTCCACCCTTAGTCCAGGAGACAAACCTATAAACAAACAATAAGGCGTGAATCAGGGGACCGCGGAGGAGTCCTGGGAGATGACAAGCAATGAACTTGGCAAGTGATGGGCTCCAAGTTGGAACACAGGTATTAATTATGTGCAGACTGGGGGAAGGCATCTTCTATTTTTAAATCCCCCTTCCCAGAATGAACAAAGTTTGAAAACCCCACCTGGATAAGAAGACAGGGAGTCACATAATGCTTAGCCCACAACACTTATTTTTAAAAGTCATATAATACTTGAGATGTCTGATGATAACACTTGATATGAAATTATAATTTTTAATCTTGTCTTATTTTCCCTCTGTACCCTCATCATCAAGTCTAGAGTGGTTTCTCAGAGCTTTCTCACAGATATCTAGCTATGGAAGAAAACAGTATTGAGGAGGGGGGAATTTTATACACTACCTGGGTATTACACAGGTGAGATCAAAAGCCAGCTTCTCGGCAAATCTATTCTAGGACTAGCATCAAACATGTGCAAAAAGGTTTTACTATAAAGAGTGCTTTATCACGAACTTATTTTTGATGTATTTTGTTATAAATGTCTAAACAGTATTAGAAGGATCAAATTAATTTTTTTTAAAAAATTTAACCATGTAGACTAGGATTTTTCTCCAAATCCTGTTTATTGTACCCATTTTACTTGCATCCTGCTTCACTCATACTAGTGAAGGTTGATGTGTTTTCACAGTAGTGTTTTGAGGGTTACTCTTCAGGTAAATTCAACAGGAATATTTGTTCTTTCAAGGAGCTAATTTCTTTTTAAGCAGCTAAATGTTCACCTGCATTTGTTTTTCAATAGATAACTAATCGTGAATGTAAGCAAAAAGCAATTGATGAAATTTAGATAAAATTGTTTACAATTTTCTATTACTGCTCTTAATTCACTATTTTCCTCAACCATCATGCCCTGTTTTCTGTATCTATCACGCACTTCAAACTGTGAAATTTTTAGACACTAAATGGTTGTCTGAAAATGTTTGGTGCATGCTGAACTTACGAGTTTTTTAATTTTTTTCTTGCAACTTTCATCCATGACTGTTTGCCTGAAAGACCTTCTGTTTGAGCCAAAATGTTGTTTGGTTTTTTTCCCTAAATTCTGGCAATAACTTTAGATGTAGCTTTCATTTGTGCCACCGAATTTTAACAATGGCAAAAAAGGGTTCTTTATAGGACTGAATTATTTTAATTTTGCCAACCAGAAATGACAGAAATAAATTAATGGGGTTGATGTCACATGGCAAAAGTGCAGGGTACAATTAATCTTCTATGACAGATATAAGTGAAATATGTACAATGTCAATGTTTAAATTACTTTCAGGATTTTCACTGACATTCTTACTTCATAATCCAACTTCTTGGGTACTACTTTAATTTCGCTTGATTTTTGAGAAAATGCACATATTTGTATCACATAAGTCTTGACTTACATGGAATATCTTGAGTTATTTATAGGATAATCTTATTTTCAAATTCTTAATAATAATACCATATACTCTATCGATCATTATAATTTTCATTCTGTCTTACATCAGAAGGTGGCTTTTAAGCCAAAATGTTACTTTTTTATCTACAGATGGTTTGATATGCTTTGCTTCACAAAGAACCTGGCTGTCTTTTGGCTGGTACACTTTTCCAGCTAAAAATGAGAAACTGAAGACAGAAAGCTGAGTAGGAACACAGGATGGGAAATTGAGATAGATTTTACAGCATATTTTCATTATTTTCTCTAAGAGACCTGAATATTCAGCAAGCTAGTAAGGTTCTGGTTTGAATATAAATTGACACCACTATTTTAATTTCACCACCAAAAAAAAAAAAAAAAAAAAAGAGATCTGTAGAATTGAAACTACCAAACAGGGAGGGAAAGAGGAAGGGAAGAAAAAAGTTCACCTTTTTTGAAAAAAGAGGGGATACATGTATGTGTGTGTCTGATTAACTGTGCTGTACAATAGAAACTAACACAGCATTGTGGAGCAACTATACACCAGTGAAAATTAATTTTTAAAAAACTGAAAATAAATCAATAAATATTCCCAAAAAAAGGCAAGGAGGTAAGGAAAGGAGGGAGGGAGAGAGCGAATAAAAAATAGTAGAGTCAGTCTTTATGTGGGAGGTTAAGTTCGAACATTAAACAAATGTCATATATAATTCAAACTCACTTTGAAAATCCCTGAGCTTTCCCATAAGGCACCACAAACATGATTTTGTGTAGACAACACCTGACAGCAACTTTCACATACGCAGAAGTCTGGGAACCACTGAGTTAGACTCATTGGAGGGACGCACAATAATGTCCAAACATTCAAACCATTCCTCTCTTATTATTACATCCCTCGAGTGAAAGGCAAGAATTAACTGAAGAATGCTAAAGTGGCCGTGCTTTCCAGCAGGTTTTAATTCATTCTGTTGTAACAGGAAACCCCTTTAACTCTAATGCCTATTAATAAATTTATTGTTATTGTAGTTAAAAAAAAATGCAGCTCCATATCGTGTGTTCTTAATGCTGTGGCATGAAGAGTAACTTTAAAAGTCTTTTCTTTAAAAAATACTGAATCTGGCTGCTAGTTTAAAAAACGAAACATGTAACCAGATAAGTACCAAAGATTTTCCAAGGTCCTTCATGCTTTGTTTGTTTGTTTTCCCTTGCTTCTTCACCGTTTTGGAGTATTTTACCCTTGGTCTCCCCCATGAAGCGCAGATAATAAAACTTGAGTAGAATGTGAAGGACTTAAGTCAGATAAGGATGCTGTCCTGGCTCCCGGCTCTGTACCCCGGATTTCTGGCGAGAGCAGACCAGAACTTAACCTGTGCAGGCAGCCCTGGGACAAGGCTACTGTTTACAGCAGTCCCAGGAAGTCTGTTAAGCCCCCAGACATCTCTCTCTACTCCTTCCCTTTCTTCCTTATCATTTTCTAGTCCACAGTGTCCTGAGCTCCAAAATAAATTCTCATCCATTATATCTCCACTCCAGTAGCTTTAAAACTTTAAAGTGAAACAAATCACATTGATGAGTGTTATTCACTATTACCCACAAATAAGCCCGCTGGCCATTTAATTCTTAAACAGCCAGAAAGAAGGGTAAGCATTACCACGAATGTGGGACACAGAAAGCTTGAAAGGACTCTTTTTATTTTTTTTATTTATGAATGAATTGGCGTGTGCCTAAGGAAACAGTCGATCATTTCAGAAAACACCAAATTCCTAACGTTTTAACTAGGAATGATTTGAATTATTACATCGAGGAGAGACTAGCTTCTAGAGATTGAAGGATGTCATCAAAAAATTGAAACAGTCAATTGGTGGTGGAGCTAAGAAAAAAATTTGTATGGAAAAGGGATGGATGCGGGGAAGAGGTATAGAATTTAGGGGCTCTCTAATAAATCCCTAAGGAAAGGGGATGAGATACTGATGACTGACACTCCTCCTGAACTTTTCTGGGGATCCTTTTGTTTTGCGGGGGTGGGGGGCCTACTCATCACGCATCTTTTTTCCCTCCCAGCTTCTGTTATCTGCTGCGTGTACGAACTTTGTAGTAGTTCCTTTGCAAGTCTCTACCTCTGTGCATCTCAGCTGCACATTTTGGAAGGAAAAGTTTTTTTTAAATTAATTTTTGCCACTGAGGATGACAGAACGTGTCAATCAACCATGTGCCCAGGTAAGTCTTGAAGCCAGGCTGGCATAGTCTCTGCTGTAATTCTATCCTCAGAACCCCAAGGTGACGCCACAGAGGACACGTGAGACCAGCAGCCTCGCCAGAGCACCATTTAGCAGAAAGGCACAGAGTTGCCACACGTGTAACATGCACATTAAGGAACATCCGTGGGAGCTACTCAGGACGACCCTGGGGCACTCCAGACTCAACGCGAGGGAACAAGGAACGATGATGCACCACCACCAAGCAAGGCTGCAGCGGTCTGCGGGGTTTGTGGGCAGGCTCTGACTTCAATAGCCCAAGACGCAGCTGCACACCTCCATCTTTCCCGTCCCCATTAGCTCACCCTTGTCTGGCTGAAAAGAGCTCAGTGAATCAATGGCTTCTGTTGAACTGTTTGTATATTTTTCAAGTCCTGATTAGGCCATTAGTCACTGAACATATTGCACAGTCAACTTGAGTAGCTGCAATTATGCAACTTCCCAAGAACATACCGGGAGCATTTACAGTGAGACCACAGTGCCAGCGAAATGTGAAATGGAGATTATTTGTCAGCAATTTTAAGAACCCTGGGCTTCAATGCCAAAGGAAACATACACGTGGCAGATAACAGAAGCTGGGAGGGAAAAAAGATGCGTGATGAAAGTACCCATGTTGACTCCTCTGAACACAGCTGGGACCTGAAAATGAGAGCTCCCTGTACAACAAACAATTGCCAGAAAACCCTGCTTGATGTCACCTATCCCCTTTACGGTAATGTCCCCAAAAAGCCTTGAGGGACGGCAGCTGCCAAAGGCACAGAACTGAGTCCTGACCTCATTCTCGGGGAGCAGCTGGTTCCCCTGCAGAGTGCCCCCCCATACCTGCCCACATCTGTATCCAAACACAGTGAACATCAGCTCCCACACGAAGCATCTCCCTCCTCCTTCCTACTCTCTGTTCTCACTTTTCATTTTCAAAATCAGCAATAATCATGTAATTTGATATTCGAGGATTTCTCATTCGAAGCAACCAAGGACATGCACAAAAGAAAAGAAGGAACATGGAAAGCAGGGGGCACACAATCTCTTTTTACCAGAATGCTGAACCACTTCCACATGCAGAGCCTGGGATAAACCAATGGCATACATGACATCAAGGAAATTCGCAAGGGATTGGCAGTTCGCAACCTCCCGGCAGAGAAATTTGAAATGATCGGTCATGAGAAGTGGGTCAGCGCCTCTACATTTGCTGCACAAGTAATAACACACAAGAACCTTCCTAAGAGTGTTTTATAGTATTTTTCATGGCACAGCTGGTACTTTTTGGTCTATTAATCCACACTTTCCTGCTTCTATTCATATACTTTATATGTATTTATTTGTTGAGTTATATATTTAAGCTGAACTTGGAACGACAGTTATTTTTAAGAGGCTGCCAACATGAGTCAGGCGAACCTCAGAAACCTGGCTTGCACTGGCTCTGGCATAAGGAGCCTTGACAGCCAAAACCAACCAGAAGGTTGATGAGATCCAGGTTTCCAAAACATGAGAGAAAAGAAAAGGCATCCTTTGCCTTCTTCCATCAGGCCTTTAAAAATATGTATCAGGCTATTTACCAGAAAGGACTCCTTCTGTAAGGTCACCAACCATTTGCTGGTATGTTCAGAGTGCAAAACTAGATGTCCATTCATCAGTCTAGCTTCAAGCAAGATGCAGCTTTCTTCACCTTGGATGGAGACAAGGTACGGAAAAGATATGGTACCCAATGGGCCAACACACCAGAGGCATCCAACACAGCTGCTTTGTAAATGAACGGCCCTGAGTCTCTGCACAGACAGCCTTCCAAAACTAATTGTGGCTTCAGGGATGAAGAGGACAGTTTCTCAGCTTCTGTGCCTTTAAGGTTATTTCAACTTTCCACCTCTGTTAACCCTCCCACAGGAACTTTTGACAGAGAGCTCTCCTTAATTCTCAAAGGCAGCAACGTCTAGAAGAAAAACATCTCGTTCCTCACTAGAGAACTGAAAACCCGAGTCCTCTGTCTCCCTTCTTTTGGAGATCAGATTCAAGGGGGCTTGAAGACGACCTGAGAGTGTTTATGATAGACAGCCTCCTCCTGGATTTCAGCTTGGGACAAACAAACCTTTCACATGAGTCCTTGCAAACAGACAGTGCTCTGTTTGAATGTCTGAACCCCATTCTAGTACAAACATGCTTGGCAACCTAGTGCCAGCATTTTCTTCTTGGCAAACTGCTCTGCCGCCACTATGGATATTACCACTTTGGGATCCCTGCGACTTTCCTTTACTCCCCTGCTCCCCGTCGCCATTCCCCTGAGATACTATCTGTGTCTGGGCGGTAGGGGCGGAGGCTGAGTCTCTGGTGCCAAGGAGCTGTCAGCGCCCCTGACCGGGGCCTGGTTCGGACCACACTTCTTCTCCTGACGCCCCCGTGGTCTGACCCCAGGACAGAATGCGGCCACTTTTTCATCATCTGACTGTTAACTCAGACGCAGACCACAGGGCTGACAAACCAGCCCGCAGGTGATAGCTTGGAGGCACGGGGACATCTAGCAGTATCTTGACTCTTCCTTCTCTCATCTCTTAAGTTTCTCTTCACAGGGGACATGGTAGAGAGAAATCACCTTTCTCAGCTCTCATCTCCTTTCCTTTGGGAAGATCTTAGACTCTTCTGACAGCAGGAAAGCTGCAGCCCTCGGAGATGATGAATTCATCCCCCCCTTCTCATTTAAAACTTTCTCTTATGAGAGGCTCGGTTCCTTACTGGATGATCAAGAGGTAATTTTTTTATAGGGAATGAAACAGAAGAGTTGGAAGTGGTCTTAAAGATCATTTGATTTTGTGGCTTCATTAACTGAAACTCTAATTTAGAGATCCCTGGGCCTCAACCTCTCTTCACTGCCCACCCCCTACCCCACCTCCAAACCCATCTTTGGCTCATTCAACAGAGGCCAGTGGGAGGCCTAGAACTCTCCAGGGGTTTCTGAAGCCACATTTGAAAACCACTGATGTAATCCAACTTCCTCATTTTCCTAAGGCCCAGAGAAGTTAGGCCATTTGTCAAAGGCCACACAACAGTTAATGACAGGCCAGAGACTTCACCCTAGCCCCTGCTGTGCCAGGCCAGTGACATTCTTTCCTGCTCCTTCCTAGGTATTTAGCATTCTGCAAAACCATAATCATCGAGTCTCTGCTAATAAGGATAATGCCTTCTTAATGAATACATAATTCAATTTCTTTGAATTCATTATACAACCTCTACATGTTGAGTCTTATATGCAAGTGAAGTGTCATCTTCCTAGGAGTGTTTTGTAACAGAATAAAGGATTCCTCATTAATTCACCTTTACATTCTAAAGGTGGACAAGACTTCACAGAAGTAAACTGAATGAAACTTGCTTGCGGAAAACTGAGGAGATGAACAACGGACTAACGTATTTGCTAACTTCCGCAAACAAAAGACACACATACACACCCCTTTCAGCTTACAGCTCCAGGAATTATTATGTGAGAAAAAAAAGTTAAAAGCTTTCACTGTCGTATCAGGTGAACTTGTAAGAACACGGGAAATTTTGTTCACTACTATACTCCGTTTTCATCGCTCATGCCATTTATATATTAGCTTGGAATACACACTGGAGAAGGAAATGGCAACCCACTCCAGTATTCTTGCCTGGAGAATCCCATGGACAGAGGAGTCTGGCAGGCCATGGTCCATAAGATCGCAGAGAGTTGGACACGACTGAAGTGACTAAGCACGCACACACTGTAAGTCAAGTAATAAAACTGCATTTTGCTAAACTATTCCAAAATGAAGCCTTTGGCCAAATGATCGTGGCATCTCCAGCCCCTCCCCCCACCCCCATTACTGAGACCGAGTTGGGTACAGAGCTCTGGGTTTTCCCTTTACTGGTGAGGAACAATTGAATGAGTAACAAGTGAGGGCACAGAGGTGGTTCCCCCGCCCACAGACCCGGACGCATCTCTGCACATTTTGAAAGGCGGGCTCAGGATTACTGCTGCACCCACGCCACATGCCAAAAAACCACCACTTTCAAAGTCAACTTACATAAAACCCAGCAGTCTTCCCTGTTAGAAACTGGAGAAGGCTGCTCTCTGCTCATGGTAAGATGCATCAAGGAGTCAGACTTTGTTAAGTCTGCGTCTAACTTACAGAGCTGACATTAAATGTTTACAGGTATTCATTGTGTACAGGTGATTAAAAAAAGAAGTTAGCCTTTACTGCATGGCAACAAATCAGGAAACAGAGAAACCAGTCATTGCTCAACCTTTAAACTATTAAAAGCTGAAACATGCTTCAGGTGGTACTAAGACCTTCAACAAAAACATTTCACAAAGTGAGATATCTTCTTTTTCAGTAAGTTCTTTTGAGAGCAGAAAGTATTGACTTTAGCTCCACCTGTATATGTATTTACCACCTCTAGTCTATATACAAACTTTTAAAAATGGAAGAGCCCCAGGAACAAAAAATTTAAGTAATAGATGGTTAAGATGGTTAATATAATTGTATACAAATTTTAACTATTTTGGATAATTAAAAGAATATCATAATGCAAATTTCCTTAATTGAGATTTTTGTATTTTTTTTAATTTCTGTATTTTTGAAGAATCTTTCATACATGCCTACAAACTCACAAGCATGCAAATTCAAAAAATTACTCAAAACATATTGACTTTTAGCGTCTGGATACTATATCTCACAGGGCATGATGGTACAGGCAATAGTGCTTCCAGTCATACCTTGTTATAAAGATTATATATAATCATCCTACAGTAAATAACACAGACTCTAAAATTTAAAAACCATATCAAGTTCTGAAATATATAATGTCTCCTTCTGAACTTCCAACCTTATAGTCTTCTGAAGTACTATGTCCAGAAGCATGAAAAACAGAGGCCATTTCCAATCTGGTAACATACCATGAATTAGTGAATTATTCTCGTAGTTCCTGCTCTAATTAAGGTCAAATAGAAAAGCACCCATTTGCTATTCCAACAGACAACCAGAGTTCTGGTTGTGTAGTTATTTCCCTCATAGGGGTCCACCTCAAAGGTATGAGACACACAGGTTTTCGAGGATTATGCTGGAAACAGATGTTTACGTAAGACAAAACACACAGGACAGTCAAACTTGTCAAAAATAAAGATTCTTGAACACTAGACCCACTCAGTATTACACTTCAGGCTAGAAACAAAGAAGATTAACTAACATATTCATATGGGAAACCAACTTTTTTCCATCACTAACATGCAGAAAACCTTAAGAGCCTTTTCCGACAAGATTTCTTTTAAGCCCTACAAATACTTTTAAGTACAACCTCCCCAGGATTTAAAAAAAGAAAAAAAAAGTTTATTTAAAGGTGTAAATGAAGTCAATCAAATAAACAACAAATATTTACTGAGAACTTTCCATGTGGCCAGGATTACATTTCTAAGTCTCATTACAAAATTATTTAACTTTATAAAGCATGTCAATAAATAGTCTTCCAAAATGTGCCTGGGGCTGTAATTCCATCTAGTTTCTGTGATGACACCGTAAACCCTGGATGGAATTACAGCCTTAATGTGGACAATCAGGGTGCACTACTCTTCGTTCTTGGGGAATCCATGATGAACTCAACTTCTAAAGTAATAACCACCGAGCCTTTGGCATGTAATTACAACCAGGAAGCCAAGCCATCCACTGGCTAGTACATGAGAAATGTTCCATTGAAAAGTGCCTCTCACCTCACTGTAACAAAATCTAGTTAATACATCTGAAAAACCTCTTCATCTCCAAAATTAAACTTTCTAGTTTTGTCATGAGAAAAGATCCAAAAGGGTTTACTTCACAGATATGTTAATATATTTGGTAGTGACCAGACCATCTGATATGACCAGTAAATTCTGAGAATCTTCCAATCTCACCTTCAGACACCTAACACGAAAGTCCATAAAGGGCAATACACTAAAAAACAAGGGGAAAAAATCATCCTTAAGAGCTCTAAGAAATTACTGGCATTTCTTCTAATTCTTTGAGATGAACCTGACTTCTATTAACATAAACAAAGCAAAGTGCCTTGTGTCTGCAAGAGGGGGAACAAAAAGATTAAACTCAGGATTATAGAAAAACGAATTTAGAAACAAACCCAGAATTTTTCTGGGAAAACAAAGACAATGATACTATGAATCAGCGTCTTTTTTTTTTTTTTTCTCAAGAAGCCTGGATAAAAGAAGAAACACACATACACCACACACACACACACACACACACACACACACACACGATAATAAGCACCACGTGGAATGAAGGCAAACATGCATATAAATTCAATCTATGTATCTGTATTTAGGACACATATGGCTTCCTTTATCATATCTAACTTTACTTGGTACTTGTAGAGGTCACCAAACCTCTGTAAAAATCAGTATTGCCATAGCAACTAAGAGGCTAAAAAAAAAAAACCTCTGTCAGAAGTCCTCATCAAATCCAATATAAGGCATACAGAAACTGTCCTTTCTGTAGCCACCTTTAACACCATCATGCTTCTAATAGCAAAGGTATGTGACGTTCCCATGAAAACTCAGTTCCTCCAGGGACCACTTGTGGGTTATGCTCGCTGGGTTCCTACAGCACCAGGAGTTGAGAACTTACTAATAGCATTAGCTCTTCTGCTTACTTTTTCAAACTCCAGGCAATTGTATCACAGCGGTTACCTAAAGTGAAAAGCAGTCAGGTAGGAGACAGTAGGCCGAAACAACTTTGATGAATTTCCATGAATATGGAACATATCATTTAGTGGCTTTTCCTAAAAAACCTTCTTGTTTAAAAAAAAAAAGACTGATGAAAGGACTTGCTTGGGAGTCCATCCCTCTCCTATAACCTGAGAAAACACACATGGTACAAGTGAATGATTTTTCTTAGAAGAAATAATTCTTCTTCTTCTTTTTTTTTGGCTGTGCTGGTCTTAGCTGGGCATGTGGGATCTAGTTCTCTGACCGGGGATCAAACCCAGGCTCAAGTGGTAGAGTCTTAGCCACTGCACCAACAGGGAAGCCCCAAGAAATAATTCTTGAAATAGTTCTGAAGTCACAGAAAGAATAAGAAGAAAGAGGGCTCTAAGCTTAACTCCAGAGGTAAGGTGGTACTAGTCTACCAACTCAGTTAAGAGTTCAAGGCTTTCCTGGTTGAGGCTTCTATCCCAGTGACAGGCAAAACTCCTGGCTCTGGTCTTTGCCCACAGTTCTCCAAGGAAACTCAGAAATGGTTAACTAAGTACCTGTTCAACACTGAAGCACATTAACATTAAAGACTGAGTAATTTTCGACAAGTTGTAACATGCTGTCGATGGAATATAGCCATCCTCGCTCAACATAATACAGCAAACCGAAAAATAAGATAAGGGGAATGGGGAGAAGCAGGAATTCCTTATACGCCCACTTTCTACAGAATGTTCCTGGTGACCCTCGATGTCCTGCTCAATAACAAATGAAAATGGAAATGTCAGCCATTCAGTTACGTCCAACTCTTTGCGACCCCATGAACTGCAGCCCGCCAGGCTCCTCTGTCCATGCAATTCTCCAGGCAAGAACACTGGAGTGGGTTGCCATGCCCTCCTTTAGGGAATCTTCTTGACCCAGGGATTGAACCCAAGTCTCCTGCATGACAGGAAGATTCTTTACCATCTGAGCTACCAGGGAAGTAATGGGGCTACCTAAAGAGCCCTGCCATTCTAGAACTACCAATAAACTACTTCAAAAATTAAACAAATACCTTTCCTATATGCAGCAGGAATTTCCTGCCTGGTATATTTTAAAGCAAATCAAGACAATACTCTTCAGGACAGAGCCTGTGAGTCAGGCAGTATTATGGGGCTAAAATGCTTGGAACTGCTTAAGTCATAGGAAAGCAAGTTTAAAGGCCTGGGGCTATTCCACTCCAGACAGAAAAGAATGGGAAAGAAGATGAACTGTGTTGGCAATTAGAATGTTTTTTGACAAATGTTCTCATTTGTTTCCTCACTTGGAGTTTTTAGCAACTATAGGAGAACAAGATGAAACAATCAAAAATGGTACTATTTAAGACCTACTGTATAGCACAAGAAACTATAGTCAACATCTTGTAATAATTTATAATGGAAAAGAATACAAAAATGAATATATATACATAGCTAAATATTTATATATAACTGAATCATTTTGCTGTATACCTGAAATACTACAAATTAACTATACTTCAATTTTAAAAATTAAAAAAAGGTTTAAATGGTAAACCATGGAGGAATAAGTTGTTTTTTAAAAAGTATTATTTGTTCTCTGGTTGGAGAAGCTCTCGGAGGATATGGACAGTCCTGATGGATCATGATATTCAGTACTCATTGCCATCGGCAACTTGACCTTCTCCAGGCTACACAGCCCAGTACTGTCATGCCTCTACTCAGAAACGAGATACATGGAGGACATCTGTTTATTCACATCACCGAAGAGGTAAACTCCAAAGCTCTCCTGGACGTGTGACAGGTCTCCAGCAGCTCCTTATTCTTTACAAGTAATTAACCTCTTGATGGGCTTAGAGCAGTCACAGCGTCAGAAGCCACAACACACAGCTGATAAGTTGTAAACCCTGGGGAGAGAATAATTGCAAAATAGATTTCCAGGCTCATTGGAAAATAGATTTCCACTTACTGAAAAAAAAAAGTACACTCAACTTTTCAGGAATATCTGAATCACAGAATTGCAGCATTAGCAGGGAATTTAGAAAATGATGCTATTGCAACTTCTGACACCAATAACAGGAAAATGGAGGTACAAAGAGTGACTTGCCCAGATACAGTCTACTGGACACAAATTGGGTTAGCACTGCCTCAAGTCAGACCTGACTACCCAGCATGGCAAACTTTCACATCCAAGCCCCTTCATAAATCATGCTGGTGCCATTTAGACAACCTTCCTGCCCTTAGGTCACCCGATTACGTTTTAGGAAAGGACTAGGAGATAATGACTAAGCTATGAAAACTGAGAATTCGACAAAGGAAAGGCGGGAGATAAGAGAGACAATAAGAAAAGAGCCGAAAGACAACTTATGCTTTCAGTGCTTGCAAACACCACTTGTGCTTTTCCCTGCATTTAAGTGCATGATGAAATTTGTGATACAAGCTTCATGTACTCGGCAGTGATGAAGACGAACTCTGGCCAGAATCTCATGGAACGTGTCACAGAAACATTCCTTTAGAAGCAGGTCCCAAATCATGACATGCTCCTTTCACCATGGTCATCACTAAGTTTCATGGCAAAGCTCCTGAGGGTAGGGACCTGGTCGGTCTAGTTCACTAGGATACTCCCTGGACCTGGGGAATATGCAGCCCAAAGCACATACTCTATAAAATTTACTGAAAGAATGAATAAAAACTCCTAAGAGGAAAGAAGAAGAAATATGCATAGTTTGGAAATGCATATGCAGTATTACCATTTCCTCTAAAGAAAAATGAAAAGATACCTATTTGAAATGTAAACAAATGTGAAAAGATAGGTTTTTTTAAAATATATTTGTAAAAAGTTAAAAATGTAAAGCACCTATTAAACAGTTATCATCACTTCCATTTATTAAGTAGGTACCCTTAGTTAAGCCAACACAGTTCCCATGTTATAAAGAGCTTACAGCCCCAAGCGCAACATCAAGAAAACACGTTAATTAAAGGGTGGTAAATAAATAGTTACTGGGAAGATACCCTGAACAAATAATAAAAGAAAAAGCAAATGTAGTTGGAATAGAGTAGAAATGGAAGCTCTAGGCACTGGGTGTTCAGACAGAATAAAGGTGATCATTGTGTATTTTCTAATGACCACTGTACAGTTCATTGACCTGTGTGCAACCACTGAAATCAACATTTCTCTCTGTGCTTTTAAATCCAAACCTATACTTTAGCAGCTCTATCTCAGCCCCAAATAAACCATCTGACAAATAATTTGGACAATTACTTTGGGTCCTCATATAACTTGCTGGTTCTCTAATGAAATAAACTTATAAATTAAGTATAGGTAGGTATAATATAAACAAATGTAATTATAAGGTTTGCCAATTTTAACGACTTAGGAAAGACAATTAGATCCAATTAATATATTCACATTCGCATAATGGGAAGTAAATACAAATAACTTTTTCTTTTAAAAAATTAATATGACTTTAGCCATTATAAATGCATAATAATAAGGGTAACAAAATCAGCAACCACTTTGAAAAATAAAGGCTATGGAATCAGCATCACCAATTCAATAGACATGAATCTGAGCAAACTCTGGGAGATGGTGAAGGACAGGGAAGCCTGGTGTGCTGCAGTCCATGGGGTCGACTGAGCAACTGAACAACAAAATGGAATAAGCACCATAGTAGGTGATTTACACGTATCTCAAGTGGCTATTCTACCTTTTTGCTTTACAGACGAACAGGCTCACAAGCTAAATAAGGTGGCAGATCTGGGTTCAAAACCTCAGTCAGAATGACCTCAGACCTAGCATAGGTCTTTAAAGATAGGAAGATACTTTTAGACGCATAACTCTTGATCTTGGAGAAGGCAATGGCACCCCACTCCAGTACTCTTGCCTGGAAAATCCCATGGACGGAGGAGCCTGGTAGGCTACAGTCCATGGGGTCGCACAGAGTTGGACACGACTGAGCGACTTCACTTCCACTTTTCCCTTTCATGCACTGGAGAAGGAAATGGCAACCCACTCCAGTATTCTTGCCTGGAGAATCCCAGGGACAGCGGAGCTTGGTGGGCTGCCGTCTATGGGGTCGCACAGAGTCGGACACGACTGAAGCGACTTAGCAGCAGCAGCAGCAGCTCTTGATCTATTCAATGGTGGTGTATCTGAACACTGAGCAGTCGGGCAGCATAATTGTGAGACCTAGGCTTTGGAGCCCAAGCTCCTGGGTTTACATTTCAGCTCTACCATGGGCTAGCTATATACCCTGACCCCTCTGCCTCTGTGTCCTCATCTCTTAACATGGAATCACAACACCAAAGGACCTGCTACCTACCAGCTCATCAGGTGGTTGTGAGGACTAAGCCCAGAGAACACAGTCAGGACTCAAGACTGTCACCTTGTGCCAAGGTTTAGTATCCTTGGGGATGCTAAAAAGAACACTGAATTTGGAGTCAATTGGCTTCAGCCACACACACACACAGACACACACACACAGACACATATTATCTAAATACTGTGTGACCTTTCCCAAGTCACTTAAACTTGCTGAGCTTCATCTGTAAAAATGAGATGCCAGCTGCCTTGTATTTCTCCCCAGGATTGTTATAAGTAACAATTAATAGACAATGTATGTGACAGTGCATTAAAGGCTTCAAAAAAGTGCTCTGAACTACCACGGCCATGTGAATTATTAGCAACTTTCAGCCTCTCAAAACCAAAGAGCTCATCTTTATTACATTCTCTCCAGCCTGAGAATTTAACATTGAGCATTGGTTCCAGAGTCTTCACACTAGACTACTTATAATAATAGAACAAATGTCTGGTCATTCAGGACTCGATCAAACGGAACTCTATTAACTATCTCCTTCTGCACACCCACCGTGAGAAGGTAATTGATGTTCACCATGACCCCAGAGCACTCCAAGACTCTGAAGTACCTTCGGGGAAAGATTAAATTATGTTCAGCCTAGTTTATTAAGAAATGTATTTAATTATATTCAAGATCTTTGAAAATTCATGACCTAGAGAGTAATCACAGATTCTCTGGTCACTGGAAGCTTCTGCTCACCATCCCACCCCCAAATGCACTTTATCAGAGTTTACTCTAAGATACAGCCCACCCTGGGGTAAGAAATACTGGGAATCCAGTGTGGTAATTATACAGGTCAAAAGAACTTTGTCCTGAGCAATCCTCAAGGACCACAGAAATAGTCAAGTCAAAATCTTGAAACAACGAAAAATTTAAACTATGTAAGATTCCAACATGTTTCGAATATATCATAATTTTGGCTTTGCTAATAAGGAATTTAAACATTTGAACAAGGAATAACATAAAAATACACCATTAAATATCCTATTATTCTCAGTACTTAGAAGTGTAAAAACAGATGAGTCATACTGAATATAACACTCCTCAAGAGTAGGAAAATAACATTTTGTTCATTTTTGTCCACTGTTTCACAAAAATTATGTGTATGCTAACGAGGAACATAATACACAAAGCAAAAAGTCAGACCACATTAGGGGTACGGCTATTTGTCTTTGTCAAAATTACTACGATGCTGTTACATTATCTTTTCCAATTAAAAACTGGGACACAAATATGCCTTAAGTCCTGTATCTCAGTGCTGGGAGAAAAAGGAATAGTCATCCATTATAACCCTCTGTTCAACAGACGGCTTACCTCTGGAGAATTCTGGAGAATTAAGGAGGTCCTCCCACCTCTGCTTGAACATCTCCAGTGACAGAGGTCTCATTACCTCCTCAATCAGCTTGTTCTATTTTTAGGCAGTCCTGATGTTAGAACATTCTTCCCCAAGTGGAGTCCAACTCTCCTTACCTTTAACGTCCTTCCTGTTCTTAGTTCTTAGTTGGGCCCTCTGGACCCACTTCGGTAAGTGAGTTCACTTTCCATCAGGCTCTCTGCCAGTTTCACTCATTTTATCAGTTAAATAATGACCTGCTTCTACTCATATTTTTCACTATTCTCCTACAAACCATGAGGACCACTCTTCAGAGTCATATACCACCAGCTAAGGGGCTTCCCTGGTGGCTCAGTGGTAAAGAATCCACCTGCCAATGCAGAAGACGTGGGTTTGATCCCTGGGTCAGGAAGCTTCCCCTGGAGAAGGAAATGGCAACCCACTCCAGTATTCTTGCCTGGAGAATCCCGTGGACAGAGGAGCCTGGTGGGCTACAGTTCATAGGGTTTCAAAGAGTCGGACACAACTTAGCAACTAAACAACAAGGGCTCCAATTTCCATGAAGACTGTGACGGCCGCGGTCCTATGGTCATCAGGGTACACTGTGGACTTTCCTGGGTCCCTGCTATCACATACACTGTTTCTGTGAGAAATGCATTCTGAGTTCCCAAGGTATGACTTATCATCTTTCTGAAAAGGATCCATTTATAAACTACTATTTCTACTTACGGGGAAAATACACTTAAGAAAAACTCCATGAGGTATAAATTATCACTCTGTCTTCTTACCTGTCTTATGAGCCAAGTTAGTATTTTGGTGTGTGCATAAAAATCCTCAGCTACTCCTCCCTTAGCTGAAAGGAGCTGACTGGAAGCAGCGTTAGCAAACCCACCTCTCCTCTGCTTCCTGGGATCACAGACGCTGAAGACAAATGCCCTGAGTTTCTCTAAGTCACCAGTCTCCCAGGTGTTTACCTACGTACCCCATGCCCAGCCAGGCATGTGGGACAAATCCAGCACTCTGGGACCTGCTGGCATTGACATCCCTTCTGAAGCTCCTGGTCTATACCTTAACAGGCCTTTATGTATACCTTGCAGTAAAAGCAATGCAGTCCTATAAGATGTCTTACTAGTAGCTTTGTCTTGAATCGTAAACGGCTTAAGCAGAGAAGTGATCGTATTTATTTTTATTATTTTATCCAATGCCCGTTTCGGGTTGTTACTAAAATTTTCAAATGTCATGCACACAGACAGCCCTTACTTTATATATGAATGGCCCAATTTAGCTGGGAACCGTCCTTCCTGAATCTCTCAGCCTCCACCACCGAGAACGTGGCCAGCACTGCCTTGGGCCAAATTGAATAGCTGGAGAGTCAGGGGTTACAATCAGGGTATACAATCCAGCCCAGTAATTTTATAAGCTTGCTTATCTGGTTTCGCTTAAGTTTACAACAGATCAGATACAAGCAAATGAAAGGAGCTTTAAGACATGACAACCAAGAAAAGTGGATAAGGCAGAGGTCATGGCATCAAAAAGAATTATGAGCTTCTGGGGCCTCATGCATGACTCTACATCAGTGTAATCACTTCAGAGAAATGACAATAAATCTCCAAGAAGAAAGTTAAGTTATGTTCACTCTACTGTACTCTATTTAGGAAACCTTATACCGCATTTTGCATTGATTTCTACCTGAAAACGTTACGGTTTGTTTTTTTTTCTTCCTTCTAACAAAGTCAGCACTTGATGTATTTAAATATTCTGAGTCAATATACTATATCTGAAAGCAGTTAATTCCAGGAGTACACAAAATTAAATATTCAAATCTTTACTAGGGAAATCTGAAGTAAGAACAAAAGTGAATAATCATTAAGAAACTCCAAAGAAGTAATGGGTTGGCCTTTTCTTGTGGAGAGGAACATTTGAAGGAAAGAAATTTACTTGCAAATCTATACTGCTCAGAAGTCCAGCCATCATAAAAGCCCTTAGATTTAGGTGAACCCGGAGAATTCTGACGTCTCTCACAAGAATAATGTGAAAAAGAGTTCTCTCCCCTTCCCATTTTCAAGAAAAAGATGGTTTTGATTCTAAAAGCTAAGAGAGGAAAAAAAAACCAGGGACGCTTTTAGTGTAACCCTTTGCCAGCTCATCTCCTAAACATCCTTGCTATGTGGATATGATACTCCCATCAATGAGAGTTTTAGGGAAATTTTAGCATGACTTATTTACTCTCGGAGGACACTGCCCTGGGCTTATATAGTGCCAACATCACCGTTTTAAAGCGGAAATGCCTCAGCGAGGTGAGGAACGGGGGTTCGTGAAACTAGCATACCTATTGATGCATTTTAAGTGGATTTCAACCGCAGCATATACATCAGATAATTTTGTTTCAGATTACAAATCAGGAAAATTCCTTAACATATTATTAGCGACCGTATAGTCAGGCCTCCCTATCCATGGGTTCTGCATCCTTGAGTTCAACCAACAGCAGGTTGATAGGACTTGAACATCCTCAGATTTTGGTACCTTTGAGGGACCCTGGAACCAATTCCCCCATGGATACCAGAGGAAGATTGTATTATTAAGTATTAAGGACAAAATAATTCTAAGAAGTTAAATCCATCATTACCGAATTGTTACAAATGCCACTTCTTTAAATATCTATTAACTTTTTCACGCTTGGACTCCTTGAAGACCCTTCTCAAGCCTTCAATTCCCTTCAAATCCATCTCAAAAAAAGTTTGTGAGATGCTATTTAGAATACAGCTGTTTATTCATCTCTCTAACAACACTTTTTCCATTCTTTTTCTGTACTAAAAGTATTTTAGAGCTTTTATTAGCTGCTTCTTTGCACTTAAATTTTTTGGGAGGGGAGATGGTGGTGGTAATCTGTGGAAAGCTAGCCTAATTTATTTTCCTTTTTTAAAATTATTTTTTTTAATTTTTATTGGGGTATAGTTGATTACATGTCATGTTAGTTTCAGGTATACAGCAAAGTGAATCTGTTATACACATACATATCCCCACTCTTTTTTAGGTTCTTTTCCCATATAGGCCATTACAGAGCATTGCATAGAGTTTCCTGTGCTATACAGTAGGTCCTTATTAGCTTAAAATTCTTATTCTTTTTTTCTATAATTATTTTTCCCTACAGTTGTCCCTCACTCCCCAGATCTCTCATAAAAGAGACAAAACTCCCACTGGGCTTAATCTTCAATATTTTTTTTTTTTGGTTGTTATCAAGAGGATAATTTATTGTTTTTTTTTTTTTAAAGAGCCAAAATAGTGCTTAATGATTATCTAGCGAAGCATATTTTTTTCACAGTGGATGAACCAAGGCACCAAGCTATAAAGAGTGGGAAAAAACCCTGTATTTACAGAGGTCCACCACTGAGAGTACAGGTACTGTGCAGGGGTTCACAGATGTCAGCAGATTTCATCCTCAGGAGGCACCAACGAGGCAGGAATTACTATCCCCATTTTATAGGTGAAGAAACCTGAGGCTCCAAAATATTCCATAATTTGCTCTAGGTTTTTCAGTTAGGAAAGGAATGAGCACAGGACGGATCTGTTTTCATCTGCACCTCACTTTCTGCTCGGACCTTGGCCTCATGGCCTAGGCTAGTGTTCCTCTGACTGCATCAGCGTGTTTGCGTGCCCAGTCGTTCAGTCATGTCCAATTCTCCTGTGACCCCATGGACTGTAGCCCACCAGGTTCCTCTGTCCATGGGATTCTTCAGGCAATAATACTGGAGTGGGTTGCCATGTCCTTCTCCAGGGGATTTACCCAAGACAGAGATGAAACCCGCATCTCTTGCATCTCCTGCAATGGCTAGTGGATTCTTCACCACTGAGCCACAGTGGAAGCCCATCAGAGTTTCATTAGCTTCAGATGTTTTTAATTTACTCACTGGGTGCTGCTCTCTGTAGAGAAATGACCAACCTATGCCTTCCCAACAGAGAAGGCAATGGCACCCCACTCCAGTACTCTTGCCTGGAAAATCCCATGGACGGAGGAGCCTGGTAGGCTGCAGTCCATGGGGTCGCAAAGAGTCGGACACGACTGAGCGACTTCAATTTCACTTTTCACTTTCACGCATTGGAGAAGGAAATGACAACCCACTCCAGTGTTCTTGCCTGGAGGATCCCAGGGACAGAGGAGCCTGTTGGGCTGCCGTCTATGGGGTCGCACAGAGTCGGACACGACTGATGCGACTTAGCAGCAGCAGCAGCATGCCTTCCCAAAGGGACCGAAGACTTTTTCCTTCCAAATTTTTAACCCACTTCTAACAAAGCCACACATGGAGTAAACAGCATGTCTCTTCACAACACCCAAGTACAAATAATACAAACAAATAATCAAGTCCTGAGAGTCAGTGTGTACAGTTCTCATCAATAAATAGCTTCACGCACTAGGAAGAGACCCCCCCAAGCCCTAGGAAGCCTTGCCCAAGGTACAGAACAAGGTCCCTTTCTAAGTCTGTAGGGCCGTGCTGCACACACATCTCACTCGATGCTTCCTGACTGCTCCGAGCACCAGGAGTGTGTACTGGCCCACCCCACCCATCTGTCCCAAGGTCACAGCAGAGATAATGCCACAGAGGTAACAAGCAGGGGGAGAAAAACTACAACCTCTTGTAGTATAACTTTTAAAACGTGTGAATCACTGTGTTGTACATCTGAAAATTATATAATAGTGTATATCAACTATTCCCCAATTAAAAAAAGAATTTAAACAATGATGAAAGAGAAAAAACCCAACCAACCAGCAAACAAAAGTGGCAACCAGTTCCACTTCTCAGCGATTAACTTTTCACTTGCGCTGCAGATTGACTGTGTTCATTATTTCTTTGAGCAGTGCCTAGAACCTTCAAGTCTCAACACATCACTCTATCATTAGTGAGTCCCGCTGAAGAAGGACTTCTCTGATAAATTATTGTGTTAACATGTGAGAGGCTAGAACAAAAATGTGTTTGAGCTGCCCACAGGACAGGCCACTCCCTACCCCTCCTACTCTCATTCCCAGTACCTAGGAGGTGATGTTTTATTGTTCCAAGTCTATCCTTAACACAACACTGGGCTTTTCTTAAACAAATCAACTTTTTTCCAGAGAGGATTAAAACACCTAATGGCTATGGCACCGTTAAAAATCTGTGCAGCATTTGTGTATACATTGTCCATGTTCTATGATAACATAGATATATTTCAAGTAAGCGAAAATAATAAATTTTCAAGGCCAATCTATTTAAAAAAATATTCTCAATAACGAAAAAAAAAAAATCCCAACTGAGGCTAAAAAGCTACATCCAATGAAGAAAAAGACACTCATCCAGGTGTCTCTGGAGAGATGGTTTTTTTTCAGTCCCTGTCTGAATACACACAAGCTGTGTGTTGTAGGGTTGGTTATTTAACTTCTCTATGCCTCAGATTTCTCATCTGTGAGATTAGAACATGAAGTTAGATTAAAGCTCTTTCAGCTCTAAAATTCTGATTCTATGACTGTCCTTGCAGTTCAGTAAAGTACAATATAGTGTTTAACTCGGCCTGCCTTTTCAATGAAGCTAATTTTTTTAAAAGGCAGCAAAGCTCAAATAGGTCAAGAAAACACATCCAGAAAAGAATTTTTCAAAATGTAACCGAAGCAACACCACGTCTGTCCAGAAATTATTAATATCTGATCTTCCAGAAAAAGTTCCATTTCTGTTTTATGCAATGTTCGGTTCACCACTGGACAAGAAATGACGAGCCTGTTGAAGTTCTCCTGTGTTTGCTGATCTGCTGTGTACAGCACCTCCCCAACAGAAAGGAACACCTCCATTACTCACTATTAAACTGCATCGAAAAGACTGTGGAAAACAGCTCAGAAATAAGCAAGCAAAATCTTGCTGTCAACCGTCTGAAACTGTTACAAATTACAGGCTAATCTCAGAATCTGTGACCTCACCACCCAGCCTTTGACAAATTGAGTAACTATTTCCCTGTCAGTGACTATGAAAAGAATGAAAATAAAAGAGGAGCGGAACACAGTAGGTGAGGACAGGAAAGCAGAAGGAAAAACGAACACATCTCTCTGAACTCAGAGGCAGATTCCAGGTGGCTTTCAAGGAGGGCTGAAGTCAGAAGAGCAGAGATGTTGTTGCCCTGTTTATTCGTGGTTTTTACCTTTGGCTCCTTAGAGTGAAGTCTGAAAACTGTTTGTGGGTCATAGTAAAAGAGAGCTCTAAAAGCACAATGTGACTCCCAGGGAGAACTAAAGCCAGACCACACTGCGTGAGCCAGCCAAGCAGATACTGAGAGGTGATAAGCAGAAAAAGAGGCACTTGTTTGCATTAACAGAAGCCCTCACCAACTTCCTTAGACTTCCCCAAATGAAATGTCAGACTTGCCCGATTTTGAATAAGAATCAACAGTGCCCCTTAGCAGAAACAACAGTCAAACTTCAGGCCTTGACCACCTAGGTTTTGCTCATTGGCAATAAAAAGACATGTATACGTTACATTTCCCAGGAGGAAGCAACACGGTACACGGTTGAAAAAAATAAAATAAAAATTCTTCATCTGGTTTGGATGAAACACACAGCTTAAAATACCCTGAATGACACCAAAAATGATCTGCTGAATGAAAAGAAAAGCCATTCTGACTCAAGGCAAAACAAGCTATTATTAAGCGAGGGGGGCTTACTCTGGATTCCCAGTGTCCTTTTCAATCACATTTTCGTGAACCGCAGGTGGCAGGCAGGTCCTGTGTCCCTGACTGTACACAGGCTGGGGTCTTCCCTCACTTCCCTCCTGGCTGCGCCCTCTCTGCCGGTCTAGCTGGTACCTGTACACACGCTCTTTGAAGGCGCTCAACCAAGGGTCTGGGGAGGGACTTCTCTCTGTATCTGGGGTACAGACGAGAAAACACTCCCCTTTCTGCCCCTGTGGTCACTATGTTTCTGCTGGGTACACATCTCACTGTGTTCTGGACTCCCTCCCCACGTCCATCCCTGCCTGAGGATGTGGTCAAAGAAGGGCAGGAGAAGAGAGAGCCAAGTCTGAGCTTACCAGGAGATCAGGTTGTCTGGTGCCGAGCAGAAAGTCCAGAGATAAGTGCTCAATCCTGGCCATCTATAGAGCAGCGCAAAACTAGTGCTGTTCCTTTTTACTGCTGCGGTTGCCATGGCCGACCCAAACAATGTACCCCGGCTTCTCTCTCTCCCCTCCGGCTTCCTAACCACCTCCCACAGACCTCCAGCATGAGCAGGACCAGGCCCTAACTCCTTGCTGATAGGAATTTAGAAGCTGAAAAGGATTTTGAAAAGGATCATATAGGCAGGTCGGCCCTGAGGGGGTAAAGTGGTCAGCAGATGGTCGGTTTTTAGCTGCAGGGCTCCACTTCCCTGAGTTTTCACCTAATTCAAAGTGGAAAATAGATCTTAAGAAGGAAAAGAAACTGGCTTAAAAAAAGAAAAAAGCTCATCTTGGGAAAATGACAATCACCTTTAAACTGTGATTTCACTACACTCAGCAAAACAAATGGGGGTTAAAAAAAAAAAGAAGGTAACATCCTGGATTTAGAATATCTGGACAGAGACAAGAAGGGAGAGAATTCACAGTCTCAGTCATGGGTGATAAACCCTGGGAATGGCATGAATATTGTGATTTTCTTGTTTAAAACAAATTCCTGCTTGAAGACACCACTTAAAAAAAAAAAATCCAGACATAGAAACCACACAAAGAGAGAGAGAGAGAGAGAAGGAAGATGACCCTAAAAATAAACCACACATGAATTTTTTATAATAATTTTGAAACTAAAGACAGAGCAGCCCAGGACAGAGGGAGACCCAGCTCGGCCACTGTCCAGCTATGCAAGCCATTGTCAGTTTTGGTCACTCATTTCTTAATCTAAACAATGGGGGAAATGGAATAAAGCATCTTTAAATTCCTTAACAATTCTAAAATTCTCTTTATGAAGAGTATGAACAATATTGCAACTGGGCTTGAACAAAACCGTATGAACGAGGAAAAAAAGGGATAAGAGATTGACTCTTAACAGTGGTTACGCTGCGCCCTGGGGTTAAGGGTGACACCACCCTAACTCCCAATTTGCTTCATTTAGGAAACCTGGGCCTAAAATAATAATTACAGTGACAGGAGGGGGGTGATGTACATCACTGTGATGCTCCCGATGTCACTGAATTGCACATGAAGAATGTGCAATTTGCACACAGCAAGTTTTATGCTCTATACGTTTTACCACAATAAGAAAACAGAAATCTGCATCAAAAAGGGAGAAAAAATTGTGATGAAGCCCACACTGAGTGAATGTTTTGAAGGTGGGCACCGAGTTGAAAATAAAAAACACAGAGTTGAGTTTCCATTTCCTATCTCCTTTAATTTGGTCTCCAGGGCCTGCTAAGCCCAGTTTCCACTTCTACCCGCATCTGAGAGAAATGGCTTATTTGCTGTTTCACAGAGTGGTTCCTTAGCCGTCTCTGCCTCTCTCTCCCCTTCCCCACAAAAACGGGCTGTCATTCTACAGAGCTAGACAAATGATGCAAATCACCACTAAAAGCTCCTGCGAGGCACTCCGTCGAAGAATCTGTACAGATCAAAATCTCAAGTGCTTACTTGCCTAGGGACTGCCATAATTCGAGGTGTTGCTTCTTTTTAAAGAATAAAAAACAGATGCTCTGAGCTGATGAAAGTAAATGTCCTTTCAACACATCCCTTCTCTAGCACTTGAAACTCTTACAACAAGAAGGGCTTCCCATACTCAGTTCGGTAGTTTCTGCACTCTTTTTCTCTTTGAAGTGGCAGTGCAACATGATTGTCTACCTGGGGTCAAACGACGCCTTCCAGGGAGCCTTTGCAGGGCACCCTGAAGCAGGAGCGCACTCAGGGAGCTGCCTGCATCTAACTGTGACACCCAAGGACACGTCTCTCTGCATCAGAGCTAGAATAATCCAATGCTTCTTGACAGGCTTTACACAGAGTCTCAAAGTTACACACACAGGCTTAGTCATTTCCAAACTTCTGCACATATACCTAAGAACATTTCTGCCTGGATCTGTAAGCACTCCAGTGTGAACTAAGTAAGTGGGAGGGAGGGTGGTGAAGGCAGTGGCAAAGAGACCAGTGAACTGGGAGATCTAACCTCAGCCCTGCTCACGCTTTGAAAGCCCCCAAAACCTCCCCAGGCCTCCTCTCTTATCTATAAAATACATAAATAGGGCCAGATCATCCTAAAACCCCTACAAGCTGGAGCACTTATGAATATAACCACTGCCCACAGCAACCTACATAACAAACCAAAATCAAGTAGTGAGCTCACTCCTGGGCTGGAAAGGTGAAGGGACGAAGGGTGAGTAATGAAATTAATGGTACTGGACCCCAGCTGTACCTAAAACAACTAAACTTCCTGCTTTGCCCAGCTGCATATTAAGTTATGGGAGAAGTCTGCTTCTCAGGGAAGCAACTGTAATAGAGACTGAAACTAAATTATGGAACTGAACAAAATGAACTATGTTAAACACCTAGTTCACTTCTTTCATTTAGTAAGCTTCCCAGGTGGTAAATAATCCACCTGCCAATGCAAGAGACACAAGAGACACAGGTTTGATCCCTGGTAGGGGGAAGATGCCCTGGAGGAGTAAATGGCAACCCACTCCAGTATTTTTGCCTAGAGAATCCTACAGACAGAGGAGTCTGGTGAGCTACGGTCAATGGGGTTGCAAAAGAGTCGGACCCAACTTTGCGAGTGAGGATGCACACAAGTTGCAGGGGTCCCTCCAGAGGTGTGGACCTATTTATGTGCTGGAAATGTTTGCTGGAGGCCCTGCTGGGCTCTGCTGGGTCCCCCACCATAGTGAATGGGATCATCGTCCACCGAGTAATCCAAACCACAAACTCCTCCCTCTCACTCACCTCCAACATCTCATGAGTCACCAAGTCCTCTGGGTGCTGTCTCATCTCCACCTCTCCAATCTACCCACTCCTTCCACCATCAATCCAAGCTCTTTGAGAACAAGGGACCTGTCTGCCTGGGGCCAGGTGGGATCCCCAGTACACAGGCTGGCGATGAGCATGGAGCAGGTGCTTCACTGATGTTGAGTAAGCATTCCTCTGTCACCTGAATTTCTAGAACTGTTTCTCCTCTGGGCTCCCAGCTTACCACCTGGTCCCTTATCACAGCAAATGCCCAGTACAACAAAAATGGGATTTCTAAAACATGCACCTGATTTTTCACATCCCTGTTTCACGTTTTTTGGTGGGTCTGCATTCCATCCTAGATAAAACTCAAACTTCTGAGTTTGGCCTACCAGGCCCCTCCTGCCCTAGACTTCGAACCTTTCCAAGGTGGTCAGGCCAGGCTGACTTCAACTGCTTCTTCAGCCCAACTGTATACCATTCTGCACTGTTTTGCTCCTTTTTTGCACATGCGGCCTAAATTACTTTGCATATGCTTGTCTAAACTACCTCTCATTCTGAGAAGCTTAGTTTGAAGGACATGTGTCCTGAAAGCCTTCTCACACATCTCTTTTCCCTCCTCCTTCGATCTGATTTATTTTTCTTAATAAACTTACAGAGAACTGTTGTGTTTACTTATTTACTTTTAAATATTTATTTTTATTATTTATTTGGCTACACCACGTCTTAATTTGTGGCATGCAGCATGTGGGATCTAGTTCCCTTACCACGTATCAAACCCAGGCCCCCTGCATTAGGAGTCTTAGCCAGTGGGCCACCAGGGAAGTCCCTTCAATTTGATTTAGATGCCCCTTCACTGTGGTTTTGTAACACAGAGGTACCACAATGCTTAACAGAGAATGACGGTTGAATCTGTTGCCTGCTCTCAGCACAGGGGTCAAAGCCCACATCTTATCTGATGCTTTAAGCTCAGGACCTAGAGCAAAATTTGACATATAATGAGGATTCAAGAAAAATATTTAAATTAATGAAGAATGGAGGGGAGGGGAGGAGAAGGAAGGAAAAAAAAAAAAAAAAAAAACGGGGCTCAAAAGAAAGAGAAGCCCCTGAAGGGATTCAGTGCTTTTCAAAAGGTTAAGTCAACAAGTCAGTGTCAGAACCGGGTTAAGAATCCAGTCCTCTATTTTCTCTGATGCATCTTCCATCCTCCAAATCCATCCTATCCATGTTTTTTTTTCAATAGTCTCTACTCTCGAATTTCCCTGGTGGTCCAGTGGTTAATATTCTGTGCTTCTACGCAGGGGGCATGGGTTCAATCCCTGATCTGGGAACTAAGATCCCACATGCCACATGGCATGGCCAAAAAAATTATAACAGAAAAAAATAAAAAATTTTACAGTAATACAATTTTAAAAAAGGGATCTCTATTCTTTTGGATCCTATCACCTTCTCCTGGAAGACCCCTATAGTTTTACAAACTACTCTCAAATCCTGCTCGCCTATCAACTCTCTCTATATAGAATTATATATTCAATTATCCGCTATCCAGATGTCCTACTGATGACCCAAATTTAAAACAACAAGAAATAAATAAAATAAACACATTTCCCCCTGCCTTCTGAAAGAAAAAACAAAAAAACAACAACTCAAACTAAAAAGCAAAACACTGTTCCTTCTAAGTCACCTGAGCTTCCCTATACCCATTCATACAGTCATCTGAGACAGAAATGTGGAAGTGAGCACTTTTTTAATTACTTAATTTTTTTTCTAAATTATTATTTCCATATCAGGATATATGCTGTGTCTTTTACATTTTGCCTCATTTAACCCTGATAAGAAACCATGTAACTGGAATTCAAGAAGGGGATAGGGCTTAAAAAATAAATAAATTTAATATATTGGCCACTCATGCTTAGCACGATCACCTTTTCTTTCTCTCACCTACGAGAAGACCTACTGATTGTTACACAACACACCCACTCTGACAGCCACTGTCTTCACTAGAAACCTCTGAAACTCTCCACGACTATTACACTAGGACCCCTAGGTAGTATCTCTGTCTCCAGAATCACCCCCATCAATTCAGCAGTACACTCTGCAGAAGAATAAACGTTCTTAAAGTACCAGTCACTTCTGTTTCCCAACAAGATGGGGAAGTTGCATGGACTAGAGGTTAAATCATCTTAGAGTTATGCCCGTTAACTAACGTTAAGTATTCAGGGAACTCTTGGAGGAAAGAAGGCAGTCAAGTCTCAGGAGGGGGAAAATCTCAGACTGAGGCAGGAAAGGTCTAATGATTATGAAGTGTGGAGTGATTTGAGGAAGAGAGAAGTTATTGATAAGCCTTAGAGAAAACTAAGTTTATAGAAACGTAAGGCTAAACATGATAAGAATAAAATACAATATATTCCTTCAAAACCAGCAAATGAAAATTCAGTCTGTCCAAAGAAAGGAAGGAAAGCAGTTTTAAAAAAAAAAAAAAAAGAAGCAAAAGGAAATGGCAAGTAGAAAACACTAGTAGCAAGGCTAAAAAGTCTTAATAAAAATAATTTAAATATGTGAAATTGAGTGCAAAGTCAGTAACTAACAGAGACAACATTGCATTTAAACTACATACAATAAGTAGTGGGGAAAAAATGAACCACTTTAAAGTGAAAGTATAAACCAACGTTGAAAATAAGGAATTATAAAAAAGAAAATATGAACAAAAATAAAAACAAAACCTAGGATAGTACTTTTAATATCAGACAAATGGGATGTAAGTTATAAAGCATTAAAAATGACCATGAGGGATATTATATACCTGCAAAAAGAATGCTCAATAAGGAGGATTTTATGATCATGAACATACAGGCATCTAACAAAATGATCTCAAAATTTTAAGGCAAAATTATGGCAAAAATCAGGTAAATCAAAAACGTATTTAGCAATCAAGAAAAAAAGGAAAAAATTCTGCAAAGCAATTATCCTTCAATTAAAAAATAAATAAATTTAAAAAGAAAAAGAAAAAAAGGGAAGCTTAAAAATATTTCTGGGAATTAAAATACTTAACTATTAACCTGGGGAGGAAATAAAACAGAAATAACCAAATAATGACTTAAGCAACAATTAAAGTATTATATATCAAAATCTGTGCAGCGCAGCTGAAACATGAGAATTCACCCTAAGTCCTTGGCTGAAGCCTGAATAGGCTACAGCTATTAAGGCCATACCCATATCGCAGGCTTGTAGACAAGGAGAATTACCAGAGTTCAAGAACAATGTCATAAAAACTAAAGAGCATTCATTAGTAAGAAATAATTCTAGAAATGTATGTACCTGTGCACCTAGGAAAAGAAAAGAATAAAAATTTCAAATCAAATGATCTACAAAAAGGAGAGAAAATTATACCAAAAATAAGGAGTAAGAAAGAAATAGTAAACCTAAGAGCAGAAATCAGTGAAACAGAAAATCGGCAACAGTTCATTCTTCAATTCCCAGCAAGACTGATTACAAAAATGAAAAACCAAAATAATAATATTAATAATGGAAAAGCAGATATTGCTATAAATCCTACAAACAATAAATGTTACAAACAATTTTATGCCAATAATTTTGGCAACTTACAGGAAATGAACAATTTTTTGAAAAATGGATACAAAATTTACCTAAACATAACCAAAAATATACAAAAACTCTGCTAAAAAAAATGGCCACTATCAGTTAAGAAAAATTGAATTCCTTATCAAAATCCTCAGCACACAGTGATATAACTGCTCTGAAACCTGATTACAGTGACAGTTATGCAATGCTACACATGTGTTAAAACTCAGAACTGTAACCAAAAAAGGATATTTTGCTGTATAATATTTTTAATTAAATTAAATACTTTTCAAACCTTTGCACAAAGAAAACTCCAGGCCAAGTGTTTTCAACTATCGAATTTCACCAATTACTTTTAAAAGAAATAAAATCTTACAGAAGTGCTTTCAGAAAATAGTGAAAACAGGACCACTCTAGCACACGTTTTATAAGAGCAGCATAACACCAATACTAAAAGCTAGCAAATACTACCTGGGGAAAAAAATTAAAGACAATTCTTAATGGGCATATTTGTAAAAACAATAAAATATCAGCAAAAAATTCAGTAGTAGGTAAAAAGAATTGCGCATAATGATAACTTGTTCTTATCCCAGGAACTCAAGGTTGATTCAAAGTCTAAGATCAATCAATGTAATTTACCAGATAGAGGAGAAAAACTATATGATATCTTATTAGAGGCAGAAAGAGAACTGGACAAAACTTAAAATCCATTGCTGATAAAAACAAACATCCCTGATAAAGCTAGAAATAGAAGGTGCTTCCTCAATCTGATAAAGGACAATTATAAAAAAGTTATAGTTAACATCATACTTAATAGTAAAAGAGTAAATTCTTTCCCTGTAAGGTGAGAGACAAGGTGTGGTTATGTACCCTCACCCATAAATGAAGTTAGCAGTCCACAAACATAAGGTCAATAAAGTAAAAATCAACTGTATTTCCTTATATAACATCAAATAATTTGAAGATGAAATTCTAAAAAATTAAATGTATCACAGTATCAAAAAAAAGCAAAATGTAGTCACGTGTTACAAAAGACAGGCAATGCCTTTGCACCAAAAATAGCGAGCCATCGTTGAAACAAATTAATAAACAAAAAGACAGAGATATACTGTTTTTGAATTAGAAGTCTCAATATTATTAATATACTTATTTTCCTTAAATTGATCTCTTATAATTCAATGCAATCCAAATAAATTTCTCAAAGGCTTTTTAAAAAATTAAAGTCAATTATAAAATGTGTATGGAGCTTTAAGAGCTGGGCCACGAAAAACCGTCTTGAAAAAGAAGAATAAAATTAGAGAGTACACAACACTTGACTTGCCATGAAGCTGTTTGAGTCCAGTATTGACCTGAGTTTAGCATGCATGTCAATCTAATAAAACAGAGTCTTGAAACAACAAATATTCTCAACTGATATTTGACAAAGACACCAAGGTAATTTGATGAGGAAAGAAAATCTCCTCAATCATTTGATACATTTCAATAAATGTTTGAAAAAAATGGAACCCTGACCCCTACCTCACACCATACATTAAAACTAATTTGAGATGGGTTAGAACTTTAAATATTAAGACTAACCCAAAAAGCTTCTGGGAGAAAATTTAGGAGAACATTTCAGTAACCAGAAGGTAAGCAACAGCTCCATGAAGACATAAGAAAAAACACTTATCTTAAAAAAATGGTAAGTTGAGACTTCATTAGAATTAAAAACTGCTTACCCAAAAACACAGTTCAAAAAAGAAAGATAAGCCAAAACACTGGGGGGGGAAACGTTGTAATACATACACTTGACAAAAAAAAAAACCATATTCAGAATATATAAAGAACTCAATACATCAAAAAAAGGCTACCAATCCAATTTTAAAAACTGTCAAGGAACTTTAAACAGACACTACAAAAAAAGAAGATATACAAATGGTCGAAAAGCACATAAAAAGATGCTCAATATCATGAGTTATCAGGAAATGCAATTAAAACCATGTGATACTACTTCATTTAACCACTAGAATAGCTAAAATTAAAAAAAATGGCGGGGGGGGGGGAGGTGGACCAGATGATGGTGAGGATGTGGAATGACTGGAACTTTCATTTACTTGGGGAGGGAACATAAAATGTGCAACCACTTTAGAAAACAGTCAGGTTCTTATAAACTTACACACCTAAACTGTGTCCCAGTAATTCCACTCCAAAGAGAAATGAAAATATATGTCCACAAAAAGACTTGCAAAAGAGTATTTACAGCTGCTTTCTTCATAATAGTCAAAACACAGAAACAACCCAAAGGTCCATTAACAAGTGAATGAAGAAACTGTAGTATACACACACACAGTGGACTACCAGTCAAAAAAAAATTTTTTTTTGAATAGTGAACTGATACATGCAACAGTGTGGGTGAATCTCTAAAATGGTATGTTAAACAAAAGGAGGCAGATACCAAAAAGTACCTACTGAATGATTTCGCTTATATGAAGTTCAGGAATAGACCAAACTCATCTATAGTGAAAGAAATCAGAGCAGTGGTTGATTATAGGCGGGGGCTGAGGGGGACTGACAGACAGGAGAAATAAAGACTCTTTGGGGTGATGGACATGCCCTGGATCTTGAGTAAGGTGCTAGCTACACAGACATATCTATCCAGTTATCAAAACTCACTGAACTATACATTTAAGCTGTGTGCATTTCACTGTATGTAAACTCTTCCTGAATACAAATGAATTTATTAAGTTAAGATAAAGATGTACTTTCCATCTGGAGCAGCTGCCTGGGGATAACCCATGCTCTTCGTAAGGAAAAAGTGAACAGAGACGCGCTTCAGTGAAAAAAAAAAAGCCGTGCAAGGGAGGCCAAGTAAGAAAAAGCCAAAGGCAGAGGAAGAACAGTGGTCTGGTCGAGTGAGAAGAGAAATTGAGAAGACTGAGTCAGAAGGGGAAGGTACAAGCCAAACAGGAAGACACGAATGAGCTGAACGTAAGGAGCAGAAAATAACAGACATACAATTGTGTTTTAAAATAATACAGCTACTGCGTTACACTCCGAAAAGAACTGAAGGCAATTTTATTTGGAAACTATCCTCTTCTTCCCTCCACACCTCAGTTAATCAAGTGGCAAACAGAGGGGAATTCAGGGAAGGCATGAACCTAAATACATCCCTCTCTTCTTTTTTGAAAACCAACCACCTTTAATCTAATCCAGGGTTAACACATTCCCGCCTATGGCATTTGATCATTGATAAACATCACAAGGGCACATGTTGCCGTTAATATATTTACGTATAGACATGCTAGGATAATGAGATTCACAATATATTCATTCCTTTAATAAGTGAATGAAACCATGACCACAAGTCCCTCTGAGGGAGTATCCTAGTTAACTGAAGCTGGCCTTGGAACCAGAGATAACATTTCTCCTCCTTCCAGTTGAATTAGTAAGACGAGCAGGAGATGACTAACACGAGCAGTTGATGAAGCAATTAATGCCAACTCTCTCTCTTACTCATCCCCTCCAGCGAAAGAATTAACCCTGGCTGAAAAAGTAGACACCATGTGAGCAAAATGAACTTTACCATACCACGGAGCTACAAGCGATGAGTAGCAGGGTTCCAGTCCAAACTCTCTGAATCTAGGGCGACCTCTACGAGATCAAATTCCAATAAGATTGCGTTCATCAGCGCTGCTTCCTCTATTTCAATTTACCAATGCTGGCTTTACAGGAATAGCTTTGAGACATTCCTACAAAATTAGCTGACTCACTAAATTTTTAAAAAAGGAGAACAGAGCAAAAGAGACATCACTGGCCTCTGGTGCACATACATGTGTGAAAAAGCATCTCTGTGTTGGAGTGGATGCCGAAGAGGAACGATCCGTCAGTGTTATTTAGGCTACTTGTGGGAGAACTGCTTAATCCCAAAGTCCGTTCTTGTTTCTACTGGCTGAGGTATCTAGAGAGAACCAAATATTCAGGAGAAGCCAAGAGTCTCAGAAAACGTTTGGTTCAGGCGATTTTGGTGTGTGTGGATGGGGGAAAGAGGGGACATTGAATATTATTAAATAAATTATATATGTATTATATGGGTGCTGAATATTATTTATCATATCATATACTAATATATCACATCAATATTAATAAATTCACTTGGACATGTTCATATATATTAATAAACTCAATTTATTAATATATTATATATAATCTATTAATATTAATAAATTCAATTGGATGCTTTTTCATAATGCGTTCAGTTCTCCCACCACCAGAATATCCACCCTCACCCTTAGAGTATGGTCCCTAGAACCCCAGCATCGATATCATGAGGGAATTTTGTTACAAATGCATATTCTCAGGTCCCAACAAAGGAAATCAGAAATCCCAGGGCCCAGGAATCTGCAGTTTTACAAGCCTTTCCAGTTAATTCTGATGCTGTCTCAGTTTGAGACCTACTGCCCTAGGCAATACCCCTCTGACCCACTGTTTCTGAACCTCCATGTCTCCACTGTCTCAAGACAAAAAGTGAAGACTCGGTAGCCTTCGTTTTGCAGTACCAGGTCCACAGAGCTTGAGTCACTTGCTCACGACCACAGTGTTGAAGAGGGGCCAAGCCAGCACTGAAAACAACTCTCATGTGTATGGGGTTTTATAATCTGTTCAAAATGGATTTCCAAAATAACCCTGTGAGGTAGTCAGAACTGTTATGGATATCCTTCATGCCCAGATGAAAAGGCTGGGATCAGAGAGGTTAATGACTTAAGTCTACTACAAAACTAAGTAACAGAGTTGAGACCAGATCACTCCCCGTTTCCTGATTTCTGGATTGGGGTTGTCGCTGCTCCTGGCAACCACCCAGCACCCCTTCACTGTGTACCCACATATGTGTACCCACACCCAAGTGTGAGAACGTGCACACTGAGAAGGGATGGTAAAGGAACAGGAATCATTTGTCTTAGCCTGGATTCTAACATTAAAAATAATTCAATAAAATGTAATAGTCAGATTCTGACTGGCCCATTAGCGAGTACTACTGCTATTCTCATTTCTCACTTCCACCCACCTTTGTGAGCTGGTCCCCATTTCCCCAGATTTAGAAGAACACCATCTGACTGAAACGAAACACTTGGGAGGGCACCCACTACCACTAGGATTTGTAAACAGCTTCTCAAAAAGATGGGGAAAGTGAATTCCCTTCAGCCTTTCCAATCCAGTCCTTTTTAAAGTTTCCCTTTTTAGCACTTTAAAAATACATGTTGACACGTACACACTGCTACACATAAACGAGAAACCAACAAGGACCTACTATATAGCACAGAGAAGTCTGTTTAATATTCTGCAATAACCTAAACAGGAAAAGAATTTTAAAAAGAATAGAAAAATGTATATGTATTAATATAACTGAATCACTTTGCTGTACACCTGAAGCTAATGCAACATTGTTAATCAACTATTCTCCAATATAAAATAGAAATATTTTTCCAAAATGCATATTTTCACTTTGGAAAACACAAAAATGACAAAAAAATACAAATCTCTCAGACAACACCTAACATTTATCCTGTTTGATTTTTTTCTAAGTACAGACATCAATAATTAATAATATGCAAATAGAACAACTTTTTAAAATTTGGACTATGCCACTTATTGTCCTATATACATTTCTTTGAAAGCTTTATGATGGGGATAGGCTGAACTGCAGAGTTATCCTACATCATCATGAAGCAAGATACTTATATTCTAATTCTAGTTTTAACATGTTCCAAAGAGGGCTTATTAATTCATTAAACTAATTTAAAAAATTTATTCTAGGTGAATTCTTACCTAGATCAATTCTAGGAACTAAGAGCTACGGAACCTGCCAGATAATTCACACTATATACTGCCAGGAAATCACAGGAACAACGTTCACTCAAGTCTAATCTCGACCTCATCCATTGCTCCGGGCATGAACGGAAGCTGGGTTCTTTCGTTTTCCACGTCATCACCTGAGGTGGACGTTCACTCTCCCATACTCTCCGTCCCGCTGCCCTCGGCCCATGCCAGCCCCATTGTTACTCACTTGAGTAACAAAAGGTCTTACAACTCTCTACTTGGAATTCATCCTCCACACTGGGTCAGATCTAATACACATCTGCACAGACCACCAGAAATAATAAAAACAGCTTACATTACTGGGCACATCTCATGAAACTGGCACTATGCTAATGCTTTTCATACATCTTTATGACAAAGAGGCAAATGTTATCATGTTACTATTCGAGATAAGGACTTTAAGTTTTGGAGAGGTTAAATAACTTGGTCCAAGTCACACAGCTAATTAGATTTGGAGCAGCATGACTCCAGAACCAATCCCATTTGTTAACTCAAAAAACTGCATGCCTATCTGTCATCAACAGCAGTGGTTTCCATTATTATTTTTTAATCTAAAATTTTGCCCACTGTGAGCAATAGATATGTTGCTCTAAATATCTGTTAATCAAAAAAATACACAGTGACCAAAAAGATACTATTAATTTAGTAACACTTTAAATAAATTTGGGGTTGATGAACTATCATATCAACCAGCTACATATATTTGGGAGAAAGCACTGATTTCTGTTAGTGATATTAATTATTAAACCTACACACGAGGCTTACACTGCATATGGATTTGTGGGTGCATGCTAAGTCACTTCAGTAGTGTCCCACTCTGTGCGATACTATGGACTGTAGCCCACCAGACTCCTCTGTTCATAGGATTCTCCAGGCAAGAATACTGGAGTGGATTGCCATGCCCTTCTCCAGGGGATCTTCCCGATTCAGGGACAGAACCCACATCTCTTAGGTCTCCTGCACTGGCAGGCAGGTTCTTTACCGCTAGCGCCACTTGGGATGCCCATATGGATGGGTAGGTCCTCCTTCATAAAAACTGTGGTCTCCCATGTCCTAAAATCTACAGGTTAGAGACCCCCAGAGAGTAAAGTCTTTATCATGAAATACCATGAACTCCACTATTTAGGCCCAATCTACATTTCCAACTGTGTTTCTTGTCCCCTCTTCGCCACATACCCTCCACCCTACCTCTGGATGTGGTAGACAAGTATTCCTACACTATTGGGCTTCGTGCCTAGAGGCCCCCAAGCCACATCCATCGCAAGCCTCTTTTGAGAGGGTTCTTCAGTTCAAAGATCTTCAACTCTGTGGAGCCACCTTTGATAACACCTCTATCCCCCATGATCAAATGAACAGAGTTTTCCTTTTCTTTGATCGTGGCCCTATGATGACATTTAAACACACTACAAATAAAAATATGTGCAAATATCTGACTCTTCCTCTCATCCAAATTTCCAGAGGGTAAGGATAGCATTTATTCATCGGGGTCCTTAGCCCTTCCCTCCACTCTCAGCCTCTGGTAGGGGCTGTCAAATGAATATCAGTACCAGCCTGGTTGGTAATTTTATCCGGGGGAAGTCAGTTTGGCAAATAGCTCTTGCCACTAAAGAAGATCTATTCCATGTGTAGTAATGGCTGATCATCTGTAAACTGTAAAACTCCCAACGTCCCACCTCCAAAAGCAAAAGGCAAGTACTGACACTAGAAACTGGAAAGTCTGAGTCCAGTTTCTGGCTCTCTCACTAAGCAGCTCTGTGACCTTTACGCAAGTCTCATTCTTCTCTAATCCTCCATTTGTTCACTGAATTTCAGTGGGAGGAGGGGGACTAAGCTTCCAGTTCTTACTTGTTGCAATTCTATGACTTGCAAATTCTACAGACTAAGGTTGGCAAACATTTTCTGAAATGCACCCAAGAGTAAATATCTCAGACTTTGTGTTGGTTTATGATCCCTTTCTCAACTACTCATCTCAGGTCTGTAGTTACACTGTGAAAGCCTCCATAGACATTAGATAAATGAACGGATTCCAATAAAACTGTGTTCCAATAAAACTTTATTTATAAAAAAGTGGCAGCAGGCCAGATATGGGCTACAGGCCATAATCTGCCTACCCTTGCTCTGGGAAAATCCCTCCATGTTGCTGTGCAATTCCCAGGGCTTGATCTGAAGTTATCATTCATGAGATGTTTATTACAAAGTCTCCAAGGATCTTATAAAGAGTATAATGAGGAGTATAATAAGATATACACCCCCACTCCCCACCAGTAACTTGAAAATGGGAAAAAGAGATTGCCAAGTCAGAGGTTTACAGGAAGAACTAGACTTAATGGATGAGAATATACACATACAAAGTCAACGAAGACAGCAAAGTGCCACCCCCACCCCCACCACAGCCCCCTGCTCCAGCCAGTACCTGTGAATTACATTCATAAATTTAAGAAAAGATTGTCTTCCAAAGGGGCCATGGGTTGGCTCATATAGTCACTAAAGCAAACGTGAGCACTGCCAAGGCTGTTGTGGGGAAGAAAGTGGCTTCACTATCTAGACGTGGTGAGATGACTGTGGGTCCCACGAGAAAAACGTCCTTCTCCTGAGACAAGAGAGCAACAGCTCTTCCCTGTTCTGATTCCAGGCTCACCGAGCAATTACCTAACTCCCTATGAAACATTTCTTAAAGAGACGGGAGTGCTGTAACCCTTACTGCTACCTGCATCGAGAAAGCAAGCAATTTCTCAAAGTGAATCAACAGAGTAGCTTCCACTTGTCATTTACATTCCAGAGTAGCTTGACAAAGAGCATACGCTGATCTCAGCGCCCGAGGATACGCGAGTGACGCGTCCCCCTGTGAATTACCACGCCAGCATCAAAGTGCGTGCTCCGGCCCAGACGTTACTTAGCTCTCTGAGTCAGTGTGGCAAGTCCTGGACACAGACCTGAAGCCATCTCTGGGCTACGGGGCGGAGGGCGGCGAGCGGGTGGAGACCCAGCCAGTCCTCTCCAACGGCCTGGCTGACACACCACTTCCAGCTCTGCTCACTTTCAACTGATTCCCAAAGTCCTTAGGGGACAGTGAAGCCAGAGCACTGGCTGCTGCAGAACAGCGTTTATGTTTGCCTCCCTATGCGTGTGCACAGTGCAAGTCAGCAGCAACTCTGAGTAAACAATCTAAAAACCAGACCTAAGTCAAAAAGAGCAACAGCCAAGTATTCATGGTCCTAATGAGCGACTGGCTTGGCTGCCACCATAAGGTGCAAGAAGTTTATATAAGGGTTTTTTTTTTTTTGGGGGGGGGGGGGTTGCCCTAATATATTGTCTTCATTGGAGTATAGTTACCTTACAATGTTGTATTCGTTTCTGCTGCATGGCAGAGTGAATCATAAACCTCAATTGTGGTGAAGGGTCAGCAGTGTCCAGAAAATGCTAGATCTCTGGCCCTACTCAGCTGAAAAACAAAAGCTCAGTCCTGAAGTTGGAAAAGTTTTAGCCACACAAATACGACACTGAATTTTGCCTAGTAATAAGCCTGGAGCGAAATGAAAGAGAGGGCTCCAGAAGGTCAGGGCCTGCTTCCCTAAATCATGCCAGGATCTCTGAGGCCAAGTGGCCCCAGACCTAGGAGGAAAGGCAGAGCAGAGCAGCTCACTGCAAAGGAGCAGGAGCATGGAGCACCTCCTTTCCTGTTCACTGTGACATGATCCAATTTCCACCTTCTGTTCCAGAACTTCTAACCCACAGGTCACGCACAGAAGAGCCGACAGAGTGAGCGCATCCCCTAAGAGAACTCTTTAACTTTCTCATTTGCAGTGTGTTCTGTTGGCAATGCTGTGTTTGGTGGCACAATCCAACTAGGAATTAAATATTATACGCTCACTAGTAAATTATCAAAATGTAAACTAACAGCTATAGCTGACACCATCTGAAACTGCCAAGAACTTTCACACTGTGATTCTAGTGGGAAGGAACTTCCCCCCCACCCCCCACCCAGCTCTGTTTAGTCTTCGGCTAGGTTTGCCCTTGATGACAACATGCTCACATTTGTGTGTGGATAATGTAGACAAGAAGATGACCGTGCACTTTGGTTCCTGGCTTTTCATTTGGAATTTCCAAGCAGGATTATCCTAGGTGCAGGTAATATTCAGCAAGATAAAACTGTAATTTTTCTAAGCATGTCTACCCATCATAATTTTGAAAATCGCTTTCTTTCCCTGATCACTATACTTCTTGGAGTGTGTGTATGTATGTGTGTGTGCTCAGTCACTCAGTCATGTCCAACTCATGTATTAATTTCTCATCACGTTTCACATAGTGCCTTGCACACAATGAGTATTCAGTAAATATTTGGCGAAGGGCTGACCTCACGATATCAATTCCAATTAACAGAAATCCGGCCTTTCAAGTGAGTTAATGACAGCAACAGAACGCTACGTAACAGAAGATGTAAGTGCTCTATAGTCCTCTGTCTTCCCACATGGAAAACTACGAGGTTCTTCTACATTAAAAACTCCCTAGGAAAGAGCAAGAACATGCCTATTTTCCTATGCCCCCCGAAAGCAGAGGATGAAAGAGCAAGTTTACTTCCCTTGTACAGGCTGAGAAATCACCTTCTAAATTCACGCTAAACAGCTAAATGGAGCAGCAGACTGTCAAAAACTGTCAAGCGAAATAATTATTGATTGGAGCATTAAAATTAAAAATGAATGTACGTTAATAGATGAAGATGGCTGGAAGAAAAAACATATCATTTAAAACTAGAAAAAATCAGACAGTGAATCTGCCAATCAGGCTTGTCGAGCTTAGAATGAAACAACTCAAAGAAAATAAAGATAGCGATGAAATAAAAATTAACCACACAATGGCCTTTGTGACAGCCAAGGGCAACTGAGCCAGGTTCTCCTGATGGCTTGCTCCCCCTCCTGCTTCCCTCCCTCAGTGTTAGCAGCTCAGTCATGTCCGACTCTGCGACTCCATGGACTATAGCCCACCAGGCTCCTCTGCCCATGGGATTCTCCAGGCAAGAACACTGGAGTGGGTAGCCATTCCCTTCTCCAGCGGATCTTCCCAACCCAGGGACTGAAGCCAGGTCTTCCGAATTACAGGCAGATTCTTTACCATCTGAGCCACCAGGGAAGACACTGACATAAATGCCAGGGCTGAGAGACTGAAACTGGTGGTCATCAGTTTGGTGATCTTCATGCGAATGGACTGAATCTTGGTCTCCACTCCATGACAACCCTCCTCCTGGAGAGGAGTGTCCTTCGGTACTGCCCGCCTCTAGGCTGACAAAGCTCACCTTAATAGATCTGCTGAGCGGCAAATCCACACGTGTAAGTTAATGAATGCCCAGCATCTCCCCCTCTCAACAGTTCACGTGCCCCAAACAGAACTCCGGATGGCAACTCCTGTCTCAACTTCTTCCTGAACCCGACTCCCCCCTTCTCCATGAAGGGCACCACCATCTTGGATTGTCTCTTTTCTTTCCTCACTACTTCTAATGCATCAAACAAGCTCCCTCTGCCCTGCTGTGATACAGAACTGAATCGCCCCATCGCTCTCCATCTCCCCCCGCTCCCCTAGCTCATCTGGACCACGCAACAGCTTCTCCTGGTCGATTCTTCAGTCACCTACAACTGCTCTCCCACAGCATCCAAGCCATCTTTATGAAACACCGCAGACACCACCACTCCCCCTGCTTAAATGCTCACCGTGGTTCCTGTGATGAGTTGAATAGCGGGCCCCAAAATGATATGTTCACATCCAGAACCTGTGACTATGAGCGTCTATGGAAAAAGGGTTTCTGCAAATGTACTTAAGTTAAAAAGATCTCGAGATGAGATCACCCTGGATTACCTACTGCTGCTGCTGCTAAGTCGCATCAGTCATGTCCGACTCTGTGCGACCCCACAGATGGCAGCCCACCAGGCTCAGCCATCCCTGGGATTATCCAGGCAAGAACACTGGAGTGGGTTGCCATTTCCTTCTCCAGTGCATGAAAGGGAAAAGTGAAAGTGAAGTTGCTCAGTTGTGTCCGACTCTTCGCAACCCCACGGACAGTAGCCTACCAGGTTCCTCCGTCCACGGGATTCTCCAGGCAAGAGTACTGGAGTGGGTTGCCATTGTCTTCTCCATGGATTACCTGGGTGGGCCCTAAATCCAATAACCAGTATCCTTAAAAGAGACAGAACAGGACAAGACACAGACACAAAGGAGAAGGCCATGTGAACACAGGGGCAGAGACTGGAGTGATGCTGCTACAAGCCAAGGAATGCCTGGAGCTACCAGAAGCTACAAGAGGCAAGGAAAGATTCTCCCCTGGTAACTTCAGAGGGAGGGAGGGAGGGTGACAGCTTGGCTTCAGACTTCTGTCCTCTAGAATTGTGAAAGAACAAACTTCTGTTGTTTCAAGCCACCAAGTTTGTGGTCCTTTGTTAGGACAGCCCTGGGAAACAAATTCAGTCTCCTATCACAGGTAGAATAAAATGCGAGTCCTCTTGCCTCTCACTCCAGAGTGAAAGCCTCTTCCTGACTTCAGGGCCTTTGCATGGCCATTCTCTCCATCTGCAAAGCTCTTCTGATGATGTCACCCCTGCAGCATTCCTACACATCACTGAGGTCTCTGCATGAGTGTCAACTGCTATGAAAGGATTTTCCTGACTTCCCCAAATAAAATCACCCTCTGTCTGCCACCATCACTCTTTTTCCCCTAATGCGCCCTCCTTTGATTTTTGTCTGAAATACACAGCACACTTACAGATTTATAAGCAATCTGCCTCCTCTATGAAAAGGTAAGCACTCCAAGGGCAGAGGCTCACATTGCATTTGTTCGGTTATATACCCAGTGCACACACTCTGCCTGGCACCTGAATATCCAGTTGCATAAGAAGGAATAGCTTTCTTTTCTTCTGCTAAATTATAAAAACCTGACTTGACAGCACCATCAAGAGATACTCACTTAAGATTTTCTCTCTGTTACAGGACCAATAGGCCACTATGATTTTTGAAGTCTTTGAGACTTACAACCCCTCATCCATTATATCAAAATGCAGTTGATTAAAGTGTGGCTTTTCCACTTTTATTCCTGGAGTTAAGACAACTTAACACAGTGTAAAGGAGAGATCTAGATCCTTTAGCTTCCGGCCATGTGACCCTAGGTAAATAATTGCCCTCTTTGAACCTAGAGAATGGAATGCTGAAACTTGTGTCTGAATCCACAGGACGCCCCTGAGAACCAATTGAGGTCATTTAATCAACAAAGTATTTCTTCGGATATTGTGCAGGCCAGATGTTGTGCCAGCATGGTGACACAGCCAGAACCTAGACAAGGTATGTCTGCCCTTATCAAACGCAGATCCAAGCATACAGCTTTGCAAGTGGCAAAATGTCCGTATGTAAAAGTGGGGGAGTTGCAATGTGTGCTTCACACTTCAGTGTAACCAGCTCCCCATTTCCAAACTGTTCAAGGCTTTCTGCTCTGCATACTTCTTAACACAAATGTTAACAAGAAGACGGATCTCCAAAGACATTGATTACCCTCTTCACTCAATCACCCGCACAGTTCGCATGGGAACCTCATTTGTCTCCCGCTGAGCAATTTCTAACATAGGAAAACACAAAAATCAGAGCTACCATGAACAAGGTTATAGCATTCAGTCATGTAAAAATGGGGACGGGACAAACCACGAGATGTTATTTATTTATTTATTTTACTTATTGCAAAATAAACGCGCTGTTTTAAATGCGTACCACGGGTGTAAGCAATACCAACTTAAGGTAGTTCATATGTGGCCATGTCACGACAAGTTTTTTGTTTTTATTGAAGCACAGTTGATTTACAATGTTACGTTAGTTTCAGATGTACAGCAAAGTGATTCAGCTATACATGCACGCGTGTGTGTTCAGTCGGTTTAGTCCTGTCCGACTCTTTACGACTCCATGGACTGTAGCCCCCCAGGCTCCTCTGTCCATGGGATTCTCCAGGCAAGAATACTGGGTTGCCATGCCCTCCTCCAGGAGAACTTCCTGACCCAGGGACTGAACCCACATCTCTTACATCTCCTGCATTGCAGGTGGATTCTTTACCCACTGAGCCACCTGGGAAGCTCCCAGTTATACATACATATGCATATTCTTTTTTTCAGATTATTTTCCATTATAGGTTATTACAAGATTCTGAATATAGTTCCCTGTGTTATACAGTAGATCCTTGTTGTTCATCTATTTTATATATAGGAGTATATATCTGTAAATCCCAAACTCCTAATTTATCCCTCCCCAGCCCCACCCCTTTGGTAACCATAATTTTTTTTATATGCTATCAATTATATGTGGAATCTAAAAAAAAAAAGATACAAATGAACTAACTTAAAAAACAGAAATCAACTCACAGACACAAAAGGAACCTTTGGCAGCCATGGCCATTTTTAATCACGTAAAAAAAGGTAGTCCACAGCTTGCTTTCTGTAACTCAGACTTAGCATCTTATCCTCGAAGCTGTCCAGAACTTTCAATTCTACATTAGTGGTTCTTATAAAACTCTGGAGGGACAGAGAATTCTTTGAGAATCTGGTGAAAGCTATAACCCTTGCACCAGAAAAACACATATTCATATAACGTCATGTAAATACAGTTACTGGAGAGTCATGGGGCATTCTGAGAAAGTCCAATGACTAGAAATGCCAACTCTCCAACCACCCTACTTTACTGTCAGCCCACGGGCACCTCGCCCAGCCTCCTCACCTGATCACTCACCTGTGTTTCTCTCCCCTGCTCTCCCCTTGGTGTACGCGAGTGCTAAACCACAGTATATATAATAACTATTTAAATCCAAAACAATAGGAAAAATTAGATTATACAGAGAAAATAAGTCAAATTATAAAGTCCTGAATATTCATTGGAAGGACTGATGTTGAAGCTGAAACTCCAATACTTTGGCCACTTGATGTGAAGAGCGGACTCATTTGAAAAGACCCTGATGCTGAGAAAGATTGAAGGTGGGAGGAGAAGGGGACGACAGAGGATGAGATGGTTGGATGGCATCACCGACTCAATGGATGTGAGTTTGAGCAAATTCTGGGAGTTGGTGAAGGACAGGGAGGCCTGGCGTGCTGCAGTCCATGGAGTCGCAGAGAGTCGGACACAACTGAGCAACTGAAGTGAACTGAACTGAACTGAGTCATCATAGTAACCAAATCTGATCCTATACAAGCTTTGCTAATTAAGCTCTGCTATTAATATTTTCTATAATAAAAATTAAGGCTTTGTCATTCAAGTTCTTTAAATGAGTAAGTTAGTGCATCTAACTTGCTAAAGTTGAACATATAGTGTTGCTTCACTCACTCTGTTAGTAACAATACAAGTAGTAAATGTGGGTAACAATGCCAGTGGTAAGTGTAAGTAACAATACTAGTTTCCCATTCTGTTCAAAAGTTCTGTTATGGTAGGAATTAAAAGGGGAAAAAAAACTAAGATTTTTCTTCCAAAAAAGGTACAAAGCATTTTTATCCAAGAACTTTGAATGTGCACTGTCATGCATAAAGTTGTCTTTAAGGAAGGTTGGTATGCTACATTTTAAATACTTAAGGTTATGTTCATATAAACATTTATGCAGGCTTCTTAGAAATAAAGAAGAATTCTACTAAGGATTAAAAGCCAGTCCCATGATTTATAAATTATTTCAACTAAAAATTCTAAACTATGAATTCTTTAAGGTTATTTTCCAATAGAAGAGGTCATTCCTTCAAGAGACAGAGTAACATACTATATTATCTTTTTTTCATACTTTAAGGTCTCAGGCAGGTCATCTCTGGGGACATTTTCACTTAAAAAAAAAAATGCCTTTTTGTGATCCTTTAAAAGGCTGTCTGTCCTTATGCACTTAAAATGAGTTCAATTACCCATGGTCAGATTGCACAAAACCTATTACTATAAATCAACTACCAAAACACAAGCTACAATTATTACTTAATCCTAAAAAAGGGTTAAGAGACAAAACTCAAAAGCAATCTTTTGTAGATAAGATAAAATTCTGTTATGTATCATCCCTTTAGTTAAACCTTTTATTTATAAATCTAGCAAATTTCCCTGTGTAGGCTAAATTTCCTTAAGCTTTTCTGGACAAATTCCCTGCATTCAACAGCAAAAATTCCAATGTTTAGTCAGAAAAGAGGCTCTGGAGCATTAAGATAATTACACAACTTGAACTTCTAAGTATATATTTTTTAAAAATTAATAATATACTGTACTTCCTTGCTTAGAAGGAAATTTAAATTACAAAGAATCTGACTTTCAAAATTCCTGAACCCAAAAGCCATTAAAGAAAAAAAAACAGCCCATGAGCCAAGGAGCTTCACGAAATATTTATCAGAGTATAACATTTCTATAATATGAAAGCTTCTGGCTTTCAAACTCATGTCCATTTTTACTCCATGGTGTTTTTTAGCATAAAACAAATGCGTGTTGATTCTGGTACAAATCATAAAAGAGACTGTGAGGAATGTTCAAAGTAACCTCAACCATGATGACTTCACGTTCAAAAGATTTTTCTCATGTTAATAACATTTAAATCTTTGCTTCTGTCTGACTCACATGCTTCAGACTGGAAAGTTAACCAAATGCGCTCTCCCAGCCAGGTGTGGGAAGAACTTCATTGTCCTAAGCACAAAGTGGATGGCATTCCCTTTTTCAACTGGACAGGCTAAATATGGGCACATTTCATGAGGCAAAAAAAAAAACAAAACACCTTAGCCCCAATTCCTCGATAGGAATCTAGAGAAAATTCATGAAATCTCAGCAGCTTATTTAAGGTGCCTTTTTGATTAATGGGAAATCTAAAAAGTCCCCCGGCATTCAGATTCTGTGGGCACCAAAGTTCTCCTCCAGGCATATATGGTCATGAAGGAGCTGTAATATCTTCCATGATAATGGCCTCTAACCAAGTCAAGTGTTCATCCTGACAGGCTGGGACCTGGGACCTGAGACCCTTTGCTGCAGCGCTTGCACCTGGACAAACATCTCCTTGAGCAACAAAATACAAAGAAATAATATGGGACTAAAAATAGCTGGGGTGCATGTGCAGTTAGGGCAACTTATGGACAACAAGATACTAAAAGACCAAAAACCCAACTGCCACTTCTGAGGAGCTGGGAGCAAAAACAGGGTACTGGGAATGACAGCCAGGTATGATGCATGCCCCATGCACACAGCACCGCTGAGGGGGTGGGCAGACCACCTAAGCCACCCTTCCGGCCCGACCCCTGAACCCATCTCTACCCTCACCCCATATATGGAACAAGCTCTCCCTACCCCCAAGTGAGCAAGCAAGGGAAGCTGTTACTTGTTTCGTCTCCTTCCTGCTGCAGCAGGAGCCCCAGTAAAGTCTCACCTGAATTTCTCATCTGGCCTCTTACCAGTTTCTCTAGACTAGGGAAAGTCAAGAACACTGGTTGGTAATGATCCCTAGGACATTATACATCTGCTCCATCTACCACCACCAGAGTAAGCAACCCTATGAATAGAGTGGATGGACATACCCCCAGGAGCTATTTATAATCTCGTTGTGATTGAAAATTCCAATGGGACACTCCATGGGCAGACCAGGACCTAGGCAGCACTCCATCTCAGGGCTGGGCTCACTCCATTTTAGGGCTGGACTGATTCACGTCTTTCCCACCAAGGTCAAACGCCCCCCCCCCCCCCCGCCCCCCCCACCCCCCACCCCCTCGCGGCTATTCCCAGTTTCACCAGAGAAAGACAGGAAGTGAAGAAGCCCCAGGCCACCATGGGGCTCCCAAACAAATACAACTCATTTTAACAAGTCAAACCTGCTGATCCTTTATGGTCGATTTGAGGGAAGGAAGGTGAGAAGTTGGAAAATAATTTACTTGGTAAGTTCTTAAAAAAAGAAAGTGGCTCTACGGTTTTCTCCCCAGTCCCTTGGACAATTGAAATGAAAGTACATTCATGCCTTTTTGCTTTACACGGTGTATCTTGCCTGTATCTGTTGGACGTTAGATTCCTTCTCGAGAGCCTTCATAGGCAGGAGAGTGGAGTTTTCTGTTTACTCTGGTTTCCAGAACAGCTATTTATTACTCCACTACCGAGTGTTTTCATTCCAGCGGAGTGTGATTGTTAATTTGTTATTGCGAGTTTCTCAAGGAGTCAAAACAGCCAGAGAAAAGAATGAGCTACACACTGCAATAAAGGCTGGAAAATGTCTCAACAACATGAAAATGATTCGCTGCCTAAAGATCTCAGGCTTAAGAAACACCCTACCCTTCGATTCATTATAAATTTGTTCGGATGAAACACAAAAACAGCCCGGTCATGTTTTCAAATCAGAAACCAAATTCAGAAAAACATCGTGCTTGAACTATCCTGTGAAAAGGACTTGAAACTAGTTTTCTCTCCTCCCTCTAGTCAGTGAGGTCAATTATCACTTGCACCCAGGATTCCGATTTTACTACCTACTCCCACCTCCTCTCCTCCAGCAAAACGTATGCCCAGATAAGAGAGACAGCTATCTCCACACAAATGGACTACACACATGCCAGCATTCTTCTGCACTGCTTCTTAAAAAAGAGGTAAAAGCAGCCAAGTGAAGCCTAAGCATTTCTACGAAGAAAGACTCCATACATGCAGACCTTTTTGATCAATTCAGATCCCGGTACACAACGAGCACAGGGGTAGAAATGATTGGTAAATATTAATATTTGCTAAATAAAAGCAGCTGATGTTTCTCTACCCTTGTGACCCTGTGTCCTGCAAGCTCTCCTTCCCCACATCACCCACAGATACTTTCCTTTCGTTTATAACATGGAAGCCAATCACTGGATTCAGATGAAAATACTAGGAAGGAGCTTCTTACACTTAAGCTCAGTGAACTGTTAAAGGTTTGAAGTGTGTGTGTGTTGGGGGGGTTCCCAGTAATGTGAAAGAGATTTTAATATAAATCTTAGTGTCACTGTTAAGCTGAATCAGAAAACATCTAAGGTCACAGATCTCATCTGTGAGGATGGTGCCAATTATCATTTTTCAATGCAAATTACAAAGACCTCTTGAACACGATTATGTACAACACAGAATAATTTCTTAACAGGGTCCTATTTCAGGTGGCTCTCTGAAGAGTTCAAGCCATATAGAGCCTAATTAGACAGTCAACTTACACCCTCCTTGGTCTGAACTTGTATGACAAATAATATTTCAAAAGCTTTTTTTTTTCCAGAGAGTAACATGTTTGAAAAAGTCATGGTTTATTACCATAAAGTCTCCTCAATCATGAAGTCATTTCTCTCATATACAAAGATGGCTACAGCCATAAACAACTGGCCAAATTCGATTCCATCTCTCTCTCTCCCCTCCTCTCTCTTTCCCTAGTAAATTAAGATCAATAAGTTCAAAACCTTTCATAACTGTTTAAAATGTTCAAATATTAGTGAAAGCATAAGGTAAATAGATGCCTTAAATATGATCAAGGAGCAATCAATTTGGGATCCAGATGTAGATATTAGGAAAGAGGAATAAATGAAATGCATAAATAATTCCAAATTATTGAGACCTGATCCTAAAAGTTTCAGCCACTATAAATGTATCAATTCTCCTAACATACCAAAAACAATAAAACATGCTCAGCAAATTGAGTTCAGATAAGACATCTAAATGGAGAAGGAAATGGCAACCCACTTCAGTATTCTTTGCCTGGAGAATCCCATGGACAGAGGAGCCTGGTGGGCTACAGTCCATAGGGTCACAGAGTCGGACATAATGTAACTGACTTCGCATGCATGCGAGATGCCTAATATGAATAAAAAAACAAGCCCAAATTACAAATTTTTAAAAAGAGATATAGTTTCAAAGAAGCAAACGCACAGAGGAAACAAACTAGTGGTTACCAGTGGGGAGAAGGAAGGGGGGAGAAGCAATATAGGAGTAAAGGATTAAGAGGTTCAAACTACTATGTATAAAATAAGCTACATGGATATATTGTACAACACAAGAAATACAGCCAATACTTTAAAATAATTATAAATAAGCACAACCCTTATAAATTATGAAATCACTATACTGTACAGCTGTAATTTATATAATACCGTACATCAATTACACTTCAATTAAAAAGAAGATATAGTTTTAAATTTCTTAAGTACTTATAGAAAAACCTCAAAATGAGCCATAAATTATTAAGTGAAAATGCTAAGAGCTTGTATATATAAACTAAAATAGATAATATATATATATAAAATACATAAAATAGATGGGAATAGGGGCTTATAAAGTGCCTTCTTGTATACTCTTCCTTTCTGATGTGCTCACTATTTTGTCTGTGATATAATTTGTACTACTTTTTCACAGAAAATCTTTTATCATTGGCAAATTCCTAATATAAACTCAGATGTGGACAAGAATTCAGACCACGAAAGGATCAAAATGAACAAAATTTCTATCCAATGAAAGTGAAACCATTATCTAGCCTGTTTCCTCCATTCACCAAGCAGAGATGCTCCTGGGCACAAAAATAACTAAAGCTGTCCTGAGCAAAGGGGAGTGTGGACACTCGTTCACTCTCTCCGCACACTTGTATGCACATGTGTACTACCCTCAAACGATGAAGCCGCGGGGGAAAATTTAGAGATCACTTAGTCCAGACCCTCATTTTACCTGCGATGCTCTGAGGGTTAGAGAGATCAAATGCCTCGAGCATGCTGAGTTGATTAGCGAGAGCAAAGCAGGTTCCTTTCTTTCCTGATCCTTGCTCTTTCTGCCTCACTGCCCGGGACGCTGAGAGGCGGCCAGAGCCTCCGGTCACACGGAGACTGACTAGGAAGCAAGACTTGTAAGTAACAGAATGAAGCAATAGTGACATGATAAAATCAGCTGTGCAGACAAGTACACAGGAATTGAGGGAAGTGGGGAAGGAGACTGGTTTGAGCAGAAATAGCTGGGGAAGGCAGTCTGTCCTGGAGAAAGGGAGGCTCATGCTGGACATTCAGGGTGGGGCAGAAGGTGGAGGTGAAGGCAGAGAGTGAGGGAAGAATCTGAGCAAAGCCTGGTGGTGAGAAGTGAACATGATATGTACAGGCAAAGGCTGATGCCTAGGGTGGACACCAGATTATGTCCACACTCTACCACTCTCAGTCTCCCTTTCACCAACCCCACCACCACCACCTCCTCCCACACGCCTAGGAGTCTGCCCTAAACACGATAGAAATAAATTAGAAAACCCCAAAGGAGAACAATGGGGATTTCCAGGTGGCTCAGTGGTAAAGAATCCTCCTGTAAATGCAGATTCCAGCCCTGGGTCAGGAAGATTCCCTAGAGAAGGAAATGGTAACCCACTCCTGTATTCTTGCCTGGAGAATCCCATTGACAGAGGAGCCTGGCAGGTTACAGTCCATGAGGTCACAAAAGAGTTGGACACAACTGAGCTACTAAACAACTACCACCCTTGGTCTCCCTGTCAGCAACCACATCGCCACTACCTCCCACAGACCTGGTACGCATGCGTGCATGCTTAGTCACTCAGTTGTATCTGACTCTTTGCAACCCCATGGACTGTACTCTGCCCTAATTACACACAAATACTACACAAATAAATCAGAAAATCCTAAAGGAGAACAATATCATGACAAAAGTAACTAAGTCATAAACAGCATTTACTAGGTACCAAGGGCTCTTCAAGGTGTCATGAAAAGAAAATGTAAAGTGAAAGTGTTAGCCGCTCAGTCCTGTCTGACCCCTTGGCCAACTGTAGCCGTCCAGGTTCCTCCATCCATGGGATTTTCCAGGCAAGAATACTGGAGTGGGTTGCCATTTCCCTCTCCAGGGGATCTTTCTGACCCAGGGATCAAACCCTGGTCTCCTGTATTGCAGGCAGATTCTTTACCATCTGAGCCACAGGGAAGCCCTTCTAGGTGTCATACATATCCTGATTCATTTAATCCTCATGCTGATTATAATCCCCACTTTTCACTTTTCAGATGAAGAAACTGAGGCCTTAAGTGGCTTGGCCAAGGTGGTATATATCAGGGCTGGTGTTTAAATCACAGGAGATTTCAAAATTCTGGAATATCCAACGATAACAGAACACATGGGCATAACCGGCCAAGTTTACGCTGCAGGTGCAGGACAGCTTGGCACCCCCTGCCCCACCGCACAGGCTTCATTCCTGCCTGTTCTCTGATAATTCAGTCCTCATTGCTAAGGAATCTCCAGGCTGCAGTCACACCTGCGGGGCTACTTCCAAAAGCCTAGGAGAGCTGATCCAAAAGGGACCTCAGCAATCCAGACACAGTGGACATCTGAGACAAGCCCTTCTACAGAGAGATGGCTGCCTGGCTACCGAGAACAAATTTTATAACATCCTCTCTTGCTGTACAGAGTATCTGGTCATAGAGTTTGTTATCGGCAGAACCAGGATTAAAAAAACTGTGACCTGTGTCTTTTCTCTCTCTCACCCTTTTTCTCCCAAGGTGTATATTTATATTTTGGCAAAGCAGTCAAAGGGAAAACATCACAAGAAGCCTTCCTGTGGGGTTCACGGTAAAATGAGTAACAGCTGGAAGGAGAGAGCAAAGAGAAAGTGAGTCATGGATACGGAGTTTAATCTGTAAGTTTTTTCTCTGGCTTTCTTTTAAACATTTTCTCTAAACTTGGAGCAGGAGGCTTATATTTACACACTCCAGAATTCCACCTGAGACTGTGGCATCTCAGCCCTCTGTCCTTTTCACAACAATGCAACTTAAATGAGGCCATAACTGCAAGGGCTTGGCCAGGGAGATGTGGGTTAGGGGGACCTGTCCACATTTCGTTTACTGAGACCTCACAAACTCCTTTTCCAAAGAGTCAGGGTCTTTTCCAATGAGTTGGCTCTTCACATCAGGTGGCCAAAGTATTGGAGCTTCAGCTTGACCTTCCAATGAATAGTCAAGGTTGATTTCCTTTAAGATTGACTGGTTTGATCGCCTTTGAAAAGACCCTGAGTCTGGGGAAAACTGAGGGCAGGAGGAGAAGGGGATGACAGAGGATGAGATGGTTGGATGGCATCACTGACTCAATGGACATGAATTTGAGCAAGCTCCAGGAGATAGTGAAGAAGAGGGAAGTCTGGCGTGCTGCAGTCCATGGGGTCACAAAGAGTCAGACATGACTGAGTGACTAAACCAACAACACAACTCCTGCATCGATGTGCAGCTATGGGTACCACAAACTAAAAAGCCCTCCTTTGATTATTAATCCCCACAGTCCTATTTTACTTTCTCCTATGAATTCTGGTCCTTCCAACTAATTCTTGACACAGTAGAAAGGGGAAACAGACCCACTGACCGTAAATCACATGGGTACTTAAGTGTTTTTGTGCTTACTAGGGCTTATGGCATATTAAATGTTGAATACTCTTCTTCCTGACTCCCCAAATGAATGAAAAACCATTGAGATCATCAATGTAGGGGCAGCAACAGACTAAAAAAGAAATAAACTTTTCAAAATAAATAATAACTTCAAGTATCTTTTTAAAAATAAAATTAAATGTCTTTGTATAGTAAATGAAATTTCTTACTGCACAATTACATTTTAAATTGTTAATAATCTTAAAGAAAAAGAAACCTTTATATAAGATGGAACTTACAGGAAAAAAAATATGAACACAAAGCTCTCTGGAGTTAAAAAGCAGAACAAAAAATATAGACACATATACACTATTGATACTGTGTAGAATAGATAACTAATGAGAACTTATTGTACAACACAGGGAGCCATGTTCAATGCTCTGTGGCGACCCAAATGGGAAGGAAATCCCAAAGTGGGGATATTTGTATTCATATAACTAATTTGGGGCTTCCTAAGTGGCTCAGAGGTAAAGAACCCACCTGCCAATGCAGGAAATGTGGGTTCGATCCCTGGGTAAGGAAGATCCCCTGGAGAAGGAAATGGCAACCCATTCCAGTATTCTTGCTTGGGGAATCCCATGGACAGAGGAGCCTGGCGGGCTACAGTCCATGGGGTCGCAAAAGAGTGTCATCAGACATGACTTAGCGACTAATCAACAACAACATAGCTGATTCACTTTGCTGTACAGCAAAAACTAACAAAACATTGTAAAGCAACTATATGCCAATAAAAAAGCTTTGTTAATGCTCATGGTAATAAAAATGATAACAGCTCTTTAAAAAACAATAAATATATGCTTTTTAATTCTACAAAATACAAGAAGAGTATTAGAAGAAAACCCTCTATCATTCTTAGGAGCCATGTGTACCAAGACTTATTAATCGTACCCTACATAAGGCTTGCATTCAGGTCGATTGCTCTTTCCTAATAAAATTTTCCTTCAAGTTCTCCTTTTGTCATGAACTTGGGTTATGGCCTTCCCACTGGCTATATACAACCACACATATCTTTCAAAAGCTAATTGAAGCATAGAGAAGTTAAACATGATTTATTCAAGGTCAACTCTCCAGTCAGTAGAAAAGCCATAAATACAGCCTCTCCATAAATACAGAAAGCGAAGAGGAACTAAAAAGCCTCTTGATGAAAGTGAAAGAGGAGAGTGAAAAAGCTGGCTTAAAACGCAGCATTCAAAAAATTGAAGATCATGGCATCCGGTCCCATCACTTCATGGCAAATAGATGGAGAGACAATGGGAACAGTGACAGACTTTATTTTCTTGGGCTCCAAAATCACTTCAGATACTGTAGCCATGAAATTAAAAGACACTTGCTCCTTGGAAGAAAAGCTATGACTAACCTAGACAGCATATTAAAAAGCAGAGACTACTTTGCCGACAAAGGTCCATCAGTCAAAGCTATGGTTTTTCCAGTAGTCATGTACAGATGTGAGAGTTGGACCATAAAGAAAGCTGAGCACCAAAGAATTAATGCTTTTGAACTGTGGTGTTGGAGAAGACTATTAAGAAACCCTTGGACTGCAAGGAGATCCAACCAGTCTATCCTAAAGGAAATCAGCCCTGGGTGTCCATTGGAAGGACTAATGCTGAAGCGGAAACTCCAATACTTTGGCCATCTGATGTGAAGAACTGACTCATTTGGAAAGACCCTGATGCTGGGAAAGATTGAAGGCGGGAGGAGAAGGGGATGACAGAGGATGAGATGGTTGGATGGCATCACTGACTCGATGGACATGAGTTTCAGCAGGCTCTGGGAATTGGTGATGGACAGGGAAGCCTGCCTGGCGTGCTGCAGTCCATGGGGTTTGCAAAGAGTCGGACATGACTGAGCAACTGAACTGAACAGCCTCTCCACCGTGAAGTTTCTGGGTGCTGGGCCATGCTGCATGGTGAAGTTTTGACTCTTGATTGTTGTTTTCAAAATTCCCTCCGGTATTTTAAAGCAGCTCATGTTGACAAGCTAGCAAATTTCATTAACATCGCACAGTTTCACATTCTTGGACCTATCACACATGCCAATTCGTTTTTAACACGTGCATTTAAAACTTCCTTTAAGACACTGTGTAATTGACTCAAAGATACAGGAATGGGAATGGGTTTAGTAGTCTAAAGTATATTTTCTTCCTATTAAATGCAGCTGAATCATAGTACAGGGTAAGCAGTTGCTGCAAAAAGAAACCCTCTGCATTTAAGGCAGCACTCAATCATAGGAGACCATGTCCTAGGATTAGACTGCGTGAGCAGTGTCTGGCAAGGATGGAAAAGTAGGCTCTGGGAGTGCAAGACGCATTTAGGGGGGAAACATCACCAGAACTAAGCTGCATCGAGAAATGAGGGCGCCAGAGCTGTCATAAAAAAAAAATAATAATAACATTCTCGAGCGTGTTCAGATTAAACAGATAACAAGAGGGACTTTTTCCTTTCTGTTTTATGAAAAGGGAGGTCATTCCTCTTGCTTTCAGGACCTTAAAAATTAAACCAGAGTAGCCAAGGGCTGGAAAGTTTTAAAGAGAGCCTTGAGCAGAACTCAGGACCTTAAAACCAGGAGAAACCTAACCCCAGGGAGCTTGTTTTCCTTTGCTTTCTGCTACCACACTCAAAGACAACTTGATTGAACAAATGGGCTTTTTTTTTTTTCTGGTATCACTCTATCATGAAAAAGCTCATTTGCCATTTAATTTTTATCTAATCATGCTGGCTGTTTTCTGTCTGTCTCTTTCTCTCGTCTACCCTCACCCCACCTACACTGGCATTCTCTGTGGTCAAAGAATCTGTTTCAGAATTAGTGTTCAATATAACAAATGTCAAGTAAACACTCTACACATTTCCTGTGCTATTTAAAGCATCCTAAGCAATTATTTGCTCTAAAGTATTAAACTGTAAATTTTCTTAGCTGTGCCAATTCCTATAGTAATAGCTGTCACAGAACAGTACTTAGAATCCTCAAATGCAGCTTTTAAATCAGCTACACTCTAAGTCTACATTTGCCAAGATTTTTCTAGTTTCCATATTTTTACAGCATGTTTTTGAGACAATGTACAAAACTGCAACAAAGTGTTATATGTAGCTCTTTTTTTCATATTTGAAGCTTATTAGTAGGCACACTGGTATCTTTGAACATAGATTTTCTCTAAGCAAAAAGATGAGAGCAAGAAGATACACAGACCCTTGCACCTTAACCTCAATACTATACTGTTTTTTTATTACAGGCCAAAATCATGACCTTTGAAAAACCACATTTGATAAAGCTCCAAATCATATAGTTGGTTCATAAAAAGGCCTCCTAACATTAGTTCTGTAAACAATGCATACTGTATCTATACATACAAACACATGCAACCCCAGAAAAATATTAATACAAGACATACATATATAAATATGTATATAAAATGACTATCTACAGATACATATATGCCTTTATAAGTACTTTTATGTTTAGCTAGATGTGATTTTTTTTAATCTTTTAAATTCATTACATATTTCTGTAATGCCATGAGGGTAATGTAAAAATAACCTAGGTCTATGCTCTTAATAACTAAGAGTGCATTAAACTGCCACCTTGTACAGAACTGTATGACCTTGGAAAAAAGATTTCATGCAATAGAGTATGATTTGCAAACAAAAGCCAAAAATCTCCCTTGCTTATTTTTTTCAAGCAGTTAATTATTAGAATGCATTTTCCAAGTGATGAAAGAATTATATTATTCCCATCACACCCAAACCCATTTTGATTTTCACACGCTGCACCAGGTATTATTACTACTTGCTGAAAGATAGCATGAAAGCATTGAGGGACAACAAGGTTATATTATCTTAACATGTTCCACTCAATGGCTCTTGACTGTGTTATGAAGTGCCCTCATATTAGTTACCAAAAACGTATTGCTATTTTAAGAGTCATGCTATTAAGGAACCACATGTCTGTAGGGCTAATATTTGTGACTTATAACCTGACAAGATTTTTAGAGAGGTGTCTGCCCAGTTGCATGAAATCAGCCCCTCAGATGGCCTGTTTGTTACCGTCCCTCCAGAGCATGCCTTGCCTGGGAGAGGATGCATTGTTCGAGAGCACCAAAGAAACCATCACCCCACCTCAAAATCCCCTACACTGGTCCTGGCCCTCCAGCCTGCATAACACAGCAGAGGACACGCTCCCTAACCTCTTTACACAGATCGGACACAGTTCCTCTTCAAGCCCACAATGGTGAGAACAAGGAGGAAGAAGTAAGAGATGACTGAGCCGTGAGGAGAGACGAGAAGACAAAATAAATATCTGACTGGGGATTTACCTCTGTGCACTTTCATTAAAAATGTTTTCAGACATCACTCTTCTTTAGTGGGTACTGCTTGCTTTTTTTTTTTTTTTTTTGCCTGCATCATGCGGCATGTGGGATCCTAGCTCCCTGACCAGGGATTGAACCCCTGCCCCCTGCCTTGGAAGCACTGGATCACCAAGGACGTCCCAGCGGCTACTGCTAAGGTGGGAAGAAAGGTGATGTGATGGGGAAGGGCCCCGCAGAGAGGACGTCAAATTCGTGATAATTATGAAATCTGGGTGGACAGTTACTAGAGTGCTCACTGAATTCTTATGCTTTATAGTTTATCTTAATCTTGCAACTATGCTTTTGTATAGAGCTCACATTGATGAAAGCAATTTTGCAAGTCTCACAATGACATGGGTGGTAAGTGGTAAAGTATAACTAGTTAAGGGCATAGGGCCTGAAGTTAAAATGGTATGAATTGAGTCACAGTCCTACTACTTACTGGCTGTATGACCTTGGGCAAGCTACTAACCCAGTTACCTTATCTGCAGACTGGAGATAATAACTCCCAATTAAGTTGACTGTGAAGATTAAGTGATCAGCACAGTGACGGACACATCCTAAATCCTCAATGTGCCAGCTAGCCGTTACTATTATTAAAAGGGTAGGTTCTTTGCACAATGACCTTTCTTGACTGTGTCCAGTAGATCATGAATCTGGTAATTAAATACTGGTCAACCAATTTACAGTACTGAGTATAGATATCCACAATCAAATGCAGCCTTTTAAAAATGAAATCCCATATGCTGTTGTCTAGAAGATGCCTAAATGAATGAGGGAAACAAATGTAACAGTCCCACAAGTAAAGTGTGAAGAACCTGAGGGTCAAGGCACCCCTTCCAGGGAGTCTAATTAATACTAGCAATGTTAGCTGCCTCATGTAAGAGCATATCAATCCAGCATTAACTTTCAAGCTTAAAAACATCTACCATTCATCCTTAGCAGTATTCACAGTGCACAAAATATGTTAAGTCCTGATATCGTACGTGAGCAAAGAATAACAATTAGCAAAATCCATGTATATATCTTTCTAAAAGTTAGTCCCCTGATAATAATGAAAAGGCAATCAAACATGAATTTGTTTGAAGCCACAGGCCACAATTTATTCAACTTTATTGTTCCCTCTGAGTACTGTGCTTTGCACACACATAGTAGGTTTACAAGAAATTAACAAAATCAGGTTGACTGTAAAATGAGGAGGCTGGACAGAAAAATGTGCACAGTCCCTTCAACATCATGAATGACAAACTGCCCCAATGATCAAATTATTCAATTCTGAATTTCATGGATGACCAAATGTCTCAATAATCAAACTATTAAATGTTCAACTCCCCAAATGCAAACTGACTATATGATCAAACTATCATCACCTTAGTTGATCCTCACAGCTAAATTCAACGAGCTGCAACATTAAAAATGACAGTTATTGAAGATATTCTTCCTTCCTTCATTTCAATTTATGTGAGCATGGTCAATCCACAGCTCCTGCTTTCAGTACTTAATTCTATTATCACAGTATTAAGAGTATGCCAAGGCTCTAAGTCCCTAGAAGCATAAAGAAACTGGTGACTCTAAGAAATACATATGTTTTGGAGCCACAGGAAGAAAATTAGGACATTTCCTTTTTTCCTCAATAATTCCTAATCTCCTTTTAGTGTATTTTTTGAGCATTAGTTGTTATTTAATACAATGGCTCTCCAGGGAGAAAGAAAATCGACCTAAAAATAAGACTTCTCCAGAGATAGAGAGCTCTTTATAATAGAAATACACCAGAAGGGAATAATCTCTATTTTATATAACAATTAGAACCTAATAAATAGAAAATATACTTTTAAAGTCATAGCATAGGTTTAGAACTGGCCAAAATTGAGTTTGGTCAGTATTTGATGAGTTACTGATTACTGATAAAAGCAAAGGAAAATTCTAATTGAATGATTAAATTTATCTCAAAATCAGCCACTCACATGTCTGTACCTCTGTCATAAAGTGTTTATGAGTTTGATGTACAATATATTCCAGGCATAAGTCTCCTTCCAGAGAACAGAAACTCCTAAGTACCCACATTCCAAACTGAGGTAGATCCATTAGCATTTCACCTACATAAGAACAACTCCTAAAAGTTATTAGCAAAGGTTATTTGTAGGTAGAGAATCAAAAGACATAAAGATTTCCAAATCAAAATGTAATGCTCTTTAATTTTGTGATGCACGTGTTTGCTAAAGAGAAAAGCAAAAGCAAAACCATGTTCCCTCTACAGAAACGAGCAAATGAAGAATATATGTACAGAACACCTGGATTTGCTTTCCTGTTTCCTTGCCAGTGCCTTTCATATATACATATATATGTATACACACACACACACACACAGATAAAACATTAACCTACCATCAAACATTCAGAGCACTGAATGACACGGAGTCACACAGATACACTCTCACACAAAAGAGGGCAAGGCTGATGCTATTTCAATAACATGAAATATTTTCCTAACTGTGCACAGATGGAAGTACAGACTTTTCTGCCAACTGCCTGGTTCAGAAACTTTGCTCTATTTTTAATTATTTGGTTCAGAGGACCCGTTTGTGATTAACTTCTGTGTTGGATGGAAAAGCAAGTAAAGTTCCTGACCCCACAGCAAAGAACACTGAGAGAAGTTTAATTATTTTTCAACAGTGAGTGTAATATTGTAAACCATGTGTAGGGACAACTAATTTATCAAAGACCGGTTAACGGTTCTTGTAGTTTGAAGCTATAAAGTGTTATCAGTGAAACAAAAATTCAGGAAGTCTTAAGGAAGTGACATCAAAATGAAGTTCTGTTTTTCTCTCTTTTTTTGTTTTTTAAAAAATCGAGATATCGCTGACATATATTATTATATTAGTTTCAGGTGTACAACATCATGGTTCAATATTTGTATACACTGCAAAACGATCACAGTAAATCTAGTTAGCATCGTCTAATGATGTCCTTAATGACAAATAAATGCTCATCTTTGAGAAATACCAATGGAATGAGAAATGGGGAGGAAAGAATTAATAGTATTACAAGGCCTAATGTTATCAGCACTAGAAGTTTCAGTTTTGACTGGGATCGGAGAATGGAATGCCAAAGTTTTACGCACAGGAAATGGACTCAGATGCAAGGAGAAGTTGGTCAGGAAACTCAAACCATAGAACTCAGAATCACACACCAGAATCGCTGAGCAAGATAAAATCCCAGAACAGAAGTAGAAAGAGAAGCAGAGGTTTAGCAATAAGACAGAAAAGATAGTCAAGGTAAGAATGGAGCAGGTTGGAATTGATTAATATTTTTAAGAGCTGTGTTACTTTTTAAAAGCTGCTTCAAAAAGAAAACAGTAAATCCAAGGAGCAAAATAATATAAATACAGAAAAAAATAAAATAGAATGGATCCAGTTAAGAACTTTGAAGGTAGAATAGGACTAAAACCTAAAAAACCTTTAGTCCTAGAGAAGTTTTCTTTTGATCAATTTCTCTAAACGTTTAAAACATCCTGTATTTTTGTCTTTGATGTACCTGTAAAATCTCAGATTCTACCAACATACGCCACAGAGAGCCAAAATGTTTTAGGGGTAATAGTCATTGCTAAAAACCATGTTTGCAAATGAGTCCAGGATCAAGGTCAGAGTGATCTGGGAAATGAAAGAACAAAGCAACAAGCACCTAATTTCTCCTTGAGAAGTATAGACATAGAGAGAACTTTTGCAGGGTGGTCTTAATTCTGGGCTTCCCAGTTGGCGCTAGTGGTAAAGAATCCACCTGCCCGAGCAGCAGGAGACGTAAGAGACTCAATCCCTGGGTCGGGAAGATCCCCTGGAGAAGGGCATGGCAACCCACTCCAGTATTCTTGCCTGGAGGATTCCAGGGACAGAGAAGCCTGGCAGGTTACGAGTCCATAGAGTCACAAAGAGTTGGACACGACTGAAGCAACTTGGCACGCACACACTTAATTCTGAAGTTCAGCTTTTTTTTTTTTTTAAATATTTATTTATTTACTGATTTATTTATTTGGCCGCACCAGGTCTAAGCTGTGGCATGAGAACCCTTCGTTGTGCATGTGGGATCTAGTTCCCCACCTGGGGATCGAATCCAGGCCCCCCTGCATTAGGAGCACAGAGTCTTAGCCACCAGGCCACCAGGGAAGTCCCTGAAGTTCAGTTTCTTGAACCACTAGCAGTGGCTACTAGCTTGTGACTGGGTTGGTTGATATGGCAAGACCCTTAAATGGACACATATACAGTTGTGGGCAATTATGAAACTTCAATAACTGGAAGCAATTCAAGCAGCCATCATATGGAAGGAAGAAAGGTGATCTGTTCCAGAACGTCCAATATAAAGCTGACTCCTGTTATGCATATTCATGTTCTTCCTTCTCTACTATGCAAATCGGAGAAGTAGATGCATGGGTATTTGTGTTGGCAAGAGACTAGAATATTTAAAAAAAAAAAAAGAATTAGAAGAAAGCACATCTAGGACTGAATTACTGATAGTTGCAAATGGCTTCATAATTCCAATGTAGTATGACTACTATGGGCCACAGGCCATGGCTTAGAAATGGTTTTTATTTCGTTTAGAAATGTTTCTATTCGTTCTAACAATAGCCACTGTGCTAGGATGGGATTTGACCTGTGTCTTTGTCCATAAAACAATCCTATGAAATATGTAAACATGAATTCAATTTTCTTTAAGTAAAGAAAAGCGAAAATATGGTTGTCAGAACAAGAACGGCTTTCTGTGGGATATTCTAGTTAAATGAAAGCTATTCAACTTGAATCAATTGCTGTATCCATTCTCCAATACACAGCAGATTTATATTTCACAAGGTTTTTGACACAGAACAAAATGTTACTGAAATATCTCTTCCATTCCTTTTGTCCTACATAACATTCCAGGGGCTGAACTCCCAACATGGGGCATATATTTGTCAGCTTCTGTTTGCACTATTCTATTCTAGTTTGTCTTTGTTGCAAATTTTCCGTGTTGACCCTTTCCTGGCCAAACATCAATACAGACCTTTGGTTGTGTTGCAACTCATAATTTAAAAATCTTATATTTTTATTCTGCACCATCTTTAAGCATCCATAACTTAAAAAAAATAAGCCCTGCTGTTTACATAAACGATAGAACTTTTTTTAACATACATCTGCTTACATAAACACTAGACATCCAGGGAGAAAATTATTGTGATCCAACAATCCACACATTCCTACACAAAACCAATCACTTGAGGATTTAAAAGCTAGATCTGTGGCGGCAGACAGGCTAGAACTAGCAGGAACAAGTCTGTACAAGATGAATTTATCCTCCACTGCCTCTGCGCCAGGTCATCCCAGGACTAGGCTTGTGGGCAAATGCCAAGATGGAAAGAATGGGTTGGTGCCTGTTTTCTAGCATATCTGTGTAAAGACTCAATAAGAGCTCAGAAGGAGTTGCTGCTCTGAAAGCGACACAAGGTGTGTAGCTGCCACACAGTCCTGGCCATTGAATGCCTAAAGCTGGGGCAGCTCAAACTCAGTCAGAAATAGGTTTCAGACAGTGGGGAGCTAAAACACTGGATCTCAAAGATGATGTCCAAGAGGAGGTCTCTGAAGCTGGGTGTCATCCTTTAGGGTGGCCCAGAATTAAATGGTGACGCATTATGACTCCTGGTGAGTTCATATATACTTTGAATGGCCCAGACACCAAGTCCCGTGGACTTCCACCGAAGATCTTGGGGCAGGGAGAGATGTCCACCAGCACTCTCTGTGACCTGTTAGAGAGAAACATTCTTAGCTACTCCATCACCAAGCAAAACTCCCCAGCCAAGCTCTAGTGCCTTGACGCCGAGGAAAAATCTGTAAAGAGACTGAGGCGAGGACACCTACAAGAGACGTGGCCTTTGTCTGGTCTGCAGAATCACTGAGGAAGATTCCACACCTAAAATCGAGCTTTAGTAAGTCTCAGGACAAATCAGATTCCAAGTATTTTTGAAACCCACAGCACAGTCGACCGTCAGCGATCAATTACTTCTGCAAAGACAGGAAAGGCTCCGTAATAGTTGTTATACGTGCTCTGACATCAAGAGATGGATGGTGATTTCTACTCAAAGATGAACCGCTAGATGTAATGGGAACGTAGAGGATCATCATCAAAGCGATCACGACCCGGTGTCCCGGTGTCTCTCCAGGCCAAAAGGCATACATTGGATTCGCAGGGGGCTGCATGGGCTTCCCTAACTCGCTTCTGTATCATCCAGCAGAAAGACACGCAGGACCTCTGTATCTGGAAGTAATCTGTCTTCCCTTTCACACAGGAAAGGACGTCCCAGAGAAGATGGCATCAGTTTTCAAGATTTCATAGACGAGATCAATACAATTTCCTGATTTTTTTTTTTTTTTTTTTGCTGACACTGGTGCATTAAAGGAAATAAAGCCTGAGAAGCTCAACTTTAAAGGTGCAGTGACTGCAGAAGAAAAAAACAAACACTCTCTACCTATCCGTCAAGTTCAAGCTAGGCACAGGAACCAACATCAAAATTTATAAAGAAATGTTTCAACAGGCAAGAAGGGCTGGCTTACATTCAAGGGGCTATCCTCTTTGGCCATCGTTCCAGCTCTATCTCAAAACTGCCGTCAGGTCACTCCAATTAAGCAAAGTTGTCTTTTCAGTCTACAAATTCAGAGACACAATGCATAAGACCTGAGAGATATTGGCTCCACACGGTGATGAAGAAAGTCCTGAACTTCACGCAAGTCTAAAAGTCTGGGTAGACAGCCCAGGCACATGCATTTTAGTCCCTGGAAGCTAGGAAACCTGTCAACCTCTTTGGTTTTATTCCCTCCTCTAGAAAATGCAGAGGATACCCTCTGCTCAAGGAGTTATGACGACCGTCCAAGGAAACCCTTCATTCAAGGCACTCCAACTCCTGTGATACGCTATTATCATCTGAGCTGGACCCATGACACGCTAGTCACTGCACACGGTCCAGATGACTGTGGTCCTTAGGGCTGTATTTACTAAATCAGAAGCTCAGACTGCCAAACACTGCTAAGAGAAAAGGGTAGTTGTGACTAGTCCTACTGGAGAAACAGGAAAACACAGAACTTTCATCCCAGCAAAGTCTTTGAAGACTCTGCACATTTAAAATGGAAAAGTTTTTTTTTTTTTAATTTTTTAAGGAAATCATTTCTGGAGACTTCAGGGCAAAAAGTAAAAAGGGTAGCATTTAGAGAAAGAAACTCTGAGATTAGTCAGGTCACCAAATGTTCTCTGCACAGCAGAATAGCAAACAGCGAGTGTTTGTTCATTTCCATAGATTAATAACCCTCTCTCCAGAGCTTAAAGATGATATGAACTGTGACTTCCAGAGTTTTGTTTGGAGAAGGCTCATCTACTCCTGGTAAGACTTGTGTTTCAAGGACACACTCAAAAATATTTTTCTTCATTTCAGATTGTTTCTTACTCACATTGGCCCATTCTAATCTCTAGGATGACCAAAATGGATTGAAAGCTTGCTGGGGTGACGGGGGGAGGGGGGGGGGGGAGCGGGGGGGAGGGCAGGGAAACAGTTTTTCCTCTTTTTTGGATCTGTTTACAAGGATCGTTAAGATAGTCTTGTTCATTCGGATGACTCTGGGATGGAAAAAATAAATAAATAACCTGTTCCTTCTGAAGAGGAGACAGAGGTCTAAAGGGTTACAGAGGCTTCAACAAACAGGAAAGCCAGAATAAAACATAAAATTTGATCTAAGATGCTATCACTATATTTCCTCCAAGTGCAATAAAACGCCAAGTTTTATGGATGGAGATTTTTAAATAAATAACTAGATCATCTTTTCTCCTGTCAACAAACAATAGATAACTGATCACAGGGGCCTAGGGCCACTTATAAAAGAAAAAAAAGACTGCTAATCTTATGAAAAGTGTCGGATCAAGCAGCAGAGGCAGCCGCCAAAAGGAAACATTCTTTTCCCAGCTCCCTATAGAAAGACTGTCTCCCCACAAAAGCCACAACTTGGGGTCACACTTCTCAATGGTGTGGGTGATGGCCACGGAGGCAGCTCCAGAGGTGAACCGGAAATGGAGCCTTGAAAAAGGGAAGAATATTCAAAATGCACCCAGCGGTCTTTCTGCCCCTCTCTGAGAACCTGCCAGAACAGAGCAACGTAGAAAGGGCTTTAGGGTGCTAGGGTGGACAAAGGGCCCCGGGCTACAGATTCTAACGACAGACTCCCTACCCCCTACCTGTCAGAACCTCCATCGGAAGCACACACACCTTCACACCAATGATCACCAACAGACATCCTCTACCTGGAAGAGGTATTTTCACCCACCACCAGCAGGGCAACTTCTGGACAAACTCACAAGACAAGACAGAGGAGGTGCACACTCAAAGGGGCAGGGAACTCCACGGTCAGCGGCTGGCCCACCCCACCAGCCCCCTTCCTCCTGAGCGGGTCAAAGCAGGAAGGCCTCAGGACTCCCCGGTCCATGGGGTGCTTTACTTTCACTTGACCCATCTTGCTTAAGCCTCCAGAACTACTCTTTTCCAGATAAAATGATCTCCCCAGGGAAATCATCCCACCAAGAGCTTTCACCTGAAATGGAGAGCAGAGTCACAAGAGCACGCGCGCAGGGAGACTGATCGAAGCAAAGAACAGATGTTAAGGAGGTGAACCTCAAATCCGCTCATCATCCCACAGGATGGCGGTGTTCCTAAGAATCCTCTCATATAATCAAAATCCAACAGGAAAATATCTTCATTACAGAGAAAGACAGTTTTAGACATTGAAAAACAAAAGTAAGTTTTCCCCTGCACTGATGTTCAATAATAATAGTGTTTGGCGTGGCTATAAGTGTAGTATTACAAAACTGAAATATCCCTGAGCAAATCCAGCATTCTAGTCCATTACTTTTATTCCGGAAAATTCATCACTGGGTTTTTCTTTCTCCTGAGCACAGCTTTCTTACAAATTTTGGTCACCTTTATCACCTATTGTTTGATGCACAAACAACGGTATTCAAACCAAAAGGGTATTCAAACCCAAAGACACCACAGCTTTTTCCACCACTGAGGCCCATGAGGCCCCAGGCTGGTTCCAGACCACAATCCTTTAAGTCATGGTCTGTATAAATAGATGGAATCACATCCAACTTGCATCTTAAAAACCCACATTGTAGGGGAAATACTTAACATTTATTGCAGCCCTACTGGGTGCCAGCTGCCAAGAATGGGGGGGGAAAACAAAGGTGCCTGCTGTCTCCACTCTGGGAAAAGAGATGTGGAATGTTTCAAAAGGAGAAGAGCAGGGGGCCTGACAGGCAACACAAAACCAGTCCTGGGAGGAAAGGACTCCAAACCCAGACTCTAAGAATGGGCCAGAGTGAGCCCGCCAGACAGAGGCAGATAGGGAAGGGGAAGAGCATGGCTAAATGCTGTAACATAAAAAAGGACAAGGCACTTGGAAGGAGAAAACTAAACGACTGAAGCAAATAAGGGGCCATAGAGGAGGGACAGGGCTAAACCTGCAGGACGAAGTTAAGGATTCAGAAGTTCAATGAAAAACCAAGGAGAGGCAGACGGACAACAGAGATGCAAACAGATGTCTAAGAATAGAAAATGTCCACTTTGGCCTCAGAGAGGAAGATCACTGAGGAGGGATTTAGCACATCCCAGACCACTGCAGGTCAGCAGGAGACAAGACACCTAAAACCACCTTGTCCCCAACCTTTTTGGCACCAGGAACCGGGTTTGTGGAAGACAGTGTTTCCACACGGGAGGAGAGGGGGCATGGTTTAGGGATGACTCAAGCGCATCGCATTTATCAAGTTCACTGAGCAGGAGGGGGCGCTCAGGCCGTAATGCAAGCGATGGAGAGCGGCTGCAAACACAGATGAAACTTCCATGGCTTGCCCGCCCGCCCGACACTCACCTCAAGCTGGGCGATCCGGTTCCTAACCAGCAACGACTGGGACTGGTCTGTGGCTGGGGGTTGGGGACCCCTGACCTAAAAAACTGGCCCAGAATGAATCAAGGTCAAGGACTGAGAAGTAGGTGGGAAGGCAGAAAGGGCCCTAAGCAATGGAAAAGCACTAGGTGGCGCTAGTGGAAAAGAGCCCGCCTGCCAATGCAGGAGACATGAGACACGGGTTCGATCCCTGGGTCGGGAAGATCCTCTGCAGGAGGGCCTGGCAACCCACTCCAGTACTATTGCCTGGTAATCCCATGGACAGAGGAGCCTGGTGGGCTGCAGTCCATTGGGTCACACAGAGTCAGACACGACAGAAGAACACACGCAGGGTTTCAATGTGGAGCAGTTCCCAAGGGGTGAAGTGGGCAGATGAGAAGGAGAACTATTCCAGCCAAGCCAAGTCGCTGACCAGCCTGGTGCAGAATGTGACCTGGGGTCATCCCTCTTTGTCCTTCCAGGTTGGCCCTGGGTACAATCACAGAAGAAAAGAGAGACATCCTACAAAAAACTTGAACTTTCATACAAAGTCAGAGAATCCAAACAAAAGAAAATCAGACTGGAGAAACAGCTGCAGTACATATGACTTTAAAAAAGATCAATATCTAGAACACACGAAGAGCTCAGAGACACAGATGAGAAAATATCAAGACTCATTGCTAATTGTGTAAAAGAAAATCAGTAAATCAACACATATGGAAATGTTCTATGACTGAGAGAGATCAAAGGAATGCATATTTTAAAGCCAAGGAGGCTATTAAATTAGCCAAAAAGGAGTAAGTCTCACCGTTAATCAGGTCGAAGCAAGACAATCATATATCATCAGTAACAATGCCAATACTGTCTTTTAGAAAGTAATTCAGAGCAAGGGCCCCTCTATCAAGGAATTAAATCTTCTGATGTGACTGTAACCCTAAGAAAATACTTAAGTGTACAGAGGTATTCACTGCAGTTTTCTAACAGTAAACAATTAGAACCAACTCCAACGTCCACAAATAATACAAAACTGAAATTAAAAGAAAACAACTTGATAGTATCCTTGCAAAGGATAACTGTACAGTCGAAGTTGTAAATTAGAATGCTCATGCTAAACAGAAAAAGCAAAAATGAAAAAAGATATATATTAAATTGTCAAGAACTAAAAGACAACACCTAACAGCAATTATGATTTATGGACTGGGATGGCAGAATCAAAGGGAACTTTTGCTTTTATTGGTTTTCTCTTACTGTTATAAAGTACAGGCAACAGACGTTTAAAATGTAATATTTCTATCCATTCTATAGCACTGAACTCCCTCTTCTATGGAGCAAATCGACCTTCTAGAGAGCATCACACGCAGATCAGGGAAGGCTGTCTACGTCCTCTCAAATCTCAATGGTCCATGCAGGATTTAAACCTGACCACAAAGGGCTCTGAAGATTTCCCCCTACCCTGAGCACCCATCCCCCAAAGACACAACTCTTTCCTTTGCTTTTTTTTATGGCCCTTAAATTCCATACCTTCCCCTTCTTTCTTTTTATAAATTACGTATTGATATTCTTTGTTGTTCAGTTGCTAAGTCGTATCTGACTCTGCGACCCCATGGACTAGCATGCCAGGCTCCTCTGTCCATAGCATTTTGCAGGCAAGAATACTGGAGTGAGTTGCCACTTCCTTCTCCAGGCGATCCTTCTCGAATCAGGGTTCAAACCTGTGTCTCCTGCAGGTGGATTCTTTACCACTGAGCCACCATGCAATATAAAGTGAACATTCATTTGATTCTTCCAACAATCCTGTGAGATAGATGTTGTCATCATCCCCACTTTACAGATGAGAAAACTGAGAATCACAGACTTATGAAAAGTGAACATCCATTTGATTCTTCCAACAATCCTGTGGGATAGATGTCATCATCCCCACTTTACAGGTGAGAAAACTGAGGATCACAGACTTAAGAAATGTGGCCTGGGACACACATCTAAGGAGCTGGAGCCAGAATTCAGACCTCAATCTGTCTGTCTTCAAAGCCTTCACTTCTTACCATTCTACATCCTGCCTCTTCCCTTCCTTCCTCCCTCCCTGTGAAGACGAATAAGACAACAAAACAAAGAGACTCTTAAATGTCACCTCTTCTCCTTGCACTGGCTGCCTAGAAAAACCATTCCATGAATCAGGAGACATCAGTACCAACTGCTTACAAATTAACCAATAGGACAAGGTAATGGTCTGTGCACACCGATTGGGAAAGTTGATGCAGAAGAAGAAAGAAATTACCTCCAGCCTCAACTCTGCACCTGCAGGTAAAAGCCAAACAGCATCCAAAAATGATTTCTACTTGCAAATTAAAAGCCAAATGTGACCCTTGATGCTATTGCAGAGAAAAGATTCTTCGCTCTCCTTGCAAAGAAATTATCCATAATTAGCAGAAAGATTTCTTCCAGCGATAACACAGCCACTGCAGAAAAGGATGTTGTTTGGGGTACAGTAGCAAGAAGAGGGAAAAGAAGTTGAGGAAGCAGTAAGGTATAAAACTAATAGAGATGGGGTGATAGATGATTTTAGGCACCCCTTCTGACTTACTTTATAAACAGTGACACAATAATAGCTGAAAACGTAAATTCTAATTAAACACAAAACGGAACAAAGTCAAACAACAGCAAATGATGTTGGACAGAGCAAAGGTCTAGGGGGGGGGCGGTATGTACGGAACCGAGGGGCAGAATGACAGTGAGATCTATTCATGGAGCTGGGCCTTGTGAGTGACAGAAGGGGCCTGCGTGCTTATTTCTTTCACCCACTTGTTTTACTGTAAATGGAGAAACTGAGGCCCAGCAAGGCGGGTGGCTGCTCCAACTCACCTTGAAGCAGGGCAGTTAAAAAGCAACTTGTCTCCCCCAAACCGGTCTAACAGCTTTCCACCACACCCCATTCATGCCACAGAGTCCTAGAAAGCACTTCATGTGAAATCTTCTTTTGGTGAAAAAAAAAAAAGCATTAAACATTCTATAACTATTAATTCCTTTTTTAATAATTTGCGAATGCACAGGGGCACGCTGAAAAAAAAAAAAAGCCTGCTTTTGATTTCTTTTGGAAAATTGCACAGCGCTCAACACTTAACCTCGTATTGAGTGAAATATTAACAGGCCATAGAATGGTTTCAGTGTTCCTTCAGTAAAGCTAAACAGAATTCGAAAAACATATCCCCCAGGCCTACAGTGGAGTTTCTGGAGCACACATTAAACTCAACGCTCCGCTCAACAAGCCCGTCACTGTTAAGTAACTCATCAGAAAATAAAGAGGGAATTACCAAAGGGGAATTGCCAAGCAATTAGTTCTCTGAAGCAGATGACATACAACTGTTGTAAGGGAGGAGCTTCCCCGTTAGTCATATGTCAGAGTCAGAGCTTCCTAATCTGTAAATAAAATGCATCACATATGATTACAGCTGGGCTGTAGGCTGGGGTTGCCAGGCTCACGCACAAAGAGTAAATCCCAAATCCTTCTGTTCTGTGTGTCTACAAAGCAAGACTGGGCTGTGAAGACACTTTAAAAAAAAAAAAGAAAATCCCTGGTAATTTTCTTTCCTTTATGGAAGTATAATTGACCTACAACACTCCGTTAGATCCAAGGGCATGAGAGAGTGATTCGATATTTCTACACATTACAAAATGATCACCACGTTGGTAATTTTCCTTCAACCTAAGAAAGACAAGCTCTTGGTTTTCCCTGTGCAGGCTAACAGAAAAATGATCTTGCTTCTCTATCCTATAGACATGAGTCGGTGAGGATTCATCTCGGGTCCAGTGGAGGTGAGGCTGGGAGGGGCAGGTGACCCTGGACAGACAGGCAAGCCTGGAAAAGGAAGGCTCATAGCCCGTGAACCTCCCCTGATCCCGACCGCTGAGAGCCTGCCACACCTCTGCCATGGGCTTTAAATGCTACTCCTCCGCATTACCCTGCCTTCTTACAGACGGGGCTGGGGGCTTGAGAGACACTGCCTGGCAGCAACAAAGAATACAGGCTGCAGTCCCAGCATGACTCCACCATTTGACAGCTGGGCCGTCTTGGGCAAGTGACTTAACCGCTCTGTGCTTCAGCTTCCTCACCTGTGAAACGCAGATAATAGCAGTGCCTACCCCAGGAGGACCGCAGTGAAGATTAAAAGAGTTAAAACACACAAAGTGTGGACTATGGATCATCTCTTTGTTTTCTTTAGGGTCTAGCTGGCATAATGCCCCTCACACATTAGATGTTCATTAAATCTTTACAAACAGCACCATCTGCACCCCTGAGCTGTTTTCTCCAGTCATATCACTCCTGTCTTAACATTCTGGTCTTTTGTAAAAGTTAGGTATGTCACAGCCTCATTCTGGGCCAATAAGGGGCATACAGAAGGCCCAACAGTGGAAACAGTGGCTGCCTTTATTTTTCTGGGCTCCAAAATCACTGCAGATGGTGACTGCAGCAATGAAATTAAAAGATGCTTACACCTTGGAAGGAAAGTTATGACCAACCTAGACAGCATATTAAAAAGCAGAGACATTACTTTGCCAGCAAAGGTCCGTCTAGTCAAGGCTATGGTTTTTCCAGTGGTCATGTATGGATGTAAGAGTTGGACTATAAAGAAAGCTGAGTGCTGAAGAATTGATGCTTTTGAACTGTGGTGTTGGAGAAGACTCTTGAGAGTCCCTTGGACTGCAAGGAGATCCAACCAGTCCATCCTAAAGGTGATCAGTCCTGGGTGTTCATTGGAAGGACTGATGTTGAAGCTGAAACTCCAATACTTTGGCCACCTGATGCAAAGAGCTGACTCATTGGAAAAGACCCTGATGCTGGGAAAGATTGAAGGCAGGAGGAGAAGGGGACGACAGAGGATGAGATGGTTGGATGGCATCACCAACTCAATGGACATGGTTTGGGTGGACTCAGGGAGTTGGTGATGGACAGGGAGGCCTGGGGTGCTGCAGTTCATGGGGTCGCAAAGAGTCAGACACGACTGAGCGACTGAACTGAACTGAACTGAGAAGGCCCAATGAAATAACACAGGTTAAAAAATAAATCAACGGTCCTCAAATATTCCTTAATTATATTAAGACTGAGTCCCCAGTAACAGCAATATAACTGGATAATTTCCAGCTTTCTCCTTCACTTTGAGCTAGATAGTCTTAGGATCTTTCTCCCCAAAGCCAAGGCTCACTGATTCTATGTTTTCTACAAACTATAAATGAGAAGCCAAATTGTTCACAAAGCTGTGGCTAGCAGCTGGAAATATATATGTTGTTGTTGTTGCTTAGTCATAAGTCATGTCTGACTCTTTGCAACCCCATGGTCTGTAGCCCACCAGGCTCCTCAGTCCATGGGATTTCCCTGGCAAGAATACTGGAGTGGGTGGCCATTTCCTCCTCCAGGGGATCTTCCTGACCCAAAGATTGAATCCGTGTCTCCTGCATTGGCTGGCAGATTCTTTACCACTGACCCACCAGGGAAGCCCAGAAATATGTGATCTGGAATCAGAGATCAAATTGCCAACATCCGTTGGATCACAGAAAAAGCAAGAGAGTTCCAGAAAAACATCTACTTCTGCTTTACTGACTACGCCAAAGCCTTTGACTGTGTGGATCACAACAAACTGTGGAAAATTCTGCAAGAGATGGGAATACCAGACCACCTTACCTGCCTCCTGAGAAATCTGTATGCAGGTCAAGAAGCAACAGTTAGAACTGGACATGGAACAACAGACTGGTTTCAAATCGGGAAAGGAGTACGTCAAGGCTGTATATTGTCACCCTGCTTATTTAACTTATATGCAGAGTACATCATGAGAAATGCTGGACTGGATGAAGCACAAGCTGGAATCAAGATTGCCGGGAGAAATATCAATAATCTCAAATATGCAGATAACACCACCCTTATAGCAGAAAGCAAAGAAGAATTGAAGAGCCTCTTGATGAACGTGAAAGAGGGGAGTGAATAAGTTGGCTTAAAATTCACCATTCAGAAAACTAAGATCATGGCATCTGGTCCCATCACTTCATGGCAAATAGATGGGGAAACAATGGAAACAGTGACGGATTTTATTTTGGGGGGCTCCAAAATCACTGCAGATGGTGACTGCAGCCATGAAATTAAAAGATGCTTGCTCCTTGGAAGAAAAGCTATGACCAACCTAGACAGCATATTAAAAAGCAGAGACATTACTTTGCCAAAAGAGGTCCTTTTAGTCAAAGCTATGGTTTTTCCAGTAGTCATGTATGGATGTGAGAGTTGGACTCTAAAGAAAGCTGAGCACTGAAGAATTGATGCTTTTGAACTGTGATGTTGGAAAAGACTCTTGAGAGTCCCTTGGACGGCAAGGAGATCAAACTAGTCAATCTTAAAGGAAATCAGTCCTGAATATTCATTGGAAGGACTGATGCTAAAGCTGAAGCTCCAATATTTTGGCCACCTGATGTGAAGAACTGACCTACTGGAGAAGACCGTGATGCTGGGAAAGACTGAAGGCGAGAGGAGAAGGGTACGACAGAGGATGAGATGGCTGGATGGCATCACTGACTCGATGGACATGAGTTTGAGCAAGCTCCGGGAGTTGGTGATGGACAGGGAGGCCTGGCGTGTTGCAGTCCATGGGGTCGCAAAGAGTCAGACACAACTGAGTGACTGAACTGAACTGACTGATACATATATAAATGTGTATACATATGAATATACACACACATTGGAGAAGGCATTGGCAGCCCACTCCAGTATTCTTGCCTGGAGAATCCCATGGACAGAGGAGCCTGGTGGGCTGCTGTTCATGGAGCCACAAAGAGTCAGACACAACTGAGTGACTAAGCACATACACACATATATACACACTAACACACACACATCACATTCAAGAGTCCACATGGAAGTTATGAAACACACCCATATTACTGTGATTTATCAAAGTATAGTAAATGAATTACCACAAATAAACAATTGCTCCCAAATCAAGTAGGTGGCACAATGTGATTTTTGCATATTGTATGAGATGAATAAATCCACGATGGAAAAGATCAAAGGCAAAGCTGGAATTGTTGTTAACAATTGTACAGGGCTTCACTGAAAATCTTCTTAATAAAACTGTTTAGAGGAAAATAGAGGGATCATTTGTTTAAATGAAAAGAGATACTGCATGTGCTGAATTTCAAAAGCAGCATTCATTTTCATACACACACATTAGATCTGGCTAAAATTAGCTCCAGTTTCTACTTTATTTTTTTTACGGTCTTAAAGAATAAAGGTTTCAACAAAATTTCATTGAGCTGAAGCTCAGCCCTGGGTTTCCAAGGTGCCTGAGCATCTAGGGAAGACCCCCCCAGCCTCGCCGCACTCCATTATCCACTTGGGCATCATCCCAATTTTTCCACCCACTCTCCCTTTGCCTCAGGTCTTAAACAGGAAACATACAAAGGCTGTGTCACATCAGTGTTCCATTTCTGCTGCCTCTACTGCCTCTTCCCTTCCCTCATATATTCCACTCTGGCTGACTTCATTGCTGAAAGAATACTCATTCCCGCCTGCCTGGTAAACTTCCTACCAGGCACAAGAACCCAAAGCCCAGACTCAAAGATCACTTTTAGGCCAGGGGCTCCTCCAAATTTATTTCCAGATTGGACCTTCCAGCAATCTTCTTCCCACACTCTCTAGTGTCTGCTGGACTCCAGCAACTTAGATGTCCACCAGCACCTGGGCTTCCGCCAAAACACCCTGATTGATTACACACCATGCTACTTGCCTGTTAGGGCCCAGACACCAAAACAGTCATCCTTCCGCCCTCTCCATCTCTTCCCAAAGAAATAACCAGCCTCCAGAGTTCAACTCAAATGGTGCTTCTTCCTCCAAGTTTTTTCCCATCATCCTACTCAGCACTATTCTTCTGAATGAATTCCCTCTGTGTTAGAACCTACCCCAGTAAGTAAAACCCACCCCCTCCTGCTTTGTATTAGTAATTTCAGAGCATGTCTTCTTTCCCCTACTTGACCACGAAGAATATAACCTCCTTCTGGTAGCTCTTACTCACTCTGTGCAGTAGTAAAAAAAAAAAAAGTACACAGTGAATAAATGAATGAATCATTTCTTTATATAGACAGTGCCTGTGAACGAGGTAAGTCATAACTTGCTATAGCTATATCATATTGATATAGTTTCCCTGGTGGCTCAGTGGTAAAGAATCTGCCTGCCAATTCAGGAGATGCAGGTTTGATCCCTGGGTCGGGAAGATCCCCCGGAGAAGGAAATGGCAACCCAATTCAGCATTCTTGCCTGGGAAATCCCATGGACTGAGGAGCCTGGTGGGCTACAGTCTATGGGGGTCACAAGGATTCAGACACAGCTTAGCAGGTAAACAACAATAACATCGTATTGATAAAATAGCTAGAACCTAAAATAACTGAAATCTAGATTTTACTTTTTTAAAAAACCTAATGAATATAACAAAGTACAACATGAATGATACTGTTTCCCTGCTCATGTTTAGCCATCAATTGTGAGGACCGTAATGAGGCCATTATTTATGCAACATGTTTAGCTAATACTTATAAGCTTCCTTTAAATGTGATCCCAGGACATGTCAGCTGCTTAAAACTCAAGGTGACTCTGTACTACTTTGTCAGTAATACAATACGAACATTCCTACAACCCTTAATTTACTGTACTATGTACTACAAAAACCCGGATCTCTTCTCAATAAGCTTCACGTACTGACTGAGAGACAGGACTGTTTGCTGCCTGATTTTTTCACAATAAAATTCTTGAGACATTCTTGTTTTAACACATGACTCTCTTTAAACACCTCAGGTTAAAAAAAATTGCATATGTATTAACCACATGTGCATTAAGCTACTTCCCCAAAAATGCCAATGTGAGAACTTTCTGCCTAAAATGGATAATACCCCTAAGAGAGAAACTAGCAATAAGACATTGCATCCCTTTCAATGGAGTTCATACCTACAGACCTCACGAGGCTTCCCTCTGCACATAATTCTGGAGTTATTCTATTTCCTTTTAAAAGACACCTCCCTAATCCACAGCCCATAAAATATAAAGTACCCAGTTCCATATTTCACAAGGACAGAATGTGTGTGATAACTTACGCCCTCCCCTGCCTCGAACCCCAGTAGGACTTTACTGACCCCCCTTCCTGAGTCACCGTACTTCAATCATTCAGGTGTTATGTGTGTGCGTTTTCACTCAGACCACAAATAACTTCACTCACGCCTGCAACTCAGCAGTTCATCCTACAGCAGAAAAACACCACACAGGGATCCTGTGTCAGGAATCGAGGCAGACTAACACAAAATCCAGAAAAATAAATAAAAGGCCCTTTGGCTTTGCAGGGCTGCAGATGTCCACAGTGTTGGTCCAAAGACCAAGGTACAGGGATATTTACTTACTCTTCGTCACTTATGGTTAAGGAGCAACCATCACCAAACAAGAACATTACAATCACCCTGTCAAGACAAGTCACATGCTCACAGTGATAGCTTATGTTCATGGATCATAAACCATATACCAGGTTACTATTCTGCCCAGTGTACAAATATCACATCATTGCAACCTCACAGCAGCCCTAGTGAATGTTCTCATACGATCTCCATCTTACACATGAAGAAGCTGAGGCCCGGGAAGGTTGCAGGACTGCTCTGGGTCACAGTAGCAGTTCTAGATCTTAAATTCAGACAGGCTGGTTCCAGAGCCCCACGCTCTTATTTCAAATACCATGGAATATATATAGAACTTAAAAAACTGGACCTTAGAAGCAGGGTGTCATGGGTGGGGGGCAAGCTCTTTATTTAAAGAAATCTAGTGAATCAGTTTCAAAATGAATATTCTGATAAAGCAAGGATTCACCTCTTATACATGAGCTGAAAATCCAGATTTCTATACGTAAGGTTGGATAAAAGCGGTCGGTGCATCTTATCAGGGAAAGAAACAGAACATGACTTGGGAAGAGTTGCCCAGAGACCACCAGATCCAGCCCATGCCGCAGTAGTGGAACGTCAGTGTGACTCCAAGAGACCATCCCCGTTCATTTGGATTCAGTGGGTCTAGGGTGGAGTCCTGGTACTATTTTTTTCTTTTTCTTTTTTTTTTTAACCTCTCCTGGCGATTCTGGTGTCCCGCCAGGCTCAAGAACCTCTGAACTAGTCTATTTCCACAGCTTGGAGCAGGACTACTCCCAAGGCAAACAGAAAGAGGGGACCGATTTCACAATCTCCTCCGGTTGCGAATACCAGTGTTCCCAAGCTCTTATTGCCCCAACTTCAAACTAACTTCCCCTGCTCTCCTGATTCTAGGCAGGCAGTCTTCCCTTCAACAGAGAAACATGAGTCATCAACCCTGCATCCACCCTGTGTCTGCATGACTCTCCAGGTCAGAAAAATTTACTGTACATGAAGAAAGCAGGAAGTTGTCAAATCCAAAACAGACACAGAGAAATTCAAGATCCAACCAACATGGGTTGCTACCGAACCAACAAGCTGTCTCCCTGCACCACAGTCACACAACGACCACAACCTAAAACACGGAGACAGTGCCTTAAGATAACCGTTTGGTAGCAAAACCTGCTTATCAGCTCCAAGTACAGGTGACGATTAAAACAATCAGGCTCAAGCCCAGCACACAATAATTAACCATCGGAAAGTCAGAGGCAGACTACATCATCAACCAAATAAATCAAAAAGGAGGATACCTTAATCCAAGTTTTATATCAAAAAAAAACAACCTCTCAGCGATTTCTCAATTTCCCACACAGTACAGTTTGCAAAGACAATTATCTTCAACAGTCTGCAAAGTGCTAAAGTAAGACTAGTAGGCGATTTTCCCAGGCCAGACTTTATCCTCAGATAGAAACCAGAGAGCATCGCAAAACTCTCACCTGATGGGTGTCACACTCCCCCGAAGCAGCCGTGGAGGAGGAGACTGATGTCCAAAGACGACAGACAAATCTGCAGCTTGAATGGAACACCTCGGTGATTTGCAGCCGGATCCTCCTGCAGTGGTCCAGGGGGTGCAGAAGAGGAAGTCCAAAATGAGAAACAGCACGAATGGCTTTAAAAAATAATAATAATTCCACCTGAAGACACCATGCAGGGAAATCTAAACTTCAAGAACGTCAAATTTTGCATCGTTTTATGAGAATTACACAGGCACCAGGCAGCTCAAAAGGCAGGTCTGGTTTGATTCAACAGGGCTCGGAGGGAGGCCAACACACAAAAAGGTCGTCACTTCAATCAAATTAAAGGCTTGGTCTCTCCATTTGAGCCAGCTACTGTCAATCTTTTCTCTAAGATTCTAACAAATCACCTCATAAACACATGCTGGTCATCACAGGACTATCAGTTGGAAATGGTCAAGGACTGAATAGTAATTGAGTAAAGTCTAATTTTCATGAGGCCTATCTTACTATCAACATGCAACTTTAGGCACAATCATGACACAGAGCACAGTTGTTAGCATACCAGTCTAATGGGATAGAAAAAAAGAATCAAATGCAGGAAGAAAAAAAGTATGCATATACTCACTAGAGTTTCCACTGAACTTTAAATGATTTAATTACTGAATGCACATCTACTTGACTTTCATTCTGCCATAACATCTTGAGCATGTTTAAGTAAAGATTACCCATTGTAGGATGAATGAGTGAATGTGTGAATGGATGAATGAAAGAGAATGAATGAATCTTCCATATGCCTTTCCATCAGGGAGCTTGGCGCTCGTAGTAGTTTTTGTGAGGTAAACACCTATGCATAGAAATGGAAGAAGTTGAGGACTCGATCTGCTAACATACTTTCCTATCTATTCAAAGCATATTTTTAAATACTGGTAGTTCCCAACTGTCCACATTAAATAGAATCAGGAGCACAGTCATTATAAACTAATCCCCAAACTCGTCATTGGTGGACTGATTTTTTTTTTCAGGCTTTCATTACTGGAGCTGATCTGCATATTTGCTTAGGCTGGTTTTAAATTTAGTTTGGGTTTCCTAAGCCCACGCCAGGTAACAGTAGGAAGGAGAAGGCCCAGGATTATATTGGGTGTCAGAAAGAAACTATTCTGGAACTATGAATATGATCTCCAATGTGAATAATCTGTAAACAGGTAAGTGAGCCAATTAGCCTTGGGTACATGGCAACACATCTCATGATTATTTTCATCCATACACACTCACTATTTTTAAGAGCACAGCCCAGCTGGAAAGGAAAATAATGTCGATTGCTTTCCAACACTTTGCAAAGTAATGAATAGTAGCCAAAGTATCCTTACTTCTAGCTAATCCATTCACCAAGTATTTATTTAAGCATCTTTTGCATGCCAGAGACTGATATGTCGAAGGAAGTTTTCTAGGCCTTGGCTTCCCCACATGTAAACAGTTAAGTCTGTGCTAAGTTGTCTCAGTCATGTCCAACTCTTTACGACCCTGTGGACTGTAGCCCACCAGGCTCCTCTGTCCATTGGATTCTCCAAGCAAGAATACTGGAGTGGGTCACCACACCCTCCTCCAGAGGATCTTCCGAACAGATCGAACCCAAGTCTCTTGTCTCTTAGGTTTCCTGCATTGGCAAGCAGGTTCTTGACCACTAGCGCCACCTGGGAAGCCCCAAACAGTTAAATGTAGAGAAAGAAGGAAGCCTTTCTAGACTATTGCATCTCTGAAGTCCTTGGAAGACAAGCCCTCCAGTAAGAAGCTTGTTGAGTTACAAACATTAATAGTGGCCAAGTTAAATAAAAGCTCACAATATTCTATTTATTCTTCCACAGTACTTGTTCTAAGGGCCAGGGGTGATCTTGATTTTATCTAGTAACATCTCAAATGCAGCCTCAAAATCCTTGATCATCATTTTCAAACAAAGTGCAGGTACCATGGATTTGCAGAGCGCTTGCTTTATGAGCTAACAATTGAGAGTGTTGGCTTGTGTATCAACGTGTGTGCACACTATCCTATTTACCTATCACCCGGCAGATAAGATTTTATAGAGTCCAAATTACAATCTCCTCCTATTCTGCTGAAGTGCAGAGAACAGTCAAACATGATGCAAATGCTGTAAAATATTAATTTACTCTCGCGCCGGTATGTCTACTTATTTCAAAAGCATCTGTGTTGCTACACCAGTTAGAGTAACTAAAGAGTTAACATAACTTGCTGTGTTCCATCAGAGGGAAGAAACCAAAAATAAAAGCAAGACAGAATGGATTCATTGCAAAAATATACAGACAACATATAATAAAATAGCCTATAGGTTGTTTAAGACAATATATCTACTAAAAAAGGAATTTTTAATATTTAAAAAGCACAGCAGAGCAACATAACACAATACTATTAATAGTGGGAGATAGAAAGGTGGCCTAAGTAATACTGATGTGACAGTCAGTAAAGAGGAGATAATATATAAATAATGTAGATACAGAAGAAAACATAAATACTTCAGGGAGAGTAGGCCAAAGTTAAGGGTGCAGTAAAAGAAACTGTGCCATACACCGTTATAGAAAAAATACATTTTCTTTGAATGCTAGAAGCATAAGCATTTACAGGTTAGCAGCTATAACAGTGATGACTAAAAACTTCTGATAAATAACTCAAAAGGTGTCTGTTAAAGAGCACCTGAGCAGAAAAAAGAGAACTTCCTCTTAGCCTGAACCCAAATGCCATCACCAGGGGAACCTCTGCCCCCTGAAGCCTCAAATTGTGATTACACTACAATGAATTTTCTGAAAAGTAATTTTCAGGTTTAGTATACAGTTTTTGCTTGCGTTATTGCCATTCCCAGTGCTTTTACATCACTTCACAAGTGGGATGCATTAAAAGTTATATTTTAAAAAAATCAATGAAACAGTTCTGCTCCCATCAAATATGTCAAAGAGAATATAATGCTTGTTGCTTTTTTGTCTTTAATAGTTCTAAACATGTATTGGTACATTTGAGGTGGTAATAGGTAGTACACGTATTTATAGTGCATTAGCCTGAAAAGTTCAGATTTATAAGGATTAGAAAATATACTACTACACTGATAAAGACAAAGATACATAAATTATGAAATAGGAAAGAGATTTCTGAAAACTGTTTCCACCATTAAAGATTATTTACCTAAGCCTTTTTATTACTCCTGGAATTTTAAGCATTTACATATTTTTAAAACCTTGATCCAATTACAATTCTTTCAGCCAACATTTGAAAACATTCTCTTAAAACTAGCACAGAATATACTCTTATCACCTCTTAAAGAAATTTTGAATGTGTATTTTATTAAACTGAATTAAATGAAATTGAAATTTGAACAGCATAATTGAGGACTACAAAATTCTTTCTTTAAAAAAGGGCAGTCCTGTGTGGAACGCCCTAGAACAGAAATTATTATCTCTTTTGGGATTTCTATGATTTCTTATTTTTGATGCTTTTCACAAAATAAGGAGAGCCTGCTTCTGATAAGCTGGGAAGTATGAGCAGAACTAAATCTGCTCTTTGAAGCAGTTAAGCTGCACATATCAAAAGATATAAAGCAATGGAAATCAAATCATTGTCTCCCCATAAAAATAATATTCTGTCTTGCTGCACTATGTCATCTTACATATGCACCTATTTAAGCTTTTCAGAATCGAAACTATGTGTTACTTGCAGACAACTATAGTTTAAAGAATTAACATTCACTCCTACCTTCGCTAAATTTCAGGCTGTTAGTAAAAACATGTTTATTGACTAACTGCTCATAGGAAACAAAATGAGCTGGTGTTACCATGCGTTAGTCATCAGAAACTGTCATTCAAGGTAAGTGCAAACAGAAAATCCACTTGACATTTCAGAATGGAAAGAAAATAAAGACACATTATACAAGAGGAATGTGAATCAAACTCTGTAACGACAACAAAACAAGAAGTCACAGAAGCATGTTTATTAATATTTTAACAAGCTCTTAAGGTTGGCCTTTCCCAGGACCCCCAGACAACTGAGTTAGGCCTATTGAAACGTAAGGCCAGCTACAGACATTTCATGTACAGTCTGATGGCTGAAGAGTTGTTCTTGAATCTATTTGCAAGAATAAAAGAATTTAGAGGCTAGGAAGTCTAGTTATAATATTTCTGATTAAATATCACTTCTGTTTATCAAACCCTCTTAAAACAAAATCCAGAAGGGAAAGGGAAGGTACTGATTTTCACAGTTCCCAATCAAGTACATTTTTCATACTTATTTTAACACAAATTTATTTGTGCACTCAAAAATACACTTTCACATTTGGCTGCCAGTAAAGTGTTTTTCTGTACATAGTAAAATGTAATTCAGGACCTCCAAGGTGTTGTGTAAAACTTAAACTTCTGTGCTTTATTTTATATCCTTGCCTCTCCCATCTATTTACCTCCTAGAAATAATGGCTTGCTTTAAACACAGCAACACTTGATCTGAGCAGGTCGCAATCATGTTTCCAACTGCACAGACTCACTAAAGGGTAGAAACTCATAAGCCCTCTGTGAGGAACACTGAGTAGCTCTCTCAATCCAGGCTCCAGAGGTTAAAAAATAAAAAAAGGATTTACTAGTTTAATTATGGGGTCGTAAAACTGTAAACTGACTAGCAGGGTCACACAGACATCCAGACATTATTCCCAATTATTTTTTCTTTCAAATATCAGAGTTATTAAAACACTCCCCCTTATTTGGATTGCCTGAGCAACACAGAGCTTCAGCAACCAAAGCTACTTTCCTTTTTTTCCCCAACAGCTATTTTTTTTTCTTTGCATAGCAGGCTTATTAAGGTGGTTGCCTAATGCAAAGAGCAGAATGTCATTCGTTAAGTTATTAAATGCTCATTAAATTTTATCCCCAAATAGAGTACAAATTACTGTGCAAAAGCACCAAACATTATCAGTCTACCAGCTAAAGGCCTGTATCATTGCTTACCTGAGACAAAAACCTTTTAACTTACTACATCCAAGGTAAGGATCCCGGCCAAGAAATACAAGTTAAGAATGAATCCATTCAGAATGACTGCCTACTGCCAGTAGCATTTTTTGTCATTAGGATGGCCGTAAAGTTTTTAAATATGACAACGGGGATATCCTTCTCAAATAAATTACTTCCGCTGAATAAATCCTTTAGAAAACCCCACTATCGGCAGCTTGGGGTCTAAAGGATGAGTTCTTTTGCACTTGAAAGGGTTAAGCGCCTGCAAGGCCAAAGGCACCAGACAGACTGCAAGAGAAAGGTTGCTTTCCTCAGCTCCTCAGCTCCTCAGCTCTGAAAGGTTTCTAGCAAGTACCAAATACTTGTTGATGTGTTCACAAGCAAGATTGTCAGGCTCCTTTCACGGTCTGGGGAGATGCATTTACATACTACACCCAGTAAGCACAGCTTGTTGGCCTCCTTTATAAAAGTTGAGTAGCTAGAAGCCTCATTCAGCGTCTCCCATCCGAAAGTGACAGAAAGAAGATGCGGCTGAAATAGTACAGAGTCTCTCATCTGGCTGGGGCAGCACAAATACTGTGCATCAAACACTTGGGAGTAGTCCAGGCACAGACAAACCCACCTGAATGGCCGGGAGAACACTGTCTGTTGCCATGGCAGCCTGATCTAATTACATGAGTGATCAGGGCTGGAGTAAGTGCGCCGAAAACCTACACCCGCTGACAGGTATCTATGAGACGAGAAAGGCAGGCAGGCAGAAGGTTCAGGGGAGCCCTTCGACCTCTGCTTTCTGTAGAGGGTGGCACTCAAGCCCATTTATCTGTGGAGCTGCTAAAATATTGACTGATGCAGGCACAGTTAGAGGGCAATCAGAGGAGATTAAATGCCATAGCATTAGCCCTTATGGTGCAATCCCTTTCCAAGAGTTCATGTACAGGGTTTTCTCCTTCTTCTCTCTGGTGGTTTCCTCAGGCAGACGCTCCATTCCAAAAAAAGCTCAAGTGTCAAACTACCCTCACCCACCAAATAAACCACAAGGTGGGTTTAAGACGGGGGCTTCCAGGAACTGTAGGGTTCCTCAGAAACCCGAATGAAATGGCTTAGCTAACACGGTCGAAAAAGTAACTAGCTGTGCCTAAAAATAACCCATCAAGTACCCGCTGCTGCGAGCGATATGTAACGATGATGTTTAAATATTAAGAACAGCCTGCATTATAAAACACGAATGTCATTGCGATGTGACTACGAGATTGCCAAAGAAGAACTTATTTGCATACACACATTCCCGTGCAAGCGCCAGGATGTGCAAAGAGCATGCCACTCTAAGCCATTCGTTTTTATTCTGTGGGTGTAATAGGGTCTTCTAATTTTGCTAATTGTATCCTGTGGCTCTCACAGGGAAGCTAAGAATCTCTTCGGGGACAGAACCAGTTTGGAGGAGTCCCTACTGCACAGCATACGGTAAACAAAATAAAAATAGCTTGCCATTCTCCTTAGCCACATCGCGCATTATATAACCAGCTTCCGACTGGCTTTCTCTGTGTGTGTGTGTGTGTGTGTGTGTGTGCCCTTACTACTCTTCAGCAATTTCCCAACCTCTCGAAATATTTATATTACCCTCTTATCTGTAGGATTATATACCAAGAAAGCAAAACAAAACAGAGCAGCCACGGGATTGAACTGAACCCCACTAGTCCATAGAAACTGATTTTTGGTTGTTGTTGTTTGTTTTCTGGCAGGATCTCCACCACGACCCTACTTCCACCCCCCACTAAGGTTCTTGCTCAATCTCCCTAGAAAACCTGAATTGTTCCATCGCTTCCAGTCAGCCCCCTACGTGGTCTGAAATAAAATGAAAGCACCAGCGCGGAGTTTAGGAAGGCGGCCTGAGGGCGGGGGGTGGCCGAGGAGGGGTCAGGGCGCTGAGGAGTCAGCCCAGCGGCCACGACGGGGCCCCCTCCCCACCCGCGATGGCCCGGCCGCCCCCCCCTCCCCCGCGGGCGCGCGCGCGCGCGCGCGCGCACATACACACACACACACACACACACACACACACACACACACACACACACGCACTCACGCACACACTCACACACTCACGCCGCGCTCCGCCGCCGCCTCACCTCTCGCTCCGCCCGGCCGGCCCCCTGCGCCCTGCCCCCTGCGGGACCGGCCTGCGCGCAGCGCTGGAACCACGTAGGAGGCGGCGGCGGGCCGCGGGAGTGGCGGCGTCTCCGGCCCGGCCCAGAGTGAGCGAGCAGCGGGGCTCCGGGCGCATCCCAGCGCCCGCAGCGCCTCCGCCGCCGCCGCCGCCTCCCCCCTCCCCTCCTCCCGGCTTCATTCACCCTCCCAGCAGCCGCGCAGCCGCTCACTCCCGGCGCGGGCAGGGCAGCGCCTGCCGCGGCTTCCCGGCTCTGGCCGCGGGCGCTGGCGGGGGCGCCGGCCCGGGCTGGGGCGCTCGCGGGCTCCCGGCTCCGGGCGGCGGCGGCGGCTGCACATGATCAGGAAGCGGCCGTACCAAACAGGGCGGCGGCGGCGGCGGCGGCAGCCGCCCACTCCGCCACCGCCACTCCGGCCGCGCTCCCGGCACCGCGCGCCCGCTCCCCCCCGCGCCCACCTCCCGCAGTGCCCCCCGCGATCCCACCGCCCCGGCGGCGCGCGCAAAGTCCCGGCCCGGCCGAGGGCGCAGACCCTCCCGGTCCGCAGTCGAGCGCCGGCCCAGGCGGCCTCCGCGAGGAGACCCCCGCCCCGGGGGCTCCCGGGCCAGGCGGCCCCCGCGGTAAAGCCAGCCCTCTTCCAGATCCGCTCGCTCTCGCCGCCCTCTGCGCAGAGAGGAGTGAGGAGGGGGCGGCGGGAGGAGGGGGCAGCGCGACCCCCGGCCGCCGCCCCCCCCCCCTACGCCACCTCCTGGGAAGAGGACACGGCTCTCCCCACTGGCGATCGGACCGGCAGCCGCCGTAGTGGGGCGCCGCCGCGGATCTCCCCGCCCGCCCGCGGCCCCCGCCCGGGCGCGCCCCCTCGCTCGGGGGGCGCCCACCCGGCCCCTGCACACCACCCCCCTGCCGGTGGTCTCAGCGCCCACAGCTGGGGATGTCGGCCCGGGAGGCTGGAGCCGGGGAAGGGTGTATGTACACACACACACACACACACACACACAGCACAACACAACACGACGCGTCGATTTCCTTCGCTCCTCTTCCAGCTGTTTTCCGTGCCGCCGAATTGGGTTTGGGGTTTGTTTGCTGGTTGTTGCTTTTGCCCCTCTCGGGAGAGCGGGGTAGGGGGGGGATCTTGATCTAAATCAGGGGAAAAGGAGATGGGGGGAGGGGGGAGAGAAAGAATCAGAGGAGGAAAAAAAAATAGCCACTTACTGTAAAGTGTAAATGGATCTGGGGTTGCGTGGGGAAGGGGGGGCAGAGGGAGAGAAACAGTGTCTTGCGGCTGCTGTAGCTCTGGCTGCTGCTCCACGGGGCTTGTTTTGGATCCCCCTGCAGTGAAACAGGTCCTGTACGGCTCCGCCACTGTAGTAGAAATGATGTCTGCGGTATACTCTGCTCTCTCCTCCTCCTCCCCCCTCCTCCTCTCCCTCCCTCCTCCCTCCGCCCGCCCTCCCTCGCGCTCTCTCGCGCTCGCTCGCTTGCTCGCTCCAGTATGTAAATGTGTAATAGAAGCCAAATATGGAGCAGTTGGCTGCCGCCGCCGCAGCTCAAGGATCCGACTTCGGGGGGGGGGTGGGGGGGGGGCCTCCCACCCTCCGGCGGGGCGGCGGGGCGGCGGCGGGGGCGAGCCGCTCTGAGCACCGCGAGCGCACGGCGCGGCCGCCGGCCGGCGCCCTTAACCCTTGGGTGCGCGCATCCCGGGGCCCGGCAGTCCCCCCGGCGAGGCGGGCGCGTTTCCCCGACGCCCGCTCGGGATCGGGGCGGGGGCGGGGGGGGACGCGGGGCGGGAGCGGTGACCGGGACCGGAGGGGACAGTTCTTCCAGGTTTGGGAAAGGGGCGGGGAGCTGAAGCGATGAGGTAATTGGAGCGGTGACCGGTCGGTCCTCGCGCGCCTCCCCGGGTCCCTGCATCGAGTTGTGAAGGCACAGGCTGGGCGCAACTCAGGCACCCTGGAGGGACTCTCCGAGGGGTGCCGGGCTGCAAACCGGAGCCCGTGAAATCCCCTCTCGGGAAGGAGAGGTGGGCCGGTTCCGATCCCGACGTTCCCTTCGTCCCGGGCGTGCGGAGAAGCGTCTAAGAGGGCTGACTCCGACCTTCACGCACGTTAATCCTCAAACCGGTTTAGCCTCGGCGTTTTGGAACCCAGCCCACCGAGCCGCGGGGATCGCCTTGGCGTGCAACTCGGGAAAGTTTTAAGGGTCCTCCCCCCAACCCCCCGTCTGCACGTGCACCCTCACCTCTCCTGCCTGTGAAAGCTGGTGGACACCCTGCTCTCCTTTCTCTTTCTGCAGGTCCGGAAATCTGCTCCGAGCACGGAACTGCCCAGCTCGAGCCTGGGTAGGCGACCCGCGCACTCCTCTCGCCGCTAATTCGGGATCATTAATTTCATCGGAAATGAGGTAACCAGTGTAGGAGAGAGAGAAAGCAAACCGAGCAGCCGATGGCAGTTCTCGTGAATCCGCGCGGTAAGAACTTCCTCTGGACTCTTTTTTAAATGAGGTTCTCAGCGCCTCGCCACCCGTCCCTCCGTGGGTACCATCGCCAGGCATTAGCTGGAAGGGAAGGACTCTTCTTTGGACGGGTGGTACCCGGCCAACAGGTGTGCCACCTGGAGGAGGAGAAGGCACAGCCATGCTACAGGGAGCCCAGTGCGGAGGCGTTCTCCTGGCTGCAGATAATTCTGGAAGGCCGGTAGGTGTCGGGGCAACATTTGACCTTTTTTAGGTGCTTCGAACCAAATGGCTAGAAATAGGATCCCTCCACGTAAGTTTCTCTCTGGAAGTCTCCACTTGACTGCAAGTTGTATTTGAGAAATCTTTTGGCTGAATTTACTTATGATCTAACCGTTAGTCACCAACTGAAGCAGGATACAGAATCACCGAGAGAAATGTGTCAACTTTTAAACAACTGTATTGTAGAGCCAAGGTGCTGCAGAAATACAAGTAAGCATCCTAACTAGGAAGGTGTAGTGCCCCGGAAATATTTGTTTCTCGCATTTTGAAATACCATGCACATATACATGGCTATTTTAAAAGAACTACTACTGTTTACTCGTTTCTACAACTTTTTTTTTTTTTTCACTTAAAAATCAATGATGGTTACAGTTTAAAGCCCGGGTTGGTCTAAAGTGACATTGTTGGTCTCATTACAGCCTCTAGTGGACAATTAAAATCAGTTTCCTGAAAACGCTCTGCCTGGCGTTGTGTTCCTTGACAAGCATTATCAAAGTGAAGGTTAATAACTGGGTAATAATATCTTTTCTCCCGAATTGGCAGAGCCGGTTTCTGAAAGGAGTAGAAACTGTTGGCTCTGCACGGAAAAGACTTATGTTTTGTGAGGCAGGTATTATTATTACTGGCCTGTGAATAAACAAAGAACTTCTGCTCTTCATTTCAGATTCAGACAGCTTTCATAAAAAAATAAATTCATCTAAAATATTTTTATAACAGAAAAGATTGGTTGCCATGTTTTTGGCTTAACTGAGATGCTTTCATTCCAACTCCTAATCTGCAGACTGTCCAATCCACCTCCACTCTATTTTTAGACATTTTACATTTAGACAATTTGGGGTAAAAAAAAAAAAAAAACCAGCTAATACTTTCATTATTACATTGATGCAAGCAGTTATTATAACAACCTTAGACAAATTAAAACACATAATTCAGATTACAGTTAGTCAATTAATTTAAATGTTCCCTCAAGGAAGCTAAATATGTTTATTACCCAAACAGTAAGAACAATTAATAAGAACTGTGTCATTTACTTACTTAGCCATTAAGGTTAAAGCCATAATCTGCCATTAAAATCTGTAACTATTTCTTCCTGCAAGGGCCAACATAAACATAATACTCACAATACAGTTTCATTACCTTTAGTACTGAAATGTTGTATTTTCAGATGGCAAAATATGAAATGTACAATCACAACTGGCCCTGATTTCTGTAAAAACAATACCTTCTCAAGCAAATAAAAACTCAGTGAAAGAAGGGTTTTCAAGAAGCCAGTAAGCAACTCTGGTAGTACTATGCTTCTATTCATAAACCTGATACTACATTCATGCCAGCATGAGTTGAACTTTGCAATTAAAGGAGATTGAAAAATAAGGCCTGCCGAGCCTTCTTCCTCCTAATCTGCGTTCTGCATTGCTTGAACACTCATATCTACTTCACTGTTAGGGTAATGTCTACTTTTAAAGGTTTAAAATGGCCCATCAAGTATATTTTATATCATATAATTACATATCACATCATGCTTCTAAAAGCATAGTCTTCAGAGCAGCATCTGGAAGCTTTTTAGACATTCAGAGAGTTCCACCCCAGACCTACTGAATGGCAATGTAACCAACATCCCTACCCCCCCACCCCCAGCCCACAGTGATTCCTGAGTGCATTACCCTGTCTACACTCCAGGGCTCTGTCTAGATGAATTTGTTCACAGACCTGGAACTTGATTCTTCAATGTATTCCTTTTTATTCCCTTCCCTTTTATTACTTTGCGCTTTTCAAGTGAAAAATCATTAACATTCTATGCTTTGGTCAAACAGTACTGCATTTCAGAAGGGCCCTGAGTTATGCACAAATCTGCATCATCATTGCCAAGGGAACACTCTGTAAGGAATATACCAGGGTCTTGGACATGAAGGTTTTCTTCACGGCAGCAGAGGGAGCACAAGAGTGCTTAATAAAGCAAGTGTACAGGCCCTCCAAATCGCAAGGGCTTTTTAATTGTAAAATATGTCTTCATTGGAAGTAGCCTCTTACACAGTTCAAAGACAAGCAAACACAAAGGGCTCAGCAGCTTGTAACAACTAAATAATAGAACGGATTGGAAGCTAAATAGTCAGTAGCATCTAGATATAATTATTTACAGTTTCAGGCTTGAATTCTTAAAGTGGGCCTCAATAGTCATACTTGAGAAAGATGCCTTACCTTTTCTTCTGTGAAAAATAAAGATATACAACACAGAGTAAGGCAAGTAAGAGTCACTCCTGTTTCTCTAAAAACCTTGGGGTCAATTAACCCAATATGACATCAGATAAGTTCACTTCATTTGGAATCAGATATGTTGCTGAAAGGAGAGGTACTTCTCAGTGTGTTTACTTTCACAGTCATCTTAGGGGTTATCCTATATGTATCTAGTGGGGTGGATTTATGTTTCAATTATATCAATGTAGCTTTTCATACTTTTTATAGCCCTTCCACATTGCATCTTCTAGTGCTTCAGGGAGATGGATGAGACAGGATATAAAGCTCAGCCTCTGAAAAGTTTTGGAACTGGCTCATGCCTGAACAGTATTGAGTCGTTTAATTATGAACAAGTCATTAACTTATTACTAATGAACAAGTCAGTAACCCACTGACTTGTTCAGAAATGAGGGACATCATAGAGGTTGAAGACCCAGCAACATATTCTTTATAGTTTTGAAGATTTTTCAAAGTTGTTAGATAGTAAATATTTAATAAGTGAATATTTAAATGAGAAACTTATGAACAGAGACAGTCTTCATTCCTGAGCTATGTTTTTATGTGTTTATCACTTATTTACCAGCAGCCGTTCATTCTGCATTTATAATAACTAGGCTCTGAGACTATAAAGATGAGTAAGACATTTCCGTCTGCAAGGAGCTCATAGTAAAACAAATCTTATCTTTTGAAAAATGTCTATTTTTACCATGATGAAACTTAAAAGATTCATAGTTGATTGTTCCAGTACCTCTCAAAATCAGTATATTGATCAGACTTCCAAATATGAGGCTCAAATACTAGGATCATTGACAATTTGGTTGGGGGTCGGGCAGTTGTGTAAATCATCAGCAAAAAGTTATTTATAAAGCTAATATTAATACTTCAAATTTGTAAAACAACAAAAATGTAAAGATGCAACATATATTTTATCTGATTGCCTTGCCTATCAAAAAAATAACAGTCAATTTAAATGGTCAGCACTTAATAATTTATACCTTTTTCTTAAAAAATTGTTAAAAAGAATTTCCTCCAGGCTAAAGAAAGAGCTGCCAAATTTCAACCTGCAGCAATTTGTTATGGTTGTGTAATAAACCCCCAAAGTTAGTGGAAACACTGACAGTTCTTTAATCATGGTATTGTAAGGAGAGTGGTAGCCTATATATATCATTTAAAAATCTGAGCAAACCATAGCGTGCTTACAAAACCAATATGCTTTCCTTAGACTGCGCTTCCAAATAAAGCTGAGAGACCAGAAAAGTAAAATAAACTAAAAACAAAAGTACAAACCACTCACACAATAGACTCTGAGGTCAACTCACCACACCCAAGCTGAAGTTACTGGGCTCTGTTCTTGGCATGGAGACTCTTAAAAGACATGCTTCTGAATCAGCTTTCTTGACCCTCCACCAAACTGTAGCAGTACAGGCTTCTGGGTAATGAAAGTGATATCAGCAATAGTCAAGAGTGAAATTAAAATCGTTGTGTTTAAACATCTGCTGACAGTTTATGACTTAATAGTACACATATTAGGCAATTTTAAATAAGAGTCTGTCTACAATGAAAACAAAAACAATGCTTTAGCATAGGTCTGTACTGCCCAATATGATTATTAAGCACTTGAGATGGGCTGTAATTGCAAAATATACCTTGGATTTTAAAGACTTAGAACATGTATACACACATCCACATATATACACATAAATTCATATAGTATCTCAATTTTATATTGATTAAATATTAAAATGAAAATATTCTAAATATATTAGGTTAAATTAAAATATTGTTAAAATTAACTCACCTGTTTCTTTTACTTTTTAATGTGACTACTATAAGATTTACAATGACATGTGTCCATTATGTTTCAATGGACAGCACTGGTAAAGACAGTGGGGCTGGGGAGGCGTAGGAATTAGTTCTAAGAACCATAATTGGAGACCTTATTGCAGTAGTGTAGTAGGTAATTTGGTTTCTTTTCTACCTTCCTAAGGTTCCTCCCTTGCAGTGTATAACACTGAACTTGAAAAGTGAGTGTTAGTCACTCAATCATGTCTGACTCTTTGGGACCCCACGAACTGTAGCCTGCCAGGCTCCCCTGTACATAGAATTCTCCAGGCAAGAATACTGGAGTGGGTTGCCATTCCCTTCTCCAGAGGATCTTCCTGACCCAGGGATCAAACCCAGGTCTCCTGCATTGCGGGCAGATTCTTTACCAACTGAGTCACCTGGGAAGCCCAACATGGACTTTACCCCTTATTAAAATGATCTCTGAGAGTGAGCTGTTGGTAAAGGCATAATCTTGCTGGTAGATATGCTATGGGCCAGCAAAAAAAAAATTTGTTAGGCTTTATGTTAGGCTAAAAATTTGTAAAGAGTCAGTCTCTCGGGATGGGGTAGGGACAGGCCTCAGATACTTTGCCACCCTGGGAAGCTGATGGAAAACTTGCCTCTGTTTTAGAAAGCACATGCTTTCTGGAGTGACAGCTGAATGGTTGAGGGTGACATCTTTTAATAAGAAATGGCTTTAGGCATGGATAATGAAAAGCATACAGTTACTGCTTCACTAGAAAACAAATCAAAGCCAAAAGGAAATCTGTGTGTGTGTGTGTGTTTTAACAATTTCTAATATATTTAGTACAATAGGACATGTCAAAAGGAAGTGAGATGAATTTTAACCATTACCATTTATTTTGCAAGCAAGACTTAGATACATTTTCATCAATATAACTATTATCAACCATTGAATGTACTGCAGTGACTTATGAAATAACAGAATTTGTGGTTTTATGCATCTATAGAACATAGCTCTTCTTACATGAAATTAAAATGAACAACATTTTAAGGCTCAGAATGAGTGGAACTTTGCTCAGTATTGGCCAGGAGCATTTGGAAATCTATTAAAAGCATATCATTAACAACTTGGCATTTTGTTTCCTCAAAAGAAATACATTTTCCAAATTAAAACCAAAGCCCAAAGCCACCATTGTTTACACTTAAGATAGAGGCAGTTGATGGGTTGTGAGGGTAAAGCTTGGGGTGCCTTCAAACTACGATCGGGGACAACAGCCATCAAGTTGTTATTCTAACTTCAAGACATTAAAATACATAGCTATAAGCTCTCACCGTGCCTTTGTTTTCTTGAGTCAGTTTCGGCTAGGAAAAGCTGATCCAAATGCAGGTCAGAGTTTAAGACAATTATTTTATGAGGAATTCACCAAGTTTACCCCAAAGAGGAAGAGTCAGACAAAAATGCATTGGCAAACTTTGCCTTTTGACATAAACAACTAGAGGAAACTGTCCGTGTCAGGATTTCAGCAGGGTTTGTCAGGCAGTTTGTTATTTGCAGAAGCCCTGTGCGTCAGGCCGCTCCACAGTTTAACTGCTGGGTAACTTTGGGGAGCTCTCAAGACTGATGACTGAAGATCCAAATTTGCTTTGTGCCCTAGCACTGACATGGAGCGATTGCTCCTGCTATCCATGCTCTCTGACCGAGCAGACTAATAGCACTCAGGCTTCAACTGTAAATTACAAACAATCCCTTTTTAAGTACAAAATGAATGCACAGAATGGAAGACCCTGTCAGCTAGAATGTGAGTAAATCAAGTAGAAAAAGACAAACGGTTCACTCACACCACTTACAGCCAGATTCTTATTCTGCTAGCCATACTGTCATGGGAGAACTTTGCTTTTTTTGTCAGATAAAAAGAGAAATTAATACCCCCATTGTAATTCTAATCAACATGCCAGCCATCAACAGAAGCATCTCCTCTGAAAGCCGATCAAGCTTCAAGGTGATGCTTCCCAACCCCTCCCCCTACCTCTGGTTTAAAACTTGTAGCTGAGATACCAATAGTAAGACCATGTGACCCCAGCACTCCCAGCGCCAGCTTTTCTGCAGTCAATTTCATAATGACTTCGCTCCGCCTCTCCGCTCAGCACTTCCTTCCCCCTCACTCCTCTCGCCCCCACCCCCAGCAATGAATCATCGCGCATTTAAAGAGACTTAGATGACCCAGCGTGAACTTTACTGGCATCCTGTACATTCTTATGCCAAAAAAGGGAGTTGCTCTGTGGCAGAAACCTCACCAGATCCCGGTGCTGATCTGAGAGGCAGCGAGCTTGGGAGCTTATCTAGGAAGATCAGTGAGGAGTTAATTTTCTTAGATCCTGGTGGTGATTCAGAATTGCCTATCTCAGTTCACGATCAGGTTTTTAAGAACCCAGTTCAGCTCTCTGTGCAGAAAGGAATATATCAGAGAAAAAAATGTTGGCACATCTCCTTTATGCAATCAGGGCAGAGGAATTTATACCACATCAGCCTTTTGATTTCTTCAGATCTGGCTGAGGGCGGGGTTTCCATATTTGTGCTTTGGCAACGTGTCCAGGAACGAACTCCGCCTTAGAGATGCTCCTAGTGTTCTTTCAGGTTACCGTGTGCTGATTTGTGCATTTATCAAAACCAGAAACATCTCTGCCCTTTCCTTTCTTTAATACCATTTCTTAGTAATAGAGATTAAGCAGACAACCTGGGCCTTGCTTTTAGAGACTCTTCACCCTACGTAAGGCATAAAGGGTGGATCGCCGAAATAACATCGTGCTTTTCCATATACTTTCTCCCTACCTGGGAAGCCCTTCTTTGCAGGGCATTTTATTCCCATCCTCCAGGATCCAGCTCAAGCAACAGCATTTCTGCGAAGCCTTTCCTGATTATCACAAGAGTTTGTGGCTCTGCCCAACGTGTGAGTCAGCGAAGTGCTATTTTCCTATTCTTTTTATTTATACAATTTTTTTTTAACTCTGACAGAAAAGAAAAAAATCAGGGCCGTAAGCACAGATGGAAAGAGCCTCCTAAATGAGAGCGTCTCTTATCTAATATTTCCTGTTACTCCCAAACCCGTCTGACCTCCACTTACAATTTCACGTCACTGTTTTCCTTTTATTGCTCCATTTATGTGGCTCCCCTACTAGTCCGTTCTCCATGAGAGTTCCCCTTGTTGTGGGTTGAACTGTGTTCCCCCAGAGATACATCTAGCGCCCAGTGCAGTGCTGCTGCTAAGTCGCTTCAGTTGTGTCTGACTGTGCAACCCCATAGACGGCAGCCCACCAGGCTCCCCCGTCCCTGGGATTCTCCAGGCAAGAACACTGGAGTGGGTTGCCATTTCCATCTCCAGGGCATGAAAGGGAAAAGTGAAAGTGAAGTCGCTCAGTCGTGTCCGACTCTTCGAAACCATGGACTGCAGCCCACCAGGCTCCTCCATCCATGGGATTTTCCAGGCAAGAGTACTGGAGTGGGGTGCCATCGCCTTCTCCACCAGTGCAGTGAGTATGGCTTTAGTGGTGCTAGTGGTAAACAACCCACCTACAGTGCAGAAGACCCTGGAGTCACTGGTTCAATCCCTGGATTGAGAAGATCCCCTGGAGAAGAGCATGGCAACCCACTCCAGTATTCTTGCCTGGAGAATCCCATGGACAGAGGAGCCTGGTGGGCTACAGTCCATAGGGTCCCAAAGAGTCGGACAAGACTGAAGTGATTTAGCATGAACAGATGTAATTAGTTGAGATAAAGTTTCACTGGATTAGGGTGGACCCTACGTCCCATGTGACTACTGTCCTCCCAAGAACAGGAGTCACAGAAGAGACACGGGGGAGGGGAGCAGGCCACATGAAGACAGAGGCAGAGACTGGTGCTGTGCTGCCCCCAGCCAAGGGAAGCCCAGAATAGCCAGCAACCATGGAGAGCTAGAAGAAGCAAGGCAAGATTCTTCCTCAAAGCCTCAGAGGGAGCAGGGCCCTGCTGACACCTTGACGTCAGGCTTCTGGTCTCCAGAACTGTGGGAGAATAAATTTCTCTCGTTTGAAGCCACCCAATTTTTTTTTACCGCTGCCCCAGGAAGTTCGTTCGCTGTTTCTACAAGAGCTATGGCGACAGATGCGTTGCATTCTTCTTTCTTGTCTGTATTTACACAGATGGCCCACTGTCTTTCCTCTATAGATACACATCGGTAATCAGTTCTAGATGTGTGTTTGGTCTTTTAGCCATGACCACAACAATAAACCAAGTTGCAGTGGAATAGGAAAGCTGGCAAGAGAGTTCTAGAACTACCTCCCCATCCTCCCAGAAACACCTGGCTTCTGGCCCAGGCACAGAGGTTGCAGAGGTCTAAGATAGACCTGTCTCCTCCCACACTGGGCCGCAGCTCAAAGGTCTTCCCGGGGCTCCTCAGCTCCCTCTACTGATGCTAGGATGCCACAGCAGCTCTCCTCTTGAGAAGTGGCATTTCAGGGACTTCCCTGGTGGTCCAGTGGCTAAGCCTCCGCACTCGCAATGCAGGAGACCTGGGTTCCATTCCTGGTCAAGGAACTAGATCCTGCATGCTGCAACTAAGAGTTCACATGCTGCAACTAAAGATCCTGCGTGCCACAACGAAGATGGAAGATCCTGTGTGCGGGACTAAGACCCACGGCAGCCAAAGAAACAACTATTTTAAAAGTAAATAAAATTTTAAAGAAAGTGGTATTTCTGTGCGTGGAGTAGGGGTGAGGAAAATACTAAAAAAACTGGATTAATTGTTTGGCACGGAGGAGGAAATACAACCCCCCAAACTGCTGCTCTTTTTGTAAACTGTTCATTTGAATCATATAAAAGTGCTTAGGAAAAAACTCAGTCTTTCTGAGTCCCGTCTTTCAAAAGCACACTCGGAAGCTCATCGGTTTCAAGAGCCTTCCCCCAGCAGGTGGAGGGATGGAGTCCTTCCACCGGAGCCTAGAATCCCTAGGTGTCTGTTCTCAGAGTCTCCGTGAGATGGATGATCCAGTCCTCGCACACTCATCTCAGGAGATGGCAGCTCCGTCTTTCCAAGGGCTCAGGCCAAGAAGCCCCTTGACTCCTCTCTTTCATTCACACTCCCACATCCAATCTGCCCCCAAATACAATTCTTACCCCCTAAAAATGTATCCAGACCATTTCTCACCACCTGGGCTGCTACCGCTGGAGCGGAGCTACCACCACCCTTCATCAGGATGTTCAGACTGAACTCCCAAGTCCTCTCTCTCCTTCCATCGTGTCGGCCTCAGGCCTGACTCGGGCGTCTGTGTGAGCTGATGCCACAGCTCTGCTCGGAAGCGTGTGAAATGTCACTCTTCCACCCCGAGGCAAGGTCAAAGTCCTCCCATGACCTCCGAGGTTGCACACAGTCAGGATGCCCTCTGTCTTTCAGATCCCCTGCCTCTCTCTCTCCTCCTCAGTCCCACGGCTCTGGCCCCAAACAAGCCAGGTGCTCCCTTGCCTCTGGGCCTTTCCTACTTGCTGGTCCTTTGGCTTGGACAGCTTCTCCCTGAATATCCACATGGCTCACTCCATCACTTTCTTCAGCCTTTTTGCTTAGGAAATTAAAAATCTCCCAGCAAAGCCTGCTCTGACCACCCTACTTACACTTGTACCCCTGACTTTGCTGATCACTTTGCTCTGCTCCGTTATTCCACCCATGTGTTCCCTTAGAACATTCTGTGCCATTTCCTTTATTCTTTGTCTAGAGCACAGGTTTTATCTGTTGTATTCACCGATAAACCCCAAATGTCTATAACAGTCCTTGGCACATGACAGACACCCACTAAAGATTTATCAACCATTTAAATGAATTAATGAGTCAGTGATATTTTTCAGGACCTACTATGTGCAGGGTTTCAGGTTCTAACACAATGATTCCCTCATTAGAAGCTAATCCAAAACCAGCGCATGGTGTCCACATGTTCTATTTACTTGATCTTTGACTTAATTATATCTGGTACACCTACTAAGACTGAGTCAAAAAGAGCTGAATGCATATTCAGACTCGGATCTGTGAAGGGCTTTTTAAAAACAAAATCTGAAACCAGAATTGAAGACAATGTACAAACCTGACAGCAAGTTTTGAAGAAAAACAGAAAAAGCATAGCGACAGCTTTCAATAATAATTGTTAAAAGCTACCATTTATTTAACAAGTCATTACCTGAATGATCCACGCTGCTACATGGCTGCCATGACTCTCACTTGAAGTCCACGGTCACATTCTGAGGACCCTTTCCTCTCAGAAATTTTGTCTGGAATCTGACACATCCCATCATAGTAAGGCCTGAATAGATTGTAAAGGGCCCACATGAGTTTCCAAGCCTAACTGAAGGATTTAATCTCCTTTCAGTTGACCTGTGCTTAATTTCCCTTGTTCTACTCTTGAACTTCCCAAAGGCCACTGTCACCAGAACTCGAGGGCAGGATCTGAAAGTAACCCGGCCACACAAAGGAGTATAAAACACTACCACCTGTTCACAGACTCACTCCACTTTATATTTGCGGGAAACGATCCTAGGAGCCGAAATACTTCCAGAGTTCAACAGTCTGGGAAATTTAAAAGAGGGAGGAAAAAAGCCCTTCATCCAAAGATCTGAGGACAGAACTCTGCTCTTTGAGGATGGGAGGAGGTACGAAGACCCTATTCATGGCTGCAGGAGAGGAAAAGAGCCCCACAAGGAAACTACCAACAGATGGTAAATACATTTTTAATTCTTCTGTCATACTGTGTGGACTTGTACACATTTGTCCTGCTGTGTTAGGCTCCCGAAATAGCTAGCCATGGAATTGCAGAACAGTTCGGCTGCAATCTGAGATTTAGGAAACCATGCTGGCTGACAAAACAGGAAGGGCTCATAGTAGGATGGAGTGGATTTGCTCCCAGTTTGCAGCTCTTCCATGTGGCATCCGCTGTAGTTCTTAGTGCAGGAAGAGGCTCTCACATGTCAGGTCTCCTTGATGACGTTTTAAAACATACTATTTCAAATTGTCCTCTGAGCTCTAGTTACAATTATTAAACACTGACATGATCCACTTGGTTACTCCCAAAGGTTAAAAGGAGTGCAATCCATTTATTTATGGATTCTGAGTCTTCTGGGGAACATCACAAATACATATGGCAGCCTGGAGCCCTAAACCTAGCCTTTCTCATACTTTTTATTTTGACCTTGTGTTCCCATAGAACATCATGGGAATTCTAATGCCAGAAAAAGGTCCAAATATGATAATGGATTTCTCTGAAAGGAACCTAGGGAGATAGGATGTTAAAGCATATTCAGTTGACTCTGCATTTAAGAAGTGACCTGAGATGGGTACTGGGAAATGAGTTAGGTTCCCAATCCCAACACCATCTCTCAGTCCCTCAGCAAGAAAGAAAAAATGGATGTGGAATAATGGGGAGAGGGTGAGCTATTACTTAATCATGGTCTAGAAATATAACTTACACAATTACTAGACCTGGAAGGATCCTTACAGAATCTAGTTCAATTTTTTTTCCCTGTCATTTTATAGACACGAATCTCCGCCAAAGAGTTGCAAGAAATTGGCAGAGATTATACTGGTTGGTGGCAAATTCAGTTCTGGAACCCAAGACATCTATTTCTCAGTTCAATGTGTGTTCTGTTTTAGCACCCACGGACATTTCCATGATAAGCAAAGTCCAATTCTAGAAGACCTTTCTCATAGTAATCTTTCCTCCTGAGTTCTTGTAGGGTAAGAGGATAGAATCCCTGACTGGTCTGTGAATGTTTGTAGATATTCTTTATAGCTAAGGTTTCAAGTTTAAATATTTTGGGTTAATTTTTGTTCTAATCCCCTGGGGACTGTGTCTAGATTATATAGCTATCACACAATTTGGCCCAGCTGGGATCCTCTTTTCATGAAATAGTAAGGAAGACTGGTACATAGGGATTAAGAAGCATTGGCAAAAGAGAACAGTCTTAACACAGTAACTTCCCACCCTGAGCCTTTCTGGCCTAAGAATTTCTCCTGGCCTTAACTGAAGAGAGGGGTGTGGGTGTGTCCTAAGTCGCTTTAGTCATGTCTGATTCTTTGCAGCCTCATAGACTGTAGCCCGCCAGGCTCCTCTGCCCATGGAATTCTCCAGGCAAGATTACTGGAGTGGGTTGCTATGCCCTCCTCCAGGGGAATCTTCCTGACACAGGGATCAAACCCATCTCTCTCACATCTCCTGCGCTGGCAGGCGGATTCTTTACTGATAACACTGGAAGAGAGGGGTAGGTAGGAGCAAAAAGGGACTTTTATATTCTTAGTGAAAGGAAGTATACCGAAACAGTTCAGAGCTTCCCAATTCGTTTAAATCTTGATTTTGCTAAGTTTAAGTTTATATAATACGAATTATATCCTTGTTTGAATGACCTATACATTCATAGATCATTTTTTCCAGTGGGTACATATATTTGCTAACAAAAACTATTCTCAATCAACTATTATAAGAAATGTTATGTTATGCTTTTTTTTTTTTTTAAGAAAGTTAATCAGTAATTCATGGCTACTTTAGCAATAAGGTCTCCTAAATTTTGCATTTCTATGCAGCCTTTTAATTTATTGTTCCTGCATGTGATTTTGGCAATGTTTTATTCTGTTTTTATGGTGGAGAAATATTGGCATTCTTTGCCTTGAGAATCAATTTGACCCCTTTGACTACTCTGGCTAATTTTACTGGCTCTCTCCATTGCCTGGTTACAGATTTGTGGGTGGGAGAGGGTAGAATTATCTTAAGTGAATTATTCCTAGGAAAGCAGTAATGAAGGCACACTTCAGGTTATTTCATTCCTGTGATCCAAATTTGATTATCTAGCTGATATCACTGGGGACATTTGCAGCTTTAATAATTACATCTCAAGGCCTAAAGAAAAAAGAAGAAAAATTACATTTACTACATATTCACATGCAGCCTTTCAGAGAGTTACCATCTGAAAGCCTGTTTGGCTGCTTTAAAAAAAAAAAAAGATTGATATCAAGATTCTGCTTTAAGAGTTCAAGCTCAGTTGACACTTGGTTCTTTCAAAAAAAAACACAAAAGCTAGATTTAAACAACTGTTTTGGTAGAAGGGTTTAGTATTGCTTATCTGAAAGAGTGAAAAACCTAAGCTATTGATTTTACCTTTCCTTTTGGAGGATAGTTTTAGGATTTTTTTTTTTGCCCCTAGAAAGTTTTGAGGCTCTGATTCATGTTAAAAGTGCCTTGTTCCATTATAAACCAACACAGCTTTGAAGCTGTCTCCACTTCTAGGTCAAGGGCTCTCCCTGTGGCCAGATGCCAGTTTTATCCTTGGACTCTCATGATCCTTGGAAATAAATCAACTTTCCAGTAAAATCCTGTGACTGCTCTGTTTTACATAAAAGTGTGCAGCCTGGGACTGTGATATTATTTTGCATTTCAGGTGGAGAAGAAGGAAATAAAACATTTGTTATCACTGAGAGACAACTGCAAGTGGAGCCATAATTATGGATATCAGAGAGCAGCTGGGTACCATATTCACTTTCCCAGTAGCATCTTGAACCCCAAAGCTGATTATTGATGTGGAAACAAACATACAGATTGTGAAGTGTTCTAATCCACATGTGGCAAGGGTCAATACAGTCCATGAGTTAAAAAAGCACTGAGTAGGTTGCCTCTTAGGTCAAAATTTCTTCCTTGTGGCAAGAAAAAAAAAAAAAGAATGAATTACTACTATACGTAGAAATACAGATGAATCTCACAATGTTGAAAAATAAAAGAGGCTACACATGAAATAAGGTCTCCTGTATTGTTCCACTTGTATAAAGTTCAAAATCATACAAGACTAATCTATTGTGTTAGAACTAGATATATAGTTTACTTTTGATGAGGGAAAGGATTGTGCCAGATAGGGGGCATGAAGATGCTTCCAGGAGGCCAGAAAATTCTATTTCTTGACCTGGGTGATGGACCCAGAGGTAGGTTCACTTTGTAATAATCCATTAAGCCATATACCTGTGATCTGGGTGGTTTTTACTATAAGAATGATTTACTTCAATTTAAAAGTTTAAAAATAATATTCTCATTGGGAAAGACAAATTTAAGAAGTATTAGAAAAGCATTCTGCTAATTAAACATTGGATATTTATATTTATAGAGGAAAAATAGACAATTCAAATGAGCTAAAGGAAAAAAATGCAAAAAACTTCAGTGTAGGGCAATGGGAACACTCCCACCCCACTGCAGGGAGTATTCATTGCTACTGCTGCATTTGGCATTATCTATTAAAAATATACATATCTGGTGACCCAGATTCCCACCCCTGGGTCTATATCCAACAGAAATATGTGCATGTGAGGACCAAAAGAATAGCAACTCCATTCATAATGGCCCCAAACTGAAAACAAGTTGTCTACCAACAGTAGAGTAGATAAAGTGTGGTATTAATATAGCCAACCTTGGAATACCATACTGCCTTTTAAAAGGAATGAACCAGAGTACCCTTAGCATAAATGAAGCTGAGAAACCTAATGTTAAAAGATATAAGTTAAAAAAAAAAGGCATATGTTCCCATTTACTTAAAGTCCAAAAAACAGGAAAAGATAAATACGTGAAAGCATCAATACACACTTAGGTGGAAAAACTAAAAAAAAGGAAAAAAAGAAGTTATCATAAAACTAAGGGCGCTGGGGAAAGGGTGGGTCGTGAGTGGGAAGGGATGGATGGATAGCCCCTGGGCCATATTCTATTTCTTGATTTGAATAATGGTTATGGGAGGGCTTATATATTATACATTATATTATATAAATTTAATATAATATATATAATATATAATATATAACATATTATATATAATATATATTATTATATATGTGTTATATATTATATAATATTATATATAATATTATATAATTAAAATATATAATATATAATATATAATATATAATATATATTATAATATATATTAATTAATTATATATAATATATAATTAATTATATATTATATATATATAATATATATGATATATACTATATACTATATAATAATATAGTATAATATAATGTATATAATATAAATATAAACATAATATATAATAATATATCATATATTATTATATATAACATATAAATATAATAATATAATTAATATATAATTACATTATATAATATTATATATTATATATAATTACATATTAATTATATTTATATATAATATATAATATATAACACATATAAAATATATTATAATATAATATGTTTAATATAAATTAATAATTATTAATTACTAATATATTGGTTAATTATATATTATTTATATATTATAATTATATTTTTTATATAATTATAATATATAAAAGCCCTCCCATAACCATTATTCAAATAAACAAATAGAATATAATGTATATAATTATATATTATATATATAAAATATTATATAATTATATATATTATATAACTTTTATATATCATGCACTTTCTCTAATGTATATTTCACAATAAAAAGGGTATAAAAATCACATGAAACCAAATTACTCAGAGACAGTTACCAATTTAACACTCTGATATGTATATTTTCCAGATCTTCTTTAATGCAATATGTACATCTTACCCACATGGCTTTGTAGCCTTTAATTTTTGTTTTCTTTAATGATAGGATATCTCAGAAGAAACTCTTGGGTTTTTTTGTTTTCAATTTCCATTTCATTTTAACTAAGAGTAAATATCATACAAGCTTTATGCCCCTCTGGAAGGCTAAAGCCATGGAGTGGCTTTCAGGAAATTAGGTTGCTTTAACCTAAGCTACAGTGATTCATAAACCAATCTGCAGGATTTTGCCGTAGCTCATGGGAGACTTTTACTTCTCTGTTAATAATGCTGCAGCTTCAAAAGAGAAAAGCCTCTTTCCACCTCTTCCGTGTGCTGCCTCTTCAAAAGCAAAGGCCAGGCAGTGAGGGGAAAGGCCAGTATGGGAGTGGTCAGGAGGCTTAGGGGGAGGAGGAGGTCACCCTAAAATGCATTCTAATACTCGTCATGCTGATCCTGACCTAGGAAACATTATAAAGTACTGAAATCGAACAAAAAACAATCCGGGTGCTTTAAAAAAAAAAAAGGCATTCCATTGCCCTCCTTGCCCAGAGGGCAGTCCAGGTTTTCTTCCCTCTGCCTGGAACACACTGCTCCTCCCTATCGCCTGATCAGCAAGCATCCTCCATGGTTCTCCTTTACCCTTTTCATCATCTACATATTTCATCCTCAACATTACATGGTTGAAGAAACCTTCTATGACCACCCAAACAAGAGCTTCAACGGCACCCTGAACCTACCACATCACAGCACTGGTCACCTTATTTTGAAATTGCCTATTTTCTTGTCCACAAATACGCTACTAATCCATAAGCTTCATACATGCAAGGACGTGCATGTCCTTCATGCACGCATGTCTGTTTCACCATCGTAACTGCCAGCTCTAGTGCATATTGGCACCCAATAAATACAGTCATTGAATGGGTGGAAAACAATTGTGAAATGAGATGGGGTGTGGGGAGTGGAGTTGGGATTTAAATTAGGCTCTCCCAACTCACTTCACCCATTAAACACAAACGGCTTCAAAGAGTCCAATCAAATCAACACAGGATGGTGTGAAGCTTTAAATTCTACAATGGCTTCAATTCAAATACTTACTAGTGAAAGAATCTACTTGCCAATGCAGGAGACCCAAGAGGTGTGGGTTTGGTCCCTGGGTCGGGAAGATCCTCTGGAGAAGGAAAGGGCAACCCACTCCAGTATTCTTGCCTGGAAAATTTCATGAACAGAGGAGCGTGCAGGCTTACACTCTATGGGGTCACGTAGAGTTGGACACAACTGAGCGCGCGCGCACACACACACACACACACACACACACACCAGTAATAGCAGTTTGTATCTTGTTTTATATTTTGTGAAGCAGTTTCACAAGTCTTATACATTCCAACAATAAAGCCTCCAACATGAACTGGGAAGCTATTAATGTCATCATTTCATAGATGGGAAAACTGTCTGAGAGAGCTTAAGTAACTAGCTTCATATTGTAAGATTATTTTTCAATCTAAGCCAGGAACAGTAGGCAAGAATACACAGAAGAACTATATAAAAAAGACCTTAATGACCCAGATAACCAGGATGGTGTGATCATTCACCTAGAGCCAGACATCCTGGAGTCCGAAGTCAAGGGGGCCTTAGGAAGCACCACTACAAACAAAGCTAGTGGAGGTGATGGAATTCCAGCTGAGATAGTTCAAATCCTAAAAGATGATGCTGTGAAAGTGCTGCACTAGATATGCCAGCAAATTTGGAAAACTCAGCAGTGGCCACAGGACTGGAAAAGGTCAGTTTTCATTTCAATCTCCAAGAAAAGCAATGCCAACGAATGTTCAAACTACCACACAATTGCACTCATCTCACACTCTAGCAAAGTAATGCTCAAAATTCTCCAAGCGAGGCTTCAGCAGTACATGAACCAAGAACTTCCAGATATTCAAGCTGGATTTGGAGAAGGCAGAGGAACCAGAGATCAAATTGCCAACATCCGTTGGATCACAGAAAAAGCAAGAGAGCTCCAGGAAAACATCTACTTCTGCTTTATTGACTATGCCAAAGCCTTTGACTGTGTGGATCACAACAAACTGTGGAAAATTCTGCAAGAGATGGGAATACCAGACCACCTTACTGTCTCCTGAGAAATCTGGATGCAGGTCAAGAAGCAGCAGTTAGAACTGGACATGGAACAACAGACTGGTTCCAAATAGGGAAAGGAGTACATCCAGGCTGTATATTGTCACCCTGATTATTTAAGTTATATGAGTACATCATGCAAAATGACAGGCTGGATGAAGCACAAGCTGGAATCAAGACTGCTGGGAGAAATATCAATAATCTCAGATATGCAGATGACACCACCCTTATGGCAGAAAGTGAAGAAGAACTGAAGAGCCTCTTGATGAAAGTGAAACAGGAGAGTGAAAAAGCTGGCTTAAAACTCAGCATTCAGAAAACTAAGATCATGGCATCCAGTCCCATAACTTCATGGCAAATAGATGGGGAAACAATGGAAACAGTGAGAGACTATTTGTTTGGCCTCCAAAATCATTGCAGATGGTGACTGCAGCCATAAAATTAAAACACGCTTGCTCCTTGGAAGAAAAGCTATGACCAACCTAGACAGCATATTAAAAAGTAGAGACATTACTTTACCAACAAAGGTCCATCTAGTCAAAGCTATGCTTTTTCCAGTAGTCATGTATGGATGTGAGAGTTGGACAATAAAGAAAGCTGAGCACCAAAAAATTGGTGTGTTTGAACTGTGGTGTTGGAGAAAACTCTAGAGTCCCTTGGACTGCAAGGAGATCAAACCAGTCCATCCTAAAGGAAATCAGTCCTGAATATTTATTGGAAGGACTGATGCTAAAGCTGAAACTCCAATACTCTGGCCACCCGATGCGAAGAACTGACTGATTGGAAAAGACCTTGATGCTGGGAAAGATTGAAGGCAGGAAGAGAAAGGGGCAACAGAGGATGAGATGGTTGGATGGCATCACTGACTCAATGGACATGAGTTTGAGTAAACTCCGGGAGTTGGTGATGGACAGGGAAGCCTGGCGTGCTGCAGCCCATGGGGGTCACAAAGAGTCGGACACGACTGAACGACAGAACTGAATTGAAGCCAGGAACTGGTAACCCCTTAGAGCTGGAAGTGTATACCACATACAGACATGTTTTTAGGCAGTAGTGACATAAAATAAATATGTGACACCATTCTAATTTTTTTATCTTATAGTAGATATTTACTTTTTTAAAGCATTAATTTTTTAGCTTTATTTTTATCACAAAACTAGCACATTTGATGTAGAAAAAAAGAGCACAAATAAGAAAATCAAAATCGCTTATGATCACATTAGATAGAATATCTATCATTACACCGTCTTAATAACTGACTACATATTCAGTCTGGAGCTTCGCTAGAGTGAGAACTCCCCTCCCACACTCTCCTCTCCCCACCTCCCGTTCTTTATCTTCAAATTTTTCTGAGCTATTCTTGCCCATTTGCTCTTTTATTTGAATTTGAGAATTAAGTTTTACTAAAACTCTGTTGGGATTTTTATTGGATTTGCATTCCTTTTATAGATTAATTGGAGTAAAACTGAAAATTTTACTATCTTGGTTTCTGTCTTTCATAAACACAGTATATTTCTCCATTAATTTATGTCTATTTTAATGTCTTTTTAAAAATATGGAAAGCTTCAGAAATTTGCATGTCATTTTTGTACAGAGACTGTGTTCATCTTCTCTGTACTGTTCCAACTTTAGTATATGTGTTGTCGAAGCGAGCATTCAGACGAATTTTTATTTTAATGGTTGGATTATATTATGAGGGAAAGGTAACATATTCTTCACTTTCTTTATGAGACCAAAAAGGAGATTAATCTGGACTAATTATTTCTATCAAACATAAAAGCATTTAGTTGTGTGCTAAAAATGGAGGAAATGTTTCTGAATATGCTATCTTGCACCTTCTATCCTCTAAATGGAAGGGTTTTTTAAAAAAAATTATTTGTTTTTTGGGGGCTAAAAGGGAGGAAACCTTTTATTTATTTATTTTTGTGTGTGTCAGATTTTTTAAAATTTTATTTATTTTTTAATTGGTGGAATATTGCTTTACAATTTTGTGTTGGTTTCTGCCCTAAGATAACACGAATCAGTCATGCATTGTATATATATCCCTTCCCTCCTGAGCCTCCCTCTCCTCCCCCAATATTTGTGTATATCTTTTATTTTGGCTGCACTTGGTCTTCGTTGTGGCGTGTGGGCTGTAGAGCCCTTAGGCTTCAGTAGTTGCAGGCGAGGGTCACCCTGAGACATGTGAGGTCTTAGTTCCCTGACTAGTGATCTAACCTGAGTCCCTGCATTGGAAGACAGATTCCCACCAGGGAAGTCCCAAAGTGGAAATTCTTTGGTGGTCTTGACAGAGAAATGCAGCCAGACAAAGGGGTTGGGACGACAGGGGAAAAGGAAAGGAAAGGAAAACAAGATGGTCAGACATGACTTGGAAGAGGGCAAGGGAGATGGGTGGGGAACGGTGGGGTGGGCGGAAGAAAGTGGGGAGGAGAAAGTGACAGCAAGTGTGGATTCTCTGAGTTCTGCTATTCTAGAAAACCAGCAGCATCCCCTGGGATCTTGTTAGAAATTCAGAATACTGGCTCCAACTCAGATTAACCCAATCAGAATCTTCATTTTAACAAGATCCCCAGGTAATTCTTACGCACAGTCAAGTTCCAGAAGCTCTTAGTTGCCCCCCAGCCAATCTGAGCCAGTCCTGATCAATGTCATCAGCCTTAGCCCTATTAATAGACAAAACTGGTTTGGTTGCCTAGAGACCTGGAAATCTGGTTCCTCCTGTAGACTCTGCATCTCAGAGTGCTCTTACCACGTTGGCCAAAGCCATGTGACTCCAGTTGGCCTCAGTTTCTCTGCTAGCGTGTCAGTTCTCTGCAGGGATTAGATCCTGGCCAGGACCCCAGTTTCCTCAATGCGGTCCTCACATTCCACCAGAGGCTTGCACTGCCCCTTCCTCTGGGAAGCAGGGTGTGATTTTCTACTCTCTTCTCAGCTTCTGCTGGGGACCCGCTGTGACTGGCCCGATCACCTGGAACTGTGCCCGATATTGAATATTGTCACCTGGACTTCTTCCAGAACTGCGTTCTGCTGGCAGAGAGTCACACTCAGATATCCAAGTAGCCTGGCTCAATCTGAGTTAGTCACAGCCTTTGACCGCTGCACACCAGTCTGCCTCACTGCCTCCTGGGGACAGCTAGCTTCTGAAGACACGCTCTGTCCCCTCTGTCCGCCCAAATCTTGGCTTCTTCCCCCTTCCCAGGGCCTGAGCTGATGCGGTCTCAGCCTGCCTTACACACAAATGTCTCCTACTGAAGAGAAGGAGGCTAGCATAGAGTGAGGGCAGCAGGACTCAGTCCCTTCTCTCTCTTAACATCTGTGATGCTGGGACTTCATGGCCCTGCTTGTGTGTGTAGATCTTGAGACTCCAAGCACTGCCCTTGGAGCCCTTTAGGTAAAAGATATCCTAAAATTCTTGGAAGACTACTGACTACAAACGGGCCCAGTTGTTTTGCACAACTTGTAGCTTTGGCTCCTTTCTCCAAGGTGGAGAAAAATCTTTGTGGCCTAACTTACTTTATGAAAGTGAAAGTCCCTCAATCGTGTCCGACTGTTTGCAACCCCATGTACTATACAGGCCATGGAATTCTCCAGGCCAGAATACTGGAGTGGGTAGCCTTTCCCTTCTCCGGGGGATTTTCCTAACCCAGGGATCGAACCCAGGTCTCCCACATTGCAGGCAGATTCTTTACCAGCTGAGCCACCAGGGAAGCCCAAGCATACAGGAGTGGGTAACCTATCCCTTCTCCAGCGGATCTTCCTGGATCAGGAATTGAACTGGGATCTCCTGCACTGCAGGTGGATTCTTTGCCAACTGAGCTATGAGGGAAGCCAATTTACTTTATAAATATAGGCTAACACGTACAGAAGCTCAATCATTTCTCTGATTCCCATACAACCATTTCACTTTGACCTATGGTGTTATACCTCCTGCCCTGCTCAATCTGTGGTGGAACATTATACAAAGTGTATCACATCTGCTACTGTGTTTTAAGCCAGCACAAAATGACGTGAAGTTTACGACAGTCAGTCTGGCCATCAGCTAGAGAGGCCAATTTTTATTACTCTCCGCTAATTCATAATAAAGCACTGACTTTATCTTTAAGATTGTTGCAACATTTCTATTCCTAAGAACTATTCTTATGGTGATTTAAGAAAAAAAAAAAAGATGATGAGAAGGAAGAAAGAAAACAAGAAGAAAGTGTGGCAGCAGCCACAGCAGCTAAGGAATGGTGTGGGTGTTGTTTCCATTATTTACATACATAACACTTTCACAAGAATCCAAATGTCTTACAAAAGAAAATACAAATTGCAGGAAAGACGCGATAACACAGCAAGACACAAAGAAAACAATTATCCAGAGGAAGATTTAAATTTGGCATCAATCGTTTGCAGCAAAAGAATAGATAAGTATCTGCTGACTGCTTGCACATAGAAGGTAGGCCGGTGGTGGCATTTACCATGGTCCAAAAAGAAGTTCCATGTAAAACAGAAGGAAATACATGCTATGTAATGTAGTCACTCCGAGCTTCTAAAGTTGCATGGCAATCTGATTAAATCAGCAGAGGTACATAAATAGATGATTTTCCAGAGACACTGTTGGCCAAGCGAAATCAAAGGTCCAGGAAGAAGTTACTCAAGATTAGCAAGAGTGTTTGGATAGGAAATAGAACATACATAAGCATGAACCATTCACTGGATCATTCTAAAGGTCCAGATTTTGTCAGGAGAGACTTTATTGATGTCTTGAAGAAGCTGTATTTGAAGTTAGTCTAAAAAAACCCAATTTTGACGGATAGCGTGAAAACTCTCCTTTAGTGGTTTTCAGTTCTATGCCTGATGTTATGTCATTATTTGAACAGGGTTCCAACCAACCATTTAAACTTTTAGCAAAGGGGAAACCTGGTATGGGGGTGGGGAGGGGCGGGAAATACTCTCAGGAAAAATGTCTAAAATGTTGCAGAGGCTTAAAAAGGGATAAGTATACAAAACGACACATCACTACTAGTGTAGTATGTGCGGTTACAGTCAAACCACTCAAAATTACAATGTCATTTGCCTTCTTTGTATCTCTTTTGTTTTCACAAGTCACATGGCAAAATCAACAAATACTACATCATCCCTCTGAGGATTCAGCTGGGGAAAAAGCATCAGTTAGCTCATCTCTAGAGTAGCTATTATTAGCTTGCTTCGATTCTCTCACACGATACGTACCCATGCTTATTAAGCTGCTTGTTTGCTTCCTTTGTCATATTCTTCTATGATTATGACTACAGCTATGCAGTGCACTCGAGTGCAGCCCAGAGGTACCCATTTCCACAGGTTTTTCCAAAACCGATGTAAGCTCCATAGGTTTCAAAAGGTCATTTGTTGGAAAAAACATGCAAAGTCACATTTGCAACTGACGTTGAACTTTCCTATAGATAATATTAGGGGCTTCCCTGGCAGTCCAGTGGGTAAGACTCCGTGCTTCCATTGCAGGGGGCGTGGGTTCGATCCCTGGTGGGGCAACTAAGATCCCACCTGCTGCACAACATGGCCAAAAAGTAAACAAATAAAAACAAATGTATAGAAAATATTACTGTACCTGTGCTGCTGCTGCTGCTGCTAAGTCGCGTCAGTCGTGTCCGACTCTGTGCGACCCTATGGACGGCAGCCTGCCAAGCTCCGCCATCCCTGGGGATTCTCCAGGCAAGAACACTGGAGCGGGTTGCCATTTCCTTCTCCAATGCATGAAAGTGAAAAGTGAAAGTGAAGTCGTTCAGTCATGTCCGACTCTCAGCGACCCCAGGGACTGCAGCCCACCAGGCTCCGCCATCCCTGGGATTCTCCAGGCAAGAACACTGGAGTGGGTTGCCATTTCCTTCTCCAATGCATGAAAGTGAAAAGTGAAAGTGAAGTCGCTCAGTCGTGTCCGACTCTTCGCGACCCCATGGACTGCAGCCCACCAGGCTCCTCCGTCCACGGGATTCTCCAGGCAAAACTACCTGTACTGGATTGTATATTCAGTGTTACCCTTACCTCCCCCCAATCCATGATCACTCAGAACCTGTGAATATGACCTTATTTGGAAATAAGAGTCTTTGTCAATGTAACCACATTAAGATGATGTCATACTGGGTTAGTGTGGGCCCTAAACCCAATGACTGGTGTCCCTATAGGAAGGTCTCTCAGAGATGTAGACATGCAGGAAGACCATCATGTGAAGACTGAGGCAGAGACTGGAGTGATGTAGCTGCAAGTCAAAGACTGCCAGTAACCCTCAGAAGCTAGGAGAGAAGCTCAGTACAGGTTCTAGTCTGAGTCTTTGGTGGGGGGATGTGGCCTTGGTAACACTTTGATTTTGGACTCCTAACCTCCAGAACAGTGAGATATAAATTTCTATTGTTTATACCAGGGGTCCCCAACCTCCCGGATCTGAATGTCTGATGATCTGAGGTGGAGCTGATGTAATAATAATAGAAATAAAGTGCACAGTAAATGTAATGTGCTTGAATCAACCCAAAACCATCTCCCCCCACCCCTGATCCATTGAATCATCCCCAAACCATCTCCCCCCACCCCTGATCCATTGAATCATCCCAAAACCATCTTCCCCCCACCCCTGATCCATAGAAAAACTATCTTCCATGAAACTGGTTCTTGGTACCAAAAAGTTGGGGACTGCCCAACCTTTAAAACACCCAGTTGGTGGTATTTTGTCTTGGAAGCCCTAGGAATCTCCAGATTATGAAAGTGTGTACTTCAAATTACATAAAGACTTGATATTAACTTTCCCTTAGATGATGAAACTAGGGGAAGAAAAGGCTACTTGTCATGGTGACATGGCAAGTCTAAACCAAAGATGGGATTAAAAACTGGTCATTCTAGCATCACAAGGCAGGTAGAACTGCAGAAGAATGAAAGTTTCAGCTAACACACTAAGACACTGATGTCACATTTTAAAGTGAGGTATAAGACTTTCATGTGCAAAATTTGCAAGGGAGGTTATCAATATCTGATCACGCGACTTTCAACCCCTTACATAAATATAAAGTACACCAAAAATGAAAACTAGAGATTCGAGATGAGAGTTGTTTTGCATAGAGTAGTCTGGGTGCTGGGTGTCCTCCCCCAACCAACTTTTCTAAATCTTCAGGGGAAAATGTGAATAGTTCCTCTGGATCAGATGTGAGTCACCCACAAGAGAATGCAAGCATGGGGTTATCTTGCATCCTTTCTAAGAGGATCATTTGGATGTGTAGCCAGATGAACAAAAAAGCTGGAGTTGGCAACAGATTCCTGGGGTCCCAGGAAAGAGTAAGTGATCAGCCATAGTAAGATGGATCCATCTGTTCACAGGGAAATCTTGGTGAGAGAAGCCTACCCTGGAGCACCTCCAAAAAATTCATACAAACCAACAATATAATATACCTGTGAAGAGCAAAGAACTGTATTACCAGATCTTCATGAGAGGACCAGACAAGTAAGAACTTTCCTGCCCCACCTTCTCCTCCTCCTCCCAGTATTCTAACCAGAGAAAAGTGTGCAGTTGCCTCCTACAAATTGCAAGGGGCAGGGATGTGGAAAAGAAAGGGAACACAGGTTTCTCTCCTAACCCAACTGTAGCTGTTTGTAGGAGGTTGAGCTGGGGATGGGAGAAACCTGTCGATCGATGTTTTTTTTTTTTTTTTTTTTTTACTGTAACATGAATCCAGACACGTTAGTTACTGACCAGTGGATATATTACCTGGAAGTAACTGGAAGAATAAAAATTTGCTCTAAATTTCAAACCCAAGAGCCGAGAAAGTGCTAACTCTGTGGAATAAATTTGAAGTGTTGCTTTATGATTGATTACATCCTATGAGTCATGCTAGTTCAGTGTAACAGTTACATAACCATTTCTAAATGCAATTGAATAGAGCAGTTCTTATAGAGCCTTCTATGGAGTTTTCCTCTATGAAGTCACTGTGTTTCTGCCTGAATTTGGAAAATTATATGTCAAACTGTCCTCATAAAGAATTTTGTCCTTTTATCAGCACTTGTCAATGCTCGGTCAGTCGCTGAGTCGTGTCCAACTCTTTGCGACCCTGTGGACTGTGGTCCACCAAGGCTCCTCTGTCCATGGGATTATTCTTGCAAGAATGCTGGTGTGGGTTGCCATTTCCTCCTCCAGGGGATCTTCCCGACCCAGGGATTGAACCCACACCTCCTGTGGCTCCTGCACTGGCAGGCAGATCCTTTATCACTGAGTCACTTGGGAATGAAATGTCTAAACTGAGAAGCATTATATGCTTGGCACATATTAGATTCTCAACAAATGTTGCATGAATAAAGAAATGAGTGGGCAGTGAAGAGAAACCCTGCTTGCCTGGGTTCTTTATAAACCCAGGCTATCCCCAGATTCCGTTATGGTAGAGTAAGAAATATTTCAAGTTGATGATTTCTGAGATACTCCAGCCATACATTTATGGTCTCATAGAGTATATGTTCTTCATTCACAGTGGGACTAAATTAGAAACTGATCATTGAGAGATAATAGAAAAATCTCCCAACATTTGCAAACTAAATACCATGGTTCTAAATAATTCAAGGGCCAATGAGAAAAATTTCAAGAGAAATCAATACATCACACTGAATAAAAATTAATATACAACATAGCAAAATTGTAGGATGCCATTAAAAGTAGTGCTGAGAGAGACATTTATAGCTCCAAAGGCATACATTAGAAAAGGGACAAAGTCCTAAATCAATAATCTAAGATCTCACCACAAGAATGTAGAAAAGAGAAGCAAAATAAACCCAAAGCAAGCAAGTGAAAGGAAACAATGAGGTTAAGAGCAGAAATCAATGAAACTGAAAACAGGAAAAACAATAGAGAAAATCAATGATACAAACCTTGGCTCTTCAAAAAGATCAAAACTGACAAACTTCTATCAAGACTGACAAAGGAAAATGGAAAGAGGACACAAATGACCAATATCTGGAATGAATAAAAGGTATCACTACAGACATCAAAAAGAAAAGGGGATAATATAAAAAAAAGTAACATATAAGTTTGACAACACAGATGAAATTAACCAATTGTTCAAAAACACAAGCCACAACAACTCCCCAAAAATGAAACAGAAAATTTAAATAATCCTAACATCATTAGGGAAATTGAATTTGCAATTTTTAAAAATTCCCCCACAAAGGAGAAATTCTACCAAACATTTGAGGAAGATTTAATACCAATTCTACACAATCTCTTATAGAAAAAGAAAAGCAAAAATCACTTCCAGTTCATTTTAATAGAACTAATATTATCCTCACACATACACAAAATGGTACAAAATAAGAAAACTGCGGACCAATATTTCTTGTGAATGATGATGCAAAAAATTTTAACAATATATTAGCAAATAGAATTCAGTAATATTGCCAAAGAATTATACATCATAGCTAAGTAGGGTTTAGTCCAGGAGTGCAAGTCTGGTTCAGTATTTGGGAGTTAATCAACATAACCCACCACATTAGTAGGCCAGGACGCCTGTATACATGCACACCCTTGCCTGATTGATATTTTACAATGGTACAAAAGTGACCCAATGGAGGAAAGGTGAAGAAGGAGAAGGAGGAGGAATAAACGGAAGAAGAAGAGAGAAGGAGGAGAAAAGAGAAGAGAAAACTGAGACTTCAGAGTTAACAAACTGGAATGCTTTTAAGTGCCAAGAGCAGAAGAGTTCACGGTTTCTGCAAGACTTTGGAAAGGATGAATAATGACTTGAAGAGATACTTTTCTCATTCCAACAACTGGATTGGATTCACTGGTACTTTGGTGAAGCTGTCATAAGAAGCCATTATCTTTTCTCTTTTTTCTTGCTGCTCCCACATCTAAAGAACACAATGTGGTTTCATTGTTTTATTTACTTTTTTCTTTTATTAATTTGCTTGTTTGCTTTCCCAATTGACTTTATTTGTCAATCATTTATTTGATTAGGAAAATCAAGGGTGGAAGGTCAATCTGGGCCATCCAAATGTGGAATGGGTCCTGGGTCAGAATCCACATTGGGGGCCGCCTCTTCTATCATTTTCCTGCCCCTTGATAATGGGTCCTTGATTTCTTAGGGTAGCCTCACCTGCTGCTCCTGAGCCCTTTTATGAGGGGAGATGGATCCTGGGGAGTGGGGGGTGCTGGGACCCCCTCAGTTTGTGTAAACCTGAGTTCTGATCACATACATGATTCCCTTCTGTATCTTGGGTCCTGAGTATTAATGGTGGCATCACCCACCTAACCATCCTCAAATACAGAGAAGAACCATGTGCAGACATTATCAGACACAGGACACGTCCAGATGTTCCATGCTTCTGGAGATCCTTAGATGTAATCACTTCACAAAGCGCTATACAGTTTAGATTTCAACTCTGCAGGAACCTCCAGGGCTTTTACAATAAATAGTGCTAGAACAGTCGGACATTTATAGACAAAAATTGAAACTTGACCTTATACAATAATTAATTCAAATAAAAGTATAGTATAAACAAAACAAAACAGAAATCTATATACTTTCAGGAAAGAAAAAAAAAACCTGGAGAATATCTTTGGAATCTAGGGCTAGACAAAAAAGTCTTAGACTTCATGCCAAAGTATGATTCATAAAAGGAAAAACTGATAAATTAGACTCCACCAAAATTTTAAAATCTGCTTTTTAAAATTTATTTTAATTGGAGGATAATTGCTTTTCAATGTTGTGTTGATTTCTGCTGTACAGTGAATCATCCATAAGCATACATATATCCCCTCCCTCTTGAACCTCCCTCCCACCCCTCACCCCTCTATGTTGTCACAGAGCACTGGGTTTAGCTCCCTGTGTTATATAGCAACTTCCCACTAGCTATCCATTTTACATATGGTAATGTATATGTTTCAGTGCTACTCTGTGAAAGACCCTGTTACGAGGATGAAAAGATAGATATAGACTGTGAGAAAATATTTGCAAACCACATATCCAGCAAAGGACTAGTATCTAGAATATATAAAGAACTTGGAAAATTCAACAGTAAAAATACCAAACAATCCAATGAGAAAATGAACAAAAGACATATTTCACCAAAGAAGTCATACAAATGACAAATAAGCACATGAAATATATGTTCAACATCACTGCATGCATGCTCAGTAGCTAAGTTGTGTCCAACTCTTTGTGACCCCATGGACTGTAGCCTGCCAGGATCCTCTGTCCATGGGATTTTTCAGGCAAGAATAGTAGTGTGGGTTGCCATTTCCTTGAGGGGATCTTCCTGACCCAGGGATCAAACCTGCGTCTCCTGCATTGGCAGTGGGTTTCCCACTGAGCCACCAGGGAAGCCCTCAACATCATTACTCACAAGGGAAATGGAAATTCAAACCATGAGATATCATGACATATCTATGAGAATGACTATAATAAAAACTAGTGACACCACCAAATGTTGGTAACTGCTACTGCTAAGTCGCTTTAGTCATGTCTGACTCCTAGCGACCCCACGGACTGCAGCCTACCAGGCTCCTCCATCCATGGGATTTTCCATGCAAGAATACCGGAGTGGGTTGCCATTGCCTTCTCCGAAATGTTGGTAAGGATGCAGGGAAATTGGATCATTCCTATATTTGGTAACCCCAAATAGAACAGACACTCTGGTAAAGATTACAGTTGCTTTAAAAAAAAATGTGCTGGGGATTTCCCTGGCGGTCCAGTGGTTAAAACTCCACGCTACTCGTTTGATCCTTGGTCAAGGAACTTAGATTCTCACATGCTTTGGGGTGTGGACAAAAAAATGGGCAATTGCCATACAACCCACATATTGCACACTACAGTATTCATCCCAGAGAAATGAAAACTTATGTTCACACAAACACCTGTCCATGAATGGTTATAATAACTTTATTTGCAATAGCCAGAAACTGGAAACAACTTGACTGTCCTTGAATGGGTGAATGGTTAAACAAACCACAGTACATCCATACCGTGGAATACTCCTCAGTGATAATCAAAACAAACTACTGATACAAGCAACAAGCTGGATGAATGTCAGTATCTTTTATTTAACTCCTGAGAAGTATGTTGAAATGTCCTTCTATTTAGAGGTCATGCTTTGACTCTTGACATTTGAATGCACTATTTTAATATATTCATTTATAATAATTATAGTGTGTTCTTCACATAAGAAAAATACTGAAAGAAAAATTGAAATAATAAGTAGCTTATATTTATGTAGCATGAATTATATCCAAAGCACTCTTCCAAGCACTTTTTGGGCATCCCAGGGAGCTCAGTGGTAAAGAACCGCTCTGCCAATGCAGGAGACATGGGTTCAATCCCTGGGTTGGGAAGATTCCCTGGAGAAGGAAATGGCAACCCACTCCAGTATTCTTGCCTGGGAAATGTCATGGACAGAGGCGCCTGGTGGGCAGGCTACAGTGCATACAGTAGCAAAAAGAGCTGGACACGACTCAGTGACTAAACAACAACCACCAAACACTTTTTACATATTGGCCTCTACATAACCATAGGAAGCAGCTCTGTTATTGTCCCCCATTTCACACATACCATAACTGAGGCATAAAGAAACTTGCCACGGTTATCTAGAAAGTATATGCCAGAGGTGAGATTTCTAACCTAACAAATCTGGCTCGATATTCTGGGCTTTAAACCAATCAAAAACACTGCTATGACATTAATGGAGATGTTGCTATTTGAAAAGTCTAGGTTGTTCCTATTGGCCAGTGCAGTGGGGTGAGTGGCTTATAAGGTCACTTACAAGGAAATAAAAAAGCTACTTTTACTATTCACATCTTTTCCCACCCAACAACCTACCTAACAACACCTTCTATAATAAATGCCTGATTTTCCAACTTTATACCTTCATCCATAAGTCTTCACCATCAAGCGGAAAAGCACAGACTGACATAGTTCTGCCCCAGTATGTCCATGCACTTGAGCAGGGCTGAGCTTCACTTTTCTTACTGGGAAAATGAGAAACGGTTGTTTGAAAAATCTCTTAAGAATTTTTCTAGGTCTTCTAACCTATGACTCTATGAAATATCCTCATCTTGCAGCGCTGCCTTGAAAAGTTATCATTGTTGCATGCTAAAAATAAAATTATACCAACCAGAGTTTATCTTAGAGGGAGCAAAACAGTCTTGAAGAAAATAAAACACCAATGGGTCATTTGTTAGGAAAAGTAGGCCATAGTTCTTAAAGGAAGAATGCACCCTACAATTTAGGTTGAAATTTTGTGAAATGAATGGGGGGACTTCCCTGCTGGTCCAGTGGTTAAGAATCTACATTCCAGTGCAAGGGACATGGGTTCAATACCCGGTCAGGGACTTAAGATCCTACATGCCGAGAGGCAACTAAGCCTGTATGCCAAAACTAGAGAAAGCCCGCGTGCGCCATCAAAGACCCAGTGCCGCTAAAGTAAAAATAAATAAATTAATTTTTTATAAAAGAAAATGAATGGAATTTGGGGTTTTTTAACCAAAAGAGAGGCAGCAAAAGTGAAAATGAATGAGCAACAGGGCGGGGCTCCCAAAGGAGTTTTAAACAGAGAGATCATTGTGTGTGCGCTTGCTAAGTCACTTCAGTCATGTCTGACTCTTTGCAACCCCATGGACTGTAGCCCAACCAGGCTCCTCTGTCCAAGGGATTCTCCAGGCAAGAATACTGGAGTGGGCTGCCATGCCCCATTGAGATCATTATTGGGCTATAACCCATCTCTCCAACCCCTTCAGTAATAATGGCATCTCAGAAAGGCTGTGTAAGTGGTGTTTTGTGGAAATCAGGAAAAGAGATGGGGATTCAGCAGAGGGGATGAATGAATGGTGACAGACCGCAGCAGAGCAGACAATGGGCACACGGTGGGGGGTGTGGGGGGTGTGGGGGAGCAGGGCTGGGTTTTCCAGGAGGCCTGGAGTGGGCATTCAGGCCTGTCCAACCTAGAGCTTAATGGCAGGGAGGGCCCAGCTGACACCTGGCTTCCACAGCTTTTTCCCCCCTTACCAGTCTCCCTCTGAAACCTCTGCTGAGCCTTTTCAAATGGTGATCCACCCACTCCTCCAGAATTTCAGCACCTCTGGTAAGACTCTTCCCTTACTTCGTCCTTATTTATAGTTATTAGTGTATCTGCCCTACATAGTCTGCTGGATAACATGCTCTTTAAGGATGCTGGCCTCATAGCGCCAAACATAGTAAGTACTCAATAGTAATTTATTGAATGGAATTTGCTTCTTAGCCTTCCTCCTCTATTCTCCTGGGGGCTTTTAGTTGGAATGAGTCACACTGTTCAGACACAGCAAATAATAATAATGACAATGAATGTGAACATAAAAGGTGTTTCTTATTTAAAAAAAAAAAATTTCTGGAGTGCCTGCAAAGGGGAAAGCAAGTACCTCTGATGGGGGTGGGAAGTAAGCCTTACGTATTGAACCACTAGTTCTTCAATCATATTTTCAATGGACAAAGATCCACATGGAATATAAACTCATCCCCCATGTAAAATCACAGATGTTTCAGAGAAAAACTACAGGAATAAACTTGAACTTCATGACTTCTATTATTTTGTGATAAAAGGTTTAAAACACAATGTGAGCTTTTTTAAAATGCTAAGTTCCCTGTGAGGAGTGTGGTGTTAATTTCATCTTGATTCAGGGTGCCAGCAGAACTCCGCACAGAATCGAAAAGAGAAAAATTACTTTCCTGCAGCTCTGGTACTTAGTGACCAAGCTTTTGCTGATTTTTTTACTTTCTCCCAGATGAAATGAGGGCTTCCCAGGTGGATCAGTGGTAAAGAATCTGACTGCCATGCAGGAGATGGGGGGCTCAATCCCTGGATGGGCAAGATCCCCTGGAGAAGGAAATGGCAACCCACTCCAGTGTTCTTGCCTGGAGAATTCCATGGACAGAGGAGCTTGTCGGGCTACAGTCCAGGGGGTTGCAAAGAGTCGGACACGATAGCAACTAAACAGTAGCAGCAGCAGATGAAATGAATATCCTTCCCACAATGATGCCCTTTAGACATTTGTAACACATACACTGGTTCTCCCCATGGAACTAAAGAGAATTTCTCTACTAAACCATAGCTCTGTTACCAGCAAAGGTGAAGTCCCTACTAAGCATGAATTAGTATTTCTACCCCATGACCTGCTTCTCTTAGTGAATGAAGCCTTGCAGCACTGTGGTTTTCCTATTTCTACGCACTGGGTATAGATTCCGACCTGCCTTTATCATATTCCTGGGAGCTTGATATCAGGAGATATTGTTGTTGTATATTTCAGGGAAATTTTGACAACACTCACATCGTCTGCTTACTAATGAGCTTCCTGGGATACAAGATGATAAAGCAAAATCTAATCACAGTCATTTCTCCAAACATGCCACCAGTCTGTTTGCCTAGTTCACTGGAAGGCTTCACAAAATTCGCCACCACACCCCTCCGCCCAGCCCAGATATTAAGTTAGAGTCAGTTTCTACCTAATCAGTGTTTCATTGGAATCGAAGCCTTCCGCTGGAGCTGCTATGTTCCTGTTCTTGCCCAATCACTGTGGTATTCAATGTTTTCTCCTTTCACATCTCTCTTATAGTATTTCCTTTTTGCTGTTGTCTAGTTGCTAAGTCGTGTCTGACTCTTTTGCGACCCCATGTAGCCCTCCAGGCACCTTTGTCCATGGGACTTCCCAGGCAAGAATACTCAAGTGGATTGCCATTTCCTTCTTCAAGGGATCTTCCTAACCCAGGGAGTGAACCTACATCTCCTGCATTGGCAGATGGATTCTTTACCCTTGAGTCACCAGGGACCACTTGATTCAATGTGGCTCTTGAAACAGGTAATGTGTAGAACAGATAGGAGGCAGGTAGTCACTGAGCAGGCCAGATGACCTGGACCCCAGAGGGGACTGGACCCCAGGGGACAGCAGACCATTTGAAACCCTCTGGCCCCATCATCTTTCCTCAAAATTTTGAAAAACTTCAGGACAGAAGGAAAACAGCAACTGAGGGATTTTCAGCAACAGGTGGTCTCTTCAACAGGTACTTAGGATGGGTACACCATGTGAGATGCTTGAGCATCCCATGGTTTGTCCTGGGGTCCAAGCCTTCACCTCTTCTTTACCCTTTTTCTCTTCCTCTTTGTATTCATGATTCTTGTGGCTAATCTAGTGAAAGCTAAAATAGGTGTTCTAAGTAGAAACATTTACAAACCTTCATGGGGGAAAGAAGGAGGAAGGTGTGGCATTCCAATGAACAGCTTTCTCTTTGGGTTTGTTTCTGCAAATTCCTCTAGGGCTGCCAAACTCTTTGGAGTGACACGTCGCACAGCATCACATGCGTCCAGGTGTTTCATAAGTCAATGAATACTAGTTAACAATGAGCAACAACATCACAACGCCTGCCACATTTCACTTGGACTGTAAAATTAAAACAGAAGCCACTTTAAATTATTTTGGAGAAAAAATAGGAAACTATCTATTCAACCCCATTAGCCTTCTCCATTCCATCTGGTTAAGCTGTCCACAGAGCACTGTCTCCATCATTATGACTGCTTTCCAGGTTAGCTCATCCTAATTCTGTCTTCCACTGTTGATTCTTTTCTCCTCCTCAGCACTGGGTTCTGCTCCTGAAACCAAAAGGCTATTCTCAGCCTAGGGTTTGATCTCCTCCATCACCTGTCGTCTCATAGAGGAGTCTGGGTCTTTTTGGCCCAGTGGTCATCAAGTCTTGGGTACAACAACCTTCATTCAGCTTTTAAAATTAATACCCACTGCGGGGTGAGGCTTGTGTGAGCGACCTTGCTGATATAAAATTGTCAGTTCCCCTGTGGCCTCTATTCTTACATCTGTCAGACAGAAGTCCTCAAGGAGTTAGACTGAAGAAAGAGATGATGGTTTGCCAGAGATGATGTAAAGATCTGGACTGTCCCATATCATGAGCACAGCCAGCAATTTTGTGTCAAATGCAGATTCCAATTTCTATCACTTTCCTTTTTCTTCTCATTTCTCCCATCCAATGTGTTACTGAGCAACTGGGAAAAGGGCAGTACCAACAACGTGGATTCCCTGGTAGCTCAGCTGGTAAAGAATCCACCTGCAATGCAGGAGACCTCGGTTTGATTTCTGGGTTGGAAAGATCTTCTGGAGAAGGGATAGGCTACCCACTCCAGTATTCTTGGGCTTCCCTGGTGGCTCAGCTGGTAAAGAATCTGCCTGCAATGTGGGAGACCTGGGTTTGATCCCCTGGAGAAGGGAATGGTTATCCACTCTAGTATCCTGGCCAGGAGAATTCCATGGACTGGATCGCCCACGGGGTCGCAAAGAGTCAGACACGACTGAGTGATTTTCCCTTTCAACAACGTGGAAGATATGCCATACACTTAAGTATAGTTAAAAATTTTGCTTGTGTTTCCTACTTTAAAACCGTTATACTACCACTTTGCCAACGTTTACCAATGTGGTACCAAATGTGAATTTATGTGAAGAATCATGTGTGCATTTGGGAGTGATAACTCCATGTTCACCATTTTCCATAGGGTTGCAAAGAGTTGGACACAACTGAGCAACTGAGCATGCACACAGATCCTCCTTTTAGGAAAATTTATCTAGTCCTTGATGGATTGTATTCCATAAACTAAGCTCTGAAAAAGACTGGAATATGGGGGTGAAACTGAAGGTGGTGGACTTAAAATACAGGAGTCTTTGGCAATTGAGAGGACTTCAGGGTAGAAAACTCATGAAAGCAAAATATCTTGACAGCTTAAAAAAATAAATAAATAAGGGGAAAAACACTCTGAGCACTAAGTCAGAATTGTCACAGGCATTTAATTTTAAATGGTGTTTTCAGATAAATACCAAATATTTCATTTTAGGTTCAAGTATAAGAGTTAAAGTAAAGTTTCTCTCTTCTTTAATATTTGATAGCAGCCCAAGTTGATTCAACAAAGAGAAAACATTGTGGTTTTCCAGTGGGAAAAGTAGATAAACCAGCTCCCATTCTCTTCATATGTCTATAAACAAAAACTTCATCTTAAGAGTCTTATCAGATGGTAAACATTTCAGTTCAGTTCAGTTCAGTCACTCAGTCGTGTCCGACTCCTTGCGACCCCATGGACTGTAGCATGCCAGGCTTCCCCTCCATCACCAACTCCTAGAGTTTACTCAAACTCATGTCCATTGAGTCGGTGATGCCATCCAACCATCTCATCCTCTGTCGTCCCCTTCTCTTCCTGCCTTCAATCTTTCCCAGCATCGGGGTCTTTTCCAATGAGTCAGTTCTTTACATCAGGTGGCCAAAGTATTGGAGTTTCAGCTTCAGCATCAAGTCCTTCCAATGAATATTCAGGACTGATTTCCTTTAGGATGGACTGGTTTGATCTCCTTGCAGTCCAAGAGACTCTCAAGAGTCTTCTCCAACACCACAGTTCAAAAGCATCAATTCTTCAGTGCTCAGCTTTCTTTATAGTCCAACTCTCACATCCATACATGACTACTGGAAAAACCATACCTTTGAGGAGACAGACCTTTGTTGGCAAAGTAATGTCTCTGCTTTTTAATATGCTGTCTAGGTTGGTCATAGCTTTTCTTCCAAGGAGCAAGCGTGTTTTAATTTTATGGCTGCAGTCACCATCTGCAGTGATTTTGGAGCTCCCCAAAATAAAGTCTGTTACTGTTTCCATTGTTTCCCACCTATTTGGAAGCTACTTATTCTGAATTCAGAGCACTGCTTTGAATTTTTTTTTAATTCATTTTTAAACTGATTTACAAGTGCAGATAATTTCCCTAGATCCAAAGCTGGCCTACCTTTTTAAGCAGGCAGTTCTGAAAGTAAAGAAAACAGGGATTAACTAGAGTCATCACTTAAAGTACAGAATCTTGTGACTGCCAACATTTTTGCCCCCTGGTTTTTCCCTTTCCCACACCCCACAGACATCCATATTGGCTTTAAAAGTCAGACACTCAGAGAAAAATGAACCTTGGTGAAAGGGAGGCTTTGCCAGTGCTCCACGTAGGGGCCAGCATAGCGGCCTCAGGAGGTCCCTGCTCTGTGATTCAGCTCTGAGTCCTCGTGTTCCTCCCGGCTTTGCCCTGGAAAGAGCAGTGCCTGGCTGAATTTGGAGTTCCTGTTTGTTACAACTTCAGCAGTCTGCAGCAGGGAGACAGGCAGAGTCCTGCTCTGATTGGCTGCCTTTCTCTGATGTAACAGCTGGCCTAGCCAATCAATAGCCGGTACTCCGAGAGCAGAAAGATGAATTGTAACAGGCAAGGCCCTGGGAATTTGAAAAAAAAAAAAAAAAAAAAGCAACTACCCTCCACCCGCCAAACAAAACCATACACACGGCTTCTGGAGGGACCCCCAGAGAGGGAGCCTGCTCTCTTCTGCTGCAAGCCCTCTGGGCAGGCCTGTTTGCCCCTCAATCCCTTGGCACTCGGCCGAGTTCACACCATTTTCAAAGTAGGTCATTCAGGTAGTCTCAGCAGAGGAGGGCTACGCTGTCAGCCTCGGTCCACCGAGCCTGCGTGGAGGCCCAGGCCTTGCAGCGGAGGGCTGGAACCGAATGCCTGGCTGCCCCGCGGGTCGTGGTTGCTGCGAGGTGCACGCTTGCTCGCCAGCCTGGCTTGCTTTTAGTCAAATTCACTTTCTTGGCTGTTTACAATTGGTCCGGGACTAACCATTCTGGACAAAGCTCCAGCCGGACTTAAATGAATGAAAATTCACTACAAGGAGGATGATGTCATCTTGATTCAGTTCTTTGTTCTTTGTGCTGAGAAAATTCATCGTTATTTCTGAGGCTAGTGAGTTATTTCTAATAAGGCGGGCTGATACCCGCCAGGAGAACGCAAGGAAAGATAGAGAGGCATGAAGCATTTTCCTGAATAACATACTCAGGAATATGCATATAAAATGCATTTCTCATTAAAAATGTAAAACTCATACATGCTAATAAACACATAGAACATATACGTTATTATTCACACGCTGATAACAAGGTAAACTTCCACTTTCTTGATCAGTGACTTGCATCAGTTCAGTTCAGTCGCTCAGTCGTGTCCGACTCTTTGCGACCCCATGAATTGCAGCACGCCAGGCCTCTCTGTCCATCACCAACTCCCAGAGTCTACCTAAACCCATGTCCATCGAGTCGGTGATGCCACCAAACCATCTCATCCTCTGTCGTCCCCTTCTCCTCCTGCCCCCAATCCTACGCAGCATTAGGGTCTTTTCCAATGAGTCAACTCTTCGCATGAGGTGGCCAAAGTATTGGAGTTTCAGCTTCAACATCAGTCCTTCCAATGAATACAAAGGATTGATCTGTTTTAGGATGGATTGATTGGATCTCCTTGCAGTCCAAGGGACTCTCAAGAGTCTTCTCCAACACCACAGCTCAAAAGCATCAATTCTTTGGCACTCAGCTTTCTTCACCGTCCAACTCTCACATCCATACATGACCAGTGGAAAAACCATAGCCTTGACTAGACGGACTTTTGTTGGCAAAGTAATGTCTCTGCTTTTAAATATGCTATCTAGGTTGGCCATAACCTTCCTTCCAAGGAGTAAGCGTCTTTTAATTTCATGGCTGCAATCACCATCAGCAGTGATTTTGGAGCCCAAAAAAATAAAGTCTGACACTGTTCCCACTGTTTCCCCATCTATTTCCAATGAAGTGATGGGACCAGATGCCATAATCTTAGTTTTCTGAACGTTGAGCTTTAAGCCAACTTTTTCACTCTCCTCTTTCACTTGCATAAAGAGGCTCTTTAGTTCTTCTTCACTTTCTGCCATAAGGGTGGTGTCATCCGCATATCTGAGATTATTGATATTTCTCCCGGCAATCTTGATTCCAGCTTGTGTTTCTTCCAGCCCAGCGTTTCTCATGATGTACTCTGCATATAAGTTAAATAAGCAGGGTGACAATATACAGCCTTGACGTACTCCTTTTCCTATTTGGAACCAGTCTGTTGTTCCATGTCCAGTTCTAACTGTTGCTTCCTGACCTGCATACAGGTTTCTCAAGAGACAGGTCAGATGGTCTGGTATTCCCATCTCTTTCAGAATTTTCCAGTTTATTGTGATCCACACAGTCAAAGGCTTTGGCATAGTCAATAAAGCAGAAATAGATGTTTTTCTGGAACTCTCTTGCTTTTTCAATGATCCAGCGGATATTGGCAATTTGATCTCTGGTTCCTCTGCCTTTTCTAAAACCAGCTTGAACATCTGGAAGACCGGGAGCAGACTGTGGCTCAGATCATGAACTGCTTATTGCTAAATTCAGACTTAAATTGAAGAAAGTAGAGAAAACCACTAGTCCATTCAGGTATGACCTAGATCAAATCCCTTATGAGTATACAGTAGAAGTGACAAATAGATTTAAGGGACTAGATCTGATAGACAGAGTGCCTGATGAACTATGGACAGAGGTTCATGACATCGTACAGTAGACAGGTATCAAGACAATCCCCATGGAAAAGAAATGCAAAAAAGCAAAATGGCTGTCTGAGGAGGCCTTACAGATACCTGGGAAGAGAAGAGAAGCGAAAAGCAAAGGAGAAAAGGAAAGATATTCCCATCTGAATGCAGAGTTCCAAAGAATCGCAAGGAGAGATAAGAACGTCTTCCTCAGCGATCAGTGCAAAGAAATAGAGGAAAACAACAGATTCAGATTGGGAAAGACTAGAGATCTCTTCAAGAAAATGAGAGATACCAAGGGAACATTTCATGCAAAGATGGGCTCGATAAAGGACAGAAATGGTATGGACCTAACAGAAGCAGAAGATATTAAGAAGAGGTGGCAAGAATACACAGAAGAACTGTACAAAAAAGATCTTCACGGCCCAGATAATCACGATGGTGTGATCACTCACCTAGAGCCAGACATCCTGGAATGTGAAGTCAAGTGGGCCTTAGAAAACATCACTACAAATAAAGCTAGTTGAGGTGATGGAATTCCAGTTGAGCTATTTCAAATCCTCAAAGGTGATGCTGTGAAAGTGCTGCACTCGATATGGCAGCAAATTTGGAAAACTGAGCAGTGGCCACAGGACTGGAAAAGGTCAGTTTTTGTTCCAATCCCAAAGAAAGGCAATGCCAAAGAATGCTCAAACTACTGCACAATTGCACTCATCTCACATGCTAGTAAAGTAATGCTCAAAATTCTCCAAGCTAGGCTTCAGCAATACATGAACTGTGAACTTCCAGTGACATGCATAGATACATGTCAAATAATGTTTGAAAGGTAAATATTGTCTTTAAACACGACCTACCTTCAGGTATTATTTCGAAGTTATCTTGCTCTGCAGTTTCTTCAGTCTGCAGTACCCTCCTCTGCTCTTAAACCCTCCTCTTAAATTCTTCCTCTTTAGGATACCTCTGACTTCTGCTTCTCAGTGATTACTTCTCCCCACTCAGAAACCCTGCAGCTATAAAAGCAGCTGGGAGCACACACCTAGGTATGACGTGGCTGCTCTTTATTACACAACTCCTGGAAAGCCAGGTCCAGTGTCTGGTATTTCAATTGTTTTTGTTTAGTTGCTAAGTCCTGTCCAACTCTTTTTGCAACCCGGTGGGTTATAGCCCACCAGGCTCCTCTGTCCATGGGATTCCCCAGGCAAGAATACTGGAGTGGGCTGCCATTTCCTTCTCCAAGGGATCTTTCTGACCCAGGGATCGAACCCCCATCTCCTGAATTAGCAGGCAGATTCTTTACCACTGAGCCAACAGGGAAGCCCATATTTCAATTGTACATCACACATACTTAGCACATATATTGCTTTCAGGACAATGGAAAAAATGAAAGGGAGGAGGAAAAAGGAAAACTAACTCTGGCATACTTCAGTCCATGGGGTCTCAAAGAGTCAGACTCGACTGAGCGATGGAACTGAACTGAACATTTATTTGGTGCCTGGTAGGTACCAGCCACTGCACCAAGATTTTGATCGACTTTTTTTTTTTTTCCATTTAAAACTCATAACTGCCCTAGAGTGGAAGATTTGCTTTTCATCATTTTAAAGATAAGGAAGCAGAGGCTTAGAAGAGTTACATAATTTACCGGATCAAACAGACAATAAGCAGAGGAACCAAGATTCACACACAGTTGTTGGACTCTTTGCCCTTTCTGCTGCTCCCCAGTTCTTAATCTTGGCTGATCAGCTTTTAGAAATTTCAGATGCCTAGGCCCCACTCCTGAAGATTTGGACTCAGATTTCTAAGTCCAAGAGATCAGGGAGTGTTTATTTTCTTAAGTGCTATGTTGCCAGCAAGGCCTGGCACATAGGAGCAGCCAGTCCTTATTCGTGAAATGAATAAGCAAATTCAGTCCATCTAGAGGAGTGGTTCTCAGGCCTGGCTATATATTCAAATCACCTGGAGGACTGATTAGGCCCTACTCCCAGAGGCTCTGATGCAATTGGTCTGGGCGGATTGGGGGGCAGTTTGGCAGGCATCCTAGCTTTTGAAAAACTCCCCAGGCAATTCACACATGCAGCCCAGGCTGAGAACCATCAGTCTGGAGTGCTGCTGCTGCTGCTGCTGCTAAGTCGCTTCAGTCGTGTCTGACTCTGTGCGACCCCATAGACGGCAGCCCACCAGGCTCCCCTGTCCCTGGGATTCTCCAGGCAAGAACACTGGAGTGGGTTGCAATTGTCTTCTCCAATGCATGAAAGGGAAAAGTGAAAGTGAAGTCACTCAGTTGTGTCCGACTCTTAGCGACCCCGTGGACGGTAGCCTAATAGGCTCCTCCGTCCATGGAATTTTCCAGGCAAGAGGACTGGAGTGGGGTGCCATTGCCTTCTCCCAGTCTGGAGTGAGGTCCTGGCATCTGCAGAGTTTTAAAAGCTCCACAGGTGACTTTGATTGGAAGCCAGGGCTGAGAACTACCACCTACACATCCCACTGCCTCTCTCTGGGTTTTAAAAATGGGAAGGCATTACTTTCCAAAAATAATTCTGTCAACAAGTAGGGGCGTGCTTACCCATGCACTGCAGTATACCCCTTTGGGGGACAGTCTACAAGGAACAGTGGGGCCTGCTGTCACCTGATTTCTAATCTGTAACTGGTTCACTGCTAATCTGTTCTTTGATTTTTGTCTGTCACGGACTAGTTGGGGAATGATTTATGAGACTGACAGATCAAGAGTCCTGTTTTGCAGCTAGGAGGGAGAGAATGAGCATCCTGTCTACTGAGCTAACCTTCATAAGCTTCAGTAATAAATTTGTGTGATGTTCATGCCCTAATGTGCATTTTTCACTCAGGAGTATATGTGGTGGGGGGAGTGGGGAAGAAACAGTATTAAAATGTACAGCTCTCTGAAAATTGAGAGATGGGCAAGAGAAGAAAAAAAAAAAGACCATGCCTTTAGGGAAACCCCAGACATGTTTCATAATGCCTCTAATGATCTGGAAATCAAGGAAAATTACATGCCATGAGTTTATACATTGTTAGCTTTAAACATTTCGTAAAGTGCATTATCTGGAATATATCAGAATTTAATACTGGGGAGAGATCTTATTCCTCTGTGTAACAAGGCCAGCAAAACCTGATGCATTAAACATTTCTGTATAAGTCATCTTGCCATTATATAATGTTATTATGAATACATAACCAACAGCCCCTGTTAAGAATCAAGGATTGGGAACATTTTAAAGAGCAAATTATTTTATGGTTGGGGGAAGCAACCTTTTATATATTAATTTGTATGCAATTAATAATAGGTGCAGAGAAGGAAATGGCACCCCACTCCAGTACTCTTGCCTGGAGAATCCCATGGACGGAGGAGCCTGGTAGGCTGCAGTCCATGGGGTCACTAAGGGTCGGACACGACTGAGTGACTTCACTTTCACTTTTCACTTTCATGCATTGTTGGAGAAGGAAATGGCAACCCACTCCAGTGTTCTTGCCTGGAGAATCCCAGGGACGGGGGAGCCTGGTGGGCTGCCGTCTATGGGGTCACAGAGTCAGACACTACTGAAGCGACTTAGCAGCAGCAGCAATAATAGGTGACATTATTGAGCCCTTAACTCTGGCCCTGGCAGTCTTTGACATGCTTCTCATGTATTCTCACTTAATCCTCACAACAGAGAGATGAAATAGGTAGTATTATAATCTCTTTTTGCAGATAAGAAAACTGAGGCCCAGAGGTTTTAAGTAACTTATCCAAGGACCCAGAGCTAGTAAGTAGTAGTAATTAAACCAGGATTCAAATTCAGGCAGTCTGATTTCCTAGCGGATGGTTTAACCAGTAATACGTGAGAAATAATATTTTCCTTATGCTGATTTTATGTTCTTTTAAGCAGGTGCATCTTTTCCATTTTATGTGACCCTGACACGTGGTAACCAGAGAAAACAGATTTCTGGAAGGAAAGCAACCATTGCTTCGTCCCCAATTTCATTCAACACCCCCTCCGTTACTTTCCACTGCTAAACACAATTTCTAAAACACCTTTCTTGGAGAACTGAAACACAGTTCAACAAATGTGTTAAGCACCGATTGTATGTAAGGATATTGGGCTGGATTAGAAAATGTGCAAAAGGCAGCCCTTGCCTCTAAGAATCTTTTAGAAATAAAGACAAATCCCGGCGCCATCCTGTCACTTTTCTCTGTTCATCTGAGTTTCCAAATCCCAATCCAGCCTTAAAGACCTGGCACTATTTTGTCCCTCCCTCCCTTTCGTGGGAGTGAGCTTCAACCCTACTGGGCTTCTCTTGGAGATGTTAATGCACCACAATCTTTCCAAGGTCAAGGTCACTGTGGGGTGCTGTTCCCACCGTGTCAGGCGTCCCTCCCTGCCCATTCTTGCAACTGAAATCTCTGCATCCTGCAGATTCCAGCTGTAACATCATTTGCTCAGGAACACCTTCCCTGACCGGTGGGAATCAGGTTCCAGCCCCCTACTGAAATCTTTTTCATTCAATCTCTTAATTCATGGAACTTAACCGCTTCTGTGATATTTATTTGTGGAGTCATCCGTTGAGTGTTTCTGTCTCCCACCTGCTTGTAGAGTCCCAAGAGGAGGGAGGGGAGTGTGTATTACTCAGTTTCCTGCATCTAGCACCCTACATTCTACCACGTGGTAGAAGCCAATTTTTATTTTAGGGACTTCCCTGGCAGTTCGGGGGTTAAGACTTCTCCTCCCAGTGCAGGGGGTGTGCCTTCGAACCCTGGTTGGGAGCTGAGATCCCACAGGCCCCCTGGCCAAAAACCAAAACATAAAACCGAGGCAATATTGTAACAAATTCAATAAAGACTTTAAAAAATCGTCCACATTTTGGACAAAAACCCAAATATTTGTTTAAAGACATGTTCTTCCATTTAAAGGACTTCCCTGGTAGCTCAGCTGGTAAAGAATCCAGCTGTAGTACAAGAGACCCTGGCTCAATCCCTGGCTTGGGAAGATTCCCCGGAGAAGGGAATGGCTACCCATTCCAGTATTCTGGCCTGGAGAATTCCACGAGGTCGCAGAGAGTCAGACACAACTGAGCGACTTTCTTCCATTTAAATGTCATCTGTCCCTTTGGCCCTAGGGGTAGTGATGGCTCTGAGGTCACTGGTCCCAGGGTTAGTCAGTCGCTTGTTCTTCCCACATGCTTTGCTCACATGTCCTCAGATTCCCCTCATGTCAGGGTATCACTTGTTTCCTACCGGAACTCTGATACAGGTGAGAATTAGACAGGCGAAAAATAAGATAAAATGAGTGGTTCAGATAAAAATAAATTAGTGGTTTTAGAAGCATAGACAGAATTCAATGCTCTTAACCATTTTAATCTTTTCATTTAAATTACTAAACACTACAGTGGCTAAGAATTTACTGGAAAATTAAACATGTATTTGAAGAGTGAACGAATACCAAGCCAGATTACAGCATATTAGAGGGAGAAAAGCACAATTCAGTCCTTGGCAAACAGGCTCCAACTTCGATAAACCAGATAAGGGGATCCAGATGTTCAAGCACATACTGGCTCCTACTATAAACCCCCTGTGGATCAGGAGGAGGGCTTTTTAAAAATTATAAAGCAAATTCAACTTGTTTTCCTCAAGACAGAAACAATCTTTCCCCAGTTTTTGAAGGCTAGAAATCTGAAACCAAGGTGACTGCAGAGCCATGCTCTCTTTGAAGGCTCTTCTCTCACCCAGCTTCTGCTGGTTGCTGGCCACCCTCAGCTTTCCTTGGTTTGTAGCTGCATCACTCCAGTCTCTGCCTTTGTTGTCACTGGGCCTCCTTCACTTTGGGTGTGTCTATGTGTCTCCAAAACTCTCTCTCCTTATAAGAACCACAGTCACTGGAGTTAGGGGCCACCTAACCCAGTATGACCTCCTCTAAATATCTGCAAAGATCGTATTTCCAAACAAGGTGTTGGGAGATTAGGACTTAAATACTTTTTTTTTTTTTTTTTTGCATGTGTGTGTTAAGTCGCTTCAGTCGTATCCGACTCTTTGTGACCCTGTGGACTGTAGCCCGCTAGGCTCCTCTGTCCATGGGGATTCTCCAGGCAAGAATACTGGAGTGGGTTGCCATGCCCTCCTCCAGGGGATCTTCCTGACCCAGGGACTGAACCCGAGTCTCATGTCTCATTATGTCTCTTGCATTAGCAGGCAGGTTCTTTACCACTAGCGCCACCTGGGAAGCCCAGATACATCTTTTAGGGGGGACAGTTCAACTCACAACACTTGTTAGCATATAAAACCAATTGTTTTCCTCCTTTCTCCTTCTGCTATTTTATATAAGGCATGCTGGTGGTTGTTTGGGTCTTTTCCCCCTCTCTCTCTTTTTATTGGCCAAACTAGTTACACATCTGTCAGTTTTGTTGGCAATTGTTAACTTCGCAATTTAATCTTTAGATTATAAAATATCCAGGTGGGATTGCAGCTGAACTAGAAGTAGAATAAATATCTCCAAGACACAGATGTGGTAGTGGATAGGATTTTGCACCTTCTGTTTTGGGGAAGAGGGTGGGGACATCGTCATCTTAATTGCAATAGTTGCACAGTAGAGGCAGATGAATGATGTTGCTACTGTTCTTATTATTTGGAAGTCTAATCATAGTGTGAAGGCTGCTAAGTAGCCAAAGGGCTAAACCATTTTGGTTACTTATGTGAAACTGATAGGAAATTGACTAAAGAGAGGAGAAGTCTTTTTTTTTTTTTTTTCCTGCTTCTGATGGCGCTTCTGAGGCAGGGCACTTCCAGCAAACCCTGTGGCAGAGTGTGCCTGCATTCATGGAGCTCCGATTGGCACGTGACTTTGGGCTCGTGGTTTCCTGCATCTTCTGTGTGAATATGGTTCCTGGCTGACTTCATTTATTCTTTCTCTAATGCTCTTCCTTTCTTTATATACACCCGAGTTTCTGATCTGTATGATTTTCCTTTTCTTTCTGAAGAATTCCTTTTAATGTTTCTTGCAAAGTAGGTCTACTTGTGACACATTGCCTTAATTTTTGTTTGTCTGAGAAAGACTTCACTTTTGAGGGATCATTTTATTGGACACAGAATTCTAAGTTGTTGGATTTTTCTATCAACACTTTCCACATTTCTCTCCATTCTTTTCTTCTTAGCATGACTTGAAGAGAAGTATAATTCTTGCTGTGTTTCTCTGTAGGTAGGGTGATCTTTGATGTTGTTTTGTCTTCATCTCAAGCTTCTTTCTAGAGTTTCTCTTTGTGTTTGATTTTCTGAAGTTTGACTATGATATGAAAGAGTGTAGATTTGGGGGTATTTATCTTAGTGTTTTCCAAGTTTCCTAGATCTGTGGTTTCATATCTCTTATTAATGTTGGAAAATTCTCAGCCATTACTACTTCAAATATTTCTTCAGTTATTTTCTCTCCTTATTCTCCTTCTGGATTCCCCTTATATGTATGGTATATCTTTTGTAGTTGTTCCACAGTTCTTGGATAGTCTGTTCTGTCTTTTTCTTTTTTCCTTTTTTCAATTCAGCTTTGAAAGCATTTATTGCAATATCTTCAAGCTCACTGATTATTTTCGTGGCCATGTCTAATTTACTGATGAGCCCATCAAAGACATGGGCATTCTTCATTTTTGTTAGGGCATTTTTTGTTGTTTTTTTTGGTCTCCTGTGCAGCTTGTGTGATCTTAGTCCCCAGACCAGGGATCGAACCCGTGCCCCCTGCATTGGAAGTGCAGATTCTTAACCCCTGGACCACAGGGGAAGTCCTCTTATTAGGGTATTTTTGATTTCTATAATTTCCTTTTGATTCTTTCTTAGCTGTTTACATTACCCATTTGTTCTTGCATGCTGTCTACCTTTTCCATTGAAGCCCTTACCATGTTAGTCAAAGTTATTTTTAAATCTCTGGTCTGAACATTCTCAAATCTCTGTCATATCTGAGTCTGGTTGTGTGGTTTGCTTTGTCTCTTCAGACCTTGTTTTTTGCCTTTTGCTATACCTTGTAATTTTTTGTTGAAAGCCAGACATGATGTGTGGGGTGAACAGAATGGAGGTAGATACAACTGTATCATGAGGTTTTGTGTTTAGTTGGCTGGGAGTTAGGCTTTGCTCACTCCTGTGATAGCTCTGGTGTCAGAGGCTGCAGCTTCCTCTGATCTCCTTATTTTTGTCTCCTCTGTTGTTTGGGGGTTTTCCTAGAGACTACTTAAATAGCCTCTGAGGCTTGCCGTTCTTCTCACTGCAATCCCCTGTTATTGTGCAGGAGCCCTGACTGTGGTGGTGTGGAACGTCTGTGGGGGGATGGAACGTGTTCTCTGGTCCTGTTATTACAGGTCTCAGTCTTCCAGTGAGCCTAAGTGGGTATTTCCCTTCCCCCGTGTCAAAGGCTAGACAGGACTGGAGTTGGGTATTTCCCTCCCCCTGGGTGTGTTATGACCTGGTAAAACCCCAGTCAGTAATACTTGGTTAAATAGTGTCCCTTGAGACTAGGCTTTAATGAAGGAACTGGATGCTCTGGGCAGATTTCAAAATGTTTGCTTACCCCCGCTAACCCTGCTGGAAGCATGTAAGGATTTTTTTTTTTTTCTTCCATTTTCACAGTGGGAACCTGGTAGGGCTCCTGGAGATAAAACTCAGGAAAGTGTGGGGGCCCCTATCCTAGCTTGAGAATTTTTAGTTCTCAAGCTAGGATAGATTGTTGTTGCTTGTTGTTGTTTACTTGCTAATTCATGTCCGACTCTTTTGCAATCCCATGAACTGTGGCCTGCCAGTCTCCTCTGTCCATGCGATTCTCCAGGCAAGAATACTGGAGTGGGTTGCCGTGGGCTTCCTCCAGGGAATCTTCCCAACCCAGGGATTGAACTCACATCTCCTGCATTGGCAGGCAGATTTTTTACCACTGAGCCACCTGGAAAGCTCAACAACAGCTAGGAAAGACTGAGCCTCCAGCAATTTATCAACCTGTTAAATAGAGACAATAATTCTTATTGTTCTGAGGATTTGGCAAGATAATAAAGAGTATAGAACAATCACTTATTCAAGCATTTATCACATTTCACTTGCAAAATTAATTTTAAAATAATCTATTTTGCATCTTATTTGGGTTCAAAAATGTAAAATATTTTAATGCATGCTACAATGTACTTAGGGGCTTCCCAGGTGGCTCAGTGGTAAAGAACCCACCTGCCAAGGCAGGAGACTCAGGTTCTATCTCTGGGTTGGGAAGATCCCATGGAGAAGGAAATGGCAATCCACTCTAGTATTCTTCCCTGGGAAATCCCATAGACAGAGGAACCTGGTGGGCTACAGTCCATGGGGTTGCAAAAAAGCCAGACATGACTTAGTGGCTAAACAACAGTGTACTTGCCCTTTGGTAATTTTTCTTGGGGGCATGAGACAGCATTAGTGTTTTAACTGGCTTGCCAGCTTTTATTGCCTTTCCATCTCTTTATGTGATCAAGGATATGCTCTGTCTTCTACTTATGGAAAAACTCAGTCTTGAAGATTTGCTAAATGAAAAATGTCAGAGACCGAAGAAAAGTACATACCATCCACCCGAAACCATGAATAGTGTGGTAGAGAAATGCTGGTTCTTTCAGGGTTGGAATGCTCAAACCCTGCTGTGTTATTATTGCATCATTTCCATTCAAAGGCTAATAACAGTATTTTATGCAATATTTTTATGCAAAAATATACCACAAAAATTAAGCCAAAAAAGTTTTTGTTTATTCTAGAAGGTTAACACAGAGCTAGTTTTGGAATTTAATGCTTCCTGTTGTTGTTGTCATCAGTGGAGTTTCAGGGATTGAAAATTGTGTTTCACTGGGGCGGGACCATCTAACTACTGCAAGCTACTCTTCCTCGCCTGCAAACAGCAATGCTTTTGCTTGAGGGCTACAGAGACACACATTAAAGAAAGTAAATACTGAACTGGTAGGGTCCCTAGAGGCAAGTGAGCTCAATACTTTCATTTTACAGATGAGGAAACTGAGACCTGGAGAGGTTAATGATCTTGGCCAGTGTGAATGGAGGAGGGAAATAGAATAGAGATCTCATTCCAGTTCAGAGTACTTTTCATTAAATCAGACCTTTAAAAAACAAAAGCTGTGATTAAATACTTTGGTTAATTCAAAGCTAGTCTTTTCCCTAGTTGAACTGAATTAAGGATCTACAATTATAGCTGATTTTTTTTAACTGCTTCAAGTTTTATTAGAAAGCACTGACCCACATATGTTAAGACGAACATAGATCTCATTATTTTTTCTCACCATTTATCATCAGAGGAAGCTCAAAAAGTAAAGTGAAGTGCCTCCTGAACTTAAACACAAACTTGGCAACACTAAGAGTTCATATAAAACTGGTGAGACCGACTGTAAGAGTCACTTAGGAAAGAATATCTGAAAAACCACCAACACTATTTGAAGTACACTGGTACTTCAAGTACATGATGTACAATGAAGCACATAACTTCAAGGCCATGTGAGTAGAATGTGATTTTTCTAAGTTGATCAGTCATATTATACCATACAGGCTGGCCTGCTTAGGGTTTCTAAAAGGGAAAGTTAGAGTGTAAGCATCATGTTATCTAGTATTAGCCAAGGACCAAACCACTGGATCTGGGATTCATAAGCATCATGATCACTAGAGAGGGTACTCCAAGGTAAACCAAGGATGGTTTGTTCACCAGGCTTTCCCACGACCTAAATAAAGTTCTCTAAAGGATATCCAGCCACCCCCTTTTGTTCTGACTTTGTGCTCCCCAAACAGCTTTTTGGTTCTAAATGGACTTTTTTGATATTGAAAAGGAGGTGATCTCAATGATAAACTTTAAATTTTTAGCCATAAGAAAGGAATAGCTTCTATTGATGTTTAGTAACTAAGTCTTGTCCAACTCTTTTGCAATCCCGTGGACTGTAGCCTGCTAGGCTCCTCTATCCATGGGATTTCCCAGGCAAGAATACTGGAGAAGGTTGCCATTTCCTTCTCCAGGGGATCTTTTTGACCCAGGGATTGAATAGCTTCTATTACAACCTTTTACATTGATATTATTATTTATGCATCAGTCTCTTCTGAGGTTGGTTAATGAGAACCAGACCTCCTGAATCTGGGCACACTGAAAAAACTCAAATGTCCAGATACACAAAGTTGAAAACTAGAACTTAGACTGTCATTACTACATAGGGTATTTCCACTGATTGGGTACTCAGTGGCAGTTTTGTGTCTCCCTTCTTGAACTTCAAGCCTAGATTTGCACTATATTTCAAGTTGAAAGGGATAACTAAAAAAAGCAGAAGCACCCCACAGTTAGTCACCTGGCTGTAGCAATTCCAGAAGAAACTAGACAAAATGATTCCAACCTAGGCCTCCCTGGTGCTATCTTCTGGTTTTTATTACATTTTTTTTTTCTCCTCCAAAGATAGGATTAAATAAATAAGTGGAAATAAGTGAAAACCTCCTGGGTATTGAAATATGTTATGCAAATTCCACAATGTTTTTATTAGACAAAATAAATGTCTGTGACTGAGGCCTCCAGGTTTGTTCCAACAGCTAAACAGGCCTGGAAAAAAGCCATCTTTGGGGCAAAAATTAGACTATGACCAAGCACACAGAAAATTCTCCCTCGAAAAGGTTTCACTTTTTAATTTGTTTTTAGCTCTCCATAAAAATAGAGCCTTATGAGGAGACTTTTCAGAAGTCTTCAGTGAAAGTACAGGAACAAATTAGGCCCATATACCCTAACACTGGAGAATTGGAACATGAAAAAGTTACTTTTTTTCCCCTTTGGGGAATGTTCTTTTATCATTTTCTATTTTAGGTTATGTAACACTATTATCTATCTGCACTAAATGCTAGAAGTAGTTTATTTTATCTGCAATTTACCAAATGTAAAATAGTAGAATACTATTTATGTTTAGCATAGAATTAGAAGAAGGATTCTCTTTTTAAATAATATTAGGGTTACGTGTCTCTTATTACTTTCACTATTTTCTCCCAAAGTAGAAACATATCCACTCACACACAGGTCACCTTAGTTCCAAATTATCAGAGCTGTTTACTCAATATGATTCATAACTATTGGGATCAACCAGAAATGAAGTACACCTGAAAAAGACTAAAGCATTGAAGTTATACAAAAGATTGGTGCAGTTGGCACAGTGGAAAGACCTCTCAAAGCTAGAATCTAATTGTGTCACTTTCAAGTCCAAGATTTCCATTTATCCATTTATCCAATTGTCCAACTGACTTTGGACAATTCTTTAAAACTCTCTGGGCACCATTTTCCTCATGAGCAATACGGTATTAAGAGTTCCCTCCTGTCTCACAAAGTTATTGTGAGACTCAAATGTACGAATGTTCTAAAGGTCATAGTAAACTATGACTAGAGGGCATTATTTAACTTAAACACAAAAACCAACCCTACAGTTTATTGAACACCTACTAAGTTCCAGGCATTGTAATAGGCAATTTGTCTACATTTGTTCAGCACAACAATTCCAGGAGGCAAGAACTGTTATGCACATGTAAGGACAGAGCTGTCACTCACATGGCCCACGCTTTTCTTGGCCTTCTAATCCTAGTAACTCCATTTCAGTCCTCCAATCTCAGCTCTAGGGCCATGGGGTTTCTGGAAAGAAACACCAGGCACCTTGAACTTGGCTTTATCTCCTCTGCTGTGTAGCGCTGTATACGTGGCTGCTTGGCACAGCCCTAGGATGAAAAGTTTGAGCCAATCTTTAACTTTCTTCTCCCACTTCTCTCACATGTGCTAGACGATGGAAAAACAGATTGTGACCCTTTTGTTAAAACAAAGTAAAACCTGAAATGATGATACTATCCTTCCAGGCAGTGACCTATGATATGGAAAGTCCTTTGGGTGCCCTCAAATTCTGTCCTATCCCCACCCCCCACCCCCGTCCCCTCTCACAGGTGTTTCTCTTTCCCTCAGCTTGCCCTTTTTCCTTGCAGAGCCTGCTCCTAACCCATCAGTACAGGGCTTGCTTTTAGCTCCTGTTCTGAAATATTTATGATCTAGCAGCCAAGTCGGAATATGGGATAGAGTTTGTTCTGGTGTTCTCTTGTCCATATCGATTGGATCAAAGGGAGATCCATCTGGAACCCACTTAGAGTCCTTCCAGATGGTAAGCCTGCTTCCAGATGGTATATTTAGTAGGAGAGAGAGAAATCTCTGAACATAAACACCACAGCACCAGGGAAAGTCCTGTGACCTTATTTCTTTCAGGGTTTTTCAGGACTTGGAATGATTTTGCTTGTCTTAAATTTTCACAGGAATTATTTCCTCTGCCTGAACCTCAAGCTGAAATTAGGGGCCTTTGGAGAATTATGGTGTTACTGATAGCCAAATACTGACCACCCAAACCACAATTGTGGATTGTGGCTTGATTCTTCTTATTTTAAAAGTTGAGATGAATTTACAAGGCTGTTGTCAAATTTCTCAAGGAGTTCAGGGACCTTCATTGTCAAAGTGCCATCTACTGGATGCAAGCTCCTGTTTGGCTAATCCTGAAAAGCAGAAGACTTACAGCAAACCTGAACTGCCCCCAGTGCATCTTCATCTTAAAAAATGATAACTTCCACTCGCAAGATGCCTGACCCTCATAAAGATTGCAGGTTTGGCTCTCAGAAGAGGCAAAGTGGTGAGCTTTCCTATGAACAAGGAGTGAACCCTGGACCTGAGGAACATGGTCTCCTAAGCAAGCAATTTTATTTATTTATTTGCATTTTCCTCATTAAAATATTTTTTAAATTTATTTCATTTATTTTTTAATTGGAGGAAAAGCCAGCAACTTTGGAAAGGACACAGCTGTCACCCTTCTAAATGTGCTTTGCCCCAGACTTGCCAATGGATGGCCTTGTATGCTCTAGATACTTTGATTCATTCAACAAAGAAACAACTATTCAGTCATTCGTTCACTCAATTTATTGAGGACCTACTATGTGACAGGCCCTGGGTTTGGATGGTGATGGGAAGGAAACTGCTGGCAGAGCCTGGATCATCCCCACTGTTGCTGGCCGGGTACCTTTCCTATTTTGACTCTAGGATGAACTTCCTGGCAGTGTGCGTGGACAAACCCCTCTGCACTGCTCTTTCTCAGCACACATCCCTGGGACAGTGGGAGTTTCAGGGTGGAATCAGCACTTCTACCCTGAACTTATCCTTGTTCTCTACAACCCCCCGCAGGAGTCACTGAGGAGCAACCCCACCTGATTCGGTAAACCATGTGCGCGTGCTCACAGGCCCCTGGCTTTCAACCCAGCAACAAAAGGTCTTGACCGCGACAAAAGTTCTTATGGAGATGAACCCACACACCACACACGGGATAGTAAGCCAGTCTCACTCTCCCTTGTTTTCTCCTAGCTGGTCGGCAGGAGATTGCAGACATTTTTCTGCAGCCCAGCTGCCCATTGCCATGTGGTCAGAGAGGAGTGACAAGTGGGGGGTTCCTATGGACTGACCCACACTCCCTACTGAAAGGCCACTCAGCATTCCTGTGGATTTTAATTGCAGTGTAGGGGTCTGCCGTCCTTAGGAATGCAGATTCCCTAAATTAGAAATTGTGGTGACTGAGCTAGGCCTGAAGTTTACATTTGCAATATCAATGAAGATAAGGTTTGCATAGCAAACCAAAGGAATTCATTTATAGCTGCTGCTGCTGCTAAGTCGATTCAGTCGTGTCTGACTCTGTGCGACCGCATAGAGGGCAGCCCACCAGGCTCCCTCATCCCTGGGATTCTCCAGGTAAGAACACTGGAGTGGGTTGCCATTTCTTTCTCCAAAGCATGAAAGGGAAAGTGAAAGTGAAGGCGCTCAGTCGTGTCTGACTCGTAGCGACCCCGTGGACTGCAGCCTACCAGGCTCCTCCATCCATGGGATTTCCCAGTCAAGAGTACTGGAGTGGGCTGCCATTGCCTTCTCCGCTCCTTTATAGAATTTTTCTTTTTTGCTTTTGACCGCGCAATGCTACATGCAGGATCTTAGCTCCTTCCGTGACCAGGGATTGAACCTGCACTCCCTGTGTTGGAAAGGTGGAGTCTTAACCACTAGACCACCAGGGAAGTCCCAGAATTCTTTTGACACCTTGCAGAAAACGGAACAACAACCACACCTCCACGACTGGGGGCCAGAGACTGCAGATTAACGATGACATTGATTAAGAGAATAAATGGTTTGCCGGTACCCTGGGACTCTCTATAAACACCTACTCAGGTGTGAGGCACTGCATGTAATTTATATCTGTTTCTAAGAAAACATCTCATAGGAACACTGGGTTAAAGGCCCACTTTTTAATTTTCTAAAAGGGCTAGATTTGACAGACTGATTGCAATAAAGTTCTGCTCTTCACTAATTCAGATGGGCTTCCACCTCGTTCTCCTGAAATTGAAGAAATTGTACGGCAGTCAAAGAGAATCATTTAGAAGGTGTTTTGAGGTCATTTAGCCTCTAGGCAGAGCTGTTCCAAAAACTATTTTAGACCTATGGTGGCTTCTATTGTTATCCTGCTATCCGTAAATCATGACTATTAAATGATGCCACCCCTCTGTAGATCATGTTTTATTTTTGCCAAGTGCTTTAACCCTCATTTTAACTATACTGAAACCAGTCCTAAAATGGTTACTTCCTGCTCTCTAGTAGGGAAACTGAGGCACAGTGAGGACCTCTCACTGGCTTCATGCCTCAGAATCTGCTTGTTTTAAGATAGGAAGAGAATTCTTGCCTCTTACCTTCCAGCTCTTTGTGTAAGCAATCCCCCAGTTTCCTCAATTTTAACTGCCTGTTGAAGGAAGCTTCAGTGTGTGTCTCTTTCAGGTTTGAACTCTTGGGGCTATGTTTTCTAGCCTCCAGAGAATGCCCTGGTTCCCAAAGTAGTCAGAACACCGTCATCTCCTGCAGATGTGTCCCTCCTGCAGGGAGGAGTAGGGAAGGGCAGGAAGGGGTTAAACAAAGGCAGGAGGGAAGCAGGGAGCACTGCCTCTCAGTTATCCTTCCCAGGCATTAGCTGGCCATTCAGAACCAGGGCAAACCTGCCCTTAGCCATCACGTCAACAGATGCCAGGTGCTGGTCCAGAAACCGTAAAGCTAGTTTCGTTGAATGCTGGTTCAATGGACAATATGCTGAGCATCATCCTGTTTCATCTTCACATCAACCATGGGAGCTGGGAATATTACTATTATATTTTCATAGTGTAGACAAGGAACCCAAAGAATAAGGGGGGGAAGTCATGTGCTTAAGCTCATGGGATCCATGAGCCTGTCTGACTCCGGAGCCAACTCTTAACTGAATCACCTCTTCCAAGAGCTTGGGCAGGGGAGCAGGAACAACATGGCAGAAGTTTCAGGTCTCATGCTCCGTGTGCCCAGAGATAGGAGATGCCCGTCCATTGTTGACTTGGAGGTGTCAAAAATTTTTAACAGCTCCGAGTCAACAATGGACAATAGACAAAGCTTTATAAAGGCAGTGCTGTGGTTTGCTGGGATCTCTGTCACTGCTTTTTGGGTTTTTTTTTAATAACACCTATTTTCTGGAGGGGCTTCCCTGGTGGCTCAGATGGTAAAGAATCTGCCTGCAATGCAGAAGACCCAGGTTTAATCCCTCGGTTGGGAAGATCCCCTAGAGGAGGGCATGGCAACACACTCCAGTATTCTTGCTTGGAGAATCCCATGGACAGAGGAGCCTTGTGGGGCTACAGTTCATGGGTCACAAAAGAGTCGGACACAATTGAGCAACTAACACACATACATTTGCCAGAGAGCCTGAAACCCTTGGATGGAAACGGTCTGTCATTCCTAGGAACTCTTTTGTCATGTCTATTGGCAGAACTTCAAACTGTGCATTTCAGAGTCTGATTAGGTATGCCAAAGTCCACTGTTTAAAGGAATGAAAAACGCTTCCCTCTTGAGTTATTCATTCACTCAGAAATTCATCACAATGTGAGCAGCAAGTGTGTGCCAGACGTGATGCTGAGCAGCAGGATATCAAGGTGAACACGATGGGGTTTGGTCCCTCTCTTGTGGAGTCTATAACCTGAGTCGGGGTTGGGGAACTCTAGCTGTGGACCAAATCTGGCCCACTGCTTGGTTTTGTAAATAAAGTTTTATTGGAACACAGTCATGCTCATCGATTTACATATTGCCTGTGGCTGCTTCTACCATGACAGTAGAGTAGTGTACTTGTGACAGAGACCGCAGGGCCTGCAGAGTCTAAAATAATGACCATCTGGCCCTTTACAGAAAAAGTTTGCCAACTCTTGTCCTACGATAACATTTAATTGTCAAGTCTGCATTTTTTTTTCTTTTGGACTGAACATGTATTAAACCCCTAACTGATCATCCATGATCGTTCCTGACTAGCAAAGTTACTTCCTATGAAGAAAAGTGGTCATCACTAAGGAACTCAGAAATGCTGAGAAAAATGTAAAATTATAATAATAGAGCAACCCTCAACATTTCCTTAGCATTTGTCACTTGCCAGTCAGAGTTCTCATTCCTAGCACTGCACATATATTCACTCAATTTGTTCTTGTGATAATTCTATGCAGGAAGCATGGTCATTATCCCCATTTTACAGATGAGGGTTGGTTAAGTAATCTGACTGAAGTTCAAGGCTGAGCTGGGTTTAAGCAGAGGCAAGCTGGCACACGCTCTAAATGAGGACATGCTGAGGGATGGAGGTGGTGCCCAAGTGGGCTGGAGCAGAGAAGGGAACCCTCTCCCTCCACAGCCCCGGAAGTGGCAGGCCAGTGCTGGCCTGGTGACTATGAGACCTATTTTTAGCCCTAAGAAAACCCTCATCCAAGGGAGGATGAGTCTCTCTGTCGCTTTCTATAGTCAGACACTCTCTGATTAGAGGAGGATGAGCTCTGAGCTTCACTGTAATTAAAGCGCTTCTTGGATTCAAATGCGTCTAATGCCTCTGCTAATGCTGATCTGTGGAGGATGCCTTGAAACTCAGTGGGAAAAAAAATACAGAAGCATTGATTGTCAGAAAGAGGAAACAGTGAGGAGCCCCCTCGTAGTTTATTCCTGTATCGCTTTCTTGGGGATTCCCAAGATCCTAACTGGCATGCTCTTCCTTTCCTTCTGATACTCTCTGTGTTCCTTCTCCCCACACCCAGAATATCCTCGTCCCTCCCTAACAAGTTTCTTCCTAAAATCTGGAGACCTCTCCTGGGGTTCTTGCTACACACTGGGAGTGCAAAAGGCATCCTCCCATAGCTGGGTAGGGGACAGTAGTTTACTGAGCTCAGGAAGCATTCATAACAGAGTTGAAAATTCTGTGTTCCTTATATATCTTCAAAATTATTATGAAAGTATAACCCCTGGGGTTATTCAGACTTTCTTTCTGAACATGACATTAGTGGATGACAGTCTAGGAAGCTTTGTTCATGTTGTGGTTGTCCATAAAGAATCACTGGTGCCATTTCACAGGACCCTGTAGAAATGTAAGTTGCCATAAGAATGTGTAGATGGGGATGGGGGTCTAGTGGTTAAGACTCCATGTGCCCAATGCAGGGAGCCTGAATTCAATTCCTGGTCAGGGAACTAGATCCTGCATGCTGCAACTAAGATCCGTTGCAGTCAAAAATTAAAAAACAAAACAAAACAAAACATGTAGATGATCTTTTCTGGATCTCCCATGCACTGGAGCAATTGGAAAGTGGATGGATACTTGATTGATCTGGGAAATCAGAGACATGCCCACATAGGGCTTCCTCTGTCCTGGGAGTTTACACAGCCACAGTTCCACAGGTCCGTATAATGGGACACTCATCCAATAAGTCTTCTAAGTTATACCTTATTTCAGACATCAGCCTGAATTCACTCTCAACCCTGATACAGACGTAAGTATAACAAGCAAATGTATATAGTCTCTGAAATATGCATAAAATTACAAAAAAAAAAATTAAAGGTACCTACTTTTAGGTCTGACAAGCTATTCCCTCCATAGAATTATGTACCGCAGTTCCCACTGCTCTGTAAAATCTTTGGGAGGCCATGCATATCGTATGCACACCCTACCAGCAGGCATTCCTAGAACATTTAAATAGCCTGTCTCTATAGAATTAGCTTGACAGCCAGCATTGGACAAGCTAGGAGATAATTATGTCTTCCGTAAAATGAAGTTCTGTTTTGAGGAGGGAAGATGGCCAAGATGCCAGGTACATTTTTCTTTTTTTTTGTATCTTGGCCATCTCATGCCAAGACACATTCCAAGCCACCCTTTGGCTCATGTTTCTCTCTTTCCTGAAATGACTTTATTCTCCCGGCGTTCACTAGTAACTATCATGATGAAAATATAGATTTCATTTATCTCCAGGATTTTATTTGGGACACTCTTTGGGGCTCTTACATAACCTATTTGAAAAGAAATTTGTAAAACATAATGATCTAGTCATCTGCTTTTCTTTTTTAGCTCAAATAATCAAATTAGCAGGTAGAAAAGACTGGAGTGCTCTGTTTTAAATTTGTGCCAAATTAATTCAAAGTTAACATATTTTTGAAAGGGTTATCTAAATAATCTCTAATGGCTCTTGAGTGTATGTGTTAGTTGCTCAGTTGTGTCTGACTCTTTGGGAACCCATAGACCAGCCTGCTAGGTTCCTCAGTCCATGGGATTCTCCAGGCAAGAATACTGGAGTGGGTAGCCATTCCCTTTTCTAGATGATCATTCCGACTCATTGAACCTGTGTCTCCTGCACTGCAGGCAGATTCTTTACTGTCTGAGCCAGTAGGGAAACCCAAATGGCTCTTGCTTAGCCCTATTTCCGATCCCACTTATGTAGTCAGTCTTTGAGAAACTAAGGAACTAGTAAATAAGAAGGTAAGGAAAAAAAGCAGGAGGGAAAAGGGAATCAGTAAATTAAATTCATGTCTTTTGTGTGGTAACAGTCATTTTATATCAATTTCAGAAAAAAAGACATTATTTGGAAGCAATAGGAGGCCAGCCCCAGTTATATCTTCTGGTATCATAGCTATCATGAAGTGCTACCATGCACAGTTGTTCAGTTCCAGCACTGCAAAACTGAAGAAAGCACCATTCCTATTTTGATCTGTATGTATGGACCTGATGACTGACATTTCTTCTCTGGCACTGAACCTTGGCTTCCTACCTTCCCTCCCTAGCTGTAGTCTGTCCACAGTCTGCAAAGTGAGCCCTTTTTCAGCCACTGTAGTCATCAGCCCAGGCTGGCACAGTCTGCTTCCTGAAGGTCCATCCATACAATCAACTGTTCTCCTAGGTTTGCCCCATTCTGAAGACAGAAACTTGGAAACTAGCTGTCTTCTTGGCAATGCCTAGTGACTTCCTGGTGCAGCCCTGGCTCCCAGCCAGAACTCTGGGTCATCAAGGAATTTACTGCTTATATTTTTACTTCCAGTCATACCCTTAAACCCCTGCCCCAGGCTTCGTGTCTACCTAGTTCAACTTTGTCCCTGGTATGTCTGGAAACAGGAAAACGTTTCCCAGACTTCTCCCCTATTTACAAGGCAGAGGAAGGGAAAAGAGAAAAGAAGAAAACACTGGAGTTATCCCCCAGAGATCCAAGTCTGTCCCATTCTAGTCCATCCTGTCAAGTGCTGATCTGGCCCTTAACATAATTTTCATCATGGAACCTGCAGACAGCTACAGAGTCTTTTATATACATATATGTATATAATTTTATTTGTTTATTTTTTGCTGTGCTGAGTCTTTGTTGCTGCGAGGGCTTTTTCTCTAGTGTGGTAAGTAGGGGCTACTCTCCAGTTGCGGTGTGTGGGCTTGTCATTGTGGTGGCCTCTCTTGTTGCCAAGCATAGGCTCTAAGGTGTGCAGGTTTTAGTAGCTGTGGCACACAGGCTCAGCAGTTGTGGTTCCCCGGCTTTGGAGCACAGGCTCAATAGCTGTGGCACACGGGCTTAGTTGCTCTGCAGCATAGGGGATCGAACCTGTGTCTCCTACATTAGCAGGCAGATTCTTTACCACTGAGCCACCAAGGAAGGCCCTACAGAGTCTTTTATTTTGATACCAAAATGTTTTGAAATGGTCCTTTCATCAAAATCCGTTTACATCTTCCTCCGAGATCTTAAGAAGGCTTGTTTCAGTCACCAATGGAGAAATACCAAGTGCTGCTTGTCCTACATATTTGATTCAGCTAAATATATTCCACGGCCACCTCTAGAAGGTTTACTTTGTCTTCTGGAGCATTAGCTAGCTGGCTCTTCATCACACCAGCCTCTTCTGATTCTTTCCTTTTCTCTCACTCTTTTTTTGTTTCAAGGACTCATTTTCTCTAGAGATGAAAGGGACCTCAAGAAATCATCTAATTCAGCACCTTGCATTGAGATAAAAAAGATAGGGTTATCCCCATTTTGCAGAAGAGGAACCAGAGGAAAAAACAGGCTTCAAGGCACAGAAACATAGATGCCATAAGTCATGGCTATGAATTAGCATCATCTGAGGACCAAGCTTTCAGAACAATTAGATTAGGATCTCCAAGGATGGTGTTTAAGTGTAACCTGCATCAGAATCCCCTGGAGTGTTGGTTGAAGAACAGATTGCTGGGCCGCCTTAGAGTTTCTGATCCAAAACCAAAGAACTTGCACATATCACTGGATGAGGGGATGCTGATGCTGCACGTTCTTGTCCGACTGTGGGAACCCCTGGCTCTGGGAAGCCCCATTATGGGTAAGTTAGCAAAGGAGACCCTGGCTTGGAGGTGAATCCGTGATTTCCTGGCCACTTCAAAATGCTCCACCCAGTTCCTGGACAGTGGGACCCAGGAACTCTGGCCCACGTGAAGTCCCAACCTCGTGTCTCCCAGAAGTTGACAGGAAGTACTGGATCAGAGGATTCTCTGTCTCCATCAGCACCTTCTTCCTTGTCTTTGGTCTCAGCATCATCCTTTGTCTTATCCCCATGACCTCAGGGCCCTGCCATACTTCTGACATCTGGGTCATTGTGTGTCCAAGGCCCTCCCTCTGACCCCAAAGAGTCTTTCCTTGGGCTGCACACCATCCTACCGAAACCTAATGCACAGCTCCTTCACACCCCCGTGACTTGGTGTCCCGCGTGCAGGGGGCGAGTCAGTCTCTCAGCCCCTTCCCATTGCTTCTTCTTACTCTGTAACGTGTCTTGAGAACATTCCCTGGCCAGTTGCTAGACCTTTTTTGCTCAATATGCTTTCTTATGCAGCAGCCTAAGAAACTGGTCATTTCTGCTTCAAATGTCCACATTCTTAATGGCTCATTAACTACATCTTTTTTAGTCCATTTGCAGAGCAGAGCTGATTAACATACTTAATGCATTCACCTGTTTGCCAAACATTTATTGATTAACTAATATGTGGTTAGCACTATCCTAGATTTAATGACAGGGAAAGAAATGGGACACACTTCTTTCCCGTGATGAGTCAGAGGGGAGACAGGCTTATAATAGGAATCTTAGTTCAGGGTAATGGGTACAAAAATAGAACCACATGCCAGACTGAGGGGTTTATCGGGGCAGAGGATGCAATTGAACTCCAGGCTCCAGCTGGGGTTGGCAGGTCCTCCATTCTCCTGGGACCTGGGCTTGCAGGTTTCTAATCATGACTGTTTGGCAACACAAGGTTGACTTATCTATGTAGGAACAACAGCACGTATGTACGAGAGACAAATGTGAAGACCCAACCTTGTGTCTCCCACAAGTTGTAAATCAACTACATTTCAACTTTAAAAAAGAAAAGAAAAGAAAAGAAAAAACAAACCCCTGCCAAGTGCCCAGGGCCGAGGGAAAGTGGCTTGGGGAGTGGACGTTGAGAGCGCTGGGGGTGTGGTGCTCACCGAGTGTGAGAACACTAAGGGCAATCCTGAGCGGCATGCAGTCCAGTGCAAAGAGATGAGAATGACTCACAGAACAATCCTGTCATTATTCTCCCATAGTTTACTGACCCTTTCTGGGATCCAAGGTGCTTCCTTCTATGCCGTGGATGTGATTAAGTAGAAATTTTTGTAAATAGAATCTTTTGAAAAATATGTCTGGGCGGTTGCTATTTAAAGGCAAACGATTGCAGATCTTTATCTAAAAGGAGGACTTCTCTGGCAAGATGAATAATCACCTCCTATTCTACCTGTTTCTAAAGACTGAATTAAAACAATTTTTTTTGAAGAGCGGTACAGTGCTTCAGCAACATTGCTCAGTGGACAAAATCTCTCTTGAGTACTTTTCCACTTGCTCTAACTTGCTGGGGGAAACTCTATATCTTCATCTTCCTGCCTGTTTATGAGCACTCTAGTTTTATTCTTACCGTCAGGCCCCTTCTGAACTGTACACTCTTGTGAAAAAAGCTGCCTGTTCTTTATCTCTGTCAGTCTGCTTACTCTTTGCAAATATGATGAATGTTAGTGGAGTAAATTCTTGGGAGAACATTTGATAAAGGTTTGGGGGGAACTGGTACCTTAACCCAAATGAATATTTGTAATGATCTAATGGAAATGAAGGAGGTACTTTGGGTTTATATGGTTTTCCAATAGCTCCTCACACTGTACATGAGTTGAGAAAATTCTAAATGCAAATCTTTATATGTACTCTAAGTTCCACCATGAAAGAGATTCAGAGAAGAGCAAAAAGGAAAAAAAAAAAAAAGCCCTTTGTACTGGAAAAATGATTTAAGGAAAAAAGTGAAAAGAATTGGTACTCTTCAAGGTGGGGAAGAGGTTAGAGAGGAATGATTAACAGTAGCTTAAAATATGTCCAATAGAAATATACACAAGCTGCATAAGTAACTTTAAATTTCCTAGTAGCCACATTAAATAATGTAAAAGGAAATAGGTAAAAACAATTTGAATAATATATTTTATTTAACCTGATATATCTAAATGTAATTATTTCAGTATGTAAGCAATACAAAATTATTTTAATGAAATATTTTATGTTCTTTACGTTAAGTCTCAGAAACCCAGTATGTATTTTACAATGTGAAGCCTTCCAGTGTGAACAAACCACATATCCTGGGTTCATTGGTCAGATGTGGCTAAAGCAGCAGCATAATGGACAGTGCCAGTCCAGACCCTAAACGAGGCTGCTGAGAAGGCCTGGGTGGCTGTTCAGAGCATCCATGAGGAAGAAACAAGAAGGAATTAAGCTGGGCAGATGAAGTCCGTTATACAAATATGGGGGCCTGGGTGCCACCATTTTTAAGATTCTGACCTCATTGGTCTGGGGTTGGGCCTAGGCCTTAGGAACAAATGGGATTTTTGAAAACTCCCCAGGTGATTCTAATGTGTAGCTGAGGCTCAGACCCACTGGGTTAGAGGAGGCATGTTCCCAAAGGGAGAGAACACCCACATTAACATGAAAGCTTTAGGGGCAGGGGGTTCATCATCTCTTGTGTCCAGATTTAAGAACTGGAAGGAAACATCAATGTCTCAGAGTCTTCCATCTTGTTTTACAAATGATGGAAGGCCAGTATTGGATATTACTGTTTGATGTTTATGGATGATTTTGTTTGCTTGCTTGTTTTTTTTTTTTACATCAACTCCTCCTCCCCCCTTTTCCTTTTTAAACCTAGAAGAGATTTCTCAAACTCATTTCTGTCTGAGTTGAACTTGGGAGTATGTGCTGATGATTCCCAAAGCCCCATCCCGTCCTGAGAGGCCATGGTTATCTTCTCCTAGACTGCCTCCAGGAAGCTTTACACACCAGTGCCACTGGGTCCACAGGATGAGCTAAGTCCCCAACTTCAAGCTGCTTGTGGGAGGATCTCTGTCCATTTCCTGACTGCCATCTTCCTTCCTATTTCCCTGAGACAGAGAAGGGTTTAGATCTGTGGGTGTGATTTATAACCCACATATGCAGAACCAGTGCCTTTCCTCAAGTTCTTGCTAACATAATGGGCAATTTCTGCCAGCAACCTAAATATTTAGAAATAAGAAGACATATTCTACTGCCCAATAAGAGCAGCTTTTAATGAAGGTCATATGTGGGGTCTAATATGTTGGACAGAATCCTCTGTATAGTTGCCCTATAAATGTCATCGTGTCGGGAGAATTGAGTACATAGGGTGCTGTCGCCCCAGAGAGGATGGCAGGATCGGTGCTGAAAACAGACTTTGTCAGGAGCTCGAATAACCACCTTCAATGCCCCACTCATACAACAGTAAATCACTCCCTCACAGGTTCTTGTTTCTAAAAGTGGGTCATCTTCACTGCTCGCCTTTCAGTTTCTGGAAAATGTCTATTGTCTTCTATCCTTTTGTTTAGCAGCTCCGGCCAAAAAGAATGAAATAGGCAGAGACTAGCCACTTAGGTCATCGAAAGAGTAAGCTGGAATTTTGCCCTTTGTTCCTTAAGGCTTTGCAACTGATTTGTATGGGATCAGGTTTATACCAGGAGGGCATAAGACTAGATTGTTATTTAGCTTATTATTCTCTGGTTCTAATAGATCTATAAACCAAGATTCTTAAGAATCTTCTTCAAATTCCTTTAAAAACACACACACACACACACACACACACACACACACACAGAGTAATGTCTATTTGGGGCCCCTTTCTGAGGATCTCAGGGGAAGTTCGGTGGTGATAAATGCTGGAACCCTGGAACAGAACAAATTGGTCTCACAAGCAGTCGGTGACAGCCTTTCTGAATACAGCTGCTTTCTTCATTAGAAAACTAAAAATAGCCCCAATCATTGCAGGCTGATTTCACTTTAAGCCTTCCGCCGCATCCATTTGTCTGTTTCATTCAGGGTTTCTGCATGTCTATGACACGGTGATACTATTTCAGATGAAAAGTGCATTGAAAAAATGTTTGCTTTCCCTCCCCCATGTTCACTCCAGATGTCCCCAACTGTCCAACGCTGTTTGCTATTAGGAGAACTCACGGGAATCTTCTGGCATCCTTGCCATCTCCATCTGCTTCACTCATTTTTGGAAAAATAAACACCATCCACGTTGCAAACAAGAGTCTACAATTATTAGGGATTTTTTTTCAAGGAAATGTTCATTACATGTGTGATTTTCTATGGATAGCTCGTGAAATATTGAGTACAACTACCCTTTCCAGCTGATGTAGGATTTTACTAGATTCTCTACTCAGGCTTAGTTTGAGGAGACATTTTTCCCCCTCTGGGAGCTGGTGGACTCTGTGGCCGCTGGCAAAGCCAGCTTCTTTTCTAGCTTTCAGAGTGATTAGGAAGCCCTCTACGTGAGGCAGCCTATGTGAGTAGGTCAGTCTATGGCTACTGGGGAGAATGTAGGCTTAGAACCTGCCCTTCCCCATCCTGCCTCCCAAAGGAAGTTGGTTTTGCAATATGCGTGGAGGTGGTACCATGATGATAGCTAGGTGGGTACCTTGTGAGGTCTATAGCAGTCTGATTCTGTTATCTTCCCTTCTTTCAGCATCCAGGGTATTGAGGGAATGGAACATAAAAGAGGAAGAAACTGGGGGAAGAACAAAAGAAATCAACCAGGTGCTTAATACTCTCCATTTACAAAAGGTCCATTCAGAAACCAGGCATTCAAAGCTGTAACAGGAATCATTTATAATTAAAATATGGAAAATAAACCTCAACCCCTTAAATCCAATCACATTGTATATACCCTTGTATATATCAAAGTATGATTTTAATGGCTTTAATAGAACTGAAAATCCTAAAGATGAGAGCTAATGTTGCTATGGAAACTTACATGTCTTGACTGTAGAACTCTTAGTTTAAATTTGCAAACTTAGTATCACATTAGCTTTTTTTCACATTGGATTTCTGGTTGGTCTTTTAAAAAGATAAAAGGAGAAAAACTACATGTCATACTAGCACTTCTTGTTATACTCATAGCCAAAGAAGAGAGTGGTTCATCATCATTTGACACTTTTTTTTTTTTTTTTTCTGTCTGCACAGGGAAACCTCCATCAGGGAGCTTACATAAGGGCTATGCAGGGTGAAGATTTTGGAGTCAAGCATGATTAATTCAATGCCAACAGTTTCAAAATTTGAATGATTTCCTTTTCTCATAGAATTAGATATCCAAAGTCTGAATCAATAGCCGGGGGGAAGGGGGTGGGTGGTGTGAGTTTAAAATTCCAAATTTTACAGAGCTCAGATCCCTAGGAAGAGTAGAAAAAGCTCTGAATTCAGACCTCAGAGGCATGGTGATGCCCAAAGCCTGGGCTCATTTACTGTCAGCACACACGGCATTGGACGGTTGGGCCCCTCATGAGTAAAAGTGATATGAAAAGAATGCCATTTGGAGGACTGTGCAATGATCGTTTGGAAGGCTTGAAGCCCCTGTCCTCCTCTTTCTCCATCACCTCCTCCCTTACTGTCAGCCCATCCTCAGAGAGGGGGTGGGGGTGGTACCAGCAGAAGGTATGGCAAACTGGAAGCTTTGTAAGCTTTAGGGTCAGGTGGGCCTGGGTATAAAGTGAGCTCCACTGTAGGCTGGGTTATCTAACTTCTTGGATCCTCAGTGTTCTCACTAAATTGAGATAATGACACCTATGCCACATGGATGTTGTTAAAAAATGATTGAGATAACATGCCAGATACTGAGTACTTCACCTGGCACACAGTGGGCTCTCTATGAATATGTCTGCCTCCATTTGAAACGCATCATCTTTGGGGCCAGGAAGAGGCAAACTGTTGGGTTAGCCAAAGGGTTTGTGTGGGGTTTTCTATAAGACGCGATGGAAACCCCGAATGAACTTTTTGGCCAATCCAATAGATCCAGGCTATAGCTGCGGAGTCCTTGTGAAGTGGTCATAAACTCTTCTTCCATCTCTACTATCACGTGTTACTAGTACATAGTTTGATTGTTTTCACATAAATCAATCCATTTACCCTGAAACTCATGCACCTGGGCTCTGATGGCCTGGTTTTGGTCCCTATTCTATTCTCAGCCCTTGCATAAGAAATACCTGCTGGATGCAGGGGTGAGATGTACAGGTATGAGGCATGTGTAATTTGGGAGGGGGAGCTCTAATTTAAAAATTTTTTAAAATACACAAACACAGAATCTGGTTCAGGGCTGAGGAAGGAGCCCATGTGAGTGCTCTGAAATTAAAGCTTCGTGAGCATGACAGTAAATCTACCTTTGTCTGAGGAAGTGAACACACTATCCTGAGAACTACTAATGAACGATCACCTGCTTTTTTGTGACTTTGTACGGTGCTGGCACCTCGTTTTGGTCCTATGACAGTTCAATTTAGGTCTGTCACTTGGTATGCTGATTCATGATTAGAAATCATTATACCCACAAAGTATGTCCAAGTGGAGTGGGCTGGATATCTATGGGACCATATAGTGTCATGGGAAAGATTCAGAATGTGGCTTTTATCAATAACCTATATATCTGTCTGCTGGGGCTGCCATAACAAAATCCTACACACTGGGTGGCTCAAAAAGTAGAAATTTGTTTATCACAGTTGTGGAAGCTGGCAAGTCCAAGATCAAGAGATGAGACAATTTAATTTCTGGTGAGAGCTGCCTTCCCCACTTGTAGGTGGACTCTCCACTCACTGTGTCCCCACTTGTAGATGGGCTCTCCACTCACTGTGTCCTCACATGTCCTTTCTTCTGTGAATTCCCAGAAAGAAAAAAAGACAGAAAAACCTTGTCCTTTTCTATAACGCCACCAGTCCTAATGGATTAGGGCCCCACCCTTAGGACCTTATTTAAACTTAATTACCTTAAAAACCCTATTTCTAAATCCAATCACATTGGGTGGGAGTGTATGGGCTTCAGTGTATGGACTTTTCAGGGGACACAGTTCAGTCCATATCACTGATCGGGCGCTACTTCTGGCTTGCTCTCTGGCTCTTGAGGTCTCACCTCTTTCGGATTCAATACACTCAGATCTGAGGATAATGTTAGAGCAGGGTGGAGTAGAACAATGACCTCCAGGAAGTAGAACCAAACGGCACCCTGCACAGAGCAACTTTCCCAGCAGAGTGTTGAGAGACCAGGCATGTCCCAGAGAAATGATTTCCTTGACCCCTGACAAAGCTGTGTTTCCTTCCCTTTCCTGTTCTTTCTCTTTCATGTTTTATTCTTCTTTTTTCTTCCTTCCTTCCTGTTTTCCATTTCTTCCTTTCTCTCTCCGTTTTTAATAGTATACAGTCAGACACAGTGGTTCTTGGCCCTCTTAGTGATGGTTATCTGCTTTTGATTTTCCCAGAATGAAAGGTGTGACTTACGGGTAAGGAGTAGGGAAGCAGAGAGAACTTAATAGATGGGAAGAGGGTGGGAGGTCATGGTGGTGTTGGTATAAGACAGGAGAAACAAGTGTGTTACCCCACAGTAGGGACCAAAGAAGAATGACGGTGTGAAAACAGAATGGTAGGTGCAGACACAGAATGAGAAATACCCCCGGTGATAACTCTGGGTCTCAATCACCTCATCAGCCAATAAATAAATAAATAATGCTGGAGCAGAAAAGTCCCCAAGGTGCCCTCAATCTCTGCTATGCTGTACCTCTTTCTACCTTACCTTACTGGGAAATGGCATTGATAAATAAAACTCTTTGTGTGACTTGTAAGAAGATCATTATGTAAATTCAAAGTATTGCTCAAATTAATTCTAATGAGGTTCAAGGGGAAAAAACAAGTAACAACCAAAACTCTTTAATAAAGTGTTCTAAAAAGAAAAAAAGAATTATCGCCCACTTCTGCACTTCCTGCTTTTGGCAGGGACTCGAAGTGGAAATCTGAAAACACTGTGAGACAGTCTGTTCTCATGGTATTTCTAGCTGAGAACAGGAAGGAGGGGAAATCTCATATGAGTGAGAGAGCCTGTTTTTCAGTGATTAGCAGGCCAAAGAAGTTTCGCTGGGCAATCAAGCTTGACAGCACCTCTAAAAGTTCTACCTTTATGTGGTCAGCAGAGCAGATTTTGCCAGAAGCCCCACCCCAGTCACCAAGATACAACTCTCATCTGCCATTTTTGCTGAATGGCTATTCTCCCTGAGGCTGGTGTTACATGCTGGAGGCCCAGACAGGAGCTGTGTGGCCCCTATCCTTCTGAAGCGCAGAGCAAAGTTGGAAGGACAAGGTATTTATAAATGACAAATAATCACAATGCTAAGCAGCATATGCTGAGTGCTAACTGAGCCATGCAGACAATGCTAGGAAGGAGCCTTCCGCAGGCTGCACAGAATTCATTATTGGTTTGCATTTGCTCTCTACTTCACCACTGGGCTCTCATCACTCATCGCTGGTGTATTCTGCACCTTGAGGCATAAAATGTTTCTTAATTCCTTTAACTCTTTTGCTCATCTCAAGTCACAAAACACTGTCCTGTGTGTGAAGCTGATGAGTCACTGAGGCTGAATCCTGTTCACTTGAGGACATAATGGTTAATGCATATTGATTGGTTAGGCGTACTAGAACCAGAAAAATCCCAAAGTCTAGACTAGTTGCATTGTCCCTAGTTACCTGCCACAGGGGCACGTGCACTGGTGTCTAAGGCTGCAGCAGACACTCCAGGGAAACACCCTTGGTCACCATGACTCCAACCAAGTCTCATAAATCACGTGAGGCCTATTGCAAAGGCATCATCTTTACCACCAGGGTCACTTGAGGGCTCTCATGGAGGCGTGAGATTTCCCTGGCATTCCATCCCATCCCCAGAGAAGAACACGGGAATCCCCCATCTGAGAGCAAGTCTCTCACTTCCTGAGGGGCAAACTTCCCTGGAAACAGATAAAAATGACTTGATGTTCTCGTTGAAATAATGTAATGATGAAGATTATGTTCTGAACAAGGGACTAACAGTGTCTTGTTAAATTGACCATAACCATCATTACCATCTTTAATCAACTATTTATTTATACCTGGGTGATGTGCTTACATGGCGAATAGTAAAATGCTTATGAAAGTGCATGTAGATCAGACAGATACAGTTGGAGGTCATCACCTTGTATTTACTATAATGCTTTAACCTACGTGACTACTTTGTGCCCACACCAGGTGAAAGGCTGGAGGGATGTGTTGGTGGTCACATGGAAATCAGGGGTTTCCCTGGATTGATTTTTCTCTGGATCTTTGAGAAAACCTAGGATCGCTTCATGGGTTTTTATTTATTTTCTTTTGGGAATATGAAAATGAATTAGACACAGATTTGGCCATCAAAAGAGCATATATGATCCACTGAGTAAGGCAGATACCAGATAATACAAAGTAGGTAAGAGGACATCAGATAGGAAACTGCAAAATGGGACTGCAGAATGTGATAACCTTCAACCTTACAAACTAAAATGCTGATATAAAGTTATCCTTCTATAAATGTAAATTTTGATTGCAAGTTCATTGTAGAAAATGTATAAAACAGAGAAATGCACAAACACAAAAGGAAAAAAATCACTCCTAATGTCACCTGGTGAAAAACACTGCAAAATGTCACTATATGTCATTCTAGTCTCTTTTCTGGGCTTCCTCTGAGAGCTCAGACTGTAAAGAATCTACCTGCAGTGCAGGAGACCTGGTTTGCTCCCTGGGTCAGGAAGATCCCCTGGAGAAGGGAATGGTAGCCCACTCTAGTATTCTTGCCTGAAGAACTCCAGGGACAAAGGAGCCTGGCAGGCTACAGTCCACAGGGTCACAGAGAGTTGGATATGAATGAGTGACCAACACTAAGTCACTTTTCTATGCAAATCTATGCATTTTAAAACAACAGTAGAATCATATTGTTATTGTTTATAAACTGTTCTTTCCTTTAGCAACATGCTGTGAAATATACTGTGACTATCTTCCCCACATGATTTTCTGTCTTTCTACACTGTGATGTTTAATGGTATAATGTTTCGTCCTACAGGTACACTGCACTTTCCTTATCCAGTCTCCTGGAGTAGCCCATTAAGACTGTTTTCAGTATCTCACTACTATACAAAATGCTGTGAGCATCTTTGTATGTAAATATCTGTGCACCTAACTGATTATTTCCTCAGGATAAATTCCTTAGATGTAGGATTGCCACATTATAGATATGGAAATTCAAGTCCAGCAGCATGGCTGATATGGTGATTAGGACAACAGACAAGATGGAAATTTAACCCTAGTATTTCAGAGATGCCTGGTGTTTTTTTTTTTTTTTTTGATTCCTTTATGTCGTGTAAACACTGATCCTAGAGATAAAAATGTAAAAATAGTCATCCTAGGTCTGCTGGCAGAAAGCTTTATTAGATTTTGGCTGCCATTTTGTCAACACCAGCAACTTTACTCTGCATTTGGCTGACACAACTTGTTACCTGCCTTTAACATGCATAAACAGACCCTTTCTTACTTTCTACTTGCTGTCTTTTGATTCCTTATGCATTAGTACTTCACAGGGTCAAAAACATCACCATTCTAACTGATATGTCATCAAATTCAAAAGCAAACAGTGAATTTCATACTACATCCACAGTATCAAAAGAAAAGAGTTTTATCTCAGATGTATTAATTTAAAAAGAAAAAAACAGTTACAACTTCTACTAGAGCTCTCCATGTTGGTTGTCATGTTTAGGGTGAAAACATCATTTGACTATGGGCTAAAAATGCTGATATCTTTACAAACATACTGAAAAACATGCATCTGAAATGAGATGGCCATAGGCACCTAACATGTTTCAGAGCTCTGCTTTCAGGACTGTCAGTTTATGAGATTCATAAGTAATTCTGTATTTTCCACTTTGAAAAAAGTGAAAGTGTTCATTGCTCAGTTGTGTCCGACTCTTTGTGACCCCATGGACTGTAGCCCACCAGGCTCCTCTGTCCATGGGATTATCCCAGTAAGAATATTGGAGTAGGTAGCCATTCCCTTCTCCAAGGGATCTTCCTGACCCAGGGATGGAACTTGGGTCTCCTAGATCCCAGGCAGATTCTTTCCTATCTAAGCCACTAGGCAAGCCCAACTATTTTTTCCGCTTTAGGGTTTCAAAACTCTCATTTGCTCAGTCTCTTCAACAGTTATTGTTTGAGCGCCTATTCTGTCCCTGGAACATAAGTCAGCTGATGCTCTCAAAAGGTCATAGTCTCATTCAGGATATGGTGTCATCATTGTTAGGACAGGGATCAAATGCACGAATAGCTCCCTTTGCCTGTCTCGCACTTTTTCCCCTGTGCTCTAGCTTCTTTGAGTTTTCCACTCACTGTCTCTCCCCTCCCTCACATCAACCATTTCTAGGAAGGGCCTGGACTGGGGGTTAACACAAAGGTGCAAGATGGCAGCAGAGGTTCTGCAGGGCTGGCTGCAGCCAGGGACCAGGAAGCACACGCTGTAGCAGGCTCCCTGCCGCAGCCCCGCCCTGAACATTTGTGGAGCCTGAGGCCAGAGCACAAATGGAGGCCACTTACCATCTGTGGAAACACAAAAAAGTTGTAAATCAAGTTAATAAGCTGTTAACTAAAATACAGCTTCAGATGGACAAAATCGAAAAAATATGTGTAAGCTATGGTTTTATATGATAGGAAGTTGGAAGACTATCAAGCAATTGGATTTAATTATTGCTGTTCATATATGCATGTTCTGTTGATGGGTTGGCAATGTTTGGATAAGAATGAAAGGATACATACACTTCTGGGGAAAACAGTGATTGTCCCTGGGATCGGGACTGGTGGCGTGAAGAGGGGTCTTTTACTTATTGGTTTAAGTAATTTTTTTAGAGACATGATGAGAGGATGGGTTATTTTATTTTCTTTTTCTCTGCTTTTCTCTATTTTTCAAATTTCTAAAGTAATCATATGTTGCTTATGTAATTTGAAAAAAATTTAAAAAGAAAGAAGTCAAGACTAGAAAACTGTTCTAGGATTGGAAAGTGTCTCATTAAGCTGAATTCCTAGAAAAGATTGTATTTCAATTTTTAGGCTTATCTGACTTAAGGAACTAAAATTAACCCTAGAAACACCAAACATTTTTCTTCAAGAGGTCATGGGGGAATTGGAGAGGTACCCAACTATCAAAAAATGACAAATAGAGAATCTATATTTTAAAGAGAACATGTACAGCCATAGAACTTATTGCCTGACTCTGTAGGCATATTATTTTTGGTGGCTCAGTGGTTCCTGCCAATGCAGGAAATGCAGGTTCGATTCCTGGGTTGGGAAGACCTCCTAGAGGAGGAAATGGCAACCCACACCAATATTCTTACCTGGAAAATCCCAGGGACAGAGGAGCATGGCAGGCTACAGTCCATGGGGTTGCAGAGAGTCAGATTTAACTAGGCATGCATACATACAGGCTCTTACAAAATAATCAAATATTTCTTTTTCAATGACCTCAGACATTTCAGTATTATTTGTATAACAAGACGTTGCATTTACTCAGTGATTCCAACTTTTCAAAGTGCTTCGTGTTAGTCCTTTCATTTTTATCCTCACAATAATCCCAGAATGTAGGGAAGATGTCACCCCATTTTTCAGGTAAAGGTAAATGAGGCTCAATAAGTTGAGAATGGTCCCACATGTCCCAACTAGATCCTGGTGGAACCAAGACCAGAGTATAGGTCTCTTGGATCGGAGTAGAGTTCTCTTGCTGCTGCTACTAATAAACTTACACAGTGAATTTTCTGGAATGTACACTTATTTCTCAGAAATTTTTGTAAATGTCCCCCATTCTTCTTTTTCCTTTTTTAATGAAACTTATCTTTTAAAGGCCGCCAAAATTTCTCTATGGGCTACGAAAGAATATTCAGCACGCTTTTAAGAGATGCCTGACTCCCTGTCAGTAACTCTACGAATGAGGATCTTTATAGATAGTGCTAATTAGTGCTGAGTACCTTTAGAGATGCCTTGCAGGCTAATGTCCAAAGAGGCAACATATGGGGGAGAAAATTGTAATAACCTTTCCCTCAGGGTCTCAGCTAACTGCTGTGATGATGAGAGACCATAAGATTATTTTACTCAGTGCTTAAAATATGCATAAGGACTATGTTAGTATTATTAGAAGATAAACAGTATCTCATTTACTTAATCTATTTCTTCAACTGGAATTGTTTTATAATAGCAAACATTTTACTCATACTCTAGAAAGAGCACACTTTTAAAAGATAATTTGGATGAAATAGATGAAAGAGATCAAAAGGTACCAAGTTCCAGATTAAAATATGTCATGGAGATATCATATACAGCATGGTGATCATACTGTTTATGGGGTTCTCAAGACAAGAATACTGTGGTTTGCCATTCCCTTCTCCAGTGGAGCACATGGAGGATGAGATGGTTGGATGGCATCACCAACTTGATGGACTTGAGTTTGAGCAAGCTCCAGGAGTTGGTAATGGACAGGGAAGCCTGGCATGCTGCAGTCCACAGGGTTGCAAAGAGATGGACACAACTGAGTGACTGAACTGAACTGAAATGAACTGATGGTGATTATAGTTAACAATACTATATTGCATATCTGTAAGTTGTAAGAGAGCAAATCTTAAAAGTCCTCAATACATGGAACAAAAATATTTTTGTAACTATGTACAGTGACAGATATTAACTAGGTTTATTGTGGTGATCATTTTGCAATATATACAAATATTGAACCATTACTTTATGTTATACACCTGAAACTAATGTAATGTTATATGTCAAGTATACCTCAATTTTAAAAAAGCTTAGGTGGTTTTTAAAATTAAAAAATCTGTGGTGCTATTAAAAGAAAGATAACTTGATTTTTGCAATACGTATTTTTGTAAATTAAATTTTTTAATTTCAAAATATTGTACTTAAAAATGTTTATAATTTGACTTACAGTTTATTTATCATTATTTTAGTGAGATATATAGAGAGCAGAAGTCAAAATAACCCCCCATTGACTCTCATACCACACCATACAGGCCAACAGACATAATAAACTTAAGCTCTTAGCCATGGCAATTAGAAAAAAATCTTTTCACTGGAAAAAGTGTTATAAAACAAAACCAAAAATATCATGTGATTTTATTTTACTTTATCTCAAAATCTTAAATATGAGACTTCATGTAAAAGGCTACTGCACAACTAAAACTTAGCAAATAAAAATAAGTCCTATTTTTTTTCAGAATATGCAGGTAAATAATGAAGTTACCATGTAATTGAACCAGAGTATTTCTGCTCTCCAAGGAAAAGGTCTGTGCTTGATCCAACTATCAGATCCATTACAGAGCTATTCTATACTTAATTAAACAGCAATTTAGAGAATAAAAGAATAGAATTTTAGGCTTGTAAAAATGCCTTGGAAGTCTTTAATAATTCCATAGACAGCCTAGGTTTTAAGGTCTAAAGATTCTTCAGTCATGCAGAATCATGGATCAGCAAGAACCAGTGTGTTCACCAGCATAGCTGCTTCAGGAGGTGGTGACATTGGCCCCCAAGGGTAATGTAAAACCAACTCCCTACGTTAAATCGGGGCTTCCCAGGTGGTGCTAGTGGTAAGAATCTGCCTGCCAATGCAGAAGACGCAAGAGAATACAAGTTTGATCCCTGGGTCAGGAAGATCCCCTGGAGGAGGAAAATGGCAACCCACTCCAGTACCCCACTTCAGTATTGAAGAGGAGCCTGGTGGACTACAGTCCCTTGGGTTGCAAAGAGTCGGACACAACTGAGCACACAGCACATACACAAGTCAAATCACTCTTCAAGTGCTTCTCATATTTCAGAGTTCAACTTACTACCTGCTCCTACCTGCCTATCCCATGGTCTTAAGTCTACTCGTGAGTCAAGAGGAAGAGGAAAGCCAGTCACGGAAGGATGAATACTGCATGATTCCACTTACATGCGGTATCTAACATAGTCAGACTCAGAGAAGCCGAGAGCAGAACGGTGGTTGCCAGGAGGAAGTGGGAGTAGGAAGTAGGGAGTTGATAATTGATAGGCATAAAGTTTCAGTAACTTAAGATGACTAAGCCCTGGAGATCTACTGTATAACACTGTGCCTACAGCTAACAACTCAGTCTGTACACTTAAAAGGGGGATATATGCCTATATATAAAGGATTCACTTTGATTCACAGCAGAAACTAACATTGTAAAGCAGTTAGACTCCAATAAATTTTTTTTAATAAAAACTGCTTAGACCCTGAGGGGGGGAGGGAAATCTGTTGAGAGGGTAGATCTCATATTGAGGATTCTTATCACAATAAAGTTAAATTTAAAATTTTAAAAAGGAAAAGGAAAGCAGATTAGCAAAAATGTCAGGAAGAGAATTAAAGGACTATATTAGTAAAACACCTCTTTGTGAATGTAAGATAGGGCCCAAGGCAGGTAGTGCATGCTACGGGGCCATTCCTGAGTTTTAGTTCGGAGAGCTGGAGTTGCTTGACTCTAGTCACCAAGATGACAGGTGTGCTCCTCCAGCACGCAGACCTCTGCTTGCCTTTGTTTATAATTCCTGACAAGTGAAAGGGCATCCCATGTTACTACCTAGAAATAGCCAAATTTATAGTCTAGGGACGCTCTTCAAGTCCTATGTGGCAACCCTAGGATGGGCATTGAGTGGGCAAGAGAAAGAGCTAGATAATAGGGATGATACAGAAAAGTTGTCCTTGTAACTCTAATGACCTCAACACTATCTCCTTGGATGGGTGCTCCCTGATGGAGGTACTCTGGGATATACCTGGCTTCTGTGCTTGTCTGAAGGTGAACAGAATTCTAACTGTAACAATACGATCTTTGCTCTGACAAACTGGAAACAAATTAAGAAACGTAGGCACCAGACCTTTTCCTCCTTGGGGCAGGATTCAATAGCCCCTAGGCAAATACATTTTATTCCTATACATTCATTTTTCCCATATCCTTATCATAATTAGGTTGACACATTACTATAATTAATCTATTCTAATTGGAGAAATTAGCAGGCTCCTCATAGTCTTAGAAAAGGAGTGCCCGCTTCCTCCATTCACTGATTTCATGCCAGCTTCCACCATGGTAGCAAAATGTGCTGTGCTGTGCTTAGTCGCTCAGTCGTGTCTGACTCTTTGTGACCCCATGGACTATAGCCCGCCAGGCTCCTCTGTCCATGGGGATTCTCCATGTAAGAATACTGGAGTGGGTTGCCATACCCTCCTCCAGGGGATCTTCCCAATCCAGGGATCAAACCCAGGTCTCCCGCATTGCAGGTGGATTCTTTACATCTGAGCCACCAGGGAAGCTAGTAAAAAGCCACCAGCAGATCTTAGCATTTGCAGGGTAGGGTCATAACTGAACAAAAACTGTTAAGAAGTATGAGAAGGTCAGCTTTCCGCTGTCCTTAGCATTTGTGTAACACCATGGAAATCTTAGCACATCTGTTATTTTTAAGTGGGCACCAGCAATTCAGAAATTTAAAAGCAGCTATATCTAAGCCTTTTAAAGTTTTCTTAGCCATTGACTCATATCTTATCCCTTTGGTTGCTGGCAACCTGACTTTTAGCCAAGCAAACAATAAACTGAGAGCATAAACAAAATTGGTCCCTCTCATTTTTATAGCTGAGGAATAGACATAACAAAATCTATAAATTTCCATGGACATAAATCCCTGAGCACTACCTTTCAGCTGCTTAAAATCTAATAACACCAGGAGTTACTCTTCTGAGCAGGCTGTAAACCTAAGCAGGGTGATTTTGGCATAACAGATACAGTTTGCAGGGAGATTTAAACATGATTACAGCTCATAACTGTCAACAACTAACACAAAGCCGTATTCCCTCAATCAGAAAATCTGCATTTCAGGTGTTTAAGTTTAGCAGGGGTTAGAGGAGCTGCTCCATCTGCCAGAGTTGCCTGACAACCTACCATCTGAGGATGAACAGCCTTGCAAAACAGGTATGGAGGTCCAGCTCTCTTTGTTCCTCTGTTCTAGAATTTCCAGGAAGCTGGCTTCCCATGCTTCACTGAGAAGGGCAGGTGGGAATCTAGGAGACCAGCGTGGAACCTAAAAGCTGACACTGCTAAACCTCAAAGCAGGCCATGGGGGCAAAGGGAGTCGTGGCAGAACAGCCTGGTGGGGGCACAAGGACAGCATCGTGGGAGGGCTCCGTTCTCCTCCCCTGCCACCTCAAATGTAGCGTTAGGAGAAGTCTCCTCCCCCCCTCACCAGATTGTCACTCATTAGCTCTACCCACTAAGACGTTTTGTGGTTAATAGCCAAAAAAACCCAACAAACTGACTTGTCTAAAGTTATTGGCAGATGTCCCAAACTTTGACCTCCACCTAGAATTTCCTAATGACATATGGTAATAGAATAAGCCAGTCTGAGTAGTATAGTATATATGTGTATTAGACTAAATCTAATTTTCAATGACTAATCCATTTGAGCCATGCAGCTCACATTACGGAGGGTGGAAGATTGAGCATTGCATATTTAGAGACTCAATAAAATGTGTCACATAATGAATCATGGGGACATAATGCCCTGTGCAACAGTGGTGAACTCAACACTGGCAATTCCTCACAGAGTTCCCCAAGCTACGGAGGGAGAAGAAGAGAGAAAGAGTTCTTTGATAGGAAAAAAAAATTCCTCCACAATGCCGTCTGGATTGGACCAGAGGGACACCCAACTCAGGCATGCGGAAACTAGGAAGATTTCCCAGAGGAGGTCCTAGGGAAGTGGGATCCTGAAGCACGTGTGGGCAGTAGCAATGGAGGGGTTGAGGGAAGGAAGAACACTGCAGGCAGAGGAGAGCCCAGGCTTAGATGTCAGTGGTGAGACACCACAAAAAGTAAGCAAGACACGCTCAGTCACGTAGGGCTTTGCAAAGTCTTGCAAGATTTGGGCTTTATCCTAATGGCAGTGGGGGGCCATTGGAGGGTTTAAGCAGATCAACAATATGATCAGATCTGGGGATGGCACCTGGACAACTGGGCCTGTGGCATTGCTGACCTATGTAATGATACCACAAGCACACGTGGGATTCTATCCCCGTTAGACAATTGATGTCGCTTCTCCAGCCGGTGTTACCAGGCTTAGGTCATCAGTATTAGTGCATGCCCTTCTTTGAGAAATCACCTATCATCTCATCTCATGTGTGATGGTTGCTTTAGAGGAAGATAACTTTGTGCTTTTGTTAATTGCCTGCTTATCTGGGCTGACATTTCTAAACCCACACAGAAAGCCCATAACTTTCTGTTCAGGAATATTTTAGTGCAGCTAAATGAGCATATAACTGTTGACATACTAAACAAAAGGGTTGACTCACACAGTACTCTGGAACCAGCACTGTATTCTTAGATGGTGTCACCTTACAGGGCTCGGCTGTCCTTAAAAAGAATATGCCTCTTTGCGGCCTCTCATGAATTTCTACATCCCGGCCCTCAGAAATCTAGAGGCCTGCTAAGTGGTAACAACCAAAATGAGATGCTGTCGTGTGGGAATACTAAGCATGATAGGCTAAAGAAAGCAAAGAACTTCCTCGAGAATAATTGGATTTAACATCTTGTTCGTAGAACAGACGTGATCTGCAGGGGAAGACAAAATTGATTTTTATGTGGCTTACTGGCTGTGCCCGCAGAAACCAAGCTCTCCTCCCGCCCGCTCCTGAAGCAGTTGTGATCAAGAAATGACAGTCCTCTCTCCCCTCTTCAGCTCTGGTTGTAGCACAGGCCGCAAATAAATTGCTAACATTTAAGTGCATCTGTTGCAAAGACAGAAGCTCAGAGGACACTGGGGAAATTTCAAACCAAATTTCAGGACTGAGCTCATAAAAGCATGCACCATCTGTGGAATTTTGCTCATATGCATTGCTATAATGGGGGGGGGGGCGCAATAGAGATGGGGAAAAAAGAGAGTGATAAAAGGATTGCATAGGAACCAGCTTTGAAACTGAGGTCTCTCTTTTCAGATCAATTCACAGGTGGCCTTTGGGCCAGACAGGATCCCAAATACCCTTCCTCATCCCTAGAGCTCTGATCCACAGAGGCTTAGTTGCATGAAAAGGTTACCAAGAATTTACCCTGTGTCTATACACAGCCACTTCCCCATCCTTTACTTGTGCAAGGTCTCAAGACTTTTCTTCTTTCCTCCTTCTGGTTTACTTGAGACTGAGGCTGAGTCTAGCTCTTTCTGTCCCATCGTCCATGCGGCAAAACAAAACCAATCCAGAGCATTTTCACTTCAGCCTGTTACACGGTTACAGTGCCGGGGAAGGCAAGTTCCTTCAGAACCCCTTTATAGATGATCAAACTCATGGTCTAACAAGCTTTTCGTTGTTTGTGATTTTCATGTCCCTCCACCGTTTAGGGCACTTTAGACAAAAATTTCTATTCAGCACTTCTCCACTCATAATTCAGGAGAAAAAGAGTCATGCAGTATAATAAGGATAATTAGCTCCGACTGAAAATAATAAGCTTGGCAGCACAGACCCCCTCCGCTCAACACACTCTCCCATTCATCGTTTTGTGTACTCTCTGTCAAGGCTAATTACTACTCCTGTAATTACTAACCTGTTGAAAGAACAAAGGAAAATGCAACGTGGTACTTAAATAAATCCGTTTCTTCCAGTACCATCTCAATAAAACTTTTTAGCACAGACAATCCTTGCAATCTTACAGTTAAAACCTGCCGCAGCGTGTCCTCAAAAGTGTGATCAGCCGTTATTAACAGATGATTGATTTTTGGTGTGTATGTGTGCAAGTGGGAGCTGAGTTTCTTTCATTTAGATTCTTGTAAAATACAGACCGCCGGAAGTGATGATGTCATGCTTAGAAAGGTTCAGCATTGATATGGCATGTTTCCTTTTCGTTAATTTGTTAACCCTGGTGCATTGTGGGAACAAGCACTATTTGAATGACCACAGGCTTCCCCTGTGAATGTGTCTTAATCCAGACCAGTCAGACACTTGTCTTCTCCCCAAGAGAAGAGATACTGCTAACTATACCCAACCAAAGTAGAGAAATCTGGAGACAAATGTAACTCCCTCTTTTTTCTAGGGATGATGCACATTAGTTTAGTTCAGTCGCTCGGTCATGTCCAACTCTTTGCGACCCCATGAATTGCAGCACGCCAGGCCTCTCTGTCCATCACCAACTCCCGGAGTCTACCCAAACCCATGTCCATCGAGTCGGTGATGCCATCCAACCATCCCATCCTCTGTCATCCCCTTCTCCTCTCGCCCCCTATCCCACCCAGCATTAGGGTCTTTTCCAATGAGTCAACTCTTCGAATGAGGTGGCCAAAGTATTGGAGTTTCAGCTTCAACATCAGTCCTTCCAATGAACACCCAGGATTGATCTCTTTTAGGATGGACTGGTTGGATCTCCTTGCAGTCCAAGGGACTCTCAAGAGTCTTCTCCAACACCACAGTTCAAAAGCATCAATTCTGCGGCGCTCAGCCTTCTTCACCGTCCAGTTTTAAAACACAGTAAGATGTAAAGAAAAGGGAGCCCTCCTACATTGTCAGTGGGAATGTAAATTGGTGCAGCCACTGTGGAAAACAGTACAGAGGTTTCTCAAAAAACTAACTAACATATGACTCAGCAATTCCACTACAGCCAAAAAACCAAAAAAAACTAATTCAAAAAGATACATTCACCTCAATGTTCACAACAGCATTATTTATAATTGCCAAGGAATGGAAATGACTTGTGTCCATCAAAGATGTATGCATAAAGAAGATGGTACATACCTACAATGGGATATTAGCCATAAAAAAGAATTTTGCCATTTGCAACAACATGGATAGAGCTGAAGGGCATTATGCTAAGTGAAATAAGTCAGAGAGAGAAAGATAAACACTGTTTGGCATCACTTACTTGTGGAATATTGAAAATACAACAAACTATTACATAAAACAAATAAAAAAGAAGCAGACTCACAGATATAGAGAACAAGCTAGTGATCACCAGTGGGAAGAGGAAAAGGGAAAGGGCAATAAAGAAGTAGAGAATTTAAGAAAGTGTTATTATAGGATTATATGAAATCACATGTGTGCAAAGTTTGAAAATTGAAAAGCACAATAGAATTGAAAGAATTTTTTTCAATTATTGGGTTGGCCAAAAGGTTCATTTGGGTGTTTTCATAAGATGTAACAGAAAATCCCAAACAAACTTTTTGACCAACCCAATAAAAAGAGCATTCTGGGACCTTAGAAATAGCAGGTTTTATACAGAAAGGAGTGACCACACCAGTCACACAGAATTGTTTATGCCTTTATTCTTCTACCCAAATGGTGTTCCTCCCTCTATCACTTATGAAAAGATAAAAATGAGAAATGGTGTTGAGAAATTATTAATCTGTGAGGAGTTATAGAGAATAAGGAAGATTCAAAATCTGAGACGACATTATGATTTCCAGAAAGAGAATTCAAGTGGTTTCTGGGTAAGATGCTAGAATGGATTAGTGAGAGAAGAATCACTGGCCACCAGGAATTAGCACGGATTCATTAAGTACAAGTCCTGTCAAACAAAATTCATCTCTTTCACTGACAATGTATCAGGCTTGCAGATAAGGAAATCAGCGAGACATGGACCTCATTCTTAGCCTGTATTTGAGCCTTCATTAAGAAAACCTCAAAATCACTCCCAATAATCTTATCAAGGAATTGGCAAATCATTAGCTGAATATTAGTACTGGTAATTATTATGAGTTATTACAAACAAGCTAGAAAAACTGGAGGTGTTTAGAGAGAAGAAAACAGGGCAATGAAGAATTTTGACAATGTATCTGTGAGAAATAATAGAAAAAAAACAGATAAAACAAGTTTCCTTGGCCAGAAAAAAATATATATGCATACATATAAATATTTGTGCTCAGTCATTCAGTCATGTCTGACTGTTTTGAGACCGCATGGACTGTAGCCCAATAGGCTCCTTTGCCCATAGAATTTTCCAGGCAAGAATACTGGGGTGAGGTGCCATTTCCTACTCCAGGGGATCTTCCCAATCCAGGGATCGAATCCACGTCTCTTGCATCTCCTGCATTGGCAGGCAGATTCTTTAGCACTGCACCACCTGGGAAACCCCATATATAAATATTTAGTTACATATAAATATACAATTATGTACATAAATAAAATGCATAATTATTATGTGGAAGGGTGATTAGACTTCCATATGGCATTGATGAGTAGCACTTGGACCACACTGAGATGAATGACAGAGACCCAGATTCCAGTCCAACCACCAAAGCTATCCAAAGATGGAAGGGACTACCTCTGAATGCTCAGTGAATCCACTACTACTGCACAAGCCATAAAGGAAAACTAAAGATCAGATGGATAATTTACTAAAATGACCTTAGCAGTGGCTACTTTACAACAGAACAGAATTATCATACAGTTTATAGCACCTTCACATATATTCTTGTCCTAACACCCTTCCAGGCAAGCTGAAGACGGAGGCTCAGGCCCAAGCAGAGTTTTAGGAGAAGCAGTTGAGCCCCCGTTGAAGCAGTCTAGTTTATGACTCCTGGATATGGATCGAAAAGGGGCTGAACACTACATTTTGGCCATCTTGGGAGGTTCCAAAGTGTTTTGGCAAAGATGGTGTCGAAAAGGGAAGTAGAAGGGAAGCAAACACTCATTAGAAGTGAAGTCTGTAACTGGGGTTGGTTGACACACAGCTGACAGAATGGAGAGATGGTTGACATTTACAACTACCTCTGTGGGCAGAGGGAGAGAGCCTTTGGGGAAATCTCCCTTGTACTTGATTTGTCAGTGAACTGACAGAGAACTCTTACACATACCGAGCTGGTTCCAAGGTTATCACATATTATCTTCAGGACTACCCTCTTGGGTAAGACAATGAACACACTTGTGTCCCCACTTTTCAGAAGAGGACCCGAGACTCAGAGATGCTGTAAAATTTCCATACAGCAAGCTTAAGGCAGAGCCAGGCATACAACATTGTCCTTCTGACTCCAGCGGACTGTGTCATGCCGAGGGGAATGTAAGAGCACAGACAGCACATCAAAAGCTAACAGAAATAAATGGTTCTTATTTCCCTGGCATCCCGTCGCATGGATTTGGATTTGTATCATTTCTGAAGCTGTAGGTAAGTATAAGGGCTTCGCTCCCTGATAGCTCAGCTGGTAAAGAATCCGCCTGTAGTACAGGAAACCTGGGTTCGATCCCTGGGTTGGGAAAATCCCCTGGAGAAGGGAAAAGCTACCCACTCCAGTATTCTGGCCTGGAGAATTCCATGGACTGTATAATCCATAGTGTCACAAAGAGTCGGACAAGACTGAGCGACTGTCACTTTCAGGTAACTATAAAACTTTATGAGTCTCCCCATGGATCCACTTATTGGCCTACCTTTTTGATTTATTTTCAAGATAGAGTTCATCATGCTACAAATTCCTTTTTTGAACTCTGTCTTAAAATCATACTAGATGGACATTCATTTGCCCTTATTTATGATTACAGATGAAAGGAGATTGTCTCAGCCTCTGAGGAGCTGGACATTTGCAACTGCTCATTTGCAATTAGAAACATACAGCTATCAGTCTAAGAATAAGACAATGAGTCCTTTAGCAGCCCACAGTCAGATTCCCAATGTGGAGGCCGGGCCTCAGTGCTTAGGAGTGGTTTGGCTTACTAATTCACCTGGGCACCATTGTAATTATAGCAGAAAAAACCTCACTCCCACATTTACATTTGCATCTTTAAAAGCCAACAATTTGCTGAATCATTTATTGGGGTTAATCAAATATCATCATTAAGAAACCACTGCTTATCTTTCTGAAAATGGTCTTTTTAAACTGGAAAAGACACAGCTACATACAATAAATCAACAAAAAGCTATGAATATGTAAAGAGGGCAAACTCATCGGGGCTGGACATAAATTATTTCAAAGGAGAGGCACAATTACTGTCTATGATAATGAGAAGAGTTACAACCAACCTAAGTCGGGCCCCATGCTCTTTGAAACATGAGTCTCAGTTTCCCAAAGACTGTTGAGGCTGGTGTTGAGGAGAAAGAGGAAGAAAGTTTTTTTGGCAGAGCTTTCTTTTCGCTTTAGTTGAGCATTACTATGAGCTGACAGAAGGGTAAAGAGGTTTTTAAGGAGGGGCTCACAATCTTAATTGCTGGGATCTTTGTTAGGATTATTTGATGGGGTCATTAGGAATTCTTGGAAGACCCTTGTCTAATTTGTCCAGTGTAGGTAATTATGAATGAGGAAGGTAATTCTGAAAACCTTGTGGGACAAAGGAAATAGTAGTGTCTAGTTTAAACCGAGCTCTCAGAACAGCAAGTTGAACTTCCCCTTTAGCTTCCTCACTCTGCCTCTAAACACATTCTTTCCTTTCTAACAATTCCACACAATAATCATGTTCGGTCTCAATTTCCACTTCACTCAAATAGGTAACTCATTGCCCCATATCACATTGTCCAGTTGACGGAATCTATGAGACTATCTCCTTGTTACTTTCTGTTCTGACATATTGCGGGAGATATAAAAATTTGTTAGACACAGTCCTCATCTAGTTAAGAAAACTATCCCTGTGTAAAAATAGAGCCAATGAGATAATCAGGGAATTCAATGCCAGACAATGGTAAATTTCTGGCACTTGGTACCGACAATCAGAGCTATATAAATTCAGAAGAAAGAGACTCATTGGGCTCAGGCAATCAGAGAAAGCTTCTCGAAGATGTGACTTGAGCTGAGCCATCCACGGTGGCTAGAGTTTGTATAGAAGTCAAGTCCATGAAACTATATCTATATGACTTGATACAAGTGTTAGTTAAATGTAGCCATTTAATTGTAAAATGACTCCATCCAAATGCTATATCCTTAGTATATATGGGGTTTCCCTAGTGACTCAGATGGTAAAGAACCTGCCTGCAATGCAAGAGACCGAGGTTCAATCCCTGGGTCAGGAAGATTCCCTGGAGAAGGGAATGGTTACCCATTCCAGTTGTTCTTGACTGGGGAATTCTGTGGACAGAGGAGCCTGGCAGGCTCACTTCAGTTGAGCATTATTACTATGAGCTGATGGAGGGGTAAAGAGGCTTATAAGTCGGGGCTCTCTGGGATCTCTGTTGTGATTGTTTGATGGCGGCATTAGAAATTCTTGGAAGTCCATGGAGTTGCAAAGAGTTGGACATGACTGAGTGACTAACTTTCACTTGGTTTATTTGTGTGCACTCAACATTCTTTGTTATTCCTCTCTGCTCCAGCACACCTAAATGGACCTGTTAATATAATATTGTGCTGTGATTATAGTTAGATTCAGGTTAGAAAACAAATCTTGGTGAACCAATGCAAGATAGAAACAATAATGGAAAGGTTAACGTAGAGGTTGTTTCTCTGAAAACAGCTGAGCTGTCAGGAGTGCAATGGGATGGACATCTGCACAATGCCATGTGTACAATGATAGACAGTGGGAAGCTGCTTGGTGCTCTGTCGAGACCAAAATGGGTAGGCTTGGGGTGGGGTGGAAGGGAGGTCCAAGAGGAAGAGGATATATGTATACCTACGGATGATTCACTTAGTTGTACAGCAGAAACTAACGCAATATTGTAAAGCAACTATACCTCAATAATGAAAAACCAAAAACAAGGGCAAGAGAATAAAACTCAGCAAATAAACAGGATCTAGGGGAATCAGGGTTTCAACAATCATGGAAACGTAAGGCACTGGTCAAATGGACACCTCGAGACTAAGTCTGCCTTCCATAGACTGTCTTTCAGACTTCATGCTGGAATAAAACTAAGGCAAGAATTGGATAAGCTAGGCTGGGAAATAGGGAGTGATTACTTAGAAGAGATTATGAAATTAAGTATATGGGGCAAAACATAAAGGCTAATTTTCATACTTAATGTGCTTTTGGGGTCTCAGCTAGCTCATAGCTTACTCAGCTCAATTCCAAATAGTAGAGCAAGAAAATATGTGGTATATTTAAAAATTGATTATGGGGAAAAGTAGTCTTATTTGTCCCAAAATGTGACTTATGTTCAGTGTGCTGAGATTTGATCTAATCAACACAACAGGAATACCAAAAGCCTGATGCAACTTCCAGGTCAGTTTTTCACATACATCTAACTAGAGCATTCATTTTCTCAATGTAAACGAGTCATGATTTTCAATGAAAGTGCTCACATCAGACCTTTAAAAACTAAGACCTGCATGTTCTTCATGAAAATGTAAGAGTCCCTGACATTTAGGGTAACAGAAGGAGTTGCTCTGATATTCTTTGCTAAATTTACAAGATTTGGCTAAAACCCCAAGCGTCTGTCCTATCTCAGTAGAGTATTAGTCACTCTTGAAAGGATTTAGCATACTGTACTCTGGTGTGTGTGTTAAATGCCATGAACTATGTGACTGGTGGGCAGATACAACTCCCAGATTCACACTGAAGCAATTAGAAAAAAAAATTTTTTTTTAACTATTGACTGTATCGATGGACATGAGTTTGGGTAAACTCCGGGAGTTGGTGATGGACAGGGAGGCCTGGCATGCTGTGATTCATGGGGTCGAAAAGAGTTGGACATGACTGAGCAACTGAACTGAACTGAACTGATATAGAGTCATTTAGTTAGATTAACTGAGCTGAGATCTAAGCATTCAAATTCTTTGTAAGAGGAAGAGTACAGTGGCAAAAGGGACTCAGATTGTCCATTACAAGTCTAAATGTCCATTACAATTAGAACAGTCATTTAAAGATTGTCTAGAACAGCATTTCAAAATGACTTTCTGCTGGTTTTTAATGATGGCAGCATATCACCAGGAAGAAGGTGTTGAGATCATATAATTTGAGGGACATCAAGTTAAACAAAGATAAACCAGTTTCTTTGCTGTAGAACTTCTTAGATTCTTTCATCACTAATATGCATTATGAATCAAGAGGGGCCACAAGCTTATTTCACTGAGATTCTTTTTCATTTAATGGACAGATTATTCCAAGAAATGCACATCCATCTATCTTCCAAAAAAGAAAGATCCAGAGTGGGTGAGGGCTTTGTCTAAAGCTACAAAACTACCTACATATAAATAGAACGATTTACTTGAATAATGGACCACACTGGTGGTATAACACTGAATGAAAAGTGGAGAAAGAAAGGATGGTGGCTATTTCTGGAATAATTATAGGCTACAGATTCGAGGTTTTGAGATGTATTTGGAGAAGAGGCACAGGAACTGAGGAAGCAGTCCTGTATTGACCAGACTGGATGAGTGCATGTGGTCTACTGGATCATGCAGAACACTTGGGCAAAGCCATAGCTCTCAGCTACCAGAGAAACTTACCATCGGTTATCTTCATATTGACTATAATCTGCATGAATAATTTGGCCTCAAGAATAGAACTAGATGCATTGACAGATGAATGGATAAAGAAGATATGGTACATATATACAATGGAATACTACTCAGCTGTAAAAAAGAATGAAAAAATGTCATTTGCAGCAATGTGGATAGACCTAGAGATTATCATACTAAGTGAAATAATAATTTATATTTATCCTCAAAAAGAGGATAAATACCATATGATATCACTTATATGTGGAATTTAAATGTGACATAAGACACACAGAACAGACTTGTGGTTGCCAAGGGGGAGGAGAGGTGGGGGAGGGATGGATTGGGAGTTTAGGATTAACAGATGCAAACTATTATACATAGGATGAATAAACAACAAGGTCCTACTGTATAGTACAGGAAACTATATTCAATATCCTATGATAAGCCATAATGGAAAATAATATGAAAAACAATGTATGCATGTATATATACATGCATATATATACATATATATAACTGAATCACTCTTTTGTACAGCAGTAATTAACCCAACCTTGTAAATCAACTATACTTCAATAAAATAAGTTTTTTAAAAAATAGGACTAAATGGATTTCCAGGGGCAGTATGTGGACCTCCAATCAAAAGAGGGTATTACTCTCCAAAAATGAGCATTTGTGGTAATTTCGAAATTGTGAAAATAGTAACCCAGTGTATGCCAGCAATACATTTTGTCTTTGTTTTAAATTTTTCACTGGAATATTTTTCCAAGCATATCTGGAAAAAACACTATTAGAAAAGAACTTTACTTTCCACTAACAATTTTAAGAGGAAAAGTTTATAGTAGGATTTGTGACCCACAGATCCCAATGTGTTACATAAATAATACAGGAAACTGCAAAATGATCGTATGTGAAGTCACTGCACAAGATGCATGTTTAATTAGCACCTACTAATAAAACAGATGCATGTGAAATTATTTAGGGTGACATGTACTATTCTGAACAATACGATATCAGCTCAGGATGCCAAGGGCAGGCAACATAACCTGTTTTTAATTGAGCATTTCAGCACCAAACGAAATAAGAGACAGCTTGTGTTTTATATATTTCTGTAGTACAGCATTATCCAACAATAAATTCAAAAATAATTCACACGAAAAACAAATTTTAGGCAGAGAAGATTTAAAGGCACAGAATATTTTTGGAGTTAGCTGTATCACAATTTTATAGGGAAACTAAGCAGTGGATCAATACCACAATGCTTATTTTAAAGTAAAACTTTAGTACTTTCCTTTTAACTTGACCACAGTATTTTTCAATAAATTAGAAGAACTACCTTTGAAGAATAGCCCAGAAATTCTTAAAGGTACGACTCTCAAATTCAGAATTTATTTTGGCATTGTAAAAACTTAAAAAGGAAGCTTTCTTTTAGTTGAAATGGGTTCTCTTCCCCCCACCCCCACCAGTCCCACCCCCACCCCGCCCCAGCCAAAGAAACGACTAGCAAATGAGATGGTGGAAAACAGCAGAAAGAGAATATATAGCAAGACTGCCCTTAGGAGGTTTTAGTCTCCAGTGCTATCCTCGGAACTTCTGAGTAAGGGGTTGCTTAATCACTCTTTGGCAACAACTGTGACATTTATAACTGGAATGAATGTCAAAAGCAATCTTGAAGAGGAAAAAAAAATCCACAGAGTATTGCTTCTTGAGACATAAATATGAAAAGGTCAAAGGGCAGCTCTTCCTGTTTGCCTTGAGACCAACCCATGGTGTTGACTTCAGTACTGTGGGTATCTGACCCTCATATCTTTTTGATTTCAGGACCAATTGGGTCTCCTCTTTCTCACCTAGCAACTGCCTCTTCCTCTGGGCCCACCTCCATGCCCTGTCAAGGTACCCCCACCCTTATAAGTCACTACTGAGCTGCCCGGGGTCTCAGTTCTGCAGCATCAGAGTGGGACCCTGAAATGAAAATGCATAAAGGAATGTAAATTTTACTTTGATTTGTAAGAAGTATGGATTCAAAATTCAATAATGAATGTTTTCTTCTCTATTCTCCTTGCAAAATTCAGAAAATATTTCACGTGTCTACTGTATTTGCAGTGCCGACCTGAGTGCTAACAGATGAAATAAGCCTATACTCAAGGAGGTTACAATCTAGAAAACATCATATCTTATTGAAATTTTAGCAGATGAAGAGGAAGAAGGTAGGATGAGAACTTACAAATGTGTGATTCCCTCCTTAGCAAGGCAGCCTAGATCTCTGAAGTGGAATCCTGGCCTAATTGGAGAGACCTATGTGTTCGCTGTTCTCCAACTGGTTTCCTGCCTTATCATTCATATTTTTGGTTAAATATTTCCAAGGTAGTTGTCAGTAGCATACCCTATAATGGTTGCTGTACACTCATATCCTAAGCAATAAAAGTGTTAGCCACTCAGTTGTATCCAACTCTATGTGACCCCATGGACTGTAGCCCACCAGGCTTCTTTGTCCATGTAATTCTCCAAGCAAGAACACTGGAGTGGGTTGCCATTTCCTTCTCCAGGGGATCTTCCCAACCCAGGGATCAAACCTGGGTCCCTGCCTTGCAGGCAGATTCTTTACCATCTGAGCCATAAGGGAAGGCCTCCTAAGCAATAAGGTATGATTTATTCATGCCTGTTTCAGCAGAAAGAATGTAAAACATCATATATGGATACACTGAAGTTTCGTCTACAACAACATGAATGTATTTTAAATGCAAATGCCTCATTATTTGAAGGAATATAGTGATGAATTGTTTTGTAAAATGAAAAATACTTCTGAAATGTAATTAGTCTAAGTTCTCTGGCTTAAAAGCCTGAATTTGTATATGTTTAGTTCTCCAAAAGTAAGACAGACATAGGCATATTTCTTAGGTGAACTATTCTAGCATTGACTTAAGTCTTTGCATCTTAAATTTCATATACACTTTATATACTGCCCTCACTTTCCTCTGGCTTCAACTTTCTCACATTTCTTCTGTTTTATTTGTCTTCTTCTTATACTCTAAGTCTCTAATGGAAGCTGCTTTAAATCTTTTCTGTAACTAGACGAGGTATTAATAAATAAAATATAACTATGTATCTTCTTCTATGACACAAGACGTCCTTATGTTGAAATGCTAAACATAGTTCAGAGGCAGAAGAACCCTATTCAATTCCATGGTGCCTTTCAAAATATTCACTATCTAATGGACAAAAAGATGTGGTATATATACAACAGAATATTACTCAGCCATAAGAAAGAATGAAATTCTGTCATTTCCAACAACATAGATGGACGTACAGAGTATCATGCTTACAGAAGTAAGTCAGATAGAGAAAGACAAATACTGCGTGTTTTCACTTATATGTGGAATCTAAAAATTAGAACAAAGGAATGAAGGTGATAAAAGTGGACTCATAGATCTGAAGAATAATTTAATTTGCAAACACATTAAGAGTATAGGGATGGGGCAGTGTAGGGAAAGGAGATTAATGGGTACAAACTATGAGGTATAAAAGAAATAAGATAGAAGGATTAATGTACAGCACAGGGAATATAACCAATATTTTATAATAACTTTAAATGGAACATAATCTATAAAAATAATGAATCACTTGTGTTGTACATCTAAAACTACTATAACATTGTAAATTAACTATACTTCAATAAAAACAAACAGAAAACATTCACTCACTGGGTACTGGCAAAGCTCTCTTTGGCATATAATTTATTAACAGTCACTCTCTGTTAACGACCAGTGGCTTTTGTGGCCTGAAAAAGCAAGACACCCATTTTTACTCTTGAAGATACAACTAACTTATGTCAGAAGAGTGTTTCTGAGATAACTTTTGCAAGTGAATAAGGAAAAACCCTGTTTATAGCTCTTTAGCCTCCTTGAGCATCAGAGGCCAAGAAAACAACATTTTCAAACCTTTTATGTATCAACAGAATAAAATATTTTGAAGACACACTAGTCACATATGGCTCTCCCAGAATATCACAATCCATGAATATGAGTGTTATTGTTTTTTGTTCTGCAAGAAAGCTTCACACGCTCTTTCACAGATATGCCAAGTATAGCTTGATTCATAATAGATTCATAATAGACGCTGAGAGATGAATACATGAACTGACTACAAAGTAGTTACCCATGTTTTATTTGCTTTGGAGAGGGAATGGGGAAATTCAACTATGGGTCTGAACAGCAAATGAGAAGTGTAGGAAACTTGCTGTGTGATGAGTTTTCAGTGCTTTTTCACCTCAGTGAGTCCTTCAGGAAATCTTGGTTTGTTTTAACAACAATTTCTCCCTACTGAAATGTAAATGGTAAAGGAGAAATTATTTGCAAAATCCTTTAATACACTTTGAGGGAAAATATGATAAGATACACAGAAATATTTTAAAGCTGGTAGTATATACTTTGTTTTGTAATTCAGAAAATCCAAGAAATCAGGAAACCTGAGTTCTGGTTGCCACCAGCTCTGTGACCTTGGACTTGGACTCAGTCTGTTCACCTGGCTTATTTAGTCCACTCGCATTTAGTAGGAACTTCAAGGTGCCCTTCTGCATAGAAGATGCATAAGACAGAGCCCTAGTTATCTTGGAACTTACAGTCACTAGGCTATAAGAAGGAGAGAGAAGATATATATAAAAACAGACTATAAATTGGTAAAACTAACTGCTATGGGAGTCTAGAAGTTTGCACTAAACCATCTTTTGAAGTTTGGGCTCTATGATGTAACAAAAACCTTCTCCTGACTAGGAAGACAATTTCTATATCTTAAGAAATGATTAACTAGTACAAAGGTTGATCACATTAGGAATGGGACACGCCCCTTACAAACTTTGTGATAGAGCTGGTAGGGGTTAGTAGGAATGAGCACTGGGCCTCCAAGTAGGGGCAGGGCACAGGGCTAGAAGTTGAGGCTCACCATCAAGGCAAGCAATTGGGGGTGAGAAGTTTAAAAAGAGATGGCAAAGCATCCCAGGAACTGGCCAACTCAGTGTGGAAATTCAGAGCAGAAGACACAGACTAACAAGACAGAGCAGACAAGTGGCCAACATGGAAGAAGGTCATCAAAAGGAATAGGTTTAAAACTTCTGAAAGGGGGTTCATGGCCATGGTTGCAGCTGGAAAAGGAAGAAGCAAAGAGTCCGAGTCGTGAGGCAAGCAGAGAGCTGGACAGTTCCCCAAACAGGAAGTCAGGAGCAAGGATCAGGGCAGAAGGGGCAGAGGGAGGCAAAGGTGATGTGATGCTAAAGACTCAGCGGTTGATTAGAAAAGTTAAGTCACCACCCAAGCAACGACTGAGAAGTGAAGATAAGGCAGAATCTGAAGTGAGAGATCCTGGTTGGGGGATGTGGGGCTACGGGACGAGGAGAAATTCAGAGCCAAGAGACCAGGCCAAGGACTACTTTCATAAACTAGGCTTCCTCAGATATAATGAAGCCTTTTTTCACTGATGGATGTCCGTTTGTCTTAAACGTGGTGTATTAGGGCTCTCCAGAGAAATAAAACCAACTGGGGGGCTTCTCTGGTGGGCCAGTGGTTAAGACTCCATGCTCCCACTGCAGAGGGCGTGGGTTAGATCCCTGGCCCTGGTTAGGGAAGATCTCACATGCCTCACAGTGCAGCCAAAAAAATAAGAGAGAGAACCACTTGGGTGCATGAGTTTGTGTGTGTGTGTGTGTGTGTGTGTGTGTGTGTGTGTGTGTGTGAGAGAGAGAGAGAGAGAGAGAGAGAGAGAGAGAGAGAGAGAGAGAAAGAGAGAGAAAGATTTATTATAGGAATTGGCGCACGTGATTATGGAAGCCATCAGTAAACTGGAGAATCAGGAAAGCTGGTATAATCCTGGTCCAAAGGCCTGAGAGCCTGTAGAGCCCCTAAGGACAGGAGGAAATGGATGTCCTGGCCCAGGCAGAGAGAGCAAACCTCTCCTCCCTCCACATTTTTGCTCTCCCTTGACCCTCAGTGGGGGACTGGATGATGCCCACTCACATCGATGAGGGTGACCTACTCTCCATTACTCAGTCTACCAGTGTCTTCCAGAAACACCCTTACAGACATGCACAGAAATAATGTTTTACCAGCTATCTGGGTCTCCCTTAGCCCATCAAGCTGACAGTAAAATCAACCATCACATGTGGCAAGAAAAAGTTTATTAGAGGCTTCAGGCAAGGGTACTTTCCCCTCACAGAGATGCACAGGAAGAGGTATTCTCCCCTTTCTCCCACCTCGCAGAGTGCTGACAGGAGTCCTGGAACTATGATAGCCTTTTCACTGCCAGTTTGAGGACAGGGAGGAGGGTGGAGCCACGGGGTCACAGGGAGACAGCTAACGAGCTATACCAAGTCACATGTAATACCTAACTTACTTGTATACTTCCAATTATGTGAGCTAATAAAATTCTTTAATAAGTCAGTTGACTTAGATTTTCTGTCACTTACAGCCAAACGCATCTTATCTGACATAGCAGCTTAAGTGGGGGCCATTTCAACCTCAGCAAGCTAGTCTATAGATCCCATCTGATCCTAGATAATTCTAAAAGCAGAACCAAGTTATTAAGAGAGAGTCAATTTAGTAACACTGGACCTGCTTCAATTTTGAGGCTGTGAGCAATGGACCAGACTTGGCTAGTTCTGCCACTGACTACCTGTTCATCCATGGACAATCCACCTGGCTTCCCTTGTCCTCTTCTGTAGTACAAGGTGTTTGAGTTACATCCTCCATAGATTGTCTCTGCCCTACAATTTTGTAAAGCAATTCAGTCAAACTCAGCAAGACTGGGAAAAGAACTTGTATTCCAGGCATTGTCTTAAGCACCAGGAATAGAAGGAAAATCAAAGCTGAGGAATTTAGAAATTATAAGATGCTTTTCTATAGTGTGCACTCCTACTGTGACATAAGGTTTTTGTTTCCTTAATGCATTGAAAAGACAGTGAAAACTATTTGTTGAATAATATTTTTTGGCAATGAAAATGCTAATTTGCTAGAGCAACAGGAAAGCAAAAACAGACTTTAATTGGAAAAAAGAATATCCAAAGCTGCAGTTATCACATGGTCTGTAAACACCTCCTGTGAATTTCAGGTCGAGGTAAAAGTACATAAACAGAATCCCCTTCAGTGGAGTTACCTGAGGGCAAGGGATGGTTTGAGAAGTGTCCCGGTCCAGGAAGATCCCACACGCTGCAGAGCAACTAAGCCCGTGCACCACAACTGCTGAGCCAGCACTCTTCTCTCTTGTCTCCAGCATCTTTCCTAACAGACTTCTAAGGAAGCTCCATTGAGATTGGGTTTAAAACCAGTTGGGTGTCTGCTCGTCCACTGTCTCATTGAAACTTATGACAGGTAGCTTCAACCCCTGCACGTGCTTGCCTGAATTTTATAAGAACGGATGCCCTGGGGAAAAGGCTCTAAACTAGAGGTATTCATTCTCTCAAGAGGAAAGATGGTCTTGGGAGATACTAGTACCTGAAGGCACAGGATAAACTTCATGGTGTTTGTATTGTCAATTTTATTCAAAGATTTGGTAGATGGACTATTTTAATTTTAGTACAAAGGTAGAGGGGTGTGTGTGTGTGCACGCGCGCATGTGTGATAAAAAGAAATTTGAAGCAATTTTAAAGAAAAAAGAAATTTTAAAAAATGTTCAGGCTTGCCTATGCCTCCTCATGATCTCACCCCAGGCCCTAAGATGTACTCTTCAACTCTCTTTTGCGTTAGGGGACAATTCAATAAAACTGTTTAGAAAGCCACTTCCCTAAGGAGTATAATTTTCTTTCCCCACCTTACCAACACTCTGTTGTACCTTCCAACCCCCAACTCATCCCAATATGAGTTGTTGCTGAGCTGTTATAATTTTTGAGAGAAGTAAGACCAGGATACAGAGAAGGCAATGGCACCCCACTCCAGCACTCTTGCCTGGAAAATCCCATGGACGGAGGAGCCTGGTAGGCTGCAGTCCATGGGGTTGCTAAGAGTCGGACACCACTGAGCGACTTCACTTTCACTTTTCCCTTTCATGCACTGCAGAAGGAAATGGCAACCCACTCCAGTGTTCTTGCCTGGAGAATCCCAGGGATGGCGGAGCCTGGTGGGCTGCCGTCTATGGGGTCGCACAGAGTCGGACACGACTGAAGCGACTTAGCAGCAGCAGCAGCAAGACCAGGATAAACTTTCTTAAGTGAACTGGAGGGTGGAGAGAGGAAAGGGAAGAAGAATGAGAAACAGTGGATTGTGCCTCTGAGAGGTGAGAAGAAAACTGACCTTCTCACAGCATAAAAGTAAATAAAATTCTATCCCCACTTCTCTGGGAAGAACTTTGAGGTAAAGGCTGGAATTTTCCAATTCTAGGGAATTAAATTAGCTCCTCAAGTTGAAAACTTCATAGAACTCACTGCAGTGAGTAGAAGACGGAAGCGGGGGGTGATGGGAGACTTTTATTCCCCTGATTTATCTGTTCTTTGTTTTGGTTCCTAACTGGGTCATCGTATTGGCAGGGGGCCTTCAGTTTCAAACTGTGTCTTTTCACTGTTTCCAGTCATTTTCATTGAAGGGGAAACCTTTCTCTTTAATGAAGGTTCCCAATAACCTGTTATCTGGAAGAAATCTTAGTGAGAAGTGGGTCATCCTTAGAAAGAATCTGAAGGAGGGTGGGTGGGAGGAGGGACAGACTTCTTGAAAGGAGGTCAAATCACACTGGTAAAACTCCAAGTGTTTTTGGAGAAGCGTTGTCTCTTAGAATCCTTCTTTGCTCCCTAACACCACTGTCATCATCCCAGCTCCAGCCATTGTCACAGGGAGACTTGCAATGTCACCCTTTTCTTCATCCATTTATACCAGAAACATTCATTGACCACCTATACGTGTTGGTATGCATGCTGGAGATAAAAAAAGATGAATGGATTTTTTTTTCAGAAAGTTCACTGTCTAGTGGGTAACCAACACATAAAAAGATCACCATAAGATAGCAAAAGAGTAGGAAGAGCTGCAAACTCGGGTTACTATGGAAGCTCCAAAAAAAAAAAAGGTACTGAACTGAGCTGGTAGTGAATATTTAAGATGGTGACTTCCAGGAAGACATGATGGCTGAGGATGATTTGGCTCCATCTACTTGTTCAACTCATCTATTCCATTATGGCTTCCCAGGTGGTGCTAGTGGTAAAGAACACGCCTGCCAGTGCAGGAGACATAAGAGACTTGGGTTCGATCCCTGCATTGGGAAGATCCCCCGGAGGAGGGCATGGCGACGCACTCCCGTACTCTTGCCTAGAGAATTCCGTGGACAGTGGAGCCTGGTGAGCTACAAGTCCATAGGGTCATGCTCTAGCCACACTGGATTCTCTTTTTTTGCTCTTCTAACATATGATGCTCCTTCTTGGTTCAGAGCCTTCACTCTTACTCTACCATCTGCCAGGACTACCCCTGCTCTTGGCTTGGCTGGTTCCTTCTCATTCTTTATTCACAGGGACTATGTCTTAGACTTCTGATCTCCGACATCATTCATTCGTTTCACAAAACTGTGTATCTTAAAGCCCAGAATCAGAGATGTAATTTGCTCTGTCACCCCACCCTAGCTATGCTTCTGACAGTGACAGATACTGGAGATGCAAAATTGCTAAAACCTCTGTTTTCTTGATACACACACAGCCCTACAGGGGATATAAGTAACTGCAGGGCCAGAAATAGGGAGCTATTTTCCGCAAAGGATTTAGGAACTATGTGTCCCAGTTGCAAAAAAAAAGAAAAAATGTCCAAGGGTCACATATCCACTTGTCAATCCCGACAGTCTCTCCTACAATCCATTGGGTAGGAAGAGAATCGTTCTGAATTCTAGCTAATAACTCCAGTCATGTTGCTGGAGTGCGTTAATGCTTTCAAAGAAAACTGAACTTTCAGTTAAGCTCAAGGAAAAGTATACTGTCTATCTGTTGGTTTATGACCAGGAAGATAAACCCACTGGTTCACTTTGGTCTTATTTAAGCCACAGGAAATAAGCTATTGGCTATCCATTAAGCATTAGCCACTGGCTGGGCAGAGATGATGGTCTGAGGACCACTTTTAGTCCTGCTGAATTACCAGAGGCCACTTGTGCTCCGAAAGGACCAGAACTGGCAGTGTTGCACATTCTCTTTCCCAGCGTGGCTTTCTAATGTGGTCATTGTTGCTGGGTTTGACATATTGTATCTTCTGAAGGGGAAAGGGATACACATGGTGGTGAGATGACCTGGAGGAGTCCTGTAGGAGGAGGGGATGGTCTGGTTTCCTCAATAAAGTCATACTGTATCAGATGCAAATGTTACAGTAGCCATCCAATGCTTCCATACTAGGAGTCTACCCAGATACCCCTGAATTTATTTTATTCATCTATATGCAAGAGTGAAAAACAGGAGTATGAATGCATGAATTCCATCTTATTTCATCAGAAGTCAGCATCTCCTCTACTGTGCCTCTGACAAACAGAAAATGTCTCTATCCTTTCATACTTTTATCTCTTTATCTTACTCAGCCCTCTCTCCAGTAGCCTGAAAGGGATGACCAGAGGGAGAAGAGGGAAATTAAATGGCTTGGATAATTCCTAAGATGGATATTTATTTATTAATTAAACTTTTCTTTTTCAAATTGCTTCATATTTATTTAACATTTTATAGTTTATTTATTTATTTTAGCCACACCACACAGCACGTGGGATCTTATTAGTCCCCTGACCAGGGATTGAACCTATGTCCCCAGCACTGGAAGCATAGAGTCTTAGCCACTGGACCACCAGGGGAGTCCCCTAAGATGGATATTTAGATCTAAAATTGTCATCCATATGGCTTTTCTTGCTTCCTCTCTTCATTTTATTTCACCCAATTCACCCATCTTGTGTGTACCCTGCTCCCCCAACGTAAAAGCTTACTGCTGAAACAGGGAGGTCTCCCAGCCTCTAGCCTTGTTCTTCATTACGCACTTGTAACAGGGACAGTCAGTGCTCAGCAAATACTCCCTGCGCTCTCCTGTATTCCCAGTCTTCTTTGAGTTAGATTGGGGTCACATGCCTGGTTCTGACCAATGGATTTGGAATAGAAGTGCTAGGTGACACTTCTGGGCTAAGGCTGCTAACTGCTCAGTATCTCTTCTGTTGGACCATGCCTACTCCAGGTGATATATCGTCAAGAGGAAATAAATTATATCCCATTGTATAAAAGCAAGCAAGAAACCTTATTCAGTTTCTGAGATACATGATTTGTCTGGTGCCGCAGTTACCTTTAATTATCCTAATAACTCTACAACTGAAAGTAGTATTCTCAGCACTTACGTGTTTCAAAACTTATTTTAAAATTCTATTTTTTGGAAGCACATTTAAAGGACTATAAACACGTAAAGCAAGTCAGCAATAATTACTGCACAGATACAGCAGTGGCGTAATTATGGCTTATAACATCTACAAATGCATCCGCAATATTGCACTTCTTTCCATATGCCCTTCACCATTGTTCTCAATTGAAAAAGAGTGTTTTCTCTCTGGTCAGGTCCTCCTATATACTTATGAGGAAAGTTTTACATGTTTCAGTAAACATACAATATTTTGTGTACACCAGCCTGTTAAGTTATACCTCTTAACTCTTTTCTTTTTCCCCCTAAAATTATACTCCTATCTTTTAGACTTAGTGTTCCAGGTGAGATAAGAAAGACAGGAGGAGAAACAGGAAGAGAATTTCTGAAGGGGAAGAGTGGAAGAGGATGGCTCGCTCTTAAACTTAAGGTATTTATGGGATATAAGAGCTGTACTTCTTAACATTTAATGTAGCCAATTTGTACTCTGTGCTATATTTTGTGACCTGATCAGTTCAATATTGCTTCTACAGGCACTGCTATGATTGCATACATTTTGGTTAAAACACACTTAGGTGTTACTTAAGGATCAAAGATGCAACAGTTTTAGTGGTGTTCCAGTGTTGCTAACCTGGAGTGTGAAATCCATACACATCACATCACACTCTTTCTCCATTCTTTCCCAAACTCTCCAGTCCCACTACTGTCATGATCAAAAATCCAAACTTCCATTACTACTACTTTCCCCCAAATCTTTGCTCATGTTGTCCTCTCTGGTATTAATATTCTCCTTTTATGCTCTTACATTCCTTATTTTCCCTGTCTCTCTTCTACAGGACAATTTCTACCTGTATTTTAGAATCCAGCTCAAGTATCACTTCCTCCATGAAGCTTTCCCTCACTTTCTCATCAGCTCCTAGAGCATCCTGTGCTTATTTCTGGCACAGCAAGCATCCAAGTACAATTCACTGGGTTTTAGGATATTCATGGATATGTGCAACCACCACCACCATCAATTTTAGACCATATTGTTCACCTTAAAAAGAAAGCCCCTAGATTTGAGCTGTCATTCCTCCACCTCCTCCCTTCAGCCCTACAGAACCACTAATCCTCTTTCTGTCGCTATAGATTTGCTTCCTCTGGACATTTCATGTATGTGCAATAGTATAATATTGTGTATGGCTTCTTTCACTTAGCATAATGTTTTCAAGGTTTATTCAAGTTGTTGCATGTATCAGTATTTCATTCTTTTTTATTGCTGAATAATATTCCATTGTATGGATAGCATATTTCTGGATGAGATTAACATCTGAATCAGTAGCCTGAGTAAAGCAGATTGCTCCCATTTAATGTGGGTGGGCCTCATTCAATCAGTTGAAGGCCTGAAGAGAACAAAAAGGCTGAGCCTCCTCCAGACAGAAGGAATTCCTTCTGCCTGACTGCCTATGAGCTGAGACATTGTTTTTGTTCTTCCTTAAGACACGAACTGAAACTTTGGCTCTTCCTGGGTCTTAAGACTACCCATCTTCAGACTAGAAATATACCATCGGGTTTCCTGGTCTCAGGCCTTCAGACTCAAACTGAAACTACAATGTTGGCTCCTCTGGGTCTCCAGCTTGCTGATGGAAGATCTTGTCAGACTTCATAACTCCATGAGCCAACTACTTATAATAAATCTATTCTCTAGCTGTCATCTGTCATCTACCTACCTAGCTCCTCCTGGTTCTGTTTCTGTGGAGAACTCTGACTAATACAGGAAGGAACATGCCAAGAACTAATATTCTTGATGTATTAATATTTAGATGTCAAGATGAACATTCTTGGCATGTATAGAATTTCATGACACTGTCTCTTTTAGTTATCATAGTACTAAAAGTAGCATCCTCACTATCTTCATTGTTTCCTTGGAATCATTAAACTAAGCTATCTAACCATTTTCTATATCTCCTTTAATAAAAGATCCATTTTCAAATCAATTACTTCTTGTTTATTCGAGTGAAATCAGTGATAATCATATCCACTATTGTTGATTTCACGTGCTACCTTTAAAACATGTGCAGTTTAAAAACAGTGTAGATGAGTATTTGTAGGGAATACATATCAAGCTTCATCAACCTAACTTCTTGAGAGTTAAACTGGTTTTGTTTTAAAAATAATCTTCCCCAAAGCTTGGAGAAATCACAATAAAATGGCAGTTGAGAGAGAGGCATTTTTATATTATGTGCCCCAGTAAATGAAAGTCTCAGCTGAATAATTTCTATTCGGCATTACCATGCACCCACCCTGCCTTTCTCTCTCTCTTTTGCATTACATTCACATAGATCCTATTATCTGGTCCAACAGAGATCATGCTTACAGTACACAAAACTTCCCTGGAGGGTTTTCCATTTAAAGCAAAAGATCAACAGTACTCTAGTGCAATGCTCCAGAAAGATGCAAAGCCTCCATTTGATTTCCACTGTAGGGGACTGTATGGCATTTATGTGTTCACCAGCCTCAGTTCAAACTCAGCAGTAAAGCTAAGCCAAGGACCGAGAACTGGCTTCTGAGAACATCAGGGAAACAACAGCCTTTGCTCGACCATCTATTTTTTGCCCAGTTTTAACACTGAAGGACTTGGGAAGAGAACTGACAACATTTTCAACATGAAGCTTATTCAATGTTTCTCTGTTGCTACAATTAAGCATTTCAGCAGCATATGGGCTGCCTTTCAGTTCAAACCCAATCGTCCGCTCTGACAGGTCACAGACAAAAACCAGGATAATGACATTCTATCTTGATCACAGGATCCAGACACACCAGTCTGGTGGAGAACAGAAAAGAAAACAACCACCCAAATGCTGATTTAATTTCCTTTTCCTCAAATATTGAGTTCATATTGAAACTGAGCATACCAAGTGTGAATTTTGCTAAGAATAGCACTCTCAGTGTTATATGAAATCTGCAAAAACTCCCCCAGGTAATCATAAAGTCCTAACATGTTATGGACAAAGATCATTTCCTTTTTTGTATGTTCAGATTCAAGCCTGCACATTATCCTATCTATCTAGGGAAAATGAAGGGGATAGTTGAGGAGATTATCTAGGTATTTTGGACATTTAAGAAAAAACGACTTTCAAAGATCCAGAAAACTGAGGGGAGAGTGACATAAAATATTTTGAATAAACATATAACCTCAATTAGCTTGATCATCTCCTCAGTTCTCCTTAATTTTTTGTGTTGGTGCCATCCAAAGTCATCAATAATCTAGCTTGCATGGTACCATTCAAGACATAGTGAGACCAAGTGTCTTTTTCTAGAGCCATGGTTGAAAAGGGAATCATGCTATCTCAAGCACTGCAGCACAGTCATTTCTTCCCATTGCCCAGATTTGGTTCCCATCCAGTAACTTCCATGAGGATAGAAACTTGAGGAGGACATGATAAGTCAATGCCCACTTTCAATTTCTTGTTAGCTCTTCTACCCAGAACCCCTGGTCCTCTGCAAAGTAAAACCCTTCAAGCACCATATGGTAGTTTGAATAATGGCCCCAAGGATGTCTACTTCGTAAATCCCAGAACTGGTGAATATGTTACCTTACATGGCAAAAAGGGATTCTGCAGATATGAGTCAGTTAAGGATCTTGAGATGAGGAGGTTATCCTGGGTTACCCAGATGGGTCCTCTGCCACCCCAGGGTCTTTATAAGAGGGAGTAGGGGGTAAGAATCAGAGAAGGAGGTGTAATGATGAAAGCATAGGTAGGATGGAGCAGGCTATGAGTCAGAGAGTTTGAGCAGCCTCTAAAAGCCAGAAGAGTCAAGGAAACGGATTCTCCCTGGGAACCTCCAGAGGGAATACAGCCCTGCAGAAAAATTCTAGGCTTCTGCTCTCCAGAACTGTAAGACAATATAATTGTGCTGTTTAAGGCACTGTGTTTGGGATAATTTGTTATAGCAGCTATAGGAAGCTAATACATACTCCTTCCCCATTTTAGTCCTGCAGAAAGTATAAACCTAATAAAGACAACTCCTTGCTGTCTTTCCTTTAATTCTTCAGAACTGAGCTCTTAAATTGGGTTAGTAGCAGTGGTCAGCCTTCCAAAATTATATTTGTAATTTTGTGTCACATGCATTTTTTAAGAAAAGGAATCCATAGATTTCATCAGATTAAGAACAATGATCTATGAACTCAAAATTAAAAGGGTTCCTATTGACTGGGCTTTCCCATCTTCACATCTTAACCCCTAGCAGGCTGTGGGTGGAGTAAAAGAAAAAGTGTGAAAAAGAGAATTTTTGAAGTATTTCCATCCTTTCACATGTGGTCCTTCCTCCACTGTTAAAGGTGAGGCCGTGTGGGGTTTTGCTCTAAAATAGTGCTCCAATGTGCCCTGTGGTGCTCTTCTTGTTTCTTTTCTTTTTTTTTTTTTTTTTTACAATATTTATTTATTTGGCTGCATCAGGTCTTACTTGTGGCACCCAGGATCTTCACTGCAGCATTTGGGATCTAGATCTCTGACCAGGGATCGAATTTGGGCCCCCTGCATTGGGCGTGCAGAGTCTTAGCCATTAGACCATCAGGGAAGTCCCTGTCCTTGTTTCTAACATATGCCAAACTCTATTCCTCAGAAGGAGGCCTCGCCGATTTCACTGAGCTTGGGGCTGGGTGACTGCTGGACTCCTCACTGCCCCACTATGCATGGCGGTGGTGGTGGTGCTGGTGGTGGTAGATGGGGGTCCATATGGACACAGCATCACTCAATTATTATATGTGATTCTCAGCTGATGTCTTGACTGTTACATGGAGTCTAAGGGCATCTCTGTGATGTGGAGCCCTTTCCCATGCCTGAAAGGATGTGGGGGAGGTAGGAGAAGAAAGTTTCTCCCCTCCAATCCCCAAAGGATATTTTACTAATACAATGAGCGGGAGAAACACGTTATTCAGAAACAGAGACAAGGTATTATCTGAAGAGGATTCTATTTACTGTCAGTGTAAAGAAAAACAGAGATGAAGCTTCTCTACCCTTCATTGTGTAGCTGTTGTTACTTTGGCTCAGATGAGCGTAGTTGTGATTCTCTGGTGCCTGCCAGGACAGAAAGGCTCTGTTCACTTTACATCTGCTATACCTTTAAAGTAGTGACATGTGGGGAAATTGCTGTCTTGTTTGTGTCAGACAGCCATTTTCCCCTAAAATACTGTTACTCCATATTTAATGAGTGCCCACTTGGTACTGGGCAATGTCCAAGACACATTGACAATCCCTGCCCACACACACGCATGTGCCAAGGCAAGCTGGCAATTGGTGCTGCGATGTGCTTCTCTGACCACTGTGGATGGCATTCTTCTGAGACAAAGAGCGTCAACAGCAATTCAGCTGTAGATTTCTTCCAAGAAAGCTGTAAAAGAAACTGAATGCGCTTTGTTTGCTTAGCAGCAAACTATGAAAGAACTCATAACAATGACTTGACAGTACATGCAAAAAACATTGTAGTTGCCAAGGACTTTCACATTGGCTCTGTGTCACTGATTCTTGCCATTTTTGGAGGCATTCGGGGCAGTTGTTACTATCTTTCCAAGGATATGGGTCTCCAAGAGATTGAGTGACTTATTCAAGGAGAATACGGCAGCAAATGTCAACCACAAGCAGAACCCAGCTATTCTGACTCCGATTTCAGCAACTTCCCCAGTGACTCAGGTATTACAGGGTCCCTTATCAATTAAGGAGCTTCCCTGGAGAAATTTGGAAGTCTTGTATTTTAACCCTGCTTTCTTTCATACAATAGGAGAGCCTAGGGAAATGTCATTTAAATTGTCTTTTCCTTCAGTAAAAAGCTTATTTCATGCAATCTGTATGTGCCCTTCAGTAACTATTTACTGATGTTTTGGTATACATAAGGCAACTAGGTAAATGCTCAGTTTAAATGGAATTAAAATTACCTTTGGCTGTGAGTTATCTTTGAATATGGGAACATTTTCTAAAACAGAATTTTGTCGTTAGGCATTAATTTGACTTAAACATTTAGAATCACCTTTAGTTATATTGTGTGTGTGTGTGTGTGTGTATAAACTCACTGAGTTCCCTAGAGCTCCACAGAACATGAATAAACATATGGACTGTTCTCTTACACCTACCCCACAAGTCTGAGTATTGAGGATTTATATAGTTAGAGACTATGTGGTGTAAATATGTATAAATTTATATTGTGTTAATTTATGGCATGTGCTACAGAAGGCTGTTTGCAAGTTTCAGTGTACTTCTTCCCACGTTTCTGCTGAAATATTCATTTCTGGGTTCCTTCACCATGTTTCCCTTTGTCTCCCCACAGATGTTTAGGCAGCTCGTTTTCAGCGGAGCCCATGCGTCTTGGAAGTGTGCTTACTGAATGCAGGTCAGGTGAAGAATACACTACCCCTGTCTGGATTTGGCTGAAGGATGTTTGCCTTTCCCCTTTGGAACTTCTTGCTTCTGTTATGAAGACTACGGCTCCAAAACAGTCACTCTGGGTGACTCCTGTTCCCTGGCCTCGTGTCCGTACAGTCTAAAGAGCAGCTTTCAGGAGACAAACAGCATTTCATTATTCGTAAAAGGGAGAAGAGGGCACCCTGACACTTTGTGGCTCTTTGCCAAAGAAGCTGAATTTCTGCGAGAAGGGCTCCAGTTCGGTCCGCCTCTAGTTTACTTGTGGTTATGTTGGCGGGGAAAGGATGGTGAATGAGTGAAATTCACAGAGTGAATCACAGAGTGCTCACATTTTATGCGACCTGTTTTTTCACCAGTTTAAGTTATTAAAAAGGACTCTTATTGACTTATTTGAGTTAATCAATGTCTTCTTTCCTGGCCCACCCTTAGGGAGGTGTGCTAATGGGTAGGAGATGATGAAGAAGGAGGCCGTGGGCAGGAAGAGGAAGAAAAGCAAAGCCCTAAACGGAGTGAGCAGTCCCTGGATGATCAAAAGTTGGCTGTCGATGGAAAGAGGTTTGAAGTATCTGTGAGTGCTCTGAGGCAAGGCAATTGCCTGCCCGGGTAATATCTGCTCTCCAAATTTAAGGAAAATTAGTGTTTTTTAGGTTGTTTAACTGCTTTTCCTGTGCCCTTAGATTGGTTCTGCTTATGAAAATTTGAGGACAGACCTATTGAGGGAATGATGGAATCATCTATCCTAGGGGATTACACAGAATTTGTTGATCAAAAGAACTGCTCTGCAGGTGTTTGTCAAGCACTGTGAATTCACCTGTCCTCACAATGACCTGTTAATGGCAAACTAGCATTTGTGTAATCCTTTAACATTTTCCTTTAACTTTATTTTTAACATACATTGCCTCATCAATTCCTCCCAACAATCTGCTAACATTCAAAATTTTAACAGAGAAAGAAAGGAAATTTTAGGGCATTAAAGAGAGCATCCTAAGGTCACACACTTGGAAAACAGTGCCAGCCAGAAACCAAGCCTTGGTCATTTTTGCCAAGATACGGAATTGGTATACTCTACCATCAGGAGTCAAGTGAGAAAAAAAGCCTATGTTTAAAATGTGTATTTAAATCTAAGTTTTGCCAACTCATCTAGTGTTTCTGCCACATTTCTTCAATGTCCTTAATTTTTCTGGACTTTATTATTCCACACCAGCCACACCCAATGAGAATATGGGGACATATGTCCAGCTGGAAAAGAAAGTTTGTATGTGGGAGGAATAGAAAATCAAAACAATAAAGGGGTGTTTGGGTGGGTTTTGGACTTGGAGTCCTTTAAATGCCAGGGTGGAGTTTGAACTTTAAGTAATGAGAAGCCACAGAAAGATCTTGAGAACTAATAAACACCTGCTAGGGACTCTTTAGAAAGCCCTTTGTGTACAAGCTTTCAGTGAATCCTCCTAACAGTCCTTCAAGGAAGAAACATTATCATCCTAATGTAACTTTTCAGGAAGGTGAGGCTCAGAGAAGGGCCTACGTTAATAGACTGGGTAGCCAGTCAACAGCAAAACTAAGTCTCTAAGCTGAGCATAAACTGTGCTTTCAGAAGTTTGGTTGGGGAGTGGCTTGTAGAATGTACCAAAAGGAAAGAAACACTTAAAAGCTATTGCAGAAATGCATTCAGCAGATTTAGTTATAAATCTAAATGCAAGCAATTCTCAGGACCATGATACAGATCATTTCTTCGGGGGTGGAGGCAAAGGAGTGGCCTCTGGATCTAAAAACAGCTTCTACTCATCTCTGCGTCTTTCTCTTCATCTGACAGATATGTGAGTAACTGACTTTTCATTTACCAAACAGTCTGAGCACAGCGTAAAATCATGCTACTCATCTGAACTGAAAAATGTTCTCTATTTTCCAGAAGTCTCTGAGCACCATGTGTGAGAGAACATGACAGAATAGAAACTGATTATGCAAAATGTGTGAGAGCGAACTGCAGCTCTTGGTGACATGTGGCAGCCTCACTGGGAAGGAAGAGCCATGGAACGGCGGTGGGTGCCGGCTCAGGCTGACTGCGGTGTGTCACGGGCTGAGTGGCAGGAGGGGGTTAAAATAGTTTACAGGCTACAGCTCCTAGCCCTTGGAGGCATTCATGTGCTGCACACACATGCAGGAAGATATCCTGAAAGATGACACTCAACTGCCGTGCTCACATAGAGGCAAAGAAAGAAATGCCATTAATTTCTTTGTTTGTTTGATGCTATGTCCCAGGGTCCTTATTCTAGGCTTTGTAGATCCTTCTAAAGAAATGAATATTCCATGCGAGAACCTCCCTCTCGATGTAAAAATTGAAAAATACACTTTTAAGAGGATTGTATCTGAGTTCTCCAGAAAAACAGAACCAATAGAATATCTATCAATCTATCCATCCACAGATTTATTATAAAGAATTGCCTCATGCAATCATATAGGCAGAGAAGTCCCAAGATCTGCAGTCAGCAGCTAGAGACCCAGGAGAGCTGGTGGTGTAAGTTCCGACCCAAAAGCTGATAGGCTCAAGACCCAAGAAGAGATGATGTTTCAGTTCATGTCTGAAGGCAGGAAAAAACCCTGATGTCCTAGCTAAAGGCAGTTGGTCAAGAGGAGTTCCTTCTTATTCAGCCTTTTTATTCTATGCAGGCTCCATGTTGACTGGATGAGGTTCTTCTGCAAACAGGAAGGGCGATCAGCTTTACTCAGTCTACCTATTCAAATATAAATTTCACCCAGAAACATCCTCACAGAAACACCTGGAATAACCATTATCTGCTCTGGGGCCCAGTCAAACTGACACACAAAATCAACCATTGCAGGAATGGAAATGGTCACCAGGTTGGGTAGAGAAAAGGAACACAGAGGGGATAAGAGCTTTTAAGTGCCTGAGAATTCCAGACAGAGCAGAGAATCAAAATGGCGTTCTGAAGCAAAGCAAAGCTATTGAGCTCAGGGAGCTATCCAGGGTACTGGGCTTCTTCCACCTTTGATTCTCCCTGATCTGGAGGTCAGAGCCTTCTGTTTTGTTCCTGAAGTCTAGCCTCTACCCTAGACTTGACTTAAGTTCTAATTCGTTCTGGCTTCTGCCCTCATCTGTGTTCTGCTGGACTTACTGATCCCAATAGCAACCTCTTGCAAGCACCAAGCTTAGTCTGGAATTGATAACCAATTGTACCCAATGCTACTTTCACTGTGGTTTTAATAAGGGACAGCCTGTTCCCTGGATGGTTTCCAACAATAGTGAACACACTTGTGCGTGTGTGCACACACATACACACATCATATTAGACTGTGCAGCCATAAGGTTCGTATTTTTAGATGGATATTTGCATAAGCACGTTTGAACTTATGTTCAAAATGTCAGATCTTGCTTTATGATGATCTAACCAAAAAAAAAATATCAGATCTACAGATTTCTCTAATTTAGACACTTGCAAGTATATACAGAAGCTTGTAGCAATCAGTACAAAAGAATACATCATCAGAAAAGACTTGAAGAAATAGAGAATGAACTCAGTAGATTGCTGTCTAATGCCAAGTCTGGCCATGGGGGAATATACAAAGAGAAAATGATGGTAGTTTCTAGGACAGGCTGATGATTTGAACTTAGGAATCTTATTCCTTGCATGTTAATTTTGTTGGAAATGAGCAACTGAATGTCAAGAGAGGGGGTGTCAGATTGAAAAGGCTTTCACTGGATAGGTCTGGGAAAATCTGAATGTGAAAAAATATTAAGTATAGTAATGAAATGTAAACCATTGAAAAAAACAGAAATCCTGAATCCATACTTATAACAAATAGATAAATAATTCAGGGAGAAGAGAAAGCTCTTGCTTACAGTTGAGTGCCAGAGACCAAGTAGTAAAATTTGGAAAACCATCATTTTGAAAGCATCATGGTAAAGATAGAATCAGACAAGAAAAGTTACTAAATGATAAATCTCATAGGAAAATTTGAGGAGCAGAATATTTTCATGGTCTCAAAGTTTGCATGTGGTGGTGGCGGGGGAGAGGTAGGGAGTCTTCTGAAATAAGAACTCTTCCCTGAAATTTCAGCTGGCAGCAATGGGAAGGAGGCTGGTCAAAGAAAAACTGGGTTGGCCCCAGACCACTTCTCCACTATCTTAAAATATAGTAGATATTGGTAAAAACATGTAGAGGATTTGAAGGGATGGTGATTCATGAATTTTATACCAAGCCAAAGCATTGTTCTGAGAAGGGAACAGAATGATATTTTAAGATATGCAATGACTTTTAAAATATACAACTCATATATTCTTTCTGACAACCACTCTAGGTAACTGAGTGATTAAGCAAAGTAAAGTATTCAAGAATAGAGTAGACCCAGTATAAAAGCACTAAAAATGAACCTTCAAACCATTTAAACAAAAGTTATTCTAAACAATAAGTATGACTGAAGAAATGCAAATATCACTAACATTTCCTATAGACAAAATCTCAGTTTAAAATAAGTTATAATACTAACAACTGAAAACTATGAAATCTCATCAAAATGCCATATTAACAAACAAAAATTGTGGTTGGAAGGGGAAAGGGGATGCGGAAGTGTGAGCTAATTTCAATACTATAAACAGACATTATACGAATCAGGAAACAGAGGACTCAGTCAAGTGGTGAAATCAAGGAGAGTTTAATGAAGAAATGGTTTCAACATTTATACCTTATACAGAGTTATGTGGAACCAGCAATGGGATGGTGAAACACCTTGGCAGTGGTAACAGCAGGTAGCCGTTACCAACTGCTAAGCCTGAAGAAATAATGGAAAGGAATAATGGTTTCTGGAACCTAGAGCTGGAGCAGCAACTGTAGAATTGGCTTCCCATTAGGAGCTGTGGCCTTCAAGAGAAGAGCACTGCCAACCCCTGGCCCAGAAAGAAGGAAACTAGGAGAGTGATATTGGGCTCTTTCATTTTTTATATATTTATTTACTTGGCTGTGCTAGGTCTCAGCCATGGCACGTGGAATCTAGTACCCTGACCAGGGATCGAACTTAGCCTCCTGCATTAGGAGCAAGGAGCCTTAGCCACTGGACCACCAGGGAAGCCCCATAATGGGCTTTCTTCATAGCCTCTCATCTCCTGCCAGGGCCTCCCATTGGCTGGCCCAGCTGAGAGTCTGAGGACAAGGGAACCCAGAAGAACATAGAGGACAGCCTCTGAGCCCTCAAGCAAGTTGGAGACGGATGGAAAATAGACCCGGGGAGGAACAGAATATTTAGTGCAGACAACAGAGGGATTTTTAATTTATTAATATTCTTGTGAATATAGGGTGTAAAATTTTTTAATTAGGAAATCACTAGCATAGCATTTCTCAAATAGGTTTTATATAATCACTGTTTCAGTAAAGGTTCACTGTAAAAAGGATTCTGTGGTCACATAAATTTGGCATATCCTGTATTCTACTTTTGGAGTCTAAAATTCATTAACATATTAAAAGGTATAAGAAGAACTACAATAAGAAATATTTTTAACTTTATATCATCCTGTATTTTCCAAACTTATTTAATGAGCGGATTCTTTTTTAAAAAAAATTAATTAATTTATTTTGATTGTAGGCTAATTAGTTTACAATATTGTAGTGGTTTTTGCCAAACATTGACATAAACCAGTCATGGGTGTACCTGTGTCCCCCCATCCTGAATCCCCCTCCCACCTCCCTCCCCATCCCATCTCTCTGGGTTGTCCCAGTGCACCAGTTTTGAGTGCCCTGTTTCATGCATCGAAATTGGACTGGTCATCTATTTCACATATGGTAATATACATGTTTCAATGTTATTCTCTCAAATCATCCCACCCTCACCTTCTCCCAGAGTCCAAAAGTCTGTTCTTAATATCTGTGTCTCTTTTGCTATCTCGCATATACGGTTGTCATTATCATCTTTCTAAATTCCATATATATGCGTTAATACACTGTATTGGTGTTTTTCTTTCTGACTTACTTCACTCTGTATAATAGGTTCCAGTTTCATCCACCTCATTCAGTTCAGTTCAGTTGCTCAGTCGTGTCTGACTCTTTGTGACCCCATGGACTGCAGCACACCAGGCCTCCCTGTCCATTACCAACTCCCAGAGCTTGCTCAAACTCATGTCCATCGAGTCGGTGATGCCATCCAACCATCTCATCCTCTGTTGTCCCCTTTTCTTCCTGCCTTCAAACTTTCCTAGCACCAGGGTCTTTTCAAAATGGGTCAGTTCTTCGCATCAGGTGGCCAAAGTATTGGAGTTTCAGCTTCAACACCAGTCCTTCCACTGAATATTCAGGATTGATTTCCTTTGGGATGGACTGGTTGGATCTCCTTGCAGTCCAAGGGACTCTCAAGAGTCTTCTCTAACACCACAGTTCAAAAGCATCAGTTCTTTGGTGCTCAGCTTTCTTTATAATCCAACTCTCACATCCATACATGACTACTGGAAAAACCATAGCCTTGACTAGATTGACCTTTGTTGGGAAAGTAATGTCTCTTCTTTTTAATACGCTGTCTAGCTAAAGTGTAAGAAGAGTCAATATTAAAATTCTGACATATAAATCTAGAAAGCTAGGCTATATTGGTAGAGAAAAGTATTATGGTTTTTAAAAGTCTCCACCTTTTTTATTGTAAGAGTTATAAATGGTGGGTCAGTTTTAGTTTATACTTGAGGTCTACAGTAGAAGCACATGATAAAGAGAAAGTCAAAGTCAAAATCCCACCTCTCCCAACTCCCCGAGAATGGTGAGAAAATAAAGAACTAGAGGCGGAAGAAACCAAAGGTCAGACATGCATCCTGATGGACCCTTCCCAGGATCAAGTTTCAAGTTGGCAAGATATATTAGACAGGTTCACTGCCTGTTCCCACAACAAACTGAGAGTGACCACATCAAGCTAAATTCAGTGGCATCATGTGGTCAGGCAGAAAAAGCTCCACAGGAACTCCCAGGTTGGAGATAAAACTAAGTATTTCCAGTGTGCCTTATGGAGAAATGCCAAAGGTAGCTAGGAGTGCTATCTGGAGAGCTTGCCAGTGTGAGCCTTCATGCAGTGGCCCTGTCTTTAAGTTTGTTGGTTAGATAGTTCAGGCTGGGGAACAGTGAGTGTCCTCATCAGAACACGTGAGTTCCTTGGGCCAGTGAGACTGAAGCAGCTCCTACTCATCAAGAGTAGATGGCCATTGCTACCTAGACATATGGCTATGGCTGCAATAGAATTCCCAGGAATGGAATCAATTGAATCTCTGTTTACCAGTTCTGGCTAGTGGCCAGTAAGAATTACTGCTCAATCTTTCTTCCGCAACCACGGGGATAGGAAAAAACGTACCACTGTCTCAACACTCAAGCACCATCTTGGAGAGGAGTAGGGGGTGATGTAGTGACCACCTGCTTCAAATTTCCCTGGAATTGAGAGATTTTCCAGGATGCAGGACTTTTAGTGCTAAAACTAGAACATCTTGGGGGTGAACTACTACCTGTTGACTACCCTAAGAGGATGTGAGACTGGATATAATTTTCTCATCCAAACAAAAATTGAGCCACTAAAAGAGATAGTTTAAACTGATACAATGGAATGATTCATCCATATTGGGCTAAAATTTAGTCTCTGATCCTCCCCCACTCCTACTGGTCTTCCAGAGCAGTTAAGGCCAGTTTTGCTGTACATCTGAATGTTTTGTGATACATCATCAAAAGAAAAACTATTGCCACAATAGCAAACCTAAATGAATAGCACCACCAAAATGTAGTGGAAAACCTTGCTTATGCTTGTGAAGGGTTAACTGGTACAGAATTTGCTCTCCTGCTGCTACAACTAGAAAATCAGATAAATTTTATGAAACAGTTGTCAGACATAGGGCAGCATGGAGTTCAGGACAATGACCTCTAAAGCAAGAAAACAAATGAGCGGGTCCTATGACTGCTGCAGTTTTTACCTGGAGGAGTTTCCAGGCTGGGGAAACCCAAACACAACCCAGCAGTCTTGCTGAGTTAAGAAAGCCAGAGTTGAAGCTCAGAAAGGATAACACAGCTAAATTTGTGGACATACACTGGAGGAGAGGGAGGGAGAAAGTGAAGGGTGGGGGAGAATACAAATGTTCCAAAGATGTGCAGAGAGATCCTTTGATATTTGGGGGGGGGGGTAGGGCAGAAAAAGTTGGGTAAAGAACCATCAGAAAGAAGCTGAAAAGTCCCCAGGCTTACATAAGACTGGGAATAGGCCACATTTTCACTGTCACAGGGAAAACTTGGTAATAAATGGGCTTTGGGTACAGAGTTCAGAATGGACTCTCCCAAGCAGTGGAGCTAAATTAGTTCCAGACTAAAGGCTTCTCAGGTTTATCAAAAGCAAGCCATGAAAGAATCAAATTGACATGAAGTACTTAACTGCATGTAGAACAAAGTCCCACACTAAATGAATACAACACAGTCCAGCACCCAATAATGTCTAGTATCCGATAAAAATATTAATAGACATGCAAAGTAGCCAAGAAAGTATGACCCATGATGAGAAGAAAATAAGCAGTAGAAACAAACTAAGAAGTAGCAGAGATGCTGGAACTGGCAGACAAGGACCTTAAAACAGCTTTATGAATCTTATAAATATGGCCCAGAATATTATGAAAAAGATGAACATGATGAGGATAGAAAGACTAAAAAAGAACTAAAGAGAACTTCCAGAAATGAAAAACTCTATAATTGAAATGAAAATTATAGCGAATAGGATTAACAGCAGATTGGACAGTGAGGTAAACTTGGAAACATAGCAATTGAAACTCCTAAAATAAAACACATATTTTTAAAAGCCTGGAAAAAGTGAACATACCATCAGTGATCTGTGGGAAAATATCAACAAGTTTTACATATGTGTAATTGGGAGTCCCAGAGGAAAGGTAAGAAAGAAAGAATAGGGGAATATTTGAAGGAATGTTGACTAAATATTTCTGAAACTTGATGAGAAGTATAAAGTTATAGATCGAAGAAGGTCAATGAACTCAAGCAGAAGAAACATTAAGGAAATGATACTAGGTCACATTATAGCAGATTGCTTAAAACCAGTGATAAAGAGAAAACTCTAGAAGCAGCAAGGAGAGAAAAAAAAAAAGACACAGTATGTGCAGAAGAACAAAATAAGCATGACAGCAGACTTCCTGTTAGAAATAAAGCAACTTAGACAACAATAGAGCAACACCTTTACAATCAAAACCAAACCAAATCCTGTCAACCTAGAATTCTATACTAAGACAACCTTTCAAAATGAAGACGAAGACTTTTTAGACAAACAGAAGCTAAGGGACTTTTTTGCCAGCTATACTGTACTACAAGAAGTTTAAAGAAAGTTCTCCAGGTGAAAAGAAATTAATAGTACATGGAAATTTGGATCTATACATAAAAATGAAGGAATAAAAAGTGTGAGAGATGAAAAATATTGGATAATTATCAAAGATAATGTTCTATTATTTTGAAGTACCTTTAAAAGATAAGTGATTGCTTAAAGCAAAATTAACAAATAAAATATGTTTTGGAGTTCATGACATATAGAAGTTAAATGTATAACAAGAGTGCTATAAAGAAAAGAAGGGTAGAAATGAAGGCATACTATTGTGAGTCTCTTACATTGCATATAAAGGGATATAGTAGTACTTAAATATAGATGGTGATAAGTTAAAGATATATATTAAAAACTTTTGGTTTCAGCACTAAAACATAAAACAAAGGAGGATAGCAATGATGGAGATGGAATCCTGACTGTTGCTTAATTAATCCAAAAGAAGGCAAGGAAAGGAAAACAATAACCAAGAACATATGGGACAACTAGATAATAAATAACAAGGTAATACATTTAAATCTAACAAAATAAGACATTACATTAAACTTAAGTGGTCAATATATTCCAATGAAAAGGCAGTGATTGTCAGACTGGATCACAAAGCAAGATCTTATATATGCTACATATAAGAAACTTATTTAATTTAAATGTGAAGATGCATATAGGTTAAAAGCAAAATGATTAAAGAAACTTGCATCAATAGGCTATATTAATATCCAACACAGTAGACTTCAGAACAAAGAATATTATGAAAGATAAAGGGAAACATTTCATAATAACAAAGGGATAATTTCACAGAGGAAGACATAAGAATTTTAAATGTGCATTCACTTCATAGAGTAAAACAGATGAAGTAAAAACTGATAGAATTGCAAGAAGAAACAGGCAAACCCCACAATTATAGTGGAGATTCCAACACCACCCTCTCAATAACTGATAGGGCAAATAAGCAGAAAATTAGAGCTTAGAAGACTTGAACAACACTATTCACCAGTTTGACCCAAATGACATTTATAGAACAAGCCATCCTACAACACCAGAAGAATTCACATTCTTTTCAACTGTGTGTAGAGAATTAATCAAGACTCACCACATCCTGGGCCATCACACAAATCTCAATGCATTTTTTAAAAATTGGGATTATGCAAAATATGTTCTCCAATGACAAAATAGGTTCTCTGGAATTCACTGAAATAGAAATTAACCTTTATACACTGACATATTTTCTAATGTAATGAGAAGTGCTCATTTAGTTGTCAGATGAATCAGAAACACAATTCAAACTAACTGAAGCAAAAATGGGATGAATTGGCTTATGCAGCTGAAAAGAACGTGGAGCCCACAAAGTTAGAGAAATATATAGGATAGGGGTGTAGATGTTAACCCTTGGGGCTCAGTGCCACAGGTCACAGTGTTGTTCTGCTCTGTTTTCCTCATTTATTCCAGTCTCTGTGTAGAGTCATTCTAAGAACAGTCTCAACCAACATGGTGGGAAGATAGCCCCAGATTGGCCTTGTCACATCCAGCAATTCCAGTGTCTATATATCAGTCCCAGGGAGGGGCTCTGATTAGTCAAGCTTGGTGCACCTGCCCCGACCTGTGGCTGGAAGACAGGCTCTGATAAGAGATAAAAAAAGAAATCTTGTTGGGAATTACAAAACCAATAGCTATCATTGCCTATCATATCAGAGTTCTGTGAAAAAGAAGCTTATTTGATCTGAGTGTTTTTATTTTTAAGGTATTCATAGTGTGGGTAAGATCATCTCAGTGTGCAAAGCTGGTATGCTCAGAGGCTGAAAAAAAATTGCCAAGAGATCAACCAGAACGTTTTAATAGATGGTAATCTCCCATCTCCTTCAAGCATGAGCCTCTACTAAGAACCAGGTGTCAAGAAGTGATTCTTTTCATTAAAAAGAGTAGGAGATGAAGACAGGACTGGTGAGCCACATATGCTCTATAAAGTGGTTAAGAAGCTGAAGGACAGAGCTTTGTTTATTCTAGATGGTTAATTCAGATGGTTAAAACATCATATCTGCCTCTTAACCCTCTTGGTTCTAAAAAAGGAGCTAACTGTATGGAACCTACTTTTTTTCCCCTAAACTCAGTGTTTTTGGAATTGCTAGAGACCTACTCTCTATCCTCTTGCATAAACCCTGTCTCCCACTCCCATCCCCTAAGCTTAGTTTTGTTTTGTTTTTTTTTCTTTTAGCCACACTGCACAACTTGTGGGATTTTAGTTCCTCAAGCAGAGGCCAAACCACTGGATGGCCAAGGAAATTCTCCCCATACCCATTTTTGAAAGAACCATTCTGTAAAGTAGGTTCCTCTCCTGCCTCTATAAAATGCAATGAAGAACAGGGTCCTTTATTTTCATACCCATGCTGAACTCACTCTAAAATTATATTCAAGCAGCTATTAGAAAGCTGCCTATGCAAGAGACACAGGAAACGTGAGTTCGATTTCTGGATCAGGAAGATCCCCTGGAGCAGGAAATGGCAACCCACTCCGATACTCGTGCCTGAAAAATCCCATGGATAGAGGAGCCTAAAGGGTCACAGAGAGTTAGACACAACTGATCGACTAAGCATACACGAACATTTATTAATTACTAGCTATATTCATTTCCCATTGTGTTATGATGAATTATCATAAACTTAATTACTTAAATACAAAGTTATTCTCTTACATTTCTCAAGGTCAGAGGTCTGAAACAGGTCTCAAGTCCCATCTTTTTCTTATTTTTTGACCCTCCTTATAACGACTCTTGTGATTATATCAGGCCCACCCAGATAATCCAGAATAATATCCTGATCTCAAAGTCCCTTTTGCAAAGTCTTGAGTTTTGTCTTTTTGTGCCATCCCTATCTGGAGGTTTGGGTATAGAAAAGGGCTCTATTTCTGGAGTTTAGTGATAAATTTTATGGGTGAGTTTTACTTTACTGTTACACTCCATCATTGTCTACAGAGAGATAGTCCTTGCAACCAAACAGAAATTAATTTTAGGAACTAAGTGACTGCAATTAATTTTAGGAACTAAGTGGCTGTAGACTCACCCTATCTAGTTTCAGCTTAAAAGGATATCTTTTGGAAAGATGAAACTTCTAAGCCTAAGAGAAGGAACCAGGAGCCGGAATGCCAGAACTCAAGGCTACTCTTTTTGAGACTCTTGTTTCTTGTATGCTTACTCCCAGATCAACTTTCTAAGCACCTGTAACACCAAAAGTCCCAGCTTTATCTCATCTGGGAGTTTAAACACTCAGTATAGTCTACCTAGTATTTTTGAATTCCAATTTCTAATTTCTTGGAGAGAGCATCTGATTTGTTTAGCTTAGGTTGATGTCTAATCTGGTTTTATTCAGTTGTGACAAGGAGTGGAAGAAGCAAGACATGGGTCCACTGCTGCTCAGTGGGGTCCAAATGACTGGACTTTATTAGGAGGGGTGAATGGTTCAGTATGAAGAAACATGAGGGCAGGAATGATGGAATATTTCCCCTATAAGTCTTCTACATCTTGGGAAAAGGAGCATCTGACTTGCCACTCAAAATAGAGAAAGCACCAATGTTACTGAGTCCAAACGTGCATTGCTCATGGCACGACAGGCCAATAAACTGAGAGAAACCACTGTAAAACTATTAAAAGGGCGCTTTTTGCTTTGGTATCAAACAACAGGGACTACAATGTAGTGCAAAAGAAAACTGGTTATTTCTGTAACATGCAATTTAATTACCAAAATTATGACTGATACCATTTACCAGGATATACCAGAATTTTAGGAGTTCCATATAATTTCTAGAATGTGTATATTAATAATATTTATCGATATAATACAATCTAAGATAAGTTATCATTGCTTATTTGACAATGCCTCTCACATGATTTAACAAACCAAATAATCCTAGTTAGTTTAATATTCCTCTCTCTGAGATGAAGAGAGAACAAATGATTTGAGATGTTCCAGGGACCCTTTGGAAAACCTCAAAAATTAGCTAGAGGTCAAATGAACTTCATTTAGAATTTGATCTTTGGAAAGTTTGTTAAAAATATAAAAAAGTTTTAACCAGTGATAAAAAAAGATCACAATGACAAATACAGATCACTTAAAGAAACTCACAATTATTAAAAAGCAATTCAATATTTAAAGAACTTTGTTCCCTTAGAGAATTAAATTCAGGTTTTGTACCACTTTACCTTTAAAATTCATTTTCTTAATTAAGTTCAATCTTATCTTAGCCAATCATGACCATGTACAAAACTCTGTGTTCCTCCTCCAGAAACCTTCCATAACTTTCTGTATCCATATTTTTCTGTCCCTCATTTGGCACAGTGGTAAAGAATCCACCTGCCAATGCAGGAGATGCAAGAGACGTGGGTTTGATCCCTGAGTTGGAAGATCCCCTGGAGTAGGAAATGGCAAACTGCTCCAGTATTCTTGCCTGGAAAATTTCATGGGCAGAGGAGCCTGGTAGGCTAGAGTTCATGGGGTCACAAAGAGTAGGACACAACTAAACACGCATTTTCTTTTCCCCTCAGAAACAGAATGCATTGCTATTCCTCATATCTTCTTTCCTGAAAACACACATCCTAAATCTTTGCATGTTAAATGTGTCTCCTATACTTCTTAACCTCTATCTCTAGTGAAAAGCAAGGAGCAAGTAATTATCAACTATCTGTCATACTAGCATTTCCTAACTGACAAACTTACACTTTAATCTTCCTCTTCTAGAAAGGCAAATGTAGACCTGCCCAGGAATTAATGTTCTAATATTTTATTCTATTTAAAACGACCCAGCATACTTATAGCTGATCCATGTTTTTGTACAGCAGAAACACATTGCAAAGCAATTACACTGAAATTGTGTGTATATATACACAGAAAATAAAGTAATCCAGATAGTCAATGAATTCTCTTCATTCGACTTACTTCAAAGACACAAAAATCTGGAGAGACTATTTTGGATGGACATTCAAGACATTCCTAAGACACTTAGACATTCCTATGGAGTTTACCTAAAACTCTAACACCTCATTTACCTCTATTTTATTTTCTTAAAAGCTCTGTCATATTGTTATTTTTCTTGCTGACATACTTTGTAACAGGAATAATATGGTCTTATTTGATTTCTAGTAAACCTAGTTACAAAAAAAGCAATATACTTAAACCAACAAGCTGAAGCTAACTTTAATAACAGATATCAAAATAATTCAATACTGAATTTTGAGATCACATGAACCCAAAATTCATTCTGATCTGTTTCTTTTATACTTGAATTTTCATATAAGGGCTTAATTTCCTTTAAGCCAATTGAATATAGCTCTTTTACAAATTAACTGTGGTAATGCCACACATTTATAGCACATGTACAAACAGACAAACACAGGGACCTCACAGTTTCCATTCCAAAATTTCAGCCATGAGTCAGGTACAACAATGTAAAACCCATTAATTACAAAAGAGGTTGGATTCAAATTGGGTTTCTGGCAGATGGGACATGTCCAAGTTACCTGCCTAAATGGCTAAATCCTCTTTACTAATATTTATGGAAAAGAACTTTATGTCTATTTGTAGCTTCTGATGATTTTAGAAAACAAGTGGAAATTTCTCTTCTTCCTGGGAATGTCCCATTCTTGGACAAGAACAGACAGTTGTTTTTTTTCCCCTGTTCCTTTTCTCCATTTCACATCAGTAAAAGTTTTGTATATCACAAAACTGATTTGGCTATAAATGGAGAAACAGTACCAAACAAAATGAAATGAAAAACCCAAAAAAGACAATCAGAAAATCCTAAATAAACCCTCAAGCTTGGTCTTGGGGTTTCGACACAGGAGACCACAGACAACGTAATTAACATGACAAGGGTAGCAGGACCCGTGCACAGTGTCCCAGGATAACTCTGCCTCAACCCCTAGAGAAGATCCTAACAGTACTGCTGCCACACATTGTTTCAATTAAGTATCATCCTTCCCTCACACATGGGTTCAGAGCTGTAATCAGATCACTTACCCAAAATGCACCTCGGAGGACTTTCTTCAGGGATAGTTAAAACACTGCCTGTGGGCTTCCCGGGTGGTGCAGTGGTAAAGAATCCGCCTGCCGATGCAGGAGATGCAAGAGACGAGGGTTCAATCCTTGGGTCGGAAAGATCCCCTGGAGTAGAAAATGGCAACCTGTTCCAGTATTCTTGCCTGGAGAATCCCATGGACAGAGAAGCCTGGTGGGCTACAGTCCATAGGGTCCCAGAGGGTCAAACATGACTGAGCACGCATAAAGCATTTCCCATTTTAAAGACAGAAATTCAAGACAAAATACAAATGGCACACACACACACACACACACACACACACACACACACACGCTAGCATTCAAAGAAACAAACGAACCAGTTCACTGATTCACAAATCAGGTAGAAGTCCAACAACTCCTCTTTCCAACAGGGCACCCCACTCAGATACAAAACAAATCGGCTTATTCCAGAGAAAAGGCCCCAAACGACGAGAAAACGCAACTATTTCCTCTCTCCAGTAGGGTGCCCCCAAAACAAATTAGCTTACTCTGGAGAAAAAGCCCCAAATAGACCAGAAAAAAAATTTCTGGCTGTACATACCAGCGCAACTTATCCATCTGTATGCACTCTTGGAGCCTGGTCACCTCCCAAATATCCATTCCTTGCTCCAACTGCCAAGCACTGGGCAGCCAGTGCTGCTTTGGGGAACTTTGAAGGAAAGACCCTCAGGACAAGCGATGGGCAGCTGCTAGGGCCTCACCTGAAAACTCCCCAAATGGGGCTGCGGGCCACGGGCAGCAAGGCTGCCTGGCTGGCTGCGTGGAAATTCATTACCGAGTGTACGCTCGCCTCGTACTGCTCGCTGCAAGACAGGCCAATAAATCGAGAGACGAGTTGTCTGGGCAAGGAATAGAGACTTTATTCAGAAGGCCAGCAGACTGAGAAGATGGTGAACTTGCATCCCAAAGAAGCAACTTGTCTGAGTTAGAATTCGGGCTTCTTTTACACCAAAAGGGAGGGAGTCAAGTTAGACATTTCCTCATTCTGGTCAGCCTCAGGAAGGGATGTGTTAATTTCTTCCTCCCTGCAGTCATTCACAAGGGGGCCTGGTCAGGATGTTTCCTGCAGGCAAACCAAAGGCTTTTCAGCTTTATGTTCATTACCTGGGAGGCAGAGTTCCCACAGATGGGCTGTTATATATGTTTTAAGATTATAGGCAACATCCTTTCAGTGATTAACTTATAACAGACTATAAAGGTTCTTCCCTATTACTGAAGGCATAAGGACTGAAGATATCTCACATGTCTGAGTTTCAGATTCAGCTCCTGTCTTTTCCCTCACTCTAAACCCACAGAAATATTCTATTTGGGATTATATGCCCTGTGCCCATACTTCCAGTGGCAGAGTCAGCTCTTTGCTCACAGAAAAATCTGTGTCCTTCATTCCTGGTGTACAGTTGTCACTGGGCCGTAGCATCTTCGGGGTTAGGAGCAGCCACATGCTGAGCTCCTTGTAATGAAATGTGAACTCAAACCTCTCACGGAACACTCTTCATGCTCTTTTCCAGTTGGCTGTTGGTCTCCGAGGACTCAGCTACTAGATGGAGGAGCCATAATATGGAAGGAGCCTGGGCCCCTAAATCGCCACCGGAGGACATCCGTCCACCCATCAGGAAACCTTCACTGGACTGTTAAATGAGTAGTAATTAACTCCTGTTGTGTTAAACCACTGACATTTTTGTGATTTACAGATGGCTACTAGTACTTGAAAATAATTTTAAGTCAACAAAGGATAGCACTGGAGAATTATTAGAATTTTCTGCATCTTTACCTAAGACTGCAAACATCCACTTCTGCTGAACTCTACAAGCTGAAGATGTTGCAAATGATTGTGCCTAGGTTGTGCAGTCTGCTCATGGTTAACTATTCTGATACTTTTGCCTGGGGAAACACACAAAAACGAGGGAAGAGGTTGCTTCCATTTTCTCCCGTAAATAAATAAATATATTAATTATTTAAATATAGACATGTACTTTATAAATTTATGTTATATAGAAGTATACATATATTATATCAAGGGTAGCCCTGCATTGCAAGGGATAATGAAAGTTTTCAAGTTTGCTCAGGGGCTTAAAATTCTTAGGTTCATCACTGAGTCATCAATTTGCTGTGATGTAATAAATAATAGAATGAGGGGGGAAAAAATATTTTTCTCTGTGGTACATAAACTGGTAATTCTCCTGTGACTTAGCTTGACATTTGGAGACTAGAGGGGATATATTGTGAATCATATTCTCAATAGGCGATAATTTGAAAACTGCAAAATTTCTTATATTGGTAAAAAGCAGCTTGCCAGCCATAGGAAGGAAAGAACAGCTTACCTCAGAATTTCTGGGTGATTTCATAGGCTTCTAATCAATTTCAGAAGAACACAACATACATCTAATAGGCAGGAAATACCCTGGCAAGACAGGCTCCCCTGGTGACTCAAGTGGTAAAGAACGCACTTGCCAATGCAGGAGACTGAGATTCGATCCTTGGGTCTGGAAGATCCCCTGGAGGAGGAAATGGCCAACCCACTCCAGTATTTTTGTCTGGGAAATCTCATGGACAGAGGAGTCTGTCCATGGGATCACAAAAGAGTTGGACACAACTGAGCAACTAAACAACACAAGCCTGGAAAGAGCTGAGAGGCAGGACTCTTCAAAGGAAGGAGGCAGGAATCCATGGCATTACTCTGTGCCCCTCAAGCTTCATAGCTCTCAACTTACAAGTGAGTTACATTTCAAGGCTCATTGTCATCTATTCATTCTTTCGTTCACTTAATAAACGCTTGTAGTGCCTTCTGTACTAAAGATTATAGCTTTGGAGATAAAATGATAAATAATATAAAGGTTTTGCTATGAGAACAAGTATACTACTCTGGCTATTTAAATAAATAATTGTGATACAAGAAAAATCTCATGACAAAAGTATCAAACCCGGTTGTTAGAGCAAAGAACATGTTGTCTTCAATAAGTAATGTATTTAAAATGGCTGGAATATAAAACCAAAGACCAAATCCTGTTTGATCTGTAATGTACCTGCTGCTGCTGCTGCTGCTAAGTCGCTTCAGTCGTGTCCTACTCTGTGCGACCCCATAGACGGCAGCCCACCAGGCTCCCCCGTCCCTGGGATTCTCCAGGCAAAAACACTAGAGTGGGTTGCCATTTCCTTCTCCAATGCATGAAAGTGAAAAGTGAAAGTGAAGCTGCTCAGTCGTGTCTGACTCTTCGTGAGCCCATGGACTGCAGCCTACCAGGCTCCTCCGTCCATGGGATTTTCCAGGCAGGAGTACTGGAGTGGGTTGCCATTGCCTTCTCTGTAATGTACCTAAGACACAGTGAAAAAAGGAAAAGGATTATTTCAGTTACTTCTAAATGGCATCTTACCATCTTATTTTAATGAAGGATTAAGACAGAGTAGGCAACCCTGAGTAATCTGTTATCATTCTATATTTAAATAGAATAAAATCTTTACACGTCAGATGCTTCTCTAGCTCTGCCATATTGGAGATTTCCACTGTATTAGATGAATTATCTGAATTCTTCTTTTCTAGGTGACACAAAGTCTTCAGTTGAGTGAGGGACATAGTCATCGCCAAACAAACCTAGATCAGTGGGTGAGAGGGTCTGGAGGCCAGCGGCTTTGGAGAGGGGTCTTTAGGTACCGCTGAGCTCAGGGGCTCTGAGTTCTAGTGTCCTGGCAGCTGGAATGGTAAAGGAGAAGACGTGCCATTCAGGCTACTGTCTCAGTCAGGCTTCTGGCAGGAAACAGATGCCTACTCAACCAGGACTTCGAGAAAGTTTATTGAAGGGATTATTTACAGAGGTAGGAGGTGTGTGTGTGTGTGTGTGTGTGTGTGTGTGCTTTCAATCACTCAGTCATGCCCAACTCTTTGTGACCCCATGACTTGTAGCCCACCAGGTTCCTCTGTCTCTGGGATTTCCCAGGCAAGAATACTGGAGAGGGTTGCCATTTCCTTCTCCAGGGGATCTTTCCCGACCAGGGATCAAACCCCCGTCTCCTGCATTAGCAAGCAGACTTTTTGCCACCTGAGAAGGCCTTGCAGAGGTGTGGGTAGGGTTAAAGGTACCAACAAGCAATGCTGAAGTACCCAGAGTCTGACAACCCTAGGAAGCTGTTACCATCTCTAGATCTGAAGGGGTGTAGTAGTCAGGAGGAAAACAATTAGCCAGAGAAACAAAACCAGAAGGGCATGTTGTATATGTATGAATTATAAGTAACTGGCTCACGCAGTCATGAAGGTTAAGAAGCTCCATGATCTGCAGTCAGCAAGCTAGAATCCAGGAGAGCTGATAGAGAGCCTAGGGTGTAAGTTCCAGCCTGAGTGTGAGTCCAGGACAGTCAGAAAGAAATCATTTTCTTTCACTCAGACGTTTATTCTGGCTATCACCAGACTGGATGAGGCCACAGTGGGCAGGGCAATCTGTTTTATTCAACTGACTGATTAAATGTTAGTCTTCTCCAGAAACATCCTCACAGGCACATTCAGAAATAACACTTAACCACTTATTTGGGCACCCCATCAACCCCATCCAGTTGACACATGAAATTTACCCTGACAGAGGCAAAGGATGAATACTGTTCCCAGAGCCTTGCAGGAGCTGGAGTCCTGAGTCCTGAGACAGGATCTGTGGTTGAGAGAGGTGCAGCTGCTGTTAGAACAGCTCTCAGGCAGAGAAGAAAAGAAGTGAATACACACTCCATTCTTTCTCTCTGCACCCGCATCTTCTGCTAGTGTATTACACTGTCCCAACCCAACCATAAGCCAGTGGACTATGGAGCCCGTGTCATACAGTCAATAGTGTAGGGAGAGGTCAGCCTCCTGGAACTCAGAGCAGGCAGACAAAAGAGGAGAATAGGAGGGACAAATAGAGACGACCCAGAAGAGAAACTCCAGACACTTTTTGGAAAGTACTTAGTAAGGGAAATTGTGGGGGAAAAGATTGTCATTTATAACCAGGGAGAGCTTAGAGTCATTTTAGATCTCAACATTAAACAATATGATGCAGGGACTTCCCTGGTGGTCCAGTGGTTAAGACGCCACGTTCCCAACACAGGGGGCATGGATTCCATCCCTGGTCAGAGAACTTAATCCCACATGGTGCAACTAAGACCTGGTGTGGTCAAACTTTTTTTAAGTGTCTATCAACATTAAAAACTAAAAAACCAATATGAAGCATCAAACCAAAGAGAGACTTATTTTATACCCCTTTCATAAGCTTGGGGCATATAACTGCATACAGATGCATTTATCATTTAGAAAGCTATAGTTCTGAGAATGTATATGTGTGTACATATCTTCTCTTTGAGGCTATAAGCTATTGTAGGGGAAAGATTATCTTAGAATTTTAGTTTTCCAACAAGTGCCTTGAACACGGTAGGTTTCCATAAATATTTGCTGAAGAACTGTTTCAACTTCTTTTCTTTGAATCTAACAGGAACTGATGAAATGCAATATAAAAAAAAACAAGAAAGGTCTCCTAAGTGTCATATAGAATCAGCCAAGGAGATTTTTAGCACAGCGGGTAGTGAGGAGGGAACTAAGTTGCTTTGTCTAAGCCTTCTTAGAGCTCATTCATCCCACGAATATTTATGGAGCAGCCATGCTGTGCCAGACACTGTGTTAGGCTCTTAAGATACAAAGATCATGTTTTGAAGGAAGAAATCTATTAAGCACACAAACGGCTCCTTTTTTATGGCATGCAACCAGCCAATTGCCACACAGCTAATTGGATCAGCCTTATAAAGATCTGAATCAGTTAAGTCAATGAAATGGGTGGCTTATCCTTTTATTTGAGGTATGTAGAAACAGCCTTCATTCTGCTGCCCTACTGCAGGTTTACTCCCTGACCGAGCTTGGGTAACAGAGTCAGAGCTATATAGATTATGAGCACACAAGCTTGATAAAGCTACTGCTCTATCACTTACTCAAAGTTCCCCCAAGATTCAGGCCCAGTGATGAGAGGTCCTTGAAATTGAGAAGTCCAAATAAGAATTGTAGTCACAGAACAGTTAGGCTTTCTTTGTTGTTGTTCAGTCACTAAGCCGTGTCCAACTCTTTGCTACCCCATGGACTGTAGCACACCAGGCTTCCCTGTCCTTCATGTCAAATGCCAGTACCTCTCTTGGGGGTGCATTTCTTATGTCAGCAGACAAAACAATGTCCTCATCTGCTAATTTCAGCTGGCTTTTCCTTCTGCTCCCTGAGGTATGAAAATGAAAACCTGTTGTTTAGAAGCCAAGAACACTCAATGGGGGAAGAGGACAATCTCTTCAATAAATGGTGTTGGGAGAACTGGAAACCAAATATAGAAGAATAAACTTAGACCTATATCTAACACTACTCACAAAAATTAACTCAAAATGGATCGAAGACTTTGATACTGTAATTTATAATAAGAAATATATATTTAGCCTTTGACCTATTCCTGGCACAGGATTGGATTTCTTTAGTGATGAAACCATAATAGTGTTTCTTATTATGTTAATTAGGTGACTTTTGGAAAGTCCAAGGTAGCCTAAGATGGGATTGTTCTTCTGAGGAATCAACCAGATGGTTAGATGGTTGGCAATGGTTAGAACTGAAACTTCAGTCCTAGCTCCAGACCTCCGGAAGAGAAGAGGGGCTAGAGACTGTTCAATTACCAACGACCAATCATGCCTCTATAATGAAGCCTTCTTAAAAATCCCAAATGATGGGGTTTGGAGATCTTCCACATAGAGGTGCTGGGAGTATCAAACACTCTGAGACAGTATGGAAGCTCTGAGCCTTTTTGTGTACACCTTTCCCTGTGCATCTCTTCCATCTGGCTGTTTATGAGTTATATCCTTTTATAATAAGCCAGCAATCTGTAAGTAAAATGTTTCTCTGAGTTCTGAGAGTGACTCTAGCAAATTAATCAGACCTAACAAGGGTTTTGTTGGAACCTCTTATGTACAACCAACTGGTCAGAAGCACAGGTGACAAGTTGGACTTGTAACTGGCATCTGAAGTGAGAGACAGGCAGACTGGTAGGACTGAGCCCTTACCTTGTGAGATCTCATAGTATCTCCAGGTAGGTAGCATCAGAATTGAATTGAGTTGAATTGTAGGACACCAGGCTGGTGTCAGAGTATTGCTTGGTCGAATGGGGAAAAGCTATACATATCGGAAAGACTTAAAATGAGAACTGAAACTGTAAAGCTTCTAAAAGAAAACATTCAGCAAAACCCCCTTGACATTGGTCTTAGCAATGATTTTTTGGGATATGACACCAAAAGCACAAGAAGCAAAAGCAAAAATTAGCAAGTGGGACTATATCAAACTAAAAAACTTCTGCACAGCAAAAGAAACCATCAACAAATGAAATGGTAAACTACAGAATGGGAAAAAATGTGTAAATCATATATCTGAAAAGGGGTTAAGATCCAAATTATATAAAGAACTCATATGACTCAACAGCAAAAAAAAAAAAAAAAAAAACAATATGATTTAAACTGGGCAGAGGAACTGAATAGACATTTTCCACAGAAGACATACAGATGGCTAACAGGTATATAGAAGTGCTCAACATCACTAATATTCAGGAAAGTGCAAATCAAAACCACAATATCACTCACACCTATTAGAATGCCCATTATCAAAACTACAACAAATGTTGGTAAGGATGTGGAGAAACATGTGCTACTGGTGGGAATGTAAACTGGTATACAGTATCAAGTTTCCTCAAAAGATTAAAAATAGAACTACTGTATGATTCAATGATCTGACTTCAGGGCATACATCCAAAGGAAATAAACATTAGAACTGAGAAGATATCTGCAGCCCCATGTTTATTGCAGCATTATATATAAAATGGAATATTATTTAGCCATAAGAAGGAAAGAAATCCTGCTGTTTGAGACAAGGGTGGACCCTGAGGGCATTACGCAAAGTGAAATAAGTCAGAGAAAGGCAAATACTGTATAATGCAACTTATATATGGGATTTAAGAGACAAACTTATAGAACCAGAGAGTGGAACGGTGGTTACAGGCTCTGAGGTGGAGTGGGGGAAATGGGAAGATGTCAGAGAGCACAAACATGCAGTTATAAGATGAATAATTTCTGGGGATCTTACGTACAGCAAGATGACTTTAGTTAGTAATACTGTATTATATATTTGAAAGTTGCTAAGAGTGTAGATCTTAAATGTTCTCACCACAAAAAAGAAATGGTAATTATGTGACACTGAAGTGAGAGCTATGGTGGTAATCATTTTGCAGCATCTAAGTATATTAAATCACCCTGTTGTACACCTCAAACTACACAATGGTATATGTCAATTACATCTCAATAAAGTTGGGGGCAGGGGAAAGAAAAGCCACTTTTTACTTGAGTGGGTTTTCTCAGAGCAATGCAGCCCTGTTTTCCAACTTCCTTTTCTAGAACCCTGTCTTGCTTCCATAATGCTGGGAAAGTGGATTGGAGTCCCCTGCTGTTTGTGTCAAATAGCAATTCTTTAGTGTTGCTCCACTATAAATGCTGCTCAGACATTTTGAGTCAAAACTGTGAAATATCCCTTCTTGCCTTCCCATTATCCATTACTGCATTTAAGACTGGTGAGTAATCCCACATGTGACCTTGGTCAGAGGATCCTTTTTTAACCAGGACAAAAACGAATTAAGTGATCTCTTCATGTAAGGTTTGCGAGTAGTTGAACATCCTACATACTAGTTAAAGAGCTCTATTATTTGATCCCAAAATATTCTGTAACAGGATGGAATATATTTTCTCCAGAATCTAACTTTATGCTCATTATATTTATCATGGGCTCTGAGACATGTATTAGAATGACTGAATTGATGTCAATCAAAGTTTTACCTTGAGTAGTGTCAATCAAACTTGAGAATTTGTCAGCTTTCTTATTATGATCATTAGTAATATCTTTTAATTAATTTGCTGATAATCTCATTAGTTGCACTTCTGGTTTAGAAATGAGAAAAATACTGATGGTATTTCTTCCTTCTCTACTTTCAGATTTGTTGACTCAAATTAATGTAGCTTTTATTTCATAGATATTTGTGTATATGTTTATATACTAAAAGCTTTTTAAAATTTGTTTACAACTCCCAACAAACCATTCCCAAATACAGTAAACTTAATATAATAAATATTCAACAAATGTTTGTGGAATTGAGTCAATATGCTTTTTTGAAAATGATAACATGTGATAATAGGAATAAAATATTCAGTAGAAGACTTGAAGGTAAGTTTGAGAATTTCACTCAGAAAATTTGAAAATAAGACATATCTATATGGAAAATATAAGAGAAGAAAATTAGAGGCCCAAATATCAATAGATTAACACAGTTCCAGTGAGAGACAAGAATACAAGAGTGAAAGGGATATCATCAAGTACAATATTTTAAGAACAGAAACATATGTATTCATAGATTTAAAGGGGCTCAATGAGGGCTGAAGGGCTTCCCTGGTGGCTCAGCCATAAAGAATCTACCTTCAGTACAGGAGACATAGGTTTAATCCCTGGATTGGGAAGATCTTCTGGAAAAGGAAATGGCAACTTCAGTATTCTTGCCTGGGAAATCCCATGGACAGAGGAGCCTGGCTGGCTACAGTCCGTGGGGTTGCAAAAGGGTCGGACACAACTTAGCAACTAAACAACAACACCACCAACAATAACACGGCAGTTCACATAATTGTGACATTTCAGAACCTGGGATAAGGAGTAAGTGTACAGGCTGCTACAGGAAAAAGAAAATCAAAGACCAATACTTAGAAATCACTTGTATCTGGTTTTTTGAACAGCAAAATAGGTAGTTCTAAAACAACAAAGTGATATTTGAGGAAAATGAATGCAACCTAAAATTCTGTGCAATAAAACTACTATTAATCAAGTATCAGAAGAAAATAAAAACATTTGGGGGCATTAGAGCTTTCAAAAATCTGCTTTCCACGTATCCTGTCTCATGAAGCAACAGGGGGATGTGGTCCACCCAAGCAAGAGAGGAAACCAATCAAGAGGAAGACAGTAGATCAAGGCAACAAGAGATCAGCACAGGATCACAGGGATTAACGTCGTTAAGACAGACATGCAGACCAATGTAATAGAGAGTCTGGAAATAAATTCACATATAACTGACCCTTGACAAAAATGCCAAGAATAGAATGTGGGAAAAGAGAGTCATGTGGCTTGCATTATATTTTTATTGACTTTGTCCTTTCAGTGCAGGACTGTATTTTATGCATTTTTAATCTACATTTAGCCTAGCACAATTTGGGTGATAAAAATTATTTGTTTCATGAAGTAATGAGCAAGACAATGATTATTAGTATTGAAAGAAAGTGAAAGTGAAGTCTTTCAGTTGTGTCCGACTCTTTGCGACCCCATGGACTGTAGCCTGCTAGGCTCCTCCATCCGTGGGATTCTCCAGGCAAGAATTTTGGCGTGGGTTGCCATTTCCTTCTCCAGAGGTCTTCCAGACACAGGATAGAACCCTGGTCTCCTGCACTGCAGGCACTCTTTACCGTCTGAGCCACCAGGGGCTCCTTGAGGATTGCTGTTAGTCAAAATTCTATCTCACTACATTTAATATAAAAATTTCATTATAAGAGTGGTCTGAACAATTCAGAACTTTATTTCCCATGATAAAAGTAGTTTCAGAGATAGGCAAGTGAGTGCTGTATGGTGACTCCATACAGCATTTGTGAGAGGCATAGTCCCCTCTAGGTTTCTGCACCCTCATCTTTGTTCTCAAATATGCTCATCAGATACAGAATTGCAGATGATGCCAAAATAAACTACAAGTAAATATGTATTTACCTCCACTATAATCCATTTCATAGAGGGAGAACTTCTGTATGAGGCTCACAGAGCATCCAGATACATTATTTTTGAAATATTTACACATAAGAGGGAAATGTTTTAACTTAGGTACCTAAAGGAATGTGTAGTTAGCATGCCTTAAAGACTCTCCTTCAAATATCAGATGTTTCAAGTGAGCTTTTGCCAAGGGCTGGATCAGAGGCAGGACTGAAATCTCCTAGGAGCCTGAAGAGCCTATGTTTTGTGTTGTTGATTAAAGAGAGAGCCATATGCTTTAGATAACAGGTGTGCAGGTGGCAAAGCCAACATTCTGTCGTGTAAATTTAGCATCCTGACTTGTATGCTAGCCCAGATTGGGGTGGGGGGGCGCTACCCTATTGGTGTACACACTTGATAACAGGGTAACTGTGCAAAGCCAGACTTTACTCAAAAAAAAAAAACTTTGGATCAATGCATGCACTTGAACAAGAATTTGGTTCAAAACCCTTGCCCAAAGAATGGATTAGAGTTTGGGACTGGGAAAGGGCAGGTGGAACGATCTGGCAGTCCCAATTACAAAATAACTTAATCATAGTCTGGGTAGAAGAATGAATTTTAGAAGGGGGATCTTAAAGACTGCACTGCAAAATATATTCCGAGATTCTGAATAAGTCAACCTGAGGCTAAGGGTGTTGTCTATTTGAATGGTGGAGACTGTCTAATAAATTCAGTGATTATAGTTTTTGTTTAGGAAATGTGTGGTAGCCTGATAGCAAATTTTACTCACACTATAATTTGACTGTGTTGTATAAATTCAACTCTTTTTGTTTCTTTTTGGGTTTTCCTCTAAGGTTCCTTCCATTGTATCATCCTACCATAAAGCTTCTGGGCTAGCTAAAAAGGATGGAAGTGGTATCTTCTCTACAATTAGAAGAAATCTATGAACTAGGTCCTTCAAGCTTGCCCAATGCCACACTAAAGGGAAAGATGAAGAATTTGGAAACTCTAAGATAGTAGTGTGAGTTCCTTGGTTTATACCTGGCTGCATAATCCCTCTGAATGACAAAAGTTGAATATTATTGTAGTATTTCTCTCTGTATTCTATTTGTAATATTTCTCCTTTTTTTTTTTTTTTTTAGGTAGATGGATTCCTACGGAGACTAAATGAAGGTCATCTATTTGTTGAGGCAAGTGAGGAGATTGCATCGAACTGTTTAAAAAATGTGACCACCCTTTCAGCTAATCTCTACCTACTTGATTCTGACAGTTTATTATTCGCACAAGCCTGGCGGTCTAGTAGATCCTAAGTCTTCTGAGAGCAGAGATCATGCTTGTTGTTTCCCCACTGTACACCAGGCTCCTAGGATACTACTTTAAGGACTCAGCAAGCAACCAGTAAATATTTTTTGAATGAACAAATATACCATGAAAAATCTTGAATCTATACTCAAATGGAACAGATTAACCCAGAGATGACTCATGTTCATCTAAATCCAAGAAAATTTGTCTTTTGTAATCTTAAGAAGAAAGCTGATGTAGACCACTGAAGAGATGAATAGTAAACCAATGAGTCTCTAATTTGGGGCAGATGTGGAACATTCAAGGTTAAATGTGGGGTGGATTTCACTTTGAAAATACCCCAAATGAACTACATCTGAGGAGAAAATTAGGGCAAATAATTTGGCAAAAATTGGAGGTCACCAATAAAATAGTATAGGACTTACTACACACACACACAATCTGAATACAATCAGTGAATTGCATCAATGTCAATGTCCTGGTTGTGAATATTATACTTTAGTTTCAGTAAATGCTACCATTAGGGGAAACTGGGTCAAGTGTACAACAAATCTCTATCACTTCTTATACTGCATGCAAACCTACAATTATCTCAATAAAATTCCAATAAAAGAAAAAACAGAGGGTGAGAGAGATCAATGTGACAGTACTCATGAAAACTGTTAAAGACCCCCCAAACTGGGGACCACTGAATTAAGACAGAACTAAAGCAGTTTTTACTATACTCCTGGGAGCTTTCTCAGCTTTAGATGATGGAACAGATGCTTAAAACAGATATTTTTTCCAGAGTCAAAACTGGGATATACAAAACGTTAAGAGATTGTGGAGATTTCAAGTTGAGGGAAAGAATTCATGAAGTTAAGAAAGACTGATCCTCCTGGTAACCTTTTGTTGCAGAGATTACACCAAAGGCAGCTACTCTATCTCCACTTACTGTTGGCCCTGATAGTGAAACATAATACTTTGGAGGTCTATAATATTCAGTTTCATAAAAGGATGTTTTTCTTTTTAACTTTGCTATTTTTTCCTTTTCCTTATTAAAAGCCTCTATTAAACTAAAATACACTGCTTATCCAAAGAGGACAATCAAGATGAATTCCAGCTTATCTGTAATTTTTTGTTAGATTGATTGAAATAGATATCTTGAAAGCTTGCTTTAAATCTTTTGATCATCTCGTGATATTATTAGTTTCTTATCTCATAATCCTACATCTGTAAGTTTTGTGTATTATTAGATTCATTCATTTTTAGTGTTGTTTTGTTGCAATAAGACTGTTGGACATAGCAAGATGAAAAATTCCTTCAAATTTGATTATATAACAAAATCAATATTATCATTTGTCTTTGTTATCTTTTGTTTTTTAATTTTTTTTTGTAAATTCAGCTTTTATTTGTAATGGTTACTTTCTTTGTTGTTGCTGTTGTTGTATTGGTTTTGCCATACATTGACATGAATCCACCATGGGTGTACATGTGTTCCCCTTCCAGAACCCCCCTTCCATCTCCCTCCCCATCCCTCCGGGTCATCCCGGTGCACCAGCCCCGAGCACCCTGTATCATGCATTGAACATGGACTGGCGGTTCATTTCACATATGATAATTTACACGCTTCAGTGCCATTCTCCCATATCATCCTGCCCTCGCCCTCTCCCACAGAGTCCATAATACCGTTCTATTTATCTGTGTCTCTTTTGATGTCTCACATACAGGGTTATCTTTACCGATTAACTAAATACTTATATATGTGTTAGTATACTGTATTGGTGTTTTTCTTTCTGGCTTACTTCACTCTGTATAATAGGCTCCAGTTTCATCCACCTCATTTAAAGCTGTCAACATATATATTTGGTTTTTAGACATTTGCAGCAATATTATAACCATAAATTAAAATTATTCATTTTTGTTCCATGGATTCATTCATTCATCTTTTTATTCATTTGACATTCAACTAACATTTTTAATTATTAATAAGCATATGCCACTGTGGTCAGAGTAAATTTAAGAGAGGAACTAATGTTCAACACAACTTAAAATATCCACCTTGAAAACAGAGAAAAACTAAAAAACAAAGATTGTTAAAGGGTATATTCATTCTTGATCAAAAATATAAGCAAATTTCATGAAAAACTCACCCAATATGCCATCAGTGAGTCATCATGGCATGCATTTAGTCCTTATTGATTCATGCAGACATCCCTAGGGAAATGACCAATGGGGATAAATCTCCACTTTTCTTATTTTCTGTAGATGAAATTTTAAAGAACCATTGCCAAACCTGTCATTCAATTTTCCAACAAGTGTTCAGTAAGCTAATGTATGCTGAAAACTGTCAGAGTGATTCCACACATTAAAGGACTTTGTGTGCCCATTAGTAGGTAGGATTGATATATGATGATAGACCAAGCTGGTCCCATCAGGAAGCCAGACCAGAATTAGGAGGTGTATGTTCTTGCTATCTGAATAAAATGAATCACATTCGCTTGATATTCCATAAGCTGACCCTCTAATGACAGCAAAAATCAATGTAGCCAGAGCCTTTACTCCCACTAGAATTCCTCTGCCTTGAAGCTTGAGAAGAATACAAGGAGGAAGCGAAGAGTCAGATAAGGAAGGATTTTCTGAAACACGGGATAATCTGAAAATGGATGATACTAGCATCTAAAAGATACATTTTAAAATCAGAATGTTTGCCTCTACCTTCCTAATTTCAAGGCAAAGATGAGCTGTCACCAGAAGATACTTCTAGGTGTCAGAAAGAAAGGCCATATTTCTCTTTAAGGACTTGACCTTAAACGGTTCTAGTCTTGTTGACCCGTGGTTGGCGAGGCCTGACTTATCAGGGCCAAGCATAGCAGTCAAAGGAAGGATTTGGGTCTATCAGGCCATCTTTGGAGGGAAGGTCTTGCAAAGAAGTCACGCAGATACAGGGCAGGATATTGTTCTGGGACTGCTGAGAAAGAGATTGGCTGAGGGTGAGGGTTAAGCTTCCCGGGGAGAGATGAGCAGAGCAATTTGCCTGAGAGCTTCTACTGATGAAAATGTTATCACACAAGATTCTGCCTCATGAGGAGAACTATGGTTAAAGCCTTGACCCTTTTATTTCGTTTGCTTTCAAAGAGCGTGAAATCTTTTTGCTCATCCTCAGAAAGACATATAGAAGATCCTGATCTTTCTCACCTGACCTCCTTGACTCAACTTCCTTTCTTGGGAGGTGAGCTAAGCCTTATTTGGATGTGTGCAGAGATGGGTATGGAGTCTCAGTCCCTGAAGGGCTGCAGATTTCTGTTCAGTTTCTTGTTGGGAAAGAAAGTTATGGGTCTTTTATAAAGAGGGCTATATTAGCAGGCCTTGTCTTTCTCTGTCTTAAAGATACTGCGGGAGCTGACTAGATATATGAACTGTGGATGGAGGTTCGTGACATTGTACAGGAGACAGGGATCAAGACCACCCCCATGGAAAAAAAATGCAAAAAAGCAAAATGGCTGTGTGAAGAGGTCTTACAAATAACTAGCATCCCTAGATATCTTCTTTTTTTTTAATATTTATTTTTATTCATTTGGCTGTGCCAGGTCTTAGTCGTGGCATGTGGGATCTAGTTCCCCCACCAGGGATTGAACACAGGCCCCCTGCATTGGGAGGATGGAATCCTAGCCACTGGACCACCAGGGAAATCACCACCTAGCTAGCTTCTTAATGCTTTTCCTAAAGAGAAAAGCAGGTATAGAGACACTAGTACATAAGACCTCAGAAGTCTAGATTTTGGGACAAGGGATTCAGTTTACCCAGTTCTTGCTTTAAAGGCTGGCACTTGTTAAAAGGCTTCTCATGGTATCATGAAGTGTTCTTTATTGGTTCTCTGTGTCTGAGGACCTGAAATCAGTTTCCTAATTTAAATATGTGACATGCTCATATTGCTGAGCCTTTTCTAGTGTGAACTCTCAAACACTTCTTTCTCAGTTCATGACATGGTCTACTGGGAAGCCATCATCATCTACTGGATGATGCCGGAAAAGCAAATACAGAGCATTTTGAGCATTAGTGTACACTCTTTTCAGGTGAAGGCTGACTGTCTTATGTTATATGAGAAATTGTTTCTAAGGGCTTATCTGAGTGGCTGTTGAAGCTGAATTCTGGTCTCCATGCAGGATATTTTTGGCCAGTAATTTTTCTTGCCAGGAACTATGATTTTAGATGTGGAGGTTTAGCCTTACCCAGGGGACTATCGCTATGATCTGAAACACCTTTTAGATCTGTTATGAGTGATCTGACTCTTTGCAGCTGCTACAATAACCAAGTAAGTCTTATACTCACTAAAACAGCTAAGGGCTAATAACAAGTGGATCCTGCCACCAATGTGAGCAAATCCTGTTTGATTTAAAGCCAATAAACAAATAGCATTATAAAGGACAGGTTTAAGCCATAAACTGACATCTTTTGCTGAGGTTTCTGGTAGAGATCTCCAAGGGGCCTGGTGATTCAACTGATGGATCTGATTTAAAACTAGCATATAATAAACCTGCAGGGCTTCCCAGGTGGCTCAGTGGGTAAAGAGTCTGCCTGCAATGGAGGAGACACAGGAGACATGGGTTTGATTCCCTGGGTTGGGAAGATCCCCTGGAGGAGGGCATGGCAACCCACTACAGTATTCCTGCCTGGAGAAGCCCGAGGACAGAGGAGCCTGGTGGGCTGTGGTCCATAGGGTCACAAAGAGCCGGACGCAACTGAAGTCACTGAGCATGCGCATGCATAATAAACCCGCAAGGGAAAGGGACTTGGTGATGGACAGGGAAGCCTGGCGTGCTGCAGTCCATGTGGTCACAGAGTCAGACACAACTGGGCGACTGAACTGAACTGAAGGGAAAGGTAAGTTACAGCCTGGGGTGAGGTTGGGGTGTGGGAGCCTGACTCAGCTACTCTGTCAGGCCAGCTACATTCAAAATCTGGCAAGCCAACAGACGTTTTTTCCCTTCACACTGAGATCTCCATTCCTATCCCTTTTACTCTGTAAGACCATGAAGTGCTTTATTTTGACTTGCTTTATAGACTCAAGGTTATAGAGTTTATTGATCTTACTTCCAATAAAACATCGTTCATTTTCATTAAACAAAATGCCTAAAATTTGTTATGTTGGGAGTAATAAATGTGTGTTTTCCATATTTCAGTTCAGTTCAGTTCAGTTCAGTCACGCAGTCGTGTCTGACTCTTTGCAAGCCCATGAATCCCAGCACGCCAAGCCTCCCTGTCCATCACCAACTCCCAGAGTTTACCCAAACCCATGCCCATAGAGTCGGTGATGCCATCCAGCCATCTCATCCTCTGTCGTCCCCTTCTCCTCTGCCCCCAATCCTTCCCAGCATCAGGGTCTTTTCCAATGAATCAACTCTTCACATCAGGTGGCCAAAGTATTGGAGTTTCAGCTTCAACATCAGTCCTTCCAATGAACACCCAGGACTGATCTCCTTTAGGATGGACTGGTTGGATCTCCTTGCAGTCCAAGGGACTCTCAAGAGTCTTCTCCAACACCACAGTTCAAAAGCATCAATTCTTCGGCACTCAGCTTTCTTCACAGTCCAGCTTTCACATCCAAACCTGACTACTGGAAAAACCATAGCCTTGACTAGATGGACCTTTGTTGGCAAAGTAATGTCTCCGCTTTTTAACTAGGTTGGTCATGACTTTCCTTCCAAGAAGTAAGCGTCTGTTAATTTCACGGCTGCAGTCACCATCTGCAGTGATTTTGGAGCCCCCCAAAAATAAAGTCTCTCACTGTTTCCACTGTTTCCCCATCTATTTCCCGTGAAGTGATGGGACCAGATGCCACGATCTTAGTTTTCTGAATGTTGAGCTTTAAGCCAACTTTTTCACTCTCCTCTTTCACTTTCATCAAGAGGCTCTTTAATTCTTCTTCACTTTCTGCCATAAGGGTGGTATCATCTGCATATCTGAGGTTATTGATATTTCTCCCAGCAATCTTGATTCCAAGGTGTGCTTCTTCCAGCCCAGCATTTCTCATGATGTGCTCTGCATATAAGTTAAATAAGCAGGGTGACAATATACAGCCTTGATGTACTCCTTCCCCAATTTGGAACCAGTCTATTGTTCCATGTCCAGTTCTAACTGTTGCTTCCTGACCTGCATATAGTTTCTCAAGAGGCAGTCCAGGTGGTCTGGTATTCCCATCTCTTTCAGAATTTTCCACAGTTTATTGTGATCCACACAGTCAAAGGCTTTGGCATAGTCAATAAAGCAGAAATAGATGTTTTTCTGGAACTCTCTTGCTTTTTCGATGATCCAGCGGATGTTGGCAATTTGATCTCTGGTTCCTCTGCCTTTTCTAAAACCAGCTTGAACATCTGGAAGTTCACGGTTCACGTATTGCTGAAGCCTGGCTTGGAGAATTTTGAGCATTACTTTACTAGCATGTGAGATGAGTGCAATTGTGCAGTAGTTTGAGCATTCTTTGGCATTGCCTTTCTTTGGGATTGGGATGAAAACTGACCTTTTCCAGTCCTGTGGCCACTGCTGAGTTTTCCAAATTTGCTGGCATATTGAGTGCAGCACTTTCACAGCATCATCTTTCAGGATTTGAAATAGCTCAACTGGAATTCCATCACCTCCACTAGCTTTGTTCGTAGTGATGCTTTCTAAGGCCCACTTGACTTCACATTCCAGGATGTCTGGCTCTAGGTGAGTGATCACACCATCGTGATTATCTGGGTCGTGAAGATCTTTTTTGTACAGTTCTTCTGTGTATTCTTGCCACCTCTTCTTAATATCTTCTGCTTCTGTTAGGTCCATACCGTTTCTGTCCTTTATTGAGCCCATCTTTGCATGAAATGTTCCCTTGGTATCTCTAATTTGCTTGAAGAGATCTTGAGTCTTTCCCATTCTGTTGTTTTCCTCTATTACTTTGCATTGATCGCTGAGGAAGGCTTTCTTATCTCTCCTTGCTATTCTTTGGAACTCTGCATTCAAATGGAAATATCTTTCCTTTCCTCCTTTGCTTTTCTCTTATCTTCTTTTCACAGTTATTTGTAAGGCCTCTTCACACAGCCATTTTGCTTTTTTGCATTTCTTTTCCATGGGGGTGGTCTTGATCCCTGTCTCCTGTACAATGTCACGAACCTCCATCCACAGTTCATCAGGCACTCTGTCTATCAGATCTGGTCCTTTACATCTATTTCTCACTTCCACTGTATAGTCATAAGGGATTTGATTTAGGTCATACCTGAATGGTCTAGTGGTTTTCCCTACTTTCTTCAATTTAAGTCTGAATTTGGCAATATGTACAATAGGTTAGACATGCAGTTAAGAATGAAATCAACTTAAGTTCCATTAGAGGCTTCATGAATTATTTGTATCAAATTATAAGTCAAGTTCATATATCAAAAAAGAAATCCTCCAAAGTCCATATCTAGTTTTCCCAATTCTTCCTGGGGCAGAAATTGTGATCTTTCATATTTTTTTGACTATAAAAATATTATTGTAAAAAAATTTTTATTTGGGGAAAGGATAAAGAAGAATGTAAAAGTCAGTCTGAATCCACTTATAATAATACCAGAAGAATAAAATACTTAGGAGTAAGTGTAACAAAAGAAGTGTAAGACTTACGTACTGAAAACCACAAAGTTTTGTTGAAAGAAATTAAAAGAGATTTAACTGAACGAAAAAACATCTCATGATCATGGATGAGGGGACTAAGTATTATTAATGTAGTGATATTCCCCAAATTGATCTACAGATTCAATGCACTCTGTATCAGAATCCCAACCGCCTTTCGTTGGGCAGAACTGATAAGCTGATCCTAAAATTCATACAGGAATTTAGGAACCCTGAATAGTCAAAACAATCTTGAGAAAGAATAGCAAAATTAAAAGATTCTTACTTCCCAATTTCAAACTCTACTACAAAGCTATAATAACCAAGACACTGAGGTACTGGCATAAAGCTGGACACACAGATCAATGGAATAGAATTGAAAGTATAGGATTAAGTCTATTTATTTATTGGTTTATTTATTCGTCTGTGTCAGGCAACAGACATGAAGGATCTTAATTTCCTGACCGGGGATCAAACCCAAGCCCTCTGCAGTTGCAGTGAGAGTCCTAACCACTGGGCCACCAGGGAATTCCCCAAATTCATACATTTATGAATTTGTTTTTGACAAATTTATGAATTTGTTTTCGACAAGGGTGCCAAGAGCCCTTGTTCCATTCTATGTGCATGGAACAGTCTTCTCAACAAACAATGCTTGAACACCTGGATATCAATAAAAAAGAATGAAACAGGACCCTTTCCATAAATAAAATATAAAATTAACTCAAAACGGATCACTGACCTAAATATAAGAGCTAAAACTATAAAACTCCTTGAAGAAAACACAGGCATAATATTTGTGACCCAGTCAGACAATGGATTCTTAAATATGACACCCAGACCACAAGCAACAAAAGGAAATATAATTGGACTTAATGAAATTTAAAACTTTTGTGCTTTAAAGGACACTATCAAGAAAATGAGAAGACAACTCACAGAATAGGAGAAACTATTTGCAATCATATATCTGATAAAAGACATATATAGGATATATAAAGAACTCCTACAATTCAATAAGAAGAAGACAAACACTCCAACTCACTAAAACAGAGAAAAGATCGAATAGACATTTATCCTAAGAAGACATTCAAACGTGTAACAAACACATGAAAATAAACCTGAAATCCTTAGTTATCTGGGAAACACGTAATAACCAAAACCACAATAAGATAACCATTTCACATCCATTAGGATAGTTAAAATCAAAATGACAGACAGTAACAGATGTTGGCAAAGATGTGGAGAAAATGGAATCCTCATTCACTGTTTCTGGGATTATAAAATTGTGCAGCCACTTTGGAAGACAATTTGGTAGTTCCTTAAACTGTTTAACATAGAGTCATTATATAATTCAGCAATTCTACTTCTGGATAGAGATTCAAGGAAATTTAAAACATATGTCCACATAAAACTTGTACATAAATATTCATAGCAGAATTATTTATAATAGCCAAAAAGTACGAAGAGCAAAGTTGTCTACCAAATAATGAATAGATAAATAAAAATATGATATATCCAGGCAGGGGAATGCTATTGTACAATAAAGAGGATTGAAATACTAAAACATGCCCCAACATAGATGAACCTTGAAAACATTACGTTAAATGAAAGAAGCCAATCACAAAAGGCCATGTATTGTATGATTCTGTGATTCCATTTATATGTAATGTGCAGAATATGCAAATCCGTAGAGACAGAAAGTAGATTAATGATCGCAAGAGGCTGGATGTAGGGGACAATGGCATAATAACTCCTAATGGGTACAGAGTTTATTTTGGAGCGATAAAATGTCCTAACACTAGATATTATTGGTGGTACACAACTTTGTGAACATGCTAAAAACACTGAACTTTTATTTTAAAAGTGTAAATTTTCTAGTATGTGAATTATATCTCAATAAAGTTCTTATTAAAATTAAGCCAATGAGCTAACCATCACTTTTAAATAAAGGTGGCACTTGTAAAAAAGACATAACTCAATCTGAGACCATATTACATATTAATAGAGCTAACATTATTCCCAAATTGGGGCACATACGTACGTTTTTCACACACACACACACACACACACACATTATCTCTGCAAGCTTTTGATCAAGCAGTGCATTCTGCATTTGCTGTTTTTCAGGTAATGGCATACATAGCCTTTCCCCCAAGGACACCAAATACTCATAAAGCAGGGTTTCTTCAAAAGGTGGGAAGAGGACCACTGGTGATGCTCAGGACAATTTGAGCTGATCCTTGAGTGAACTTTGAGTGACTTGTGAGGTCTTAGTTCCTTGACCAGAGATTAAACCCACACCCCCTGCACCGGAAGCATTGAGTCTTAGTCGCTGGACTGCCAGGGAAGCTCCTGAAAAGTTTTTATTTTAGTTGTCTATTTACGTTATTGTGTACTAAAAAAATATGATTAGCTCATCAAACTGATGTCACACATATAAGTTCTTAGGGTCAGGAGAGGAGGGAATATATACTTTAAAAACTGAACAAATTTAAAGAAATACACAAACTGTGAAATCGTAGGGCTAAACATAGGGCAAACGCTCTGAAATGGTACTGAAATAACTGTAGTTTAAAAAAACTCTTCCCAAAGTATTATTTTTAATCATGTCATAGTATTTGTTGCACGGATGATATAGCATGACTCAGTCTCTCTTGATGGGCCATTGGGCTGTCTACAACCAGGATTTGTTATCCTGGTGAATCTCTCCAGGGCCCAGTTGGTGTTCTCCTCGCCACAGCTGGCCTGGGATGGCTCACAAAGGAAGAGGAAGTCGCCAGAGAAAACCTCTCTAGCCATCCTCGAAAGCAGACTCCCTTGGAAAAGTTTTGCTTGTGTTAAGTTCAGAATGTAAATTTACTGATGGATGCACTGGAGTATATTTTAAAGCTACATATTCTCTTGGTAAGGCAGGACAAACGAGGGGTGGCCGGGAGTCACGATGGGCGAAACCATTTCCCTTTCCCTCAGTTCTCTTGCCCTCATGCTTGGCTCTCTGCAGGACTCATAACCCGATGAGTCCTGAAATGGGGACAGCAAAACTCAGGGCTCTTCCCCTAAGAAACCTCTTTCACTGCAGTCATTTCCTTCCACTCCCGCCCCAAGCGAATGGGCTCAGAACAGCAAGCCCACTTTGTGAAACCAGCTCTGAGAAGAACAGAAATGCCTGATCTGTGTTTAAAAGGCAACACCATGTATTTAGAAATAACCTGCTTTCAGGAAATTCAGAACAATCTTCTTAAAGTTCTGCTGGAGCTAGCCAATTTCTCTTTTAGGGTCACTTGTTTGTATTAATAGAAATCCATCTGCATAAAGTGACAGTCTACGTTCCTGCTCCCCCGCCTGTCACCAGATGGAGACTTGGTCAAAGTGGGATGCTGTCTTTCACACAGATGCCAGCATATATAAAAAGACAAGTTATTGGTGGAAATTATAATAGATGGAGATTAGGACCATTCTAAAACAGACTTGGATCTCTGCTTTTGACACAGGAAATGTTGTTTACACCATTTCAGTGGGATTGCCAAAAATATACCAGTTCCACGCTAAAGATAATTACTTACACTACTTACTAACAGATAATGCATCCTTCTGAGTAAGTTTGAAAAAAAATTTAAAAAGAAACTCTCTCAGTTAACACTTATTTATTTATCCCTTTTTACTCACCTGTGCTTGACTATGGAGATTTTTTTTTTTAATTAAGAAAAATAAAAGTAACAGAAGTGAGCAAGTGATGGTGGGCTGTTCTAGGAGCGTGATCACTGGAGTACAGCTCTTCCCCTCCCCCCTCACTTCAAACACCAGGTCGTCGGCTCTGCCAAGCCAAACACCCAAGAGCAGCTGCGTGCAAATGATGCCTGAAGCTCTGAGTTCTGGCAGAGAAATGAAGGCGGTGATGCAGAGATTTCACCACCATGGCCTGGACAAGCACCTGGGAATCAAAATCAACCCCACAGGTTGAGGACCAGAAAGCAGCTGATTCTGGATAGAGTGTGGAACCTCCTTTCAACTCCTTTTTATACCATAGCTAGAAGTTGCCCCACTTTTTGTTACCTGCAGGATCCTGCTCTACAAACAGATCGCTGATTTTCAGGTACCTCCTAGGCACCTACCAATATGCAGTCTCCCTTGTGTTTTGCCAGGCCCTTGCCTGGCTTCTCCTGGAGTTTCCTAGTCTATGTTCCAGACTCCCCTACTCAGCAGGATCACAGCCTACTTGTACAGAGATTTGGTGACCCATCCAGAACTGAACAGCTTTTTGTTTCCTCTCATCTGAACCTTTTTGGAGGATCCAGAATTGGCTAGAATTAATTGCCTTTGACCACAGACACCTGATGTCAACAGCTCAGCCAAACAGAGGGCCATTTTTCTTATATGACTAGAGCTCCAGAGGAGAAGGCAATGGCACCCCACTCTAGTACTCTTGCCTGGAAAATCCCATGGACAGAGGAGCCTGGTGGGCTGCAGTCCATGGGGTCGCGAAGAGTCGGACACGACTGAGCGACTTCACTTCCACTTTTCCCTTTCATGCACTGGAGAAGGAAATGGCAACCCACTCCAGTATTCTTGCCTGGAGAATCCCAGGGACGGCGGAGCCTGGTGGGCTGCCGTCTATGGGGTCGCACAGAGTCGGACACGACTGAAGCGACTTAGCTGCAGCAGCAGCAGAGCTCCAGAAGGACTCCCAGGCTACCTCTGAAAGTGCCCTAGGTCCTCACGGATGACCTGCTGTACCATCCTCACGGTTTGATTTTCATCTTTGTGGTGCAAGGTGACTTTTCTACCCCCAGAACTCAAATCTATTTCCAATCAGGTTGAAAGATGAAGGCAAAAGGCATAAGTCACTGAATCTGTCCTTTTCATTTTATCAGGAAAAGAAAAATTTTCAGATCGTGTCACCCAAAAGCCTTAGCTTTCAAGCTATTGGCCAATACTGAGTAACTTGGTCACCTCTAACATTAAGAAAAGCTGTGGAAGGGATTGTGTTTAACTGGGTACTCTGTGGCCCCAAAAGAAATTCTGGCTCTGTAATAATGAGGAAGAGGAGAATAGATACTAGGCACAGTAGTAAATAATCTGCCTGCCAGTGCAGGAGACACAAGAGATGTGGGTTCCATCCCTGGGTCAGGAATACCCCCTGGAGAAGGAAATGGCAACCCACCCCAGTATTCTTGCCTGAGAAATCCCATGCAGAGAGGAGCCAGGTGGGCTCAGTCCACTGGGTGGCAAAGAGTCAGACACAGCTGAGCAACTGGGCACAAGCACAACACTGCACTAGTAAGTTCTATGCAAACCAAGTTCAAGGGAAAAGCTGGACAATTTGGAAGGATGATGCTCCACGTGCTTGACTTCCTGTGTCACCTCCACCTGGTAGCTGCTACACCCACTTCTGATCAGGACTTTCTTGACACTGCCGGTGACTGGAATATCTTATCCCTCTAGATACGCCTCACTGACCCACTGGCTTCCTCCTTCAGCAGTCAGCACCATAGCTAATCAAGTTCTGGGACCTCTATCTTCTTTACTTTTCCAACCAGTCTCATGCAAGCTCACATCTTGTGGCCGGTACTGTATCAGTTATGACAATACAGGGTCTCCAGTATGGTGGAAAGCAAGGAGAACTGGAGGAATCAGGAAGAATTGACATAGAAATGCTGGGAGTTAGGAAATATGAGTAACAAATGAAAGTCTCCGTTTATCTCTAATTCTTCATCGCAACCACAGAGGAAATTTTTGGGTTTGTTTGTTTATGATATGTCCTGCCAAAATTTTCTAACCCTTTACAAACATATATAGTTGAAATTTTCGAAGTGTAACACAAATGGGAGTACAACTAAACATCTGTCCTGTGATGATATTTTTCAAACGTACAATGTATCTTGAATATTTTCCCAGACCAGTACATAGTGATCTACCTGATTCTGCTTCGTGTTATATTATATGGATGTATGGAAATTTCTTAAATTCTTCTCCCTACTGAAGGACATTTAACTTGTTTCCATTTGTTTACCATTACCCACAAGTGTGCAGTGAACAGATTTCTACAATGAACTTCAATCACCTGTGTGAATACGTGTGTTGGACAATTTCCTGTAAGTATAATGGAAATTCACATTTATTGAAAAGAATGAAATTGGGACTGTCCCAGAAATCTTGGTTGCACAGTCAGGACAATTAAAACGATTTTCTGCTCACAAACAGCCATGTAGACCTAAGTGAGAAGTGATTTCCCATTCACTATCAGCTACAATTGAAAAGTCAGAAGAAAATTTCCTCTCATTTGGTTTCTCCTTACGGAATATTTAAACAATATTCCTACCCCAGAAAAAATCTGCAAGTTAATAAAAAATTGTAAGATTTCTTAGTATTATATTTATGCAAAGTGCAAGGCATGACTAGGTATGGAGATCTGAATAATTCAAAAGAAAAAATAAACCAAAACAGTTGGCCTGAAAATAGCAAAAAGATTGAATCAAAAGTGTTGTGGGCTTTCTTTTTGTTATATTGTACTGATGGATGCCAATCATACAAAAAATACAGGAAATTTTGGAGGAAAATATTATTTCAACAGTAAAAGAAACTTGTATATAACAAAATGTATATCTTTAAATTAACATTAAAAGAAACTTACATGTATTGCAGTGTACAATTTTAATTTTGTGTAAGTTTCTTGATAAACCGGAGATTTTGAAGGAGTTTTATTCTTGCTATAGGTCAGTCTGTGATCCTGGTCTCCTATACATTTACCTCCACCATTAGGCGTACATTTATGTCAAGGTTCCACTGGACAAACCCATTAATTTTTCTTTCCATTCCTCATTTTGTGAGAACGTGGGCCTGTGTGTGGTGTGTGCATATCAATTTTAAAGAGCCCTACAAAGGCAATTATTTTCGAGAGCCAAATGAAGCGCTCATGGCATTACCAATGTTAACTATTGTTAGAGTAATACATTGTCCTGTGTTGAAGTTAATAAATATTAAGGCCAAAGGTATAAAATTAGATGTAAACTTCCAAAGTTATGGATTGTTTAACCCTGACTGATATTAGGTCAAGACAGAGAGTAGACTGGAGAGCTCTGGAAAAAAATTGTTTTAAAAAGATTTAAAAGAGAGAGAACTATATTCAATATTTTGTAATAACCTATAAAGGAAAAGGATCTGCAAAACACCCAAAACTAACACAACATTGTAAATAAACTGTACTTCAATTTTTTAAAAGATCCCCCCAAAAATGAATTTAAAAGAAATAGTGAACAAAATTTTCTGTCCACATCAAAAGGCCTTTCATGATGTCTCCAAGCATTTGTTGAAACCACGAGTAGAGCATTTCATAGCATATTTCCTAAAGCTTTATATTTCTCTGTCATGCTCAAGGCCTGTGGAATTATAGCTATTTCTTTCACCTGTCCTGGTGTTATGTAAAAGTAAACGCTTTACCTTATTCATCTTTGTTCAGTGTCTCCTTTTATAAAGATGAATGATGACCTTGTGACTTCTGAACACCAGTGATAGGTTATTTCAGGGCTTTTTTCCTCAATAGAGCAGCCTCTCTCTTTTTAAAAAAATCTTTTATCTATTTTGGAGTTAAGCATTGGCAGTATTACCCTGTCCCTCTTACTTCTGGAATGACTAAGAAAAAAAAATCAGCTTCTTAAAAGGATTATCTTTTTAGGTTTTTTTTTTTTTTTAATCCTTAAAACTCTTCATACTTTCCCAGCTTTTTTCTTTCTATTTGCATCTGAAATCTGTTTTACTTAGTGGCCGGTTGATATGCATTCCATTTTTGTTTCCAGAGTTACTAGCATCTTCATTGTCCTTTCACAAGTAGAAACACTGAAGCACCAAAGGCAACAAGGGCTTGGCAGCACCCTTAACTCAGTTTTTGAAAGAATTGATGAGAGTGTGAGATGCTGAGCTTTTCTTTCCAACCATGCTTTCCCTCTTAGTTCATAACTGATTCCCTCTGAACTCTGGTACTTCGAGTGAAGGGGTTATAAACAGTGAGTAGCTGGTGAGGCAGAAGTGGCTGCTGTATCCAGCCTCAGGCACTCAAGAAGGGCTAGTCGAACATTAGGATAACCTTCCTAAGAGCTCCTTAATCTTGTGGGAGACCAGCCGCTACAAGGATGTTAATCAACCAATCTCTGGCCTTTGATTCTTTCAGTAATGCTATACTTGCAGCATTGAATTGGAGGAAACGGGAACCCCAGAAGGAGAGTCGAAAAATATATTCTAGTCTGGTTCAATGAATGGGATTGGAACAGCCTCTTAATCTCTTAGTATTCTACTTTGTAAAATGAGTTTGGTCTTTTGGTTTTAGGTGTCTCTTCCTGTCCTATCTATATGCTGTGATTCTTCTGAGGATGGGTAAATACCAAAGAATTGTGAGAAATAATTCTAAGAAATATCAGTGTTCTTTTTGTCTTCTAACTTTTCTATCATTTGCTAATTAAAGACTTGTTTTATCAAGCAATTAAAAAAATGAATACAATTCATATTACTCTTAATGATTGGTAGCATTTTAATTGGTTTGGGAGGAAACAAATTGTATTCTCTCACATAGTTCATTTAAAGTATTAATAAGTACATTTAAGTTACCATGATTGATCCTGGTGGTAACATGAAGGTGAGTAACAACTAACAACCTCTGTCCTCAAGTATCAATAATAAACTTGCTGCTGCTGCTGCTGCTGCTGCTAAGTCGCTTCAGTCGTGTCCAACTCTGTGCGACCGCATAGACGGCAGCCCACCGGGCTCCCCCGTCCCCGGGATTCTCCAGGCAAGAACACTGGAGTGGGTTGCCATTGCCTTCTCCAATGCATGAAAGTGAAAAGTGAAAGTGAAGTCGCTCAGTCGTGTCTTAGAGACCCCATGGACTGCAGCCTACCAGGCTCCTCTGTCCATGGGATTTTCCAGGCAAGAGTACTAGAGTGGGGTGCCATTGCCTTCTCCAAAATAATAAACTTGCTTGTGGCTAAATCTAAAATGAGTACAATGATTTGATATGAAAATTCAGAGAAGGGGGAAATTGCTCTCAGTGGGGAGATCTGGGAAGTCTTGATGGAGACGTTCACTTGCTGGTACACAGTAAATATTCTGCAGAATGAGTAAGGTTGCATGTGAACTAGACCACTGAGGATAGGCAGAAAATGAGTCATACTGAGTTGCGAAAGTAGGAGATCAAGGCAGAGGCAATGGTGTGAACAAAGGTGTGATATTTTAGACATATACAAAAAAGAGTTTATGTCCACCCAGGTGTCCCAGCCCCTAGAGCCCTCCTCTCCTGAAGCTGTGGCTATCTGACATCTACCCCCAGCTTACTGGATGATCTCTTAGCCCCTGGGTGTCCACCTGCACTTGTGTGTGTGCACGTGTGTGTGAATCTGATATTCAGTTGCTAATCAAACCTAGACTGCTTTGTTTCTGAGCCCCACCCCAGTACTAATCTCTAGATTTCTTCCCCATTTCCTGAACCTGAACCCGTATTGAGTCATCAGCATGCACTCCAGACTCTCTCAGATGTTTAAGCACCACCTCATTCTTGGTCTTTCAGCACTTTCAAGACATTGATCCACTTTCTTATGACCTCCATGGTTTCTGAGATGCTCACAGTCCTTCAAATCACTTTGTCCCTGTGTGCGATGTGTCATTTTTTCCCTAACAGCTTTCAAGATTTTTTTTTTTTAAATCCTTGGTTTTCAGTAGTTTGATTATGATGTGTCAAGTGCAGTTGATTTTGAGTTTAACATACTTGGAGTTCGCTGAGCTACTTTAATTTCTAAGGTTATGTCTCTCTACAATTTTGGAAGTTTTCAGCTCATATTTTCTTTCTGTCCCTTTCTGGAATTTCCGTGACATATATGTTAGACCTTTCAATATGGTTCTATAGGTCCCCAAGGTTCTCTTTTCATTTTATTGTTTCTCTCTCTTCTTCTAAGCAGATAATTTTTATTGATCTTTCTTCAAGTTCTCTGACTCTTTTTTTCCCCTGTCAACTCTATTCTGCTGTTGAGCCTATTCAATACATTTTTTAAAATTTCAGATATTTTCTTTTCAATTCTATACTTTCTAATTACTTCCCTTTTATAGTTTCTCTTTCTCTGCTAAGAAATACTTTCTGTTCATTGCAAGTACTTTTAGATTTATTTTATGGATCATAGTTATAGAAGCTGCTTTAAAATTTCTACCTGACAGTGTTAACATCTGGATCATCTCAGTGTTGACCTATGTTGCTTCTCTCTTCCACTGTGGGCGGGTCACATTTTTCTGGTTCTATGTGTGTCTAAGTAACTTTGCATTGTCAATGGCCATCATGGGTATTATGTCATGTAGGTTCTTGTTCTCATTCTCTGGAAAGTGTTGATTTTTAAAATTTGTTTGATTCATCAGGTAATCAACCTCATTCGATTCAGATTGAAAGTTCTGTTTTGCCTTTTGTGGGTGGTGGTTCTAATCTCAGTTCAGCTTTTAAAGCCTTTAGTATGCTGCTCTGAGTATGTCCCTTGTGTGGGCCACTTAAGGATTAATGAGAGTTGGGCTGGGGTTTACATATCAGTTCAGTGCACAAAGCCTTGGCTGTGTTGGTTTGGGTCTGATCCACACATGCACTTGTGTAGGTTCAAAAACAGAATTATGGATCCCTTTGTGTAGTTCTCTCTTCTCTACACTCTCTGGCCCATAAAGCCCCCTTTTCCAATTCTCAGTCCAGAAAGCTGGAATAGCAGTTTAGTTTTAGGGACCTGCAACGCTGACCCGTTTCCAGTTCTGTGCTTGGGGTCGTCCTCAGGGCAAAGCCAGGGTGAAAAAAGACCTGAGAAATTAACTCACTTGCAGGTCACTTCAAGTTTCAACTCCTTTCTCCAACCCCTGCCTGCTTAAGCTTGGTTTCCAGAGTTCTCAGATAATTACTTTTTGTGCCCTGTCTAGAGTTTTCTGCTAGAGAGGTAGGCTGTGGTGGGCTTGCCCTGCTCTGCCAGAAAAGGAGTCTAAGTTCATGTGGGAAAGAACAGTTTCAGGAAGCTTGGAGAAAAGAACAAGGAGAGAACAGGATGGAATTTTGGTGCAGAGGCAGGGTGGAGAGAGGGAAGTCTCAGAGAGGAAGACTTGCTTAAAAGTCACGAGCAGAGACAGAGACCCACAGGAAAGAGAAAATAAGAAAAATGACCTGCCTCAAAGATGAAACTTTGCTAAAAGATGCTAAAAGGACTCTGAAAATTAGGTCCATACAGGCAGATCATGGGATAAGGTTGAAATCTGAAGAAATCATCTGCAAGGGAATGAATTTCCCAGGTTTATTTTTTTTTCCTTTCTTTTTTTTTCCTTTTCCATGACTCTGACCCCTGAACTATCTCAAGCACAGAGATGGAAGGGGAGTTCTGAGGTGCTGGCTGCTGAAACTCAGATAATAACCCATTTTTCCCGATCTGAAAAGCTGAGTGAAGGGGTACTTGTGGGCCAGAATGTGAAGAGGAGAAAGTCATGGAAGGAGATCCATAATTCTGTTTATGAACCCACACACAGTATGTATGGTCAGATTGGGGAATCAAGAAGGAGGAGATGGGATTCAGGGCATAAATGGTGAGTGTGGCTTTGAGTAGATGAAGGATGCTTTTTTAAATAAAAAGAAAAATTTATTTACTTATTTGACTGCCTGGCATCTTAGTCATGGCACACAGGGTCTTCATTGTGTCATGCAGAATTTTTCATTGCAACACATGGATTCTCTAGTTGTGGCAAAGGGACTTCAGAGCATGCAGGCTCAACAGTTGCAGCTCGTGGGCTCAGTTGCTCCACATTCCCCACCAGGGATGGAACCTGCACCCCCCATATTGCCAGACAGATTCTTAACCACTGGACCACCGGGGAAGTCCCAAGGATGCTTTTTGTCTCTGAGATGGATGAAAGGAGTTGAGAATAAATGATGATTCCCAGAACTTTGGGGTGAAGAGAGAGGAAGCCAAGTTGGCTGATACCTTACCTGCTGCTGAGATCACCTGCCAAGGAGGAGGGGGGTTGGGCTGACGAAGGCTTTGGCTGATCAAACCCTCGTGAAAGGACTTGAACCTAGTTTCTGGGCTAACTCCGTTTCCTCTCTGACTGTAAACCACCACAGTTCCCATAGGAGCTAAATGCTGGGCAGAACTTGTCAGGGCACAACTCGGTCTAAACTTGGGTAGCATGTGCATTGCATATTCTCTCTGTTTCTAGAGTTGAAAATGGCTTTGGAAAAAAATCATACAATTATAATATGTGGACCACAGAAGAAAGAAAAGTTAGCAATGTTCTGGGAATCCTGCCCAGCTCTTTTATGGTTCTGAGTAGTAAAGTTACAACATGCCACATGCAAACTTGTTTGGCAGAGCATGTGCTGAAGTGTGTGTGCTTAGTCAAGGCCTCTCACTCATTTATTTCATTTTTTGCCAGCATTCCCATTATTAATGAAGAGTGACTGAGCCTCATGGCAGGTTTGAGTTAGTTCTGATGTAATTGTCCATTATCTCTCTTGTAATTGCTTTCAGGCAGTTCAGATGCCTCCCTTCTATTCCCCAAGATCTGACTCTCCGCACTCCGGTTCTTGGTGAACCAAAATGCCAAGTCACTTTAGATCAGGTTTCTTGTGCCTTTCTCCTCTGGGTATGAAAACCGTGGACCCCTTCCATGGGCAGAGAAAAGTCATTTAGAGATTTAACATTGATTTCATTTCTATTAATCATGGTACAATATCAACATTTTCCTCCAGGCCAAGGTACAAATGACACATTTTTTCCATGTGTGGTTGGTGCGTGTGTATGTGCTCTAAGATTGTTTTTATTAAAACAAAGCAAGATCTACTTCCTGTGAGACTCAATGTTTTGTTGTCAGCTGATAGGGCTTTGTGTTTCTGTGTTAGCGTCTCCCCCGCTGGGGTAGGGATGGGAGGGGTGGGTACTGACTAGCTTCACCTGAGAGTGGTGTCAGATGAGCCTATGGACAAGGAAAGAAGAATGCTTTGGAGAACGGAAAACGACAAGGAAACGGGCTGTCAACCACCAACTGCCAAGCTGATCAAAATTAATAATGTACTGAGTGATGATCTCCCCTTAACTTTGGTAGGGATTTAATATGTGTTTTAATCACCAAGATAATCTTGATTTTTTAAGTGAATTCCAATGTCAAACTTAATAGGACGCAAGTCTCATGAACAAGTTTTTGTCTCCATAAGTTAGAATCCAAGGGATGGGTTTATGAGCTCTGCCACTGCTGCTAAGTCACTTCAGTCGTATCCAACTGTTTGCAACCCTATGGGCTGTAGCCATCCAGGCTCCTCTGTCCATGGGATTCTCCAGGAAAGACCACTGGAGTGGATTTCCATGCCCTCCTCCAGGGGATCTTCCTGACCCAGGGATCGAACCTGAATCTCTTATGTCTCCTAGAAAGAAACTAAGCTGTAGAAGCCTAGATATTAAGGGCTAAAAAAATATTTTGAAATCTAGTTCAACTTATTTCATAACCAGAAATGGAAACATAAGAGAAATTAAGCAACTTGTTAAAGGTCACACAGCTAATCACCGATAGTGTCAAAACTCAGACATGTGTGTATTTACTCCCTATGTGCTTTCCGTTGTACCCTAAAGAGTCAGGCTTGTCTTGCTGTCACGCTTTGTCTCTTTCCATCGAAAAGTTAAAGGTAGTGGAGTGTGGGAGGAAGGAGAGAGTTTGCGGAAAGAAAGTCCCCAGAAGAGGAGTTGGTTTCTCAGAAAGAGGTGGCTTAAGTATGTTGATACAAATTTATTATTAGATTTTTCATTCACTGAGGAGAAAGCCTGTGATTCTCACTATAAGAGGACGCTATGGACTTAGAGACTTCTAAGACCCTCCAAAATTTAGCAGTGATGCCAGAAGACCAGCAGCTTCCTTGAGCTCAAAGCACTAACTGCTATTCATGCTTTTGGCCTGTTCATCTTCTCCACACCTCCAACCCCCTCACAAGCTGACACGCATAGCTCATCATCTGATTATAATGGGTATATTGCAAACAGAATTAAGATTTTGGAGGTGACCTGAGATTCAGTTAGCATGAGGCTTTTCCCTTGAAAACAGTCTCCGGAGAAATGCTTCAAGAAAAATGCTGGTGACTTCCAAGCAACTTAGAAACTGTGGATTTTATTTACATTTTCAATGACCATGCTCTCTCCTACATTCATTCTCATCCATGTGGGCCAGTCTGATGAAGATAAAACCAGGTAAGAACAGTTTTTAAGGTGTTATTTAGGAAGTAGCCTTCGTCAGTGTTGTAAAATCAAAGCAGGCCACACATGGACGTGAGCTAGCCTGTCCCAAAACACTCAAAGGCAGGCTGCTGGGGTGAGGCATATATCCTGATTCAGGCTGCAAAGGTTAGTTTGTGGGATGTTCTGAGCGCTGTACCTCATCTGGACCCCCAATTCCACTTCTTTCTCCTGTTGTAGGAATCAGACATAGGCCACCTGGGCAGTGATTCAGAGAAAGAAGGTAGCTCAGCTATGTTACCCAGGACCCAAGATTCATTCACACAAAGGCTGTAAGCTTAGACCACATCCCTGATCTCTGCAGGACATGCTCTTCCTTCCATAGATAAAGTGACTGCTCTTAAATTTGTTAATCAAAGTAGACACCTTAACTTGTGGAGAGAATAGGAGGTTTAAAATCAGAAGTTCCAAGACCCAGACCCAGTGGGAACAAACCACAACTGGCTGGAGGGCTTCAGGAAGGTCATTTTCAACTTCTTTCTATCTAAAGATCCACACCATGCCTCCAACATAACCTCTACAGTTATTTCTAGATAAAAAAAAAATTCTGTGTTTATAGCCCTGTCCTGGTCACACGATGCAGTCCTTGTAACTTCTCCGCCTGGACCTGAATACCACTTCTGTTTGGCAGTGCATGCTTTGTCTCCCCACTCAAGGAGTGTTTCAGGGACCACAGTCAGTGGAAGCTCATAAGAAATTCACATCTCAGACCTTGCCCCCAGACTTACTGAATCAGAGTCTGCAGTTAAACAAAACCTCTGTGTGATTGGTTTTAGAAGCACTGTACTTTTAGAGTCTCAGAAAAACAGCCATGAGACTGACAAATTTCATCAATCTTATTGTTCTGAGGGGGGCTCTCTATGGGTAAAAACGGGGCTTCCCTGGCAGCTCAGATGGTAAAGAATCCGCCTACAATACAGGAGACCTGGGTTCAATCCCTGGGTTGCAAAGATGCCCTGGAGAAGGTAATGGCTACCCACTCCAGTATTCTTGCCTGGAGAATTCCATGGACAGAGAAGCCTAGTGGGCTATACAGTTCAAGGGGTCACAAAGAGTCAGATATGACTGAGTGACTAACACTTTTACATGGGTAAAAACAAATTAAAAAGTTTGTTTGTTGTTTGTTACATATGTACATATAGCAAATAAACTGCGTGCGTGAATCTGTTTGCTACACTTCACATATTTGGGTATGTATATACATATGATAAAAGTGTTAGTCACTCAGTTATGTCTGACTCTTTGTGCATGGACTGTAGCCTGCCAGGCTCCTCTGTCCATGGGATTCTCCAGGCAAGAATACTGGAGTGGGTTGCCATGCCCTTCTGCAGGGGATCTTCCCAACCCAAGGACTGAAACCAAGCCTCTTGCATTGTAGGCAAATTCTTTACTGTCTGAACCACCAGCCATTTTTGTACAGGGATTTATTCTCTCAGTAAGGAGTTAAACCAGATTAACTCTGTAATCAAGTTCTTGGATCACCAAGTAAGTAGTCTGGAGCACCCCATTTGCAGGACTGTGCTAGGAACTGGTTACACAGTGATAAACAGCAGATGCACTTTCTGCCCTTCGGGAATTTGCAGCCCAGTAAGAAGTTTTCACAATAATTAGAAAACAGAGACCAAGTGTTTTACATCCCTTTGCCTTCCAAAGGGCCTAGAACTAGAACAATACAGTGTTCAATAAGCTTTGCTCCAATGCGAATAATAGCAGAATGCCTGAAAATTACCTGAATAATATTATGCAATTTTTCAAGCTGTTTGGACAAAACCTATCAGGAAGCTGAGAAAAATGTGGTTTACCTTTTAATTTATTCCATTTCTCCTCCTATTATCAAACTTGGAACAGTTTGTCAGGTTTTGTTTGTAACATGTAACTTCCTAAATGTAATAGAACCATGTTTCTCATCACACGTAAGTAATGTTTGGTTAAATACTACCTAAGCTGTTTCTCCAGGACAGGGGAAAAAAGATTTCAGCAGAAAATAAAGCAATATGTTTGGTTGGAACTTGTTCTACTTTTGTTTTTTCCATATTGGTTTCCACCTTTGTTTCAAAATGTTTCTGTCTGAGGGGAGATTTCCAGACCGCAGCCTTTGGGCTGAGTGACAATGACTCAGTTCCCTACCCTGTCTTATCTTTAATACTTTCTTTGCAAATTAAACAATAGAAAGATGGAAAGATATTTTGGCTCTATCAGTACAGAACAATTTGAAAACACCAGCCTAGGGGAAAAAAAAGTCACTGGAAATAAAAGCATAGGGAAAATCACAGAGCTGGAAGAAAACCTGGAGAAAGTCTGATCCTGTGGGAAGAGTTTAGCGTGAGTGGGGGTAGCCTCCACCCCCTCACTTTGCAGAGAAGTAAAAGAGGGCCCAGAAGGGAGAAAGGTCCTGCCTAAGGTCAATCATATTTTAGGGGAATGAATGGAAATCCTTTTAGACAGGGTTTGTGTAGAAGGTTCTCTAGTGAAAGCACTATATGGATTTTCACTTTTATAACAGACATATGTGTACAAAACAAACTGGGAAGTATAGGTGATATTTGTTTCCAATAGTCCAAAGGCATTTCTTCTTTCATTACTCACTTTTATGTTATTCTGTTCAATTTTCGCCAGCTTCCCTTGCTGATATTTTTGGTTTGTCTACTTGTTTTATCAATTACTTAGAGATATGTTGAAGTCTCCAACTATGACTGTGGATATGTCTATTTCTCCTTTCAGTTCTGCCAGGTTTTGCTTCATGTGTTTTGAAAACTGCTGTAAGATGTATTCACATTTAGGACTCTTATGTCTTCTTGGTGAATCAATGGTTCTATCATTAAGTCAAGTTCCATTTTATCCTTAACAGTTTTCTTTTCTCCGACTCTACTCTGATTATTAACACAGCTACACAGTTTTCTTTTTATGAGAGTTTGCATAACTTTGCCATCCTTTACTTTTAATCCACCTTTATCATTGTATTCAAAGTGAATCTCTTGTAGACTGTATATATAGATGGGTCATGGACTTCCCTTTAATCTAAAATCTCAGTCTTTTAATTGGCGAGCTGAGAGTATCTCCATTTAATATCACTATTGCTGTCTTTAGATTTAAGTCTACACTGTATTGTTTGTTTTCTGCTTTATTATTCTCTTTTCATCCCTCTGCTTCCCCGTCCCTGGGTTCTCTGGGGTTATTTGAATGTTTTTTTTTAGTATTCCATTTAAACTCTTCCGTTGTTTTTTTGGATATATCTCTTTGCTTAGTTTTTTGCTTGTTCTTTTGTTCTTGTTTTTATTTTCCAGTGGTTTCTCTAGAGACTATAATAAGCATACTTAAATTTTACAGTCTACTTAGGATCAATATTTTATCACTTCAAGTGGAATGTAGAAATTTTATCAATACATATTAATAGATTCCTTTGCCTTCTGCTATTAATATTGTAGTTGTCTTATATATTATATCTACATATTTTGAAACCCAATCAGACGTAATTATAATTTTTGCTCTCAATCATCCCACATATTTTAAAGAACAAAATAAATATAATCTACTACATTCCCCTATATACCTAACATTTCTATGGCTCTTACTTCATTTTTAATATTACAAACTTTCATCTGAAATTTTATAAATATCTGTCTGAGCTTTCTTTTAGGAGTCTTCGGTTTGTTTCGTTTTTTTCTTTTGTGGGGTTTTCATTTTTAGTTTTAGGGGACAGAGTTGCTGGTTAAGAATTTTCATAGTTTTCCCTCAGAGACTACCTTTTGTTTTCCTTCATTCCTCAAGATTATTTTTGCTGAATATACAATTCTGAATTGATAGTCCTTTTCTTTTGGCATTTAAAAAATATCATGACATGCTTCCTTCTGATATCCATAGTTTTTGATGAAAAATTCAATGATATTTTTAAAATGTCATGCCACTTCTTCTGCTTCCATGGTTTCTTATGAGATTTCCATGGTTAAGTGAAATGTTGCCTTGCCTGCTTTTAATACGTCATCTTTAGTTTTTAGCAGTTTGATCATGGATGTGTCATGGCACGGATTTCTCTATGGGTTTTTTTTCCCCATTTGGAGTTTTCTGAGTTTCTTGAATCTGTAGGCTGATGTCTTTCACAAAATTCAGGGGATTTTCAGCAACTCTCTCTTCAAATATTTTTTGTGCACTTTATTTTCTCCTCTCTTTCTGGAACTCCAATAACTTGAATATTAGGTATTTTGGTATGGCCACACAAGTTCCTAATTCTCTGTTCTTGTTTCTTTTCCAATTTTTTTTTCAGTCAATTCAGTTGCTCAGTCATGTCTGACTCTTTGCGGACTGCAGCATCCCAGGCTTCCCTGTCCGATACAAACTCCCAGAGCTTGCTCAAACTCATGTCCATCCAGTCGGTGATGCCATCCAGCCATCTCATCCTCTGTTGTCCCCTTTTCCTCCTGCCTTTGATCTTTCCCAGCATCAGAGTCTTTTCCAAGGAGTCAGCTCTTCACATCAGGTGGCCAAAGTATTGGAGTTTCAGCTTCAGCATCAGTCCTTCCAATGAATATTCAGGATTGATTTCCTTTAGGATGGACTGGTTTGATCTCCTTGCAGTCCAAGGCACTCCCAAGAGTCTTCTCCAACCGCAAAGTTCAAAAGCATCAATTCTTTGGTTCTCAGCTTTCTTTATAGTCCAATCTCACATCCATACATGACTACTGGAAAAACCATAGCTTGAACCAGATGGACCTTTGTTGGCAAAACAATGTCTCTGCTTTTTAATATGCTATCTAGGTTGGTCATAACTTTTCTTTCAAGGAGCAAGCATCTTTTAATTTCATGGCTGCAGTCACCATCTGCAGTGATTTTGGAGCCCAGGAAAATAAAGTCTGTCACTGTTTCCATTGTTTCCCCAACTATTTGCCACGAAGTGATGAGACCGGATGCCATGAGCTTTGTTTTTTGAATGCTGAGTTTAAGCCAGCTTTTTCACTCTCCTCTTTCATTTTCATCAAGTGGCTCTTCTCTTTCTGCCATAAGGGTGGTGTCATCTGCGTATCTGAGGTTATTGGTATTTCTCTCAGAAATCTTGTTTCCAGCTTGTGTTTCTTCCAGCCCAGCATTTCTCATGATGTACAATGCATATAAGTTAAATAAGCAGGGTGACAACATACAGCCTTGACGTACTCCTTTTCCTATTTGGAACCAGTCTGTTGTTCCATGTCCAGTTCTAACTATTGCTTCCTGACCTGCATACAGGTTTCTCAAGAGACAGGGCAGATGGTCTGGTATTCCCATCTCTTTCAGAATTTTCCACAGTTTATTGTGATCCACACAGTCAAAGGTTTTGGCATAGTCAATAAAGCAGAAATAGATGTTTTTCTGGAACTCTCTTGCTTTTTCGATGATCCAGCGGATGTTGGCAATTTGATCTCTGGTTCCTCTGCCTTTTCCAAATCCAGCTTGAACATCTGGAAGTTCACGGTTCACATATTGCCGAAGCCTGGCTTGGAGAATTTTGAGCATTACTTTACTAGCATATGAGATGAGTGCAATTGTGTGGTAGTTTGAGCATTCTTTGGCATTGTCTTTCTTTGGGATTGGAACAAAAACTGACCTTTTCCAGTCCTGTGGCCACTGCTCAGTTTTCCAAATTTGCTGCCATATGGAGTGCAGCACTTTCACAGCATCACCTTTGAGGATTTGAAATAGCTCAACTGGAATTCCATCACCTCCACTAGCTTTGTTCGTAGTGATGCTTTCTAAGGCCCACTTGACTTCACATTCCAGGATGTTTGGCTCTAGGTGAGTGATCACACCATCGTGATTATCTGGGTCGTGAAGATGTTTTTTGTACAGTTCTTCTGTGTATTCTTGCCACCTCTTCTTAATATCTTCTGCTTCTGTTATGTCCATACCATTTTTGTCCTTTATCGAGCCTATCTTTGCATGAAATGTTCCTTTGGTATCTCTAATTTTCTTGAAGAGATCTCTAATCTTTCCCAATCTGTTGTTTGCCTCTATTTCTTTGCATTGATCGCTGAGGAAGGCTTTCTTATCTCTCCTTGCTATTCTTTGGAACTCTGCATTCAGATGGGAATATCTTTCCTTTTCTCCTTTGCTTTTTGCTTCTCTTCTCTTCCCAGCTATCTGTAAGGCCTCCTCAGACAGTAGTTTTGATTTTTTGCATTTCTTTTCCATGGGGATTGTCTTGATCCCTGTCTCCTGTACAATGTCATGAACCTCTGTCCATAGTTCATCAGGCACTCTGTCTATCAGATCTAATACCTTGAATCTATTTCTCACTTTCACTGTATAGTCATAGGGATTCAATTTAGGTCATACCTGAATGGTCTAGTGGTTTTCCCTATTTCTTCAATTTAAGTCTGAATTTGGCAATAAGGAGTTCATGATCTGAGCCACAGTCAGCTCCTGGTCTTGTTTTTGCTGACAGTATAGAGCTTCTCCATCTTCGGCTGCAAAGAATATAATCAATCTGATTTCAGTGTTGACCATCTGGTGATGTCCATATGTAGAGTCATCTCTTGTGTTGTTGGAAGAAGGTGTTTGCTATGACCAGTGTATTCTCTTGGCAAAACTCTGTTAGCTTTTGACCTGCTTCATTTTGTACTCTAAGGCCAAACTTGCCTGTTACTCCAGGTATATCTTGACTTCCTACTTTTGCATTCCAGTCCCCTATGATGAAAAGGACATCTATTTTTGGTGTTAGTTCTAGAAGGTCTTGTAGGTCATCATAGAACCATTCAACTTCAGCTTCTTCAGCATTAGTGGTTGAGGCATAGACTTGTATTACTGTGATATTGAATGGTTTTCCCTGGAAACGAACAGAGATCATTCTGTCATTTTTGAGATTGCACCCAAGTACTCATTTCAGACTCTTTTGTTGACTATAAGGGCTACTCCATTTCTTCGAAGGGATTCTTGCCCACAGTAGTAGATATAATGGTCATCTGTATTAAATTCATTCTTTCCAGTCCATTTTAGTTCACTGATTGCTAAAATGTCAATGTTCACTCTTGCCATCTCCTGTTTGCCCACTTCCAATTTACCTTGATTCATGGACCTAACATTCCAGGTTCCTATGCAATATTGTTGTTTACAGCATCAGACTTTACTTCTTTCACCAGTCATATCCACAACTGGGCGTTGTTTTCACTTTGGCTCTGTCTCTTAGAGGGGACACTTCAACTCCCAACACTTGTTAGCATGTGAAACCAGTTGTGTTCCTCCTTTGTCCTTCTGCTATTTTATATAAGGCATGCTGGTGGTTGTTTGGGTCTTTTCCCCCTCTCTCTCTTTTTATTGGCCAAACTGGTTACATATCTGTCAGTTTTGTTGTCAATTGTTAACTTCTCAATTTAATCTTTAGATTATAAAATATCCAGGTGGGATTGCTGCTGAACTAGAAGTAGAATAAATATCTCCAAGACACAGATGTGGTAGTGGATAGGATTTTTCACCTTCTCTTTTGGGGAAGAGGGTGGGGATTATCTTCATCTTAACAGCGTAAAAATTCTTTTTTACTCAATTGTTCATTTCTATTGCTGTATCTTCATTTTACTGCTCTTTCCTTTGTCATTTTGTTCATCTAATGAGGTTTTTTGTTTTGGTTATTCTGTTTTTTAGATCTCAAATTTGTATTTGGTTCTTCTTTACAATTTTTACTTTTAATGAAAAAGCTAGCATTCTATCCCTCCAGCCACTTCAACAGGATTTACTCTTACTTCTTGGAGTATTTGTCCTAGCTGCTTTAGAGTCTTTATCAAATGATTCTGACAACCGCATCACCTCAGTGTTGACATTTGTTGGTTGCCTTTTTCTACATAAGTTGAGATTTTACTGGTTCTTCACATGCTGAGTACTTCAGGGTTTCATCCTGGACATCTCTGATGGTTATGAGACTCTGGGTCTTATTTAAATTTATGGAGATTTTTGAAGTATTCATTTTACCAGTCAGACAAGCTGGTTGGCTCTAGAGAGCCTTCAGGAGTTTTGTCTCTTCCATATTCAAAGCCTGGCACTGCTATTGAGATCAGTCTTACATGCGCATCATCCAGTGGCCATTCTAGGACCTGGGTAAGAATCCACCCCATAGGTCAGCTCTCACAACCTGTGAGATGCTGGTCAGGATCAAATTCATATGTGAAGAGTTCATGGGACTAGAGGTACAAAAGCCCTTTTTTATGGGGTTGCTTCCTGGATCTTCTCCCTCTCTGCCATCTCCACCATACATGCTAGTTTCCTGAGGCACCCTTTATGGTCTTCTAAGGCTTTATCTGTCTACTCTGTCACATACTTCTTACTAGGTACCCATATCCAGGGCCAAGAAGTGAGAGGACAGAGAGAGGGAAATAGTAGGAGAGTTCCCCTTACCTTCTTGGGACCACAGTTCTTCTCACCTGAGAGGAAGGACCCCCTCCTTTAAAGTTCAAAGTGCCTACTGGTCACTGGGATCTGAGGATAAAGAGGATAGAAAAAAAGAAAAGAGAATATTATAAAAACAAGATTTCTCCTACTCTGTCTATATTTTGGGAGATCATTTTTCTTCTTCTTGTGCTGGAAATAAAGGGCTTCTTGTGGAAATATTTCTGTCTGTGCCGCTGGGTTCCAGGACACCTTGAGTTCAAGTGAAAAAAAGAAAGAAAAGATAAACTTATGGTTTATCTTTTGATGGTTTAGTGGGACTGAGAATTCTGGTATTCTTCCCCAATCCACCTGCTTTTTTTCTTATTACTTTTTACTTTTCAGAACCCTCAAATAGCTGCTCTATGCAATCTGTTCAAGTTTTATAATTGCAGTCAGTGGGAGAGATGGGGTGGCATGTGCTTCTCCATCTTACTGGGAATCAGAACTCCAGAAGCTTTAAAAATACAAAATAAAACACATACCTTGGTCTCAAAGATTCTGAAAATAAAAATAAAATATATATCTAGGTGCCAAAGATACTGATTTCATTTGTATGGGAGGAAATGTGAGCAAAAGTTTGATTTTGTTTTGTTTTGAGATAGCCCTTGTGATCTGAACATACAACAAAGTTGAGAACCTCTTTCATAAGCAAAGATACCTGAAGGCAGATTTTATTTTAAAATCCATAGCCACAGTTTATTACCATTTTCAACAGACACTCTACTCTGCTGGATATGTGAAGGGTTATTTAACTTTATTGAACATAGTTGAGTTTATACTTGGATTATGTTGTACCTAGTCTTGAATTCCTACTAGGATATTCATTAGTTGTGGGATTTTTAACAATTCATTTGACCTCCAAGTCTCAGTTTTGCATCTAGAAAATGGGGATAATATTAAAACCTACATTAAAGGATTGTTGAAAGTATTAACTGAGATAATGAATGTTAAGCACAGAGCAGGGGGTCTGGAATGTGGCCAAAACTCAATAAATGTTAACTATTAGCACCACTCATATATTACAGGCAAGAAATTTGAAACTCAGCCAGATAAATAACTTACTGAAACTTTTTTTTCTAGTGTCTTTTTTTAATTGAAAAGAAACTAATATTTACCTTAAAGGGAAATACTAGCATATTCATCAGATTTTTAAAAAAATTTTATTGACATACAGTTGCAAATGCTCAAGCTTTTCCACAGTGACAGAAAGTAAGTAAATTCCAGACCTGTCATTCCCCCTTCTACCAGTTCAAGCCCAGGAACAATAATTTTTTGGAAAGTTCTTGAATGGGATGCGTATAAATTTAGGATTGTGTTTAGAAGCATCAAGTAAATGATTGATGGACATAATCCATGTGTATATATGATATATACTATGATACAATATTTGCGATTAATGTATAATGTCCTGTTACCCAACAAGTTTTAAATAACCAGGAGTATCTCCCAAGTTTTCTAAACTAAAGGTGTCTAGTGTTGTTTTCGTTTCTTTGCTTCTCTTTAATTTTAATTTTCCTTTCTAGTCCTTCCTTTATTATAATTTTTAAACAGAAAACAAATATGTTTTTCTTCAAGGCGGAGGAGGTCCTGGTGCATTCCTAGGAGAAGTTTTATCCTTACAACATGATTTGTTATTTGAGAATCAGAATGGTGGCTCACTCTGACATTTTATCAGCCAGTTTATTAATAGGAATAGCTCTTTGGAGGTCTTCATTCCATCATGTAACATTATCCACGTCAGAAAGATGATCTCTAGAAAAAATTTAAAATACCTTTTAAAACCACACTGCTAAAATACTCACCAGCTGTAAATGTTTTCCTGGTCTGTATGTGTAGGTGGAGGGAGGTGGAGTGGTGGTAATAAAGTGGGAGGGTTGGGGGGAGCCACTAACTGTACAGGGGAAATGACTCTGTTAATTCTCTGATGGTAAAGGTCAATGTTTTCCCAAATCCAAATCTGACATTCAGAACAAATCTAATTTTTGTCACATCTTCATGGAACAATGATGAGTCCTTTACTTCGTGATTTCTATTCCTCAACCTTCTAATAGTATCTTTCGCTTCTTTGTCAGCCAACCCTGGTAACTCACAATGTTGAGGACTCAGCATTGGCAGTCAAGGGTCTCACATGACCAACTGGTTTTTGGAGAAGTTGTATTCCATGGGAAAAAACTGGTACATGGGTGGGTGAACAGTAAGGCCCAGTAACTCTATCTCTCATGTAGAAACTACCATCAGCACAGATGGCAATACCTTGAGTGGGGGATCTTAGAATTGATCCATGACATAGTTGTAGTATGCCAAAGGTTTTCTTGGGAAAGGCTGTGTGCTTCTGACACAGGATAGGAAACCTTGGTTCTGTACTGCCCCTACTATGTGTACACAAAGGGTTCAGTTCAGTTCAGTTCAGTCGCTCAGTCATGTCCGACTCTTTGCAACCCCATGAGCTGCAGCATGCCAGGCCTCCCTGTCCAACACTAACTCTCAGAGCCCACCCAAACTCATGTCCATTGAGTCGGTGATGCCATCCAACCATCTCATCCTCTGTTGTCCCCTTCTCCTCCTTCCCTCAATCTTACCCAGCATCAGGGTCTTTTCAAATGAGTCAGCTCTTCACATCAGGTGGCCAAAGTATTGGAGTTTCAGCTTCAACATCAGTCCTTCCAATGAACACCTAGAACTGATATCCTTTAGGATGGACTGGTTGGATCTCCTTGCAGTCCAAGGGACTCTCAAGAGTCTTCTCCAACACCACAGTTCAAAAGCATCAATTCTTCAGTGCTCAGCTTTCTTTATAGTCCAACTCTCACATGCACACATGACCACTGGAAAAACCAGAGCCTTGATTAGACAGACCTTTGTTGGCAAAGTAATGTCTCTGCTTTTTAATATGCTGTCTAGGTTGGTCATAACTTTCCTTCCAAGGAGTAAGCATCTTTTAATTTCATTGCTACAGTTACCATCTGCAGTGATTTTGGAGCCCGAAAAAATAAAGTCTCTCACTGTTTCCACATCTATTTGCCTTGAGGTGATGGGACCAGATGCCATGATCTTAGTTTTCTGAATGTTGAGCTTTAAGCCAACTTTTTCACTCTCCTCTTTCACTTTCATCAAGAGGCTCTTTAGTTCCCCTTTACTTTCTGCCATAAGGGTGGCGTCATCTGCATATCTGAGGTTATTGATATTTCTCCCAGCAATCTTGATTCCAGCTTGTGTTTCTTCCAGCCCAGCGTTTCTCATGATGTACTCTGCATATAAGTTAAATAAGCAGGGTGACAACATACAGCCTTGATGTACTCCTTTTCCTATTTGGAACCAGTCTGTTGTTCCATGTCCAGTTCTAACTGTTGCTTCCGACCTGGATATAGATTTCTCAAGAGGCAGGTCAGGTGGTCTGGTATTCCCATCTCTTTCAGAATTTTCCACGGTTTATTGTGATCCACACAGTCAAAGGCTTTGGCATTGTCAATAAGGCAGAAATAGATGATTTTCTGGAACTCTCTTGCTTTTTCAATGATCCAACAGATGTTGGCAATTTGATCTCTGGTTCCTCTGCCTTTTCTAAAACCGGCTTGAACAAAGCATAGATGGCTCTTAAGATGTAATACGTCTGCTAATGCAGCTACTCTGAACAGAGATTAGGACTGGATATACAGGCTTTGAAAGTTGAGTTTAAGCCAGCTTTTTCACTCTCCTCTTTCCCTTGGACTGCAAGGAGATCAAACCAGTCAATCCTAAACGAAATCAATCCTGAATCTTCATTGGAAGGACTGAAGTTGAAGCTGAAGCTCCAATACTTTGGCCACCTGATATGAAGAACTGACTCATTGGAAAAGACCCTGATGTTGGGAAAGATTGAAGGCAGGAGGAAAAGGAGATGACAGAGGATGAGATGGTTGGATGGCATCACCGACTTGATGAACATGAGTTTGAGCAGGCTCCAGGAATTGGTGATGGACAGGGAGGGCTGGCAGGCTGCAGTCCATGGGGTCACAAAGAGTCGGACACGACTGAGTGACTGAACTGAAATGAACACAGGCTTAGATGAATATTAGATTGTTTTAGAAAAAAATACAAGGGTGTCAAGTTGGCTTTTGATTTTCATTTGCTAATGGTATAACATGGTGGTCTAGGAGGAGTTGTGTTTGGAAAGAAAAGACATATGTCCATAGCTGATCACAATTATACGCAGTGTGGATGTCTCAATCTGTGGCATTACTCCTGCCAGTTCTTCTCTTTGTAGCAGACAATATGGAGGAGACGGAAAAAAGTTGGATTTGACTAGACCGAGTCTTGAACCTGCGGTTTCATAACTCACTTATTAGTAACTCAGAAACACAGTCGTGTCCGACTCTTTGCGACCCTATGGACTATAGCCCCCCCAGAATCCATGGGATTCTCAAGGCAAGAATACTGGAGTGGGTTGCCATGCCCTTCTCTAGGGATCTTCCCAACCCAGGGATCGAACCTGCATCTCTTATGTCTCCTGCACTGGCAGGCAGGTTCTTTACCACTAGAGCTACCTGAGTCTTAAATCTACTGTTTACCAGCTATCAATGGGACACATCTCCTCTCTGAGCCTCTGTTTCCTCATCTATACAATAGGAGCAACACCAACAATGACCCACTAAGTTGTGATGACTAAGAGAGAGAAAGCAATTAAAAAAACATTGAAAACCATCATGCTTTAAATCAATGCTGACAGTAACAATGGTAATAGTAATGAACATTTTTAACGGTAAACACTGACTGACCATGTACAATGTGCCAAGGTTTGCCCTGAACACTTTTTGTGGGTCTTGTCAACTGATCTTCACAGCAACTGAATTTATTCTTTCTTTCCTCCATTCACTTAATGTCCACATTCATGCATTTCATTTTGCAAATAAAGAGTTCAAGCTCCATGAAGGAAGAAAACACATCTCTCCAATTTACAGGATGACTGGTATGAATGTTTGAATACATTTAAGTCAATAAGGGGCAATTTTGCCATGTCAGGGACTTTGACCAGTGTCCTCATCACACCTGAGGAGCGATATGGCATTTAGTCCATAGAGGCCAAGGATGCTCCTAAACACCCCACAATGCACAAGACATTCCCTAACAACAAAGAATTATCCAGTCAAAATGCCTGTAGTGCTGAGGTTGAGAAATCCTGATTTAGATAAATGGGAAAAAAAAAATCACTAAATGAATGCACGTGCTGAGCAGTCTCCTAGGACATAACGTGTCATGCCAACTCTATCTAGGTGTCAAAAGATTGCAAGCTCTTTATTTTTTTTCTGATTCTGGCCTCACATCATTCCTTCATGCCCCCTAATTCTTCATTTTGTGTCTGATGGACCTTCTCCCAGCAAAGGTAACTACTTCACTTTACTGATACAACTAAATAAAAAACGGAAATCCAGACAATCTTTTCTCCAAGGAAGATAATCTCCTCTGCTACCTCTGACAAAGGGGGGCTTTGCTAAAACAATCTCTTTGAATACATCTGGTCAGCTAAAAGGAAAAGAGGAGCCGATCTGAGCAAGTTTAAAACACGATCTGTTCCTGGTTTCCATCTTTATTTTTCCTTTTATCCAACTTCTGCTCTGCTTTTAATTTACTGTATCTTTCCAAATTATTCCTATTTTTGTGAGTGATCCTTAATTTCTGGCATAAGGCAGGGAATAAACAAATTAAATAGCAAAGAGAGGTATTCCAAAGTAACATTTTTCTCACACATTTTCTCCACTGGTATTTCTTGGACAGGGTTAGAGTTTTCTGTTAAGTATCACTCACCTAGTGTGTAAGGAAGCTATAAGCAAAAGAAGCAGCCAACAACCAACCTACAGGGGGCGAGGAGGGTGTGGGGAGAGATCAGGGTGAAAGATACAGAAAATATTTGATCTGCTTTACATTTTTGAGGGAAAAATACAACTTTGATTCTTAAATGCAAAAATATTCACATGCTTCAAGTACATATTTTCCAAAGAAATGAGACAATGCATAAGAAACAGGCTGAGGGAAGCTTTCAGAATGGGAGAAAATAATAGCAAATGAAACAACTGACAAAGAATTAATCTCCAAAATATACAAGCAGCTCATGCAGCTCAAAACCAGAAAACTGAACAACCCAATCAAGAAGTAGGACAAAGAACTAAACAGGCATTTCTCCAAAGAAGACATACAGATGGCTAATAAACACATGAAAAGATGCTCAGCATCACTCATTATCAGAGAAATGCAAATCAAAACCACAGTGAGGTACCGTCTCACGTCAGTCAGAATGGCCACCATCGAAAAGACTACAAACAAAAAATGCTGGAGACGGTGTGGAGAAAAAGGAACCCTCTTACACTCTTGGTGGGAATGCAAACTAGTACAGCCACTATGGAGAACATTGTGGAGATTCCTTAAAAAACTGGAAATAGAACTGCCATACAACCCAGCAATCCCACTGCTGGGCATACACACCGAGGAAATCAGAATTGAAAGAGACACATGTACCCCAACGTTCACTGCAGCACGGTTTACAATAGCTAGGACATGAAAACAATCTAGATGTCCATCAGCAGACGAATGGATAAGGAAGTTGTGGTATACATGCACAATGGAATATTACTCAGCTATTAAAAAGAACGCATTTGAGTCAGTTCTAATTAGGTGGATGAAACTGGAGCTTATTATGCAGAATGAAGTAAGTCAGAAAGAGAAACACCAATATAGTATATTAACACATATATCTGGAATTTAGAAAGATAGTAACGACGATCCTATATGCAAGACAGCAAAAGAGACACAGATGTAAAGAACAGACTTTTGGACTATGTGGGAGAAGGCAAGGGTGGGATGATTTGAGAGAACAGCATTGAAACATGTATATTACCATATGTAAAATAGATGACCAGCGCAAGTCCGATGCACGAATCAGGTCACTTGAAGCCGGTGCTCTAGGACAGCCCAGAGGGATGGGGTGGAGAGGGACGTGGGAGGGGAGTTCAGGATGGTGGGATACATGTACACCCATGGCTGATTCATGTCGATGTATGGCAAAAACCACCGCAATATTGTAAAGTAATTATCCTCTAATTAAAATAAATTAATTACTTAAAAAAGAAAAAGAAGCTGAGAGAAAGAGGAAAAAGAAGGAAAATACAAAGAGAGAGAGAGTGTGTGTGTGTGTGCCTGCGTGCGCACAAAAGGAAGAGCAAGTCAGAGGGACAGATGAAGGCCAATTCTGCAATTAAATGATTCTCTGCAACTTTCATCCCCTAGTCCTGTTCCTTCAAGCCTGACACCCCTGGCAGGCAAAGCCTCTAGAGAATATTTATCCATGCAAATTTTATGGTGGAACCTATGAAATGTAAAATGAGAATAATCCCTTTTACTTTTCCAATACTTTCTTAGTCATTTATTGCCTATAGAAAGCAGGAGGCTTTATTTCTTCCTTAATTACTTGCTAAGCAGTCCCCCTCTGTCCCACCCTTCCTCCCAAGCCAGCAACAATCCTCTTTCCCTTTAGGATGAACTAGGATGACATGGATCCTGTCCTCCTACCACTTACAGTCTCCAAAATAAATAAACAGAACACACACAGAAGCCATCTAAGGAGAAGATAGAACAACTTGCTTTCTCAAGTATAAGCAAAAAAAAAATTCTTTTTTTTCAATATTGCAAATGCTTTTCTGCAATGTTCAGTTCTTCAGGGGGAAATGATTGGCAATTTTTACACACACACACACACACACACACACACACACACACACACACTCTCTCTCTCTCTCACACACACACACACACACACACACACACACACACTCCAATAATTAGCTTGTTGGTTGAGTTGACCAACATTTGAAATAATAGGTATCTTTTTTAGTCATGAATGATGGCTCTTGGAGGTTAGTTATCTTATGTAAAAATTCCTGGTAAATTAATTGTTGTGCTGTTTGACTGTTGAACATTAAATATTTGATCTCCCATAATTTCAACATTAAAGGCTTTTTCTAATTTGTTGTGTTTACATCACCAAAGCAAAATGTCTTTGACTAACCAAAGACATGTTTAGTTCTTTCAAGATTCCAATAATAAACAATTCTAAGATAAAACATAAATTGACCCTAATACTGAGTATTCACAAAACTGGCAAAACAATTTTTTGAAGAAATGTTACAGAAAGCAGGGGCTTCTCTGAGGGAAAAGAATGGGATATGTATCTTATTATCATGGAATAGGACATTCTGAAGTGCTTAGAAAGAATTATTCATTTTCCTATGAAGGTAAAAGTGGTTCTTTATTCCTGTGTTCTGAACCCACTCTGGTAGCCTAAGGGTGAATGAGCGATATCACAGGAAATCATGTAGAAATTTTACAAGCCACAATGACTATCTCATTTGCAGTGGAAGTTGCTATTTGTGCCCTTGTCTCTAAAAGTGTCATTGTGTCTTAGACTGGTGGATAGTCCAAGACTTTGTTAGAAAAATATCACCTAGGTTTTCAAAAGTGATTCCAGACTCTTCTCATTGCTAACTTCCCATTAGATGATCATTATAAACCAATGCTTCTGAGAGGGTTCTTCTTTCCAAAGGTATTGCCTATTTTGTGATTGCTAAGATATTGAAATGTCATCACTAGGAATTCATTCACACATTCTATAGATAATAAATGCCTCCTGGACATATGAGAAGACAAACCACAATCCCTTTCCTCAGAGTTTCTGGATTTGTGCTTGAAATAAGACAATACTGGATTTTGAAAGTCCATTAGGAGGCTACATGATTCCATGCACATGACCTTCTGGAAAAGGCAAAACAATGGCAATAGTGAAAAGATCAGTAGGTTCCAGGGGCCAGTGGGGAGGCAGGGAGGAATAGGTGGAGCATGGAGAATTTTTAGGGCAGCAAACTACTCCACATGATACAATAATAGTGCATTTGTTGTTGTCTAGTCGCTAAGTTAGTGTCCAACTCTTTTGTGACCCCTTGGATTGCAGCCCACAGGGATAGAACCCATGTCTTCTGCATTGGCAGGTGGCTTCTTTATCACTGAGCCACCAGAGAAGCCCATAATTGTGGATACATGTCATTATATATTTGTCAAAACCCATATGACACCAAGCATGAACCCTAACATGAACTATGGACTTAGGGTGGTTTTTATGTGCTAATGTAGGTTCATCAATTGTAATAACTGTGCCACTCTGGTGTGGAATGTTACTAATAGTGGAGGCTATGCACGTGTGGGAGCAGGGAGGATATAAGAAATCTTTGTACCTTCCTCTCAATTTTACTGTGGACCAAAAACTGTTCTAAAAATAGTCTGTTAAAAATGTCCACTAGTAAAATGTAATCTATCTTGGAAAGGGCAAAGCCTTCCATTGATCAGCTCTTCGGAATTCTAAGAAACCATCAGTTACTTCAGTTCTTTTCCACCGCCAACAGCAAAGAACAGGATATTTGAAGGGGGCATGATGAAAGAAGATTTTGGTGCCTGGCACTTTTACAAAGATCTGGAGAATGGGGCACTATCCAGAGAAAGAAGGTCTAGAGAGACCGTTGTGGGAAGGTAGTGAGCAGGCAACACTTGTTAGAGGAGGTTGGGACATGGAGGTTGGTAGGGCAACTTGTGAACAGAGTTCTACAGAAGGCAAGATAATTCAAAAGACAGCATGGCTCAAAATGGATCAAAGATCTAAATATAGGAGCTAAAACTATGAAACTCTTAAAAGGAAAGAGAGGGATAAATTTCCATGACCTTTGATTTGGCAATGTTTTCTTAGATGGACACCAAAAGCAAAAGCAACAAGAGAAAAAAATAGATATACTGGACTTTGTTGAAATGAAAACCTTTTGTGCACAAAAGGACACCACTGAAAGACTGAAAAGATAACCCACAGAACGGGAGAAAATATTTGCAAATCATGTATCTGTTAAGGGTTTAGTGTTCAGAATATATAGAAATAATTCTTACAAGGCAACCAATAACTCAAAAAATGAGCAAAGTAATTGAATAGAATTTCTCCAAAATAATATATACAAAAGGCCAACAAGCACATGAAAAGATGTTCAAAGTCATTAGTTATTATGCAATGAAATGCAAAACAAGGTCACAAAAAAATACCACTTTAGTCTCACTAAGATGGCTATAACCAAAAAAAAAAAAAGAGAGAGAGAGAGAGATAAAAACAAATACAGATGATCTCAGTGTGTTTAGTAAAGTAATAGAAATACCCGAAATCCCTGGCCCCAAACACTGGAATTTTGGGGTAATAGACTGACAGCTTTGTTGTTTGCACAATTATAATCTGCACTGTATACACAAAGGATATAGCTACCTTTTGTTTAATCTGTACTTTCTAAATATAAAAAAAGGGAAATGGGGTATATATCAATTTTTGTCTAATCTGTTTGAAACATGAATTCTATTTGTTTAAAATTAGGGCTTTACTCCTTTTTCTGTAAGTCTCTTGTGATCCTGAGTAGAAACTTCTCCTTAAACCCCAGTTAAGTCCATTCTTTGGTACTAGCTACAAATTTGGTTTCATATTCTACTTAACAACTTAAATAAACTGAAATATTTCTAAAATGGAAAAAACAATGTGATTCCATTTACTATTTTGCCTGGCTGTCGACTAAGAGGCTAGATGTCCCAGCACTGGTTTCATTGAGAGATTGGCTCTTGGGTTGTAGAACTGTCTGGTTTCTTCTTGAATTGGGGGAGAGATAAGTCTCCTTTCATCCTTATTGTCAAAAGAGGAATAGGGTCATGTACTATCCTGATCTTACATAAACCACAGATGGCTGTCACAGTATCTCTAGCTAGGGAAAAGGTAAGAAGTATTTCCAGGATCTCACTATAGGAGGTGGAGGCAGGCTGCAGTATTCTTTTGCCTGGTTCCTAAGACTTTCCACTCCACCACACTACAGTCCAAACTTCTCAGCCAGATGTTCAAAGCTCTTCACAATCTGATACCACCTGTTTAAACACCTATTTCAAAACTTCATAATTTCAGTTTCCTGCTGTAGTCAGGCTGATCTTCCTTTTAGCTTGCAAACATGGCTTTTCTTTCCTAACTTCAATCCTTAGGTTATTTCCCCTTCCTGACTCTTGTCACCTACTTTCCTGTCTCAGCATATAGTGATTCAATCCTTCACCATCTTCAGAATGCAATTCAGTCCCCATGTCATTCATGAAAAATTCTGGACCCTCTCCAACTCCTGCATAACTGACGTTCATTAAAAGTAAATAAATAAAAATCACATTGAGACTAATTATGTGTATAGCTAATCTGGGTCCTTCACCATTGTTTGACACAATGGTTAGGTTTAGTCAATTTCTATTTCACCCTCTTTCTATAACAAAGTTTCGGCAACCTCAGCACCATTGTTACTTGGAGCCAGATAATTCTTTGTCATGAGGGGCTGTCATGTGTACTGCAGAGTTTCATGACATCCCCAGCTTCTACTCACCAGATGCCAGTAGCATTCACCCTCCAGCTATGACAACCAACAAAGTCTTCAACATTACCAAACGTTTCCAGGGCAGCGCAGAGGGGAAGAAACTCACTCCCAGAGGAGAACCACTCCTAGAGTACCTCTCTGAACCTCAGAGGCAAGAAGGCTGAAAACCACATTTCTCAGACTGTTGCATCTAGGATTCAGGACAGGAAATAGGTTTTGGCAAGCAGGTAAACTTGTGCTAGATTTGAAAGGCTATAGTGAGGAAGGGACCATATTCCTCTACCTTTGGCTGGTTTCAAATGACAGAAGGGGTTGTGAGGATGCAAAATATTTCCTCAGCAATATTCCACATCCATTCTCCTGGGTGTGGAAAGGAAGCTGTGTGTGTGTGTAGGGGGCGTGGGGCGGGGTGAGGCGTGGCTGGGCTCAGTGTTCCAGTTCCTAATATCCAGTTTTTCTCAGTATTAAGAGACAGTTTCCATAATTGCCCACTGCTGGCCACTTCCAGATTCCAACTTCCTGATTCCTGAATAGCAGTTGTTAAGGCGAGGTTTTGAACTCAACAGATGCACTGGTGCCTAGCTGCCTGGTGGTCCGTTCTCTGATGTTAAAGGAGTCAGCCCTGGGGCCCGTTGAAAGTAAACTCCTGAGATCTTCCACTATTTTTTATGCACCTAGTTCACTTCATCCATCCTTTTTTTCTGAATAAAGTAACTAGTTTCTCTTTCCTGCACTGAACCCATATAATGCCTTACCTATGATTATTTTACTCTTTCACTAACTTCCTTTCTTTCTGAGTAATTAAGCTTTTTACAGGGAAGAATTACACTTCTTTTTCTTATCTGCCTGCCATAATCGCCACCCAGGGCTTTGCTCAGAGTGGGAAGAGGAAAGCAATTTGATTCATTTGCATCTGGCATTCACTGAAAACTTGTTCAATGAATACAATCTTGGAAGAAGGGATGGAAAAAAGAAACACACCCCCCCCAACCCAGTTCTCCCTCTTCCTCAGTGTGTTATAGAACCCAGACGTGCACATCTGATCCTAGAGAGAAGAATTGCTTCTAGGGGGAAACTGTTGTGAGACTTTCTTACTAATGGGCTCAATCATACACTCCATTCCAGGCAAAGGGCCATGTAAAATATCCAGAACACACATTCTCCCTAGAATAATATCAATCAGGCATTTGGCTCTAAATATCTTTTTGCTGATGACTCCCAGGTTTACTTCCCCAGGCCTGGCCATTTTCCTGGAACCCAAACTTGTGTACATAAATGCCGATTTGACATCTCCATTTGGATATATGATGTTCACATTAAATGTAACATGTGCAAAACCAAACCCTTCTCCTAGCCCGGGCTGCTTCTTTCACTGTCTTCTGCTTCTTCTCTTGTAAATGCCAACATCCACGCATCCACACATGTCAAAAGCAACTAGAAATAAAGACTAATTTCTCCCTTTCCCTCAACCTCCATTGTCAGACTATCAGCCATTCTGTGTTTTAACTCAAAAATATATCTAAAATCCATCCACTGCACTCCATTTCTGCTGCTCACTGACTCAATGGACATGAGTTTGAGCAAACTCTGGGAGGTAGTGAAGGACAGAGAAACCTGGTGGGCTGCAGTCCATGAGGTCACAGAGTCAGACACGACTTAGCGACTGAAAAACAACAACTGCTGCTGCTGTCACCTTGGTTTAAGCCACCATCGCCTCTCATTTCCTTACTGGGCTCAATGCTTTCTCTCTTACTGCCATACTTTGAAACAAAAATTGGATCATGTCTCTATTCTGTTTAGATATGTTCTGTATATATGTTCTCATCAGAATAAAATCAACACCCTTTTATCCAGGGAACAAAGCTTTACATGATGTAGCCACTGCCCAGCCCTCCAAACTCACTCTGCCCCGTTCTCACTTCCTGTTCCAGCCCCAGGTCTTTCTTGTGTTCCCTGATTTCCCAAGCCTTTTACGATGTCAGGGCCTTTGCACTTGCTTATCTTATCATATTGTATACAAAGGTCTGTACAGTCAAAGCAATGGTTTTTCCAGTAGTTGTGTATGGATGTGAGAGCAGAACAATAAAAAAGACTGAGCGCTGAAGAACTGACACCTTTGAACTGTGGTGCTGGAGAAGACTCTTGAGAGTCCCTTGGACCAAGCAAGGAGATCAAACCAGTCTATCCCAAAGGAAATCAACCCTGAATATTCATTGGAAGGACTGATGCTGAAGCTGAAACTCCAATACTTTGGCCACCTGGTGTAAAGAACTGACTCAATGGACAAGACCCTGATGCTGGGAAAGATTGAAGGCAGGAGGAGAAGGGGATGACAGAAGATGAGATGGTTGGATGGCATCACCAACTCAATGGACATGAGTTTGAGCAAGCTCCTGGAGTTGGTGATGGATGGGGAAGCCTGGCATGCTGCAGTCCATGGGGTCGCAAAGAGTCGGACATGACTGTGCGGCTGAACAACAACACCATCTTATCCCTACTCAGGCTCTTTGCACATCTAGTTCGTTTCCTCTTTCGGATCTTGGCTCACATGTCATTGTTCAGATGTGTTTTTCTTGATCAGCCCATCATAAGTAAACCCCATAAGGCATTCCTACCCTATCGCCCTGTTCATTTCCCTTGCACTCATCAGTTTCTAAGCCTCCTTGCCTACTTCTCTGTTTCCTTGTGTATTCCCTGTGCCCTGCCCACCCCACCCCCACCAATTAGACTAGAGCTCTCCTTAGTGCAGGACCATGTATTTGTCTCATCGCTGCATCTCAGCACCTGAAACAGAGCTTGGCACATTACAGGCCCTCAGGAAATATTAATAGTTATTGAAGGAATGAATGGTTGAATATGGTCTTATCCAGGTTATTTCATTCTGGCAACATACATAATACATGAAATTTACCACCTGAACCATTTTAAGTGTTCTGTTTGGTGGCATTAAGTACAGTCACATGGTTGTGCAGTCATCACCACCATCCATCTCCAGATCTCTTTTCATTTTGCAAAATGGAAATTCTGCACCCCAGAAACAATAACTTCCTGTTCTTCCCTCCCTCCAGACCTTGGGGACCGCCATTCTACTTTCTTTCGCTATGAATTTGACTACTCTCGGTACCTTATACAACTAGAATCATATAGTATTCGCCCTTTGGTGACTGGTTTAGTTCATTTAGCACGGAGTTTACAAAATTCATCCATGTTGTAGCATGTGTCAGAAGTTCCTTCTTTTTAAAGGTTGAATAATAGTTCAATGTATGTATAGACCTCATTTTGTTTACCAATTCATCCTTCTGTGTATACTTGAGATGCTTCCACCTTTTGGCTATAATGAATAATGCTATGAACACGTGTGTACAGATATCTCTTTGAAGCCTGGCTTTCGATTCTTTTGGGTATATACATATCCAGAAACATAATTTCCGGTAATTCTACTGTTAATTTTTTGAGGACCTGCCATACTGTTTTCCATAGCAGCTGCATCATTTTACATTCCCACTAACAGTGCACAAAGTTTCCAATTTCTCTACATTCTTGTCAATGTTTGTTATTTTCTGTTTTGTTTTATTTTCTTATAGTAGCCACCCGAATGGATGTGAGGTAATATCTCATTACAGTTTTGATTTAGATTTCCCTAATGATGACCTATGTTGAATGCGTTCTCAAGTACTTTTTGTCCACTTGTATATCTTCTTTAGAAAAATGTCTTTTGAAGTCTTTTGCACATTTTAAAATCAGGTTTGTTGTTGTTATTGAGTTGTGGGGGTTCTTTATATATTCTGGATGCTAAACTGCTACATGATATATAATTTGCAAATATTTTCTCTCCTGTGGATTTCCTTTCCATTCGTTGCCTGAGCTTTCAATGATTGTATCCTTTGATAAATCCAACGTCAGAAGATTTCTTTAAATTTTGGTGCTTTAGCTCTTATGCTTAGATCTTTGATCAATTTTAGTTAATTTTGCCGCCACCCCCTTTTCCTTTTGCCTTCAATCTCTCCCAGCAACAGGGTCTTTCCCAAGGAGTCAGTTCTTCGCATCAGGTAGCCAAAGTATTGGAGCTTCAGCTTCAGCATCAGTCCTTCCAATGAGTATTCAGGGTTGATTCCTTTAGAATTGACTGCTTTGATCTCTTTGTTGCCCAAAGGACACTTCATTGGTCTATACATCTGTATTTATGCAAGTACAACACTGTTTTGATTACTGTGACTTTGTAGTAATTTCGGAATCACAAAGTGTGAGATCGTCAACACTGCCCTGCTTCAAGATTGCTTTAGTTATTCAGGGTTCCTTGAGATTTCATTTGTATGTTAGAATAGATTTTTCTATTTCTGCAAAATAAAATAAAAAAGAATTGGGATTTTGATAGGTATTGCATTGAAGCTGTAGACCATTTTGGGAGGTACTGACTTTTTAATAGTATTAAGTCTGCTGTTGAATTCTGTTTCCTACTATCTTGTTAAGAATTTTTCATCAATATTCATCAGGGTCTGTAGTTGTCTTTTCTTGTAGTGTCTTTGTCTGGCTCTAGTATTAGGGAGATGTTGCCCTCCTAAAATGAGCTTGGGAGTGTTCCCTCCTCTTCAAGTTTTGGAAGAATTTGAGGAGGCTTGATGTCATTCTTCTTTAAATGTTTGGTAGCGTTTGCCAAAGAAGCCATCTGGTCTTGGGCTTTTCTTTATTGGGAAGCTTTTTATTACTGATTAAATTTCCTTACTAGTTATAGTTCTGTTCAGATGTTCTATTTCTTCACGATTGAGTCTTGATAATTTGGGTTTCTAGGAATTTGTCCCTTTCATCCAGGTTATTCAATTTCTTGGCCTACAATTGGTCACAGTGCTCTCTGACAATCCTTTCTACTTCTGTAAAAGTGGTAGTCATGACTCCTCTTTCATTTCTGATTTTAGTTATTTAAGCACTCTCACTCACTCTTTTTTTCTTAATCAATACAGTGAAAGATTTGCCAATTCTACTGATCTTTTCAAAGAACCAATTCTTGATTTTGTTCCCTTACCCACGTTTTTTAGACTTTTTATTTAAAGAGAGGTGGGATGAAAAGAAAATAAACACTTTAAAGATAATTATAAACTTGACTGTGTAAGAAAGGAAAGAATTGTTGAGCTGAAAATGGTATCGTCACCACTTAGGTATAAAATTGGAAAAGTTTTTTTTCATTCTTTATTCCAGACACAGCCAAGCACAGAAAAGAGGGGCTTTATTGTGATCTTTGTGCAAAACAGATAATTTTTAAGCTTATATTTACATATGCACTTACTATGTACCACATGCTATTCTAAGCACTTTACATATATGAACTTGTTTAACTTAGTGAAATAAGTGTTATTATTAGTCCCATTTTTCAGATGAATAGACAGAGAGAGAAAGTTTAAGTAATGCCTAGTAAATGTCAGAATTGTGATTTCCACTTAGGGAGTCTAGCTTCAGAGTTGCTATACTACTACTAAGTGCATCTTTTGATGGATGACATACACACAAATTGGCCTTTCTTTTAAAGAGGTCTGAGTGCTATTTAGAAGTTACCAATGAGATGGCCTTGAAATAGGTTATTCCAGCCCAGAAAGTTTCTTCTTTGAGCTTTAGGGTCCAGGTTTTCTCTACTCCAAGCTTTCTTCCCAGTGTCTGGACATTCATTTGAATCTCCATGATGGACACATTACTTGCTAAGCTCTACAGTCACTCTGACTCAACCAGTGTTATGGTCACGGTCTGCAATGCCAACGTGACACCATGCTGGGCACTTGGGTATGCGTGATCAGCTTTCCCTTAGGTCTTCCCTCTTCTGCCCCTCCCACCTGCCGTGGCACGTGTCCCATTTTCAGACCTGCTGTACTCCCCTCATATTGTTGCTTTGGGCTCAGCAAGTCTCTCAAATAAAGCCTGACTGCTGCCTTTACTTCAAGGCTGAACAACTTGATAAGGCCTGTTTTAAAAGGTCATTCCTGTTATTCATTGAAAACAACAGTAGCCAAAGCAAAACAGAGTTGGGGCATCAGGGCCCTGGTCAGAACCTTCCTGGGAGTTGGTGGAGAGGAGAGCAGATGGAAGCCTACCTTGACACAACGCTGGACCACGGACCTGACGCAATAATCTGTAAGGACACACACGTGCGCGCACTAGTCACAGATTTCTTCTCCCTCCTGCTGGAACACTGAGTCAGGAAAAACATTCAGAGCCTGAGCCGGGATGTTGCTAGTGAAGCAGCGATTTCAGGTGAGAAGAAAATGTGCAGAGCGGAGGCAGTGACCTTTCTTATTTGCAGTGTTTTCGTTCTGCAGCTTGCGCGGCAGGGACCCTGACATCAGAGGCTCTGATGGCCCGAGGCTGTGTTGGAGAGGAAATAAATGAGACTGCCCTACTTCCAGAGGCGCTAGTACTCCGTGTGCGGCATGGAACCTGGGCAGGGAGAGATGTGTGTGGCCGAGTGACCTCTAGTGTCTGAAAGTGAGAGCTGCATCGCCTGCTCCCAAGGCGGAGGGAGTTTGAGGGAAATCCTGAGTTTAAAAAGCACGGGGTCTATTGTAAAGATCCTGTTTGTCCAGCACCGTCCAGGGTGTTAAGGAGGATTCAAAGGAATTACAAGTAGGCAAACTTAAGGAGCTTATCCTCCGGCCTGGGGAAATCAAAAGAGCATATGGTTTCTGTATTGACATGATGTCATGGGAGGAGTTTCTGAGAAGGGAGAGAACACCACGGATCAGAATAATCCAGGAAGCTGAACTTGGAAGGACGAGTGGACTTTACATGAAAAGAGGGAGGGCATCCTGGGATGGGTGGAAAGCAAGCCAGCAGGAAGAGGAACCTTGACGACGCAGGGCAGAGATTTCCAATGAAAGGATCTGTTAGTCCGCGGTGTTGGGATGATTGACAGCAAAACCCAAGAATTGAAGAAGATCCAGCCCCCCGGGGGTTCTCCGTAGAGGACCCACCTCACCACCCAGCCTGCCCGCCTCTTCCAGTCAGAAAAGAGCTCAGGAGTTGCTCTTTCTTCCCCTCAGTGCCTGGGGAACGTTGGGCATGTGACAACAGGACCACGGGCTGCAAACTCAAATACAACCTGGGCCAAAGAGTCAATGCAAATGCCCGAAACAGATGGGTGGAGGATTGTGGCACTTGGGAGATGTTCGATTTCGTTTTCAGCCAGCCTAGAGTCCTGAATTGCAGCGGGAAGGGGTGGAGGCTTCCTCCAATGGGCAGCGGTGACTCAGGCCTGGCTAGTTGTTATGGTCAGGAATGCAGAACCATGTGCCAAGTATTCCAAGCCTGCACGGCAAGTACATTATCTTAAAACTTTAGGTGACACCTCTCCATGTTTAAACGTTGGGTCAATTTTTTATTTTATTAGTTTAATTTCTATTTTATATTGGAGTATAATTGATTTACAGTGTTGTGTTAGTGTCAGGTGTATGGCATATTGTGAATATTCAGTCATATATATATGTATATATCCATTCTTTTTCCGATTCTTTTCCCATGTAACTTATCACAGAGTATTGAGTAGAAAGCGTTGTACAGATCAAGCAGACAGTTTGGCTTGCAGGCTGTCCCTTTATGAACTGGGATTCAGATTGATCACATTTGTTCTAAAAAATGTTTTAAGATGCTGAATTAATAGACAAGTTTTACTATAATTCTTATGACTTAGGGGAAATCTACTGACTTTGGGGGGCTGCTTAAATTTCTTTTTAGTGAGAGAGGGAAGTGTTTTTTCTCTCATGAGGGCCTTGAAAAGAGCTTGGGCTGAGTTCCTGAAACCCTTTGCTCCTCTCTCTCTGCCCCTTATTTGCAAGTCCGGTTACCTTTCTGACCCACTGTTTTATTTTTTTTAATAAGTGTGTAATTGACAGGGGGCATCCCAGGTGGTGCTAGTGTTGAAGAACCAGCCTGCCATTACAGAAGACATAGACTTGGGTTCAACCCCTGAGTCAGGAAGATCCCCTGGAGGAAGGTATGACAAGCCACTCCAGTATTCTTGCCTGGAGAATCCCATGGACAGAAGAGCCTGACAAGCTACAATTCATAAGGTCACAAAGAGTCAGACACAACTGAAGTGACTTGGCATGCATGCACGCATATGTAGTGCCCTGTCAAAAAACATTGATCCACAGAATCATGCACATAGTAAAATGTTTTCCTTTTACACTACTAAGTTTAGGGTTGGTTTGTTATGCAGAGAAAGTACCCAGAACATAATTGACATAGGTATAACTGACATATAATATTATACATATTAGTTTCAGGTGTACAACATAATGATTTAGTAGTTGTTTATATTGCAAAATCACAATTGGTCTAGTTAACATTCCTCACCACACATAGTTACAACTTTTTTCTTCTGATGAGAACTTTTAAGATTTACTCTCCTAGCAACTTTCAAGTATACAGTGCTGTATCATTAACTATAATTACCATGCTGTACATTGCCATGGCTGATTTATTTTGTAACTGGAAGTTTGTACATTTTGACCACTTTCATCCACTTTGCCCACCCCCATTTCTAGTCTGTTTTCTGTATCTGGGAACTTTAGTTTTGTTTTATCTTTTAGATTCTACATATAAATGAGATCATATGATATTTGAGCCTCTGTTTTCTCATTAGTAAGATTGGCAACCTAATTAGAGGTCCTTTTAGCTCAACAATCTATGATTCTTAAGGCACCATCTAGATCTAAAATCCTATGATTCTTGTTCCAATCTGAAAGAGGATGTGTTTTCCAGCCAACTTCACCTTACGGAAAGTTCAGAGAGAGCTTCATTTTGTGTGCTGCATTTCTGTCATCCTTGAAGGGAGGCAGTGCAGAGTGGCAAAATCATTGTTAAACTTGTCCACACATTAGAATGAACTAGAGAGTTTTGCAACAAACCCAAAGCCCAGATCCATTCAGAACCACTCAGGCAAACCAGAAGGACTCTGAGGATGGGTCCCGGGCATGGGGATGTTTTGATGGTTCCTCAGGTTATTTGAATGTGCAGCCAGGATTCAGAGCCACAGGTGTAGGCAGAAGTAGACTTTCTAACCCAGGATCTAGAATCTAATAAACCTGGGCAGTGGCAAGCCACATTTGCAGCCTGAGGCAAAAGAAAAAAGTCTGACCTCTAAGTGAGTGAATGCAAGTCGCTCAGTCGTGTCCGACTGTTTGTGACCCCATGGACTATACAGTCCATGGAATTCTCCAGGCCAGAATACTGGAGTGGGTAGCCTTTCCTTCCTCCAGGGGATCTTCCCAACCCAGGGATTGAACCCAGGTCTCCCACAATGCAGGCAGATTCTTTACCAGCTGAGCCACCAAGGAAGCCTCTGACCTCTAATATACGCTTATCAAAACATCCTCCTCTAGTTCAGACAAAATGAGAAACGTTAATAAAATCTCTACAGCCAGAAAGCAAGACTGCATATAATGTCTGTGTTGTCCAATCTGTTCATGAACTATGGTCAACCTTGGGCATCAAGGCAGTGGAGACTGAAGGTCCTGCAGTGCTGGGAACAATGAGCTGACTGAAAGCAACCATCCTGTTGCACAATAGTGCAGGGCTGCAACCAACAGTCTGTCTATTTCAAATTATGGTAATTTGTTCATCATGGATATTTTTGTATTCAGAGTCTTTAAAATTATTGAATTTAAATATTATTTACCTTGATTACTGGGTTTTTTGTGCCCCCTCCCTCTTACAGTTTGTACTTGAGAGCACTTCACTCATTCCATCCTAATCTGAATTCTGAACCTGAGTTTAAATTCTGCTTCTGCTTGGGTAGGTTACTTAACCAATCTAACCTCACTTACTTGTGTGTAACAACTGTGGTGTTGGAGAAGACTCTTGACAGTCCCTTGGACTGCAAGGAGATCCAACCAGTCCATCCTAAAGGAAATCAGTCCTGAATATTCATTGGAAGGACTGATGCTGAAGCTGAAACTCCAATACTTTGGCCACCTGATGGGAGGAACTGACTTCCTGGAAAAGACCCTGATGCTGGGAAAGATTGAAGGCAGGAGGAGAAGGGGACAACAGAGGATGAGATGGTTGGATGGACATGAATTTAAGCAAGCTCTGGGAGCTGGTGATGGACAGGGAAGCCTTGGGTGCTGCAGTCAATCAGCAAAGAGTCGGCTGAGCAATTGAACTGACTGACTGACTGACTTGTGTGTAAGACGCCATTCACGCCAGCTCTTCTATACAGCCCTGTGATGTGTAAATGAGATGATGTGGTGAAGTGCCCAGTGCAAAACGGGAAGCCTCTATATGCCCTAATGTGGGTTGGTTAATATCACACACAAATATTGCACAATACCATGGTTACCATGGTTCTCATATGTGTATTCCAAGAAAGTTGTCTTCCCTGGGGTCTGTCAGTTCTAGGCTATAGGATTGGGGTTGTCTTTACATTGCAAACTGTCTCCAACCAAAGAATTCTAGACTAAAGGTGTTCAAGCTCTTCCATAAAATCCTAGGGATCCACAAATAACCAGATATTATTTAAGCTGATCAATGATTACATAAAGTGCTTAATGGGCATAATTATTTTCATCTATTTTATATCTTTGGATCTGTGCAAATTTTAATCAGTTTAAAGAAAAAGTCTGTAGATTTAAAATGTTTGAGAATTACTCTTCAAGATCCTAGTTCTCAAAGTTTAATGTCCATAAGTCATTTGTGCTCAGTCAAGTCCAGCATTTTGCAACCCCATGGACTCTTCTGTCCATGGGATTTTCCTGGCAAGAATACTGGAGTGAGTTGCCATGTCCTCTCCAGGGGATCTTCCTGACCCAGAGATCGATCCTGCATCTTCTGCATTGCAGGCAGGTTCTTTACTGCTGAGCCACCGGGGAAGCCCTAAGTCATCTGGGAATCTTGTTAAAATTCAGGTTCTGATTCAGCAAGTGTAATTGAGGTTCTGCATTTGTAACAAGCACCCAGGCAGAAGTGGTTGCATCATTTGTGGGGCTCGGAAGGGAAGGAAATTTCAGGATTTCTTATTAAAAAATTAACAATTTCAAAATGCTGACAACAAAGTATTAAACCACAAGCCGAGTCCTAAGCATGAGGTCTTTCATCTTTCTACAGGCCACATGCCCATGGAGCCATCCCTGCTCCCAGGAGAGGCCAGTGCTGCTGGTCTAGGATTATACTTTAAGTTGAAAAGATCTAATCAGTGGTGTCCAGTAGAACTTCCTGTGACAATGTAAATGTTCTATTCCTGTGCTATTCAATATAGCAGCCATTTAGCCACATGGGGCTGTTAAGCACTTGGAATGTGGCTAGTATGACTGAAACTAGTTTTATCAAATTTTAACTAAATTTAAATAGCTCCATGTGTCTGGGGGCTGCTACGTTGGACAGCACAATTTGGTTGTCAGCTTTCTTTGGCAGAAAACATGCTATTCTGGCATATTATCTGTCTCTAGGCTGCTTATGGAACATCACCTTCAAGGGAAGTCAGACGAGATCTTTTGCTTTATGCTTTAATAAGTCTATTATTATTATTGTTGGGTTGGAAAAATTAAAAAAAAAAGTTTGTTCAAGTTTCTCCCTTACATCTTCCAGAAAAACTCTTAACAAACTTTTTGACCCACCCAATTTTATTATTTAATCTGACAGGTAATGAATGCTATTCCAAATATTCTTGTGGAAAAAACCTGGTCTTTTGGTCTGGCAAATATGATTTTTTTAACATTAAAAGCAATTTTCTACTTACCTTACTGTGGAAAAATATTGGCAATTCATATGTTAAAAGTTTCTCATCTCCCCGCAAGGGAAATGATTGACAGCGTGTAAGTGCTTGTCTGCATCTCTTAAGACGAAAGTGACTGACACTCTTCAAAAAGAACACACTTTCCTGCAGTCTGGCAATGTGACTTGATTCTCCTGATGTGAAGATAGTTTTCAGGTGTCTGAGCTTCTCAGGGTGTTAACCCTCTGTGGTCAGACATCTTGATTCTTGGACTGAGCATGCACGGGAAGAACGCGCGATCTCGCGGGAGTGCCCCCAGGCTCACTGTTAGGAACCGCGAGGCGCTGCAGTTCTGAAGTTGGGTTTGGTTTTTTTTTTTTTTTTCTCTGTCTGTGTGACATCTTCAAGTTGCTAAATTGCTAATCTCCAGAGAGGTTTTCTGGTTTCCAAACTCTGTTCAAGACTTCAAACTTTGTTTTTGAAACAGGATTAATTGGGCACTCGATGAGACGGGGAGACCGAGAGAGAGAGATTTAAAATCTGACTTCTTGGGACTTCCCTGGTGGTCCAGTGGCTTAAACTCCAAGCTCCCATTGCAGGGGGCCTGGATTCCAGCCACATGCTGTAGCTTAAGATCCGGTATTCCCCAGCGAAGATCGCAGATCCTGAGTGCCACAGCTAGACCCAGCCCAGCCAAATAAATAAATATTTAAAATAATAATAAAAATCTAACTTCTTGAGTCAAAGAAATGGAAGAAGATGCTACAAGAAGTTTGGGAGACCAGGAAGCAGGAATGTGAAAGGGGCTCGCTCATTTAAGAATAAAAATCAGAAACCAAAGTTCCATCCAACAGGAATTTATAAGTATCAGGAAAAAACAGCCCTTGATTTGTGACTGTTTTTCCTTTGGATCTGTAGTTAGTACATGGCTCTTGACATCAAAGCACAAAGCACAGGAGGGATTAAACATTCTCCAAATGGGTCACTGCCTGGAAGCCCCATGATACACTGTTTAGAAACCTAAAACCTAGAAACAGACCCAGGAATCTATAAGAAGTCAGTAAATGATAAAGTGACAGTGGAGGAAAAGGTAGTGTTATCCAAAAGTGTTAAGTCAACTAGCCAAACATGTGGGGAAAATAAATATTGCTCAATGCTTATACTCTACAACAAAATCAATCCCAGATGGATTAAATATTTATGTGCTAAAAATAAACAAACCCCCAAACTATAAAAGTGCTGGTGGAAGAGTGGAATTTAGGGTCAGGATTGTGTATGCACTTAATTTGACTGCAGTTTATACTCCCACTGGCAATGCAAGAGTTCCGTGTGGGCAGATCCACACGAATATGTGATATTATCTAGTTTCTGGGTTTTGTCATTCTAATAGCACAAGTTTGTTTAAAAATGCACATCTCAGATTATTAATAAATTTGAACATCTCTTCAAATACTTTTTTTTTTGTACTTCCACTTTTATAATACCTGTTTACCTCCTTTGCCCAATTTCTACTGGGGTTTCTGTATTTTTCTTCTTGATTTGAGAAGGTTCCTTGTGTGTTGTAGATATTAATCCCTTGTTAATTTGTACATTGTGAATTCCATTTTCCTCTTTGTCATTTTAAAAATGCCAGTTTTATAAATGTTAGTCTTTGTTGAATGGAAGTCCTTCATTCTGATAAAATGAAATCCATCTCACACAATCCATAAGTGGATGCAATCTTGTTTGTGATGGGAAGCTGGAGGCAGTTGGAATGTTCAGTGCTGGGACAGCAGATTGGTAAAATGTTAAGAGGCACACCAAGGAAGACTGAGCAGAAATTAGAAGCGATGGACCAAGTGCACACAGAACATCTTAAAAATGCAATGCTGAGTGAAACAAGTAAGAAGCATAATGAGATATAGAACACAATATCGTTTGTGTCAGTTAAAATGTGTGAATCTCATACAATACATATTTAGCAAAAACATATGCAAATGAAAAAGATACATATTCAATACCTTAGAATGGTTTTATGAAGCAGAGGATTGGAATAGGAAGTGGGGATTACAGGGAAAAAATAAATAAGAGAGGAGCCTAAGTACTGATTATTATCAACCACTGATAATATCTTAGGAAATGAATCAATTGTACCTGAGTATCCCACACTCAACCACAGAAGAAAAAAATACAGGCAAAAACTTTTCATGTGGAGGTAACAAAAGACTTCCTAAGCACGATGTGATGGAGAAGGCAACGGCACCCCACTCCAGTACTCCTGCCTGGAAAATCCCATGGACGGAGGAGCCTGGTAGGCTGCAGTCCACGGGGTCCCTACGAGTCGGACACGACTGAGCGACTTCACTTTCCCTTTTCACTTTCATGCATTGGAGAAGGAAATGGCAACCCACTCCAGTGTTTTTGCCTGGATAATACCAGGGACGGTGGAGCCTGGTGGGCTGCCGTCTACGGGGTCGCACAGAGTCGGACACAACTGAAGTGACTTAGCAGCAGCAGCAGCAGCAGCAAGCACAATGCGAAAGACAAAAACTATAAAGGAGAAGGATTTTCAATCTAGTGAAAGAAAATATATTTGAATTATGGTAAACATACATAACATAAAATTTACTATCTTAACTGCTTTAAGTGTGCAGGTGGTATTGTTAAGTGCTTTCTCACTGCTTCACAACCAATCTCCAGAGCTCTTTTCACCTGACAAAGCTGAAACCCTGTAACCCAGTAAACAACTCCCTGTAGCTCTCTCCACTCTGTCCCTGGCGACTACCATTCTGCATTCTATCTCTATGAACGTGACCCCTCTAGGTACCCCCATATAAGTAGCATTATACAATATTTGTCCTTTTGTGACTGGCTGATTCCCTTTAGCATAGTATCCTCAAGGTTTATCTATGCTGTGGCAAGTGTTAGATTTTCCTTCCTTCTTAAGGCTGATTAATATTCCATTGTACTATGTGCCATATTTTGTTTATCTGTTCTTCTGCTGATGGGCATTTGGGTTAGTCCCACGTTTTGGCTATTGTGAATAATGCTCCCATGAATGTGAATGTAGAAATATCTCTTTAAGACCATGCTGTCAGTTCTTTGGGGTGTATATCAAGTGGAATGACTGAATCACCTGGTCATTCTATTTTTAATATCTTGAAGAATTGCTATAATGTTTTTCATAGCACTTCATAATTTTACATTCCCATCAACTGTACACAAGAATCCCAAATTCTCCATATCCTTGCCAACAATTGTCATATCTTCTGGCTTTTTTGGGATAGTATCCATACTGATGGCTAAGGGACATAAAATATTTTTTTAATGGTAAAATTTTAAAAACTGGGGAAAAGTTTGCATGGTATATGGTTTATATTCGTAATAAATAAAAGACTCAATAATCAGTAAGAAAAGGATGAAAAAGAAAAGTAGGCTATGGGTATCAAGAGCAACTTATCAGAGAAGACTACCAGCAGTTAATAAATATGCATGCATGCTCACCCTTTTCAGTAATGAGAGAAACATAAATAAAATAACATGATACCATTTAGAGCATATCAGTTGGCAAAGATGTAAAGAAACAGTAATACTCAGTGATGGTGAGGATATGGAGGAGTAGGTGCTCTCATACAATGCTAGTTGAGGAGAAGAGAAACTCTAATCATCTTCCAATATGCATTCTTCCCATTTTCCTTAGTCATAGAATCCATTACTTTTTAAACTGATGTACTGTTGCTTGGAATAAAGACAAGATTTTTAAGCCTTCCTCACAGCTATGTTGCCAAAGTATAGCTATGAATTAATTTTGGTCAATGAGATATAAGTGAAAGTACTGTGTAGGAACTCTGGGAAGCTCCCTTAAAAGAATGGAGAAGTGTTTCTATTTCTGTTGCTTTGCTTCTTCCCACTGCTTTAATGGAACAGAGCTGTGATGGCAGGCACTCCAGTAGCCATCTTGGAGCCCAAAGACACTTTGAGGATGGAAGCAGTGTGCTGGTGCTAAGAAAGAGAGACCTTGAGCATAGATTTGTGTGTCTGAAATGTGGCCTTCAGGTTCCTAATAGTCACCGACTCCTAATATGGAGGGTCTACATTCAGCCCCTTAACCATGGAAAATTGCCATTATGTGCAGGTCAGGAAGAGGAGTCACACATCTCTAAGGGGAGCCCTGGCCTTCTGAAGATGGCCGAGGTTTCCAGAAACAAATATTCTCATAAAAATGTTTTATTAAAAGTTTATAAGGTGTAATAAATACAATAGAAATGTATACAATTTAACTTTCCAGTGGTGTGATAGTGTAAGATTTTAGCAAATATACCTCTGAAGTTCTTAAAGCTGCAGTAAGACTTGAGGGATCCCTCATATGGCAGGCAATGTAGTTGCACTTTAGCTACTTGTACATATGTACAGGTGATATGATTTTCATCTCCTCTTGGAGCCTTTCTGCCCCTCTTAAGTGGTGCTCTTTGTACGTAGACCTGCTAATATGAACTCACTCCCTGCTTCCCAAAGCTGTGCTGTGTCCAAGAAGTTACAAACTGGAAGTATGTGCATCAAAGCAAAGGCATGGGGACAGTTTTAAAAATGGGGAAACTGTATTTGTTTGGCCTGGAGAGGAAGAAATTCAGTACAGGATAGTGGTCTTTAAATATAGGATGGGCTTTAAGAAGCTGAGATGACAAAAGGAAGTGCTTTCTAGGGACGAAAGCTGTCCATCAAAGAACTGTGCTCCCTTGAGAAGTAGTGAGCTCCCCGTCCCTGGAAATGTTTGTCTGATCTGGATCAAGTTCCCGTGATACCCTGGGGTTTTGTGACTGACTGAACATGAGAGCTTTATGAAAAGGCAGGAAGAAAACGTCAGTGGGAATTGTGTGTCTGAGGAGAAGGCTTTGTGGCACATGCCTGGCAGCACATGGAGAGCAAGACTGAGGTATGAGTTTAATTTTCTTAATGTCCTTTTTTTCCAGATGGTCAGCTGGGACTGCCCCACCCACCATCTCCCAGTCTATCTCCACTATCTAAACATCCTTTCCCTTTGCCTACTCAACTCTAACGATTTTTGAAAGCCTGTCTTCCTCCACAGAACTTTCTCTTAAAACTTCCTCCTACAGCTGTCACTGAGGCAAGTAATGGAGGTGTGGTTCAAAGTTACTGACAGAGATCATGGGCTCCACCCCCATGCCCACTCAGCACAGAGCAGTAAGACCTCAAAGTTAAGGGAATGGCCTTGGGTGTCAGACCACTGTTTGAATTCAGGTTTTCCCAACCACTACCTACTACTTACCACACTCAGCTTTGGTTTCCTTATCCATCATTTGGGGAAGACAATGCAATTGAGAGCTCACGTTAACACCAGGAGTTAACTGAAGGCATCGTGTGGACAACCTCTCCTGAGAGGTAGGTACTCTCCATTCTCTGCTCTTGACCACACACAGCATTGCAGTGAGGCCCTAAAGAGCTTCACTCCCCACCCCCCTCCCCCAGCACGCCTGGCACTATCTGAATGCTGCCTGTGATTGTGATAAGACAGGTCGTGGAATCTGGTGCTGTAGCAATGGGTGCGTGCGTGGTAAGTCATTTCAGTCATGTCTGACTCCTGGCGACCCTATGGACTGTAGCCTGCCAGGTTCCTCTATCCCTGGGATTCTCCAAGCAAAAATAACTGGAGTGTGTTTCCATGCCCTTCTCCAGGGGATCTTTCCAACCCAGGGATTGAACTGGCATCCCTTACGTCTCCTATATTGACAGGCAGGTTCTTTACCACTAGCACCACCTGGGAAACCCTCTATAGCAATCGTGGCCCTAACTCCACTTTTTTCTCTCTGTATGATCATGACAACCTTGAGAACAGCTGGTCTGTACACCAATTTGGGACATATTCACACTCAGCTTGGACTCATACTGGGTTGCTCACAAGTCTATGTGTGTCTTGTCTCTGGAGGATAAGAACTATTTGTGACACTGCAGGGCACCCCCTTCAGAGAGTGCTGAGCCTCCCAAGCCCATGGGGTTACTGTTACTGGAGAGTTCATGTTGGATTAAGTGGATCCCAGCTGGGCAGTTCCTCTAAGTCAGCCTGGGGAACGGAGCTTCTCCAGGTGCCAAGCAGATGCCTTGGAGAGAAATGACAGCTGTGGGTGGGACTCAGATACTGGAGAACTCTGGGGTCTCACAGCCTTGAGCTCGCCTTGGCAACAGTTCGTTTCCCTGTTCTCTTTTGAAAGGGAGCTGTGTGACTGCTGGCAGTAGGCAATTATCATTTGTGAACATTTTTTTCTCTTGTGTCATGTCAGAGAAAGACACACACAAGCCTTGCCTGTGAACAGTACATTGAGGAATTATAGGCATAAGCCAATCTAGTTTTAAAAATGATGTTGCCATCTAAATTCTATTAACCCTACAATGCAATCTCCCTTAGACCAAAATATTGCAATTTCCTCCTCTCTCCACTTTCTTTTTCTCCAATTTAATTTGATTTTTGCTCTCTTTGGAGGATACACAGTAATCGGGTTAGGCCATTGCCCATTCAGCGTTGCCCGTAGAGTTCCTTGCCTTTTGATTTCAGCCCGTTCTATACTTCTTCCTTAATCCACTTTCTGCCCAGTGAATATCCCAAGAAGAACTGGACAGAGATAAATCATTTCGCCTTGGAAACTTATCAGGTTGAAAAAAATAAACAATCTGCTGCCCTCCAAAACTCAGAAAATCATGTTAGCTTAAGGTACCAAGTCTGTTTATTTTCCTTTATCTAAGGGATAGATTTCATTATGAAAGCTGGGCCAGATTGAATGGCCCAAGAAGTCCCTCACACCTAAGGAGTGCCAGAAATAATAAGTGAATGTGTTTGCGATTGAAATTGTCCAATCTGAATTTCAGAAGGGATTATGTTTGATTTTTTGGAGGAGGTGAATCATATAGATTTTAAATAATAATTCTGCAACTTCAGCCCTTTTTGAGGGCATGAAGAATTGCTTGCCAACTCCTGAAAGCCCAGAGAGTAATTGATTTAACAAGACTGAAGCAATATTGCTTTTTATGCAGCTTAAGGTGTAAACAAATATTTCCTCTTAACGCATTTCTAAAACTGGGTACAATTACATTTATCAGATTCGATAAAAACAGACATATTTTTTTAAAAATCCAGTCTTCTCTCAGTCCTTCTCTTTCTATAACCAATAAAATGAAGGAGAAAATACATAAACTAGAATAGGGCAAGTCATGGAGACTAAGTGTCTTGTTTATTTCTTTCTTATAAATTTCAGTTACATGTTGACTTGTAAAGAAGGAAAAGGGCCCTCTACCTACAAGATCTAATCAAAAGTGCCTTCTGTTCTTTACAAAAGGAAAATGAAGTAATAACAATATGATTATATTTCCATCCTGGCAAAGTGGGCCCATAAATGGTTAGTGCAGTTAAGGTCTGGAATAATTCAAAGGAGCCTCTCTGGCAATTGGGAAGCTTTGGTGAAACCCCACATAAAAACTCAGACACCCTGAACATGTTCACTAGCTCCAACATTCTGGTCAGCTTTGCTACCATCCTTGGTCTGGCTTTACACACTGGCTCTCTAGCCCACGTCTTCCCTGCTGGTTCAGATGGTAAAGAATCTGCTTGTGGTGCTGGATACCTGGGCTCAATCCCTGGGCTGGGAAGATCCCCTGGAGAAGGGAATGGCTGTCCACTCCAGTATTGCTTTCCTGGAAATCCCATGGACAGAGGAGCCTGGTGGGCTAAAGTCCGTGGAGTCGCAAAGAGTCAGGCATGACTGAGCAACTAATAGTTTCACTTTCACTTTTCTAGCCCATTGGGATCCTGCTGCCCTGAGACATGATGGAATTGACATTGAGATGACCTTAAAAAACATCTTTCAGGTAACAAGACTGTTAAGTTACAGACATCCTTGGTTACAGCCCAGGAGATGTGGCTTGAAACATTCTTCAACCAGGAAGGCTGGGCATAAACCAGCAGGCATTTCCTATAGTCTTAATGTAGAGTCCATGTTCCTCCAAAGAAGAATATGAGCCATTTAATCTACAGGGACAAGAAAGAACATATAAAGGTCCATCAGTAAAATCTTGATCTTTATGTCAAAATTAGATTCATCACTAATAAAGAGATGAATGTATCTGTTTAGATACGTATAAACATAAACCAACACAACTATGTCTGTCTGTATATCTATCTATCTGCCTAACTATCTCTACCTCTTTTTGTTTAGCTGTCATGATATGAATATAGTTCCAGGTAATACATTTGTTAATACTTATTGTATTTTATTTATGTGACTTGTATATATGTACTCAGTTGCTCAGTCTTGTCTGACTCTTTGTGGCCCCATGAACTGTAGCCCACCAGGCTCCTCTGTCCATGGAATTTTCCAGTCTAGAATAGTGGAGTGGGTTGCATTTCCTACTCTGGGGGATCTTCCTGACCCAGGGATCAAACTCACATTTCTTGCATCTCCTGCCTTGTCAGGCAGGTTCATTACCATTGCACCACCCTGGCACAATAATGCCATGGTGTTTACTCTTCTTTTTAAATGCGCAAAAGTAAAAATAGCTCCTCCTTAGACAATGCAGCAGGCAAAAGTCTGTTATCAAATCATTGTCAGTGACTCAAAGCAAGCTATAGAGAAAAACCCTCAAAAATGAAAATAGACTGGAAAAGAAGGCTTGTACACGTTGCGAAGCAGACATGAACACAATTACAATTTGTCTCAAACTTTGCAGGCAATTTACCTTTGCATTGATGTCAAACAGGGAAAATTTCAGCCTGAGGACACTTTTTAAAGGAACTGATCAGTACTGGAGAACAAAGGAAACAGAGAGAACTCGGATGGGCGTGTTAATGGAACCAGCATCTCAGTCCTGCCTGCAGTGTTAATGGGACCAGGACCGTGGAATGAGTATCATTCAAGCAGATAATTCCTGTTCCTATTAACCCACCTTCAGCCTGCGAATCTGTCATTTTTCTAAAGCTACATTTTTTTTCTTCTTTCCTATTTTTAGTTGGCAATTATATCTGAACATTAAGGTGCCATCATCATGTTTCTGTGAAACATCCTGGGAGGGAAGCCAAGGTCCATGACCACAAAGAATGCTTGAGGATCTTCAGCATAAAGAGAGACACGGCAGAAAACTGCCTTAGTCAAATCATCCTGCTGCACCCCTGAAACTCTTACAGTATTGTGTGGCAATTATATCTTAATAAAGTTCAGTTCAGTTCAGTCGCTCATTCGTGTCCGACTCTTTGCCACCCCACGGATCGCAGCATGCCAGGTCTCCCTGTCCATCACCAACTCCTGGAGTCCACCCAAACCCATGTCCATCGATTCGGTGATGCCATCCAACCATCTCATCCTCTGTCATCCCCTTCTCCTCCTGCCCCCAATCCTTCCCAGCATCAGGGTCTTTTCCAATGAGTCAACTCTTCGCATGAGGTGGCCAAAGTACTGGAGTTTCAGCTTCAACATCAGTCCTTCCAATGAACACCCAGGACTGATCTCCTTTAGGATGGACTGGTTGGGTCTTCTTGCAGTCCAAGGGACTATCAAGAGTCTTCTCCAACACCACAGTTCAAAAGCATCAATTCTTCAGCGCTCAGCTTTCTGCACCGTCCAACTCTCACATCCATACATGACTACTGGAAAAACCATAGCCTTGACTAGACGGACCTTTGTTGGCAAAGTAATGTCTCAATGTAATGTTTCAATATGCTATCTAGGTTGGTCATAACCTTCCTTCCAAGGAGTAAGCGTCTTTTAATTTCATGGCTGCAATCACCATCAGCGGTGATTTTGGAGCCAAAAAAATAAAGTCTGACACTGTTTCCACTGTTTCCCCATCTATTTCCCATGAAGTGAAGGGACCAGATGCCATGATCCTAGTTTTCTGAATGTTGAGCTTTAAGCCAACTTTTTCACTCTCCTCTTTCACTTTCATCAAGAGGCTCTTTAGTTCTTCTTCGCTTTCTGCCATAAGGGTGGTGTCATCTGCATATCTGAGGTTATTGATATTTCTCCCGGCAATCTTGATTCCAGCTTGTGTTTCTTCCAGCCCAGCGTTTCTCATGATGTACTCTGCATATAAGTTAAATAAGCAGGATAACAATATACAGCCTTGACGTACTCCTTTTCCTGTTTGGAACCAGTCTGTTGTTCCATGCCCAGTTCTAACTGTTGCTTCTTGACCTGCAGACAGGTTTCTCAAGAGGCAGGTCGGATGGTCTGGTATTCCCATCTCTTTCAGGATTTTCCACAGTTTATTATGATCCACACAGTCAAAGGCTTTGGCATAGTCAATAAAGCAGAAATAGATGTTTTTCTGGAACTCTCTTGCTTTTTTGATGATCCAGCGGATATTGGCAATTTGATCTCTGGTTCCTCTGCCTTTTCTAAAACCAGCTTGAACATCTGGAAGTTCACGGTTCACGTATTGCTGAAGCCTGGCTTGGAGAATTTTGAGCATTACTTTACTAGCATGTGAGATGAGTGAAATTGTGCGGTAGTTTGAGCATTCTTTGGCATTGCCTTTCTTTGGGATTGGAATGAAAACTGACCTTTTCCAGTCCTGTGGCCACTGCTGAGTTTTCCAAATTTGCTGCCATATCGAGTGCAGCACTTTCACGGCGTCATCTTTCAGGATTTGAAATAGCTCAACTGGAATTCTATCGCCTCCACTAGCTTTGTTCATAGTGATGCTTTCTAAGGCCCACTTGACTTCACATTCCAGGATGTCTGGCTCTAGGTGAGTGATCACACCATCGTGATTATCTAGGTCATGAAGATCTTTTTTGTACAGTTCTTCTGTGTATTCTTGCCACCTCTTCTTGATATCTTCTGCTTCTGTTAGGTCCATACCATTTTTGTCCTTTATCGAGCCCATCTTTGCATGAAATGTTCCCTTGGTATCTCTAATTTGCTTGAAGAGATCTTGAGTCTTTCCCATTCTGTTGTTTTCCTCTGTCACTTTGCATTGATCGCTGAGGAAGGCTTTCTTATCTCTCCTTGCTATTCTTTGGGACTCTGCATTCAGATGGGAATATCTTTCCTTTTCTCCTTTGCTTTTTGCTTCTCTTCTTTTCCCAGCTATTTGTAAGGCCTCCTCAGACAGCCATTTTGCTTTTTTGCATTTCTTTTCCATGGGGATGGTCTTGACCCCTGTCTCCTGTACAATGTCACAAACCTCTGTCCATAGTTCATCAGGCACTCTATCAGATCTAGTCCCTTAAATCTATTTGTCACTTCCACTGTATAATCATAAGGGATTTGATTTAGGTCATACCTGAATGGTCTAGTGGTTTTCCCTACTTTCTTTAATTTAAGTCTGAATTTGGCAATAAGGAGTTCATGATCTGAGCCACAGTCCGCTCCCAGTCTTGTTTTTGCTGACTGTATAGAGCTTCTCCATCTTTGGCTGCAAAGAATATAATCAATCTGATTTCGGTGTTGACCATCTTGTGATGTCCACGTGTAGAGTCTTCTCTTGTGTTGTTGGAGGAGGGTGTTTGCTATGACCAGTGCATTCTCTTGGCAGAACTCTATTAGCCTTTGCCCTGCTTCATTCTGTACTCCAAGGCCAAATTTGCCTGTTACTAACGGTGTTTCCTGACTTCCTACTTTTGCATTCCAGTCCCCTATAATGAAAATGACATCTTTTGGGGGTGTTAGTTCTAAAAGGTCTTGTAGGTCTTCATAGAACCATTCAACTTCAGCTTCTTCAGTGTTACTGGTCAGGCATAGACTTGGATTACCATGATATTGAATGGTTTTCCTTGGAAATGAACAGAGATCATTCTGTCGTTTTTGAGATTGCATCCAAGTACTGCATTTAGGACTCTTTTGTTGACCATGATGGCTGCTCCATTTCTTCTAAGGGATTCCTGCCCACAGTAGTAGATATAATGGTCATCTGAGTTAAATTCACCCATTCCAGTCCATCTTAGTTCGCTGATTCCTAGAATGTCAACGTTCACTCTTGCCATCTCCTGTTTGACCACTTCCAATTTGCCTTGATTCATGGAACTAATATTCCAGGTTCCTATGCAATATTGCTCTTTACAGCATCGGACTTTGCTTCTATCACCAGTCACATCCATGGCTGGGTATTGTTTTTGCTTTGGCTCCATCCCATCATTCTTTCTGGAGTTATTTCTCCACTGCTCTCCAGTAGCATATTGGGCACCTACCGACCTGGGGAGTTCATCTTTCAGTGTCCTATCTTTTTGCCTTTTCATACTGTTCATAGGATTCTCAAGGCAAGAATATTGAAGTGGTTTGCCATTCCCGTCTCCAGTGGACCACATTCTGTCAGACCTCTCCACCATGACCCATCCGATTTGGGTAGCCCCACACGGCATGGCTTAGTTTCATTTAGATAGACAAGGCTGTGGTTCGTGTGATCAGATTGGCTAGTTTTCTGTGATTATAGTTTCAGTGTGTCTGCCCTCTAACGCCCTCTCGCAACACCTACCGTCTTACTTGGGTTTCTCTTACCTTGGACATGGGGTATCTCTTCACTGCTGCTCCAGCAAAGTGCAGCCACTGCTCCTTACCTTGGACAAGGGGTATCTACTCATGACAGCCCCTCCTATAACTGGAAGAAAAAATAATTAAATTAAAAAAAATTTCTCAAAGCTACTCTATCGTGATTTGTGCATGCTAAGTCACTTCAGCTGTGTCCAACTCTTTGTGACCCTAAGGACTGTAGCCCACCAGGCTCCTCAGTCCATGGGATTCTCCAGGCAAGAATCCTGGAGTAAGTTGTCTTGCTCTCCTCCAGGGGATCTTCCCAACCCAGGGATTGAACCCCGTCTCATATATCCTGCATTGGCAGGCAGGTTCTTTACCACTAGTGCCACATGGGAACCGCTTTATCATGATGGACCATCTTTATTTATCACGCGTCTAGTGTCTCAGTTCAGTTCAGTCACTCAGTCGTGTCTGACTCTTTGCAACCCCATGGACTGCAGCAGGCCAGGCACGTCTAGCTAGTGTCTAGCTTATCATCTAGTCTAGTGTCTAGCTTATCATCATTGGCTACCTTTGTTTATTAAGTGGCCACCTACTGACTTGTTCAAATGGAAATGATGGGTCATTACGTTATCTGAAACCAATGTAATTCATTCTAAGGGTCCCCATTGTCTGGGGAGGGCCTAGGTCCTGATGCCATCTGCTGTTTCAACAAAAAAGCAGAAGGAAGAGCCTGGGATTAGGTGATTTAATGTGGTACTTTAGCACCTGTTGTGGCCCAGAGCAGAGCCTCTGTCTCTTTGGCTACTGGAGGAAGTCGAAGCAGAGTGCTTGGGCAAACACTGATGGCATCTCATCCTTACTTCCTTTTTTACGGGGTAAAATCACAGAGAATAAAAAGTGCAGTTGGAAAAAGAAAATAAGTTCTAGGGGGTTGGAGTGTGGAATTCTAGGTGAGGTTCTCATCAATCCCATCTCCCTTCTAGGGAGCTGTTTGTGCGGTAGTGGGTGGATAGCTTTCTCCCTGGCTTTCAATTCATTCTAGTCCATTCTAATCCAATATAATCTATCAGCACAAGCGCGCGCGCGCGTGCACACACACACACACACACACACACACACACACACCCCTTCATTTCCACATGGGGAAGACAACAGGGAAGGATAACCAAGGTCACAGTGGAAGTCTTGAGTTAGGCAATGAGTGAACGAAGAGGATAGCCAAGGATACAGATGAGGCAACAAGGAGATGCTTTGGAACAATGGCCGTGAGAGGTACCAGTTGTGCATGAAGCATGGATGACTCAGGAGGTGAAATCACATCAAAGCTTTTTCATCAACCCCGTCTATAGTCTCACCCTGTTCCCCAGGTTTTGCTTTTCTCCCTCCGTGGGACTTTATGCCTATGTGCTGGGGGCAGAGAAGAACAGAAGCTGGGTTTTGAGGGGTAGAAGGAAAATATGAGAAAAAGAAAGAAACAAAGGTGAGAACTAAAGGACGGCCAGCAACCCCCTCAATTTCCCCACTTTCTGGATACTGCCTCTATGTTTACTCTGCAGAGTTTGTGATGATGAGAAGCCAGTCCTGCAGATTCAGCAGCTGAGGCATGAAAATTGAAATTACTCACCGTTGGAGAAGGACACATTTGTGATGGGCTAAATGGAATGACTATGTTCATTCATCAGAGGCTGTGATGCAATGAATTTCCAATTGGTTAACTTCTAAATAACAAGACTTGCTGTAATGAAGGCTGAAGAGTACTTGAGCTTGGTTTTTATACTATAAAAGGCATCAGAATTTGCGCTTCTTTCAAGCTTGGTAGGAAGCTCTTGATATTAAAAAAAAAAAGAGCAAATTCTGACCAGTGGGTCTTCATCTGTGCGGACAAATATCTGAGAAATCAATGGCTGAAAATGAAAAGACTATGGTGCAAAGAGAAAGAAAAGTGGTAGAGATAACCTTGGCCATGCCTGTCCCAGCACCTCTGAGAGGAGAGAATGACAGTTATGTTCCCATATTAGCAAGGGGACTATCAGACTCTATGTCATTCAGTTCAGTTCAGTTCAGTCACTAAGTCGTGTCCGACTCTTTGCGACCCCATGAACCACAGCACGCCAGGCCTCCCTGTCCATCACCAACTCCTGGAGTCCACCCAAACCCATGTCCATCGAGTCACTGATGCCATCTACCCATGTCATCCTTTGTCGTCCCCTTCTCCTCCTGCCCTCAATCTTTCCCAGCATCAGGGTCTTTTCCAATGAGTCAGCTCTTCGCATCAGGTGGCCAAAGTATTGGAGTTTCAGCTTCAACATCAGTCCTTCCAATGAACACCCAGGACTGATCTCCTTTAGGATGGACTGGTTGGATCTCCTTGCAGTCCAAGGGACTCTCAAGAGTCTTCTCCAACACCACAGTTCAAAAGCATCAATTCTTCAGTGCTCAGCTTTCTTTAGAGTCCAACTCTCACATCTGTACATGACTACTGGAAAAACAATAGCCTTGACTAGATTGACCTTTGTTGGCAAAGTAATGTCTCTGCTTTTTAATATGCTATCGAGGTTGGTCATAACTTTCCTTCCAAGGAGTAAGCGTCTTTTAATTTCATGGCTGCAGTCACCATCTGCAGTGATTTTGGAGCCCAGAAAAATAAAGTCTGACACTATTTCCACTGTTTCCCCATCTATCTGCCATGAAGTGATGGGACCGGATGCCATGATCTAAGTTTCCTGAATGTTGAGCTTTAAGCCAACTTTTTCAGTCTCCTCTTTCACTTTCATCAAGAGGCTCTTTAGTTCTTCTCTTTCTGCCATAAGGGTGGTGTCATCTGCATATCTGAGGTTATTGGTATTTCTCCCGGCAATCTTGATTCCAGCTTGTGTTTCTTCCAGCCCAGCATTTCTCATGATGTACTCTGCATATAAGTTAAATAAGCAGGGTGACAATATACAGCCTTGACGTACTCCTTTTCCCATTTGGAACCAGTCTGTCGTTCCATGTCCAGTTCTAACTGTTGCTTCCTGACCTGCATACAAGTTTCTCAAGAGGCAGATCAGGTGGTCTGGTATTCCCATCTCTTTCAGAATTTTCCACAGTTTATTGTGATCCACACAGTCAAAGGCTTTGGCATAGTCAATAAAGCAGAGATAGATGTTTTTCTGGAACTCTCTTGCTTTTTCAATGATCCAGAGGATGTTGGCAATTTGATCTCTGGTTCCTCTGCCTTTTCTAAAACCAGCTTGAACATCTGGAAGTTCACGGTTCATGTATTGCTGGAACCTGGCTTGGAGAATTTTGAGCATTACTTTACTAGCGTGTGAGATGAGTGCAATTGTGCAGTAGTTTGAGCATTCTTTGGCATTGCCTTTCTTTGGGATTGGAATGAAAACTGACCTTTTCCAGTCCTGTGGCCACTGCTGAGTTTTCCAGATTTGCTGGCATATTGAGTGCAGCACTTTCACAGCATCATCTTTCAGGATTTGAAATAGCTCAACTGGAATTCCATCACCTCCACTGGCTTTGTTCATAGTGATGCTTTCTAAGGCCCACTTGACTTCACATTCCAGCATGTCTGACTCTAGGTGAGTGATCACACCATCGTGATTATCTGGGTCGTGAAGAACTTTTTTGTACAAATCTTCTGTGTATTCTTGCCACCTCTTCTTAATATCTTCTGCTTCTGTTAGGTCTCTACCATTTCTGTCCTTTATTGAGCCCATCTTTGCATGAAATGTTCCCTTGGTATCTCTAATTTGCTTGAAAAGATCTCTAGTCTTTCCCATTCAGTTGTTTTCCTCTATTTCTTTGCATTGATCACTGAGGAAGGCTTTCTTATCTCTCCTTGCTATTCTTTGGAACTCTGCATTCAAATGGGTATATCTTTCCTTTTCTCCTTTGCTTTTTACTTCCCGTCTTTTCCCAGCTATTTGTAAGGCCTCCTCAGACAGCCATTCTGCTTTTTTGCATTTCTTTTTCTTGGGGATGGTCTTGATTCCTGTCTCCTGTACAATGTCACGAACCTCCATCCATAGTTCATCAGGTATTCTGTCTATCAGATCTAGTCCTTTAAATCTATTTCTCACTTCCACTGTATAGTCATAAGGGATTTGATTTAGGTCATACCTGAATGATCTAGTGGTTTTCTCCACTTTCTTCAATTTCAGTCTGAATTTGGCAATAAGGAGTTCATGATCTGATCCACAGTCTGCTTCCAGTCTTGTTTTTGCTGACTGTATAGAGCTTCTCCATCTTTGGCTGCAAAGAATATAATCAATCTGATTTCAGCATTGGCCATCTGGTGATGTTCATTTGTAGAGTCTTCTCTTGTGTTGTTGGAAGAGGGTGTTTGCTATGACCAGTGCATTCTCTTGGAAGAACTCCATTAGCCTTTGCCCTGCTTCATTCTGTACTCCAAGGCCAAATTTGCCTGTTATTACAGGTGTTTCTTGACTTCCTACTTTTGCATTCCAATCTCCTATAATGAAAAGGACATCTTTTTTGGGTGTTAGTTCTAGAAGGTCCTGTAGGTCTTCACAGAACTGTTCAACTTCCGTTTCTCCGGTGTTACTGGTTGGGGCATAGACTTGAATTACCATGATATTGAATGGTTTGCCTTGGAGATGAGCAGAGATCATTCTGTCATTTTTGAGATTGCATCCAAGTACTGCATTTAGGACTCTTTTTTTGACCATGATGGCTGCTCCATTTCTTCTAAGGGATTCCTGCCCACAGTAGTAGATATAATGGTCATCTGAGTTAAATTCACCCATTCCAGTCTATCTTAGTTCACTGATTCCTAGAATGTCGATGTTCACTCTTGTCATCTCCTGTTTGACCACTTCCAATTTGCCTTGATTCATGGAACTAACATTCCAGGTTCCTATGCAATATTGCTCTTTACAGCATCGGACTTTGCTTCTATCACCAGTCCCGTTCACAACTGGGTATTGATTTTGCTTTGGCTCCATCCCTTCATTCTTTCTGGAGTTATTTCTCCACTGCTCTCCAGTAGCATATTGAGCACCTACCGACCTGGGGAGTTCATCTTTCAGTGTCCTATCTTTTTGTCTTTTCATACTGTTCATGAGATTCTCAAGGCAAGTATACTGAAGTGGTTTGCCATTCCCTTCTCCAGTGGACCACATTCTGTCAGACCTCTCCACCATGACCTGTCCATCTTGGGTGGTCCCACATGGCATGACTTAGTTTCATTGAGTTAGACAAAGCTGTGGTCCATGTGATCAGATTGGCTAGTTGTCCGTGACTGTAGTTTCAGCCTGTCTGCCCCCTAATCCCCTCTCTCAGTGCCCACCGTCTTATCTGGGTTTCTCTTACCTTGGACGTGGGTTCTCTTTTCACGGCTGCTCCAACAAAGCACAGCTGCCATTAAACATTCCAATCCAATTCTAATGCCACACTCAGCAAGCCCCCTGTGGTGATTTCGCTTTCTAGAGAGCTTGCTTAAAGGGAGAAGACATTGTTCAGGCCAGTGCAATTTCTGACCTAACCAGAGTTACATTTTCTATCATCCATCAATACACTTGCATGTTATGGATCTATTTGAATATTTTAGGTGCAATTCTCTGGTTATCAAGCTGAGTCAAAAATGACATCTTGCAAGCTCACTGGGGGGATTCCCTGATGGTACAGTGGTAAAGGATCTGCCTGCCAATGCAGGAGATGTGGGTTTGATCCCTGGGTTGGGAAGATTCCCCTGGAAAGGGAAATGGCAACCCACTCCAGTGTTACTGCCTGGAAAACTCCATGGACAGAGGAGCCTGATGGGCTACAGTCCATGGAGTAGCAAGAGTCAGATATGACTGAGCGTGCACATGGGCACACACACATCTAAGCTCACTTCCTTCAGTCATTATCAAGATCAGCAGTTGTTTCCAAATGTGCTGCTCCCCAAATCAAGGGAAGCTGACATCGACAAGGAAATCAAATTTTATAAGATTAGTCAATTTTGAAGGCACCATACATGAGTTATTTTGCACTGTTGACTCAATCAGTTTTTAATGGTTTTGAATTTACAAACCATACACTTTACTTTCCATTACTAACTTCATCTTGCTCTTTAGCCTCCATTTTTGCTGATGGCACAAAACACGTGAGCTTGTCATCTCTTCTAGCTTACAGACATCTCCTCATGGTAATTATCCGGTCTTTTGGGATTTCTCCTTCTGTTTAGTTGGTGGAGCTATTCTCTGAATCTTTCCAGAATCTGCAGCGGTGTTGCCTCACCTACAACCTGATGTTCCTTTAGGCATCAGGTTAGCTCCAAATTCATTGCCTCTGGAGCTTAGGCCCCTACCCTCTATGACCTCCTCATCTTGACCCCAGTTTTCTTGCAGGCAACCAGATCGCTGAAAATACCTAGAGCTCCCAAGGAAGTTCTAAAACATGTCTGCCATCCCCTGGGGCTATTGGCTTTCTCCCCACCCCCACCATGTCAGTTGTAGAGCCATGCCACTCGATTCAGTTTTTGTTTCAATTCATGGTCTGAGTGGTCTTTTAAAAACTCAGATTTTTTTTTTTATCACTCCATCCCTCAAAGTATTTGAAGGCTCACCATTGCTTTGACAAAGATTCTTAACGAGGTCAATGGAGCTCCAAATGGACTGCTCCAGCCCTGTCCCCACCCCCATCAGGTTCTATATTCTATTTGACCCCTGAGCCTGCTCCAGCCCCACCAACCCTCTTTCTTTTTATACAAGCTATTGTGCACCTGCCAACCACAGGGACTTTGCACGTGCTGCTTCCTCTACATTGAATGATCTTTCTCCCCTCTTGCCTGGTTAACTCCTGTTTGTTCTTCAAAACTGAGTTCAGCCATTAAAAATTCAATGGATGAATATGCTGTTAAGGTATTTGGACATACCCTTATCATGCCAAGGGATTCAAAACTATTGTTCAGGTTCTAGTATACTCCAAATAATTCTCTTTTCTGAAATAGAGAGACATACTATTAAGGAGGGAGGGGATATATATGTACATATAGCAGGTTCACTTTGTTGTATAGCAGAAACTAATACAATATTGTAAAGAAATTATACTTCAATGAAAATAAATAAAGAGTCTGTGAACAGTGGAAAAATGCAAAGAGAGGGAGGGATTTGGGAAGCAGTTTACCACTAATAAGAAAGCAGAATAAAAAAAGAATGAAATAATGTCATTTGTAGCAACTGGAAAAAACCTAGGGATGAGCATAGCTAAGTGAAGTAAATCAGAAAGAGAAAGACAAATATGGTATCACTTACATGTGGACTCTAAAAACTTGATACAATGAACTTATTTACAAAACAGAAACAGACTCAGAGTTTTTGAAAACAAACTTATGGTAGCTAAAGGGAAAAGGTGGGGATAAATTAGGAGTTGGGAATTAACAGGTACTCACTACCTTATACATAATAGATAATCAACAAGGACCTACTGAATAGCACAAGGAACTCTACTCAATATTCTGCGATAACCTAAATGTGAAAAGAATCTGAAAAAGAACAGATATATGTTTATGGATAACTGAACCACTTTGCTATACACCTGAAAACTAACTCAACGTTGTAAGTCAACTGTACTCTAATATAAAACAAAAATTAAATTTAAAAAAAGAAAGCGGGAGGGAGTAGGAAGAGATAAGGAAGAGAGAAGGAAGGTCACTAAGATAGAGATAGAAGACATTCCGGTTGGCTGAGACCAGGGTTGCTGAGAACCCACCCCACAGCTCTGCCCTTCTTGTAACTTAATCTCCGCCCTTGCCTCTTCATCTATGAAATGCCACAGAGGCAGTGAGGGGTCCAAAGACCTGGAAGATTCTTGAATTAAAAGGCAAGATGGAAAGGCCAAAGCACTCCCATTATTATTATAAGGAACGTGTCATAGACAGAAACAGACACCACAATGCATAATTTTTTAAAAATAAATACCATGCTGTCAAATTGGAGAGTGACTGGCTGTGAGATAATTTGGCAACTGCAGTGGAGCAAATGTTCAGGAGAGGTGAGTATTTTTCCACTCTTCCAGAAGGCTGGGAGCATAAACAGCAACAATTTTTTTTTTTTTTGCCTCAATCTTTCAGTCGTGTCCATCAAATAAAGCTTTCAAGTTGAATGCTGAATAAAATACCCTAAACACAGCACAGAGCAAGCCCAGACTGAACATCTTGAAACTGGTAAGCTGAGAGAGAAAGCATGCATATTCCACGTGAATGGTTTCAGCAGTGTCAGAGAATGAAGCACGTTAAAAAAAATCAGACTGTGGTTCTCTTCAGCGTGTTCCCTTTTAACAGTCAGTCCAAGGGGAATTCACGTTTTTAACCATAGGATGGACTGTCATAGCAGTTTAGGTGGTGTTGATAGCATCAGAGAGGGGAGCAGTTAGCCGGATACCCTATACTCTGTGACATACTAGAACGCCCTGAAAGCAGAGAAAACTTACAGAAGAGGCATGTCGTTTGCACAGGCCAGAGCTTCATGCCAACCACAGGCAAGGGGTGAAGCAAGCGCAGCCATGTTTGTGTGGATTCAAGACCAAGGGCACAGCAAGAGAGTGGATACTGCAGCGACAGACTTGCCCACCAGCAAAGAGAGTGGCTAATAATAGTTCTGTTTATACCAGAGAGAATTGAAGCCACAGCAGAAGGGGAAACTAAAGACATTAAATTTTAGTAGAGCTAATTTTGGAAGAAGGGGGAAAGTGCTGAGGGAAATGAAACAGGATAAAGCTGTTGAAGAAAAAGCCACGAAGGAAATAGAAAGTGTGCAGAGAGAAATGAATGCATGGCCAAAATCACTACAAGCTACCCAGTCATAAATATTCCAACAGGGTGAGGGGGGAAGAAAAGAAAGCCAAGGTGGATTGAAATCAATGGTAAGAGAAATAGAAATGCTTGTATAAGAAGAATCTGTAGAAGGGTAAGAAATCAAGGATTGGCTAAAAGGTGATGATTGAATGAAAATAAATTGTGGACAGTTCATTCTTTGGTTGAACAAACACCTCTGCTTAAGCCTATATGCATTTTCTTCCCAGTTTCCTTTCTGTCATCCTACGTGCTGTGCTTAGTTGCTCAGTTGTGTTCAACTCTTTGCGACCCAATGGACTGTAGCCCGCCAGGTTCCTCTATCCTTGGGGATTCTCCAGTCAAGAATGCTGGAGTGGGTTGCCATGCCTTCTTCCAGGGGATCTTCCCAACCCAGAGATGGAACCCAGGTCTCCCGCATTGCAGGTGGTTTCTTTACCATCTTAGCCACCAGGGAAACCCAAGAGTACTGAAGTGGGTAGCCTATCCCTTCACCAGGGGATCTTCCCAACTCAGGAATCAAACCAGGGTCTCCTGCATTGCATTTATCAGCTGAGCTACCAGAGAAGGTCTGTCATCCTATAAATACTCCTATTTGCACTTTTCTGTCTGGCATCCTCTTCCGTCCACATCCATCGTGATTCACATTGTGTTTACTCCCATACGTTCTTAATTAAAGTTACGGAGGTGGTTTATCTGAAGATGGGGTGATGAGGGGGACCCACCTCTGGGAAAATACTGAAGATTTAGGCAATGGATACCCTGCCTGTTAAGAATGCTTCCCTCAACATCAGAACAAGAGGCGAGTGAAAAACTTCTGAGGTACACACCAAATAAGTGAAGGTGTCAGCAATGGATGTTTAGATCAACATGATGCGGTGGGGAACACACTCACTGCAGAAGGCTCAGGCCAGCATCTCTACCCCGCTGTCCCCTTAGGATGGTCCCTGAGTTCAATGGGAAGAAGGCGTACATCTCTCTGTGTGGCTTTGCATAGGGTGAGAAAGACACTGGAGACCTACAGCTTTTAAGCCTTAATTCTCTAATAAGTAGGTCAAGTGGAAGTCTGCAAATTAAAAATGAAAAATTAGAAAGGGGCAAAAATTGTACCTCATGGCTACATTATCAGCAAATAACACCAGCTCAGCATGGTGAAAAGGGAAAAAAATAAGAAAAAGAATCATCTGATCTGTGGAAATCAAATACATTTATCAGCAAACACACATACTCTGAAATCCGAAATAGCATGAGTTTTAATATTTCATTTTAACAGATTTTGAGAGTCTCAGTTTGTTGGGTAGCTTTCATTTGGTACAAGAGGTCCAAAAAAAATTCCAGGCACTAGGAATTTCTACTTACAGGTAGGCCCATGTACCCTCATTCTAGAGACCCTGTTGGGAGCTGGCTATGGGTTCAGAATCCCCAGCCTGCTCCATCTTTGTGTGAGCTACACTGAAAAGAGAGATAAATGGCTAGGTTGTCCTCTTACACTTTTACAGTAGAGGTAGTAACATTTCCTCACTCAGAAATCTGGGGGCTAGAGCCAGCTTGATGACTGAGGGCTGCAGGCTGACTACAGGCTGACTTCTGGGGAAGAAGAGGCTGTGCTTGGCTATAGTATTAATGTCCCAGCTTGTAGTATTGGGCTAGCCAAAATTCTCCTTCAGGTTTTTCCATAATATCTTACAGAAAAACCAGAGTGAACTTTTTGGCAAATCCAACATATGAACAACAGGAAATTAGAACAGGGCTGTACAAGGTTACATAGTGTGCCCCCCAGATGCATTACCCATCATTCTGAAATCTCAGAGTGTGACTTTATTTGGAAATAAGTTTGTTACAAATGTGATTAGTTAAGCTGAGATCATACTAGATTAGGACAGGCCCTAAGTCCAATGACTAGTGTCCATATAAGACACAAATACAGACAGACAAACAGACACACACAGAGGAAAGATGACCATATGCAGATAAATAGAAGCAGAGAGTCGAGTGATGCAGCTACAAGCCAAGGAATGCTGAGACATGCCAGCAACCACTAGAAGCTAGAAAGAGGCTAGAAAGAATTCTTCCCCAGGCTTTCACAAGAGTACAGCCCTGCTGACACCTAGATTTTGGATTTCTAGCCTCCAGAATATGATGTAAGAGAATAAATCTTTGTTTTAAATCATCCAATTTGTGGTGCTTTGTTATGACAGCCCTAGGAAACGAGTATATATAAGGACGATCGTAGGTAGAGAGTCTGACAATAAGTGACAAAAGGAGTGAGGAAACAGAATAACTACAAAAAAAGACCGAGGACAATAAAAGCACAGCCTCTCAGGACCTTTTACCACAGAGTAAATAACTCGATGGAGCCCACACACACAGCTGGTGATGGAGGGGAAAGGGATAGGACGTTTTAAAAATCAAGTCTCAGGACAATTTTGATGTGCATGAAAGTAACACTTAAAACCTCATTGGCCAGATGCTGCAAAGGGAACAGTGGGCATGGGCAGAAAAGAAAGCGTCTTTTGTTTCCAAGGGGCAGTGTTTTTAGCTGCACTCTGCTGGAAGCTATTCCTTCCCACTCAGAAGCTCAGGGGAAAGATAAATCGCTCCTCTTAGCAGGTTGCGAGGACAGATCAGAGGGTTTGCTGAAATCAATACATTAGGAGATGCAGGGACTTAGAATAAACCATGGAAGTCAGGCTGGGCAGACGTGTGGGGCAATTGCTTCTCTACATGCCCAAAGCCAATTCCTTCTTCCCTTTCACAACGTGTGGTTCTAAGCCTTTAGGACTTTCCCTGAAGCCCCAGACTTCCTCTTTCAGTCTTCTTTCTCGGTTTGGTGCATCTTTACACTGCACTGCTCTGAGGAAATTTAGGCCATCCACTACACATTCACTCAAGCTCCTGCCCCCTTTCCTACAAGGACCCATTGTATAGCCTGAAAGAACGGAAGTCTTCCTCGTGTTCAAAGTCAGCTCCCGGACCTGGTCTCTGTAACTTCTCATCTTCTCAGGGACCATGCTCCATCAGCTATCTCCTCTTTCACATCCTTTCAGTATAAAATACATTCAATCCTTCTCAGTTGAGGAAATCTCACCCTGACTTCTGGGGTGGCTCCCATCAGCCTCAATAATGACCCTTTTCTTCTTCTCTACTTGAGGCTTCTTGGAAGAACAGACTTCATTTTTGTACCATCAGGCTGTGGGCCCTGACATTACCCTCAAACCTTCCTAGCCAAGGTGACTGCCAAATAAGATGGTACATCTCCTCTTATCATAGGTGACTCTCTCTGTGGTATTTAGCGCTGCTCTCCTTGAAACTCTATTCTGTGACTTCAGTGACACCATGCTCTTCTTGTTTTAAATTCTCTTCCCTTGATTTCTCTTTTTGTTTGGGGATCATCCCATGGTCTTCCAATAGCCCCTCCTTTAAAAATTCTGAGCCCTCTCCTTTTTACTCTGAGAGTAAAATGCTTGGGAAGCCTCTGCCCTAAGACTGTCATCTATACCCAGATCTTAATACATGCTGATGAATCCAAAATGTATATCTAAAAAAACACAATAGAAAACAGAAAAACTAAATAAATATATATATCTATCTAAAACTCTGTTATTTCTCATTACATTCATATTCCACAAGGTCACCCAATTCAATATGTTCAAAGTTCAGCTAATCATCTTTTCTCTATTCCTCCTTTACCCACCCCTAACCCCCGATCAAAAACCCTTGCTCTCCCCCTAAGCTTCTTCCACTCACTACTGATAATTCAACTAAGGCTTACTGAAGTACCAAGTATCTAAGTGTCTGGTCCTGAGCTTGCAGATATAAATGAGATCTCTGAGAACAGTAGGAAAGAAAGAAAAGTAAACATACATTATAGTTTAACAGCAGAAGCAAACCTAGATGATGTACAAGATAAAGAGGTAGCGTGGAAGAGAAGATGATTATCTGGATCAGAGTAGGAGAAAGATTAGGTCAGCTGTGCCCAGGAATGCTCCCAAAGATAGAGGAGATAGTCTCTTTTTACATGAGCTACAGCTCTGTCTCCCTTAATCCTCACCACCACCAATCTCTACCCAAGTCTGAATCCGGGGAGTTTTCCTAGAATCATCTTCTACATCTCTATAAATTCCTATCAGATCTATGTGCAAAAATCTCTCAAAACTTGTCTCTTGGATGAATTCAATTTATTTCCTAATGAGCTTAGCTCCTATTTCACTTTCAACTCTACCTCCATGAATGTAAGGAATTTACCCACTTTGGTTGCTTGACTATCATGCATGAATAGACCTATTTCTGTACAAAGTGGATGCTTAATTTCGTTGAATGCAAAAATGCTCCAGAGTGAGATTCCTAAAACTTAGATCTGATCATGCCACTTTGCTTTTTATAAATCTTCAGGGCTCCTAGTCACAATCAAAGTAAAACTGAAAACTGGCTTGGCAAACAAAGCCATCTTTACATTCTGGGCTCTGAAGATTTTATCAGCAGACATATCACTCATTCAAGCTTCTGTGTTTTCTTTTCTGTGCCCTCTCTAAGAATTAATTTACCTTTCTGGTCCAGATGGACTTTTTTATCCTTTAAAATTCAGGCATCTTCTTTTTATTTCTCCCATTCATCCTTTCTGTCCCAGCACAACTCTAACTTGCCCTAGACTGTCTATCTTCTTAGGCTCTCACAATATTTATCACTAATTATATCTTTGATATATTCACATACTTACTTCCCCCTAAAAATTGTGAGATCCTTGAAGACAGAGTCTGGGAGTCAGAACAACAACAACAAAAATCAATCTAATTAGCCTGTGATGGTGTCACTCTTGGGTCAAACAGAAAACCATAAATATAAACAAATACAAGCTGATTGGAGATTCTCCTTCTACTGTACACATAGCTATCTCCCAGGTTGAAATTATATGACGTTTATATAAGAAGGCAATCAAGTGTGTAATATATTTGAAAAGATTTCTATCAAAATGGTTGAGATTTTTAAAAATATTTGGGAGCTTACAGAGGATAAGCTTTAATTATCTAAAGACTCATTGGTATGGAACACCTCATTGCCTTTTAAAACTAGATAAATGGATAGATACAAAGGTTACAAAACATACAGCAACACCTTCAGAGCAAACACAAGATGACAAACTCTGCTGATGTGATCTGCACCATTAAACCCCAAAGGAGAAACTAGAAAAAACATGGATAAAAGCCACAAAGCTGAGGAGACTATAAAACATTCAGCGGGAGAAGGGAAGGGAGGGCCAGAGTTCTAGATGCCTGAAAGAGATCTTTCTTCTTTCAGATGTAAAGAGTAACTGCTCCTTATAAACTGTTTTCAAAATCATGATATTTAGCATGCCTTTGACTCTCTTGATTTGCAAAGCATGATTATGAATATCAACTAATTGATCAACCTGCAAAACAGTCTTTAGAATTCAGTAATTTGTTGTTATTTTTCAGTCGCCCAGTGGTGTCAAACTCTTTGTGACCCCGTGGACTGCAGCATACCAGGCCTCTCTGTCCCTCATCATCTCCCGGGCTTTGCCCAAGTTCATGTCCATTGCATTGGTGATACTGGATCCCAATTAATTAATTAATACTGGATCCCAACTAAAGAAGATCAGACATGCCTGGAGAAGCCACAGAAAATCTCGTGGTTGGGTTAAAATCCTCAGAAGGAATGAGACCAGCCAGTTCAGATGTAAACTGGTCAGGTCTTGGTCTTGGGCCAGTGTCTCCCAAGTTCCGGAACCTCCATAAGATGAATTTAGTTGGAAAAGGACAGATTTTTTTTTTCTAGCTTTATTGAGGACAGATATTTTTACTTTTAATAGTTGATTATTTTAACATGCCTTTGGACAATTTATAAATATAGCATCTTACTCATGATTTTATAATGCTCAAGATGGGTAAAAAATTAAAAAGGAAATCTCTTCAAAGAAAAACAGAGATCATACTGACATTATGTGCCTATGGAAATAGTCACCAGGGTGAGAGGTGACTAACTGAAGTTTTGGCAAATGCTGAGTAAGAACAAGTCTGACTTTTATTATCTCAAATCTGTGCCTGTTTAATCTTGATGTCCAAGCTAAATGATTCCAAATTTGTGAAGCTTTTATTTCTGATGTGGAGTTCAAGGAAAAAGAGTAGAAAAAGGGGATGACTGGAGGAAAAGGAAGCAAGTAGGGAAAGCCTTGGGCTTCCCAGGTGGCACAATGGTAAAAAGAGTCCGCCTGCCAGTGCAAGAGACGCAGGAGACATGAGTTTAATCCCTGAGTTGAGAAGATGCCCTGGAGTAGAAAATGGCAACCAACTCCAGTATTCTTGCCTGGAAAATTCCATGGACAGAGGAGCCTGGCGGGCTACAGTCCACAGGGTTGCAAAGAATCCAGCATGACTGAGCACAACAACAAGAGGAAAAGCCTTATATGCAAGTCCTAAATATGAGATAAAGAAAACCAGCGAAACAAATCCTTTGAATTCAGTGCACAAAACAGTCTTCATGAAGACGCAGCTCTGTTTCATTTAGAATCTGGCTCTCTCGAGTGTCCTGGGGAGACAGGCATCTCATTTCCAGAGGGCCCCAGGGAAACAGCAATCGCTCGCCATTCTTCTTGCCAACGTCTTGCCCAAACAGCACGCAGCAGTGGCTTATCCTCACAGACAGTACAGAGCACTCAGAAACTGGTTCTCATGGCAGAGACAAGATTCTTGGATGGGCTGACTCAAAAAACAGGGTATTTTTCAAGTTCCTTCCCCCACTCCCCATTTTCAAATGACCTCTTCTAATTGCATACTTGCAGTTGATAGGAATTTAATAGAAAAAAAAAGCCCAAAAAAATGTCAGCGGTGACACAGCGACGTGTCAGATCAACTCTGCAAAGGTCACAGAAGCCAGGAACCCGTCAGCAGATTTGCCAGAATAAAGTCCTAGAACTTCACATTTTAGCCGCTAAAGGATGCCCTGTGGTCCCCTACAGGAGGGCCCAGTCTCTGCCCTAGGACATACCTCAGCCTCATCTCTGACCACTCCAGCTCAGCCTAGTGGGACTCTCTCAGCCCAGCGCGAACCTCTTCATTTCTCAAGACTCAGCCCAACTTCACTTCTTTCAGAAGATCCCTTGTTCCCGTGTCCTGAGTTAGATCCAAGGCTCTGGACTCCTGCAGTGCCCTCTCCCTCCCTGCCTCCCTCCCTCCTTACCTCCTTTATTAGATCCTTTAGCAAATGTTTACTGAGCACCTACTATATTCTGTTATTCGTAAGCACCAGAACTATAAAAGCAGCACCTGTTTTCATGGAGGTTACATGGGGATACAGCTTCCAGAAACCACTCCAATTTATCATTCTTTGGGGTTTTGGTTTTATTTTATTGAAGTATAGTTGATTTAAAATATTGTGTTCATTTCAGGTGTCCAGCAAAGCAATTCAGTTTTATTATATATATATATATATATATACACACACACATACTTTTTTTTCAGATTCTTCTCCATGATAGGTTATTGCAAAATATTGAATATAGCTCCCTCTGCTATACAGTAGGTCCTTGTTGTTTATCTGTTATATATACAATAATGTGTATCTGTCCATCCCAAGCTCCTTATTTTTCCATCCCCACCTCTTTCCCGCTTTGTAGCCATAAGTTTGTTTTCGCTGTCTGTGAGAACAACATGCTTTTTGATAATGAAAGTTCAGTGATGAAAACAAAAAGGGTCACATGTGATGACCTGAGGAGGGAGGGTGATTTACTGAGGTTGGAGAGACAGACAAGTAAGTGGTTCTTGAAGGGAGAATTTTAAGCTGCAACTTTGATGATACAAAAGAGTCATAAACGGAAAGACCTGAAAAGTCAGTGGGGACAGAATAGGAAAAGGTTTTAAGGCCTCTTAGACCTCTTGGGAGTTTCAGGAACAGAAATAAGGCCAGTGGGGCTTGTGTGGACCAGTGAAGAGGGGATCAAGATGAGGTTAGAGAGGGAGGTGGGGACCAGGAACCACGGGCTTTCTGGACCATGGAGAGGCATATGGATTCCATTCTGAGGGTGGATGGAAGCCACCTGAGGTGGTTTTCAACCAGGAGGAAGTGGGAGGATCTTCTCAAAATCACCGCAGAAGTTAAAAACACGCTTGTTTGCCAGACATTCTAAATCCTCAGGTCTGGGGCAGGCTGGGCATCGCAGGTGGTGAACCATTGACCAAGATCTCTGTCACATCAGACTCATGTTCAAAGCCAGGCCCAGCATCTTCCCCTCACTCACCCTGCCTTTCCCTGCACCTAACCAAACTGGCTGCTCCACCTGCGTCCTATTCCAGCATTGGCAGTTCATGGCTCTCTAAGTCCTGCTTTATGCTGCCTACATGGCCTCGAAGAAATTTAACCAGACTCAATCCTGATCATTTTATCATCAAAATATCTTTTGATTTGGCCTCTCATTACTGCTGTCAACTGCCGTAGTTCAGTACAGTGCATCACCTCCCATGTGACAGTCACAACAGTCTCCTAAACTTGCCCATGGTCTCCACATGCCAAGTATTAATATCTTCCATACTGCAGTCAGCATTCTCTTCCTAAAAGAAAGAATGGGATCATGGTGAGCAAATCTCCATCTATGAGGGTGTCTGCTGACATTCCCTTCCCAGATGTTATTGACTCTCTTGCCTGTTAAATATCACTAATAACTCTGTAGGCTTACAGAATAAATTTCAAGTCTTTACCATGGCTTATCAGACTCTTTGAATCTGCCATCAATGTGTGGTCCCTCACATCTCTTTCATTCTATTTCCAATAGTTACTTCTTGCTTCTAGAACATTCCCTGCCTTTTCACGCCTGTCTTCTCACAAGCTCTTTCCTCTGCCTCAAGCGAACTTCACTTGTTTTTCAAATTCCAGCTCAAATGAATTCTCTAAAAGTGTAGGTGCAGCATTCTCCATGCCCCCGCATACAGCATTTAGCTCTTTACATTTCAGGATAGAATGTTCATTGCCCAACTTTAGGATGAAGCCAATCCCACACTGGTGCTTCACCATCTCCTCACTATAAAATAGGGGAATTCCAGTCCAGGAGGGTAAGAGTCTTTGTAATCAGATGAACCAAAGATCACTGACAAAGGGATAAGGCACATCCCAGGGGAGGCTGCATGGGAGTTCTGGACTTTGAGCAGTACCTAGAAGAAAACTAGCAGACTTTCCTGTAGCTCAGATGGTAAACAATCTGCCTGCAGTGCAGGAGACCCAGGTTCAGTCTCTGGGTCAGGAAGATCCTCTGGAGAAGGGAATGGCTACCCACTCCAGTATTCTTGCCTGCAGAATCCCAAGGACAGAAGAGCCTGGCAGGCTACAGTCCATGAGATTGCAAAGAGTCAGACATGACTGAGTGACTAACGCTAACATTACTAGAAGAAAATACGAGAATTAGATGTTAGAGAGGAGGAGAGTGCTGTACTGGAGGGGATGTTGATGGACAGAAGCCAGAGACAGAGCAGGGGGAAGTTTGTCTGAGGACAGTTAGTAAAGCTATTTGGCAGGAAAAGTAAGTCCCATCTTATCTGTCATTTAAATCTTTAATCTGCTAATATTAATCGAGTTCCTTCTGTAGGTTGAGTACTATACTAGAATCCTGGGGAGATGGAAAAAAAGACAGTTTATATCCTCAAAGAACTCAGAGTCCAATGGAGGAGTCAGCCTGGTAAACCAGTTCAGAGTGATTGTGATCGATGCTGTGGTAAGAGGTATCAACAAGTGCCTTGGAAGTTCATAGAGAGGACGGCCTGATTGTCTGGAGGATCACAGAAACCTCCATGGAGGTGATGACATTAGGATGCGGTCTGGTGGCTCAGATGGCAAAGAATCTGCCTGCAATGTGGGAGACCTGGGTTCAATCCCTGAGTCAGGAAGATCCCCTGGAGAAGAGAATGAATACCCACTCCAGTATTCTTGCCTGGAGAATTCCATGGACAAAGGAGCTTGGCAACCAAAGGAGTCTATGGGGTCACAAAGAGCTGGACACAATTGAGTGCCTTTACTTTCTTAAAGATAAGCAGGAGCTTGCTAGGTCTGCAGAAGGGAGCTCCAGCTAAGAGAATAAGTTTTCTCTAAATGTTTCCTCCATTATTGTTCACCATGACACTTCCAGTTTCCTTCATGGTTCTCATCAACGCCAGACTCACTTTTGGCCCACTCTTTCGGCTTGTTACCTGTTGTATGTGCCACACTCTGGATGCCCGTTCCTTTATGCCAAGGCCAGCACCTCCCTGAAGCTTTCCACGTGATCTCCCCAACTCTAGTTCATGGGAGAAATGACATGAATGTGGATACATCTGAGATTTCCAGCAATCAGGCAAGACAGTGTACAGCCATGTAAGGACTGGCATAAATTCATACGAAAGAACTGTTCATGGGGGTCCTTCTATGCCTGTTCCCAAAAACATCTCAGGAAAATGTAATGCCAAGTTAGCAAGTGGCTGTCACTATTCCAGCTCACGGTGTTCTTTCTCCGCTCAGAAATTCTAAAACGCTCTTAGTTTGTACTGCCAACTTAGAATATATAAATGCTTCATTTTAAAAATAAATTCATCATTTTAATTGTCTCTTGTGTGTCACTAACTAGACAATAGTTGGTTGTATAGTCAGCTGTTATCTACCTAACTTGACCATAAGGTCCTTCATGACAAGAACCAACTATCATATTCTTCTATCAGGAGCATGACCCTGCACCACAGGGTACCAGCAGCAGTCCCAGTTACAATGATTACTTGATGGCCCTACTCAGAAAATCCCATTAACCAGCCCTGTACTGGAAACATCGATCCACTCAACTGAAGGTACACAGAAAATATTTGATTAGTTGCTTTTCTCCAAAATTTCCCAACCATCTGGTCCTGAAGACAAAACGTCTCAGAGCCTTGCCTCGTATGTGACAGCAGCTCTAAGGTATTGATTGGATCCGATACCATTTCTTTTATGCAAATGATCCTTAAAGCTACATCTCTGGCCCCGACACATCACGAGATCTTCAAGATTCCCATTGTCCTCTAACCTCAGTCACTAAACTCAGTGTGTCTGGAATGTCCAGTTTGTCTTCATCCTTACCCCTGCTCTTTTGCCTTCATTCTCTGTTTCAGTGAATGGCATCCATTCTGTGGCTCAGACAAAGACCCCACAAGACATCTTTCACTTCTAACAAGAGTAACCATAACTTTTATCACTTAAAGTGTTGTGTTCTTGAGAGTGAAAGGAGGTGCTAATAAGTAACTACTCTGACGCAACCAGGATCGTGGTGACTCTCCTCCTTACTTCTCGCACAACTTGATGACCCATCAGTCAATCAAGTCTTGTCAGTTCCATCTCCTAAAGATCTCTCAGACTCCACTGACCCCGTTTTTGTTGCCTTTATCTCTTGCTCTCAGTTTTACAGTTTCCAGTCCATTTTCTACCTAATAGAGGGATCTTTCTGAAATATACATTTGATTAAAACTCTTCAATGGTCTTGGATTTTGTTTTTAAAGAAACAAGTTCAAGCTCAGTATTGTCCCCATTTACCGCATTTAACCTCCACTCTCGTTGCCCTCGTCTCTTATTACCCTTGAGATTTATGCTACAACCAGAGTACGGTGCTTTAGGTTCTCAGCAAATGCTGTACTCTTTCACCATGCAGCCTTTCCACATACCGGGCCCAATGCCCCAAACCCTTCTGTTTTCTCACATCTATCACACGGTGAACTCTTATTTATCCTTCAACACCCCTTCAGTCTTAGCCTAAGGTTTACAATTAACCTCCACCCAGCAACTGGAATGCCTTAGCCAAAACATAAATCTAACCATGTCATTTATTTGATTGAACAATTCAGTGATTTCTGATCTCCTGCAGCAGAAAATTCAACCTTCTTAGTAGATCTCTGCAAACATTGATTTTCACTGCTCTACCTTTGCTCGCACCGTTCCCTGTGCCTGGAATGCCCCTCCATATTTCAGGGAGTAGTGCTGGGTTTCAGTCTTGGTTCTAACAGTTATTGGTAGGTGATCTTGGGAAAAATTTTAACCTATCTTTGTGTGTTAGCATTATCTTCAGTACAATAAAGATAATCATAGTATTAATCTCAGAGAGTTCGGGGGGAAGGTGACACAAATGAGGATTTTAAACAATATACATAATAAACTCTCTGAATATTAGCCATCATTATTAGAATCCTTATAGTTACTGATGTTCTAGACATTATCTTCTTCCAGAAATTCCTGCTCAGTCTTCAGGTTTCATTCATTCATTCAGTATACAGTTTTTAAACCCTACCAATCTTCCAGACATTCTCTAAATACTAAGAAATAAAGCTGAATCAGGTAGTGCTTGCTTTCAAGAATATCCTAGTCTAAACCTCCTCCCTGATCCAGATGGTGGTAATTTCATCATAATGTCTCAATATCATCTGTTCATATGGCACCTTCTCCATGAGGCTGTATGATCTTCAGAGACATAAACAGATATGTTCACTCTTGATCCCCCAGGGCCTAGTACACTTACTGGCACACAATAGGTTCTCAAGAAATTCAGACAAAAATATGTGACAGCCTGTTAAAAGTTATGAGATGGGAATGAAACATTTATTTAGGCTAACTTTTCTTAGTAAGCTTCATAAAAATAAATATTGTATATTTCTCTGAAGCATTAATATCAGTACTGTATTGTGGGCAAATTTCAGCAAGGATCATCAAAACTTCAGGTCTTCTGTCTGTCCCTCTTTCCATCCATCCATCTATCCACCCATTCATTCACCAGTTAATGTCAGTTAAGCTTAAACTCTATCAAAAAATGGTGTCAAGTCACTAAAGTCTTATGCATCTCAGTCCTTCTTTTTTTAATACTTTAATTTTATTGGGGTATAGTTGGTTTACAATGTTATTAGTTTTAGGTGTACAGAAAAATGATTCAGTTATACATAAACATATGTTCATTCTTTTTTGGATTCTTTTCTCATACAGGTTATCACAGTATATTGGGTAGAGTTCCCTGTGCTATAAGTAGGTCCTTCTTGGCTATGTATCTTATATTAACATATAGTAGTGTGTGTATATTCATTTCCAGATGTATTCCCCCTTCCCCGACATTTCCCCTTTGGCAACTGTAAGTTTGTTTTTGATATCTATAAGTCTGTTTCTACTTTGTAAATAAATTCATTTGTACCTTTTTAAAATCAGCTTCCACATATGAGTGATATTATACATTTGTAGTATTTCTTATAGAGTTATCAGCATTAGAAGTAGGAGAAAAGAAAAAGACAATGGATGTATAATTTCTCCTTAAAACATTTATTATGGGTATTTTTATCTCATCATAAGCACTTTTATCAGTGTTTACGGGCATCACCAACTCAATAGATATGAATCTGAGAAAATGCCAAGAAACAGTGGAGGACAGAAGAGCTTGGTGTGCTGCAGTCCATGGGGTCACAAAGAGTGAGGCACGACTGAGGACTGAACATGCCATATTAGGCAAAAAGTGTCTTTGAAGAAAGAAAAATATTTTTTTTTACATTGCTTTGGGAAAGCAAACCTTAATAAACAGGTAAAAGTCTTGAGAATTTAGTAGAGCTAGGACTTCAAGGCCTAATGAGCAAATGGAGAGAGATGATCATATGGTTCGAAGTTAGTAAACCTCCCAATGCTCACTTGGCAAATTGTAATCATTATCAGTGCCAAGTACGCTAATAACACTAATAAATCCAATCCCCTAAACCAAACTTAATTGACCTGGAATAATTGCAAAGAATACTAGTCATAGTAAAAGGGAAAATGCTTATCATGGCCTCTGTCTATGGTTGCACACTCTCAGAAGCAATATGTCAAGACACACATTTTTTTAAGGAAACCTTACAAGAACAAATCAGTCACCATAGTCCATGGGGTTCTACCCTCTCCAAAGAGTCTGATCTGTATTGAATCAAAGAAGAAAACTCTTCAGGCTTAGACATGTCATTCCCTGAATAGTTATAGAGCTCCACCTGCTGAACAAGGAACAGAAAGCACACTCGAAAGCCAGAAAATCTCAAAGGTGATAAAAAGTTGGGATCAAACCTGTGATGACAAGAAAACCATCACATAGTCTTGCGAGACCTCATTTTTAGAAGCCCTGAGCCTACCACATTTCAGCCAAATTCAGTTAACTTCGTTAAACAGCAACAAGGAGAAGTTGTATTGTTTACTTGGCATCGTCTATCCCTATGAGAATAGTCAGGAAGTTGGAGGAATAATATAGGGCAATTTCCAAGCTCACCTATCTTGCTTCTGCTGTATGTGGGGATCTTTAGCTCCTAACCGTATACAGAAGCAAGACAAATATATCCAGCTGTGAATAACTGATGACAGCATCACAGAAGAGCTTGCTTTCTTTCTCTGCTCCAAAACCACTGCCACACTTTTCAAGTGTTTCCCGAGAGGATGGACCATCAGCACTTACCAATGTATGATACCCACCTGCTCTTCTGGAAGCAGCAACCCATGAGCTCAGAGGCAGCATCTGAAGTCATTTTCTTCTTTGGGGTGCTTTTTAATAGCCTGCATCTTGAAATCTGAAGAGGCTGGCAGTTGACTTCTTCCATGGAGGACCTTAGGAAGACATTCTGCCAAAGAACAACTCTCGAGCCTTCTGGTCTCCCTCGTTGTCTGAAAGATTCTAATTCCTCATTAGCAATTAGTCATTGTTTTCTAGGATCCCAAAGGCTTTCTAGTTACCCCTAAAATGTAAATACTTTCTTCTATGTTTTATCTGTGACTTTTGCTCCTTCACTTTGAATTCTATTTTACTGTTTGCTGACTTATTCTGGAATCATCTAATGGAATCATCAGCTCAATAGTTGGATGCCTCCTGCTGCCCAGAAGCAGCTCTTTGCCTGGAGGCAGTCATCTACAAGAGGACTCGTGGATAAGGACCACAGGAAGCCTCTGAGAGACCATGCAAATCAGGCCAGCCTTTCCAAGTGCTGAAATGAACCTGCAGGAGCCTTGCAGGCAAAGGTATATTTTAGGACATTGGCACTGTTTATTGAAAGTTAAATCCCCCGTTTCACAAGAGTATCTCTCTCTTGCTCGCTCTCTCTCTTTCTCTCTCTCTCTCTCACACACACACACACACACATCCTGAGACAAAATAGATACAGTCTTTCATTTCTCCTTACATCTGATTGTCTCTTTCTCTATCTGTCTTTTTCACTCCTTCTATTTCAATCTCTGTGACACTGTCTCTCTGTGTCTATCTTTATCTACTTCTCACATGTTACTTTCCCCAATGTATCCCTTTAAATAAAATAAAGAAATCCTATTGTCAAATGACTGTCACTAATTGGTCACATGAGCCAATGTGACCTACCCCATTCACAAGTTATTCTTCTTGAACTACAGAGACCTGAATGGATAAGGGTTTTCCAGGGAAGAATAAATGGGTGTTATTGTATTCTCAAGATTTGGATGCTTAAGAATGGTCTAGCATGGGGACTTCCTGGTGGTCCAGTAGTTAGGACTCTGATCTTTCACTGCCAAGGGTGAGGGTTCAATCCCTGGTCAGGGAAATAAGATCCCACAAGCCACGCCACGTGGCCAAAAAAATAAAGGAATGGTTTAACAGTCTGCCAAAAGATATATAGAGAAGAGGAATACTTCTGGGAACATAGAGTGCCCTTCTTCTAACCATGCCCAAGCAATAATCAGGAATTCAATAACCTCTCAAGGAGTGCTATGAAGCTGAAGCCAAAGCCACATGATGCCATCAGGATTCAGATTAAGACTCTTCTGATGATTTTAGAAAATTGATTGTATTCGATCTTTACTATAGGAATGTCTCACACTAGCCTTCCAAAAGTTTCTGATGAAAAGAACTAAAGGCAATTTCTTGTATGCATCCCTCCCCCACATCAGTGGCCACATCAACATCTGGTGGACATTCTGAGTGGAATGTTAAACAGCCTTCCTGATTGGGAGGAGGAAAATGGAGCGTTAGTAAGAAAGAACAGGAAAGATAATCAGAGAGGACAAAAACAAAGGAGGAAAGCACTTCTTAAAACTTGGAATAAATATATTCCAACTTGAGAAATGGGTGACAATAAATGAAAATTAACTAAAGGTACTCATTTCTAAAGTAGATTCTAAGAGAGTGTTTTTCACATACTAAATTGGCATAGATTCTAAACTGAGACTACCTAGTGCTGTTAAAGATACGGTGGAAAAGGGACTTTTAGGCTAGTCATAAAAGCGTACAAAAGTTTTGGAAACCAGTCAGATGAAACATCAAGACCCTTAACTTTTCTTTTTCATGTCCCTGGACACAGTAATATAGAATTTTGGATAGAATTCTAAGCATATATTCTGAAATAGATTTAAAAATTAATGCACAGAGATGTTCATTACAGCATTATTCATCTTGACAAAAGAAAGAAAAATTGGAAACAGTCTGAATATCTACCATTAGGGAAATAGTTAAGGAAAATTGGTTTGCAGGTAGCTTTAAATGTAGAGAAACGTTATAAAAAGATGCTAGGAGAAAAGATATGATCTAAATTATGATGTATGAGTAAGAAAAACTGAATGTGGACTTACAAGTAATTTTTTCCTTTTGATTTTTTGAGGTCTTACAAAATCTCTTACAATATGCAGATATTTCTTCAACACTCATCCTCAGAAAACTGTAAACTCAAAGGCAGAAATGCAAGCACTTGTATAAACCTTCTGACTGGACACACCAACCAATTCTCTGATGCATGACTCCCTGAGAAAAGAAACTATAAACGTCTCCTTCTGAGGTTCTTAGACTCTCTGACAACTTTCTATGTTTATCCTTTATTGGATTAAAATTACCACAGCCCCGATTACCAAACCACAAGCAGAATTTTCAGAAATCCTTTGGAGCAGCTGCCCAATCCTCCAGGGTTTTTTTGCAGTTGCAGACTTCAAAGAGTTTAGTTAAATGGGGTATTGTATGAAAATATCGTGTTACCAGTTGACTTGCAAAAGTTCTTTGGTAAGATTTTAGTAACCATATTTTGGTGAATAAATGGAGCGAGGAGAGTGAATCATGTCCTGAGATGCCTTTGTCTGGGAAAACCTATGTTTGGTTAGAAACCTCTCTCCTTAGGGCCATAGGGGTGGGTCCAGGGAACCATGAGACTGTCAGCGGTACCCACATCTGTCTAAATGTAGTAGACTCTATTATACAGAACGAGGTCAATCAGAAAGAGAAAGACAAATACTGTATATTAATGCATATATATGAAATCTAGAAAGATAGTGCGATGGTCCTATGTGCAGGGAAGCAAAAGAGACACAGACATAAAGAACAGACTTTTGGACATAGTGGGAGAAGGAGAAGGTGGGATGATTTGAGAGAATAGCATTGAAATATATACATTGTCATAATATATACATCGCCATATGTAAAATAGATAGCCAGTGGGAGTTTGACATATGATGCAGGGAACTCAAAGCCAGTGCTCTACGCCAACCTGGAGGGATGAGTTGGGGAGGGAGGTGGGAGGGGGGTTCAGGAGGGAGGGGACATGTGTATGCCTGTGGCTGATTCCTGTTAATGTATGGCAGAGGCCATCACAATGTTGTGAAGTAATCATCCTCCAACTAAAATAAATTATTAACAAAAATAAATGTTGTAGGCTCTCACAGAAACTGTGGGTCTGATAGTCCAACCTTGTTCTTGATTTGTATACTCTAGAGAGTTATAGTTGTCAGATATAGGTACAGGGATATTTCCATAACAATAGCTTTTTTATAGGTAATCATTCTTTCACTTTTTATTTTATGTTGGAGTACAGTTGATTAATACTGTTGTGTTAGCTTTAGGTGTACAGCAAAGTGATTCAGTGACACATATACATACATATACGTGGTTTTTAAATTTTTTTCATGAAATGCAATTTGTTGGATTTCTTTCCTGTTAGTTTTAGTGGTTTTATGTCCTTTCTAAGAAATATTTACCTACCCCAAGTCACAAAGATACTCTTCGATGCTTTCTTCTAGAATCTTCATAGTTCTAGCTTTTAGTTATAGGTCTGTGATACATCCTGAATTAAGTTTTATGAGGTATAAGTTCAGGATCAAAGTTGATTTTCCTATGCATTTGTTCAGCTGTTCTGAAACTATCCTTGTGGGCCCTGTGTAACCTGATCAGTGATTGGCCCGTCAGCATCCTGAGGTTTCCCTGCCATAACTCTAACTGCACGATAATATCTTGAAATGTCTGCCTTTGTGTTTTCCTTTCCCCAGCATCCTCGTGCTTGCGTGACTTTTCTGTTTGTCAGAGGCATTTGCTTTGCCTGGAGGAAAAGTAGGATAGTTAAAGTAGGAATTTAAAAAGCAAGAAACAGTCAATGTTCAGTATTTCTTTTTAACCTCTAGACAGGCTTTTGAATATCTGAAGAGAAGTCCTGAGGGAATCAGAGAACAGAATTTAGACCACAAAAATAGAAGTAGAAAGAGGATGAAAGAAAAATGGAGCATTGCTTCCCCACCAATACATATAAATAGAGGGTCCTTTGGGCTGAGGACCAGGAGTGTGTGGGGTAGAGGATGGACATGACCTTAGAAGAGATGGGGACTGGGAATGAGAGGTCTAACTGGGCAGGACAAATACAGACAAGCAGCGTCAGCATCAGAAAAATTGCTAACCAAGTGAACAGCACTGGGGATTCCTGGTGAAGCTGAACCAGTGCCTGTAAACCATTTGTTGCCTTTCTGGGGCATCCTGCAACACATCCAGCTGGGGAAGTGTTAGCTATTCATCATGTACTTGGTAGCTTCCATTGTAATAGTTCAATTGTTTGTTGCTTTCCATCTGAAATGTATAGGTAGTCACCGCGCCCCTCCATCTATTAAGAGTTTAGGATCCCCATAAATTCTTCTCCCAATTCTTCTTTGCGGTGTTTGGGCCCTAACACCCAGAAATGAGATGGTAGCCAGTTCCTGCATTAAGACTTGGGCGTAGGGGGAACAATAGTAAAAACATTTGTGTCACACACTTACTATATAGTATTGTAATAATTCCTGCACTTTTCCTATCTTCCACTAGATTGTATGCTTAGGGGGGCAAAGATCTTGTCAATCTTGGTCAATATCAGACCCCAATGCCCAGTGCAGTGCCTGATATGTTGTGGGTGCTCAGTTAGCACTATTGAGTTAAGTTAATGATTCAGTAAAGAATGAGTGATTTCTAAACACATTGACTTTAGTGGGTTCTTTAGAGAGAATATCAAGATGATAATGCTTTTCATCCTAAACATGTAAGGTCTAACACTTTAAAAAACTAAGAAACTAAACTATTAACAATTTTACTTTTAGACTTTCCTGTTTTGTTGTTAAGACTTCCCAACTCTTGGAAGTCTGTTTACAGTCTCCCATATTCATTCTTTGGAGTCTTGTATATATTCAGTGTTTCAAATGGTGAAGTCATCGAAAGTACGACACCCAGAGAGTTAGAGCAAGCGTACACGCCATCATGAGGAAACTCCATTTCTTCTATTTGCAGGAAATAGTTTGACAAACATAAAATTATTAAACTTTTTCTTTTGTACTTGTGGTAGAGAGAATAAGGGTCCTCCAAAAATGTTCATGTCTTAATCCTTGGAAACTCTTATCATATACGCTGCTGCTGCTGCTAAGTCATGTCAGTCGTGTCTGACTCTGTGCGACCCCATAGACAGCAGCCCACCAGGCTCCTCCATCCCTGGGATTCTCCAGGCAAGAACACTGGAGTGGGGTGCCATTTCCTTCTCCAATGCATGAAAGTGAAAAGCGAAAGTGAAGTCGCTCAGTTGTGTCCAACTCAGCAACCCCATGGACTGCAGCCTACTATATATAGCAAAAGGGATTTTGCAAATGTGATTAATTTCAGGATTTTGAAATGAAGAGATTACCCTGGGTTCTCCAAGAGGGCCCAGTATAATCACAAAGGATCCCTTAAGACAGGCAAGAAGGTCAAAGTCAGAGGAGATATGATGATGGAAACAAAGAGAGAGATTTGAAGTTACTCTGTTTCTGGTTTTGAAGGTGGAAGAAGCAGCCATGGACCAAGGAATGTAGGCAGCTGCTAGAAGCTGGAAAAAACTAAACAAATTCTCTCCTAAAAGCTTTCAGAAGGAGTATAGTCCTGCTGACTCTTTGATTTTAAGACTTCTGACCTCCAGAATTAGAAGATAATAAATTCACATAGTTTAAAGCTACTAAGTTTTCGTTCAATTATTATACAATAGAAAACTAATACAGTTCTATAAACTTTACCAGTTGCATTAGGCATATTCAGAATGCTGGCTGAGAGGGGCTTGAGAAAAGCTTAATGAGGTGATGCTCAACTGGGACAGAACAGGAATTCTATAAACAGATCAGGTGATGCTAAGGGATTTAAATTATTCAGTTATGTATAAATTGCCTCATGAATATTTATAAGCATATGGCTGAATATTATAAACATACCCAGATTTTATATATATATATATATATATATATATATATATATATATATATATATATGCACACACATCACACCCAAATGCACACATATATACTATCTTGGGAGAGGTGTAAACAAAAGAGTGTGATATAAGAGTACATAATCCATTTTTAATTACACATGCCTTACCCAGACTTTCCACATATAGTACTGTACTTGAAAAAATAATGTTGTAAAAGTTAGAGAAGTGGGAAATAGAGTTCTTGGGAAGTAAATGAATGAATAATTAGAACTGGTTAAATTAGATTAAATAATGATGTACCTGTGTTTCATGGTGGACCAGTGATTGATTTCATTGGGTTTTTCCTAAGACTGAAAAATACTGATCTTTGAGCAAAGCTGAAAAAATTCTGTTTGCTTTATATAATCCTAGGGTCAAGTTTAAATGCATAAATAGAAGCCATGAGTTGTGTTTCCAACTTCTAAGTCTGTTCTCTACCCCAGTTACGATGTTTTGAGAGATACCAATGAAACCCTCATCATCAAAATACACTCTCCACTTTCACTGTAATGCCTGAAATTCAGTTAGCAGCAATTTGTTCAATTAGGTTACTAAGATTTTTCAACTTAGTTTTCTGTTAAAATGCCAACATCCATATGGATAGGGAATCTCTCCAGGTCATTATCACAAGCTACCTTAGCAAGAATAATTCATGTAGATTCCTTTCTAGGGGAGTAGGAGGTGGGAAAGGTGGGGAATACTAAAAAGGAAGAAAAGAGGACACCAGAATCTGCCTAAGGCTGGCCATAGCCAAGTTTAAGAACTCTGCACTCAAACAGTTACCAAATTGAGCTGCACACAAAATTGCAAAATAATAATTGCTACCACATTGCTCTGTCATCTATTCCTGCAACAGCCTTGTTTATTAGCTGGTAATATGATTCCACATTTAAAGATGCACAAAGTGAGGTATAGAAGTGAGCTTGAAGTGAACAAGTCAGGACTAAGTCTAAGTGCCAAGTCTGTAGGACTCATGACGCTGCCCCCATTCCTCTCGTGAAGCTTCTCTTTGGTACCAGCCTCTTCCTGCGCTGCCCCTCTGACTTTCCATCTCAGATGCTCTCTGCTCTCCTGTCATCCTGTCACCCAAGCCCTGTCACACTAGAGCCCCCATTTCGATTGACTTCAGACTCCTATCCTATTTGTTCCCTTGGCAGCAGAGCTGGGGTTCATTTAACTCAAGGAGGGTTGCACAGAGGGCACAGAGACACGCCTGAGAGGTCTCCCATGGGCATAGCAGGAAGTTCAAAGGGGCAGAAAGTTAGCAACCCACTGATTCAGTAATAAGCAGCAGACCATGACCACACCTGTATTTATACAATGACCATTGAAGGCCACTCTTCGCAGGGTGCTACAGTAGCTGCCAGACAACTGAAGTCAGAGTTTGGGAAATCTGAGAGCATGCAGTGGAAACACAACCACACAAGCAAGCCTTCAGTGTAGGAAGAATAAAACACAAAAGGGAGTCTTGTGCTGGAGCCGCAAGCGGTGGTCCAGGATTGGAGTCCAGTAGAGGGAACAAAGCAAGAGTCTGATTGCTAAAATAGGACTCTAGGTGAGAGTGAGCCAAGCAGAAGTGTGCCTTGACTTTGACTGACTCATCTGGGCCTCAGCGTTTCTGCTGGCTTCCTAGAGCTCAGCCTGCAGCTGATGTCGTATAGGCCGGGCCAGTGTTTTTCAAGCTGTGAGTCATGACCCATCCATGGTCATGAAGTTGGTTTAGTGGGTAGTAAAGAGCACTCATGAAAATAAATAAAATAAGGAGAACACCATGTGAAGATGAAGGTAGACTGGGTTGATGTTTCTTTAAGCCAAGGGCTTCCCCTGTGGCTCAGCTGGTAAAGAATCCACCTACAATGTGGGAGACCTGGTTTCCATCTCTGGGTTGGGAAGATCCCCTGGAGAAGGGAAAGGCTACCCACTCCAGAATTCTGACCTGAAGAATTCCATTGACTGTATAGTCCACAGGGTTGCAAAGAGTGGGACATGACTGAGCGACTTCCACTTTCACTTTCCATAAGCCAAAGATAGCCAGCAAAATACCAAAAGCTGAGACAGATGCAGGGAACAGTGTCCCTGAAGCCCTCGCAAGGAAGCAACCCTACTGGGACCTCTTCATGGACTTCCGGTCCCCAGAACTGTGAGACAATACAATTCTGCTGTGGAAGTCACCCACTTTATGGTACTTTGCTACACAGCCCAAGCAAACTAAGACACGTTCTCCAAGATCTCACCCAAGTTGGCATTTGTGCTGGAGGAGAACGGAACTTTTTCTAATACCACTTCTTTCCTTCTAAATGAGGTCAGGAGCATACCTCCTGTTTCTTCTCCTTTTCCTCCTCACCACTGCCCCCATCCATCAGCCCCTATCCTGGAGGCATCTGGGGGATAGAGTGAGCTTGTAGGGTGGTCAGGGTAGGTAAGTTGGGGAGGGGGGAGGGATGGTTATTGCAAGTTTCTTTTTCCTACTTCATCTCCCACCAGCAGTTCAAACAGAACAAAATAAGACAAAAGGCCACTGATCAAACTTAGCTCTGCGTCAAAAGACCAGCTAGTTCTAAGACTAAGGCAGACCATCAGGACTGACATGGCTTGGCATCTCAGAGGAGCAAAGAGAACTTGAGTAGCGCCTTCTCACTCCTTCACCTGCTTTCCTACAAATGCAGACCCTCTGCGGGTTATCAGAGAAGGAAAAAGCAGGTCTGTGGAAGTCAAGGCAGGGCAATCCATGCTGGGCTGCCCCAAATTAGACTGCAACCCTCACCACCTAGGAAAGCAAGGCACCAGCCCCCTGTGTGAGCCTGGATCCATACTCATGTGCTGGGAGTGGGATGTGCAGTGTAGATCTGAATTGTTCTAGCTTCCAACGTTGCACCCAGGCCTTAAGTGGAATCACTGTGGGAACTTTTGACAAGAGCTGGCAAGCTGAACTTTTCTTTGAAATGTAGCCGGGGGCGTAGCACTTGCTCTCACAGGAGAGGCAGGGCTCTGCAGCTTGCGCGAGCCGCAGGGCTTGCCCACCGTCAGCAGGAGGGGAAATTGCCCTGGTAAATTACCAAATGAGGGGGAAATAGGAGTCAGAATCTCCACAATGGAATTTATTGTGAAGTTCCAAGATTTTGCAAGAAGAAACCGTTTTGACGCGTCGTGTCGTGCATACTGCAGGCTCTCTTAAGCAAGGAAAGCTTTAATTTTGAATCACGAGAAAAGCCGTGACACATGATTTGAAAATATCTGGCCATGCTTTGCCTTCCCTTAAGGCAAATAAAAGTCTTGAAATAAAAATGCTTCCACGGATTTTCAGATCTTTGCATGGGTTACTCCTTTCGTCACACATTCTCTTTGATATTACTCACCGGCAGCTTAAATGGAAGTTATTAGCATGAATGAACACTCTTTTCTTAATGGCTGGATGAAATCCGTTGTGAAGCCCAAACAGTCAGACAGAGAAAAGCAATTAATAGAATTTGCCTTCCTCTAGAAAAAACTTGGAGTGTTTGTGCAGTCATGTGCTGAGGGAAATGAATATGGTGGTTGATTGTCGGGGGAGGGGGCAGATAGAATAAATCCTGCCCACAGGTCAAGTCACAAATGCGCTTCAAGTGAAAAACCCAAGTCTGCGACCTCGAGGAATTGCATAAATGCATCACAAGACAAGATTTGGCTCAATGCCTAGAAGCCGATGAGGTCACAAAACTCAGAACTCAGAAAATATGCCACAGACCAGACTCATTCTATTGCTTTCCACCATAAAAAGAGGATCTCTTCCTCTTTTCTCCTGCCCCCCAACAGCCTGTTATTAGAAGTAAAAATGGGATTGCCAGGTGTTTAACTTATGTAATCTTACAAAGATGCAACATGTACTCTCTCATCCCACACTCGAATTTTAGTTGTGGCTCTTCTTGCTCTGTCTGGAGGCATCTCAGCAGTTAATGGGAATGATTCAAAAGATGCTACTCCAATTCTGGCTATTTTAAGATCCTTAGCTTTTCTTAGCTGTGGATTTCTTCTGTCTAAATCTGCCCGACTGAATTGGAAGCTGCCCAGAATCATCTTCTTTGGAAATTACATTTGTGCATCTAGGGTATATTTGTCGTTCCGCCCACACTCAAGCCACTTTTTGAGAAGTGCAGAGCAAGTCATGTGACAGTCATCAGTGTATTTGCACCCTTTTTTGTTTAAAAACATAATCTGCATTACAAATTGCACCAATTCCTGTATGTAGTAAGTCATCATTCAATAAAAAGCCCAAATGTATGCCTGTCACATTCAACATAATAAACTGCAAGTAAATACATCTTTTCTTAGTCCAAATCAGTCAGTAAATGATGTCTTTATTTTCTCTGTTATGCACGAAGTTTGCAATCAGCTTGATTCTTGATTCTCTGAGGCCAAGACCGCACAGCTTCAGAGCAGGGGAAGAGCGTGTTTTGTCAGAAGGGTTTGGACATCTGAGGACAGGAACGTAGCCAAAGCAATCCATGTCTCCAATTCACTTTGCTTTACTTCCTTCTCCTCACTCCAGTATTATCACCATCACCATCTTAACCTCCAGATAGAAAAGATTTATTACACAGTGTCTTCATCGGAAGTGATGCTATTAATATGGACGAGACATTGTTCCCTGCATGCTGTGGGTGAGTCTGTGATTTATAAAGAAGTATGGTATAGAAGAAGCACTTAGGCTTTTTAAAAATGTCTTAATTGAAATATAATTGCTCTACAATATTGTGTTAGCTTCTGCTGTGCAACAACGCACTTGTGCTTTAAAGTAAGACAAAACTGGGTTAGGACTGCTGTCTTGTAACATACATTAGATCTTTGTCATTGGAAATATTATTGAACCTCTGAGATCTTCTGTTTAGTGGTCTACAAGATGAGGATAACAGATGCTTAAATGTGATGAACTTAAAATACATGTGTGTTGTGCTAGGTACACAGTACCTGCTCAATTAAACTTTAACTAGTAGCACAGATGTGGTCTTACTGAAAAAGGCAAGCTAGCCAGGCTATATTTACCATGGACAACTTAATTTTTTGAAAAAATTTTAAGTCTTTATTGAATTTGTTACAATATTGCTTCTATTTTATGTTTTGATTTTTTAGCCATGAGGCATGTGGGATTTTAGATCCCCACCAGCAATTGAACCCACACTTATTCCATTGGTAGGCGAAGTCTTAACCACTGGACTGCCAGGGAAGTATTAATAACAGTGATTATCATTCTGGCTACCACAATCTCCTTTATCCTATAACAAGTAAAGTCGACTTATCATTTCCTTTTTATAAATGAAACTGAGACTCAAATATAAGTCAGATTTTTCTGCCTTAAATTTGGATTCCTTTTTTATGAAAATTATAACCACTCCATTGCCCTCTCTTTGTACTTCAAACAATTCAAGCTTATTTCTGCCTTTGGATCCTTATACTAGCTGATTTCTCTGCCTGGAAAACTCTACTTTCAGTGTTTTACATATCTCACCACTTCTCTTTACTTAGGTTTCAACTCAAATACCCCCTCCTCAGAGAAGTCTTCCCTGACTACCCTGTTTAACGCAGGCTCCTCATCCCAGCCATAGCCCCAAGTTTTTCTCCTAGAAGGGCAAGAGTCACATGACATAATGGTTAAAACTGAGGGCTCAAGAATTAGGTGGTCTCAATGAGGTACCATTACACACCAGTCAGAATGGCTGCTATCCAAAAGTCTACAAGCAATAAATGCTGGAGAGGGTGTGGAGAAAAGGGAACCCTCTTACACTGTTGGTGGGAATGCAAACTAGTACAGCCACTATGGAGAACAGTGTGGAGATTCCTTAAAAAACTGGGAATAGAACTGCCATATGACCCAGCAATCCCACTGCTAGCCATACACACCGAGGAAACCAGAATTGAAAGAGATGCGTGTACCCCAATGTTCATCGCAGCACTGTTTACAATAGCCAGGACATGGAAGCAACCTAGATGTCCATCGGCAGACGAATGGATAAGGAAGCTGTGGTACATATACATAATGGAATATTACTCAGCCATTAAAAAAAATACATTTGAATCGGTTCTATTGAGATGGATGAAACTGGAGCCCATTATACAGAGTGAAGTGAGCCAGAAAGAAAAGCACCAATACAGTATACTAATGCATGTATATGGAATTTGAAAGATGGTAATGGTAACCCTATATGTGAGACAGGATAAGAGACGCAGATGCATAGAACAGTCCTGTGGACTCTGAGGAAGAAGGTGAGGGTGGGACGTTCTGGGACAATAACATTGAAACATGTATATTGTCATATGTGAAGCGGAACACCATTCCATGTTCTATGCATGGGACGGATGCTCAGGGATGAAGCGTTGGGATGACCCAGAGGGATGGGAAGGGGAGGAAGGTGGGAGGAGGGTTCGGGAGGGGGAGCACATGTGAACCCATGGCTGATTCATCAATGTATGGCAAAAACTACTACAATATTGTAAAGTAATTAGCCCCCAACTAAAATAAAAAAAAAAAAAAAGAATTAGGTGGTCTGAATTTAAATGTTACTTGTACCACTTACTGGCAGGGTGACCTTGGAAAGTGACTTAATCTTGCTTTCTGCACTTCCATTTCCCCCTCTATAAAATGTGGATGATAATAATGTCAGTGGCAGCATAAAAGAGTGGGCAGGATTAAATGAATTAACGTATGGAGGGGATGTGAATCAGTGTCTGATGAAGACACTCAATAAATATCGATGAAGCTTTCAGGGTTGTGGGACACACCTTCTCCTGCAACGTTATCTTATCTGCGTGTATTTGTTTATCATTGTCCTCACCACAGTGAAGGCATGGAGCCTCCTGTCTTTTTGACCATTCTGTCCCCAGAATCTAGAATGGCACTTAGTGGGGGACTTGATAACTATGTGATGTTAATGAATGAAAGAACATTAGCTGTATGTATATTAGAGACCAGCAAGCAAAAGTGTGATGAGAAAGAGGTGAGGATAGAGTAGCTGCATATTTGGGTGAGATGTTTTCTGGGGACTTTCTGCTTCTGTTTCACTGTGTATCAAGCATTTATTCTCCCAGTGCCTTCCCAAAGCCCTCTGTTCCTCTCTGATCTTGTCTCTGGGCACTCAAGCGAGGACCTCATCTAACCAGCCTCTCCACAGGTGTGCTCAGGACCCACGGGGTGTAACTTCATAAACCATTACGACTCAGGAAAAAAAGTCAAGTTGAACTCTTTAGAAAGAATAGCAGATTTCATGGCTACTCAAGTAAGGTGAGCCATGATCCATAAAAGATCAGTATCCTTGTAAAAATAAAGCAGGATCCAGAAAGTGAGCAAAGGTGGGGAGGGGGGAGCCTTGAAAAAGGCCACTTCACACACACACACACACACACACACACACACACACACACACACACACACTCACACCATGAAATACTCCCCCAGGCGACACACCAACTGTGTTGGTCATTGTTTTAAGGCATTTTTAGTGTATAGAGCCAGAAAAATATATATATATGAGATAAAATGTCCAATGAGTTCACACTGATATTGTCTATTTAAATTCAAGATTACAGAGTTTTTTTTCCTTGAACTTTTCTATATTACATTCATATCTCCTTTCTCTCATATTAAGAATCCTCGTTCCAAAGGATACTGGGAACAACAAACTTAGAATATAGCATAATTATTTGTTTAAACTACAAAGCATACACGACAGTCTCAGAAAATCAAGCTAATTCCATCATCACCCATGTAAAACATTTTACAAAGTTTTCACACATTCTCTCCATTTTTAACAATCATCCAATATCTCTATTGTCAGAGTATATATCCATTACATACTATATTCTCTTCCTTTGAGTCTCTTTTGGTCTTAGTTCTGAAAGTAACAATATGCTTAATGTTCGCCAATTGTTCTTCTGTGGATGTCTCTCCAGTTATTTTGGTTGTCAAAAGATCATTCTTTAGTAGATCTTCAGGAGGAGTTCATACAAACAAGATTCCCTTCATTCATGCATGTTTACTAGTTTGTCTCAGTTATACTTGCAAGTCAGTTTTGCTGGAAATAAAATCCTCAGCTCACATTTTTCTTTCTTTATTATATATACATGCATGTCTGAGTGCTAAGTCATTTCAGTCGTATCTGACTCTTTGCAACCCTATGGACTATAGCATGCCAGGCTCCTCTGTCCGTGGGACTGTCCAGGCAAGAATTCTGGAGTGGATTTCCATGTCCTCCTCCAGGGGATCTTTCCGACTCAGGGATTGAATCGGCTTTCATGTCTCCTGAATTCACAGGTGGGTTCCTTACCACTAGCGCCACCTGGGAAGCCCTATATGTACATACATATATATATGTTATCTATTTACTCTTGTTATTAAACAGTCTGACAATAATCCAATTTTCCCCCGTATAAATTGCATGTTCTTTTAGCTAGATGTCCAATAGATTTTTTTTCCAGTAATTTTATTGCCAAAAGCCTTGGCATTGGTCATTTTAGGTTGATGTTCTCATGTGTACAGTGTGGTTTTTCCATATATTGTTTCAAAACATTGCTCTTTCAAAAAAAATTAAATTATAGGACTTGAGAGGATAAGTGAGATCACAGGAAAGTGCTTAACACCTTGCCTTACATATATGAGAACTCAATTAATGTTAGCTATAATGGAAATAGGGCTTCCCTGGTGACTCTGTGGTAAAGAACCTGCCTGCCAACGCTGGGAATCTAAGAGATGTGGGTTCAGTCCCTGGGTGGGGAAGATCCCCTGGAGGAGGGCATGGCAAGAATACTCCAGTATTCTTGCCTGGAGAATCCCATGGACTGAGGAGCCTGGTGGGCTACAGTTCATAGGATGGCAAAGAGTTGGACACAACTGAAGGAATTGAGCACACACACACACACACACACACACACACACGTAATGCAAATAACAAAATTCTCCTCGCCCTGAAAAAGATGAAGGAACATCTTTAGCTTCAGATTTCTAAGAATTTGAATACAATGCTTGATGGTAAGAGGAACAATGGAGCTGATGCAGCCGTGTTCACCAGAAGCTATTGTGAGCTAACATCCCCACACAGGCCCATGGTAGCCAGCAGGACTCTATAAAGATGTGCTGTGATTTTTGAGCTTCGGAGCCAGAAACCCCTTGAAAATTAACCATAGTCCTTGGAAACCTGAAACAATGTAGAGGCTTCACGTGTGCGATATATTGTCTCGTTACCCCGATAGGCCTGGTCTTCATTTTATACAGTTGGAAATTGGGATCAGTTGTGTCTATATGAAGTGCCGAACATTTTGTCTGCCCCATTAAATCTCTCTCACCAGACTGATCCAAGGTTTGAAGTCTCCCCCCATGAACTTGCCAAGGATAGCTCAGGTAGCAAACACACAGCTGGTCTTTGAATCTTTCTCATTCTGATGACAAAATCCTCTGCATTCTGGTCTACTTGGTTTCACATCGTTTAAGGCACCCATCAGAACTGTAGCATCTTGATGGGGTATGTTCTTCTGGCCTGTCTTGAAGAAAAGCCATACATTCATTCCAAGCATTTTGCCTGCAGGTCCCCAGTGCCAATCTTAATAGTCAGTTCTAATGATGCTTGACTTCACAACCACATGTGCTCTATTGACTCGAGCTATATTAAACCTGTTGGAATCAGCTCCACAGATGCCAGCAAGCTTTGGCCTGTGTTACCTCTTTTGCCCTTAGTCTTCTCCTGCTGCTTTGCTCCGACACAAAGAGCCCTCTTGAATGCTTTTCCCTGCCAGGCTAGCCAGGCTGCAAAGGTGCTACCCATATTCCACAGTCAGGCTGCATTGTCGGGCATTATGTTTCAGTATTTACTTAGAACAAGGGTGGGGACATTTTTCTGTACAAGGTCACTGACTGTGATAGAAAGTTTTTCAGAGGCTACATAAGCAAAAAGCAGGTAAATATCAAATATAAGGCTCAGCCACTTTGTGTATTTAAAATTGTCAACAAGAAAACAAATTATAAGAAAATAATAATAAATATTATTGTTTCATATACTGGCTCTTTTAAAAGGAGAGATTGGGAGACAATTGGAAGGAGGAGAGAAAATAGCATTGAAAGTTTTAAAAGTAAATGCTGATGGATGGAGTTCAGACCCAAGATTTAAAGAGAGCAATTGAATATACATACATATGTACACATATATAGGTTTTATTCATACACACACATATGTATATACATATATATTTAATACTGTGATGGTTGATTTTTTTCTATTTATGTGCTGCTTGTAAGAAAAACAATCAAAATATTAGGATCTAGAAAGGCTGAAATTAAAGGATAGAAAAAGGTACTCTGTACAAATATCAACTGTGTTGTTTTCTATGGTGTGTAACAAATCACCACAAACTACACTGCTTAAAGAATTTCGGGGGAATTCCCTGGTGGTCCAGTGGTTAGGGCTCCGTGCTTCCACTGAGAGGGGCAAGGGTTCAATCCCTGGTTGGGGAACTAAGATCCCACAGGCCTTGTGGTGCAGCCAAAAAATTTTAGAAAATAGGTGGCTCAGTAAGCAAAGAATCCACTTGCCAATGCAGGAGACATATTCTAACACACATACACAGAACCTAGAAAAATGGTTCTGAAGAATTTATTTACAGGGCAGCAATGGAGAAACAGACGTAGAGAATAGACTTATGGACATGGGGAGAGGGGAGGAGAGGGTGAGATGTATGGAAAGAGTAACATGGAAACTTACATTACCATATGTAAAATAGATAGCCAATGGGATTTGCTGTATGGCTCAGGAAACTCAAACAGGGGCTCTGTATCAACCTAGAGGGGTGGGATGGGGTGGGAGATGGGAGGGAGGTTCAAAAGGGAGGGGATATATGTATACCTATGGCTGATTCATGTTGAGATTTGACAGAAAACAACAAAATTCTGTAAAGCGATTTTCAACAAAAAAATAAATTAAAATAATAAAATAAATAAATAAATATTTTTTTTTAAAGTTTCAATCCCTGGGTTGGGAAGATCCTCTGGAGAAGGAAATGGCAACCATTCTAGTGTTCTTGCCTGGAGAATCCATGGACAGAGAAGCCTGGTGGGCTACAGTCCATGGGGCCGCAAAAGGTTGGGCACAACTTAGTGACTAAACAGCAACAACGAACAACAATGCATATATCCATCCGTATCACACATTTGTAACAGATACACATTCCTAGATAGACAGGGAAGTCCTCAGAGGGTTGCCTCCTCTTCTGGGTTCTCTCTGTTTCTCCCTCTCTAGCTCCTCGGGCTGCTCTTCCCTGAGGACCTGCTGCCTCCGTGTGGCCCAGTTCCTGAGCCGGTCGTGAAAAGGAAGACAGGACAGCCACCATCCCACTTTCCTCACTGAAGGATCTTAGAATTGCATCTCAGGACCCTGACACGGCTTCCAGTTGCCCAGCCTCATTTGCAGTGAGTCTCTGTGACTCCCAAGGAAACCTGGAAGCTTGGGGGAGGGTGGGGAGTCACAAGTTCTGGGGGTCCCTTCCCCACCCAGTTACTACCGGTGCCATTATTTCATCACAGCCAAAGCTTATTCCTCCAGGTGACATAGGTTTCCTCCTACAAGAATCACTTTAGGAAGGAATAGAGAACACAGAAGCAAGCCGTATATTGGAGTGAGCAAAACTGTCCTCTTCTCTCTGAGGCCTGGAGTAGTTCTGGCCCCGCCTCTGAGCTACAGAGCGGTTTGGAGCTCTTCTTGTGGGGACCCAGCAAGGCACCTGGAGGATGGCTCAGACTGTGTGCTGTGTTGGTAAACTTCTCTCTGAATTATGCTTCCTACCCACTATTTCTGAATTTCCAGTAAACTCTCATTGAGATGCAAGCTGATGTCTTCCCGGTGACAGGGATTAAGAGAAAGGACCTGTCCCAGGTGGGTGACAGGGTAAACCAGAAAAAGCAAGGCTTTTTCTTTTGCCGCCAAAATGGCTGGACAGCATCAACAGTAGCAATTGAGAGCTGAGCCCAGAAGGATGAGCAGCAGGAAATGACAAGAGGAGGATTCTGGGAAATAGATCCGACAGACCTGCACCAGCTCCCAGAAATCGCTGGCAAACACCTTGGGACGAATGATTTAGGTAACACAATACATGATGTCAATGCCATTGGGTTACCATAATAACATGCACCGCTGTTCACTGTGTACAGAAAGCTTTCCATAAATGATCCCACTTAATCACCCCCAACAGCCCTAGAGGGTTAGTATCTCTACTACTGTTTCACACCTTAGCTGAAGCTCAGAGACAACTGAGCCCAGCTGAAGCAAACAGATACTAAATGGCACTCGAGGCTTTGAACTGGGCTTTGAAAGTCTAAGCCTCGTATACTTCCCACCACTCACCCTGCTCCCTCTTCACCTAGCAGATAAGAAAATGACGTGAAACAGTGCCAGTACTGCATGCTGTAAAGAGAAAGTTGCAAAAGGCATAGGCTAGACCCAAGCATGTCCCTCATCCCGTGGCTTTTAAAGAGGTTGCCAGTGGTCACTTGTATGATGTCACTGTGTTTGGGTAACCGTGGATAGGGGAGAATACAGGCTCTTATTACTTGTCTTGTGCAGAGGATTAAATTGAAGTTGCAGAATCAATTTAGCTCCAAGTCCAAAGGTTCCCCAAGCTGGTCCAAAATCATTTCCTCTCTTTATTCCACATGTAGACACCTGGCCTCAGCCTAACCTGAGTGACTACTATCTTGAGCTATTTTGTTCCTTGGCTTATTTGTCTTCTGAATTATCATCACGACTCTTCCACAATCCCCCTCAAAGTAAATGTCAGTTCCTGAAAGAAATTAATACGCCACAGAGATGTCTTTCAACAACAGAGAACGTATTACGGTCACGTTTCAGTCCCAGGAAGCTGCTAATTCAGACACAAGATGTTTAAACAGCCGTTAAAGATGGACCTTGAAGCACTTTTCTTTGAGAAGAAAACATAACACTAAACATTAGGTTTTAAAATGTATTCACATAAGGCTCCATAGATACCATCATTTTCTCATGCCTAAACCCTTTCATTTCACATTCATTTCTGAACCATTCATGTCACCATCGATTTGCAACAATTTCAGAAGATTCTAACAGATATACCACTTTACAACATTTATATTTGCTGTAAAGATAAAAGTATTTAAATACTGTATTAAAATTGTGATGATGTTTTACAAGTGTCAAACAGCTTTAGAACGAGAAGAAAAGCATTCCAGTCACCTGGACTGCAGCCCTACTTCCTCTGCATTGAAGTAGACTATCATCTTGGTCATTTGTCTTTGAGTAGTGGGATATTTTTGAGGTTTCAGTTCATATAGTATTTGTGCAGCCATAATCTCTCAGATGCCTTGCCCTTTTGTACTGTGATCCTATCACATTTAAATGGAAAACAAATCAAGAGAAACTAAAATTATCCAAGTTCCCATTATTAGGACACCTATTAGTGCCTCGTCTGGATGTTCTATGGAGTGATGCTAATATCCTCTCTGTTTAGGAAGTCCATGTTTAGCACGGGCCATTTGGATGTTGACTAACATACAAAAATGGCCCTTATGCCATAGGAACAAACTTAAAATAGTTTATTAAACTGGAGCATAGGAATTTTCCATCTGAAACCGTATTCCCAGGGAGAAAGTCTCCCTGGTTACAGCTTTTATTGGTTGCTTTGTTTATATCTGCCCTGTCCCAGAAAGAATTTTAGACAGCTAGTCACTGCTGTCAGTCTAACATGGTGCCCTATGTATTATTAATAAAAATCCTTCCAGTGCCCACTGTGATGACTTGAGGATGAGGATAAAGCAAACATTTTGGAGTTTTTTAGTGCACCATTAAGATATCACTGAAACATCACTCTGACCCTAGATGTCACTTTTAATACTTTAACCCATGATATAGATTTTTATATATAGATGTTATTGTTTTCGCTTAAATGGCTAGGGATTTTTTTATGTTCACAAGTAAAACAAAACAAAATGATAAATCCTGATCTTACTCTCAAAACGGGAAAGTATTGACAGAGGCATTCTAGGTAATTCTGTCTCCTGGGCAGATTCACTCTAGGGGAGTAAGAAATAAGGAAGACTTATTTACCCAGTTAATGAAGACCAGGAAGTGGTGACGTAAGTTGTACACACTTCCGTGATAGCACTAACATCTTCCATTGATCAAATACATATTCCATAGCAGTCACTTTAATAGGCAAGGATTTTACAAATGTTTGCCCTATACCGTGATCCTACTATTATCAACAACCAACAGAAGGAAAAAATGGAGGTGAGGGAAGGCATGGATGTTGCTCAAAGTGATTCGACAATATTGGGCTTCACAGCGACATCAGAGGACTTCCTGTGGTCCAGTGGTTGAGACTGCCTTTCCGTGCATTGATCTCCCAACAGGGAGCTAAGATTCCACATGCCTCATGGCCCAAAAAACAAAAAATAAAACGGAAGCAATATTGTAACAAATTCAATAAAAACTTTAAAAAATGGATGGTCTACATAAAAAAAAAAAAATCTTAAAAAAGCTCCATCGATCTGGCTCCTGGCCTCACCTTTTAGCACGGTGATTCTGCCTCTCACAGGATGCTATGATAACACACATTTGGCATCATGAAGTCCTCGTCTGCTTTCGAGATGGCTGAAAGAAGTTTGGTAGATTTCATGTACACCCACATCATAGCTAAGATTGGCTTTCCTTTGGGATAAGCCTAGAGTAACAGGAACACTCTGAACAACCCTGGTTCTAATTTGGATTATCAAATATTTTGAGCCTCTTAAACAAAGACTAGATCACAGACACTCTCATGCAGGACCTAGTTGGCAAACATTTCCCTTGCCCCTGTCATTCATTAGTAGAATTTTCAGGATTATATTGGAAGAGACCAACACTTGGAGGATTTGGTAGAAAAGAGATTTCAGGATAAACAAGAACAGTGCTGTCTACCACAGTCCACCCTTTTTGCAAGATGAGTGGGCAGAGAGAAACAGAGAAGGAACCATGGGTAAACACCTTTATTGTGCTTTTTGAGGGAAATAATGGGCTTGGCATGGTAGCAGGCAAAGCAGACTTAGGGTTGGCTAGATTGAATCATTTCAATGCACTCTGGGACATAAGGATGGTCCCTAGTCATCTGATATCTGGCCCTGGAGTGATTAGGGCAGGATGAGAGGGGTCCAGAATCTAGTCCTCATCCTTAGGAAGTTTCCAGTATCCTTGACGAAACATAACTGATATTCATGAAACAGAGAACAACGAAATAATAACTAGTTGAGCATTTTACAGGCTTTAGAAAAAGGAGAAATTAATGCGGACGACCCTCTTCATGAGGCTGTAATAGGAAGCCTCACACCTAAAAGAGTTTAAATAAGCATAGGCCAAAGTATATCCATCATTTCCTATTTTATCTTTCAGTGCCTTAGTTTTCACATTTGAAAAAGTGGAGGTAACACTTACCCTTTCTCGTAGCTGGAAGGGATAATTACCAAGATCCTTGGGGGTGAGGGCGCCAGGATGCAGAGATATCTGAAGGAAGGACATCATCCTGTTAACCAAACAGAAAAGACAAGAAAGTAAGAGATGGGCATCAAAACCTTGGCAAATTGTGGGACTTCCCTGGTGGTCCAGTAGTTAAGACTCTGCACTCCCAATGTAGGGGGAGCAGGTTTGATCCCTGCTTGGAGAACTAGGACCCCACATGCTGTGCGGCATGGCCAAGAAAATTTTAAAATAAATTAACTTTTTAAAAAACTGAACCAATTGCATCCTTTGACACAACCTGGACTTGTCCAATGGCACAATATTGAATGCTTCCTGTATGGTGTTTCTCTAACTTTGTGTTGGCCAGAATTTAGCATGTCAATCTTTTTTCACACATTTCTTATTATTTGGCAAACTTTGCAATCTCCAGCAAGAGCAAGCAGTTATCTAGTGCCAGGGACTATTTCAAGAGCTTGAGGGATGTATCAATAAGCCCAATCCTCTTGAAACAGTTCTGTGTGGTAAGTACTATTAACACACTGTTTCACTAATAAGGAAACTTAAGTATGGAGAAATAGCTTGCCCAAAGTGTCACAGCTTATGAATGAAAGCAGTGGTAGTCTAACTGGAGCCCATGCACTTAACCTTAAAGCTGTAAAGAAATCTCTCAGCACACCATTGTGAGGCACTGCCAAGCAAAGGAAGAGCCAGTATAAAGTTCCTATTTTCATGAACAGAAGTGTTGTAAGAGATATCGTACAAGAGGTGTCCACAGATTGCAGTTTCACTGGTAGGGTAAGGGGCCACTTTTTCCATTGAGGTGCCCTATGAGTGATTCTGCATACAGCCTAATATGGAGGCCATGGTGGGAGAGGATTGGGCAACTAAGAAACAAAAGACAATAGCAAGAGGAGGGATGTAGAAGTAGGACAGCCGGAAGGGACGCAAAGTGGGGTAAGAGACTGGAAAGGATTGAAAATCAGGACGGTAGTTTAGGCATCCAGGTGTCATTCTCTTCTTGACATAAAATAAATGAATTATCTGAGTATCTCAGGCCCTTTCTCTATGTTGAAATGTTAATGCAATGAGCCACAAGGAGTGTGGTTTCAAAACTAGTGGCCAGCAGCACAAACTGGGAAATTGCTTATTTAAACCTCTATGACAGTGAGATTTAACAAGGATGATTTTGTGATCTTTGGCATGTTTACAAAGGCATAGTCTGGGTAATTTTCCTCTGGACACTGTTTATCCAATTTGCAGATACTAATATTGTAAACACAGGGGTGGACACTCTGGTAAATGCTGGGGAAACACGGAGAAGTTCAGCCCCTGCTCTCAAGGATCTCATGGCCCAGTGAACAGTCACATCCATATTTCATCAATGAAAATGCAACAAGCATGACAGGAAAGGGTACAAGGTGCCATAAAGGCACAAAGGGAAAAAAATTTGACTGTTCTAGAAAGTTCCATGGAAGAAGTGTCATGGCTGACTATCACAAGATTTGGAGTCTTCCAGATGGCAGGAAAGGATAAGGAAGGACATTCTTGGCAGAAAGGATAGATGGACAAAAGATGCAGGTGTGAGAGGGCATGATGAATTCATGCACTTATAAGCTGGTATTTGTTTTCCCAACTTAACAGCACACATTTATTGTCTCACAGTTAGGACACCATGGTCAGGAGTCTGAGCATGGAGTAACTGGCTTATCTCCTTCATAGTTTCTCCCTGGCCTGCCTTCAAGGTGTTGGCCAGTGGTGGGGTCTGATTTTAAGGCTTGACTGGGGGAGGATGCACTTCCAAGCCCATGTGGCAGGATTCAGTTCCTTGAGGCTGTTGGTTGAGCAGCCTCAGTTCCTTGCTGACTGTTTGGCCAAAGGCTGCCTTGAGGTCCCAAGATCACGTGAACTTCCCTGACACAGCCACTTACTGCATCAAAGCCAGCCATGGAGAGTCTGCCAGCAACTAGGAAGTGACCATCTTAGATCATTTAATTTGGAAAGTAACCCTCTATCTTGTTGGATTTCACTGGTTGGAGGCAAGTTACTAGACCAGCTCACACTCAAGGAGAAAAGATTACACAAAAGCAAATGTACTGGGAGGTGGGGATCTGGGAGGGTGAAGAGCATCAAGTCTCCTTGCCACAGAGGCAGTTCCAAGTCTAGAAGGAGACTGGTAACTTTCTATTCATACGCCCTGCATTGTGAAATACCATCCCAATTGAAAGACATGATGAAAAATTCTGGCTGGATCTGTAACAACTTCCTCATTTGCTTTTCCCCCCTATCTTCTCAGTCTCTGCTGAGAAGAACTGGTTCACCTCTCTTGTACCCCTGAAACCAAGCTCTTCTTGGGATGACAATGGCCCTAGCTTTCAGTCTCGTATCTCCTGAGTTTCTCCCTAATCCGATTAGTACTATATTATTAGGCTCCATTATCATATCATACTTTTTAGCATATAGATAGAATTTGAGATTTTCCTAAATGCTTGAAATAATTTTAACCCCTTTAAACCCTCATTAAATGCTTTTGCAGTGAATGTTACTCATTACCAGTATTGAGTAATTCACCTCTGGCTCTTTCCAAAGGGCATAGCTTTAAGGAGATAACAGATTTTGACAAGTTATTAAAGAAGGATTAAGTCCACAGAGTTAATTATCATTTCTGGCACAGAGTTTGAGGTAATGTTTTCTTTTTATTTTGTTGTGCAGGTTTTAACACATGAGCCCCCACCTGCCACCATCACCCAAGGACCTTACTGTGTGAAAGTCTCAGTGACAATACAAGACTTGTGAGTTGCCTGAAAGAGATCAGAGAGTATCTTAGAAACAAAGTAGAATTTGTCTCTCTCTGTCTCTCTGATCACGATAACCAGAAATGGAAAAGAACACCGAACCAAAAATAGTAGCACCATTTACTCTGACAGAATAGGAAACTCGCAGCTTCTGCTTGTGAGTTTTAGGACTTCAAGCAAGCAACACCTCTGTGACTCCTTCTACTCATCTGTCAAACAGCAAGGATGACAGAGATGCAAATGCATTTCCCTAAACAGAGTCCAGAATTAGTACAATGTTGAGCCCAGTGTGTACAGCTCTGAATTTTACCGAAAGAGAAGCCCAAAATAACTGAGTAGTCCACGCTCCCAATGGCAAGCAGGGGTTGCCACGGGTTTCAGTAAAATTCTATTTATAGCCAGCATTCCGGAGCCACAGTCACAAGTGCCTGTTAAATAGAAGAAATACAGGGTTATTGTATGCATCATTTAGAACACAGTTTAACAGAACCTTGTAACACAGAAATGAACAGTGTTTAAGAACAATCTTTAGATGTGCGTGGGAAGGTAGAGAAATCACACGCTTTGGGGTCCAAAATCATGGTTCCTAACCTCCACTTGACCTCTGGGGGAATCCCACACCCACCATGGCCTACATCATTAGTTCTCAGACTCTTTCACATGGGTACCCCTATCTGCAAAAGGGAGCAAGCAAGTCATTTATTCAGGAATTTGAGGGAGGGAGAACCTGGAGCAACTTCTTGTCATCATAATATTCCATTTAAAATATCCTCTGTCCCTGGGATTTCCCAGGCAAGAATACTGGAATGGGTAGCCATTCCCTTTTCTAGGGGATCTTCCTGACCCAGGAATTGAATCTGGGTCTCCTGCACTGCAGGCAGATTCTTTTCCAGCTGAGCCACCAAGGAAGCACAGAGAACCAACTGGTGATTGCCAGCAGGGGTCAATCGGGGGAACCATAGAGCGGGACAATGGGATTAGCAGCTGTAAACTATTCTGTATAGAGTGGATAAACATCAAGGTCCTACTGTATGGCACAGTACAACTAAATTTAGTACCTATAATAAACCATAATGAAAAAGAATATTTTTATAAGGAGATATATATGTATAACTGAGTTACTTTGATGTATACTGGAAATTAACACCATATTGTAAATCAAGTATACATCAATTAAATTTTTCTTAAATTTAGCTGTTTTATCTTGAAATATAGTTAATTTACAATATTGTGCTAGTTTCAGGTATACAGCAAGGTGATTCAGTTCTATGTATATATACACGGTTTTTAAATACTCTAATTCACTATAAAAACCTATCGGAACTTTGTGTTCTAATCCACTTTATATGCGTCCTTGGTTTTTAAATAACAATGTTTCAGATTAATTATTGTCATGTACACTCACATTCCAAAAGTTGTGCCATGTTTATCTTGTGGCCTTGAGTAGCCACTGTGTTTCGGGGAAGCAGGGAGGGGTACGTATTCCCTGGTTTTGAAAGTTTCTGTTAAAGCAGTTATACAAATGAAAGAATTGATATCACTATAAACTCATGATTCCCAGCCTCAGGTGGACGCCTGACATGACCCAACTCTACAGTGACTAATTCGTAATGTCCCCACTCTCAAAGCTTTGATTCCCTCTCCCTGAACCTTCTCCTAGCCAGTGATCCTTTCTCAGTGATCCCTTCTCCCCTAAAGAGAACGATGAGCCCATTGGATAAGACCTTTCTCATATCCCCTCTACCCAACCAACGCACTGAACTCCATCTGCCTCTGCCCTCTTCCTCGTCCTTTCTGTTATTACCCACAAAATGTCTACCCTCACCCCATCAAAGGTATGTGATCCCTACTTCCTCATGCCTTCTTAGGGACCATGGTCTGGATTTTCTCCCTAATCATCTGCATCCTTGACCTCCCCTTCTTGAATGGACTCTTTACGCTAGTGTCACATGGCGGTAGTGATGGCTCAGTCATGTCCAACCCTTGCGACCCCATGGACTGTAGTCCACCAGGCTCCTCTGTCCACGGGATTTCCCAGACAAGAATACTGGAGTGGGTTGCTATTTCCTTCTCCAGGGGATGTTCCCGACCCACAGATCAAACCCCGGTCTCTACACTGCAAGCGAATTCTTTACCTCTGAGCCACCAGGAAAGCCCATTAGTGTCAAATGTGTTTTAACTAAAAAAAAAAATCAAAACACATATATACACTATCATATATAAAACAGATAGGTGGTAGGAAGCTGCTGTATAGCACAGGGAGCTCAGCTCAGTGCTCTGTGATGACCTGGCTGGGTGGGATGTGGGGGTGGTAGGAGGAAGGTCCAAGACGGAGGGGATATATGTATATATATAGCTGATTCACTCCGTTGCACAGCAGAAACTAACACAACATTGTAAAGCAATTATCCTCCAAAAAATAATAACAATTTTTAAAAAACAGTCAAAACAAACAAACCTCCCTTGACTTCATCTCCCATGACAGCTGACTATCCTCTCCTATTTCTGTTTAGAATCAATGTTGTTCCGAACTGTCCCTCATAGTTTCCATTTCTTCACCTCTCCTTCATTTAAAAATTATTTTCACATTTTTAAAATTGAAATTATACATATACACAGCTTTTAAAATTCAACTATTACTACAGAATACATTGAAAATAGTCTTCTGCCCTACTCTCTATGCCCAAGCCTACTACTGACCAACGACAAATATTTTCAATTCTCTCCAGCTTTTTCTTTGGATAGTCACATTTCTAAATGATATTCTTGAAGTCTGTATAACTGGATGCACAATGTAATATTCTACACATCAAATTTTTTTGCTCAACGTTATGTCGGTGAGAAAGACCCATATAATCCAATCACTTTCATTACATGTCGTGTTGTGTTACATTCTGTTCAATAAATATAGCAATTCTTTTGAGAGTGGTCATCTGAGCTATCTATAAATGACATTACTATGAACGTTCTTATACATACCTCTGGGCACATAAGTAAGACTTTTTCTGCGTTTCTAGATGTGGGATAGGACCAATGCAACCTGGATTTTTACATTCTTTATGAAACAGAAGCTCTTAATATTAACTTGACAATAAAGTAGTCTATTTTATCAGTTTATCTTTTATGATTTGCCCTTTTTTGGTATTGCTCAAAAAAGTTGTTTCTTATGCTAAAATCGTGAAAATATTCTTCCACATTTTCCCCTAGAAGTTTTAATTTCACCTTTCCTATTTAAGTCCCTAAGGCACCTTTGATTTATGTTTGAGCATCATGTGCCCTTCTCTTCAAACCTGTAATCTGGATTCCATGTCTACCACATAATTGAACCAAAGGCTTCCATATTGCTTCCCATATGGATTATGCTAAACTCCAATTCTCCTCTAAGAGTCGGACACGACTGAGCGACTGAACTGAGCTGAATTCTCCTCTCAGACTTCATCTTGCTTCGTAATCATTCAGAAACATTTGACACAGTGGATGACTCCCCTTCTTCTTGAAAGACCCTCTTTTCTTGGCTTCCACAATGCCCCTTTCTCCTAGCTTTTCCTAAACACATCTGGCAGCTCTTTCAGAGTCACTTTTGCATGAGTCCATTTCCTGCCTGACTTCCGAATGTCGGGGTCCTCCTGGGATCACTTTTCAGCCCTCTTCTCTTTCAACTCTGTTTTCCTAGGTGATCTCATCTACTCTCAGGGTTTGTGTGGATGATGCCCTAAAACTGAATCTCTAAGCTACATCTTCCTTCTGAGCTCCAAACTTCTATCCCCTTTGGACAGCTTCCTGACCTCCCAAATTATCATGTCTAAAACTGAAGCCTCCTCCAATCCAGTTAATGTCGCCCATCCACCCTGTCCTGTGCCCAATATCTGGGAAGGGTCATGTTCAATACTTCATTCTCCCTTAACTCTAGCATACGAGACAACGATAGATCGAATCTCACTCAAACTACACGGGGAATCTGTTTAATTCTCTCCATCTTCATTACTAGGCATTCACTGTTTATCACCTGATGATTATAACAACATCCTAATCATTCTCCCTGCTGTAACTCTTGGGCTCTTTCCATTTTTTTCTCCAAATAGAAACCAGACTGATCTTATGAAAATATAAGTGGATTCATGACAATCCTCTCTGCAAAACCCTTCAACATTTATTACTGCACTTAGGATGAAACCCCAAACCCTAGAGGGCACTTTGCACTAAATGGCACCAGTTTCTGTCTATAAAATCCAGTATATCTTGGTGTCAGCCTGGAATACTCTCCTGATGCTTGTTTGTTTGTCTCTTCCCTTAAGCCTCAGGTTAAGTGTCTAACCCTCACTCCCATCCCATCACATGATCTCACACGAACTTGTACTTTCCTTTATATCATTAGGGCTTCCCTGGTGGCTCAGTCCTGACAATGCAGGAAACAACAGTTGGATCCCTGATCCAGGAAGATCCCACACGTAGAGGAGCAGCTAAGCCCGTGAGCAACCATTGAGCCCAGTGCTCTAGAGCCCGGGAGCTGCAAATACCGAGCCTCCGTGCCCTGAGCCCACGCACCCTAGTGTCAGTGCTCTGCAACAAGAGAAGCCGCTGCAATAAGAAGCCCTCGCACCGCAACTAGAGAGGAGCCCCCACTCACCCAACTAGAGAAAAGCCCGCACAGCAACAAAGACCCAGCACAACCAAAAACAAACAAATAAGTATATCATTAAATACGGATTGTGATTAGATGCTTATCTGATCATTAACTCATTATCAGCATCCCTACTAGACCCTGAGTTCCTGGGGGCAGCGGTCACGTCCTCATTGCTGTTTCTGTTATTATTATTGTTCCTCCCTCCAGTACACCTCGGCGCCTTGCCCGTGTTAAGAACTTGCTATGCCCATGTCAAATACTGAGGTCACACAAAGACGAGCGATGCCCCGTTTATCACTGAGAAGGCGACATAGTCTTGCGGGGTTCCTAGCAGGTGCGATTCAAAATCTCTGGGCTCTGACCCTGTTTCTAGGAGGAGGACGCTGGAAGCACCACGTTTCCTGACACTGGGCCTCATTGTCCTTATCTGGAAGCTTCCCTGCTCCTGTCTATACCCACCTCCACCCCATGATTCCATCATCATCCCTTTTAAGGCTATGATTTTTTTCTATGGAGGAAGGTAGCCTGGGGGAATACAAGTTTCCCCCACAGAGCCTTCCCAACTGTACTGCCCAGCTGTGTAGGCTATTATTACTTTAAAGCAGTAATTAGTGTATTTGTTCTTAAATTGCACCGATGGCCATGAGTAGCACAAAATCCATTCACCTGAGATTATCCTTGTAGATGATTTGGATACAATAAAGGCAAGCTGGTTGCTATTTCAGCATCACTGTGGTGTTATTGCCCCCTAGTGGAGATATTAATGACTTAGCCCTGCCCCTTTGAAGATGCTGCTGTCTAAACAGAGGTCCACAGATTTTCCGCTGGAGATCATGGTATTCACTCCTCTCTGAATGAAACTAGAGACAAAAGGCATAAGAGAATTTCCTTGATGAAAACTTCTATGTTGACTCCATCTGCATTTTTTTTTCTTTAAGGGCAATTTCTTCATCCGTTTTCTTTCCTTTCGCCCAGGAGACGTTTCTGTCCCCTCGGAGACACTGTCCAAGGAGGAAACCACCAGACTGATTAGCTATTTGGTCTCCAAGAACAATTGGTTGAGGACCCCCATTTTATAGATTAATATTCAAGCCAATGGAAGCTAGTTTTCCCAGGGGATCTAAATGCTCAGGCTGTAAATTTTTTCAAATGTATAAAAATAATAGAAATACTACCAACGCACACACATGAAGTTATGTATAATAATTGCATTATAGGGACATGCCCCCTGTACACATGGTTTCATGTTTCCAGATGCATTTTCAGTCTTCAAATTAGAAACTTACCCATAAGACACAATTCAGCTACTCGCAACTGTATATCCTTAGTTTTATGAAGTAGGAGAAAGGTGGGTATGGGGAATGACGTTTCTAATTGAGAGAAAATACTTTAGCAAGGTTTATATATATATGACTTCCCTGGTGGCTCAGATGGTAAAGCGTCTGTCTGCAATACTGGAGACCCAGTTTCGATCCCTGGGTCAGGAGGACCTCCTGGAGAAGGAAATGGCAACCCACTCCAGTACTCTTGCCTAGAAAATCCCATGGACAGAGGAGCCTGGTGGGCTACAGTCCATGGGGTCACAAAGAGTCAGACACAACTGAGTGACTTTATTTTACTTTATATAGATAGATTACTCTCTCCAACAGACAGAACATTTCCCAAAAGCTAGAGGTGACTACATTTATCATTAATGGAAAAATTCAATGAGAAATGGCTGACTGTTCAAAAAGAAGAACTAGCAGAGAAAATGCAGTTTTCCCTGTTATTTGCATTCTCATTTTTTCTCTGCAGCACTGGATTTAGCATCAGACAGCTCTGGGTCTGAATCTTGACTCCTTCCTAACTAGTTTTGTTCCTTGAGGCAAGTTACTTAAGATTTCTAAACCTCAGGATCTTCTTATCATCTACAAGGCAGGTATAATAATACCCACCTCATAGACTTGTTGTGAAGCTTGAATGTGATATTATATGTAAAATGCTGTGCAAAATGCCAGGCACATATTAGGCATTCAAGCAACAGTAGCTGATATCATTACTGTAATTATTCTTAAGGTTATTCAGAAGGTTATGAATGATCTTGAAGGGGGAAAAAAATAACACAAAGCCAATCAAAGCTAATTGTTTGCATTCAGGAGCAGTATTTAATCTCTTAAGAAAAGACTCTCTTTTAGAAGAGATTATGAATCTCTTTTAGGAGAGATTATGAATAGCAAATAATTAAAAGTAACGTTCATTTTCTGCACTCTTTTCTTCCCATCTCCCTGGGGCAGGCAGAACTCTAAATTGGCTCCTAATACCCCAGGACCCTAGTGTGTACCCCCTGAATAACCCCCTCTCCTTGAATATGGGTGGACCCTGTGAATATGACGGGGCATCACACTCACGGTTGCAGATATATTTAAGGCTCCACATGGGTGGACCTGGCCAAATCAGGTGAGCTCCATTTTCTTAAGTGACTGATTTTTTTTAATTTATTTTTTACTGAAGTATAGCTGAATTAAAATGTTGTGTTAATTACTGAGCACAGCAAAGTGACTCAGTTACAGTTGTACATATATATGTATATATATATATGTATACATTGTTTATCATATTCTTTTCCATTATGGTTTATTATAGGATATTGAATACAGTTCCCTGTGCTATACAGTAGGACCTTGTTGTTTATAAGTCATGCTGTCTATGGTACTTTTTAAGAGGATCCTGAATGGATTAAGACAGTCATTAATCCCATTCAGAGTATTTTTTTAAAATCTCAGACATCAAAAGTTTCATTTCCAAAATTTCAGTTTGAGTCCGTTAACTATCCTTCCTGTCTCTAATCTTTGCTGTTGCTTAGACACAAAGCCGTGTCGAACTCTTTGCAACCCCATGAACTGCAGCATGCCAAGTTTCCCTGTCCTTCACTATGTCCCAGAGTCTGCTCAAACTCATGTTCTCTCTAATCTTCACCTGCTTAAACTTTCCTCTAGCTCTCTGAACATACAGAATATAGCAATAATAAGTTTTAAAGCCCTTGTCTGCTAATTCCAACATCTGCCTAAGTTTTGGGTCTGTTTTAGTTAACTTATTTTTCTCCTAATTGTGGATTGTATCTTCTTGTTTCTTTGCATGCCTGGTCCATTTTTTTAATTAGATTTCTAACATCATCAGTTTTGTCTCGCTGGGTCCAGAAGAGTTCTGTCTTTCTATAAATATTCCTAGACTCTTGGGTGCAGTTCCATTACTTGGATGCAGTTTCAAATATTACTTTTATGACTTGTTAGGTGGGACGATAGTGATGCTTTGTTGCTACTATTGTTGTTTTGTTGCTAAGTTCTGACTCTTGTAAATCCATAGACTGTAGCCTGACAGGCTTCTCTGTGCATGGGATTCTCCAGGCAAGAATACTGGAGTGGGTAGCCATTCCCTTCTTCAGGAGATCTTCCCAACTCAGGGATGGAACCCTCATCTCCTGCATTGGCAGGTGGGTTCTTAACCCCAGAGAAGCCCATAGTGATGCTTAGTGAAGGGCTAGTTTTCCCCACTACTAAGGACAAGTACTTAGTACCCTCTGAGTACTCTAACCTATATCTCCTGAGGTTTTCTAGTCCAGCTAGTGAGAACAGGCATTGTGAGAGCTCTGGGTACCATTCCCTCTAATCCCTTTGGGTGATTCTTTGCCCAGTCTTGAGTAGTTTTCTCACCTGCCTGTGTTGATTAGTCCTGTGCTAAGTACTCAAGGGGATCCTGTGCAGTCCCCAGAGTTCTCCCTGTCTCCTCTTAGGTACTTTGCCCTGCAAACTCTAGCCACCTTTTCCCTTCCTGAACTCCCAGCATCTTCTTCCCAATTCAAGGACTCCATTGGCTGTTTGGGGTTCTCCTTCCCTGTACCGTCAGCTGGAATCTTTATCAAGGCAGTTAGATAAGGTACTCACTCTATTTGCTTTCCATCTCTCAGGGACCATTGTCCTTTATTGCCTGATGTCCACTGTCTTAAAAGTCACTGAGGGCTTCCGTGGTGGCTCAGTGGTTCAATCCCTGCCAATGCAGGAGGCACAGGTTCAATCTCTGGTCTGGGAAGATCCCACACGCTGCGGGGCAACTAAGCCGGTGAGGCACAATTCCTGAGCCGGCACTCTAAAAACCGACAGCCACAACTACTGAGCCCAGGCTCCACAACAAGAGAAGCCACGGCAATGAGAAGGCCGTGTGCTGCAACTAGAGAGTAACCCCCTCTCCCCACAACTAGGGAAGATCCTGCACAGCAACGAAGGCCCAGCACAGCCAAAAATTAAAAAAATCATTTTTAAAAAGTCATTGTTTCACATATTTTGGGTTTAATTGTTCTAGTGGGAGGGTCATCTGATTCTTATCATTTGATCTTGTCTGCAAATCTACCTGAATCATGTTACCTCAGGGGAAAGGGAAGAAGATTGGAGGCATCACTTTACCAAATTTCTTGAAGCCGTCGAGATACATAATAATCATACAATTTTTGTTTTTTAAAAATACATAGCAGATTCAAGAAAGAGGACAGGGGAAATGTCTCTTTTTTTTTTTCCTCCTGTGGCAACGTTGAAACATTCTTTGCCTTTTCCCTAATAGAATGGGAAATAAAAGAATTTTTAAATTGTTGCGAAACTGAATTCAACTGAAGTTAAATGTACAAGAAGATAAGCTGAATATTTCCCCTTAGCAGTTTGGAGAGATATCATATCTGCTCTGAACAACTGAAAGCACAATTTACTACATTGTGTGGTGCCCTTTGAAAGTAAGATTCTCCCTGCTAGGTGAACATCATTGCTAATATCACTGCAAATATCTATCACCGTCACCCTTTTGGCACTTAGCTGGCAAATAGCAGTCTAATTAATAGTCAGTTGGGATTCACTCTGGAGGAGGAATAAGAATAAACTCGGCAGGAAAGTTGTAGGTTTGCCCACTGTTCTTCAATTACTTCTTTTAATTCTTCAGACAATGCACTGAAAGAGATGGATGGAGCCATTAGTGATAAACCCTGTCAAGAGAGAATGTGCTTCCCCTTACAGTGCTTCTGGGATACACCACTGTCTGGGTACCATCTTGGGGTCCGCATCACTACTAACACCACCTGTTTGAAAAGTAAAAACACATTTGGAGAAAAATTGAGGATTGGTGTCATGAAATATACTATGATCCTCTGCTGAGGGCCAGAGAAACTGCTAAGGGAAGAAGAGTTTCATGCAGGATTCATGCAAGCAACATGGACTTAGGATAATTGGGTATAACCATATCCTGGCCCTGTAGGTTGATAAATAAGCCCCTTTCTGATCAGCAGGCACCTTATGCAGTGCATATAATAATACACGACCTCTCCAAGATCAAGAACAAGATGATACTACTTCTCCTGGGGTCCCATTCTAGTCCTACAAGCCATGATGCTGACACGAGCTGCCTCACTGACTTGGACCTTGTATTCTCCCAATTCCAGGGCAACCACACTGGACTCCACGCTCTCCCTTGCACGGTCTAAGAATGCTCTGAAGCAGGACATCCTTGCTCACTGTTCTCTCTGCTGAGAACCTGTCACCTCCCTCCAGCCACAAGGGTCCTTTCCTCTCCACCTCCCTTGACCCTCTAATCTAAAATTATGCACCCTCCAGTTTCTATCCTCTTTTGAGCTTTATTTTCCTGCACAGCACTTTTTACCACCTCCCAGAGAACGTCTCTCCCAGAGAGAACGTCTATTTTCTCGTTTATCCCATTGCTGATCTTGACTTTAAGCTCCCCGAAGGCAGGGACTTTGCTTTGGTCTCTCCTGTACCCACAGCATCTGGGACCATGCCTATTGCACAGCAGGAGCTCAATAAACATTTGTTGAGTGAATAAATAAGCAAGCACGTAGAACAAATGGAAAGCTACGTGTGTGTGTGTGTGTGTGCACATATATGATAAGAAAACTGGCTTGCCTAGGTGAAAGTAACAAATGATGCTTGGCCATAAATTAAAATTTAATACACCAGGCAACTGGAGATGTAGAGATATGAGGAGCCCACAGGTATGGGGTCAGCTGAGTGCCTGAGGAGTGATCCAGGAAGGTGATGAAGGATTCATGAGAAAAATGAGCAGATTGGGTCTGAGACACTTCCCCAAGAAAGAATTAGTGAGAAGAGCATCTGAAAGGAGAGGGGCTGCAATTCATCCCATAGGTGGCTGATGTACACTCCATGGAGAATGGAACAGCACAGGCTTTTTTTGACCCACACAGTTACTTAATCTTAGCATCAGAGAGTCTGGTGGCTGGTACCCAACCATGTACAAAAACTGACCATCAGCTGCACTCAGGACCATTCACAAAATTGAACTGGAGTTTTGCATTAGCTCTTGAACTGGCATTCTTTAAAAAAAAATTTTATTTTACTTGGCTGTGCTGGGTCTTAGTTACAGCACTCAGGATCTTCAATCTTTATATCTTTATTTTGGCACATGGGATCTAGTTCCCTGACCAGGGATGGAACCCAGGCCCCCTGCACTGGGAGCTCTGAGTCTTAGGCCCTGGGCCACCAGGGAAGACCTGAGCTGCCCTGCTGAACACAGATCTTTTCACTTGTAAGAATGATTAACATTTTTTTCATTCTAAGTCCACAGTCTCTGCCTGATCCTTGTACTCTTAATGACTGTCCCTGAAAGAATGTCACCCACTGACCCATGACTGAAATGTAGGGTTGAAGCAGACATTATCATAGACCAACTGTGGGCTCAGCAGAGCACCTGACAGTAAGTGCCCAATCCAAGTTTAGAGCATTAAATAAAAGAGCCCTTTCTGCAAGCAATGACACTGGTGCCACCTGGTGTGAGGACGAAGCCCATACAGGCAAAGAACTGAGTTCCTCTTTCTCAAAGGGCTTCCCAGGTGGTTGTAGTGGTAAAGAACCTGCCTGCCAATGCAGGAGACATAAGAGACCCAGGTTCGATCCCTGGGTCAGGAAGATCCCCTGGAGGACGGCATGGCGGGCTACAGTCCATAGGGTCACAAGGAGTTGGACACTTTAGCATGCACGTTCCTCTTTCTCAGTGGAGGCTGGTCCAGAGCATACTCAAAACACACACACTTCTTTATTTGGGAAAGTCGTCCTGACCTTTCCCCTGTATAAACAGTCTCCATCTCTCTCCCTCTCTCTTTCTCTTTCTGTCATTATCTCTGCCTCCTTCCCCCATCCCTAACTCCCAACAAAGCTCTTGTACCTGAACATTAGTTTTCACACAGAGAGAGAAATCTGTAGCAGGCTCCCTGTGATGGATCTCCCGGAGAGACGCCACAGACTTTCCGAGGGGAAAAGAGCTATAATTTCCTTCCAAGTAATTCTGACTACCAGGCCCTCACCACAGCTTATTCAGCGAGCAAGGAGCAGGCAGCTCGCTGGAGCTGCTCTAATTGTAGAGCCTGATCAAAGACAAGACGGAGAGAAGCAGGGTGTCCTGCAGCTTGTGTGACCCCCACCCGCTCAGAAGGGGGTTTCTCCAGAAGAAAGAAAATTGGCAGCATCCACTGTGAAAAGGGCAATGCTTGCTTTCAGTTGGTGGTAAATGACAAGTGATACTTGTACTCTTTTTTTTTCCCCGTAGAGCTTTGAGGCCTGATACATGAGGGCTAGAGGGCAGTTGAATTGTCCTTGTGGGTCCAGAAAGGAGAAGGAAGCAAGCTTATGGTTAAAAAACAAAACGAAAAATCTTGTTCAAAAGCTAGATTATCCAACAAGAATTTTCTTCACTTGCAGTGAAGTTAATCTGATAAAGTTGTGGGCTTTCAGCCAGAATTTAGAATTTTATCTCCTTTACAATAAAAAATAGGTCAACTCTAAATGTCAAAGTGTAGTCTAAATCATCTTAGCTGCCAAGAATTTTATAATTACTGTGGATAAGTGAAACATTTGCCATGCCTGTATATATTTAGTTAGTCATTAAATATATATGTGTACATACATTTAATCCTCCTGATAACTTTAGGAGGTAGACGTTGATATTATTGCTATCTACTATTTAAAGATGAGTAAACTGAGACTTAGGAAGGTGGTATAATTGGTTGGCCTTCTCTGAGCCCAGACTCTTCTCTCTGCTCTCCTGTGCACACGAATAATTGCAAATGCTTCTTAAAAATGCAGACTCTGAAGCATCCATATCGGAGATTCTGATCCAACATATCTCTTCGAGTTGCTGGGACTCTGCATTTATGACATGCCACAGAGGTTATTTTGAAACAGACATGGCAGTACCTCACTTTGAGAATTGGTGCTCCGGGAGTTATTAAGTATTCAGCATATTCCCAGTCCTTCTACTAGAAGAGCAAGGAGCTGGCCCCCAGAGGTTAAGCAACTTCCTGGAGGCCAGTCCACTACCAAGCCAGCTGGCCCAGCATTCTTTCCATCACATTCCAGTGGAGAAAAAATTCAAGTCTCTGAGAGAGCTTTGTTCTCCCCCTAGTCTTTCAGTTCTGCAAGCAGCCAAACTCCCCTGGAGCGTCCAACAATATGTTCAAGGCCAGCGCAGAAAAATCACACCACTCATTCGAAAAGTCTCTGTGCTCTGTGCCCACGTACTGCCAAAATTGGAAGCAGTGAAAATCATTTAAATATTACTTTTCTTTAATTGTGAGAATATCAGTGTGTGAAAATTACCATGTGTAACCTTAAGAGCTGTTACAGCTTTTTGAAAAGCAAGCTTGCCTTTCCAGCTGCCATTCAGCAAAGATTGGCTTTCCTCTTACACATCCCTGTTCAGCCCTCAGCATCGTCTTAGACCCACATACGACCTAAAGGTGGTTCAGAACTGGTTCTTCAGGGTAGATGTACAATAGAAGGCTTATAATTCTATGAGATTATTATGGCTACATTTCCGGTGAAGCTGTCATCCTCCAAGCTATTCCTCTGAGATGGGTGTTTTCTCTGTGTATTTACCCAGTTTGTGTTGAATGAACCAACATGGAGATCGGTGGCTTAGTGCCAAAGTTTGGCAAACAATTGTTCCCCTGTCTGTGGGCTTATTCATTTATTTCTGAGAGTTCTCTGCCAGAATCTGTCCTGTCAAGTCCCTTACAGGGAGGCATAAAATATGCTTGCACTCTGCATTTTAGGCAATTCCATTAATTCATCACTGGTGTCATGGCAAGCTTTTGCACATGGATGTCACAAATCTTGATTATGCAAATATGTTGTGTATTTATTAACAATATGCTGGTACCACTTGCCTTGACTCATAGTAGTTTCCTTCATTGCATGACCGTTCACAGACCGATTTGTGAGGTTTCTAAATGCGCTCGGTTCTGTTACTGAGGCAACCTGCCCCAGTGGATTCCTCAGATAGAAACTTCACATCTGAGTGACACAACGTGTGCATGAAGGGGAGGACTGTTTTCCAGAAATACAATGTTTGGGTTGAAGCGTCTGACAAAAGGACATAAAGAACCAGAACAATACCGGGTTTTAAAATTAGGTCTTTACATTCAAGATGACACTCGAAATACCACCTTGTTCCTTACAATCTGGTGCTCTCTTTTCTGTTTTCCAGAAGCTGCAAGGCTCCCTGCACTCCCGTCTCAGGATGCAAAACAGCTGAGCCTTATGGGGGAGTTTTGTTCCCTACTCTATAGCCATCCTGTTGAACAGGGCTCTCCATGTGGCAGGGGAGGGTTTTAGCAGTTGAATGAAGCCACTTAACAAAATGTTTCATGCGCCTGGGAGTTGTTAGTTAATGAGATAAATTCCCCTCATATAGAAGCTATTTCCTGGGAGTTCTGCGCCTTCCTGGAAGTGGTACAAACTCTTTCAGGCCATTAGGGTCTTACAGAATCATTTCATACTCTTATGGGAATTACTTTATCATTTTAAATCAGAGATCAGCAAATATTTCCCATAAAAGGCCAGATAAGTATCCTCCGCTCTGTAAGCCATATGGTCTCTGTCACAACTATTCAACTCCGTAGCAGAAAAGCAGCCAGAGACAGCATGTGAACAAATGGGAGTGTCTGTGTTCCAATAAAACTTTATTTATGGACACTGGAAATTGGACGCCATGTAATGTTCATGAATCACTAATTAATGTTCTTTTTCCCTCTATTTTTTCAGCCATTTAAAATCTATTCTTAGCTCACGTGTCAGATAAAGACAGGCAGTGGGCCATAGTTTCCCCCATCCTTGCTTTAAGCCAACTGACTGATAAAATAGAAATATCAACACAGTCATCAGCTTCTCTCATTTACCTAATCCTTAGCAAGCACTCGAAAAATGTCAGCTATTCCTGAAATAATCAGTCAGTTGGGACATGTTTGGGAATGAAAGTCAGCACATAATTTTTCTATGAATAGGAAGAATGCTGGTAAACTCAGCGGATTTTTGGTGGTTGGGATCAGAATTGATTTCTCTGATGTCCCACTGCCTAGAAAATCTTGGGGTCCGAACTAAACTTGGAGAATTTTCAATGTGAACTCTAACGCCCCGCCCTGATATATGAATGTTCCCAGGGCTGCTCTCTAGTTTTCCCGTTGTCCTTGGAAGTGTAACTTTCAGAACAGACAGAAGAGGAAAACTAACTTCACAGCTTGGGTGATGGCAAGTAAGGATTTTCTTTTCTTCTTCACTCTGACCCACTAACCCACAAAGATCCATTCTCTACCAGGGAAAAGGATGAGAAGAAGCTGGTGTAGCACTCAGGCTCCTAGCTGTGATTCGATGTAATAAAGTTCCTTCCTGGAGGGAGAATACCTTGATAAAATCAGGCTAGGGTTTCTTTTTCTCTGTGCTTGATTGTCTAACGAACTTCATCTTATTCTTCCCTGTCATTTTCCTGCTCAATTCTTCCTCCTTCTTGCCATTTTTCCTTTCTCCTTTCTGTCTTTTGAAGTAACGATATGAGGGGATTCCCCGGCCGTCCAGTGGTTAGGACTCTGCACTTCCACTGCAGGCAGCACAAGTTCGATCCCTGGTCAAGGAACTAGGATCCCACATGCTGGGCAGCACAGCTAGACAAACAAACAAAAAGGTAACCAAAAATAATCATGTAATGATCTGTTATTCTGTTATGTTCTATACCTTTCCAACTCCAAGTGTGATCCTCTGCCAACAGTGACAGAACCACTGGGAGCTTTTCATAAATCTGGGATTTAAGGCCCCATCCCAAAACCTACTGACTCATAATCTGCATTTTAACAGGGCCTGCACCATAAACTTTAAGAGGCACCAATCCTTATGATACTCCCATCACTCCAGAAAAAAAAAAAAAAAACCAAGACAAAACTCAGGATTACATAGATTCTGAATAAAAGTAAAGACTTGACCTTCCAGAGATTACTCATAACTGATGAGAAAAACTGGGCTTCTCCAGTGGCTCGGACAGTAAAGAATCTGCCTGCAGTGCAGGAAACCCGGGTTTGATCCCTGCCTTGGGAAGATTCCCTGGAGGAGGGCATGGCAACCCACCCCAGTATTCTTGCCTGGAGAGTCCCCACGGACAGAGGAGCCTGGTAGGCTATTAAGTCCATGGGGTCGCAGAGTCAGACATGAGCAACTAAGCACACACAGCACATCCAGCTTTAAAGTGAACAGGTGATAGCTCTGCTTTGGTGAGACTTGAAGGATTTTTTGCTCTAGTAGTTTTCAAAGTGGAAAAAGGTTATCCAACACCAGAGCAGGATAGTTAAGGACACAGAGCCTGGAGTGTATCCTTAGAAGAGTGCTCCAGCTCCGGTGAAGGGAGACGTGGAACTGATACCAGCACACATTCTGTGGCTCAGGCTAGGGGTGACAGAGCCTACTTCACTGCAGAGAGGGGTCAGAGGAGAGTGAACAGGACAGAGTCATTCCTCCGCATTCTGGAAAACAGGCAGTGGTGTGTCCCTCGGGGGCCATGGAGGTGGGGGTGGGGCTAGTGAGGAGAAAGCCTTGATTTATAGCATTTATCAGTTTCCATGGTGTACCTGGGCTTCCCTGGTGGCTCAGACAGTAAAGAATCTGCCTGCAAAGCAGGAGATCTGGGTTCGATCCCTGGGTTAGGCAAATCCCCTGGAGGAGGTCATGGCAATCCACTCCAGTATTCTTGCCTGGAGAATCCCCATGGGCAGAGGAGCCTGGTGCCCTACAGTCCATGGGGTTGCAGAGTCGGACACAACTGAGCGACTAAGCACAGCACATAGTGTACCTAGTCCTACCTTGGCTGATTTTAAACTATCAGCGTGGTATCACTGAAGGTGGAGTTGGGAAGAGACACAGTAGCACCCCATGATTCAAGAGATGTAAATAAACTCAGAAACACAGTAAGTTGTAATGAAATAATTAGGAACTGATGGGTTGGACTTTTATCTTTGTTTTCAATATAACTAATTGTGAGTTTATATAATGTAAGTTTTAGCAATGGCTGTGTACCATTGCTAAAGAAAAAGAAAAAACCATTGCTAAAGAAAAAACATCTGTAGAATTTCACTCTTAAGGTTCATCCTGCAAACTTTCCTTAAACTTTCTCCAGAACATTTTATAGGTGTCCTCTCTGTTGAGTTCTTCTAGTTGAGAATTTTCAAGTTTGCAGTTGGAACATTTCATGTGACTTACTGCACCCATGAGTTAATACTTTCAGAGATGTTCCTAAAACACCATATTAGCCTTATTTCAACTGTTCATTCACAAATTTTTAATGTTTGTTGCTCAATAATCATAAAGCCTTGGCTTGAGTTTCATCTCATCTTTCCTCTTCTTCAGTTTTAGTCAAAGGAAAATTGACAGGCATCACAGCAGCAAGGAGAGAGAAAGGAGTTCAAATGCTATAAAGCAAATAATCAGTTTCCCATAACAGAGCTGACCATTAATTTCCTTAGCAGAATCCAGAATTTTACTACATTTCCAAGAATCCATCCTAGTACTTTCCTGGTGTTGTGAACACACGGGACTGAATAAGGCCACCTGGTTCCTCTTCAGAGATCCCTCATTAACTACTCCTCCTCCCCGGCCCCAAAACACACACACACACTCCCCATCTAAGTCACTTAACCTCTCTGAGCAAAGGTTTGCAGCCTGTAAAATAAGGGACCGGTAAACAATGTCTAGATCTCTTTCAGCTTTTTAAAATTTATTTAATTTAGCTTTTCAAAATTTATTCCTGAAAATTAAAATTAATTGGAAATAGGATAAAAAGAAAAAAAAAATCCAGGAAAGAACAACTTGTTGCTCATTTGGGCAGTCCGCCTGGTCTGCCGTTTTTGGATGACACCACGTTAATTCTTTGAGAGAAACACGTACACTCATCTACCCTCTTTCTTTACAAGGCAACAGCTCATAAAAATGCCTCTTCCATAAAAAAAAAAAAAAAGATTTGCATGACCCATTTCGCGGCTGCTGAGCTGTTTGTGATCCTAAAAGTCTGGTTTTCTTTACTGCGTGGGTTTCGGTTTGCGTCACCGTCCTCTCCGAGGTCGCCCCGCGCGACACTGCCGTCTGGGGCCATTCGGGCCGCCTCCACCTGCCACCTGTCCTCCAGGGCTTCGGCGGACTGGACTCCTACGCCGCCTTCCTGCAGCCGCCTCCTCCCCTCCCCTCGGGGTCTGTAACCCCCAAACCAACAGCTCGAGCGCCCGGCTCCGGCAGCAGGGGTAGGGGCGTGTCCCACGGTGCCTTGGAAAAAATAAGACGTCCCCGAAGCATGCCAGCGCCTAGGATACTTTAAAAACGAACTTGGCAGGCAGCGGGAGCTCCCCCTCACTCCTCTCTGGAGAGAGGGCGTTCCAGGTGTGCCTTAAACGCCTCCGATCGTGCAGTTTCCGGTTACAAAGGTCCCATCGCCGCTCAGGTCCCAGGTCTGCGTGATGTGGTTTATTGTGGCAACAGCTCCCTGGCGTATAGCGCCTCCTGCCGAGCCCTGAGCAGCTCGGCTGCAGGAACAGCGCGCACCGCGCACTATGGGCTGCGGACCTTCCCAACCCGGTGAAGAAAGGAGACGCGTGCCCGCGCCCAAGAAGGGCTGGGAAGAGGGATTCAAGGTAAAAACACACACACACAAAACAGACAAACTGTACAGCCTCTTGCCTGGGAGGCCTGGCGAGTCCCACGCCTGGAGGTGGCTGGAGAGGGCCCTGCGGGCGATCACAGCCCGCCTGGTGGTTGAGCATTGGGCGGACTGGGAGGGAGCGGCTTGCTTCAGCGGGGATTTAACTGCCATCTCAACCTGGACTCCAGGCCTAGCTTTTGGGTTTCAAGAGCCCACGAAGGTGGTCACACCCCTGGGCCAGAGGGGGCACTAACAGGACAGCTGTGCATTCTGCATGGAGCTGGGCTGGTGGTGATGTTCCAGGGAAGATGAGACTTCCTGGGAGCCAGCCCTATATTATCGGCTTCCCTTATGGGAATAAGACCCGGAGGAGACCTCCGCAGCCGTCTGGCTGAGCTCTCTTGCTTCTCACAAGAGGATCCCGAGGCCCAGGGAGGTTGACCACTTGCCAGAGGCTGTACAGCTTGTTTTGGGGGAACAGCCAGAGACAGTATCCAATTGTCAGGAGTCTCATTCCAGTACTCCACCCACTCTCCCGTGGGTGAGAGAGACAAGAAGGGGCATTTTCCCCCTCTAGGGTAGGACATGGAGGGATGGGCTGGTGGAGGCAAAAATGAGGTCCATGATTCTTGACATCGTCTCTACCGTCGCGAGACTTCCACAAAGAGAACTAGGAACCCCCCCAAGGTCCCTTCCAGAGGGGTTACCCCAAGATCATGTTACCATACAATTTATCATCAAAAGCAGGATACTCTTAAGAGTGAAAGGCAACCCTATTAATAAATTTGCCCAGACAATCCAATATAAGCCCATACTGTCTGCTGCAATCAAGATACAATGTTGCCCTTCCTATATTCCCTGGTGTCTCAGTCCCTAAAGAGGCTGCCTGCATTGCAGGAGACCGGGGTTCAATCCCTGGGTCAGGAAGATCCCCTGGAGAAGGAAATGGCAACCCACTCCAGTATTCTTGCCTGGAGAATCCCATGAACAGAGGAGCCTGGTGGGCTACAGTCCATGGGGTCAGAAAGAGGGCCACACGACTGAGTGATTAACACACACGCACATTCCTAAAGGGCATTTTTGGAAATACAATTTAAAGAGCACTCTCTCAACAGGTAAGTCATTCTTCAGTATCAGTTACAACACCTACTGTGTGTAAATACATCAAAAACAAACCAGACTTACTAAAGGCTGGGACTCAGGCTTGGTCCCTGAGGGGACTCCTGTGCCCAGATGCACACCTATTTCAACACTGTTTTCTGCTTTCCATCCCAACTGCCACTGTCTGCTTTTAGGAAACTGTTGCCTCTTACTGGGTCTTTCTGACTCTCTCATCACCATGCTCACCAGTCTGTCTTCCACACCACCACCTATCTTCCTAAGGAAAAATTGCCTTTGTTGTGTAAAAGTTTACATTTGGTCTCATCAGTCTCTCTGATGTCATCCTCTCCTCACCAGTCCCTTGCATTCGTCTGCCAAACCAGGAAGCTGCAGTGCCCAGTTCTTCCAGGCTTCATCACACTCTGTGCCTTTCCCCCATGCCATTCCCCCTTCCTTGGAATATCCTCCCTGGGCCGCATTCCTGGTCCTCCTGATGAACTCCTACCTGTCCTTCCACACTGAACCCAAGCACCAGTGCCCAAACACTGTGACACTCCCTTATCACGTGGTAGATGTTGGTTTAAAGCTCCTTCACCCTCATAGATTTATGGGCTTCTTGGGAACAATTTGGTCATCTTTGTTAGTCATCACTGTTGGAGCATAATATTAAGAATATCTTTTTTTCTCTTTTTCCCGAAAACATATTAGTGTGACTTTAAAGTATTAATCCATTCTGGTTTTCCTTTTTTGGTACAAAAATCTTTTAAAATTTATTTTTTACTGGCATAATTACATAGAAGACTTCAGTAGAAGAAAATTTTCACTATTTGTGTTTGTTTTCTGGCCTTTGTCATTTGTCCCTGCTGCTGCTGCTGCTAAGTCACTTCAGTCGTGTCCGACTCTGTGCGACCCCATAGACGGCAGCCCACCAGGCTCCGCCGTCCCTGGGATTCTCCAGGCAAGAAGACTGGAGTGGGTTGCCATTCCTTCTCCAATGCATGAAAGTGAAAAGATCATTTGTCCCATCTCATGATTATTACTGAAAAAAAAAAATATATATATATATATATTTTTTTTTATAGAGGAGGAATGCTGAAAAGCAATCATCTCCAAGTGTCAGATACACCGGGTCCCTTTGGACCAAGCATTCCCAAGGCTGGGGAGGGGTTCTGGGTTTCTTCCTGACCTTTCCTGGGTAAGACAGTCATTGCCCCTTGCTTGGATTTTTGTACAACACTCCTAACTAGTCTCCCTGGGTGCTTCCTTCACATCCAGCTTCCACCTGCCCTGAGGCTCCAATCTTCCACATGCCCTCCAGAGAGATCATTCTAAAATAAAGTCTGATTATGTCCGTTCTCTGCTGGAAAAAAGTCGCTGACCCACTAGGTAGGCACACCTACCCGTGGTCAAGAGTGTGACTACTTAGGTTTGATTTCTGGATTCACCACTTGTCAGCTGTGTGACTTGGGTCCAGTTATTTGACCTCTCTGTGCCCTGGCTTACTTTTCTGTAAAATGAAAGTAATAATAGTTATTTTGTAGAGTTGCTGGGAGGAATAAATGAATTCAGTTCCCATTAAGTGCTGATACCAGAGTTTGGCACAGGATAAGCACTTAATATTAGTTATTGCAATCACTGTTATTACAATTGTTAGTTATTACAGTCACTATTAATGTTAGTTATTGCAGTCACTATTATTACAATTATTTATGTGAGATAAAACGTGAAGTTCTTAGCACACCTTACCAGCCACCCTCCAGCTGATGCTGGTCAAATGCCCCAGTTTCATCTCTCCCTACTGCCCTGTTCTAATCAAACCTCACCACGGGTTCCCCAACCCCATTCTGCTCCTACCTCTGAGCCTTTGCCCCCCATAGCCTCTTTCCTTCAGCTCTACCTTCTACATCTTCCTGGACCACAGGCAGACATGCCCTCAGGTTTCAAGATGACTCAAGACCACTCTTCTCCATAACCCTCCCCCTCCCCCCAGGCTGGCAGAATGAACCTCATACCTTCTCCCATAATATTTCAAAGCATTTATTGTGCTTATTTATTTCCATGCTAGCCTCCCATCCTGAGCTATTACTGAGGAAAAGAACTGTTTTTTGTCTCTTAGTCTCCAGTGCTCACTACAGTGTCTGGTGCAGAGCAGATATTAATGAATGCTTTAGGGTGACTGCATGTAAAGCTGATGCTGATATGAGCTCCTCAGATTCCTTAGCCTCTTCTCGTCTCCTAGGAGCATAACTGGACTAATGACAGTCAGCAAGGAGGAAATTCAATATTAAAATGATCTGAAAATAGACTCAGACTTGACTCTCTTTCCCTACTCCAAACATTTGACTTTGGAAATCCAATCTTGAAAAGTATAATTATTAACTAAATACTCTCTGGCTATCAGAACAGTACTTTTTTTACCTTCATAAATGCATAGGGCTTGAGAGTTCCCTAGTTATGCAGTGTCTTTTAAATGAGATCAACACGTTTGCTTGCCTGAAATATTTATGTTTCTTAGCAGCTTGACTTTAAAATATTCTGAATCAAACTTCTTGAGATCTGCCTGCCGACTTTCTGTTCACTGTACCTTAAAGTGGCAAGAAGACATGGTAATAAAACAATGCATAATAAAGAAAGCATGGGGAACTAGTCTTAGAAGAAATGCTCTTCCTCCATGTGATCAACTCAGTTTCTTGCGTAATATAAAAGGGGAGAGACTAGACTGGAATAGATGATTTCTGAGTATCCGACACAGTTTTCCCCTAAATTTGACAGGAAAATTCTTGTTTGTCATCAGTAAAGGGAGTTAACTTTTTTAAGTGCATTTTTTTTTAAATTTATATTTCTAATTGTTTTTGGTTCAGTTCAGTTCAGTTGCTCAGTCGTGTCTGACTTTGTGACCCCATGGACTGCAGCACGCCCTGGCTTCCCTGTCCATCACCACCTCCTGGAACTTGCTCAAACTTATGTCCATCATGTTGGTGATGCCACCCAATCATCTCATCCTCTGTCGTCCCCTTCTCCTCCTTCCTTCAATCTTTCCCAGCATCAGGGTCTTTTCCAATGAGTCAGTTCTTCGCATCAGGTGGCCAGAGTATTGGAGCTTCAGCTTCAGCATCAGTTCTTCCAGTGAACATTCAAGATAATGTTTTTGGAAGGTTGCTATTTATTATTATGTTTATTTGAAGTAAACTAGAGAAAATCAAAATTTGATGAGAAAAATTCTTCCTATATGTTTACAAACAAATACATTTATCAATTATCTGCCAATAATTTGATTTAGGAAGGTTTCAGCTCCAGGGAACTGTGACAGATGACTCTCTCCTTCCAAACTGTTTGTCAAATTTGTTCCCACAAAGTGTTAGAACACAACATATAATGCCATCAGACCAACCAACCAACGAACAAAACACCTTTCTGTAGTTAAAAAGTAATACCTTTCTTGGGATGCTGATAATGCCCATGCATAGCTGTTACTTTGGAATTCACAGCTTTTCACTTCTGTCTAAAATTGGTAGATTTTTATCCAAAGACAATGAAGCATAAAATAAAATCAATGCAAAATATGGAAACATTGATTCTGTACTTCTGCTACAACTTCATCTCAAGGGAAAAATAAAACCTTCTACCCACCTCCCCACCCCCATACCATTACAGTTAGACTTCTTATTGGTGTGAAAATATAAACTCTGCATGCATAGACAGTCCATGAAAACTGTCTACACCATATCCCCACGAGGCATAGATCTAATTAATTTGTAAATATCTCTCGTCTTTGAACTACATCTTTTCTGAAGTCTAGATTATGAAATTGGGTGTTAAAACTTCCAGAATGTGTTGCACATAGATAAGATATTTGAAAGACATCGTTAGTTTGCAAAAGAGAAAAACCTTAAATTTCTGCTCTAGAAACTGAATGTTGTTGGTATATATTCTTTTATGCTGGAAGATTGTGTTTCATTGGCTATAATTTGAGTTTTGGTCACTGACAGAGCTTGAAGGCAGATTGTATTTAAATAAGCGTAAATGGGAAAGATCTTACTCAGACCTGGATGAGCTGCTTTGATGAAACAGTTGGGAGGTTGTGTGGCATTTAAATCGATTCTGACTTGTAGTTGACAGGTATCTTTGTGAAAGGCCACGTGTTAGACTGAAAACATTCAAACTCGCTCTCAGTTCCAATGTGGGCATTTTGTTTGTTTTGTTGTTGTTGCTATTAAATCAGTTCCCTGTTTCAGGATCTCCCCTGGGAAATCTTAAATGGCAAAATTAGTCCCCACGTGTAATTCAGTGCTTTGCTAGGTTCAAAAAACGGTGGATCTGTGAAACAAAAGGAACCTGTAAAAATATCTGTCTTAAAAAAAAAAAAACAACTCTGTCTTACTATCACTTCAGATACTGGGTTTTAATAGTTCATTTGGCAAGAGGAGCAAGAATGCCAGATATAATCTTTATTTTCCATGTGAACTGTGAGCCCCTTAAAGATAAACATCAGACAGGGTCTCCTTTTCCTGTTGCATGAAATATAAATATGAGATATGTATACCTATAACTATGTATATATATTTCTTATAACAAAGGAAAAGGAGGCCCTGTCTGATATAACTTGACTGTTATTATATAATTACACAGCGTGGAATATGTTATATGTAAAGACTCTTTTCCTGGGTCAGCTTACTATTCAGGGACTGTATGCACAGTAACTGAGTCTGAGAAGAAAGAATGAAGAGACAAAGAGAAAAGCCTGTAGCTGTTCTCACCATTTATCCTTGAGCTGAGTCATATTTCAGGACCGTTGTGTTTTTGTTTGCTTACTTCTCTGTTTGTTCAGTTGGTTGGTTTATAATATTTTCTCGTGTAGTTCTGAACCACAGAACTAATTAGCTCTCAACATAATGAACTGATATTGGTTTAGCTGGAGTGATCGTGTTCTGTAAACAGGATGATAAGCAATGCGAGTCTCCCTACTAACAGAACATACAAGAATGGCTAATAGAAGTCCAAGAACCTGAGGATGACGGCGGCCCTCAACCTATCAACGGTGGCTCCTCCTTAACCTCTGAGGGAGCTTTGGAATGCTTCCAGAAAGTGGTCACATGGGCTCAACTATTTTAAATTGGTATGATTTTTTTTTTTTATTGTGAAAGTACCAAGAGCCAACTCAGTGGAAAAGTGATGCTGGGAAAGATTGGGGGCATGAGGAGGAGGGGGAAACAGAGGATGAGATGGCATCATTGACTTGATGGACATGAATTTGAGCAAACTCCAGAAGATAGTGAAGGACAGGGTAGCCTGGTGTGCTGCAGTCCATGGGTTTGCAAAGAATCCAACACGACTGAGGGACTGAACAACAACCAAGACTTTTATGCTGATGTCCTGGCTCCTTATTGTTTTCCTAGAGGGAAGGTTTTCTGCTTGGTTTCTAGAGTCATAATTTAGAGCCAGAAGGGGCCTCCCTCCTTTAAACTGAAGCTCTGAGAGGGTCTGTTATCCCTCCTTTCTAATACTTGGGGGCCCACCCCTTCCCCCACTTCCACAGCCAGGGTCCCAGTTCCTGTTTAATCCAGTCTCACCTGGACGATTGCGGTCCTCATACCTGGTCACCCCGTTCTGTCCCTTCCTTCCCTCTACTGCCATTTTCTCTAACCCAAGAGCGATTTTTCTAAAAATCACACCTGATCATTTTTTTTTTTTACTTCCATGCATAAAAAGCCCACAAAGGATTCCTGTTGCCTTCAAAACAAAGTGGCACGTGTTTACTTGTCACAAAAGACTTTCCCACCTCAGCAGCTACCACTTTCTACCTCAGTCTATTTCTGCTTAACTGGAATAATTCAAGTTTCTGAGCATGCCATGTTGTTTCACATCCCATTGTCCTGTGTACTTTTCCTGTGTCTAGAATGACCTTTTCCCTTTCCGTACTGGGACTTTGGGTTTCTCTGGTGGCTCAGTGGTAAAGAATCTGCCTGCGATGCAGGAGACCTGGGTTTGATCCCTGGGTAAGGAAATGGAGAAGAAAATGGCAACTCACTCCAGTATTCTTGCCTGGGAAATCCCTGGTGGGCTACAGTCCATGGGGTCGCAAAGGAGTCAGACATGACTTAGCGACTAAACAACAACTGGAAGCTCATTCATAAACACCTAACTCAAGCATCTTCTCATTGACATTTTCCTTGATTTTTCCAGCTTCTAGAGCTGCATTTCTTGGCTGCTGGCCCTTCTGCATCTCCATTGCTGGCACTGCAGCATCTTCAACTGTGTCCTGCTTCTGACATCACATCACCATCTCTCTCTCTGTAGTCATATCTTCTTCTGCCTCCCTCTTCTAAGGACACCTGTGATTACATTCAGAGCTCCCTGGATAATCAGGATACGCCTGCTATCATAAAGTCCTTAATTTAATCACACCCAAGAAGTCCCTTTTGCCTTAAAATGTCACATCGACAGGTTGCTGGGTGCTATTCAGCTTCCCACAGATAACCAATTGACTAAGTATTCATAAAGCAAACCCTGCAACATCTTCATTTTCCAAGAAACCATTTTCTGGGACTTCTCTTGGTGGTCCAGTGGCTAAAACTCCATGCTCTGAATGCAGAGGGCCCGGGTTCAATCCCTGGTCAGGGCATTAGATCCCACATGCTGCAGCTAAGACTTCAATTGCTGCAACTAAAGATCCTGCATGCTGCAACGAAGATTTAAGAGCCCACGTGCTGCACCTAAAACCTGGTGCAGGCAAATAAATAAATAAAAATAAATTTAAAAAACAAAAAATTGTCTATCAACTGTACTTCCATAAAATTTTTAAAAAGCAACCATTTTCTAGGAAGTCTTGACTCTCACAAAGCCATTCCCTTTTCACAGGCTGATGTCGGCATGGCTTATTCTGGGGAGAATTACAGACCACAGATTGAAACTTCACTGCCCAAGGACGCTGTGGGCAGCCCTGCAGACCTGGACAAGCAGGCCCAGTTGGGAAGCTTACCTGGAACTATTCCAGAAAGTTTCCCATCTACTAGTGAAAGAAACAGAAGACTAAATTCAGGTAACGATCCCCATACGTGTTGATCTCTGTAAAATACTGTTGCTCTGAATACATTTTATAATGTGTGTTTGGGGACTCACATCACTGCTTTTTGTGTTCCAGGCAGTGCTTCAAGTGATAAGGTCCCATCACTAAGACATTAGGAGTTAGCCTTAGGCCTTCATTATGTGAGTGAGTAATACTAACCATTACTTACTCACATCATGAGTTAATAAGATACTAAAAAATCTTGTTGATAACATAATTAAAACTATCTTTTTTATTTAAAACTAAAAGCCCTTAGGACTTGCCTGGTGGTCCAGTGACTACAGCTCCGAACTCCCAATGCAGGGGGCCTGGGTTCGGTCCCTCATCAGGGAACTAGATCCCATGTGCTGCAACTAAACTGCATGCTGCATCTAAGGTGGAAGCTCCCACGTGCTGCATCTAAGACCCAGTGCAGTCTAATTAATTAGTTAATTAAAAATACTAAGAGCTCTTATTGGTGGTTGGATAAGGCCTTGGGAATAGGAGTTGCCTAGGCTTTAGTTAAATTCCTCAAAACTCCCACCATACTAACATCTTTCCAAGGCAAAGTTCTACATTTAAAAAATTAGTAAAACCTACATCAAACTATTTCTCCTGTCTCTCCCCATTCAAAGCTATCAGCAGATATATAGTAAAAGTATCTTCCAAAAACATCAAGGACATAATTTTGACCTAGTGTGTTCTTTAGAAACTGTTAGTGGGCTTTTTTTTTTTTTAATGGTGTGTTTTCACTTTACTTGAGCTACCTTCTGGTGTTAAGAGCTGTTATTTATATTTCTTCAGCCTTTAAAACAAATTGAACTTAACAGACTCCAAGGAAGAGTACTCTCTTTTATTCGAAGGGGAAAGCTTTCATTTCATTCCTCATTCCCGTAGTTTCTTCCCTAGGAACCACTTAGAGTTGGAAAATAGATTGGACAATAAGTGACATTCTTTTACTTGGACTTTTGTGGCAACTTGGGTTATGACAAACCTCCCTTTTTTAATGCCCATTTTATTTATCTTTTAAACTGAAGCATAGTTGATTTACAATATAGTATTAGTCTTAGGAGCACAGCATAGGGATCAGTATTTTTACAGATTATATATGCCGTTAAAACTTATTACAAGATAATGGCTATAATTCCCTGGGCTATAAAATACATCTTTGTTGCTTATCTACTTTATACATAGTAGACCGTATCTCTTCATCACCTACCTCTGTCTTGCCCCTACTCTTTTCCTTCTCGCCTTTGGTAACCGCTAGTGTGTCTTCTATCTCTGTGAGTCTGTTTCTGTTTGGCATATGCATTTGTTTGTGTCATTTTTTTTAGATTCCACATATAAGTGATATCGTATAGTCTCTGTCTTTCTGTGTCTGATATTTCATTAAGCGTAATATTCGCTAAGTCCATCACAGATTTCACATTGCTTGTGCTTCTGACAGAGTGTAGCATGACCTCTAAGGATGAGGGAGGGGTAGGGGAAGCAGGGCAGAGATGGGCTCCCCCCCGCAACCCCCTGTGATGGGCCAGCACATGTGTTTTTTCTCTCTGATAATTCTGGTGATGAGAATCCCTCCTAGACTGCAATACCAATGCTCGCTATCCATGTGTTAACAGACTACAGATCGTCAGGAGGACAGGGACCTGGGTGCCTCCGGACAGACAGTCCTGCCATCTGAATACAGTGTTGAGAGCAGTGTGGGGAGGGGGGGCCCGGGGAAGCAGGAGAGGGACCAGCGGGGGAGGGGCTGAGCCACAAGAGTGGGTGTTTTCAAAATGCAGTACCAGTTTGTTTTCAGGGAAGAGCTTCCCACAGGATGAGTAAGAACCAGTGCCCTGAGCTCCCTGTTTGTTCTCCTCCCAGTTTCCTCTGGGGCTTCCCAGGTGGCGCAGTGATAAAGAATCAGGAGACACAGAAGACGTGAGTTCGATCCCTAGGGTGGGAAGATTCCCCTGGAGAAGGAAGTGGCAACCCACTCCAGTATCCTTCCCTGGGAAATCCCATGGACAGAGGAGCCTGACGGGCTACAGTCCATGGGGTCACAAAGAGTCAGACATGACTGAAGCGCCTTAGTATGTACAGTTTCCTCTCTGTCTCCTCTCTGCATCCCTACTCTTCACAGCTACAGGGTATATTCATTACAAATTTCAAGAAGGTTAATATTCTGAAGTGAGAGACATCTGGTTTGTGTGTGTGTGTGTGTGTGTGTGTGTGTGTGTGTGTGTGTCTGGGGGTTTTTCCCATCTTCCCATTACAAATTCATGAAAACTGTCTTTTTTAAACAGTGATGTTAGAAATTTTCATGAAAAGACTTCATCCAATGGATGGAAAGAGCTTCTTAAAATACAAGAGAGCTCATTTCTTTCTTTCATTTTTTTTAAGTGTCAGAGGCAAGAGACTAATTATTTAATTTATTTTGGCTGTGCTGTGCAGCATGCAACATCCTGGCCAGGAATTGAACCCGTGCCCCCTGCACTGGGAGCACGGAGTCTTAACCACTGGACCATCAGGGAAGTCCTGAGAGCTCATTTCCTAGGACCCCGCATTGCACCTTTATTCTATGAGGTTGTGAAGATGGATGCCTCCTTGCTTACTTATATAATTGGGTGCTTTGTCATGGGACGGTCCCTTTCATTAGTGCTCCCTATAAACTGTTTCTGTGCCATTTTTAGAATCACTGATAAAAACTTAGCTACCACTTGACTCCAATTCTGATTTGGTTCAAAGACTCTTTTCAAAAAGGCATGCTTTTACTTATGTAGATTTAGCAGATGGCGTAATTGTAAACTCAGGGTTGCAGAACTAGAAGTCTCTTGGCAACATCACGCTGTTTATCCTTTGTATACAAAGCATAGAAACCAAACTGCAACTCATGAGAGTCACTGAAAGACTATCTCGTTTGTGCCTGTGGTTTAGCTTCATAATTATTGCACAGAACCTGTGTAATCGTACCCAAGTGTATATGTGTTGTTACAACAAAAATGTAGTATATAGCAGCACATGAAAGACTTTTTTGTTATGTTAATATTCCAAACTACTAAGTAAGCATTATATTATGTTGATGTGTATCCTCTGTAAGAACATTAAGGATTTGAACTTCAAAGGATTATAAAGATTTGTAATAGAAACATATGTAGGTACAAGTGTTGAGACTAAGAATTAATTATTTAGCGTGATTTATAAGGCATGTATTTAGCATTTGATTGATAAAATCATTGTGCTTAAATTTCACTTTCTCTTTTTCTTTTCCTTTGGAAGACTTAGTGATCAATGGATTAATCCATAAACCCCAACCCTTAGAGAATCGAGAGCGACAAAAGTCATCAGACATTCTGGAGGAGTTAATTGTTCAAGGAATAATACAGAGCCACAGCAAAGTGTTTAGAAATGGAGAATCATACGATGTCATGGCAAGTAATTTTGTAATTAACACTAACTTATAGGAAAAATGAACTTCCCAAGTGCTTGGTGCTGAAGAATCTGCCTGCAAGTGCAGGAGACTCAAGGGACTCAGGTTCTATCCCTGGGTCAGGAAGATCCCCTGGAAAATGATAACCCACTCTAGTATTCTTGCTGGGAAAATTCCAAGGACAGAGGAGTCTGGTGGGCTACAGTCCATGGGGTCAAAAAGAGTTGGACATGACTGAGTGACTCAGCATGCCCTAAATAGTTAAAGATAGCAACAGGGTATGACAGATCACGAGTTATTTTTTCCGGCAGTATCCACCTTAGTGTCACAATACAGATTATCCTACAGCATTTATCTAAGCCAGTTTTTTCCTCCCATTAACTCCCTCACCCCTCCACACACCATCCTTCTTTATGGATTCAGGAATTGCCTGATCATTAATGATTAAAGAATCCAATAAGACGTATCTTGAGTTTTACCAAACTTGAGACATAAGACCCATTGAATAAAATGCCTTCCTTCTTTCAGCAATTTTTATTAAACATTGCCTCTGTGTTAGGTTTTTGAATATAGAACTGAATGCTGGCTTATCCAATATGAAAATAGGCCTAAATACCAAAGCTAAAGCAGATATGCTTATAATTTATATACACACCTAGAAGTCAATCATGAGGAAATGAAATGATAAAAATTGTTATACCCTGTTTTTCTTTGTCAATTCATCTTAACTAATCAATCATTGTTTTTCTGTAGTGTGAGCAGTTCATTTTAGCCTAATTTTAGCTGGTTGTGGTCAAAGTCTTGAGCTCTTCACTTTTTAATAAGTTCTTTGTGAACCTATGGTGAGGATAGCAGGCTTGATGTTGTTTTGCTTAGTTCCCTTGTTTGTTTGGGTTTCTTTTTAAGCCACTGCTCCCAGCAGTACCTGTAATCCTAAAGCACAGACAGAGAAAAAAAGAAGATAAAAAGAAGAATTAACACAGAATAAAGGCCTAAGGGAAAATGAATAGGAAAGAAAAGAATGAAACTGAGATGATGGAAACTGAGGCCTGAAACTATATCAAAGCCGCCTCAATGGTGGCCAGTCTCCTGTGCTGTAGGGAAAACAATCAACAGGGAATAAAAAGATTCACTATTGAAATCAAGTTGGCCACCTAGACTAAGTCACTTAGTGTTTCAATAAAGGTAATTTCCTTCCCTGTGTGTGGGACTTGCTGAGAACTCATGAATAAAAGCCAACATGGCATTTTCTTTTGAAGAAGGAAAAAATAAGTGCTACAGAAAGTATTCAGCAAAAGGAAGGAGATTATTAAGCCTTATGAGTGATATTATCAAGCTGCCAATAATAAGAGGAAGTGAGGGAAGGTAAAAATGGACCATATGATGGAAACAATGATGCCAACATAATGACAATTTGCATTTGTATGAGGCCAGCTATCAGGATACAGGGCATTTTGGAGTACCTTATCTTACTTCAAAGTACTAAAAAATGATGTGTCTTTAATAAGAAAAAGGCTAGGAGAGATTTTTTTCTCGCTGTAGATGAATCTCTGGGGAATCAGAAAATAAAAGGTGGATCAAAGAAAAAAAGACAGGAGAGCCATCTGGAGGAGGGTAGATTGTGTGGACATTCAGTAACTAAGCAATACCTTCTGAAGAGAGGTGCTCGGGTCCCTTGATGCTCACATCAGTGGGAGTAGTATTAAAATATTTTTCAGTGATTCCAATGCCAGAGATGAATGAATTCAGACTCAGACCTCACTAGGGCACCAGCAAGGTTAATTAATATAAGCTACATCGTGAAAGAAACGGATCTATTAAAAATGAAAACTACAGGCTTGACTTTCAATAACATCATTAAGAGAGCCAAAGATGAAGGCTGCGTTTGTATTCCTATTATGCAGAAATGGAATGGTGGTAGAGCATAGTTGGAGTGTTCTCAGAAGGACTGAAATGTGACAGGACTGCAGAGGCAGGCAACAATAACACAGTTTTTTTTTCCTTTTTTTGGTTTGGAATTGGGCCAAGATGTCCAACAAAAGCCAGACTTGCAACAGGCCAGAACGGTAATGCATCTTATTACCTAGCACAGTCCTTAACCTGAACATTCGCATCACCCAGGAAGCTTTCAGAACTCCTGGGACCAGTGGCAGAGGCTGGGCCCCAGAATGTGGTGCTTTTGAAAGCTCCCGGGGTCCTCCTGAGCAGCCCAGGCTGAGAAGTCCTGCCCTGAAGTGTCAATAAAACTGTACACCAAGCCCTCAAATTCATGACCAAGCTGGGAAGGGTTAAAGCTTTTGAAACTAAAATTCCCCCATTCACCCTGAAAGAAAGTCCTAAAATACTCCAGAAAATAGAGCATCTGCTCACCAGAGGACTAAGATGGTACCTAGGAAGCGTATGGAAATGAAGAGATGTAATTGCTCAGGGTCACGGGTGAAGTCTCTTTCAATTCATATGTAGCTGAGAATGTGTATGTCAGACACCAGAGATCTTGAATATCTGGGGGAAAGTTATAAGGCCAGTGCAAAAAGATGAGAATGAATATTGAAGGACTGAAAGGGGAACCGTATTAAGAATGAAAATATCATGAGACAGTTAATACTTTTAACTAAGAAACAAAGAGCCAAAGGAAACAAAAAGGGAATAGTCCAAAAAAACAGCAATGTTAGTGTCACTAGGTACTACAATAGGTTGGATTCAGACATGGAAACACCACTTCTTCACTGGGGGCTTTAAAAAAAACTTTAAATGAAATGTTATGAGAAAAAAAAAAACAGAACAGTAAATGTGAGAATACTTTAAAACTAAGGCTTCTTAAGTAGACCAATAGTTACTTAAATATAAGGGAATTTTAGATGTAGCTCTGTCCCCGTCGTAGCCAGGTTGTTATCTTTAATTCCATCATCCTTTAGAGTGAAATAGAATAAAGTATGCTGAAAAGGGGACTCCCCCTATGACCTGGTCTCCTCCTAGAAGTCCACAGCTGTGTCTTTGTCCAGGGGCCCCCATTGTCTTTTTGTTTGCTTGGCTGCTCCGTATGGCATGTGGGATCTTAGTTCCCCAACCAGGGATGGAACCCCTGCCCCCTGTATTGGAAGTGCAGAGTCTTAACCACTGGACCACCAGGGAAGTACCCCCTGTCGTCTTTTTTGCTCAATTTTTTTCATCATCTGCTTTTTAGCCAGTACTATGTCCATTCCTGGATAACCTGGCTGAAAGCATATTCATACCAATAGGTGTTACACTCACTCAGAATTATAATGATATGTAAGAAATACAATGTTAAGAAGCTAAATTATCAGACCAAGTGAATCATCCAGTACCTTTTAAAACATTCTCATGAGACTCCAGTGACTGTATTATAAATGTAGATTGGTTTTATGTACACACGTAAATATATGTGTATGGCTTGGTATAGATCTCTTTAAAGAGATGGGATCGGCTCTCATTTGTCCGCATAGATATTATCCACTTTGTTGTTGTTTAGTCACTAAGTCAACCGTCAATCCTAAAAGAAGTCAGTCCTGAAAATTCACTGGAAGGACTGATGCTGAAGCTGAAACTCCAATAACTTTGGCCACCTGATGCGAAGAACTGACTCACTGGAAAAGAGCCTGATGCTGGGAAAGGTTGAAGGCAGGAGGAGAAGGGGACGACAGAGGTTGGATGGCATCACTGACTCGATGGACATGAGTTTGAGCAAGCTTCAGGAGTTGGTGATGGACAGGGAAGCCTGGCGTGCTGCTGCAGTCCATGGGGTCGCAAAGAGTCGGACATGACTGAGCGACTGAACTGACCGAACTGAGTCACTAAGTCATGTCCAATTCTTTGCAACCTCATGGACTGTAGCATGCCAGGCTCCCCTCTCCATGGAATTTCCCAGGCAAGTATTATGGAGTGGGTTGCCATTTCCTTCTCCAGGAGATCTTCCTGACCCAGGAGATCGAACCTGAGTCTCCTGAATTGTCTGACAGATTCTCTACCACTGAGCTACCAGCAAAACCCATTATCCACTTTAGATTCTTTTCTCCCAAACTCACTGCTCCCATCCTGGGTTTGCCGGCACAAGACTCTCAATCCTCTGTTGACTCCTTCTATCTCTGGTTCAAGAGAGGGAACTTGTTGACAATATATCAGAGTTTCTAACATTAGTTGTTGTACCTCATGGGGAGTTTTTTTAGGGGAAGGAAGTTGACCAGATACAGACAAAATAATGGCAGTTCACACTCAGAATGACTATCTTGGAGGTTTTAACAATGAGCAGGAATGACAGATCTCTTCTGAGAATCTGCCTTACTCTATGCACCAGACTCTCACTAATGGAGTATAGCCTAAGTAAGTTTATTTGTCAGTCAATAGTTAACTAGAAAAGCACTGAGGATGCAAGAAGTAACGTATGCAAGGTAGATTGGCTAGAAACAAGACCCCTCAACTTATTACAGCGTCTTTGGGCGTGCCATCATCCCCTGCTGCTGCTCTTAAAGAAAATAGTTGAACTAATAACTTCCATAGGTTTTGAAGCTGATTTTTTTGTATAGTTTCTATGGGTAGCTCTCTAGGTATAATGTGATCATATAATGCTATCATTTTTGATAAATGGTACACAATGATAGTTGATAACTCCTGACTTCATAAAATCCAGTGGTAAAGGATACAGATAGATTTTCTCAGGTCTTTGGAGGCTTTTCTTCAAAATGTTAAATTCAAGAAAGGACAGGGGTTGCCCAGGTAGGATTAACCTCCATAAGGGGGAGGAAGTACATGATTTCTTAAGAGTCATTTTTGGATAAAGTCACAGGAAGAGTCCACCCAAACCAGAAAGCCCAAGTTCTCTGGAAACTGTTGATCTCATCACTTAAATCAAGGTTCAGATCCTGTGTAAGCCTGAAGGAACCTTTGTTTATTGGATCTTAGATGACTGTATCATATTCTCCTTAGCCCTGTCTGAGTGAATGTCCCTAAAAAAACTGTCTTCTCCTAATTTTACAGTATCTCTAGTTGAGCCCCCATAGCAAGCATGTCTGTCTTTTCAGCAGATGGCTTTGGCCAGCAGGGAGCCTGAAAGCCAATGGTCATAAAAAAATAAAACAAGAGTGGGGGAAGGGAACTTGCTTTGACAAACACCTCTCAGTTTTCCTGCAGTGAACAATTTCTCACCACATAGAACTGTCTGAAGGCTGCAACTGAGCCAAAACTTTAATAAATGTTTTCCCTCTGAAAGGCTTTCCAAGAATCATAGATTTTAAAGCTGGAAGGAACCTTAGCCATCCTCAGCAAATTGCAGAGCAGCGTCTATGGTATAATTTTGAGAAAAGTGAGTCCAAAGAGACAAAATGCTTTGTGTCAGGTCACCCAGTGGGTAGCAGTGGTTGACCCGGGGCGAAATAGAGCCCAGGACCCCTGCCTGCTGGCCGCCGAGGTTCTGAATCTCATTTGTCTCCTTCTTGACAAGTACTGTGTTTGGTGTGATTGTTTGCTGTCATTGAACAAAGTCCATGCTTTCACTGAATGAAAAGTAATCACCGTTTATCGAGTGGCTATTGCATACTTTCCTTTTATAAAAACAAAGATTGTGAAACGTGTATTACTAAACCTATTTTACAGATGAGGAAGGGAAAGCCTACAGAGTTTATGAGTTTGTGCAAAGCCACACCATGACTGAGCCAGGATTCAAACCCCAGGCTGTGCGAGTCTAGGCCTGGTGCTCTTCCTGCTGTGCTGAACTGTCTATAATTGTGTGATTTATCTTCTCAGTAACCACCATCTTGCAATCTGAAGACACAGTCTTTTAGATATGAAAATGAATATCAATAGCTCCTTTGTCTTTAAAAGTCTTTAGAGAAATTAACTAGAACAATATACAGAGGTACCTACCTACTCTGGAGATACCGTGGATTCAGTTCCAGGCTACTGCAATAAAGCAAGTTAGTGTGTTAGTTGCTTAGATGTGCCCAACTTGTTCTGATTGTATGGATTGCAGCCTGCCAGACTCCTCTGTTCATGGAATTCGCCAGGCAAGAATACTGGAGTGAGTTGTATATAGTGTAATTTCGTTGAGTGGTTGAACATGACAGATGCACTGTGAATATATTAATATATGTATATAGATGTATGGGCATGGGGCTTCCCTGGTGGCTTAGATGGTAAAGAATCTGCCTGCAATGCAGGAAACCCAGATTCGACACCTGGGTTGAGAAGATCCCCTGGAGAAGGGAATCGCAATATGAGCACAGAGAATATCTGGAAAGACCAACACCAAACTCTTTAAAATAGTTTATGCTGATGAATGCATTCAAAGCCCAGCTGGTTAACAGAGGATTCAGTTCAGTTCAGTTCAGTCGCTCAGTTGTGTCCAACTCTTTATGAACCCATGGACTACAGCACGGCAGGCCTTCCTGCCCATCACCAACTCCCGGAGTCTACCCAAACCCATGTCCATCGAGTTGTGATGCCATCCAACCATCTCATCCTCTGTCGTCCCCTTCACCTCCTGCCTTCAGTCTTTCCCAGCATCAGGGTCTTTTCCAATGAGTCAGTTCTTCGCATGAGGTGGCCAAAGGATTGGAGTTTCAGCTTCAACATCAGTCCTTCCAATGAATATTCAGGACTGATTTCCTTTAGGATGGGCTGGTTGGATCCCCTAAACAGAGGATTAGGGGACTATTTATGTATCATTTTAATTTTTCATAACCAAGGTATATTATTTTTAAAAATTAAACTTTCTTTGCAAACCATTTACAACAGTTTAACTTTTTTTAATAACTAGAAATTATAATTAAAGTCATTATCACTGCTCTAAACTATATAAAGGGTGGCCAGTCATAGGAGATGTGCATGCATGCTAAGTCACTTCAATCTTGTCCGACTCTTCGCGACCCATGAACGGTAGCCCACCAGGCTTCTCTGTCCATGGGATTCTCCACGCAAGAATACTGGAGTGGGTTGCCATGCCCTCCTCCAGGGGACCTTCTTGACCCAGGAATAGAACCCATGTCTCTTATGTCTCCTGCACTGGCGGGCAGTTCTTTACCACTGGTGCCACCTGGGAAGCCCTCATAGTAAATAGAATGGTTTTTTTTTTTCTGTTGTCATGAAAACATGTGGAAAGAAACAACAGCAAAGCCCAGTGCAGAGCAGACTTGCTGTATTACTGATTGTTAAGCTTCTCCTTCATAAGACCAAAAGTTCTAACACTAATCTCAATCCCAAGTGAAAGTCTTTTGTAGCTTGTGGAATATTAAAAAATCATGGGGTTTAACTTTTTACCTTGAATACAAATGCATCCATCATTCATTCGCCACCTTTTCCCATCTTGTCTGTGTTCTTTGGATTTTTTTTCCTTCTTATCAGCCCTCTTCCATCCCTGCATTTTTTCATGTTTGTTTTTTGGGGGTTTTGGTTTTTTGCTTTTTTATAATAGCTTGTTTTTTTCCTAGACATCCGATAGATATTTTTTCTTTAGGAATTAGTTCTGTTGTTACCAGGAATTAAGTCTTTAGGGGTGAGTTCAGTTTTTACCAGTTTTCACATCATTGTTTTTAAAATCTATCCAAAAATCTGTTTAGATTTTTAGGACTAACACTTTAAACAATGGTTATTCACTCTCTCTTGCCTTTCTCCTTTGCCAGTGAATACATTTGTCTATCCATTTTAAAAAGTGTCTTCCTCCAGGTGAGCACTACCGAGAAGCCACTGAGAAAGCCACCAGCCAGGCTGAAAAAACTTAAGATCAAGAAGGAAGGAAAAGATTTCACGATGAAGGACATAGAAGAGAAGATGCAGGCGGTGGAGGTGCGCAGGAAGGTAGCCCAGCTCTCATGTGAGGGGCGCTGCTCTGAATGAGCACATCATGGATTGTATTAATTCTTTTAGTGATCTCTATGCTTCCCATGCTGTATACATAATTTTTTTAAGTTTTCTTTGTGTGGTGAAGAAATGAAGCACCATCTTGAATTGGGTCGAATTACAGCTTCATCCATAAAGCCTAAGGAAGCAATATCTACTTCTGAGAATTAAGTATGATATTTTCTCCCTATTAAGAAAAGAGAGAGAACCATCAGTTGGGGCCCCGGGTGGCAGGAGGTCTCAGTTGGAGGATGGGAGCTGAGAGGAGGCTGTGCAGACCTCAGACAATGCCTGCAGCATTCTCATACACAGTCCCCATCGCCTTCTGTCCGCCGTTCTTTTGGGAACCAGCCTTCACGGCTTTGGTCTGACAAAGCTTTTGGCGTGTCTCTTGTTGGCCTCCCAAAGAGCAAGGACTAGACCATAGCTCTGTGAGCGTGTCTGGAGGGTATAGGGCGGGGGGGTCTGTCTCCTTCCATAGTAATTCCTCAACCTCTGTTGAATGACTGCAAATGAAATAGAGAAGCCAGGAATGTTCGTTACAGGCAGTATTAATGAGAACTTGGAGAGAGTTACTTGGACTCTTTTTTCACCCTTTAACCTTGCTTTTCAGACTAAAGAAGAAGAAATAAGGAAAAGGCTACAGAGTGACCGACTTCTGCCCCCAGCCCATCATTCAGATTCAGCTGAACCGGTTGTAGAGAAGGTTCTGTTTGCAAAAGGACTCAAAACCATGAGTTGTGCGGGATTTGAACCATCTGACCTGCAGGAAGGAAAACAGCTGAAAAGGAAGAAGAGTAAAAGTGAAACAACCTCTGATGATAGAAACTACAGTTACGAAAATATTGGGGTTGTGGAATCAGACATGTCCTACAACCAAGCGGAGGACGTGTTCTGATAAGACTTAAGCCATTTTATGTGAATTTCAGGAAAAGGCATCCATTTCCCCAGGTGTGACATTCTTGGTCTGTCCCCTGTTTTCTTTGACTGCCTGACCCCTCACCCCCTGGGATGTGCCTTGGGCTTCAGGAATGATTGTGTGAGCTGCCTTGGCTAGAGCTTAGTTGAGTAGACTAAATGGCTAGGCTGGCTTTCAAAACAAATAAAAGGAAAATTTGACCAACTTTGGCTTTATAAAGTTGTCATTCTCCTTAAATGTGGCTTCAAACATTGTGAAAATGCCTTTCATTTGTGAGCACATTTCAGCTTCCGTTAATCTGTTCGTACCAAATGAAATCCTTCTTTGTGGTTCCTGCCCCTTGGCTGTGTCCACCCCCTGAGGGTCCTTTAAGACAAATTGTTTGGATTTGTGTTAAGTATTTTAATGATCTGTATGCTTCATATGCTGTATGTTTAGGTGTGGGGTTTTTTTCCTTTTAATTCTTTTTGTGTTGTGATGAAAGCAAAATCCTAATGTTGGCTAAATTACATTTCATTCACAAAATTTAAGAAAGCAACACCCAATTCTCAGAATTAAATGAAGTATGGAATTTTCTTCATGTGAGAAAAGAAAAACTTTAATTGGAGCTGGTAGGGGGAGGAGGTCCAGCGCCTGACTTCCCTGAGGAGTTTCCTGGCCTTCATCTTCCTGAAATTACACTGTGGTTCTTCCTTTTCCCTCACCACCCTCATCCAATCAATTATCCAATCTTATAAGTCTACATTCTATGAAGTATTCAATGGTCTTCTGCTGTTGGCTCCCTTTCATGGTCAAGGTAAAGTCCAGACTTCTTTTTCTGACTGGTGAGACCCTCCGATTTCATAATTCACTCCTGCTGAATTTCTGCTTCTTCAAACCTCACACACTCCCTAGCCTCTGGGCCTTTGTACTGGTTGTTCCCTCCTTCCTCTCTGCCCATCTCACGGTTTTACTTCACGAATACCCTCTTGTTTCTCACGTCTCCTCTCAGACACCACTTCCTCTGACGCCCCTGGTCTGGGTTGGTGGCCCTCTCTCATAGCTGCCCTCTGGTATTCTGGATTACTCAGTGTCACACCTGCCACCCTCTGTAGGAATCAGCTGATGCGTGTCCATCTTCCCCACTAGACGTGTCAGTTCTAACAGGGCAGATGATGGGTCCGTCTTGACCTCGATTGCAGTTTTGTACCTTGGAAAGTGACTAGCACATGATATATGCTGTGTAAATACTTCTTCAGTGGATGAGTCATTACATCCATAGTAAGTAAGTGTAAGTGAAAGTCACTCAGTAGTTTCCGACTCTTTACGACCCCATGGACTATCCAGTCCATGGAATTCTCCAGGCCAGAATACTGGAGTGGGTAGCCTTTCCCTTCTCCAGGAGATCTTCCCAACCCAGGGATCAAACCCAGGTCTCCCACATTGCAGGCAGATTCTTTACCAACTTACCCACAAGGGAAGCCCACACATCCTCCAAAAGCTGGAGGAGAGCCCAGGAGATGGCTTGTTTCCCTGGGAATCATGGCTGGGGGCAGTGCTGACTTGAGCAGAAGACCACTGGGCACCTCCTGTTTGTACATTCCCTTTGGGATGGTGTAATGGACACCACATATTCCTACAGCCTGTAGGATTGAGGACTCTTTAAACTGATGTATGGTGGTGCTGGTGGGGAGGCTTCTTTCAAAACTCATTTCAGAGCCAAAACCTTTAAGAATCAGAGCCTACTTCTTACAATGGAAAGCCCTATAGGCTCCCTGTGCCTCTTTTGTGAAAGTGTTAGTTGCTCAGTCGTGTCCAACTCTTTGCAACCTCATGGACTGTAGCCTGCCAGACTCTTCTGACCATGGGATTCTCCAGGCAAGAATACTGGAGTGGGTTGCCATTCCCTTCTCCAGGGGATCTGCCCGACCCAGGGATTGAACCCAGGTCTCTTGCATTACAGGCAGATTCTTTACCGTCTGATCCACCTTACTTTATATGTTAATTTGGAATCACGATTTTCCGAGTTGTACCAGATAAAATAATGTGTTTAAAAGTACTGTGCAAACTAGAATATGTCAATACTTATAGCATATTATTGACATAAAATCCTATTTGGGCAACATGATGTTTTTCATCTGTCCAGGGGTTTTTCTACAGAGATGATCTCACAGTGACATGTGCCAATCCCAATCATGTGAAATATTAAAGTAGCTCATGATTGACTACTATAAAATGATTGTGCTGGGACACTTTGGAAGAGTTGGAGTATCATTCAGACCTGTGCAAATAATAAAATTTAAATGACTAAAAATACATTCAATGCAAATTTACAGTAATTGTTGAGAGTTAAATCAATCTTCAAATTTGCTAAATATCCAAATAATACTTTCCCTTGAAATCTTATGCTCGTGCCTATGCTATTTATAGGCATGTTTATTGAGCTAAAATATATGTAATTATAGGGCTTCCCTGGTGGCTCAGTGGTAAAGAGTCCACCTGCCAGTGCAATAGACAAAGGTTTGATCCCTGAACCAGGAGGATACCACATGCCGCAGAGCAACTCAGCCCATGCACCACAACTATTGAGCCTATGCTCTAGAGCTGAGGAGCCGCAGCTACGAAGCCTGAGCACCCTAGAGCCCGTGCTCAGCAACAAGAGACACCAGGGCAATGAGAAGGCAGAGCACCACAACTCGAGAATAGCCCCCACCCACAGCACCTAGAGAAAAGCTCGAGTAGCAGTGAAGACCCAACACAGTCCCAAAATAATAATAATAAATAAATGAATAAAATTATTTTAAAAATATATACAATATAGATGTGAGCATTATCACTGATATCCTGGCTTGAAACCTCTCTATATATAGTTAAACATGCCAAGGAGTTACACACCCTAAATGATAAGCCATATATTTTCTTAGCAAGACCATTCATTTTAACAGCATGGAAAGAGAGAGACACAATGAGTTACCTGGATACTGGGAATAGCTCTAAAACTCTAGACATGAGTTGTGTGTGCGCTCAGTCGCATCCGACTCTTTGTGACCCCATGGACTCTAGCCCGCCAGGTTCCTCTGTCCATGGAATTCTCCAGGCAAGAATATTGGAGCAGGTTGCCATTTCCTTCTCCAGGGGATCTTCCTGACCCAGGGATCGAGCCCGTGTCTTGCATTTCCTGCACTGACAGGCAGATTCTTTACCACTGTGCCACCTGGGAAGCCCAAAAACTCTAGGCATGTTACTACTCATGAAACCGTCTGATGGTTTAGGGAAGAAGCGAAGGAGGTTCAGAGGCTGTAAGTCCTTCCTGCCTTCCCAGAGCCACAAGCATCAGCAGGGCACGAGGTTTGTGTTTGAATCCACTCTGCCTCCAATAAGCCACCAACCCCATCCCTGCAAAATTTAAAAAACGAACAAAGCAAAACCAACCACTTCAAATGTAAACATGACTTTTTGCCAGGATCAACTTTCTTTCTCTTTTAAAGATGATTCATACTAAACAGTAAGGACTGAGATTTCTAAAATACAGTCTCTAGGAATAATGTTAATTTTATCTACTGAAGTAATATAATTGGTTTTCTCATTCTTATAACGAAGTTCTGAACAATAACCAGGGTATTTCAGTTAAAACCAAACCACAACCTTCAGAAGTTATGAGTCAGGAAGGTGAGATTAGGCAAATGTCTTTATAATAATTTTAATTGAGGGCAGCTGAAAAATGCCTGTATTGATTTCCTTGTGAAAGATGGCCTTGTGTGTCTAATAGAAGTTACTTTGATATCTAGCAAAAAATCCTCCAGTTTTTTCTGGGGGAAAAAAAACTTGTGATAATTTATATTTATTTAAAATAATGTATAAAAGGTATATTTAAAAATATTTCACATATATTTAAAATATACATCACGTAAGACTGTTAGCAAAAGTACTTTTGTAATCACAAGGACAAAAATAGAATTTCTCATACGGTGTTGCTATGGTGACTACCAGTAATTCATAACTGTGCCTATTTCTGTGTTTGTTATTTCATTATCAGTAAACAGCTAGTATTTGAGGGAGTAATTATATAGTAAATGCCACATACTAAAGATGTTTAATGCTGCAGTGTATCAGCGGACAGATCACTTTTGCATCCACATAAGCTGTATATGCAAACCTTCTTGTAGGATGGTGGAATGTTTGTCTCAGGAGATCAATAAAGGCATTATTTTAAAATAAACTGTGGGACATAACTGTTATGGTCTCTCTGTCACTCCTATCTGCTTCTTAAAAATAATAGCCACTTCTTTGTTTTTATTTTTCTAAATCCCATAAGTAATATGTTATAGGCAATATGCACTGAAAAACATAGGAATCAAAAAATACCAAGAATCCAACATTTTTCCCTCCTATCAAGAAAACTACTAGAAATATTTGACTGTATGGACTTCGATTTTTATTTCCTACCATAAATGGACTCTTACAACATAAACTGTTTTGTAACTTGCATTTTTCAACTCAGAAGTACAATATCTTTTCATGTAAATAAATCTACTCCCACTGTATCATTCTGAATGATGTAACATTGTTTAGTTGCCCTGTTATGTGTTTAGGGACTCTCATCCCTAAAGATGATCATAACACATTTCTGTTTCTGTTTTTTGGCAGGTTGGTAAGTAAAATAATTTGAACATTGCTCCTTTAACAGCAGGCTACACCTGGGAGGGCAGACAGCTGCTTGCTCACCCAGGTCCCTGCTTCCTATTGTCCTTATTCTTGGTCACTGCCCCTCAGAGGGCAGGAGATCCGTCTTGCAAATTCACCTTGAGATTCTCGCCCTGTCCAGGAAGCTGCATTCCCCCTATCACAGTTTGCATTCTGTACACTGAAATCTCAAGAATGCTTGAAAAGTCCACGAGATAAAATGTTTCAAAAAGGCAACAGTTATGTCTTACATTCCAGTTGGCTTTTCATTGTTGTAGTTGTTCAGTGGCCAAGTTGCATCCAACTATTTGCAACCTCATGGGCTGCAACACGTCAGGCTTCCCTGTCCTCCACTATCTCTCAGAGTTTGCTCAAACCCATGTCCACTGAAACAATGATGCCATCCAACCAACTCACCCTCTGTCATCCTCTTCTCCTGATCTCAATCTTGCCCAGCATCAGGGTCTCTTCCAATGAGTCAGCTCTTCGATTCAGGTGGCCAAAGTATCGGAGCTTCAGCTTCAGCATCAGTCCTTCCAATGAATATTCAGGGTTGATTTCCTTTAGGATTGATTGATTTGATCTCCTTAGAGTCCAAGGGACCCTAAGAGTCTTCTCCAGTACCACTATTCAAAAGGATCAATTCTTTGGTGCTCAACCTTCTTTATGGTCCAACTCTCACATCGATACATGACTACTGGAATCACCATTGTTTTGACTCCATGGACCTTTTCATCGGGGATAAAGGCTACCTGCCTTTGCAAACTGTTACTGACAGAAGAGTGTTTGCAGTTAAAGATCCATACATTTTTCTGTCATTTAGAAACAAGAAATTACTGTCAAGAAAATAAAGTGATCAGCTATTTTAAGCACAAAATGCAGTCATTCTAAACATCAGGATCATGAAAGCAATAATCATTTCTAGTAATTAATATGTACATTTCCTCTCTATGGAATACAATTTAATTCCTGAACCGAACATATTGCTTTAAAAGGTATATGACAGTGCACACTTTATCCTCCTTAACTTAAGGAGGAAAATCAGTGCTTACTTGTTAAATCCTATAGAGGATTAGCCCTTAACCATCACACCAAACTGTGGAAAATTCTTAAAGAGATGGGAATACCAGACCACCTGACCTGACTCCTGAGAAATCTGTATGCAGGACAAGAAGCAACAGTTAGAACTTGGATATTGAACAACAGACTGGTTTCAAATCGGGAAAGGAGTATGTCAAGGCTATTGTCACCCTGCTTATTTAACTTATATGCAGAATACATCATGAGAAATGCTGGACTGGATGAAGCACAAGCTGGAATCAAGATTGCCAGGGGAAATATCAATAACCTCAGATATGCAGATGACACCACATTTATGGCAGATAGCAAAGAAGACCTAAAGAGCCTCTTGAGGAAAGTGAAAGAGGAGAGTGAAAAAGTTGGCTTAAAACTCAACATTCAGAAAACTAAGATCATGACATTTGGTCCCATCACTTCATGGCAACTAGATGGGGACACAGTGGAAACAGTGGCTGACTTTATTTTGGGGGGCTCCAAAATCACTGCAGATGGTGACTGCAGCCAGGAAATTAGAAGACGCCTGCTCCTTGGAAGAAAAGTTATGACCAACCAAGACATCATATTAAAAAGCAGACATTACTTTGCCAAGGTCCATCTAGTCAGAGGTATGGTTTTTCCAGTAGTCATGTATGGATGTGAGAGTTGGACTAAAGAAAGCTGAGTGCCAAAGAATTGATGCTTTTGAAACTGTAGTTTTGGAGAAGACTCTTGAGAGTCCCTTGGACTGCAAGGAGATCCAACCAGTCCATCCTAAAGGAAATTAGTCCTGAATATTCATTGGAAGGACTGATGTTGAAGCTGAAACTCCAATCCTTTGGCCACCTGATGTGAAGAACTGACTCATTGGAAAAGACCCTGATGCTGGGAAAGATTGAAAGCGGGAGGAGAAGGGGACGACAGAGGGTGAGATGGTTGGATGGCATCACCAACTCAATGTCATGAGTCTGAGTAAACTCTAGGTGTTGGTGATGGACAGGGAGGCCTGGCGTGCTACAGTCCATGGGGTCGCATAGAGTCGGACACAACTGAAGCGACTTAGCAGCAGCAGCAGCAGCTCCATTTAAAGTAACTACAAAATAATGGCTATATTTCCCTGTGCTATAATATATGCTTGTTGCTTATCTATTTTACATAGGGTTGTTTGTATCTCTTAATCCCATACCCCTTTCTTGCCCCTCCCCCATTCTTTCTCCCCATTGGTAACCACTAGGTCTGTTCTCTTTTATCCACGAGTCTGTTTAAAACATCTTTACTGTTGTTTCTTCTTACTCCAGTCTTTGAATATTAAGCATCTACTCTTTGCCGGGCCTGGTCCTAAATACAGTGGTAGGATAGGCATGTCACTAGTAATATGCAAGGTGAGGGACCTGATTATGAACATTTAACCTGTTGGGGAGGGGAAAGCACATGTAGACATGAGACTTTCAAAACTGAATAGTGTATGTCCCAACTTCAAAAGTGGATATATATTTTCCAAAAGATAAATGATAGAATAATTAAACAGTCCTTCCCATTTCCACTTCTTTCTTTCCCTTTGTGTACCTATTTTTTAATCTCCAAATTCTGCTTCCCTCTTTATACACCCCCCTTTTCTATATTTTTCCCTTAGATATTTAAGAAACAAAGCTTTGTGACATTGCAAAGTGACTGTCTAATTACTCTCAGTACACTAAGAACTTTTTTATTTTCTGTGAAATTTTCTTAATCACAAGGACTTTCTTTGAAAGGTTCATCTTTCTGTAGTTATTTGCTTTGGTCTGGTTTCCAGCAGGTGGCACTAAAGTATAGTTATTAGAAGTCAATATGTGTCTCCACTGTAGACTAACAATCTATTGGAGTTTATAGCATTTGGCAGTCCTTCTACTTGACTGTATAATAATCAACACTTTGGATGGTCTATCTCATGAATATTTTAGCTTCTGGGTCACTATTACATTCTCCAACACTCCTCTTAATTCTTGTAGATTTCAGTGTCCTTGTGGAAGATTCTTCCTACATCCTTCACTTCTTCATTTGGTTCCTTGACTTTCTTATGTCCCTAATCTTTTCCACTGAAGAGCTCAGAACATTTTCTTTGTACTTGTCCTCTTTTCTATCTACACAGTGCTGACCTGAAACAAACAGACTACCAGACATTTCTCCAGCAAAAATGAGTTAATTTGGGATCAACAGAGAATTGAAATTTGGGGTCTGCAACCATGGCAGGCCACATGCAAGCCCCCACCCCACCCTGCCCCAGAGCAATGGAAGACTTATAAGAGGAAAAGAAAGTAGGGAGGGCTGTTGTAAACAAAGAGTCCATAGCTTTTGGCTGAGTCCTTGCAGGAAAGGAGTCTTTTTCTTCCTGCTGGGTCAAGCAAGTCCCAGAGTATAAGAGCTCCTCCTTCAGGTTTCCCAACTTTTATTTAATTGTTGTTTCTGCTTATTATTATTATTTTACAATACTCACCTTAAGAGCATTCATCCTGTCTGATGGCTTTAAATACCAGCTGCGTGCAGAGGATCCCCAAATTTATATCTTCAGCGTGGACATCTTCCTTAAGTCTAGGCTCCATTTGGCTGTGCCGTCAGCATCTCAACACGTTCCAAATAGAGCTCTCTCTCTCTCTCAAAGCCATTCCCTTCTCCACTCCTCCCCAAACAAACCCTGACAGCATCCATGACTTCTCTCTTTCTCTCACGTTTTCTACCTGGTCCTTTAGCAGATCTTGTCAGCTCTTTTTTCAAAATATATCGAGAGCCTGATCACTTTTCACCACCTACCCTAAATCCCTGTCTGAGCCAAAGCCTTCTCTCACCTGAATTGTTGTCATAGCCCTCTAATTCATCTCCCTGCTTGTGCCCGTTCTCCTTTCATTTGATTCTTAAGACAGCAGCCAGATTGACAATTTTAAAATAGGAGAGATCTTATTATCGCTTTGCTACTCAACATTACAAACTCTTCTCATCTCACACCAAGTAAAAGCCAAAATAGACATCTACAAGGTCGTGTAAGACCAGACTCCAGCCCCCACCTCACCATTCTGTTCTCTTGGATCTCATTTTCTAATACTCTCCCTTCATTCCCTCCAATCACACTAGTCCCTCTATGTTGATCTCACGGCAGAATCTTTGTACATTTTGTTCCCTCTGCCTGGAAGGCTCCAGGTGGGACAGCCAATGAGCTTTTCCTTGGATGAACACTGTAGTCCGGCCACTCCCATAATTCTCTAGCCTGCACCAAGCTTTATTCTGGGGTGCTTTATGCACACACACGTGCACTCATGTACGTGCACATACACGCACGCACATTTTATTACTCATCTCTCCCCAGCTAGAGTGTAGGAGCCATATGGAAGAAGACTTGTGTCTGTTTTGTCACAGCTGTATTTTTAGGGCCAACAAGCGTGCCTTGCAGGCGACTGGCCCCCAATAAAAACTTCTTGAATGAGTGAATGAATGATTACTCTACACTGAATTAGCGGTCGAATCCCAGAATATTTCTCAGCAGGCCAGTCTCACCTAGCCCTCGTGACATAGAGTACTTTGCCCTTCTGAAGTACATACAGGCAGAGGCAGATCTCCAAGCCCTTGGTCAAGGTCTTTATTGAAAAACAAGATTGAAACTCAGAACAAAGGAGCTCACTTTTTGTGAATCATTCACCAACAAATACTCTGCCAACAATTCCCTTTTCTTGATCTGGCTTTTATCTGAAGGTATGACTCCTAATGGCATAATTCCTACAAGGCTGAACATGATGACATGTATTATAAATACCAACCAGTGAGAAAAACATCCTCACTCAGAATCATCTATAAATTTTGAATTTCCTCAGCCTAGCCAATATTTTAGAACCCTGAAAATGGATGACTGTAATTTGTTTTTGTGAACCATGCTAAGTTTCTCCAGTGGACATGTACTTGTCTTTAAGCCCTAAAATATTTGCACTAATATGAATAAAAAGGAAAGATTTGGGGCTTCTACCCTCCAAATTACGTGTCCTATATTTCAAATGTGATGGGTATTATTAAACCATTTTCTCTTGTCAGATGAAAAATTTTTATTTGCTGTATATTTGCTTAGAGGAGAGAGAAATCACACCCAAACTCATTTGCATCAGATTTTAAATACTAAAGTCTTTTTGGGAGGTTTGGGTAAGGAATGGAAAATGTGACATTAATCCTTCTGTAGAGAGTATAGTATTCTAAGGATGTTCATTATGGAAATCTGTGTATTTCCCACAATGTCCAGCCTTAGACAGTTTCCAGAGCTAGGTAACTGATAGCTCAACCGCCATCTAAAGAATGAGTCTGCTTTTTCACTTTAAGTACTTTTAGGCATTAGGAAAAAATCAAACAACCCTTTGCCTAAATAGTGTCCTTGACTCTCCTGTCTTTCAGGCAACAAGTGTGAATTTAGCATGTCTTTTGTGCTAGGTCTTTGGGATATAGAGAATAAGCAATAAAGAATACAATTTAGCTTTATTTCAAATGCTCATGATGCATTAGCGAATTATGCAAACAGATAATTGAGATATTCAGAGAATCAAAATGCAATGCACTGGGGGACTTTCCTGGTGGTCCAGTGGTTGGGACTTCACCTTTTGGTGCAAGGGGTATGGGTTCCCACATGCCTTTTGGCCAGGAAACCAAAACATTAAAGAAAGACTGGAAGCAATGTTGCAGCAAATTCAGTAACAACTTTTTCAACGGTCCACATCAAAAAAATCTTTTTTAAAAAATGCAATGTGCTGTATTCCAAATCAGAGGCACAGAGAAGCAAAGAGAGAAAAATGCTATTTCTGAAGGATCCTGTGATGGTTTTGTGGAGAAAGTGACATTCCAGCAGAATCTTGACTGATGAGTGGGAGTTGACCCAGTATAGAAATAGAAGAATCTCTCTAGAGAGAGACTTGTATCTGCAAAGACTGCAAGTGTGAAGGAATATAGCATGGGGTAGTATTTGGTGCACATGGGGAAGTGCCTGGTGTGCCTGAGCTGGAGATGTGAACAGGATAAAGAAGTCTCTGGAAAAGCTTCAGTGTCTGTGGACTCTGCTCAGTGGCTGGGCTTTTCTACTGTAAAGACGCAAGTCTTCAGGCGATGGACAAACTCACCATCTGTTTTAGGACGACCCATCCAGTACAACACTTCTCAAAGTGTGGCCCTGGACCACCAGGAGCAGCCTCCCCCGAGAACCTGATGAAAAACCCAAATTTTCATCCCCAACCCCAGCCTTCAGAACCAGAAATTCCAGTCATGGGATCTGGGAATCTGTGTGTTGTATCACGGCACCCAGCCTATCCTGATGCACACTTAAGTTTAGGAACCACTGTTCCAGTACCAGCATGGGAGATGCAGTGGGTAAATACAGATTGAAGCTCAATAGATTGTTGCAAATATCTCAGCTCTGAAAAAAAAAAGCCAGAGGCATGAGTGTGGGCAGAGCAGGATGTATGAGAGAGGACTTTGTGAAACCTTTCACTTGGCAGGAGATAAGCAAAGGACATCTGGAGCACCAGTTATCAAATTTCATTGGTTCCCAACATTTTCTGGGTTGCTTTCAAAAACTATACCTTCTAGGTGCCACTCCCAACTCATCAAACAGAATTGGCATCTTGTTCAGGGATCCTCTTTCTCTGCTGCTCCTGTGTCTTCTTGGCATTTTGTGGTGTTTTTTTTCCTGGAATCGTCCATCTGGCTGAAGTTGTTCAACTTCTTGCACTTTAGGGGAGTTTTTGTTAAGTACCACCTGCTTTTTTAGGGAGGAAGAGCACTTTACAGAATCAGAGCTTGGAGGTGCTGGTACTATGCAGAACCCCAGGACTCTCCATTCCTGCCTCTCATTAATCCCCTGTGTGCATGCTAAGTCACTTCAGTCATGTCCGACTCTTCGCAACCCTGTGGACTGTAGCCCACCAGGCTCCTCTGTCCATGGGGATTCTCCAGGCAAGAATACTAGAGTGGATTGCCATGCCCTCCTCCAGGGGATCTACCCAACCCAGGGATCGAACCCGAGTCTCAGATCTCCTGTATTGGCAGGCAGGTTCTTTACCACTAGTACCACCTGGGAAGCCCTTACTTAGCATTAGAGCATAAAGATTTTGATACGAAACATTTTCATTTCTAACAATGTTTATAATGGCTGCATAATGTTCTACCCAATGGATATGTGATTTATCTTTTTAACCTTTCTCTTACTGTTTATATTTTGACTATTTCTCATATTGTACTATTAGGAATAACTATGATGAACCTTTTCATCCATGTAGATTTTCCCGTATTATAAAAAGTTGCCTCAGATTTTCAGGGGAATTAGGTGGTTAAACAGGAAACATTTCTTTTTCATTTTTATTTTTGTATTGGGATATAGCTGATTAACAGTGTTGTGATAGTTTCAGGTGAACAGTGAAGGGACTCAACCATACATGGACATGTATCCATTTTCCCCCAAACTCCCCTCCCATCCAGGCTGCCACATAACATGGAGCCGAGTTCTGTGTGCCGTACAGGAGGTCCTTGTTGGTCATCCATTTTAAATAGAGCAGTGTCTACATATCCATCCCAAACTCTCTAACTATCCCTTCTCCTCATTCTTCTGGCAACCGTAAGTTCATTCTCTAAGTCTGTGAGTCTCTTTCTGTTTTGCAAGTTCATTTGTATCATTTCTCTTTAGATAAACAGGAAACACTTTTATCAGCCCTGACCCATCCTGCTCAATTATTTTCCAAAGCAGATATAGTCAATTGAAGATGAGTTTCACTTTCGCCCTGTTAACACTGAATATCATTAAAATAATTGTTCTGGTAATTAGAAGGGAAGATATGTTCATTTGTACACATATAATTACTACTGAAATTAAACATATACTCTTTATTAATTTATTTCCCTTTTGTGAACACTTTTCCGTGCTAGCTTGTAAACCAATGACAGGTTTGTTTCTGGAGCTTTCTGATGTCCTCATGTTCTTCCTTTCATTCATTTCAACTACCTGTGACTGGCAGGCCAGAAGAATACCCATAACACTATTCTCACACTGGGTGGTGAGTAGTACCAGGTAACCAGTTAATAACCAGTTAATTGTGTATGTGTTAATCGCTCAGTTATGTCCAGGAATCGAACCTGTGTCTCCTGCGTTGCAGGTGGATTCTTTACCATCTGAGCCACCAGGGCCATGAGGTTCCAGGCAAGTTCCCAGCCTCCTTTTCATTTCTCTCTTCCTTCTTGCTGACTTCTGCTCCCTCAGAGGAGTGATACTGCCTTTTCTGCACTTGGGAGAAGTTATTCCTGAAATCTGTGATTGCCAACATTGAGGGCACATTAGAATCATCGGGGGAGTGTTTAAAATTCCCAGTACTCAGCACCTTCTATACACCAATTAAATCAGAGTCTCTGGGGGTGCGACCTGGCATCATTGCTTTTTGAAAGCTCTCCTGAGGATTCCAAAATACAGTCAAGGTTGAGAACTACAGCTTTAAATCTGCAGCCACAGGCTGCAAAGGCCCATATGCAGTGGCCCCTGCCCTCCCGGGGGCTCACAGCGGGGCAGTTTGGGTGGCAAGTTCAGTTCAGTTCAGTCGCTCAGTTGTGTCCGACTCTTTGCGACCCCACGGACTGCAGCACCCCAGGCCTCCCTGTCCATCACCAACTCCCGGAGCTTGTTTATACTCATGTCCATCAAGTTGGTGGTGCCATACAACCATCTCATCCTCTGTCATCCCATTTTCCTCCTGCCTTCAATCTTTCCCAGCATCAGGGTCTTTTCCAATGAGTGGCAAATTTTCCAAGGGGTGGCAAAGCACATTCTGAATGCTTTTATAAGGAAGTGACTATATACCCTACACACATTTGTGTATACATGCATATGCACACACACATATATATACCTGAATGTGCCATTTAAATAATTATAACCTAAAATTTAATCAACCAGTGACCTCATTTTGAAACGCTGCCCTTAAAGCATGATAGGATTCTGACTTACCTAAGAAATGGTTGGTTACATTCACTATGCTGCATTTACCAAGGTAAAACATCTATACTCATTGGAAAAAAACCCTGATGCTGGGAAAGACTGAGGGCAAGAGGAGAAGGGAGCGACAGAGGATGAGATGGTTGGATGGCATCACCAACCCAATGGACACGAGTCTGAGCAAGCTCAGGGAGATAGAGAAGGACAGGGAAGCCTGTCATGGCACAGTCCATGGAGGCACAAAGAGCCAGACACAACTTAGCGACTGAACAACAGAAACAGATTAGAAAAATAATTTACAGACTACAGGTTAGAGAAAAATTAGATTTATATTTACAAACTAGAGATTTTAAAAAGGGTTTCACATTATTTCTATTAACAAGAAATTTTGATTTCTCTTGACAAGAAATTTAAACACCATCACTTGCTGAGGTTTCTGCAGCAATACTTCTCTCCACTAGGTGGTGCTCCGGACAAATTCATAAGTTGTTGCCTTTGCCACAATGCAAAAGTCTCTAGAGAAATTCAATTTTCCTGTGGCAGAAACGGCTATTCATTCATAGCCTGGATCGACAGCAATCAGAAACGGTTTTCTTACCTTTTTCTAACTGAGAAATAAAGTTAAGCTTGCTTGAACCGTATTAAATGGTCAATCCAAATATTGTCTTCAGAATTTTTAAAAATCTACCTTATGTAATTGAATTCTTGTGCATCTCCCATTCTATTGCATTATCAAGATAATTATAGGCTTTAAAATGGCTTCACTGGCTTCATTTTACAAACACTCAGTGCCTGCTTTTTCTATTGAAGCCAATATTGAAATATAGTCCCCATCGTCTATATATAAAGATCCAAACACACATTAGACCTCCAAGAATTGAATTTATTTTTATGGGCTAAAGCATCTGAATGTTATCTGAGACAGGATTAAATGGAAAACATTCCTGACCCTTCTCAACAGAAATAGGACCATCCTTGGCCCCGGGCCTGGGCGGTTGAGCCCTGGGCTAGACGAATATACAGTTTCAGCAGCAGACAGGTCTGGGTGGAGCTGCTGTTCACAGTGCTCGTGGGCATTATAGAATTTCCAGAGGCAGCCAGTCACTGTTATGCCTTCAGTTGTGCCGGAAAGGGCAGGATTCTTGACCATCCAAGAGGTCCAAATGCCACAGTGTATCCTGTGTTCATCCACATCTAAGCGTAGGTCCTGCCCCAAAGATTCTTTTGGCCGTTTTTGTTGACATGGCTAAGTCATTGGAACGAGCCTGGGCTCGTCTGTCATAAAACTAAGCTTGACATGAAGAGCCAGAGAAGGACAAAGACACGTTAGCTTTCTTCTCGCACCAGGAGCCACGTCACCTCAGGAAACTGGATATTAACGAGCAGGGAAAACGACAGTAGTGTTTCATCCTTGCGCTGGCATGGCCCAGAGTCTGGCTGGTCTCTGAGCCTGCCTCAGCAAAGACGATGCAGTTGACATTCGTAGCAGCTGCTTGGATGAGGATATTGGTGCCTGAGTGTTTACATGGCGGTCTTTCTGATGGCTAGTTTTTTCTCTTTCCTGCCACTCCCGGGGCCCAGGTCAGCCAACCTCTCACGTCACAGAGCAGTGCCCCTCCATCCATGCCTGTGCTTTTACACCAACGCTGCTTCCTCCTTCTAAGAAATGTTCTCCAAGGACATGGGTACTTGAACACAGAAGTTAACATGAGGGAATTCCCTGGTGATCCAGTGGTGAGGACTCTGTGCTCTCACTGCCGAGGGCCTGAGTTCAATCCCTGGTTGGGGAACTAAAATCCCATAACACCCTCCCTACCCACTCCCAACCTCCTCTTCAAAAAGAAAGAGAAAAAAAGTAAACATGGAAGGTGAGAGGACACAGGACTGAAATGCCTAAGTCATTGGGTTTATTGATTTCTTTTTTGGCCTCACCCTGCAGCCTGTGAGATCTCAGTTCCCCAAACAGGGACTGAACCCTTGACCCCTGCACTGGAAGTTCTAACCACTGGACCACCAGGGGAGTCCCAAGTCATAGGTTTTAAAAGAGCTTTTTTCTTGCTAGAAACAATAGTCTTATTACATCTATAAATTATTCACAGTACTAAATATTCTTTAAATAATAGCATTTAACACAGGATTTTAAGCAGAATATCCCACCCACTTTAAAAAAAAATGGCAGACGTCTTTGCTGAAACGGATATTTCCACTCGTGCCAGAAAGGTTCTGTTGAGGGAAGCAAACACCGTATTCAAAGCACCCGTTTTTCCAAAGGTGACACGTGCAGTGGGAAATCATCAAGATTTGCATTACACAAAAGAGGAGATGATTTAAAGTCAACCGCTCAGTATAATTTGATAAAACTTTTCCAGATACTGAGGGCTTTTGCCTCCAGGAGTGACGTGCTTGCGCCAGTTGAACCAATCACAGCCCTCCCCTGGCTCTGTGATTATTTAACCTTGGGACCAAAGAGAGAGTCAGTCCCGGTCCCGTTCTAGTTGTGGGAACAGCAAGATGTGGAATGTGGGCCAGCGTGTAGTGATAATGAAGTCAACAGGAGAGAGAAGCAGAGACAAAACACAGATCCTTGAGACATTTTGGTCTCTCATTATAGTTTCTCAAGTGGGGTTTGGCTGTCAGTTTCCTTTGATGATATAAGAATATCCCATATCCTATCAAACTCCTCTTTGTACAGAAGCTCATTTGAGCTGATCTTTTATCACATTCAGAGAAAACAACAACTCATGACTAATGTGCCATCAAACTGAAAGTATATGAACTATTTGTCTCTAGAAATTTCAGGGCTATTGTCAGGCTTTTAACTTCTTGATAGAAGAAGGCCAGCTTATCTGTGACAGAGCTGCCACATGGTGCCTGCCTTAAAAGGGCTCTGTGAGAGCCGAGCAACATGAAAGCAGGCAGAGGGTAGTCCTGTTGTGGATCAGACATTTACAGACACGGAAAGCGCTCGGCGCATCTGCATAAGAGCACACAGCCTGGCGGGTGGGAAAGGCTGTTAGGGACGCTACTCCCTCCGGGGCGGTGCCCTGTCCCCAAAAGGAGCCGCATTCCGGAACCTGTGCAACACAAACCTTTGAATGTGGAGACGAAACTATCCAAATAAAGCTCAATAGAGAGGTTGAGAGGATCCAATCACATCCAAGTCACCTGTCAATAATTAACAGTTAGGGACTTTCCTGGCGGTCCAGTGGTTGAGACTCCAAACTTCCGTGGCAAAATAGGGTCTGGGAGGAGGCACAGGTTCAAGCCTGGTCAGAGAAGTAGGATGTCAAGGATCTGGGGATGCCTGGTCAAAAAATAAAAAATCAACAATTGCTCTTGGACAATTGGAGAATGCCATTTATACGAGTGAATACCACTTGTCATTTCTTTCCTGGGCAGAAATGTCCAACACCAGGCTATCACATTCAGAACACTTCAGATCTATCCCTGTGAAGGCTTCCCAGGCATCTTGGGATCAGGTTCTCTGTAGGAGGAGCGAGCAGGCAGGGGAGAAAGGTCTGGACAAAAGGTTCCAGATATACAGCAGGTTTAAGGAATGGAAGAGAGCTTGACACCTCAGGTGGGCATCTGCAGGTACTGTCTCCTACTCCCTTGGGCCTGATTTTCCGAAAGGAGAAGCCAGGTCTTACCTGGCAAGAGGAGAAAGGACCCGTTCAAGAGGAAACATTTAACTTTGCAGCTTGTTCACATCCTATCCAGCACCACCTATAAGGCCTCTCCCCTCTCCCTCTCTCCTGCTCTTGCAATAGTGGTTGAAGACTGTCCCACCCCTCTCCTTCCTCCCTGGGCCTTCTCTTTATTTCTTTTGTCTTTCTTGCTCCTCCCAGCCTGTCAACTGCTCCTAATATTGAAGTCTTCCCAGTAGAATCTGTTATTAGATTAGATTTGTTTCATGTTCATTATCCAATTTTCTTGCTGGGAGAACCCCATGGACAGAGGAGCCTGGTAGGCTACCACTCACTGGGTTGCTCATGACTGGGCATGCGCACACACACACACACACACAAACACACACACACACACACACACACACACACACATACACACACCTTTATGTTAAAAAGCAGGTAAGTTAAATGTTTGGCCATAATCCCTATAGAAAAATTCTCACAAAATTAAACTAAATAAACACAAAACGAAACAAAAAACCAACCTTTCCCATTTGTCACATGATTGATTATATTCAGCGTTTGCTCACATGAAGGAAAGAACTAGCAAAAAGCAATATCCTCTAGGGCTCTCCTCTTTGGTTTAATCTAATTCACTCAGCCCTGGCAAATAGCACAAAGCCATATGGGCTATGATGAAGCCCAGCGAATATTCATGTAGCTGGATCCTTCCAGGTACTTGGCTACTGACACAGAGACCTGGTTTGGACCCAGCACTGAGCCAGAGTCCTGCAAAGGTATGATATGGACATGAAGACACATCAAGAAAGTGGCTGTCCACAAGCTGAACCAGCCAGTACCTTGATCTTGTACTTCCAAGCCTATGGAACTGTAACAAAGTTAATTTTCATTTTTAAGACCACCTTACCTGCCTCCTGAGAAATCTGTATTCAGGTCAAGCAGCAACAGTTGCAGCCAGACATGGAACAGCAGACTGGTTCCAAATTGCGAAAGGGGTACGTCAAGGCTGTATATTGTCACCCTGCTTATTTAACTTATATGCAGAGTACATCATGAGAAATGCTGGGCTGGAAGAAACACAAGCTGGAATCAAGACTGCCGGGAGAAATATCAATAACCTCAGATATACGGATGACACCACCCTTATGGCAGAAAGTGAAGAGAAGCTAGAGAGCCTCTTGAGGAAAGTGAAAGAGGACAGCCATTGCAGTACATTGAGCTCCATAGAGACAGCGCCGGGGCAAGTGAGAGCCGGACGGGCACTGGGCGACTCTGTGCCTCGTGGAGGAAAAATAATTAAACATGGGCAAAGGAGATCCTAAGAAGCCGAGAGGCAAAATGTCATCATATGCATTTTTTGTGCAAACTTGCCGGGAGGAGCACAAGAAGAAGCACCCAGATGCTTCAGTCAACTTCTCAGAGTTTTCTAAGAAGTGCTCAGAGAGGTGGAAGACCATGTCTGCCAAAGAGAAAGGAAAATTTGAAGACATGGCAAAGGCGGACAAGGCCCGTTATGAAAGAGAAATGAAAACTTATATCCCTCCTAAAGGGGAAACAAAAAAGAAGTTCAAGGATCCCAATGCACCCAAGAGGCCTCCTTCGGCCTTTTTCTTGTTTTGTTCTGAGTATCGTCCAAAAATCAAAGGCGAACATCTTGGCCTGTCCATTGGTGATGTTGCAAAGAAACTGGGAGAAATGTGGAATAACACTGCTGTGGATGACAAGCAGCCTTATGAGAAGAAGGCTGCTAAGCTGAAGGAAAAGTATGAAAAGGATATTGCCGCATACCGAGCTAAAGGGAAGCCTGATGCAGCAAAAAAGGGAGTTGTCAAGGCTGAAAAAAGCAAGAAAAAGAAGGAAGAGGAGGAAGATGAGGAAAATGAAGAGGATGAGGAGGAGGAAGAAGATGAAGAGGATGAGGAGGAAGAAGAAGATGATGATGATGAATAAGTTGGTTCTAGCGCAGTTTTTTTTTTCTTGTCTATAAAGCATTTAACCCCCCTGTACACAACTCACTCCTTTTAAAGAAAAAAAAATTGAAATGTAAGGCTGTGTAAGATTTGTTTTTAAACTGTACAGTGTCTTTTTTTGTATAGTTAACACACTACCGAATGTGTCTTTAGATAGCCCTGTCCTGGTGGTATTTTCAATAGCCACTAACCTTGCCTGGTACAGTATGGGGGTTGTAAATTGGCATGGAAATTTAAAGCAGGTTCTTGTTGGTGCACAGCACAAATTAGTTATATATGGGGATGGTAGTTTTTTCATCTTCAGTTGTCTCTGATGCAGCTTTTACGAATAATTGTTGTTCTGTTAACTGAATACCACTCTGTAATTGCAAAAAAAAAAGAAAGAAAAAAAAAGTTGCAGCTGTTTTGTTGACATTCTGAATGCTTCTAAGTAAATACAATTTTTTTTATTAGAAAAAAAAAAAGAAAGTGAAAGAGGAGAGTGAAAAAGTTGGCTTAAAACTCAACATTCAAAAACTGAAGATCATGACATCTGGTCCCATCACTTCATGGCAAATAGATGGGGAAACAGTGGCAGACTTTATCTTTTGGGGTTCCAAAATCACTGCAGATGGTGACTGCAGCCATGAAATTAAAAGCCGCTTACTCCTTGGAAGAAAAGTTATGACAAACCTAGACACATATTAAAAAGCAGAGACATTACTCTGCCAACAAAGGTCCATTTAGTCAAGGCTATAGTTTTTCCAGTAGTCATGTATGGATGTGAGAGTTGGACTATAAAGAAAGCTGAGCTCCGAAGAATTGAAGCTTTTGATCTGTGGTGTTGGAGAAGACTCTTGAGAGTCCCTTGGACTGCAAGGAGATCCAACCAGCCCATCCTAAAGGAGTTCAGTCCTGAGTGTTCATTGGAAGGACTGATGTTAAAGCTGAAACTCCAATACTCTGGCCACCTGATGCGAAGAGCTGACTCATTTGAAAAGACCCTGATGCTGGGAAGGATTGAGGGCAGGAGAAGGGGACGACAGAGGATGAGATGGTTGGATGGCATCACCAACTCAATGGACATGAGTTTGAGTAAACTGTTGGAGTTGGTGATGGACAGGGAGGCCTGGTGTGCTGCAGTCCATGGGGTCACAAAGAGTAGAACATGATTGAGCAACTGAACTGAACTGAACTGAAGCCATCCAGGCTACGGTATTTTGTTATGGTAACCTGAGCTGACTGATATAGGGGGCATAATGTCAGAGCCAAGATTAAGACAATATGGGACCATTTCCTCACCCACTAAAGATCCACCTCCTAAGGAGGCTCTGCTGTTCACTGATGAATCAACAGAATAAACTCTTACTTCTTGGGGGTGGGGTGGGAGGGTATGAAACATTCCTGAAGTTAATTCTGCCTCTTTCACATCTGTGATGAGTTCTCTACTATTTCTGAGATGATTTCTTTCTTTTTAAAATTTTGTCCAAGATTTCCCTAGCAGTCCAGTGGTTGGTACTGCATGTACCCACTGCAGGAGGCTTAGGTTCCATCCCTGCTTGGGGAACTAAGATCTTGCATGCTGCCCAATGCAGCCAACAACAATAAAAAAATCTACTTTAAAATTTCTTCCATAAAAATTTTAGTATGCATTTCCAAAAGAAAAGGAGTCTTTAAAAATAACCATAATGATCACATCCCAATAAATTTCCAGAAATTCCTCAATAGCTTAGACAGTAAAGAATCTGTCTGCAATGCTAGAGACCCATACCCAACTGCCCTGGGTTGGGAAGATCCCCTAGAGAAGGAACTGGCAACCCACTCCAGTATTCTTGCTGTGAGTATCCCATGGACAGAGAAGCCTGGCGGGCTACAGTCCATGGGGTCACAAAGAGTCAGACACGACTGAGAGACAAGCACTTTCCTCAATACCATCAACTATCTAGTACCCATTCACATTTCCAATTGCTTCACAAATGCATTAAGTGTGCATCTTTGTCTCACAGTTTTTTTTTTTGAATCAAGATCCAATTAAGGACCATCAATGGCAGTGGTTACGATGCCACCTGAGTCTTTTATAATCTGTTGGTCCTCTTTCATTGTTTTATTTACTTGAATTCGTTACTGTTGTTGTGGAGAAAGCCAGATGATGTCTCATATGAGGTTTCTCTGTTTGGATTTGCTCGTTATAACTTCACGGTATTTTTAAATGTTTCTCTCTCTTTTGTGATTTCTTATAAATGGCTAGTTGGATCTATAACTTGACAAGATTCAGGATGACTTTTTTAAAGACTGCTTTGTAAGAATGGTGCAATCTTCCATGTCAATAAATGTAATATTTAGTTGTTTCTCTTTGTGTGATGTTTGCAGTCGCTGATGATTAATACATAGATCCATTAATTCATTAAGGGATGTAAAATGATAATATTCTGTTGATCCTTCATTTATTCAGTTCAGTCACTCAGTCGTGTCCAACTCTTTGTGACCCCATGGACTGCAGCACGCCAGGCCTCCCTGTCCATCACCAACCCCAGGAGTTTACTCAAACTCATGTCCATTGAGTCGGTGATGCCATCCAACCATCTCATCCTCTGTTGTCCCCTTCTCCTCCTGCCTTCAGTCTTTCCCAGCATCAGGGTCTTTTCCAATGAGTCAGTTCTTCGCATGAGGTGGCCAAAGGATTGGAGTTTCAGCTTCAACATCAGTCCTTCCAATGAACACCCAGTTCAATGAATATCCTTTAGGATGGAGTGATTGGATCTCCTTGCAGTCCAAGGGACTCTCAAGAGTCTTCTCCAACACCACAGTTCAAAATCATCCATTCTTTGGCACTCAGCTTTATAGTCCAAATCTCACATCCATACTTGACTACTGGAAAAACCATAGCTTTGACTAGATGGACCTCAATTGGCAAAGTAATGTGTCTGCTTTTGAATATGCTGTGTAGATTGGTCATAACTTTTCTTCCAAGGAGCAGGCTTCTCTTAATTTCATGGCTGCAGTCACCATCTGCAGTGATTTATTAGCTGAAAAAACTCTATGAAGAGAAATTTTCCCTTTTCTATTATTTAATTATCCAGTATAGTGCATAGAATAACATCAGGATAAATGCCTGATATTTCCCTTTGTTTATTGGCTTTAAATTAATGTGTTGGATCACCAGCATTCTCCAAAGGGGACCAACTGGTAATTAGCCCAAGTTGTTTTGTTTTTAACTTGTTTTTTATACCATTATGAACTCATGGATTTTAACATATGTGTTTCAATCCACTGCAATTATTATCCTTATTAATGTTAAAATATCTCAATCTTTAGCCAAAGAAATCTTCTTAGGTTGGCCCCTAAGTCCTTTTGACATGCCTTAGTAAGACGTCTTTGCCATTGTCCTTTCTGCCTTGATTTCTGATTCAAAAAGATATTGCAGGTTTTTCCTGTGCATTTCCCAACCCAGACCTAGAAGTCGTCTCTCCAAGGAGTTCCTTCCTAATATTGGGAAATGAAATTGTACAATCACAATCTGGCCACTCAGGTTATACATTGTTATGAAGTTGGTCATTATTTTCTTGATTATTTCTATGCATGCATGCACACTAAATCACTTCAGTCATGTCCAACTCTTTGCTACCTCACAGATTGTAGCCCACTAGGCTCCTCTGTCCAGGGAATTCTCCAGGCAAGAATTCTGGAGTGGGTTGCCATGCCTTCCTCCAGGGGATCTTCCCATCCCAGGGGTCAAATCTGCGTCTCTTATATTTCCTGTGTTAGCAGGCAGGTTCTTTACCACTAGCACCACGTGGGAAGCCCAGTTTTTTCTCTAGATAGAACTAAAGAAATATTTTGAATTTTTTTTTTAATTTTTAAAAGTTAAAATACATCATGAAAGCATATTGATACTTCTTCCAATTCAAATTCAAGAAGTAAAGGTTTTATTTCCTTTTTTGATCTCAAATATATCCTTTCTCCTGTACCAATAAAATTTGTTGTCAATGACACTGATCATTGATAATGATCAGTCATTGAAATGATCAAATTAGAATATCATGCCACTTTTCATTTCTTTTACCTTGCAATATATTCACAACACTCTCAGAGAAATAAGGCTTCCCTGTCCTTCACTATCTTTCAGTTTGCTCAAACTCATGTCCATTGAGTCAGTGATGCCATCCAACCATCTCATCCTCTGTCGTCCCCTTCTCCTGCCTTCAATCTTTCCCAGCATCAGGGTCTTTTCCAATGAGTTGGCTCTTCCCATCAGGTGGCCAAAGTATTGGAGCTTCAGCTTCAGCATCAGTCCTTCCAATGAATATTCAGGGTTAATTTCCTTTAGGTTTGACTGGTTTGATCCTTGCAGTCCAAGGGATTCTCAAGAGTCTTCTCCAGTACCACAATTCCAAAGCATCAGTTCTTTGGTGCTCAGTCTTCTTTATGACCCAACTCTTACATCTGCACATGACTACTGGAAAAGCCATAGATTTGACTATATGGACTTTTGTTGGCAAAATGATGTCTCTATTTTTTAATGCGCTGTCTAGGTTTGTCATAGCTTTCCTTTCAAGGAGCAACCGCCTTTTAATTTTAGGGTTGCAGTCACCATCCAGAGTGATTTTGGAGCCCAAGAAAGTAAAATCTGTCACTGTTTCCATTTCTTCCCCTTTTATTTGCCATGAAGTGATGAGTTCAGATACCATGATCTTAGTTTTTTGAATGTTCAGTTTAAGCCAATTTTTCACTCTCCTCTTTCACTTTCATCAAGAGGCTCTTTAGTTCCTCTTCACATTCTGTCCCATATGTTAATGGGAAACTGTCAAAATGTAAGCCTACATTTACCTGGCTGAGCAAATACCCTCATGGCACAGGAGTTTTAAGAGCTCAGGTCCCCATTTAGTCCTCTTCGGCCTCATTTCCATTTGGATTTTTAACCTGTTAATTTCTTATTATCGTCTCAGTTTTTTTCATGTTTTAATCACCTCTTCTGGAATAGTATTAGTATCACAAATTATATTCTACTTAATCTCAGTAAGGGCTTCCCTGATAGCTGAGTTGGTAAAGAATCCACCTGCAATGCAAGAGACCTGGGTTCAATCCCTGGGTTTGGAATATCCCCTGGAGAAGAGAAAGACTACCCACTCCAGTAGCCTGGCCTGGAGAATTCCACAGACTGGGGTTGCAGAGAGTTCGGACATGGATTTCACTTTCACTTTTCATTTAACTTCAGTAAATAGAAGAGCAATTCATCAATTTCATGGAAATATTTTCCTACTATATTTGTATTGTGTTTTTATTTCATTTTTCAGTGTACAAAGATGGAATTACTAAGCCTAGCAAGGCCTCAAGCCCTGAGCACAAAGCTAGTCACAAAATGAGAGTTCATTAAATATTTGTTGAATAAACTAATAAATAAATGTTCTTTATAACTATATGGTCAAATACGCTACTCTTTTCCACTGTGAATTTTCCTGTTTGCAGGCTCCACAGTTAAAAAAGCTATTTCTATTATTCATACGTTAAATGTAAGATATATTCTGCAGAAAGAAAAATTAATCAGTATTTCTAAAATATATGGGAGTTACAGGAACTTCCCTGGCAGTCCAGTGGTTAAGACTTTATGCTTCCAATGCAGGGGATGTGGGTTCAACCCTGGTCAGGGAACTAAGATCCCACATGCCATGTGGCCAAAAAATAAAAGTAAAAGTAAAATAAAATATATGGCAGTTACAAATACAGGTGAAATTAATACAGACTTTAACTTTAGCCAACCTGACCACATGCCAGGCCTCTGAAGACACTCTGTGATTAAAGACTTCATCCCGGGCGATTAACACCTTGGTTTATGTTTTCTTTTCTCCTAAAGTTAGTTAATCATATTAGGAGATGGGCCTGAAAACCACCAAGGGGGCATTACACCAGTTTACTCACTGAGAACTTTTTTCCAAGCCATTTTCAAGGACCTGAACCTTGGAAACACCAAACTAGTTTGACACAACTTGGCAAAGGAACTCACTTCTCACGGTCCTCTCCCCACTTCCCCTCAACTCATAATCCCTTTCACCTTGCCCATCTGCAATGACTATGGAGCAAGAGGAACAGTAAATCTACATCTTAGTGATGGTGATTAGTACTCACTGCATGAGATCCCTCACTTCCAAAAGTCCTGGGAGCATGTGGTGAGGTGTCCTATTTATACCAATGGCCTTCCCCCTGTCCAGAACTTGAACAGCTGCACAATATATATAATGGAATGGAAAGTAACATGACACACATTTCAAAGAGAAAACTGGAAAGGTATATATATCCAACCTTCCTTTTGGCTCTATGAGAATATGTTTCTTTGCGTCTGTGTCATAAAAATAACAAAGGGGCCAGCATGGGGCATGAAGGGGGAGACTGTTTTAGGGGAAATTATTTTGACTCCCAAAAATGAAAGCCTGAAAAAAATTAAAAAAAAATGAAAGCTTGAAATAAAGAAGAAAATGTTTGAGAAAAAAATGGATTACTGATAAAGATTCTTATGGAATGATATCATCATTTTCTGAATTGGAACGGTACATTTTGAAAAGTACCAATCATTCCACTTAATAGATTTTAAAATGACTATAGATTTTTTTATTGGAATCCTTGAGCTCCAGGATCCTGTGTGCATGATTCTGCATCTTCAGGGCGTATCTACAATAGTCCTACACATATAATAGTCACTCAATCCATGTGTTGTAATTAATAAATTGTGAAAATCTCAAGAGTGATGGAGGATATGTATGTGTTGTGTACACACAACTGTAACCATAGGAAATTATTAGATTTTATGGCGTACCTACTGTATATATCATACTGCTCAAGGGGAGGAGATAGCCCAGGTCTCAAGTAGCATGAAAACACTAAGCTTTATAAAAAGGAATAGAACTGGGTCATTTATAGATCCATTTATAGATCATCCTCTGGATGGATCTAGAGTATGTCATATACAGTAAAGTAATTCAGAAAGAGAAAAACAAATATCGTATACTAACACATAAATGGAATCTAGCAAAATGGTACAGATGAACCTATTTGCTGGGAAGGAATAGAGACACAGATGTAGAGAACAGACATGTGGACATGGGGTGGGTGGAAGGGGAGGATGAGTCGAATTGGAAGAGTAACTTTGACATATATACACTGCTATGGGTAAAATAGCTAGCTAGTGGGAAGCTGCTGTATAGCACAGGGAGCTCAGCTCAGTCCTCTGTGATGACCTAGATGGGTGGGATGGGGAGGTGGGATGGAGGTCTAAGAAGGAGGGGATATATATACATATAGCTGATTCACTTCTTGTGCAGCAGAAACTAACACAACATTGTAAAGCGATTATATTCCACTTTAAAAACAAAAAACAAAAAAGACCCTGGGCTTTGTGGCAAGATAATGACAAAGTATAAAACCATTTTAAATCATTTTTAAAGTCAAATAAACTCTCTTCTCCATCAACAAAAGAACTCCCCTGTCTGTCCATTTACAAAAATCAATGAACCCACCTCTGGCTTCCTGAGTTAGAAAATCAAGGTTAAAGGCAAGGACCCCTTGTCCGCCTGACACTCACCTCCTTCCTCACCCCCATGACCCATCTTCTGGTTTACACACTTCCATCAGTCTGGAAGCAAGTGTGCTGCTTGCTCAGATTGCTGCGATTGCTAGAAGAGACTCTGGAAGACGCACTCCCACACTTGTATCATCCTTGGCTCTGAAACACGCTCCTTCTTTCTAATAGTGTCGCAGGAAAACAGTTAATGTTGTTTTGCCATCATTAAACTGTCAGTGCTGCTCAGTTGAAAGCACAAATAGCATACACACACATAAAAAAATACTCAAAAAGCTTGGAAATAGGTTTATTTTTCTCTGAACACAGGAAGAACATAGGGACTTATTTCTGTTACACCTCACCCCATTTTATCCCCTAACCAATTTCTGGGCTGTTGTTGTTGTTAGTCTTCTCAGAGAAAGTATATGGTGGATAAAAGCATGGGAATGTCACTTTACCGGTATGAAGGAAAATCTTGTTTCCAGAATTCAAATGAGCACCAAGGTGGAAATATGGCAAAAATACAGAGATGCGCTTGTCAATACAGTTTGAGGATGGGGGTGGTTCTAGACAGTCTATATCTCCCCTTCCTGCTCTAGAACTCTAAAGGTCTGTGATCTGAAAGAAGGAACATGGTAACGAGGGAAGACAGGTGAGCAAATCGCTTGGAGCTACATCAAGAGATGACTTTCTGGGACTTATCCTGATGGTCCAGTGGCTAAGACTCCTTTATCCCAATGCAGGGGGCCTGGGGTTCAATCCCTGATCTGGGAACTAGATCCCATATGCTGCCATGCTGCAACTAAATACTCTCCATGCTACCACGAAGGTCAAAAATCTCGGATGCTGCAATGAAGACCTGGTGCAGCCAAATAAATAAAATATTAAAAGAGAGAGAGAAAGATGACTTTCATTCTCTGTCTTAGCTACAGCAGGACAAGGCTGATCAGGAGGAACCAAGACCTAAAATTAGAGCTAGCTTCTGCCTATTTGTTGGAAAGGCCTTCAGAGAACATGCCTAGCTTTGGAAGCCAGGAGGAGGTCAAGACTGGAATCACACTGGTCAGACAATACAAACTGGATCTCACAGGGGTCAACAACAGAATTAGTGAGTCTCAGATAGCACAGGAAGAACAGGGACTTTCTGCTCCCCTTGTACATGAGATGCAAGGTCCTGGGGCCAACACTCCATTTATTCAGCATTTACATCTACTTCTAATAGTAAAGCTGTTACCATGACTAATCAATTTTTCAGCATCATGAGAGAAAGGCAAACCAAAACATATTCTTGTGTTTTTTACTTGCTGTACTGCGTTTTTTACAAATTGAAATCTCATGGCAACCCTGTATTGAACAAGTCTCTTGGTGCCATGATTTTCCAACAGCCTTTGTTCACTTCCTGTCTTTGTATTGCAATTTGGTAATACTGAAATGGTCAAATGTTTTTGTTAGTGATCTTTGTTGTCACTACTACAACTAGCTCAAGGCTCAGGTGATGCTTAACATTTTTAGCAATAACGTATTTTTAAATTGAAGTAGGTACATTGCTTTTTAGACATCATGCTATTGTACATTTTATAGCCTACAGTATAATGTAAACATTACTTTTATATGCACTGGGAGACCAAAAAATCTGTGAGACTCGTTTTATTGTGATTTTATCTTTATTGTGATGGTCTGGAATCAAACCACAATATCTCCAAGGTTATGCCTGTGCTCTATTAGAGATGTAATCTAAAGTTTAAAATATTTTGTAGATAGTCATAATAGAGAAGCAAGGAAAACGTTCTCTCAGTAGTAATGCAGACCACCATCTATCTTGTATAAACCTGATTGCTCAAGTGGAAAAACGTCTTTCCATTTGGTTCACAATAACTGGACAAGGGCATTGGTGGGAAATGGTGCTGAATATAGTCCTTGGGGACAGAGCTAGTTAACATCCCCCAAGTATGGGTGGGCATCCCTACATTTCCCTAACTTCTTACAGCTGGGTTAGGTATCTAATGACTAGATCAGTACAATGAACTTCAAGTGGAAGTGACGTTTATTACTTCCAAGCCTGGATATATCAACGCCAAGTGCTTCCTCCCTCCCCCTCTCCACAGTGATTTGGAAGTATGATGCAGATGGCACAGCAATAATATGGAAGCCCAGCCTCCAAAGTCTCTGCTTGGATGAGAGCTGCCAAGGAAAGCCAGCATCAACCTGTTACAAGCACAAATACCTTTTTGTTACTGAAGCATAACCTAGCATTATCCTGACTCATGTGGTCCCTGGGGAAAAGGGGGAAGTGATTTTGCTCTCCTTCTTACTGGAAAACTATGGACCAAAGAAAGACAATGACTGTTCCTTCAGAAAGGCTACCTTCCCACTCGATGAGAGCTGCAAAGACAGATGACACAGAAACACGGTGAAGCAAGATAGTTTTGTATCTGTTTGCCCAGTTCTCTGAGGTCCCCACTGATCTCCTGACCAATGCCGTTTGTGACCAACTTTTCAGTAAACCTTACTGCATTTACCTGGAATTGAGCCTGGACAGAATTCTGTGCTGACTTGGAAGATGCGGCAATGCCTTTGATGAAGCCATGGGTCTTAATCTGCTTGATGATTTCAAGACTGCCTTCTCATTTATTCAACTGATGCTGATGAAGACTTTCTACAGCAGTAGACTGCCTCCAGGCTTCCAGGATCTTTTCGTCCAGGCCAGGTGCTTCAGAGAAATACTGACCTCTTGGCTCTAGGTCCCCAGGGTTTCAAAGCAGCGCTACAGAACAAAGCATTTAGTCAAAAGGACACCTCACTGTTACACAAATGAAAGCCCGTGGTAAACTAAAACAAATGAGATCTCAAAATCTATCCTTTTTATTTAAAACTAGAACTTTAAGGACCTGATGATCAAGATGATGTTTTTGAACATCCAATTGGGTAATGTACTTGAAAGTGCTTTTTGAAAAATAAAAGTTTGTTTTTGCTACAGTGCACAGAAATGCTCTGTTCCTTGGCTTTAGAGAAATGGTGAATACGCACCTTATTTTCTTGAGACTCCTTAACCCCAATAACAATTTAGAATTACTGTCATGCAGCCGGCTGTCTCATAGTCGCCTTTGTCTTTATCTGCTAGAGCTGTGGTGTCTCCTCACTGCCTGCCTCTGTTTCAATAGTGTACAATCTGGTTATTATGTGAGTTTTATTTTTTTAAGCACCAAAACCCAGCTTTTAGCCCATGGGTTTCTTTATTACCATCTAAGGAGCCCTGGCAGACTGGAGCCATTTTTCCCTTCGACAGACCTTTAAATGATTCTTCATGCTTTTGTCACATAATTAAAATTAGATTACTTTAACTCCCTGCTGGCTGGCCTGAGTGGGGGCCCTTGTAAAGCCTCCAGCTGGCGGAGGGGCCATTGAAAGGTGGAATATGGTCCAAACACACTCAGCCACTGCCTTCCCCCACCCCCAGCCAGGAGGCCATTGTGTGCCTTGCCAGTTAGACAAGATTTACCCCGAGTTTATCAATGGCTGCTTATTTTCTAAGGGCTGGATTTTCTTTTCAAAAGACTTGGAGTCAGGGATTGGTATGTTTGTTTCTAAGGAGCTCGAGCTCTTCTAGTCCCTATTTTCCAGCACCCAGAGAGCTCACCTCTTAGTGCTTTGCCTGGTGGCTCAGCCAAAATGGACCAGAAAGACCAAGCACCTGAGCGCATATACTGTCATACACGTTGGTGTCCAAATATTTGCTTGGTTTCTCCGCCAAGGCCGAATGCAAAAATCCCTTCTCTCTTCTCTGGGCTGTTCTCCTTTAAACCTCCCCCCCCCCCCCGCCCGTCCCCTCTGTGACCAGGACACTCCTTGGCTGCATTTCTAAGCACAGCCTCAATTGGGTTTCCACTCGGAGCAGCCGGAGAGCTCCCATCACGATAGATCTACAAAACAACTCTTCACAACACACCTAGTTCTGCTGAATTTTTAACACCTGCATCTTCTTGCTGCTTCTCCATTTCCTCCGCAAAACAGAGAGAGGCAGGACAAGTGAAGTCCAGTGTTCCTCTCCATCAAGGAATCTCAGCTCTGTCTGCAAAAAGAACAGCTCTGGGTCACTCTTGGCATTTTTTGTAGCCAAAGACCTCCTCACAGCCTTTCCCTGGATCATTTCATCCATCCATCTCTCTGCCTGCCTTTCACTCGTCCACTTTCTATTATACAGCTCAGCCAAGAGAGAGGGTTTGAACTTGACCAGATGTGGACTAAACTCCTATGTTAAAGACTTATTAGGGCTGTGACCTAGAGTGAGTGATTTAATGTCTCTGAATTTTATTTTCTTATGATAAAATTAGGGTTAATAATACCGCCACCTTATTACTGAAATTAACAGAATTTCTTCTTCCAAGCTAAGCTCTGATTAAAATGTGTGGTGCTCTTAAGAAAGAATCTTCAATTCAATTCCCAGAATTTCATTTCTTAGTGGAAAACTACCTATACTTCACATAAAGTCATCTGTTAACATTCACACAAGTGTGCTTGTAGGAATGTCTTGAGATCACAAGGAACCAGCTTTGTTCTGGTCATTGTGTCCTCATTTTATATCATTCAAGAAAATAACTCTGTCATAATTAGAGGGAATATGACAAAAACACCCAGCAAAAACCAATATTCCTATTTTTAAGTGGTACATTTGTGGTCCAATTCCTGTTTTCAGTTGTTATTAGGGTTGCTACAGAAATTTCTTTAAAGACAGACATGCTAAGAAGAATGTCTAGAACTTATTTTTAAGTACTTTAAGGTTTTGATTAAAAAAGAAATGAATACATTAAAGGCAAGAAGGTGATAAGAACAATGACAGCGATAGAAAGAGAACCAAAATGCAAAAAATAAAACCATAAAGAGACACACAGAATGACATGTCAATGAAAAGTCAAAAGTACTTCTTAATTCTTACACTCAGAGGAACCAACTGGAGATGGGCTTAACTTGCAGAATATGATGGATCAAGTCTGGAGTGAGATCTTCGGAGTTTGCATTTCTAACAGGTTCCCTCTTGCCAGGGGCTCACTGACCACACCCTGAGCAGCATACATTGCTGATGGGCATGTATATTTATATTAGCAGGCTGGAAGCAACTTGGTAACAGCTTTCAAAATAAAAAGTGCACAGGCTGTCAGCAATCCCACTTTAGTCATTCACAGAGGAGCCTTGGATACAATTGAATATGCAGATGGAAGAAAACCATACAAACCAGATACAATCCGTGCAATTGAATATGCAAATGAAAAAAAGAATAAGGCTGATATTGATGCAGAGAAATCTCCAAGATACTTTAACTTGATGAAGAAGTTTCAGAAAAGAAAGACCGCCTACATTTGTCTCGGTGTGTGTGTTATTGAATGGGCTGAAGACATCTCTTGAATGTTTTTTCCATCCTCACCACCTGTCCAAAAGCACTCTGTGATCTAGTTCTTCTGTCTCAGGTAGTTTCCATAACTTTTTCAAACTTGCTTGGTAATACACAAGCATGCAAAGTGCTGTTTGCTTTCCATGGAATTCTCTGCTCCACCTCTGTGGGAAGACTTCCTGCTTTTTGATTGTCCAAATACGAATCATCAGACATGCATTATTTTCCCTCCAGCTCCAGGAGACACACTTCAAACTCTCTAAGTAAACTCCTTGAAGTCCCTCTCAGGTTTAAGGGGTGGTAAGGCAGAGTCTTGTATCTTGTTTAAACTGCAATTTCTGGAGCCTCTGTCACTTGCTTCACTGAAATAGATGTAGCTAGAGATCCTATTTTTGTTGTTGTTATTTAGTTGCTAAGTCCAGTCCTACTGTTTGGTAACTCCATGGATTGTAGCCCGCCAGGCTCCTCTGTCCATGGGGATTCTCCAGGCAAGGATACTGGAGTGGGTTGCCATTTCTTTCTCCAGGGGATCTTCCTGACCCAGGGATTGAACCCAGGTCTTCTGCATTGGCAGGTAGATTCTTTACCATCTGAGCCACCAGGGAAGCCCCTAGGGATCCTATTACGTAGACTCTAATCATGTTAAAGACCACAAATCTGTAGCCTAGGCCATGTCTGGCAGTGGAGATATTTGGATTCTTCTTGTTTTTATTTTGTTTTGTTAAATAATTTTCCCAACTTTATTGAGAGAAATGGACACATAATACTGTGTAAATTTAAGGTGTACAACATGTTGAGTTGATACAGTTATAAATTGCAAATGATGGCCACAGTAGTATTGGCTGCCTCCTCCAACCCATCATAGCATTACACTTCTTTTTCATGCTAAGGATATTTAATATGTACTCTCAGTGACATGCAAGTATAGGATACAGAATTATTACCTACAATCATCATGCTGTCCATTAGATCCCCAAATTGTTAATCTTCTAACTCCAAGTTCACACCATTTGAGCAATGCATCCCCATCTCTCCCACCCCCTCACCTCCTAGTGATCACCACCTCTACTCTTTTTCTCTAAATTCGCCTTTTTTGAGATTTCACAAGACATGTGAAATTTTGTTTGACTCTCAGAGTCTCGGCCAGTATTCTCTAACCAAAAGATTTTACATGAACTTCCAGACTTCTGAAAATTTGAAAGATTTGCCAATAAATGGCCTGGATTCCTCCTTTGCAAGATTTGGCTGGAGCTAAGCTATGGCTGAGGCTTCCCTGGTGGCTCATATGGTAAAGAATCTGCCTGCAATGCAGAGACTCAGGTTTGACTCCTGGGTCAGGAAGATCCCTAGGAAAGGGAATGGCTATCCCCTCCCACCCACTCCATTATTCTTGCCTGGAGAATTCCATGGACAAAGGAGCCTGGTGGGCTACAGTCCGTGAGGTCACAAAGAGTCAGACACAACTGAGCAACTTTCACTTCACGTCAAGCTGTGGCCATTCCTTTAGTGGGACCCAGAGGGTGCCATGTTCCAACCATTCCCTTATCTTGGGTTCACCCATTATTACGCTGGCAGTGTAGTCTTTCTTCCACCCTCCTGTTTCTTTCCCGGGTGGACATTTCAGTGTGTGACACCCCCCACCCCATGCCACAGAGCACATTCCCAGTGGAGCAGGGCTGGCCCAAAGCAAACCTGCAAAGTTCTGGAGCATCCTATCACTTCTTTCTAAAACACTTCCCCACACTGAATGCCTTTTCCCTCCCTCCACATCCACCAAGTTAGTGCTTTCTTATTGCCCCGAATTCTCTTTTCTGAAAGAAATAGATCATCTCATTCATTCACACTGAATTGTTAGTGATTTAATACATCTTTGTGGGGGAGGGGGGATGTCTAAAAATGCTTAGCATTTCCAAAGGGTGAAATTCCAGCCAACCAGACACTTTGGATGAATGAGGCATTTGGGGGCAGGAGACTAAGATCCTCCAAACCACACCTAGTGGACAGTTACCTCTCCACTTTACATCAGCCAGCTAAAATATTTGCCAACACCATCGGAAGGGCTGTTCCTTTTTGTTTCACTGCCTAGGGGTTTGCCAAGGAATCCCTACCCTAGTTGGTTCTTCCTGGGAGAAATATTTATATAATTCATTCCTGTTCTAAGATGGGGCGCCCTGTGTGTTTTAGCCTACCAGAAGCTTAATATATGCCAACAGTGCAGTATGGCTCTAGACAGACACACACACACGCATGCATGTGCACACACATAGACACACACACACTTGAACATAAACTTAGCCACGTTATCCACAGATAAAACATAAGAAGTAGCTTCACTGAAACCTTAACCCACCCTGGGGATTTGTACAGCTCATTCTGAGAGTCCACATTTTGAGAAGAATGCTGATAGGTTATGAGCTTTCTGATGAAAGAAACCAGGAGGGCCTAATGTTGGAACCACACCAGTAATAAGAGAAGGTTTAAAGAAAAACTCAATGGCTGCCTTCAAAGGTTTGAAGGGCTGTCACCCACAGGGGACCAGATGGATTAGGTTTTTGTTGTGCCAAGGAACAAGCTAAGACCAGTAGAGAGATGGTAAGGATGAGAGTGGGAGGCGATTTTGGCTCTGGAAAGAAATTTTAACAGCTACTAGATAGAGATTACAGGAAAATGACTTTCCCTTTCACTAAAAATATCCCAGGAGAGGCTGTCTGACCATCTGTTTGGAATGCTATAGAAAGAAACCTTACAATAGTTGGTGGCCTGACTTCAGTTTGCTGGGACTTTTGATACCAAATTCCACTTTTTGTATGATTCTGCTTGCATTTCGCAGAGAACATATCATCCACAAATGCAGGATAATGTCTCTACCTATTCCGTTGGAATTTCAGTATAGTCATTCAGGTCCAATTACATCAATGTTCTCTTTCAGACCCAGCATCTGGGATTTCTATAATTTCATCTTCATGGCCCTTGGATGTGTACCCTTTGTATTCTTGTTGTCAGTAAGCATGTGAAATAGATTTTCACTCAATGGGTCTTTCCTAAGCACTCTTGCAAAGCAAATGATGTGGCCAATTGTTTATTTTATGGATAGCCTTTTTTCTGTCCCCAGAACACGGCTAACATATGTATGATTCACATTCACAGGACAGAAGGATTGTTCTGGCTTGTGCTTTTACTTCTTTTGGCCAATTGAAGAGATATTTATAAACATTTATTGATTTGGATTCATAAGCCAAAGGGGGGGGGGGGCGCATCTTGCTGGGCTGGTTGTTATGGTAACTAGCATTTCACACGTGTACTCACCAGCCAGCAGTGAGGGCTCAGAACAAAACCCAAAGCCTACCTGTAGCTTCAAACTGTGTATTTGCTCCTTTTACATTTCTCACACTACTGATAGGATGTATAAAACAGATAACTAAGGAGAACATACTGTATAGCACCGGGGAACTCTACTTAGCGCTATGTGGTGACCTAAATGGGAAGAAAATTCAAAATATGTGTTAGCTGATTCATTTCACTGTACAGAAGAAACTAAAACAACATTGTAAAGCAACTATGCATCAATAAAAATTGATAAAAATTTTATGTAGTAAGGTTACATTTTTAATTCTGTCTACTAAAATATTCACCATCTCTTCGTAGATGTACAGGGGCACTTCTGTCATATATAAAGTCTCCTTACATCTGTGTTGTTTCAATGCTGTATTTGTTGGTTCCCACTCAAATACCATGGGGCTTCCCAGGTGGCTCAGTGCTCAAGAACCCTCCTGCCAATGCAGGAGACTCAGGAGACAGGGATTTGACCCCTGGGTCAGGAAGATCCCTTGAAAGAGGAAATGGCAACCCACTTTAGTATTCTTGCCTGGAAAACTCCATGGACAGAGGAGCCTGGCAGATTGCAGTCCATGGGATCACAAAGACTTGGACACAACTGAGCGACTGAGCTCACTTGCTTGCACACCGATACCTTTCTTTAAAAATTGTTGATAGAAATGTTCTCTTACATCAAATACTTTTTAATCAAAAAAGAAAGAATATCAGTTTTTTTCTTCCACAGTGCCATGTGATAGCATATTGCATTGAAATAGAAAAAATTTTGTTTTCATTTATCCCTGAGAATAATAATTGATTCTGTACCTCTCTTGGGGACATGTTCCAGATTTATGACTTCTAATCAATTTGATCGTCAAGAATTTAAAAGATTCTACCTCAGTTCTCTGCCCTGTGTTGCAGTTGATTTGGAAGGAGTTTGGATTGTATTTTTTATCCAGGAACTTACAGCTGGAATCAAGGACCACAAATACAAAGCAACAGACAGACAATTCAAGAAAAACACAATTAAATATCAGGGAACATGATGAATTTTATTTTATGTGATTGCCATAAAATAGGAAGAAAATATAGTGCATGTATAGCTGTACGTATTAGCATCGCAGGGTATATTCTAGAAAGCTCCTGTTTTGACTAGGCATTCATGAGAATGGAATAGTTGGTGTATGTTTTTCTGTTTAACATTTTTCTCCATAACATTCAGTTCCAATATTCTCTGTTGTCAGCACCATGAAGAGGTAACCTATCATAGCTTCTCAGGTTGGGGCAGGAACGCATGAGCTAAGTCACTTCAGTTATGTCCGACTCTTTGCAACCCTGTGGACTGTAGCCCACCAGGCTCCTCTGTCCATGGGATTCTCCAGACAAGAATACTGGAGTGGGGTGCCATGACTTCTTGGTAAAGAGCAGATGGGGAGACTAGTCTTTCCTCTGTGGGATTTTCTTCTATCCCTCTTAAAACCTGATCATTTCTTCCTACTGACAAGAAAAGAAGAAAATGGCTCTATGGCAGAATTGATTTTATACCATGACAAAATGCGTATATGTCCATATAAATGCTTTCCATATGGGGTGTGCCCATGTGCAACCACACTGAGTCATATTTAAGTAGATGAGACAATAACAAGACAGGTTTTGTAGGCATATATGCAGGTATGTAAAAATCCTATTCAAGATTCATTAGGGATAGTGAAATACAATTGTTCTATGAGATCACAGCAGAGTCAAGGTGATCTTCATTTAAAAGATGCTAATCATGCGTTCCCAACGCATGTGAACCCGTGGCTGATTCGTGTCAATGTATGGCAAGAACTACTACAATATTGTAAAGTAATTATCCCCCAACTAAAATAAATTTATTAAAAAAATAAAAAATAAAAGATGCTAATCAAGGTTGCATGAGAACTGCTGAAGGCTTTTTAGGGGATAATAGGAGAAACCAGAGATAGATGAGACCATTTAGGTGATTCAGCACTTCAAGCTCTTGACAGAGACTTGCCCGGTGCCCTATGTTCACTTATGCTTCTACCAGGTAAGTTATAACAGATTCAAGAAACCAGGCTGCCATCAGCTCCTCAGGAGTTTCTCCTTTGTAGAGTTAAGACCTCTGGCCTTGTTCCACTCTGGTTTAATTCTGTTCTTGCCTCCTGAATATACAGTGAAATTCCTGAGCCTTATTATTCTGCTCATCCCAAGTCCCTTCAGAATGTCTTCAAGGAAAGAGGGAGGAGGACTTCCCTGGTGATCCAGTGGCTAAGACTCCATGCTCCCAATGCAGAAGACCTGAGTTCAATCCCTGGTCAGGGAACTAGATCCCACAGGCTGCAACTAAGACTGGTGCAGCCAAATATTATATATATATATATATATATATATATATTTTTTTTTTTTTTTAAAGGAAAGAACAGAGGGAGAGAGTGTGAGTTTCTTTATAAGGAAGCTTTGGACCAAATGACACTCCTCCACACACAACCAGCTCACTGTTGACCTAAACCACAGACTACCACAGAGCCCTTCCCACTTGCCATAAGGACCAATAAAGACAGCATGCCAAGTCTCATAAGAGGATAGTCAGCTTGACAGGAGAGGCCATAAATAAGTAATTCACTCCCAGGTCCGATTTCTTTTGTTTAGTTTAAGTGTCCCAATGCTACCTTGTTGTTTTATTAATGCAAGTGTCTTATTTCCATTCTCAGTTTCAAAGCCGATGGAATTGAAAATAAAAAACAAACCCCAAACCAGACCCCTATATCTGTTAGTAGGCCAGTCCATCAATCTCCCCATGAAAAGTATGTTACTTTAGTATACTAAAGACAAAAATTCTATCGGCATTGTCTCTAGTTTGATTGTTTAGGACTCATACTTCCTATCCTATCTTGGTTTGCTACATCAGTGCTGCCATACAATGAGAAACCATACCTGGCTGGCTGTAAAGCGGACTCTACCAATCTGTGTGATCAGCTGGTAAAGGAAAATTGGCTCTCATTCTCTAGGATGGATCATGAAAATGATCTCCAGACATGCCTGAGTGATGGTAGAGGAACTCGGGAGAATATTACCCACAGGCAAATGCCAAGATTGAACTGAGTAAGCTAAGGACCTGGAAGAGATCCATGGAGGCTCAGAACTGGAAGGAGCTCTAGAGATGGTCTAGTCCAATCTCCTACAGGCAAGAAAACAGAGGTCTAGGCAATTCAAATAAGTTCTCTGACAATAGCATGAACTGGGAGCAAAGACAAGAATAAAATCTGGTCCTTCTGACCCCCAAGCCAACACTATAACCTGAGGTTCTTAAACAGAATGACTTAGCCTGGGAATATAAATTCACCTTCTGGGGACTTCTCTGCTGGTCCAGTGGTTAGGACTTTGCCTTCCAATACGGGGGGGTACAGGTTTGATCCCTGGTCGCGAAGCTAGCACCCCACATGTCCCATGGCCAAGAAAAAACCCAAAGCATAAATATTGTAGTAAATTCAATAAAGACTTTAAAAATGGTCCACATCAAAATATAAATTATTCTTTTTGGACTATAGGTTCAATTTAGCACGGCTAAGTTTGGGAAGGAAGAATTTTATATATTTTTAATCTCAATTTTGCATAGTCCTTTTTCTTAGTTTGGACAACAAGGCTATTACTCAAATTCATATCTACTTGTTTTCCTTTATTCCAATTTACTATCACTCCTATGTTTCAAAGAGTAAACACAAATTTTTCCCTTCACTGAGTTTACCTCCTGTCCTGCTGAAGTTGCTGTTATATTAATAGTTAAAGCACCTGTGGTATGAAGCATCTACTTTCTGAAAGTATAAACTGAAAGAGAGAACACTCTTTACACCTCTCACCAAACCTCTTGAGATTTGTTCAGAACAATGGCTAGGTTTAGTTAGGTAGGTATTCCTGATTTGTTTCTGTCCAGAGAAAGAGGCGACAAGCCTTATCATCTATATAGCTCTTCACACTGATGTCTCCAGTTCGTTACCACTTATTTTATCCATGTGTTATACTTTCCCACATGCCTTTAGACCCCTTCCTATGAAGCAGCAGAACATACTTCCCTGTTATTCGGTAAGAAGTTTAGTCAGGTGAATTGTTTTGGCCAGTGGTATCTAACAGGTGTGATATTGGCAGAAGCTTAAAATGTGATTTCATATATCTGCTTTCTCTCTTATGCCTCGGCGATAACATAAGATCATTCTCAAAGCCTGATGTACCCAGGAGGAGGATGAAAGACAGATGGAGCAGAGTCACCTCTGGTCAGCTCCAGATGTCTGGGTGGGTCCAGCCAAAGCCAGTATTTGGTTATTGCATTTGAGAACTTCAAAGATATCATCCTTCTGGCTTCCATTCTTTTGCTGAAATATCAACTGTTACTCTTATTGTTCACCACCTGGTTATTGCAAGATTTTTTTCTCTCTTATTTTTCATATTTAACTGTGATGTGCTTAGACATGATTTTCTTTATATTTATTTTTCCTGAGGGTTTCTTAAATCTGTGGCTTGATGTCTTTCAGGGTTCTTGGTTTCTTGTTGTTCATTTTTATTCTCAGCCACTGTCTTTTCATGTATTGCTTCTGCCCCATTAACTCTTTCCTCTTCTTGTAGAACTGCAACAATATACATACTAATGTTTTCACTATATGTCCTGTCTCTTATATTCTTACAGGTATTTTCCACTTTTTGTTATTATGCTGTTGCTCTGGGATTTGGCGTGGATATTTCTTGTGATTTATCTTCCACTTATTAAGTCTCTTTTCATCTGACTCCAGTGATGCTGGGCTGGAAGAAACACAAGCTGGAATCAAGATTGCCGGGAGAAATATCAATAACCTCAGATATGCAGATGACACCACCCTTATGGCAGAAAGCAAAGAAGAACTAAAGAGCCTTTTGATGAAAGTGAAAGAGGAGAGTGAAAAAGTTGGCTTAAAGCTCAACATTCAGAAAACTAAGATCATGGCATCTGGTCCCATCACTTCATGGGAAATAGATGGGGAAACAGTGTCAACAGTGTCAGACTTGATTTTTTTGGGCTCCGAAATCACTGCTGATGGTGATTGCAGCCATGAAATTAAAAGACGCTTACTCCTTGGAAGGAAAGTTATGACCAACCTAGATAGCATATTTAAAAGCAGAGACATTACTTTGTCAACAAAAGTCCATCTAGTCAAGGCTATGGTTTTTCGAGTAGTCATGTATGGATGTGAGAGTTGGATGGTGAAGAAAGCTGAGCGCCAAAGAATTGATGCTTTTGAACTATGGTGTTGGAGAAGACTCTTGAGGGTCCCTTGGACTGCAAGGAGATCCAACCAGTCCATCCTAAAGGAGATCAGTCCTGGGTGTTCTTTGGAAGGATTGATGTTGAAGCTGAAACTCCAATACTTTGGCCACCTAATGTGAAGAGTTGACTCATTGGAAAAGACCTTAATGCTGGGAAGGATTGGGGGCAGGAGGAGAAGGGGACAACAGAGGATGAGATGGTTGGATGGCATCACTAACTCGATGGACATGAGTTTGGGTAAACTCTGGGAGTTGGTGATGGACAGGGAGGCCTGGCATGTTGCGATTCACGGGGTCGCAAAGAGTCAGACACAACTGAGTGACTGAACTGAACTGAACTGAACTAGTGATTAATGTCGCTCAGTCGTGTCCGACTCTTTGCGACCCCATGGACGGTAGCCTACCAGGCTCCTCCTTCCATGGGATTTTCCAGGCAAGAATACTGGAGTGGGTTGCCATTTCCCACTTTAATCTGCTAATAAACTCATCCACTGAGTTCTTAATTTCAGCTTTTGTATTTTTTTTACTTCTAAAGTTATCATTTGATTCTTTTTATGTTTTCTATTCATCTGTCAAAATTCTCATCTGATTTTTTAAAATGTTCTGAACTTGCTAAACCTCATTTGATACTCCATTTTCTATAGATTTGTTTCTATTTTAAATTATTTCTTTTGTGGTTTTTCCATATTATGTTGTATCTTCGTTGACTGATTAGTCTTTATTGAGTGTGGACATCAGTTGATCTCAGATGATACTATTTTCCTCTAGAGACATATTTGCTTCTAACAGGCTAAGGCACTTGCGATCCCAGATCACCTGAATCCAACAAAAGATTGAGATTACTCAAAACTGGTCCATTTCATACCTTACTCTAAAGATATAGTTCTTCTGGGTCCCAAAGCTTAGATGAGGGTTCCCGAGGTATTCCTCATCCATGGCAGACCAGGATCTTCATTTTTTGTCCTCCTAGATTTGTGAGTCAATGGAGAGCTTTTCTTTTTTAATTTTATTTATTTTGTTTGGGGTCTTGTTGCTGTGCATGGGCTTTCTCTGTGGCGCGCAGGGTCTACTCTCTAGCTGCGGTGCATGGGCTCCTCACTGCAGCGGTTTGTCTTTGTTGACGAGCACGGACTCTAGGCCTGCAGGCTTCAGTGGTTGCCGTATGGGAGCTCCAGAGCATGGGCTCGGTAGTTGCGGTGCATGGACTTAGTTGCTCCCTGGCATGTGAGATCTTCCTAGACCAGGGTTGAACCTGGTGTCCCCTGCATTGCAAGGCAGATTCTTAACCACTGGACCACTAGGGAAGCCCTGGAGAGATTTTCTTAAACTCTCAGCTGCCTTTTCTGAAATTAACAGCTGCCTCCAAGAGAAGGTAGTTACAAATACTGAGCTTAGTTCTTTGAGTTTCCTTTTTTTTTCTTGTCATGACTTTAACTTTGAGTTTCTTGTTCATGACACCTAGGCATTTCCCTTTCTATCAAGCAATGTGATGTATTATATTTTATTGTTGGTATTTTCTTATGATTTAACTTCATTCAGTGATTAAAAGCGTGAAACCAAACCATCTGGATTGTAATCCCAGCTCTGCCATATATTGGCTATGTGACCAGGAGCAAGCTACCTATGTTCTTTGAACATCAGTTCCCTCATTTGTAAAATATGAGTAATAATAATACAGACCTCATATAAGGATTAAGAAGATTAATAGAAGTGGAGTGTCTACAGCAGTATGTGGCACATATTAAAAGTTCAATAAGTTATTAGCTGTTATTGTTCTCACTATTATTCTCATGATCATCACCACCATTATCATCCCATGCATTCCCATGTGTTTATACCAAAAAAAGTCCCTTTTTAATGGAAATGCAATATATTTTCTTTTTTTATTTTCTTTTTAATCCCCAAACAGTATCACCCTGCCATCTGCCATACAAAATAAGATTCCCTCCTCTCTAAGCTCAAGTAGGCTCAGAAGATGCAAATCAACTTTAAATTTAGTCTGTGTAAACTATAATCAGCAAGTGCAAAGTGTTTCAAGGGCGATTTATATATTTTCAAACTAATTATAAATAATTTTTATTATCTTCTTTTCTCTTTCTTTGAATCGTCTGAATCATGGCTTCTCTACATCAGGGCAAATAATGGAAAGGAGGGACTTGCAGATTAGTGATACCACCAATGGCTCAACTATCAAAACATGCTTTGAATTGAATACCCGGTTGTGAATCCCCTAGAGTCAGAGGTCCCCAGACCTGTGAAGGCGCAGCAAGATTGAATGAAGTGGAGGATAATGAGGGAGGCTTTGTAGCAAAGTCTAATGAGTGACTCCTTGCCATTCTCTGAACTCTGACATGACAGACATATGGTGTTTATCAATAAATAAAAAGGATATAATTACGTTGAGGCTGAAGCATTCAGGGCTTGGTAACATTTGGTAAGCTGGAAGGCTGTCTGACCCGCTCTTTATCCTGACAGGTAGAATAAAATAAAGTGTCTCCATAAAAATCTATTCATAGTACACAACAATCTTCGGTTGTCTTTCACTTTCTCAAAGAAGCAGTGGGTCATGCTCTAATTTATGTCCATGAATGTATGTTAATATATTATTTAAATGACACTCCAAGGTAATCACAATGAATCTTTACAGCTTTCAATGCACAGCTCCTTAAAAATTTCCCCAGTCTGAAGGTCAGGGCTTTTCATGGAGTGTGCTTAAGGTAAGATCTTTGCTATCATCCATAATTTCTTTTTACAGTCACAACGCCTGTTCAGTCTTTAGGATATCTCATTGGATCAACCTTCAATCTGTCTCTGGAATCTCGCCCTTTTCCCTACTTCTTTATTTTTTTATTTGGCTGCACCCAGTCTTAGTTGCAGCACACAGGATCTAGTTCCCTGACCAGGGCTCAAACCCTGGTCCCCTGCACTGGGAGCGTGGAGTCTTAACCACTGGACCACCAGGGAAGTCCCCCATTTTCCCCAGTTCTGCCACCACCATAGTCTGTGCCCCTCCACCTCTCACCTTGATGCTTATGGAGGAAAAAAGATGTGAAAGTGAAGTCGCTCAGTTCTGTCCTACTCTTTGTGACCCCCATGGACTGTGGCCTGCCAGGCTCCTCCATTAATGGGATTTTCCAGGTAAAAATACTGGAGTGGGTTGCCATTTCCTTCCCCAGGGGATCTTCCCTGGCTCTCCCACAATGCAGGCAGACTATTTACTGTCTGAGCCACCGGGGAATCCCTTGAATGATTATGATCACCTCTCAATAGTCTCCAGCTAACATCTAGAGTGATGTCACATCACACCCCCACACAAAATCCTGCAATGTCTCCAAAGTCCTTACAAACAGCTTCCCAGGCCCTGTGATCTGGACCCCCATTTTTCTTCTACCACTTCCTTTACTCCAGCTGATTGGTCCCTTGGTGTTCCCCAATATTTTAGACACTGACCCTCAGCCTGGAATACTCTTACCCTAAATTCTAGAAAAATGCTTCAAGTCCTCGTTCAAATCTTGCCTCTCAATGAGGCTTAACTCAACAACCCCACTGAAAATGAGAACATGCCCTCATATAAGTATAGCCTAAGTAATATTAGTAAAAGAGTAGCGGAGAAATCAGGATACTGACAAACATCATACACACCAAACACTTTTCAGAAAAGTGCTTCTCTGCCTTATACCAGTAAGAAATAACAGAGAGGGGACATATGTATATCTATGACTGATTCATGTTGGTTGATGTATGGCAGAAATCAACACAACACTGTAAAACAATTTCCTTCAATTAAAAATAAATGCATTTTGAAAAAAGAAATAACATAGAGCAATTCATCTTCCTAACTCATCTTGTCTGTGGATCTGTATGATCTGGGGAGAATGCTGGAAATCCCTAACCAGTGTATTTTGGCATTTAGACTTTCGTGATAGAAGTATCCAAAATGGTTCCAGGAAAACAGAGGGAGATTTGTGTTTTTAGCTTCAATGGTGGCTCAGATGGTAAAGAGACCACCTGCAACACAGGAGATCTGAGTCGGATCCCTGAATCAGGAAGATCACTTGGAGAAGGGAATGGCTACCCATTCTAGTATTCTTACCTGGACAGAGGAGCCTGGTGGGCTACAGTCTGTGGGTTGCAAAGAGTCAGACATGACTGAGCGACCGACATTTCCACTTTACTTCACTTTTCAACATTTAAAAAACCTCCAAACCTACAATATTTATCAGTCATAATTGTTTTATTCTTCCCAAGCTTACCAATATGACTGAAATAATTAACATGAGTAGGAGGGAAATAGATATGTATTATAGTCACATATACATATATATTCACTAAGGAACATATTTTTAAGAAAAGTTAAATATTTAAAGGCCATATATGTATACAATATTTGGACCTAACCTAATTTATTTTGGTACACAGTACTATGATATTTCTTATAAAGTACAAAGCAGCCTAAGAAAATGTTTGTTTTTTTTGATGTAAAATTGCTTGTTGGTCTTCTCTTCCTAAGAAAAAAATAATGACGGTTTTTCACCCATAAGAGTGCAAGAAAAAGAAAAGGTAAGTTGAAATTGGAAGAAAAATACAATTAGGAAAAAAAATCTGTTTTTAAATCTGTGAGGGAAAATATTTTATAAACATCTTTCTAGGATTAGAAAAATTACCAACTGTGCCGTTTGTTACTTAAGTTAAATAACTTTTGTATCAGTGATTCATCTCTTGAATTATCCTTTTAAATTAAAAGACAAAGGATTTAATTGTGATAGCCTATATTGACACGGAATCTCAGTGCACACTGAAAATGACATTGTTCCATATCCAAATAGGGGCTGAGTACTTTCACGCAGTGTAACATAAATAGAAACAGAACAGATAAGCCAAAATAAATTGTTTTCATAAAATGTTTGGGTTGTTTCACTGTGTTTTTATGGGTATAATTAGATGAATTGCTTTCCTTTGTAAACAGAAAGAAATGGATATCGTAACCATAATTATACATATATACATGCATATTAATCTTTATATCTTTATTTTCACTGTTTATGTGATTAAAACACAGTACAGAAAGGTTTCTTTATTTGCACAAGATCGCCTCAGAATCATTGCCAGAATCTGACAGGAACTCGGATTGTGTTTGACTCTTCAGTGTGTTTTTTGGCTCATTTATCGGTACTTGTCTCTTTGGCAGAGCCTAATATAAGAATAAGCTTCCCAGGTGGCTCAGTGGTAAAGAATCCGCCTGCCAATGCAGGAGACCTGGGTTCGATGCCTGGGTTGAAAATCCCACATGCCGAAGATCCCACATGCCTGCAACTAAAAAAAAGAAAGATCCCTCATACTGCAATGAAGACCCAGTGCCACCACATAAATTTTTAAAAACAATTTTTTTAATTTAAAAAAACAGTCCCCAAAAACAGTCTATAGAAAAACAAGCGACGAGAAAAACTTTTACCCCAGAAAATAAATATATTTTAAAAAATAAATGCTAATACTTACTGTAATTTTTTATTGCTTCCAAAACATTCACTCCAGTATATCTTCTTCCCAAAAGAATCCAGAATATTACAACCATTCTGTTGTAAGATTCAGTTCAGTAGGTTTCCTCAGTTCTGGGCCATCCTGTGTGCTGTGCTCAGCAGCTCAGCGGTGTCTGATTCTTTGAGACCCCACGGACTGTAGCGTGCCAGGCTCCTCTGTCCATGGAATTCTCCAGGCAAGGATACTGAAGTAGGTAGTCATTCCCTTTTCCAGGGGATCTTCCCGACCCAGGGATCGAACCCAGGTCTCCCGCATTGCAAGATTCTTTACTGTCTGAACCACTAGGGAAGGCCATCCTGAGTCTGAGTAAATCAATGTCATCCATCTTGGTGCCTGAGGCATGCGTCCCATGACGGGAAAACAGAATGGAAGCCAGGCCTAAGAAAAGCAGCAAATCAGAGTCCTTGGCCTAAGTTTGGTTCAAAGGTGAAATTGCAACCTAAAATGGTACAATCAAAAGGAAGGTCAGACTTTGGTTTGAAAATTGGGCAAAAAGAAGCTCTGTTTCCCCCTGCCTATGACCAAGGAGGCTCCTGGCTCCGAGAGCTGCCCACAGTCAACTTTCCGTCTTGAGGGAATGGGCTCAGGAACAAAGCCAAACAGCAGAGGATGGATGATGAAGACAGGAGGATCTCATCGTCTCGCGGACAACATGACCCTTAGGGCTGAGTCACACCTGAAGCCTGCCCTGCCTCTGGACTTTCCAGTTATAGGAGACAAAAAGCTCCTTTTGATTACTTGCATCAATGTGAGTTAGGATTTTTCTCACTTACAAACAAAATTATTCTATTTTATACAGCAACGTCAATGAGGATTCTAGAAACTGACATTAACATGCTCCTGCTAGAAGTAAAATCTGCCTTACCTTTTGAAGGGTGATTTGGCAATATATATCAAAATATCTAAATATGGGCTTCCCTAGTAGCTCAGATGGTAAAGCATCCACCTGCAATGCAGAAGACCCGGGTTCAATCCCTGGGTGGGGAAAATCCCCTGGAGAAGGAAATGGCAACCCACTCCGGTATTCTTGCCTGGAGAATTTCATGGACAGACGAGCCTGGCAGGCTACAGTCTATGGGGTCACAAAGGGTCAGACCGACTGAGCGACTAACACACACTTCAATCTAATATATAAACTTGCAAGAATTTATTCATTCATTCCACGAGTATTTAAGCACTTCTTAAGTGCCAAGCACTATTCCAGGAGTTGTGGGTTCAGCCATGGAGAAAATAAATTCCCTTATGGAACCAGCCTTATGAAATAATAAATAGTGTGTAAAAAGATTTATCAACAAGAATGTTCATTTCAGAGCTCTTTATAATGGGGAATAGTTGGAAACAATAAAAATGTCCAACAAAAGGGGATTGCTTAAATAAATTTGGGGGCATTGACATGATAAAATGCTATTCAGAAATTTTAAATAAACTGTAGAAACTAATAGACAAAACTATTTACCATGTACTATTATGTGAAAAAGACCCTGGTGCTGGAAAAGATTGGAGAAGGCAATGGCACCCCACTCCAGTATTCTTGCCTGGAGAGTCCCAGGGACGGCAGAGCCTGGTGGGCTGCCATCTATGGGGTCGCAGAGTCGGACACGACTGAAGCGACTTAGCAGCAGCAGCAGCAGCTGGAAAAGAATGAAGGCAGGAGGAGAAGGGGATGACAGAAAATGAGATAGTTGGATGGCATCACAGACTCGATGGACATGAGTTTGAGCAAACTCTGGGAGTTGGTGATGGACAGGGAAGCCTGGCGTGCTGCAGTCCATGGGGTTGCAAAGAGTCGGACAAGACTGAGCAACTGAACTGAACTGATTAGATTACAAAAGCTGATAGTAAAACAGAATGTAGGGGTAACTTATGTTAGCACATTTATAAGTGTGTATTTATGTACAAGAAAAACCTGATATTAGGCATTCTAAAATATTATGTTATTTTGAGTAGAATTGTGAGTGATTTGGATTTTCTGTGTACATCTTTGTGCTTTTTCATAATTTTCTGCCATAAATATGCCTTTCCTTCATTAGCAGGGAAAATAGCAATCTTACCGAATAACCTCAAGTAGTTTACATTAAAAAGTAAATAAGTAACACTTGAGTGCCAACATGGGGCTGTCTCGTAAATCCGAGGTGACCCTCTAAACATCTATAAGGAAAGGGTCAGACTAGTGTTCTCCGTTCTAGGGCATATTTGCTTAGGAAGCACTGTCTACAGTTTTTCCAATGACATTTGTACTTTATATATATATGTGTGTGTGTATATATATATATAATTTTATTTATTTTTATTTTTTGCTGTACTGTGTCTTTGTTGCTGCATTCGCTTTTCTCTAGTTGTGGCAAGTGGGGGCTGCTCTTCATTGCAGTGTGCGGGCTTCTCACCATGGGGGCTTCTCTTGTTGCAGAGCACAGGCTCTAGGGCGCGTGGACTTCAGCCGTTGCAGCACGTGGGCTCAGTAGTTGCGGACCCCAGGCTCTAGAGCACAGGCTCAACAGTTGCGGTCCACAGGCTTAGTTGCTCGGAAGCATGTGGGAACTTTCTGGATTAGGGATCGAACCTGTGTCTCCTGCACTGGATTCTTTACCACTGAGCCGCCAGGGAAGCCCCCACATTTGTACTTTGTAACAGAGTAAACCAAACCAGGTCTTAGAGTTGGTTAATGACTGCTTGGACTAGGCCCTAGGTCTCCTGTTCTTGGGATCCACGGCTATTTCCATCACACTGTCCTCGGCCTCCCAGAAGCATCATTACAATGAATCTGTCATCAAGAGAAAGTCATTCAATCCATTCAGAGTGTTCATCAGCTCCTTAAAATAACTTGGCAGCTCCAAGGCTCACTGTTTAAAGACTTAAAACCAAAGCAGCACCCTGAATTTAAGATGTGAAGAAACACACAGAGGATTTAAAGTGTTTGCACTCTCATCATTCGCTTTCAGATTTATGTAACAGAATTCTAAGCGTGCGAACACTTGGAGCCACTTCTACACGTAAGGCAGAGTGAAGCTATTCCAAAGGCGAGGCTGGCAGTGCACACTCCCTCCACTTTCAATTTTGCCCTATTCTCATCCTCCAAAGTGACCTTGTTCTTTCTATTTTCCGGATGCTTGATGTGAAAGAGGCATTATGACTTTCATGACTGAATAACAGTTACGAATTTCCATTTCACTTTCCTTACCAGCTTAGATGTGGCTTAATGCAGCATGCTAGAATTCTCCCAGAGGTGGATCTGAGCTGAACTGACTAGGTTTCTGACTGCCAACTCTTCTGCACACAAAAATAGCAGCATAACCTATTACACACATTTGTTATCTGTTACTAAGAGAAAATTACCAACCTACCCAGAGAAACAGAAATACATCTGATCATGGGACTTCTCCAAAGGGCAGAAAACCTGTTAGTTTTACATCAGAGGGCTCACACAGACTCTCAGAAAAAGGTAAACGTTTCCAAACAATCAAAACAAAAGACTTCAAGGAGGCCATATTTTTGTTTTCCAAATTGAAAAAAAAAAAAAAGTGCCTGGCCTAAATACTTAACAAGTGGTTAGTGCTAACTAAGAATGCATTTTCTTTCACCAAGCTTGTAAGTAGATGTCTTTAAGATAGCAATTCTCTTCAGTAGATATTTCTTCAGTGTTTATGTATGTCGAACCCTGGGGATGGACGTGATTGTGGATGTACTGTCATGTCTTGATTCTCTGCGACCCCATGGACAGTAGCCCATCAGGCTCCTCTGTCCATGGGATTCTCCAGGCAAGAATTTTGGAGTGGGTTGCCATTTCCTTCTCCAGGGTATACTCCTGACCCAGGGATCACACTGGCAGGTGGATTCTTTACCATTGCACTACCTGGGAAGCCCCATGTAGAACCCTGCAGAGGACTTAATTGACCGACAGGAGATCCAGTAACATTTAAGTGACCAATCCTGCCTGGAGAAGAATTACGGTCCAGAGCAATACTACTTCTAAAGTAGGCATCTCCTTAAACCAGAATAGTATAATACTTCTCTCCCTTCATGAAATATTATTACCCTCTTTTCTCAACATTATTCATAGGAGTTGATTTCCGTGATTAATTTAAGAGGAAGAGGGAGCGAGTGGGGTGGGGGCTGAAATAGATAAATGAATGTGAAACTTGTAACTTTGATTTTGGCCTTTAATAGTCAAATAAAGATTTTGGACAAAGTGGACAATAATTCATTGTAAGTAATAAGGTCATATCGATCTTGCTATGGAGTAGGAACCAAGAATACAGGGCCATACACATGTAGTCACTGGGATATGACAAGCTTGGAACCTATTTATAACTTTTAAAGTATTTTATGACTCTTTCTTTCCAAAGAAGCACACATCACATTGCATGAGGCCTGTGGATATACAAGTGTTCTTCTCTGCCAAAGGCAGCTGAGAAAGCAAAAGGATTATCCAAGTATTGTTTTTCAAACCTGAATCTATGAAGGGTAATTATACAGAAATATTTGGTACTTAATAACCTTGAAACTTCGAATTCAGAAAGATTTTATGTCCCCAGGGCTACATAGCCTGATGGCTCAGGTTCATAAATCCAACGAGAATGGACCTGGCTATTGTAACTCTACCCACATTTGTGCGTTGTCAAACAAACCCCGAGTCCGTAAAGCCTCACCCTAGTACAGTGCCTGCCTTTGGGGGGCGCTTGATGGTTTGACAAGCAGAACCCAGTCTGAGTTATGGCTTCTTTTTAAATTGGTTTGGAATACATGTATATGTATGGCTGAGTCCCTTTGCTGTTCACCTGAAACTATCACAACCTTGTTAATCGGCTATACCCCAGTACAAAAAAAAAAAAAATTTTTTTTTTAATAAACTGGTTTGGAAAATAAGGAATCTCCATTTTGCTTAATCTTTGTTTTCAGTAAATCACATAACATTAGATTATTAGTAATGCTTTCATTATCTCTGGAGTTCAAAATCAGGGATATCCAGGTAATATTTAATACAAAATGAAGGAAGTTTCAAACCAAACTATCAAATACTGTTGGACTGAAAAAATAAAAGCAACACCAGGCAGGCGTTACATGGGATAGGAAGAGGGTGGCTGAATTATTTTCTTTGGGACAACTGCAAGGGAAGCATCTTATTTCCAGAAGCAGAGTTCTCTGACACAGTTATCCCAGTGTAGGATCGAAATCTCCTTGTAGACTTCACCACTTTACCTAGTGAACATCAGAGCTGCTGGCTACCCTCCCAGACACACTTCTTCCCTTATCACAGTCCCTCTGGGGTAAGTTCCCTGTCTGGGTAGTAAGAAAAGTGAGACAGCCAAAGTCAGTCTGTTCTGTAAGTAACTTCCCTTCACAAAAGATGTCTTGCCTGAGCCTCTGCACTTCTCTGGTGGATCAGACCATATAGAATCTGCCTGCAACATAGGAGACCCAGGTTCGATCCCTGGATGGGGACGATCCCCTGGAGAGGGGAATGGCTACTCACTCCAGTATTCTTGCCTGGAGAACTCCACGGACAGAGGAGCCTGGTGGGCTACAGTTCATGGGGTTGCAAAGAGTCAGACTTGACTGAGCGGCTAACACATGCAAGTACAGTAATTCTTAAGTGGCACCACAAGCTAGATGTCCTATATTTAAAAACATGCCTCTTCTGTTTCACAGCCTGCTTTGTTTTTCTAATTTTTAAAACTCATCTTTATTGTACCAGTACACACAGTTCCTTTTAAACCTGTATTTTACTTCAGCAATGAGGAGAGGATGTTGTTTACAATTTCACTTTCTGGTTCTCATGTGCCTGTAAAGTATTTTTCTTCAATTGGTTTTAAAAGCATTTTTTTTTCCCAAGAAACTTTGGATTTCTTTCTTTCTATCTTTTACTGGGGGTTCAAACTTAAAGAAACTGATGACCTCCAAAGGCCAACCTCATGCAGATGTCAGCAAGATGAAAAACAGAACTTAACATTTTGCACAACAATATTTGCATTCCTATTAACTTTTGCAAATGCAGTACATCTCATACTCTTGGGCCAGCTGCAAAGGTGCCCTGGCAAGAGGAACAGGACTATGTGACTCTAATAGGTTAACATACTGAACTGAGCTGCTTTAAAAGGAATAAATGCTGTGGCCCAGGGGCAATTACTGGATGGACTTCAGTGAACACTTTTGGAAATGACTTAACAGCAAACTGTGTGTCAAGAGGCGGCAGGGAGACACATTCTGCTCCCGTTAAATATCTTCATCGAAACCTCAAATACGATCATGATTTTACAGCCTAATTGAATGTAATCTTGATTTTAAAAAGAAGCTGCAAAAAGTCGATATAAAAAAATAAATATACATGAGCTGCACTCAAGTCTGTATTTCCACAAATGCTTTAAAGGTTTGCTGTGTAGAAACCAGTGATTATATAACAAGTCGATTTCAAAGATTACATCTCTTACAATTACATCCTGATAAAACAGTTGAGATTAAGTCACTAAACATTCTTGCAATTCAAATAGAAGAAAATACATTAACTCTTTGCTTGGGAGGGTGGGGGAGAGGATATATGATGAGAAATCTGTACCAGTCTTGCCGAACAGTTAGGGAGGAATAAGTTAAGGAGGAAGCACAAATTTGGTGACTGTGAGGTGAAGCACTAATTTATGGTCCTTTGAAAGAGAAGGCGGTGTCTGACAGACAGATGTCTACCATTGCTTAGCTCGGCTGGGCGGTGAGCAATGAAAGCTAGTGGCTCCCCCGGCACACCCGAGGGCCAGAGCTTTTTTCCTTCTGGCTCTATCTCGCTGATTGTTCCCAGCACCGGTTCTTTGGGGTCAAGGGAAGTTGGGGGCCCTCCTTGTCGCCCTCGAGACCCCAGAGCATCCAATTCCGGGTATCGTCGGAGGAGCTCGCGGGGCCCCCGCGCCCAGGGTGCGGGAACTGGCCTTCCAGCGAAACCGCCCCAGGCCTCCGGCCCCCCAGCTCGTCTGTCCGGGTCTCCGGGCCCTGTCGCCGAGGGCCGAGCGCACAGAGCCCGCGTCGCCGTTTTGGAAAGAGACGCAGCTCCCTGCTCCGGCGCGCTCCCCGCGCCCCGGGTCCCGGCTGAGGCCGCGCCGAGTCCCTGGGACTTTGACGGGTCAGGACAGGCGACGCCGAGGGCCAGGCGGCCTCCAGCCGTCCCCAAACCCTGCCCCAGCGCCCGGTTCCAGCGCAGCGCCGCGCCGCGCCGGCAGAGAAGCAGCTGTTCCCAACAGCTGGGGGGCGGCGGCGCCGGGCGCCCCAGGTGCGGCCGCGGCCAATCGCAGGCGTCCGGCCCGCCCCCTCCCCAGCCGGGCGCCGACCCCCGGCCCGCGGGGGGAAGGGAGCAGAGAGGTGGAGAGCCGTCCTCGCCACTTGTCTTCCAGCTTCCGCGGCGGGAGGGACAGGACTCGGAGCCGAAGCCGCGCGGAATCTCCCACACATCGCCCCCCTCCCCACGCACCCCGCTAACCCCGGGCCCCGGCTACCGCCGCCGCCGCGCCCCCCGCCCGCCCACCTCCGCGCCTGGACGCTCTCACTGCCAGCCTTTCCCAGGCCCCACCCGAGACACCTACCTAATTTCTGGGAAAGAAAAAAAAATCTACCTCTAAACGCACCCCGATCTTCGCTTGAGGACCACCCCTCTCATTTCACATTTTGGCCTCCCCGCTGGGTGAGTGGAAAGCGTTTGCACATCCTTCAGAACCGGAGCCTCAGCCAGACGATCCGGAGGATTTGTACCGTGACCGGCAGGGGGGGCGGGAGGAGAAGGCGAAGTCAGGTCTCCCCGGGCGGCTGCTGGCGACTTCGGCAGCCGCACGCCCCGAGCCCTCTGTCGCCCCCGGGCCGCTCGCCCCCGCCGCCGCGCCGCCACCCTCGCCCCCGGGCTCGCCCGTTGCCTCCGGCGGCCGTGAGAGGGTGCGGGAGACGCGGAGCCGGAGGAGGACGCGCAGCCGCTGCCCGAGCCGCAGCCGCAGCCGCAGCCGGAGCCCCAGCCGCGGGGCGGGGCGCGAAGATGCACACCACCCAGAAGGACACGACGTACACCAAGATCTTCGTCGGGGGGCTGCCCTACCACACCACGGACGCCAGCCTGCGCAAGTACTTCGAGGTCTTCGGCGAGATCGAGGAGGCGGTGGTCATCACCGACCGGCAGACGGGCAAGTCCCGGGGCTATGGATTTGTAAGTTGCGCGGATGGATGGAGGGGTGGGGGGAGCGGGGGTGGCGTGTATGGAGGGGGCGACCGAGAGCCTGGCGGGGAAACTGAGGACCGCGGGGGCGGGGAGAGAACAGAGTGGCGCTGGGTCGGAGCAGTTGGAGTTTGGAGTGAGGGGCTCGGCGCGCCCGTGCGAGGACCCCTGCGAACTGGAGCGGCGCTGCCCCCTTCGCTTCCCCCGGGTGAACTGAAAGTTTGCGCGCCGTGGCGCTGGGGACGGAGGGCCGGCGCCTGCCTCGCGGGGTTCCGGGGGGACCGAGAGCGCGGCGGCGGGGTCGGGGGGCAGGCGGAGCAGGGGTGGAGGGGAGGGAGAGAACTGTGATGTCTGCGGGATTTAGGGGGTGCGGAGATCTGGGAGGGAGGGGCCGCAACCCCTGGGAATAATTGAACTCCAGGGTTGGAGGCTGGTGGTTAAGCGCGCTGTTTGCTTTGTAAAAATGCGTGTGTCTTCCTGGCTTTCCGGCTAGGGCCGGGAGGGGACACTCCAGGAGGTCTGGGGCTCTTCTTCTAGGCCACCCCTCTCACCATCGCCACCCACCCACCCCTTTTTTTTTCCCCGTAATTTCAAAGATGACTGACTTCTTTTAAAAGATGAGCCTCTGGCTTTTTGCCGAATTGAAAGAAAGCATAGTTAAGCTTCCCGGAGATTTCTGCTTGCAAATTCAGCTGCCGAGGAGCAGGGAGCCCCATCGCAGGACAATAGCTATTGTGGTTGAGGAGTATTTGCGGGGTTGGGAACGCCAGGCGGACGCGAGGCTAGTCTTTCTTGAAAGCAAACCGTGGCTCTCCGGGCCGGTTAGGGACACGGGGATTGGTCGAGGAAGGGGGAATCTGGAGGAGTTCTGAGACGGAATTTTGGCTTCCGATCTCTGCTAGGCCCTACCAGCACCCTTAGAACTTTAGAGATGGGGCGGGGGGAGGGGGGTATTTCTTTCCGCCTTTCTGTATTCCTATTTTTGTGTGTTTTGGATGGAGGGTCAAGGATAATTGTAGTTTCCTCTCCCCCCACTGCCAGAAAAAAAATGAAAAAGTTAAAGAACCATCGCAGTTTTCCTAACACGAATAACTTCTCCAGTGAGACTCTTGGTTTCTTCAGGGGTTGATTTAGAGCTCTGTGTGTATGTCTGTGTGTATGTTGCTAAGGTCACCATGGCTGACCGGGCTGCTGCCGAAAGAGCCTGCAAGGATCCCAACCCCATCATTGATGGCAGGAAGGCCAACGTGAACCTGGCATACTTGGGAGCAAAACCAAGGATCATGCAACCAGGTGAGAAAGATCCTGGAACCACCTCCACCGCCCCCCCCCCCATAGAGACCCCCACTTGGGAACAGGATGAATCCCTGATTGAGAAGACCCTAGTTCCCTGAGCACCTGTAGATGTGTTGAGTAAAGCTGACCTGTGGCTGATTATTCTACCAAGACATGAAAGATAGATGAGAGTTGAAAAGACTCCTTTCTTGACTTGAAATGTACCTATGGGCAAAAAATAGATCTTGGAGTTGGGTTCAGTTTGTACACACCCAGACTGGGGCTTGACTCATCTCTTTTCTGTATACATAGTTCAGTCTCCATTTTCCTCTTCTTGGCCACTTGTTGACCATTCCCGTGTGGACGATATGGGCCAGATTTGTCAACTCCAGCTGGTTATATTTCTCTACTTGGTGGTGTTTCTTCTTTTGCCACCAGTTGCCCAGTGCTCAGAGTGGGCAGTTCAATCAGAACACTGACCCAAAAGAAACATAGGGGTGGTGGTAGTGCCCAGATGGTAAATGTTCAAAATGAAATCACAGCATATTTGTAATGACAGAAAATAAAGAGATTCCATGTACTTCAGGACCCTTACTTTACAGATGAAGAAACTGATGCAGAGATGAGAAATGGTTTACTCCAAAGTCATACAGCTATTAGTCACCAAAAGGGAGAGAATTTCGTGTATGTGAAAACATGACCTTTTGGATTACTTACCACACTGTCTTTTGCATTCGCACAAGTAATTGTGAATCGACTATTGAACAAACGTAATCTTTTTCTTGGGCATGCAACTTTAAATCGTATACTCTTCATTCTTAGTCTGTCCATCTGAAATTTTGGAAAGAGGTAGACATTTCAATCCAAACAGATTGGCTAGGAAAGTAGATTGTCAAGAAAGGATGTGCATGTGCAAATATTCATGAGCATTAAAAAACATGTATTTGTCTAGTAACAGTGTGTGTGTGTTGCTGTCCAGAAAAGAGTTTGTTTTGTAAATGTTTAATACTATAATCTGTAAAAGCCATAATCTTCCAAAGCATTGTCCAAAACATTTGAGAGTGTTCCAAATTAAAAAGGCTTTTTTATAGATCATGATTCAGAATTGTTGGAAGATTTGCCACGTGTAACTTCATTATCAAGTCCTGTTGTTCTTGGTTTCATTTCACAAGAACTTTATGTCTGATTTTCTATGGTCTTACTCTGTGTCTGTCAACTAAACTTTGAGGATCATTTCTAGTTTCCACTTGAAGCCTATTGAAAATTTTATTTAAATTAACAATAACAGTAAAATGACTTTTAAAAACCTATTTATAATATTTTCTCTAAAGTATTAAAAGAATACCTTTTCTAAGTGAAAAGTGTGATTGCATTTTATTTGTAGAAGTAATGAATGCCTAACATGCACAAATAGAGAATGTGGTATGTTTTATCGTTAGGTTTTGCCTTTGGTGTTCAACAGCTTCATCCAGCCCTTATACAAAGACCTTTTGGGTAAGTCAATGAATCAGGCCTTCCTAAGTTTCAGTATGATTATCATTTGTTAACCTGCCTTTTTGTTATATCCAGACCAGACCATCATGTCATAGACTGTTCCTGGTTTACATATTTATATATGTTTGTGTATTTTGAGTGCTGATAATGTAAATATTTTTAGATGAGTCAAGTTATCTGACCAAGTATGCAGCCTCCCAACCAGACCCATTTTGAGCTTATGATTAACAAAACAAAACAAAAATACCAGGTATGACTTGTGTACAGACGATTGTGTCCCAACACCATTACTGCTGTTCAACTTGACTCAATTGTATTTATCTCTTTCTAACCTGACAGGGCTCGTATACTGTTAAGCTAACTGATCAGAAGGATACCATGATAAAAGGTGGAATAGTTCTGTTTGGAATTAAACTCTGTAACCAGTAGACTCAGACACACAAGCTCAGATGGTGATTAACGATGCATGGATGTTGGTGTTGTTTTATTTTTTCACCATAGTCAATAGACCTCCGTGTGCTTTATTTTATTACAGTCATGAAGTGGTGTTGATAGCTAAACTGTGTGCTTTTTTTACTTAATTGAAAAGAGCTGTAGTGAAAGTGTTTTCTTTTCCTCGGGGAAGGGGCTCTTTGTGTTTTTGGTTTTGGTGGTGGTGTTGACGGGTGTTGACTTTTGACTTTGCCATGGGAAGCAAAGGGCCTTTTTTTATTTCCTTGCTTTTAAGCTGTAGCCTGTAACTTCCACTTAACCATATTTTTGTAGTGAGTGCTAAATGGTGTGATTTCCCTCTGTAAGAACACAGATTCATCGCTTGCATGTCCTAAGTTTCTGTTTTACTGGGGCATTTTTCTGGGAATGGGGTTCTTTCTTTGGCAGTGTGTATCCACTTTTAGGCCTTCTAATTTAAAGGTTCAACAACTCTCATCAGATTTCATTAACACTGGCCAGTTTTTTTGAGCAGAGTAGCACTAACCTTCACCTTTCAGACCTGACTTGGGTGAACAGCTGGCTTATATTTGTGTTCTCTGGGTTCTGTAATTACGAGCCTTCCCTGTCCAAGCTCCCCAACTTCCCTTCCATTCAGACACTATATGGGGAAAAAAATTCCCAAGCACCTCAATTTATTCTGAACACCTAGGGTCTGTTTTGACTGTTTTCTACCTGATCCACTTGGCTGTAACTAATGCCAGAAATTTACACTCTCCTTTTGAATATTCTAACTGTTTAGAAATGTTTCATCCTCAACAATATTAATAGTTTCTTCTGCATCTTAGCACCTGAACATCTACATGTGTAACCTGAAAGGTTAGATTCTATCTGCGAAGATAGATATCTACCAAGAGTAGATCCAAAGAAGCAATAATAATTTGACTTGGAAGATTCAAGTTATATACCTTCTTTATAACCTTCCCTTAACCATATCAAGATTCTCACTCTTATTGCCAACCCTTACTTTTTTTTTAAACCATAGAAGAATTTTCTGTCCAAGAAGATTAGAAAGGGCCTTCGTGTATCCATAATGATGCCCCATCCAAACCATTATGGATATCGACAACAAATAGTAGTTGATGGTTCCAACTACTTCTGGGGATACCCGCTCTCATTGGTCTAGACTATGTTCAAGGTAGAACTGGGGTGAACATACATCTTAAGAAGTGACGGTGAACTTAATCATGGTCTCACGTTACTAATCCCAAGACAGCTGTTATACAGCTAAATCGATCAACTGGTATTAGCATGTATTTTTCTCGGTGCTAGTGGATGGTACAAAATAAGGAGACTGCGTTTTGGTTTGGGAAACGAAACTAACACAAACCCATCAGGAACTATTCATTGCTAAATTACTTGGTATTATTTGAAGTATAAGAGGAATTCTGAATAGCAAGAAAATAGATGAGTTGGAGGAGTTGGACAAAGCTTTGTGGGGACTGGAACAATACTTGGACCAGTGGTATATCTGGACAGGTGAAAGGAAGAAAGGGACCTGTCTAAAGGGTATAGGATAGGGGAATATCAGCAAAGGCACAGAGGAGAAAAGACTCAGGGCATGGAGAAGTGAGACTTTTATGGAGGGTCTTGAGAGGTAGACACAGAAATTTGAACTGGCTGTGATAGTCCTTATGGATCCATGAGAAAGAAAGTAGTATAAAGGAAATAAGAACAAACAATGTGTCATGTGAAAGTTGTTAAATCAAGTGTATTTGGATGGTAACCTTTAGTTGTTCATCCCTTCTAATAGCAGCTGTCTTTATAAAGGATGGTGATTATTACTGTTTGGATAAATTGAACTTGAGGTTCTTATTAGAAATAGATAGCATTCCAGATAGACCAAGCAAGGCTTCTCTTTCTTTTTAGGGGTTCTTAACACTGCTCTAATTCCCAGAGTCTGTACCTAACAAATCACACCTGGTCATCCTCAATTCTATTTGAATGCCACATGTTCTTATTTTTACGCCTGGAAAGAAGTTTGAGAATTTTTAATCTTGACTTGTTTGAAATTCTAGAACTATTTTTTATATGGTCTTTAAATGGCCCCTACATTACTCTAGGCTTTTAAAGAAAAAATCTTGGCCTGAAGGAATTTCCAATGTAACACAGTGGGCAGATGTATAGAAATTGGTGAATTTGCCAAACTACATCCTATAAATATTTTATATTTGAGAGAATCATTTTCATACTGAAATCTTAGAGAGGAAGGATTATGAATCTGTGAGTAGAAAATTCCAGGCTAGTTTAGAGCAGGCTGAAATACACTTAAATATTTACTCAGTACTCCTTTAAGTTCTAAGTTTTATTGTAGTTGTGTTAATGCATAATAAGTATTATACTGTCCACTAAGTGGGGCAGGAGGGACAGTTAACCAAACATCTGCTACTTGCCTGGTACTGATAAAGGATTTACATAAATTATGTAATTTAATTATCACAGTAATTATCTGATCAAGACACTGTTAATGTCCTTTCCATGGGTGAAAAACTGAGATGCAGAGAGGTTAATTAACTTCCCACAATGGCTACTAAGTGCTAAAGTCTGATTCTAGGTTCAGAATCACGGTTTGCATGACTTCCAAAGCCATATTCTTTCCTCTGTGTCAGTCGGTAGCCCCAAAGACACAACTGTGCTCGCTCTTATAAGCTAGAAAGAAAACTGAGAAGCAAGCGGAAGGGCTGTCCATATGGTTTCAGATAAGGCAGAGCAACGTCAGGTCGGCGGGATCCAGGAAGTCTTCATGAAAGAGGTCGAATCTGAAATAGATTTTAAAACATGATGGAGGCTAGGGAACTCTTGCAGTGAGTATATTTCTCATTGTAGGCTCTTCACATTGATAGTTTTATTTAATGCACAGCAGTTCAGGGTTGGAACTATTAGGTTCATTTCACTTATCAGAAATATGTGAGGCTAGAAAGGTGAAGCAAGTTCTCGAAAGCTTTAGACATGGTGAGTGATAGAGCTAGGGTGAGTAGGATTGGGACTGCAACAGGCAGAGAGGGAGTGAGAGCTGGCATCCCTGGCCAAGGGATGTCATGAGCCAAGGCGAAGCTCTAGGTGTCTGTGGTGTGTCCAAGACACCTTGAGGTGACCTGATTCAAGGAAAGGTAGGAAGAAATACTGGAAGAAGTATTTTGGAGCCAGAGTATCAAAGGCCTGTCATGCCAAAGTTTAATTAAGAAGTTTGCACTTAGCTTGGTAGGATGTTAGGGACCTAGGTGAAGGAGATGCAGACTGTGTCAGCAGTGTATGTGATAGGTTGGAAGAAGAAACCCTTTAGGATGTCAAAAGTCACAGAGAGACACACCAGAGGGACTTGAAGAGTGAAGAGATAGGAAGAAAAGGAGAACATAGTAAATTTTCTTTGAAAATTGTCCAAGGTGTCAGCTTCGCTCTTCGTTTTTATTACTACTGTGGTGTGCTGAGTCGCTCAGTTGTGTCTGACTCTTTGCGACCCCATGGACTGTAGCCCGCCAGGCTCCTCTGTCCGCAAGGATTCTCCAGGCAAGCATATTGGAGTGAGTTGCCATGCCCTACTCCAACGGATCTTCCCAACCCAGGGATCAAACCCAGGTCTTCCTCATTGCAGCAGATTCTTTACCATCTGAGCCACCAGGGAAACCCCTTATTGCTAGTAGGCATGTACATTCTATGATTCATCGAGGGAAAGGATGTTGGTACATCTCTAGTGGGAAGGAGATTTCCAAACTGCCTTAATGGGTTCCGCAGACTCTTAATACAAACAGGAACTGCTTGGGAAGCGCCACCTCCCGCTTTGGTCCGATTCTGCTTCCCTTCCTGAATTGAGATATTTCAGTCTCTCCATGGTCTTCGGGATTCTCCTTTCCCTAAAGCCTTAAAAAAAACAAAAAAAACCCCCCAAAAAAACCCTCCATGGTTTCATTTGCCTTCCAGATGGCTTCCTAACCCTTGCCAGACTTTGTGTAGGTTTCTGATATTCCTGGGAACTTTATACTCATTGGTTGGCAGCATCAAATGAAAGCTATTAATGTAAAATCAAATGCAGACAAAAGTCCTGTAAGAAACCCTGTCTATCTTATCAGTTGAAACATTCTACACACACACACACACACACACACACACACACACACACTGATCCTGCCTTTTTGTAGGCTAAACTTATTTTTAGTTGCCACCTTTATTCAGAGATAGAAGCCTAGCAACCTTCCTGTTGTCTCTGGAACTTTGGGAGCACATGGGTTAATGTTTCAGTATCAGTGAGATTCATACTGGCTGGCCTTTGCAGCTGATAGATGTTTTACTTTGGCCTTATAAAGACATTTTACCCGCTGAAAACCCTTGTCGCATGACAGGATCAAAAATAGCCCGGCTGCAGCCCCTGCTGTCCATCACCACATGTAAACTGGCGTGAGTGAGGCTCTCTTATCCGTGTCTGCACATCGTGGACACGTCAGCCTCCAGGGACAGTGTTTCATAAAGCCACACCTGTCGCTGTGAGCCAGTCAGTCACCTGGCCTGCAGAGAAGTTCTGAGTGTGTGCATGACCATGCGTTTGGTTTCTGACAAGCAATTAAGAACATCTCTAAGTGTCCTCAGAAACACTTGATGACGTCGTTTCTCCTGGCACTGGGAAAGATCTACAAGTCTAGTAAAATCGAGTGTATTTTTATCATTGGGGTTAAAGTTCATTACCCTCTGTGATAAATTCATCTTTTCCATGGATGTTCCTTAATGAGTGCTTTCAGTAAAACTCTGAAAGGGCAAAGCAAAGTTTATGTTTTAAAAATCTTTAATATGCAGTTTTCTGTTTTGAGTTCTTTAAAATTCGAAAATTGTTACTTGTGCTTGTACTTCTTATATGTTGCTTTTGGCAACAAGCAGATGATATTATGGTGTCATATTTTTAGAAATACAGGGGGTTTTGATGGAGATTATTCTAAAGAAAGATGAAAATAAATCAGGTATTCATGGTAGCGTTTTAACTGAGCCATTATGAATGGCAAGAGTGAGAATTGAGATGCATGGGTTTCAAAAATACCTCTTGTGAATTTTTTTTAACAACATTAACTTTTAAGTAAGGCCATTGGAGTGTTTTGTATGTGACCTCTGAATGTGTAATTTTAGAAGGTACAAAATTAAATTTTGTTTCATGTTACCTTTTATAGGATAATATACCATAATAGATTTGTATAAAATATCTACCAGCAGGGAAGATTTAAAACAGATATGCTAAGAAATCTGTTTCTGTTGAATTTGAGGGTGAAACAAGAGTTATTAGATGCCAAAAAAAAAAAAAAAAAAAGTTTCCTTAGTCTTACTATTGTAACCCTATTAAGTTGATATTAATGAGAAATATTTAGTTTGTGTTTCCCTGTCCCTGCCTTTTTCTTCAACCTCATCATTTCCCCCAAAACCCCTTCTGTCTGTCTTGCATAGAGATAAACAAGCTGGCTGACCTTCGGTTGCCTGATAGTCAAACAGGTTTGATTGACCCTTGTGTCTTTATGAATTTAATGGAGAAAAAGAGAGAAAGAAAGACCAAAAGCGTGCTGCACATTCTCTTTGGGAATCACTGCCATGAATGTTAATAGCATTTCTGTAGCTTCCCACAACAGCCTCTTGTGATAGTGAGCTGCACTACAATTCGTTTGAAAAGGTGTGATTCTGCTGTGTTTACCACACTTGTGAACTTTTAAACTCCTTTTTTTTTTTATTTTGTCGCCTGCTTTTTTTTTATTATCATTATCTTTAATAAGGGTGACTGAGGTTGCAGAGAGATTAATGTGTGCTGAGTCTGCATAGCAATTTCCAGTAGGGTTGCCATGATAATAAACAGATTCTGTGGAAATTGTCGTTTTGAGAAACCGGCCATCGCGCTTACGGAACTGAACAATCACGGATTCCCTTCGGAGTCCTCGGTTCACGCTTAAGAAACTCCATTGGCTGAACCGTTTTTGTTGTACGAAGTCATCACAAAATTTTCTGAAGTCGTAATTCAGCACTTAGGAAATAACCTCCTCTGTGCGAGGCCCTCCTGAACAGTGATTTCTTTTTTTTCCAAAACTTTGGTTCCATGGTTAGTTCTTGGTTCCAAAATGATCCTGAATAAAAAGTTCCAGCAGGGAGGGTATCCTATTTTCCTTGTTGAATTCCTTCTGGGGCACTCCATGATCTGGGCTCCGGCCAGACTCCTTTCGCCGATGACTGGCAAGTCGATATTGTGGCAACCCTATGCTCATAATAACCACTAAATTGGAGTTTGTCTGATCTCGGAAGAAGCCAGGCTCCAGCCAGGAGGCCACGCCTGCCTGACTTTTTTTCTTTTTTTTCCATTTCTCAACAGGATACCTGCCCACTATGTGTATCCGCAGGCTTTTGTGCAGCCTGGAGTGGTCATCCCCCACGTCCAGCCCACCGCCGCGGCCGCCTCCACCGCACCTTACATCGACTACACCGGAGCCGCGTACGCACAGTACTCGGCGGCCGCCGCTGCCGCCGCCGCCGCCGCGGCCGCCTACGATCAGTACCCGTACGCAGCCTCCCCGGCCGCCGCGGGCTACGTCACGGCCGGGGGCTACGGCTACGCGGTGCAGCAGCCAATCACCGCCGCCGCACCTGGGACCGCGGCCGCCGCCGCCGCGCCGCCGCCGCGGCCGCCGCCGCTTTCGGCCAGTACCAGCCTCAGCAGCTGCAAACAGACCGGATGCAATAGGCCCGCAGCCCCTGATCAAAGTCGAGTTGCTTTCTCTTCCCAAAATGTCCCAGTTTTCAGTAGCTAATGAGAGTTAACATTGACTTAACAGCTTAAAAAAAAAAAAAGCTATGCTATTGTGAAGCAGAATTATGATTTTTTTTTATACTCCAATAGTCATTCTAGACGTGCAAGAGATAAGAAGGAAGGGGAGTGGGCGCAGTTTTTGAAAATCAATCCCAAAGAGCCTGAGTAAATACAAGGCCGCGACGAAATGGTGGCAGGAGGAAACCATGGAACTTCACTTTTATAACGGGATTTTTACTTTTGCTCTTTTTATAGTATCAGGGAAGCAAACTGCCTTTTACCAGTTAGAAAATGCTATTTGAATCTAGTTGAACCAGGGAATACAGAGTGAGCAATATGTAGCTTGAATTACATTTAAAAGCAGATTTAAAAAAAAAAAAAAAAAAAACGAAATGGTGAAAGCACTGATTGTCATTTTTAGCCGTCACTATGGCCTAGAGAACTTTTCTCGAGTAAGGAGGTGATGTTCTTACTCTCTCAAAAAAACAAATGGGCATCGAACAATCACTAGGAGCGTGGCAGTGGGTGAAGTGGTGGACAGGCACCAAAGCTATTTTCTCATCCACCCAGTGGATGAGTGGGACTGTGAAACAGGTGATGTGGAATGAATGGGTGCAACAGCTGTACAGACAATCAATAACACACAGTTCTGGAAAGAACACATCACTTGTGCTTGTTTGATGAGCTTGTCACATTCTAATCCCTCTCCCCATCCTGTTTCAATTTTGGGAAACTTGTATCTGCTGGTGTCAGCAATTCTGATTCTGAAATAGGATCAGACTTTTACTACATACAACCGCCTTCTCTTTCTATTTATTGTGTCGACTCGTGGCTTATGATTAAAGGCAGGCAAAGTTTGCAGACTCTAAACCCTTAAGAGCTGTCTTAAGGACATTTATTTTTTTCCCTTTTTAAGTAATTTTACACTTTTTAGTATCTATTTCAGAGTCATATTTAAAACTATTTATTAGTGAATACCGTACATGAGACACCAAGGTTACTGAGATGACAATTCTTCAACGGTTAATGATAATGTGGTTTATACTGTGCCTTAATAGTAATGCTATTTAAGATATTTATTTTTAAGTTTTACTATGCTGCACTCTAAAGAAAGGAACTTTAGATGTGACACTGTAAAATTATGTATTCATCTCATGGCATAAATTATTTAGTAGGTCTAGATGTAGCATATTAAATATTAACCTATTCAACTAAAGATGTTGACTTGGATTTATTTAAATTCATATGTGCACTGTATAAGAGAATACTCTTACATTAACACATTTTAGTTTATTTTAGTTTTTAGGTTTTTTTTTTTTTTTAACAGGATCTATTGCTAGTTTCATGCTTCCTTCTCTGATTTTTGCTCATGCAGCTCTCATTTACTGGTACTTCATTAGTTTAACACTTCTTATGTAGTTTTTAAATGCTGCTTTACGTTTTTCTTCTGAAACTGCAATACTTGCAATTTTTATTCTTAAACTAAATTGAATACTATTTTACACTGTATTGGATTTTTATACTTGAACAATTTCATACAAGGGAAGACAGGTTAGCATTTTTATGGACTTTCTCCATTATCACTGGATTTACTTTAAGTATTCCCATACTAGACAGTGTTATGTAATGTAGACATGACTCTCCTGTGCAAATTATTTATTCATTGTGTATATTGCTTTATAACATTTCAGATCTTCTAATCTATTCACTTGTATTAAATATAATTTTTAACAACTTCTGGTGCATTGATTGTTTCTCCTTTTGTGGTAAGAGTGGAATGATGTCTCCCTTTAATTAGAACTAATGGTGTGATATACAGGTAGCATTTTCAGTGAGCAGAAAGCTTCCCAGATGCCTTCTTTTTATACTTTTTAAGTAAATTTCATTAACTCAGTATCTGCCTTCCATGTAGCACATGATATACATCCTTCCCCAACAGTGAACCCTAAAGGACGATTCGTGGCACTGGAACTTGGTTACTGGAAGGTTGTTTGAACGGAGAGGTCTCTAGGGGGGACGGTCAGCTCAAAGCTGGAGTGATGCTGGGCTCAGATAAACTGAGGTTTGGTACTAACCTCTAACCGTGTACTAGCAATGTGACCAAAACACATTGCTTTTTGTAGTCCACTTTTGGGGTGAGGTTTTTATTGATTTCTCATCTATAATTTTAGGACAGAAACACCTATCTTACATGGTTATTTGAAGTATTAAAGTATATCAACTATTGGGTAAAAAGTTCGTTTGGGTTTTTCTATAAGATGTTATGGAAAAACCCAAACAAACTTTTTGGCAAACTCTATACTTAGCACAGAGTCAAATGTATTACTATTTATCTAGATAAATGATTACTGGCAGCAGTTTCTGTAATGTCCTATAGCAAAAGCTAACCAAAGAGGAAATCACCTCTTGGAACGTTTATATTTTTAAATTTTTGTCCACAGTGATGTGGCCATGACTGTCATATTGATTGTCTTAAAGTGTACATGTTACGTTAATTATGGAATGGATTGTCTGCTGGTCCCTAGGTCTTAATGTTTTCCAAATCTATGATATAATATCTTTTATTGAATTCCATTAGTTTTTGAAAATTATAAAGTTATAACAGATTCCAGCATGCTTTCTACTTGATGATAACTATCATCCTATTTAGAGCCACCACGATCTTCAACCTTAATTGCCTTTAATTTTCCAAAGAAAATTAGACACCACCAAATACCTTGGGAGAGATTGTATTGCACCTCAAGGTATTATCTTGGATCAGTAAAATAATTTCTAAACTACTTAATTCAGTCCGTGCATCAGTGATCATTTTACTCCAAAAGACAAGCTCTACATTTAATGTTTCAGATTTATGAAAAGTCACTTGTGCCCTCTGTAAGTCATGTGTTGATTGCTGAGCTTTAAAATGAAATATTTGATTTATCAATTAAAAATAGGTCAGATGATTCTGGGAAAAGCTTGTCAGAAATAGCCACACTCAGGGAAGCCAGAAGTTCATGTACACCTGACTACACCTTGGAGGTATTTACTGATCTATATGAATATCAATATTAGCAGTTACAGAGAGGACAAGATTTTTACTTAATAATGTTAGAGCACATATTTCTAAAAGTAAGTAAAAGTTCTTAATTTCTAATAAAGGGGGGGGCATAGCCATGACACAAGGTCTCCATTGGTCAGGAAGCTAGTTACATTTGTAGAGTTGGAGAACACGATGGTCTGAGGTTCAAAGATCTGGATGAGTCCTCGTTTCTTTACTTCCCAGCAGGGTGATCTTGTGCCCCTCCATGCAAGTAACCTGTAAGCTGATAGTACCTAACATGCTGCTTTGTTTCTCTCTCAGGTTGTACTGATCAAATGAGTTAACTGATACGAGAGCATTTTAGAAATTTTGAATGTTAGGCAAATGGAAGTTATACTGTGGCAATATACACAATATTAATTTGGAAATAGACCTCCGTTGTCTTCTATGAAATGACCCTTCCAAAAGAGGGCAAAATCATTATTTCATGATGTTATCTTTCCTCTTCCTGACCAAGTCACAGCTAAACTTGCTGTGCAGTGTGATAGGCACAAAAATCACACTGAAAGATGGAGGGATTACTCAAGGGAAGGAAGGGGAGATGAAAAGATTATGGAATGTATTTCTCTCACAGAGAACTATATTTTTAGCTTCTTCCTCACTCCTGTCAAATATTGTTCTTAATTCCCTCTGAGGCTTGAAAGCGTTTATTAAGATGACAGTCTGAAGTTTACAGGGGCAGAGGTGAAGAGAAACCAAAAAAATAAGTAAATGCATATTTATGCTTTTGTGCCCTTTTTTTCCTTCAAGAGTTCCAAGCTGTTTCCATGGAAATTCTAACTTTGCTTTGCTTAAGCACTTCATACAGAACAGGTTTCATTTTGGATATCTGGTCCAAGTTGAATTTTATAAGTTCAATAATGACTTTAGCTAAATCATTGATATTCCAGACTTTGAAATACCAATCACAAATCAAAATGAGGGAGAAATTAGACAATACATGTATAAGCACTTTAGAAATTTTAAATACAAAGGATTTTTAGCTTTGATATCATGTATTAATTCTGTCTCAAAATTGCACAGTATCTGGTAATTCTTGACCAACTTCAGAAAGAAAGTGTATCAAGTACCCTTCTTAGACTTCTCTGGTGGTCCATTGGTTAATGGACCAATGCAAGAATCCAGCTGCCAAAGCAAAGGACACAGGTTTGATTCCTGGCCCAGGAAGATTCCAAATGCCCCAGGATAACTAAGCCCAAGCACCACAACCACTGAAGCCTGCAGGCCTCAGAGGCTGTGCTCTGCAATAAGAGAAGCCACGGCAATGAGAAGCCCACGCATTGCAACTAGAGCGTAGCTCAGTCTCCCTGTAACTAGAGAAACCCTACAGGCAGTAATGAAGACCCAGCACAGCCAAACATTAGATACAGTACCCTTCTTTCCAGTCACTTGTCTCTTTGAGATGAATGTCATAGCTTTTTTAAATCCAAGATACTACCTCTAAGCCATCAATATGCTATCAATATACTTCAAGTGAGTTGGAGTGTGTGCATTGTTTATCCTGTTTCCACTCTCAGAGGTCATTCTGATTACATTCTAACAGGGATTGAGAAGCAATCTTAATTTCCTTTCATTTAATAGCTCAGATAATATGTTCATAAAAGGGCAAATATTTCAAACCGACTTCCAGAGTGAGCATGAAACACAAAAACGTGTTTTTGCCGAGTATGTGCGTTTGTGCTCAGTCCCTCAATCAGGTCCTACTCTTTGTGACCCCTTGGACTGTCCTCCACCAGGCTCTTCTGTCCATGGGATTTTCCAAGCAAGAATGCTGGAATGGGTTGCCAGTTCCTCCTCCAGGGGGATCTTCCCAACCCAGCAGTCGAACCCGTGTCTCCTGAATTGCAGGCGGGTTCTTTACCCGCTGAGCCACCAGGGAAGCCCAGAAATAACGAGGCTTATCTCTTTTCTCTAAACTAGGTTCACCTGACAGTCGCAACCAGGCATGAACATGTTTACTTTCTGAAACTCTCTAAGCCGCACCACGTGTGCTCAAGGTGCCTCAGGTGAGGTGAAGAAGATAGAAAAGATTCTTCGGAGCATCTTAACGAGTACGCACTTCCATTCTGCATTGTCTTGTGTCCATTTTGAAATTTGAGAAAGGAGGGGTGTGAAAAGGAGATAGAAGAAAATAATGAAGAGAAGAAAAAAAGCGTGCGCTAAAGCCAGGTGGAAGGGGGTGAGATGGAGGAGTGGGAGTCAGGTGGGTGGATCACGTGTGGCGAGGACCTGCCTGTGGGAGGGTCACGTGTGATGATCAGGACCTGCCTGTGGTCACGTGTGGCGAGGACCTGCCTGTGGGAGGGTCATGTGAGACGAGGACCTGCCTGTGGTCACGTGTGGCGAGGACCTGCCTGAGGGAGGGTCATGTGAGACGAGAACCTGCCTGTGGTCACGTGTGGTGAGGACCTGCCTGTGGTGGGTCACGTGTGGCGAGGACCTGCCTGTGGGAGGGTCACGTGTGATGAGGACCTGCCTGTGGTCACGTGTGGCGAGGACCTGCCTGTGGGAGGGTCACGTGAGACAAGGACCTGCCTGTGGTGGGTCACGTGTGGCGAGGACCTGCCTATGGGCGGGTCACGTGTGATGAGGACCTGCCTGTGGTCACGTGTGGCGAGGACCTGCCTGTAAGCGGGCCATGTGAGCAGGAGCCGCGTGGAGCAGGAGCCGCGAGGCAAGGGGGCTCGGCGGCAGGAGACTTCGTCTGGGGGTGAGGAGAAGCAGCTAATTTATTTACACTGATCAGCTATCTAGTTTTCTAATTCAATACAGAACAACAGCTGAATTTTTTAACTATGCTCCGAAAGGTTTAGACATTTTAAAAAAGGTATATTCTTGGTAATTGAAAGTTTAGAAGCAGACACAAGTGCCTCCGGTAGTCCCAGACAGAGCTTCGTCATGGCCCTTGGACCTCCAGGGATAGGACAGCAGCCTTGCGTCCGCGTCACTTTCCATTTTAAGCAGACAAGCTGGGGGGCGGCGGGGGGGGTGGGGAGTGGGGGTGGCACGGGACTTCCCTGGCGGTCTTAGCTGTTAAGCCACCTCCCTTCTAATGCAAAGGGCACCAGTTTGATCCCTGGTAGTGGGAGACTAATATCCCACATGCCAAGGGGCTTTAAAAAAGAGAGAGAAGGGGGCGGGGGAAGATTAAAGAAAAATGTACTTACCTTGCTAACCAGTATAGTTTCCTTCAACACAGGAACAGATCATGTGTGGCGGAGAAAGGTGAGCTCTGCACGTCTCTTCTTGCACATGCTTCTGCCTCAATGCGGGTCACTCCTACTGATGGGTCTTTGGGAGAAGTAAAAAAATTGAAGAAGGGATGCCGCTAACCACACGCCGGGTACCAGGTACTTAAATATGAAGTAAGTAATGGTATCCCCGGTTTGATTCCTGGGTCGGGAAGATCCGCTGGAGAAGGGATAGGCTGACCCACCCCAATGTTCTTGGGCTTCCCTTGTGGCTCAGCTGGTAAAGAATCCGCCCGCAATGCGGGAGACAAGGGTTCGATCCCTGGGTTGGGAAGATCCCCTGGAGAAGGGAAAGGCAGCCCACTCCAGTATTCTGGCCTGGAAAATTCACAAATGTCTCTGTGCTCATTCTCTGAATTTAATTTCTGTGGTCAACTTTATGTAGTCACTATACTAAGGGTTATAATGACTGTTTAGTCATCTTGACCTCCATCCATTTGTGCTTTTGGGGGAAATGTATTATTCTGTGATTTATTATTAGAAATGACCATGAAATTGAATGAGTATATGTCAAAGAATGTCAAATAGTTATACACTTTTAATAAATATTGCCAACTTTAATAATAACAACATGGAGTTTAAATGGAGAATATAGATATTAAAGGTATATGGTTCAAGTCATCTGCCATGCATGAGCTAGAGTAGTGAGCTTGACTGTCTCCATGCCAGTTAAGAAAAGACAAAGGAGGAAAGGAGAACTTGATGAAGAAATAGTGCCCAAACCAGGAGCCATAGCAGCTTGGGAACGGCTGAGCGGGAGGTACATACTTGCAGAGTTTGAGGACTGAGACTCACTGGTGAAAGAAGTCTCTGTGCTCGCCCTCAAGCACGCATGGGGAATGGCTTTCCATCGAGGGCATACCGGGAATCTTGATAATTCACACTTTCCTAACAGCTGCATTTCTTATCATCTTTGGCATATTTCTCCAGATTGCACAAAGCCTCTTATCTTGCAAATATTCTCTCTCTGGACTCCTGTCTCTTTCAGCTGCTTAGAAGCCACGTCTCTTAAATCTCCCAGCTGTCTTTCTTACCTTTCAGCCCTTGTTTCCTTTATCTGTACATTTTTTTTTTAATCTTCCCCAGCTGCCACTTTTGGCACAGTAGTTGTCTCTCTGTTCTCTCAGAGTGAGACATTTCAGCACGCTGATGTGGGGAGGGAACATAACCATTATAACAATGCATTTGCAAAATTAGCCCTGAAATCTAGCAAGAAAAAAATTCATCTCAGCATTCCTCCAACCTGGTGCACTGCATGAATCAACTCACGAAATTCTGAAAAGATGAGACATTTAAGAGACTTGCACAGAGAAATGCCAAAGAGAACCACGGGGCACTTAATTGTCCAAAACAAGAGATTTCTCCCCTTAGAAATGCAGAATCTCTGCGGCAGCAGCCTCACCAAGTTTACATAACACCTTCTCAGTGGCATAAAATGTTAACTGGCATCCCAACTGTGTACAGAAGGGTGAATGCCAGAAGCTAGTGACAAATTTCACTTTGTATTGGAAACTCCTTGGTTTTACTTGCCTATCACCAGTACCTATAGCTGATTCTAAGTTTTTGTAATCAATGTAATTGTCACATCTCATGGTAATTCTCTTGAGAGAATATTAGTGGTTCTGTGGGGTTATCAGATTTTCTTACCATGATGGATTCTGAGGGATTGAGAGAAATAATATAATTTTAGTTTGAGGGATTTTTTTTTTTAATTACATAATAAGGGCTTGAGGACTTCTGAAAAAGAGGGGAAACTTTTGGGATGCTGCACTGCTAGGCAGCTAGGAGTTTCTGGTTTGGCAGCAATCATTCATTTATTCCCACTCAAGAAATGCTCCAGGACTTCCCTTGAGGTCCAGTGCTTTAGACTCCCAAGTTTCCAATGCACAGGTGGCACGTTAAATTCCTCGTCAGAGAACTAAGATCCCACATGCCGCACAGCATGGCCAAACACATAGTAAAAACAAAACAACACCTGAAAAAAATAACCTAAAAAAATACTCCAAAAGTAAAACGTCCTGGGTAATCCCTAGGTTCTCTTTGGAGCTGGCCAGTAACCTCAGAAATTTGAACAAATCTGTCAAACTATCTTTGTGTTGCTAGTATGCTAATAAGAGTGTCATTCCAAAGAATGATATCAACCAATATTGAAGGTAAATCTCTTGACTGTCTGAAATACATACCCACTATGCTTTGAAGTAAATGGGAACTTTTTATATACTTGATTAAGTCCAGGTTCTTGAGATGAGGGGAAAATCAACAAGCAAGGTCCATTTGAACTGGATTTACTCACTCTGACTGTCATCTCAATGAGATCAATTGCCATATCTGATTATATTCTATAAAAAGCTGCATTGATTATAATATGCCAGAATGAATAGTTGAACACACACACACATATCTCCAAGTGACGAAGGGCAAACTCTTTCTGGCTATTGCTAATTAGATAACAATATGGATCCTGGGAAAAATAGTTTGTATTAGAAGGGTAGAAGCTCATAGCTTGGTGCTCTGTGATGACCCAGAGGGGTGGGATGGAAAGCATGGGAGGGAGGTTCAAGAGGGAAAGGTTAAATGTATATATATGGCCAATTCACTTTGTTGACAGCAGAAACTAACACAACATTGTAAAGTGATTGTACTAAACTAAAAACAAATATTTAAAAAAAGGATAGAAGCTCTGTAACTCTAAATGATGAATTGATATCATATTTGGGATCCTGAAGTTCCAAACATTATCAACTCAGCGCTTCATAGCTCCGGGGAAGACAGGTCATACAGCCAGTGGATTCTATAAATTACAATTTAAACACTAAAGTCATAATTATTTTTCAGAATCATTCGTATTCTTTTTTGTCTTGACAGTGTTCCACTTTCCTTTTCTGTTACAATGATATCAACACTGAAATCTCATCTTCCTTGGGTATTACTGGGCATTTCCTGTGTGTGCATGCATGTGTGCTAAGTCACTTCAGTCATGTCCAACTCATTGTGACCCCATGGACTGTAACCTGCCAGGCTCCTCTGTCCATGGGATTCTCCAGGCAAGAATACTGGAGTGGGTTACTGTGCCTTCCTCCAGGGGAATCTTCTGGACCCAGGGATCGAAATGCATCTCTTACATCGCCTGCATTGGCAGACAGGTTCTTTACTACTAGCACCACCTGGAAAGCTTCTTTCCAGCATGTTAAATATACTATTAATGCATCGTTCTGGGATTTGGCTTCTTTGAAATAACCAGTGTATGACAGCTAACATTATTCATTTTTATTAGATCTTTGAATAAATGACTTTTAAAAATCTCTGGTAGAATAAGGTAGGAGTAACTAAAGTGGTGGAAACTAGTTTATTAAAACTAAAATATTCACTGTTTTATAGATCAGTTATCTTTCTTATAATTATTCCAGAGGAATTATTTGCAGTGGTGACCATAAAATTGTAATCATTTTTGTGATTTCGGTTATGTTGAGTTAGATAGCTAGTATGTGTTTACAGATTCTAAAGACACAGAGGAGATGTCAGTGCAGACATGAATGTGAGCATAAAGGCTATAAAAGACTATGGGAACATGCAAGTGCATTGAAGAATGATGCAAACTGTTCTCTAAGGGTGGGAAAATAAAACTAATGTACACCCCAGTGTGAAGAATTGTAAATGTGAACAAAGAAACACTGAGCTGTTGAACTGTTCCAGTGTCTATTGCAGTGTTACACACCACCCCAAAACTTAGGCATACAAAATAAAAAGCATCCATTTGTTCATATTTGCTGTCCTGTGGGTCAGAAATTCAGAGGGGGACAGCCCTTCTCTGCTATACAGTGTCTGCCCTAGACCAGCAGTCATGGCTAGAGTGGCCAAGGTGTCTGGAATGCATAGTGACCCAAATAGCTGGGCCTTGGGGGGGATCACTTTCAGGATGAGCTTGAGCATGGCAGTCTCAGGGCTGCCTGACTTCCTGCACAACACTTCAGACTCCACTGAACAAGGTGAAGGTTGGGTGACCTCTCTGGGCCCAGCCTGAGAAGTTATGTAGCACTGCTTATGCTGTGTTCTGTGGATTCCAAGTGAGTCACGAAAACTACGCTGCACTTAGTAGACAGAGGACTTAGACCCTACCTCTTGATGGGAGGAGTAAAAAATACCTGGTGCCATCTTTAAAACTGCTGTCTTAGGGACTTCCCTGGCAGTCAAGTAGTTAAGGCTTTGCCTTCCAGTGCCAGGGGATGTGGGTTTGATCCCTGGTTGGGAAGCTTAAGATCCCCCTATGCCTCATGGCAAAAAAAATATATATATATATATATATAATATATATATAATATATATATATATATATATATATATATAACAGAATCAATATTATAACAAATTAAAACTTTAAAAATAGTCCACATTAAATTTTTTTTTAAAAACCCATATTAATAAAGTTTTTTTTTTTTCAGTGTAAATTCACTTACCTTGAATGCCTTTTTCATTCTAATACCTAATTTGTAAGTAATAAGTTCTCTTCCCCTTCCTGTGGCTGTGTTTGCTCATTTTTGAAATGTAGAGTTGGTGTGCTGAGTTATGAGTAGTACAGCCCTGGGATATAGCTGTATAAAAGGTTACTTCTGATATAAACTAGTTTTAATCATAATCAAATATTTGAATAACCAATACTTTGGCCACCTGATGCAAAGAACTGACTCATTGGAAGACACCCTGATCCTGGGAAAGAATGAAGGCGGGAGGACAAGGGGACAATAGAGGATGATGGATGGCATCACCGACTCAATGGACATGAGTTTGAGCAAGCTCCCGGAGTTGGTGATGGACAGGGAAGCTATGAGGTCGCAAAGAGTCGGACACGACTGAGCGACTGAACTGAATTGAATCATCAAATAGAAATTCAGATGTCAGCAGGGTATAGTAGTTATCAGATATAATTTATCACAACTGTTTAGGAGACTGACAGTTTTTCTAAATCTGATAACCAACTAGCCAGATGTTAGGATATGAGTCCAAATTCCTAGAGCTGGGATATGCAGTGGAGGAAAATTAGCCAGATCTATGGACCACAGAGTGACCGTGACACTAACAGCAGGAAGCAACATCCTGAGGAAGCCAGCAGCCTATACAGTTAGAAGGACGCTGAAGGGGGGAGGTCAGAGGCTCCCAGTTCAGTCCCTGCCCCACCAGTAATCGCCATTCTGCGCCTGGGTAAGTCTCTTCTATCTTTGTCTCTGTTTCCGCATCTGTAAAGGATTTGACTAGGGAACCTCAGGATTTCCTTTCTTCCAGTTACAGTGATTTTCATGCAGGTCCCTCCTACTGTGCTCCCAACAGGGCAGCTCTTAAAGCAGGTATGAAAAGAAGGTAGGAAAAAAAACTAAAAAGCATTTTTTGGTGACTACTTTATCTTACTGTAGAGCTTCCAGCCCTTGGCATGTTTCAGTGCATTCTTGCCTGTATTAAAATACCTACATGAGGAAAAGAAAGACATGAGAAAGAGCTTGAAAAGAAGGTATTTGGTGCCAATAGGCCATAATTAAGATAATGGGTCCCTATGGCTCAGGCAGTAAAGAATCTGCCTGCAATGCAGGAGACCCAGGTTCGATCTCTGGGTGGGGAAGGCACCCAGAGAAGGAGAAGGATCTCTGGAGAAGGAAATGGCAACCCACACCAGTATTTTTGCCTGGAGAATTCCATGGACAGAGGAGTGTACGGGGTCACAAAGAGTCAGACACAACTGAGCGATTAACACTACATCAATTTAAAAATCAAAAAGACAGATTAAATATATTAAAATTGAAAAAAAAAAAAAGATTTGAGTCTAAAGAGAGCTTCCTGGTCAACCTGAGAGGTACCCAAGAGTGATGTTTATCCAGAGCAATGAGGGCAACGGCCAGGTCCCTCCTCAACCACTCTACACACTCAGCCAAAGAAAAGCTGCTCTTCCTCTGAGATGTACCTTAAACAACAGCCACCCTCACATTGCCTGGGGCAAGTATGCAAGTAGGCTGCTGGAGGGGACACATGCGCCTGCTTAAGTGAGGCTGAAAAGCTGTGTCATATTTGTCTAAGGCAACAGGGGCCTCGCTTAACAGTGAGATCCATCAATAATCCATGGCCCTGTGGAGAAAGAACCCTATTAATAAGATATGTCCCTGTTTGTAGAAGACAGAGCCAATGAGGCCCTCGTTCCAGGGAAACTCAATACGCTCAGAGTGACGCAGCACTCTCTGAACTTTCCAGTGACACCACCAGATAGCTTAGATCAGAAGCAATTTTAGAAGATGCGTTCAACACACAGCAGTCCTTTCTGCCAGCCTCATTTGTTGGGGTCAAAGGCTGGTCAGAAACACACTTGACCAATGTGTCAATTATACCTCAATAGAAAGAGAAAACGGAACTTCCCTGTAGCTCATAGGGTAAAGAATCTGCTTGCAATACAGGAGATCTGGGTTTGATCCCTGGATCAGGAAGATCCTCTGGAGAAGGGAATGGCAGCCCACTCTAGTATCTTGCCTGGAGAATCCCATGGACACAGGAGCCTGGTGGGCTACAGTCAGTGGGCTCCCAAAGAGTCGGACACGACTGAGAGACTAAGCACACAGAAAGAGAAAAAGCAGAGGGTGGGTGAGGGGAGTGGGGGGAGGGGTTGCGGGGTGGAGGAAGGGGTAGGGGAGTGGGGGGAGGGGTGGGGGAGTGGGGGAGGTTGGGGGAGGGGGAGGGGTTGGGGGGAGGAGGGTAGAGAAAGAAAGAAAAGGAAAGGGGGAGGGGACGGGGAAGAAGGAAAGAAACTTGACCAGAGGTTTGCTTGCTTGTTTAAGACCGGTCAAAGGCACTGAGTTATTTGGGGGCCTTAGGCTTTATATTAGATCACTGTTTAAGCATAAAAATGTTATCTGCCTGGTTTTAGACCCAATATGGAAGACTGAAAATCAACAGAATTCCCAAATCTATTTTTCATTCCATTTAGAGCTCATCATCTAGATCTGTCTAGTTCTTCTTTATGGTAACATTTAATTATTAATTCTTCCTTACTTTTAGCTTCTAATTTAAGAATGCATTAATAGATTGCTCACTAGGGAGTTTGCCAGAATCATGGCAGGACAAGGTCATTAGTGTATGATGGCTAGGAGCTTGGACTTGGAGGCAGATGGATCTGGGACTGAGACTGGGCTCCACCATGCACCAGCAAGTGACTTTAGGCAAGTTCTATACCCTCTCTAAGTCTCTGTTTCCTCCTCTGTAAGAGGGGGTTGATGCCTTCCTCATAAAGTATGATAATGTAAAGCATTAGTAAAGGCAAGGAGTAAGCACTCAATAAAGGTTTTATATTTTGTTTTTCTTAATTATTCATCTGACAAATATTAAGTGTTTAATATGTGCTGGATATTGTCTTAGGCATTGGGGACGTAGGAGTAGAAAAACTTACAGCCTTGGTGCTCATGGAACTTACATTCTTAGAGGAGAGGAGACCAAAAATAAACAAACAAGTAAATATAAGAGGTGAAAAAGTACTGATAGAGAATAAGAAAGGAAAAGGAATTGAGGGTGATAGAGATGGGAAGGAGGGTAGTGGCATCTTATTAGTTTCTCTGATAAGATAACATTTAAACCAGGAATAAGAGTATATAAGAAGTAAGCCATGTGGGCATTTGTAGGAAGATCATTCGAGGTACAGGGCATTGCATGTTCAAAGGCTCTGAGGCAGGAGTATGCTTGATGTGTTCAAGGAAGGGCAAGGAAGACAGTGCAGCTAGAGCAGAGAAAGTAAGGGGGAGAAGTGGTAGGAGATGAGGTCAGGGAGGTGGAAGGGAGCAGCCAGAACATGATACAACTTTATAGACCATGATGACTTAGGATTTTACTGTGGATGAGGTAGGGAGCCACCGACAGGTAGAATAGTGTCGATGTCATTGACATGCAGAGGGGGTGAGCTAGCCTTCAAGAGGTGAGGCTGGAGTGTGGGCAGTCCTCCATGGTCAGAGGAGAGAAGACAAATTGTAAGGGCACAGATACAGATAGGGTAGTAGGTGGGACGCTGAGGGACAAGTTCACTTGTGATTGGTTCAGTTTTTTTCAGTGCAGTGAGTAAATAGTAAGGTCATTATTTAAGAGCAAGGGCGGCAAATGAATGTTCTGCAAGGTTCTGTGTGTTCTGGCTGCTCCCTGCCACCTCCCTGACCTCATCTCCTGCCACTCCCACCCATTACTTTCTCCACTCTAGCTGCACTGTCTTCCTTGAACACACCAGGCATACTCCTGCCTCAGGGCCTTTACACGTGTAGTTCCCTGTGCCTGGAATGATCTTCTACAGGTGCCCATGTGACTTACCTCTCCTATTCTTGTTCTGTGTTTAAATGTCATCTTATCAGAAAAGCTTCCCAGACTTGCCCACTTCCTATCTCTGTCTCTCCTTTTCTACCCCCTTTCCTTCTTTATTCCTTGTTATTATCTTTATCACCTATCTGAAAAGTATATTTGCTTGCTCATTTATTTTTGGTCTTCCATGCCCCCAGAATTTAAGCAGCACAAGTACCAAAATTTTGTGTTTTGAGAAGGGAGGTGAAAAAGTCTAGGAGAGTGGGCTTGTGGTGAGACACAGAATAGGATCAACAAGCAGTTGTTCTAGTAAGGTTAATGGCCATGAATTTAAAGCACTGTTATCTTTTTAAAAAAATATGCAAATATTTAGAAGTATCTTGTTTTCTATCTGAAAAAAATATATGTACAGTTTCATGAACAAACAGGAGAAGTTAAAAAAAAAAAAGTCATGAGATTCCTAATGAAACGTTTCGGTTGTCATTCAAATGATGCTGCCAAAAAGTATTCCAAGAGTATTCCAAAGTATTCCAAGAACCTGATATCTTAGTTTAGGTCTTTGTTCCCAGGACGCTTTTCCACTCCACTTCATCTACCTCCCATTAGACACTATCTTTTTAGGAGACTCAGAAAAGCCATCTGGACCAAGGAACAGACTTTCCGACTCTCACTACAGAAGGCTGAACGATAGAAAGGAACTGCCTTTACTTAGAGCTTTTCAGGTCTGTATGTATAAAGTTGAGTGTTTGATTTGCCCCTTTAAGGATAGAGCAAGGAACAGTCTTTGTTTATAATATGGCTAATTTATACCTACGTGTAGATTTGCAATTGTGTCAACTTTTCCCTGGTGGCTCAGACAGTAAAGAGTCTGCCCGCAATGTGGGAGACTTGAGTTCATTCTCTGGGTCAGGAAGATCCCCTGGAGAAGGAAATGGCAACCCACTCCAGTATTCCTGACTGGATAATCCCATGGACGGAGGAGCCTGGCGGGCAACAGTCCATAGAGTCACAAAGAGTCAGACATGACTGAGCGACTTCACTTTCACTTTCACCTAAACTAAAAGGATAATATGACAGAAATTATATAAATGATAGGAAGACTCAGCCCACCATTGATCAGCCCCCAAAGGTGTGCAGTGTGAATAGATTCCCAAATCTCAGTGGCTTATGATAGCAAAGTTGAGTCTCAGTCAAGCTACACGTCCATTGTGTCTGCCATGCCGTTTCATGTCATCTTCACACCACGGATACCCTGGCAGAGACTATCTGGAATGTGGCTGGTAACAGGGGGAAAAGATGCAGCAAAGCACAAACTCCTCGGGAATTCCCTGACGGTCCAGTGATTAAGCCATGGACTTTCAGTGTTGTGGGCCCAGGTTTGATCCCTAGTCAGGAACTAGGATCCTCACAAACTGTGCAGTGTGGCCAAAAATAAGTTAAAAAGTACAAACTCCTCTTAAACTTTTGAATGAATGTGATACATGTCACTTCTCATACTCCATTGGCCAGGCATGATTTCAGAGGGTCGAGAAAGTAGAATCTTCTCCCAGGAAGGACAAACAGATATTGGTAAACTGTAGTACAATCTACAATAGATGCTTTATTGAATTAAGTAGTACTGGATGGATTGATTAAGATTGGATGAACTGAATAGATTTGGATTGAATCAGACTGATGTAAAGCAGAGTATTTGAATCAATGTGCTGGTGTGTAGTGTCAATAATTAAGCCTGAATTGAATTTAACATAAGACAAAATTGACTTAGATGGGGCTTTGAATGCAGAGAACTGTTTGCTTAATGATGATGCTTTACTGATGAGAAAATTAAAGCCTACATAGAGGAGTTGACTGGTCCCATATCACACAGAGTCGGTGAAGAAACCAGATTTTCACTTTTCCTAGTTTGGTTCTCGTTCTGTCATAACTGGAAGCCCCTCTGGAAAAACAACAATACCACCACAGCCTCCACCTAGGTTATTTACCTGATATTTATTTATAAAATGCACATTTGAGTTAAAATTTGAGGAGAAGGAAATGGCACCCCACTCCAGTACTCTTGCCTGGAGAATCCTATGGACGGAGGAGCCTGGTGGGCTGCAGTCCATGGGGTCTCGAAGAATCGGACACGACTGAGCGACTTCACTTTCACTTTTCACTTTCATGCATTGGAGAAGGAAATGGCAACCCACTCCAGTGTTCTTGCCTGGAGAATCCCAGGGCTGGGGGAGCTGGTGGGCTGCCATCTATGGAGTCACACAGAGTCAGACACGACTGAAGCAACTTAGCAGCAGCAGCAGAGGTAAAATTTGAAATAATAAAAAGAGATAAGTAAAATCCACCCTCCACACATTGTACCTCAGCTTTACCTCTAGACAACTAACCACCATTGACATCTGTTTATATATCTTCCAGAAGCTTTCTGTCCATGCACAAGCATGCATGTGATGTTTTTACACAAATTATATGATACGTGTACTGTTTAATTTTAAAATTTAACAGTATGGACAGCAGAAATTAACACAATATTGTAAAATCAGCTATACTTCAATAAATAGATACTTAATTTAACAATTATCCTGAACATATTTAGTCTCTGTCTCTGTGAATCTAACCTTTGTTTAATGGCTATGTGATATTCTCGTGTGAATACCACTATCTATATAGTGAAGTTGCCCAGTCATGTCCGACACTTTGCAACCCCATGGACTATAGCCTACCAGGTTCCTCCGTCCATGGGATTTTCCAGGCAAGAATACTGGAGTGGGTTGCCATTTCCTTCTCCAGGAGATCTTCCTGACCCAGGGATTGAACCCGGGTCTCCCGCATTGTAGGCAGACGCTTTACCATCTGAGCCACCAGGGAAGCTCTCTGTAACCAGCTAGCTATTATACGCATTTAAACATTTCATGTATTTTCATATTACAAATGATGAAATACATCACCTATATGCTCAGACTTTGTAATTTATGTCTCAAGCCTTGACCTTTCCTCTGGATTATTATACTACTTATCTACTGTGTATACTACTTATACTACTTTGTATTGTCACCTTTTTTTTTTTAGTTTTTATAAAAAATGTGGATCATGTTTAAAGTCTTTATTGAATTTTTAAATTCACTGGACTTTATTGAATTTTTAAAGTCTTTAATGAATCCCCAACCATTAATTTAAGATTAATCCCACATGCTTTGTGGCCAGAAAGTCAAAACATAAAAAAAAGAAGCAGTACTGTAACAAATTTCGTAAAGACTTTAAACATGATCCACATTTAAAAAGAAAAAAAGTGAAGATACAAAGTAGATAAGTAGTATAATAATCCAGAGGAAGTCAAGTGGGAGTTTAGCTCCCCAACCAGGGATTGAGGGCTTCCCTGGTGGCTCAACTGGTAAAGAATGCATCTACCTGCAATGCAGCAGACCTGGGTTCAGTCCCTGGGTTGGGAAGATCCCCTGGAGAAGGGAATGGCTACCCATTCTAGTATTCTGGCCTGGAGAATTCCGTGGACTTTATAGTCCATGAGGTTGCAAAGAGTTGGACACGACTGAGTGACTTTCACTTTCAACTAGGGATTGAACTCACACCCCCTGCATTGGAAGGTGAAGTCTTAACCACTGGACTGCAGGGGAAGTCCTTGTATCTTCACTTTGAATATCTAATAGCTATCAAAACTGAGATGGTCAGAAAAGAGAATTTTTGTGCGTCCCAATCAAATTTTTCTTTTCCTAATCTTCTTCTTTGCAGTTGATGACGTTTCTATCCACCCAATAATATAGGCTAAAATATTAGCAGTCATTCTTATCTCCTATCTTTCTTCAGTTCTTATTTCCAATTTCTTGTTGGCTCCCACTCCAGATTAAATCATGACTTCAACCGCTTTCCCTGATTTCCATTGCTGTTATTCCGGGCTAAGTTCTCATCACACTTCACTCGGTTCACTGCGATTGCCTCCTTGCTGGATTCCCTTGACCCTTTTGGTCCATTCACATTCACCACAAAGTAGCTGGAGTGAGCTGTTATTTTTGTTATCAAACAGCAATGTATTGGGTTGGCCAAAATGTTCATTTGGATTTTTCCAACCCAATCGAACATTTTGGTCAACCCAATATATAAAAATGTATATATGGATATATGTATCCATAAAATTTAAGTGAAATGAAACATACAAATTTTAATTCTTCTGTTTTATAAGCTTTAATCCTATCATAATATATCGATAGGACACTAACATAGCATCAGAACATTTTCTCATGCCTCTTTTTAGTCAGTCCGTGTCCCCTATCTCCATCCATAGCGATATAAAAAAATTTGTTCAGATTTTTTCCTCCTTAGATAAATTTAGCTTGTTGTAGAATTTCATGTACATAGACTCAGTTGTGTTCTTTTGTGTGAATCTTTTTTCGCTTAGCATACTGTTTTTGAGATTTATTCGCGTTGTTAGATATATCAATAGTTTGTTTCTTTTTATTGCTAGCTAGTATTCTATCATATACATATACCACAATTTTCTTATCCATTCTTGGGTTAATAAACACTTGGGCTGTTTCCAGTTTAGGGTTATTAGAAATAAAGCTTCTGTGAACATGTCCATAGAAATCAATTTTCGGACATATATTTTCATTTCTGTTGGGTAAAGACCTCAGGAGTAGAATTGCTGGGTTATAGGGTAGGATTGTTGCTGCTGCTGCTAAGTCGCTTCAGTCGTGTCCGACTCTGTGCGACCCCACAGACGGCAGCCCACCAGGCTCCGCCATCCCTGGGATTCTCCAGGCAAGAATACTGGAGTGGGTTGCCATTGCCTTCTCCCATGCATGAAAGTGAAAAGTCAAAGTGAAGTCGCTCAGTCATGTCCGACTTGTAGCGACCCAATGGACTGCAGCCTGCCGAGTCTCTGTCCATGGGATTTTCCAGGCAAGAGTACTGGAGTGGGTTGCCATTGCCTTCTCCGATAGGGTAGGATTATGCTAGATTTTGTAAGGAACAGTCAGATCATCTTTCAAAATAGTTATACTATTTTATACCCCCAGCAACAAAGTATGGAGTGCCTGCTTTCTCTTTCTGCACTGTGGTTTTATTTCTTGTTCACTCTTTAACATCCAACATTTGGGGATGTGAGCTCTATTACAGGCATTCCCTACAATACTCCCAGGGCTTCCCTGGTGGCTCAGTGGTAAAGAATCTGCCTGCCTACCAAGCAGAAAATGTGGGTTAGATCCCTGAGTGGGGAAAAATCCCCTGGAGAAGGAAATGGCAACCCCCTCCAGTATTCTTACCTGAGAAATCCCATGGACAGAGAAGCCTGGTGGGCTACAGTCCATGGGGTCACAAAAGAGTTGGACATGACTTAGTGACTAAATAACAATACTCCTGCCTTGACTGGACAGTAGACTTTATCTCCTTCTCTGTGTCCTGAGCATCAATCAAATTAGAGATTAAATTCACCAAAGTTAAGCACACACCCTTAGGATAAAAGCCAGTTTCAGGGATGTACCAGCTAGGATTCTGGTGTTATTTCATTTTGGCATCTGCAAATCCCTTACTTATTTGCTAGATCTTGAAAGCATTAAACATATAAAATTATCCAGAATTTGTAGTTGTTTTTAATGAGAGAGAGATTCATTTCACATTTTAATTGGACTAGATTTCATTCAGGACATCTAGTCTGCCTTGCTGTCATAATTGGAAGTCTCCAGAATGTACTTTAAAAAGTCTAAATGCGGATTATATCACATCTCTGATTAAAATTTTCCAATGGTTTCCTATGGCCCTTATAACAAAACTGCAACTTCCTATTTGACCAAGGCCCTGTGTTGTATGACCTGTGCTTACTCCTGTGATTTCATCTTAAAACACTACACTTCTGCTACGTGGGCTTTCTTTCTGGTCCTGAGACACAGCCAACTTTCTTCATCTTAGGATATTGCTGACTCTTCCACCTGGCTTCCTCTTTCTTATCTTTAATATCTTTTCCTAACTTGGACATCCGAAGTAGCCTTCCTCCCTCCCAATCACTCTTTATCCCAATAGTCTTTTATTTTCTCTTAGCTCTTATCACTGTAAGAAATTATAGTATTCATTTGCTTGTTGTCTGTCTAGCCTTGTGTGTGCATGCTAAGTCGCTTCAGTCATGTCCAACTCTGCAACCCCCGTGGACTGTCACCCACCAGGCTCCTCTGTCCGTGGGATTCTCCAGGCAAGACTACTGGAGTGGATACTCTTGTTATGCCGTCCTCCAGGCGATCTTCTCGACCCAGAGATCAATCCCATGTCTCTTATGTCTAACCTGCATTGGCAGACGGGTTCTTTATCACTAGCACCACCTGAGAAGCCCTAGCCCTGTAAGAGAATGTAGATTCCATGAGCAGAGAGACTGTCTGTTTTGTTTTCCTGCTGTTTTCCCAGTGCCTAAAATTGTACTGATAACCTGGAAGCACTCAGTGAGGACTTGTTAAATGGAAGCACAAATAAACACATTCTTCAGGGACTAACCTCTGTTTACAATAAATGTAGTCATGCTGGAATATGTAAATATTAAATTTCCATTTAAAAACAAAGCTGACTTTCTTTTATTTCTCCTTTACCTAGTGTTATTTGCATTATTAAGAAATTTACTAGGGACTTCCTGGTGGTCCAGTGGTTAAGAATCCGCCTTCCAAGGCAGGGGACACAGGTTCGATCCCTGGTTCAGGGAACTAAAATCCCACATGCTGTGGGGCAACTAGGCCAGTGCACTGCAACTGCTGAACACTCGAATTCATTGGCCACAACTAGAGAGAAGCCCATGTGCTGCAACTAACCCCCAACACAGCCAAATAAACAAATTTTTTCAAAAATTTACTACATGTGCGTATTTTCTATGATTTACAGGAGCATTATTCTTTGTTGTATAAAGAAGATGCTAAAAAAAAAAAAAGGAATTTCCTGGCAGTCTGGTGGTTAGAACTCTATGCTTCCACTGCTGGAGGCCTGGGTTCAATCCTTGGTTGGGGAGCTACGGTCCCACAAGCCTTGTGGTGTGGAAGAAAAAAAAAAAACACTGGTTTTCAAAGGGTTGAGAACCATTGTGTTAAGTTCTCATGTGCTGTGCTTAGTTGCTCAGTTGTGTCTCTTTGCAACTGCCACACTCCTCTGTCCATGGGGATTCTCCAGGCGATAATACTGAAGTCGGTTGCCATGCCCTCCTCCAGGGGATCTTTCCAACCCAGGGGTCGAACCCAGATCTCCTGCATTTCAGGTGGATTCTTTACCATCTGAGCCACCAGAGAAGCCCTAAGTGCTCATGATTGCCTATAATCTAAGCACCAGACCCATATTTGTCTATGTTCTACTGAAGAGCTTGCCCTCAGACACTGCATGGCATTCTAGATGTGTCCAAAGCAAATTTCATCATCTGGCTCCACAAAACTTTCTCTTTGTGCTTGGTTGCTGAGTGTATCACTCTTGGTCACCATGTCCCTAGCCCCTCCATCATTTAATTAGTCATCTGGTATTATCTTTGTACCTTTTCAAATTACTTATGACTATTCTTTTCCATCCCCATTTCCATGACTTAGTTCAAATGCTCTCCATCTTACCTGTAGAACCTTGAAACATTCTTCTTTTGCATCTTCTTGCCACCCTCTATCTCTGTTATTCATAGACTGTATAAATATCAGTCATATTATGGCGATGGAATAACAAAGATGCTACTATGTATGACATTGACCATATTACAAAATTCACATTACACAGCGATCTTTCTAAAGTTTCAAATCTGGTCATATTCCTGGCACCAGATTGCCTGACAAAGTAAATCCGTTCCCCTCAGCGTGGTTATACCACCCAGGCTCCATCTTAGTTCTTTAGCTTCTTCCCCACTCCATCCATGCCCTATACTCCAGCCGTACAGACCACATCTGCATTTCTCAAGACGAGTTCTTATGTTGCCTGAACGGACTTGGACATATTTGCTCAGCCAGAGTCATTCCTGCCCCATCTCCTCTATCTTGCTTCCAGAATCTATAAACATCCTCCAAAACTTAGCTCAGCCTTCACTCCCACTGTGGAGTTTTTCATCTCACCAGACTGGATTGCCTGGGTCTGAAAAAGCCTGAAATCTTCTCCTGTAAGTCCTTGAAGCATTACACTTCTGTACTGTCCTGTAACTCCTCATATATATCCCCCAACTGTAATGCCAACTCCTCATAAAATCACGACCAACCCCATGTTTATAAGAGACTAGACAATAAGAGATATATAACAAGCATTCCTTGAGTAGATTAATGAATCTTGCACTTGTATGGTATATTTCTTCTAAGGAATATAATTTTCAATCTCTAGTTTATGAGCTTGAATTAATATTTCCCTATGGTGCTTGAGACTTCTTTTATACATCCTTAGAGTGGAATTTAATTAAACCATACTTAATATAATTACTGCATATCTGCCACAGGCAAAGCAATCTGGGCTTAAAAACAAACAAACAAAAGACAGAATCCATAGTGTTGTGAAACTCACAGCTGTGAGGACATGGTGGCATCATAGACTTTTGAACTTTAATCAAAGTTCATTTTACCGGAGTGGAAAGTAAGTAAGGTGAAGTCTCAAAGACAGCTTGTAGTAGAATTAGACTTCACCTTACTTACTTGCCACTCCTGCACACAGTAGTGGAAAGTTGTTTTTTGTTGCTGCACACAGGCTTTCTCTAGTAGCCATGATTGAGGGCTACTCTCCAGTTGTGGTGCACAGGCTTCTCTTGTTGAGCATAGGCTCTAGAGTGCTTGAGCTTCAGAAATTGCAACACGTGGGCTCTAGAGCACAGGCTCAATAGTTGTGGTGCATGGGCTCAGTTGCTCCCCAGGGATCAAACCCGTGTCCTTTGCTTTGGCTGGCGGACTCCCAAAGCACTGAACCACCAGAGAAGTCCTGTTTTTATTTTTTTTAATTAATTATTATTATTATTATTACTATTTTGCCACACTGTGTGGCATGTGGGATCTTAGTTCCCTGGCCAAGGATTGAACCTGCACCCCCTGCATTGGAAGTACAGAGTCTTAACCACTGGACTGCCAGGGAAGCTCCATGATACCTTTTTAAAAATTGGAAACACTAGTAAAGTGATGAGATTGTTCACAGCCTCAGACAAGTCAGTTAGGCTCTGTACCTCACTTTCTCTCATTTCTAAAGCAGGGGTAATAATGGCTGCCATCTGGAGTGCTGAGGGAATTATGAATGTTGCAGGTGAAACACTCTATCAGCTAGGCATGCTTTGGCTGTGAGCAGCATAAAACCCACTCCAGTACTCTTGCCTGGGAAATCCATGGACAGAGGACCCTGGTGGGCTATAGCCCATGGGGTCGCAAAGAGTCAGACGTGACTGAGTGACTGAACACATTGAGGACTAAGAAATACAAGATGTATCATTAGTATAATGCTGATTTGTGCATATTATCACTTATTAGAACATCTGTAGGATATGTCAGCTATCACTTTGGAGAATCATGTTATCATACTGAAATTATACTCAAAGAAGCCTAGGAAAAACAGTGGAAATGTTTAAAGTATATTTTCCCTATGAAAGAGTCTTCATAAATCTTACAGATTTCATAGAGTATAAAACATGAACTGGAAAACCCATAAAAAATATATAAAGTCTCTGGGTATCATAATTATATCTCTCAATTAATTAATGTATTATATGTTGTATCACATGCTTTTCACAAAATAAAACATGAGATTTAATGAATGTTTTTATTGTGAATAAAACACAATCGTAGCATCTTAAGCAAATAAGCATTTTTTATAATATATATTAAAAGTCTGAATGGAGGAAGTTGCTGGCCTTAATGCCGCAGCATCAGTCTTTGAAAGTTTCTTGGCCTTTTCTTTATGTTGGTGGCCTCCTGCTGGTCACATAAGGGTTCAAGGGCCTGCCGTCCTGCCTGCATTCCAGACTGGAATGACGGGGAAGGAGAAAGGTCCTGCTGGAGCCCCTGTCCCTTGTTATGGGGACAGCAAGTTCATCTAGAAACGCCCAGCAGAATTCTGCTTATAACAGTGCTATCCTGTCACCATCCACAGCTAGACAAAAAGCTACAAAAGCTGCGGTTTGACTTTTAAGCGTCTGGAGTAGAAATGTCAGGAGAAAGGGAATGGGGAGTAGGTTTAAATTTTTTTTTATTTATTTGGCTGTGCTGGGTCTCAGTTGTGGCATGCAGAATCTTTTAGTTGTGGCTTCTTGTGGGATCTAGTTCCCTGACCAGGGACAGAACCCAGGCCCCTTCATTGGGAGCATGTAGTGTTAGCCACTGGACCACTAGGCAGGTCCTGGGAATAGCTTTTCAGTAGCCAACGAACAAGGTCTTTCACAGGAACCTACTGTAAGAGGCTTAATTTTTGTTCTTGTTGTTTAGTTGCTAAATCATATCTGACTCTTTGTGACCCCATGGACTGTAGCCTGCCAGGCTCCTCCATCCATGGGATTTCCCAGGCAAGGACACTGGAGTGGATTGCCATTTCCTTCTTCAGGGTATTCTTCCCCACCCAGAGATCAAACCCACATCTTCTGCATTGGCAGGTGGATTCTTTACTGTTGAGCCACCCAGGGAGCCCCAAGAGGGTTAATGATGAGCAGTAGTTGAAATTTTAAATAAATCTTTGAGGTTTGCTATGAATTTTGCAGTCGTCTTGATCTCTGCACTCTTAAACAATGAACTTCTCATTACAAAGAGTAAACAAAGTATTGGCTCATTTTGGTGTGTGGTCTGTGGCTTCACCACATATCTTACACATTTCTTGAGACTGCCTAGGATGGTGGGGATTTGGTGACTTGGGTCATGAACACCATTATTTTGTCATTAGCCTTCACAGTAAAGATCTAGTATAAAACTGGTCTTTATATCTATTTTTAATACCTTGGATTTGGAGGTAGAGGAAATTAGATGAAACCCCCAAACACACCGAAGATCATGATATAATGAAAATGTAAGTGGAAACATGCAGAATCAGTGCATCCTTTATCATTCTTAACAGCTTAAATAAAATGACTGACTATTTCCAGAGTCAAAAATAATTCGGAATTTAATTGGCAAGGGTATTTTAAGGTTCTGTCTTTTTCTATTTTCTCCCGCTTTGGTGAAGCTATGAATTATGTTGCAGGCACTGAGCATCTTGAAATAGTAGTTACTAAGACAACGTCTTGAATTAAGTATTAATTGAATCTTTAAAAATTCTCCTATATGCGCATACAAACATACTGATATTGTGCTTCTCATCTTGCCTTGGCACAACATCTTCCTAAGAGGAGATTATATTCTTTAAATTTTGAAAGTTAACATTGTCACACCTCCGTAAGTAAGTAGAATCCTTTCCAAATGATAGAGAATCTTCTTCCAAAAGGAAAGCTACTTGCTACACATAATGGAGTCATATTATATGACTCAACTTCCACCAAATTATGGTAAATAGCTGCTATTATCTGAAAGTTGATTCCAGAGTTCTCATGATTATTTGTAAATGATACCTGGGCTTGTTGACTGTTTGCTTTCCTTAATTTCTTGTTGTGAGCATGAGGTTCCTCTAACGTGGTAAATTATGGACATTGAATTTGAGCTATGTAAGAGCTGGAAGACACTCCTGATGATATGAGCTAAGTCTTCTAGCAGAATATTTCTGTTTTTTAGGGAGACATAAGTCTTCTATAGACACAGAAGTTTAGAGGTGAAAGATACTGTCAAGGACACACTTAATGTTATTCATAGAGAATCAAAGCACAGATTAGCTAAGTCACTTTCCCAGCACTGTAAACTAGTGGCAGAGGGAAAACAAAATCCCAGGTCTTCATAAGCTTGAACTCCTTCACACCGTTTGATGGAAATAATAATGGTCCTCTACCCATCTGCTTCATTCTCTACCTCCAGGTTGTGTGTCAACCACTGTACTAGGTGCTGTGGATACAAAAGGGGTTGAGATGTGATCTTGCCCTTAAAGAGCTCATAATCTTTAGAATCTTTGAGAGTAATGAGAAAAATGGGAAGGCCCTGATCTAAGTAAAGTCATCTCTGCCCATGTGAGAGGGAACAGTTGCAGTGGTAGTGATTTAAATTAAATGAAGACTTTTCTCTTACTAATTCTGTCAGCTCTACAAAATCTGTCTTAAAAGGTTGTATAATGGCTTTGTATCCAGCAGAGTGAGAAAACAAATCTTGGCTCAGCCTTTTGTCTTTCTGCATCTCAATGTCTTTGTCAATAAATATGGATGATGACAGTGCTTAACCCCTAGACTTGTGACAGTTATAACACAGAACCTCTAATGTGTGCATTACAGGAAGAACTTACTATAGACCAGGTGGTCTTCAGTGTACTGATTTTCTTATATTTATGCAGTCCAGTTTTCATCTCTCAAACCATTTGCCCTTCGAGACTACAAGGAAAGTTTTCTCAACACCCTTCCTTTTATGCCTTCAGGATCTGGTGACTCTTGAAGCTGTTGGCAATGCAAAGCTCTTAGAAATTTACAGGAGTGACTGTGGGTTAGGATTGGGGGTGGGAAGAGTTGAGTAGGATGTGTGGAGTGGGAAAATGGGAAGAAAGTTGTAGCCAGCAGCCACAGCAGGCTCCCCTGCCATGATAGAAGTGTGGCTGCCAGTCTTCCAATCCAGGCCAACTCTAGGACAGCCAACTGAACTAAGAGCCTTCACCCCCAGTGTTCAGGATTTCCACTCCACCCTCATTTCTCACCCACTACCATGTGAGTATCAACAGGGGCTAGTTTAGCATTATTTAGGCAAATGTCATTCTCTATGCTGGGAATAGTTAAAACTTTCTGAGGGTTTTTTTTATTATTATTATTATAAAATAATGATGGTTTTCTTCATTGCAAAAAGAATATGTCATTTTTATTTTTATTTTTTTCATTTTTAAAAATTGGAAAGAAAAATGTTCAAATATAAACACTTAATATTTTGAAATGTCACCATCTTCTAAACACAAGCGTGGCAGTGAATTGTTGAGAAAAGATTTGATACATGAATAATCAGTATTTCACCAGGGCTTTCCTGGTGGCTCAGTGGCAAAGAACCCACCTGCCAATGCAGAAGACATGAGTTCGATCCCTGGGTAGGGAAGATCCCCTGGAGAAGGCAACCCACTCCAGTATTCTTGCCCTCAGAAATCCCACAGACAGAGGAGACTGGTGGGCTGCAGTCCATGAGGTGGCAAAAGACTTGGACATGACTTAGCAACTAAACAACAACATTTCACCACTGTTTCAGGAAAAAAATGTTTTTCTTAGCTTAAGCTTTAAAGTGTCACAATCAGTCAGTCAGTTCAGTCGCTTAGTCGTGTCTGACTCTTTGTGACCCCATGGACTGCAGTACGCCAGGCTTTCCTGTCCATCACCAATTCCTGGAGCTTGCTCAAACAATAATAAATATATTCAGAGAATTTATTTGCATCATTTCAGGTATCTTGATTGGTATGTATATTAGTATGGTATGTATATTAGTATAATATGTATGTTTTGTTTCCATAAATTTGGGAAATGTAAGTGAATATGTGTATGTCAAGGACACCTTTGATCTGTAATCATAATGAATTAATATCTAGTACTCTGTGCTTTCTGTTCATTATGAAATACAAAAATGAATGCCCTGAAAATGCTCAGAGTCTAGTTGGGGAAACAACCATTTCATTGCTGCCAGAAACTGACCTCATTGTCTTGCTAGCAGCTACTGACTGTGGTCCAAGATTCTAAAAAAAGACATCCCAACTCACAAGTCAACTCCAAATTGCAGAAGAAATACAGTTGCACATTTACCACCAGTTCCCTTGTCTTCCTTTTCTATCTCCCGGTGCTACCTCATCTACTGTCTATTCAAGGAGAAATGTGTTGCTGAGCCTTTGTTCTACTTACACATTAAAATGTAGGATTGAGGACATCCATTCACATGGGTCAGGACACTGGGCTTTAAAATTTTTAGATTATTCGTAGAAATTTTTGCTCTGAGTTGCCTAAATATCTGCCTTAGGTCTTTAAAAGTATACTCGTAGGATAAGATTGAGTCATAGTCAAAAGAATGTTTGTTTATCCACTTATCTGGTACACCAGAAAAGGGAGCCATATTTATCCAAATCTGAGTTGCTTGGCAACCGCATCAGCTTTCCATTCTAGTTAACCAGCTGTGGATGGAGCTGATAGAGTCCAAGGACTGAGCTAACACTCACATATTCACAGAAGGCCTAGAGCTACAACCAACCTGGCTTACGATCTCAATAGAATCAATGCTTCTGGCATTTATAAGATAATAAGCTCCCAGATTTGAAAGGGACCCAAAATGTTATTTAATCTAAGTGCCATCCTGTCTGTAACTTCACTGCTGAGCTCTGGACCAACCGCTGCATAAACATCTGCCAAATTCAGTGAACTATTAAACTCAAAACTTTTTTCAACAGTGCATTAGCATGCTTGAGTTTAAACAGATGGTGAGATTTCCAAATAATAACAGTGTTTATGTTTCAACATTTTTTGTTCTCCGATTTTCTTAAAAGGACACATATTCTTTTTACCATGAAGAAAACCATTATTGTTTATCCCATCTTTGGACAGTTTTTACCCTTAAAAATTCCTCCTTAGACTGAGACAAAAATCTCTCTTTTAATTCTCCCCATTAAAGATAGTTTACCTCTTGTTGCCTTATAGATCAAAGCTAATTTCTTTTCCATATGACAACCTAGCAACATTTTATCTTCATCTAAGTTTTTCTTCCAGGCTAAATTCTCCTTTTCTTTAATCAGACCTCTCATACCTAGTGCTGAGTCCTTCATGATCTTGATTACTTGCCTCTAAATTTAAACTAGTTTTCATATATTGTTTTGAAACTGCTACTCTGAGAGTAGATCATAGCCTTCCAGGGGTCACAGAATAAGTTGGGAAGTGAAGTGCAAGTGCAAGTCACTCAGTCGAGTCCGACTCTTTGCGACCCCCTGGACTATAGAGTCTGTGGAATTCTTCAGGCCAGGATACTGGAGTGGGTAGCCTTTCCCTTCTCCAGGGGATCTTCCCAACCCAGGAATCGAACTGGGGTCTCCTGCATTGCAGGTGGATTCTTTACCAACTGAGCTATCAGGGAAGCCCAGTAAGTTGGGACTATGCCTTAACTTGAATTGATGCCTCACTTCTAGTAAGGTAACTCAAAATTGCATGACCTGATTGATACACACAATATTTGAACTTGATACATTTTGAGTTATTGAAGACAAAAACTTCTGTGGCTTGTCCACATACACAGCTATTAAAGTCTCCTCCATCATGTTCATATGTTTTAGAGTTTTGGGGCCCAAATGTAAGACCTTAAATTTACCCTGCTAAATCTCATCTCATTTAATTCTGTCCCTTGGGTTAATCAGTCAAAATCTCTTGATTCTTCTCTCCAGTATATCCTTTCTTTCAGCTTAGGGTCATATAAATATGTGATGAACCACATTGTTTATACTCTTCCCCAAGTAGATGACAAAAACGTTTAATGGATGCAAAGGACAGAATCCCATTGTAAATCTTGAAACTCATCCCCAGACTGACAGTGATCCATTAATCTACCTTTGATTACAGTCATTGAAGCAGTTACTAATCTTTGCCTCTAGCCCATAATCCACTCTTCATGAGGGATATATGTATCAGGAAGAACCTTGTCAAATGCCTTCCAGGAGCCAGAAGAAGAGAACTAAGATATAGTGTCCACCTCTTGTCTTCAAGTAATTTATATTACCTCATTTAATTCATTTGGTTAATTAACAAATATTTATTGATCATGTATTATATTCCAGGTGCTATTCTAGGCTCTGGGGCTATATAACAGAACAAGATTTTTAAAAATTCCCATACATACAAGTATTATCCTCATTTTGCAGAGTAGGAAAATGAGGCCTAGAGATGTGAACCAGTTCCCAAAGTGAACATATAATCATATAATCCCTACCACTACACACACACAATGAGGTGTGGAAGAACACAGAGTTAATTACAATCAGCAGTTGTTTCTGAGTGGCACAGCGACTTGGGGCTTTGGGAGCCTTCTTCTTTTTATTATTATTATACCCTTTTTTTCTGCTAAATAAATCCAGTTTCAGTTATTACTTTTTCAATATGGTTTTATTAGTGGCGGGGTGGGGGAAGGGGGAAGTGTAATGGTGAAAGATTAAGGACATGAACTTAAATTCATTATCTAGAAGAATAAAGACAAATATAAGATATTCTAAATTACTCTGCTGATATCTTCTGAATTGAATGTAGTATTAGTGTTCTCTTTGGGAACTGAGAGCACTAAACATCCTCAATCCTCATCCTCTTTTCTAAGCCACGACTTGGGACCATGGTACAGTATATATAGGGCTTCCCTGATAGCTCAGTTGGTAAAGAATCCACCTGCAATGCTGGAGACCCTGGTTCGATTCCTGGGTCGGGAAGATCCCCTGGAGAAGGGATAGGCTACCCACTCCAGTATTCTTGGGCTTCCCTAGTGGCTCAGCTGCTAAAGAATCCGCATGCAATGCAGGAGACCTGGATTTGATCCCTGGGTTGGGAAGACCCCCTGGAGAAGGGAATGGCTACCCACTCCAGTATTCTGGCCTGGAGAATTCCATGTACTGTATAGTCCATGGGGTTGCAAAGAGTCAGACATGATGGAACGGCTTTCACTTTCACAGTATATATAAAAGCATATGTGTATCTTTTTTCTTGAATCTCTTCCCATGTAAGATAGGGGAACTTGCCACATTCTTTTTAATACTTGCATTGTATAATCCTGCAGGAATGTACTATATCTGATTTAATACCAGCCTCCTATTGATGGACAGTTGCCTTGTTTCTAGCCTTCACAATTAAGAGCAATTAATTTAGTTACTTCAAAATATATAACATATACCAAGCGCCAAGCTGTATTCCAAGCAGTTTACAAAAGTGAGCTCATTTAATCTCTAAAATAACCCTTTATGGTAGGCACTGATAGTATCATGTCTGCTCTACAGATGAGGAAACTGAGAAGAGAGCAATGAAGTGATTTGTCCCTGGTCACACAGCTTAAAAGCAAGAGCTGGCATTCAAATCCAGGCTGTTCTGGCTAAGAATTCATCTTAACCTTTGATGGGCTTTGATTCCTCTTCATTGCTGCAACACAATGGTCTATTCCTGAAGTAGAACGGTTGCTAGGCATAAGGAATGAAGCATGCTTTTAGTAGCCAGCATTAGCATGTGGGAAAAAACTGAGAAGAGAAAAAATAGATGACAAAATGCATCTAGAGCCACTTTCATTCCACTCTACCGTGCTTACTCCCAACAGCCTCTGCAAAGCGTTTTGAAAGGCCGGCAGACCAAACCCTCCCAAGTGCGAAGTTTCCCTACGAGTCTCTTCAGCCAGGCACACTGAAGTAGAAATGACAGCCCAACAAAGATCGTCAGCTTTTAAATCTTGCAGGAAAATAGTACAGACACTAAGGTAATTTTGTATAAAGTTTCGTTAGGGTGCATAATTTTAAGTTGAGGGTAAACAATCTAAGTTTTCTAAGGGAAGAATTTGTTTCAAGAAATGTTGTTTTTTTTTTTTTCCCCCAGAACTACAATTATAGCTTCTTAGTCAGAAGAGAAGTAATTTTGTTGTGATGAAAAACTCAAAAGCCAAAATGCACTTAATTCTTTTTCCCAGATGTAGTTCCATTGGTTTTCTGGTGCCAGTTTTTATATTTCTTAAAAATGACATTGGATGCTGCCAGTAGTAATACTGTTTGAATCTCATAAGTCTTCAGGGGAACCTTGTCAACGCTTTGAGTTTTAAACTTGACAAGCTCCACTCTCCCATGCTCAAGTGGTAAATACAAAAAATAACTTCCAGTTTCTTTTAGTACATACAACGCTAATTTAGTTCACTGCTCTAATTTTACATCTGGCCTTTGGTACAGCTGAAGCTTTGCCTGTATATTAGTAATGACATAAATGTTTGCACATCTTTGAAAGTCTGAGTATATGAATCACCTTAAGAGAAACAGATTTGATTGGAACACAAGAGCTACATCTGAACAATTTCTTTACTGTTGCTAATGGTGGTAGAAATGCAATTTGAACTTCAAGATGAAAAAAAAACTATGGAGAATAAATGAAGAGAGGGAGTTACTGCAAAGTATATGCAACTCTTGGCAGTCAAAAGAGAAAAATTCAGAAAATTAATGGCTCATCTGGGAGACGTGAATTGATTTGGTGTTCTAAGCAAAAAGATAACATTTCCCAAGTATAAAAGAATTTACAAATTCTGCTGTTTTGAATCAAGATGTGGTGTCTGCACACAGCCGATAGAGCTGTGCTGCCAGATACAGCCATTTCACACTAGGAACTCTGGCCTGAAGTGGTGGGTGCAAGGCCTCTGCACACAGCACCCTGTGAGTAAGCAAAATGACTAAGAACAAAGGAAAGAGAAGGGGAAAAAAGATTTTATTTTATTACCCAGATTCTGCTTTTATTTACCAGGAATTGTTAGTGGGCTTTGCTGATGACACTTTCCCAAGTGAAAAATGAATCTTCACCCTCCAAAACATAGATGTAATTCATTGCTTTGTGTATTTGAAAAGAAATCAAATCTGATAAGGCTTCATATACATCAGAAATGCTAAGAACTTTAGATAGTCGTGGGAATAATTCTGCCTGATCTCATATCACCTCTGTAGGAAAAAATTGTGATGGCCTTTGAAATGTACTGAAAGGTTCGGTTCAGTTCATTCCAGTTGCTCAGTTGTGTCTGACTCTTTGCGACCCCATGGACTACAGCACGCCAGGCTTCCCTGTCCCTTACCAACTCCTGGAGCTTCCTCAAACTCATGTTACTGGTGGTTTTCATGGAAAACTATGTTCAGTTTAGAGCACATTCTTTTGGACTATCTCGTTCTAGGGGGCTTGTGTCCTTCATTGCCTTTGAGCTATTTTACAGCTCTGTAATTTGTAGATAATGAATGCAATGCAAATATTTTTTGTCAATAGTCCCACAAATAAATTTTGGAGCATCAAGAGACAATTGCTTTCTCTCTCTTACTCTGCAGAAATAGCCAATTTTTGCATCTATTTGCATATTTATTTCATGATTTTCCTATAACTCCACCTTTGAAATTCTCCTAGAAACGAGCTGTAACATCTTATTGGTTCCTTTATTAATTAATGAGTTAAATGTCTTGGTATTTATTAATTTTAGATGTACTATATAAAAGTCACGGTTTTCTCTTTTGTGAAAATTATTTTTAATGATTTAAAAAATTGCTATATATTCCAACTTAATTAATTTTTAAAATTACTCAAGCCATCACTTCATTTTGCAAGAGAACCTCTAGGTTCCATTTCCAAAGAACAGAATATGGAAGTATGGCTATTCCCTCCAGCTCTGCTCATCATCCTTATCTTGCAAGTAAATTTTTTCTCATAATTTAATAAGATCTTTTGTTTCCCTTATAAATGTTTCATTCATCAACTTCCTTGGGGCTTTAAGCCAAGAAAACTCATCAAAGAGACACAGCCATTTTGTGAGTGAATAAGTTTTCTTTTTCTTACGCCTTTCCTTGCTTTTGGTACTTTTTAATATATACTTTTAATATCAGTGCTATCCTTCTTTTTTTCTTTTTATTTTATAATTTCTAAGCTGACTGATATTATATATAGTCTAATATTTATGTAGAAAGTATACTTGTGGTGGGGCCCAAATTCAAGAAATGCCCCCCAAGGAGGTCTTTAAATTATATAGGTCTTGCATAATCTGTTCAGATTCTCCTGGTGCATAAATTAATGCTGAGAGTATTGAATATTTGAGAAAATAGAATCTCTAGCTTCCAGGAAATCTTTTAATAAATGAGTATCACAGATATTTCAGCAATTATTACTAACGTCTTATGTATTAGGTAACCACACACACGTATGCCCTCACCCCAAAATACTGAAAAGAAAACGTATATTTTTCATTGAACTTGATTTTAGTTTGAGACTTCCTTTAAATCTGCAATCAGTATGCCTTTGAAATAATGGGCTTCCCTGGTGGCTCAGACAGTGAAGAATCTTCCTGCAATGCAAGAGACCCAGGTTCGGTTCCTGGGTTGGGAAGATCCCTTGGAGAAGAAAATGACAACCCACTCCAGTATTCTTGCCTGGAGAATTCTATGGACAGAGGAGTCTGGTGGGCTGTATTCCATGGGGTCACAAAGAGTTGGACATGACTGAGTGACTAACATACACACACACACACACACACATATATACCTTTGAAAGAAGTGGAAATATTTGGAATGTTCCTATAGTATTCTGATTATCAGGAGCAAACAGGAACCAGCGGTTTGTAGTGACAGAATTTTATTAGCAGCTTAAAACTATTCTTATGGAATCTACAGCTCAAGGGTCATAGAAGACTCAAGGAGGACTAGGAAGGTTAGGTTAGTTAACCCTCATAGTGAACCATGATACTTCTTGCATCCACAGCAATCTTTTCAAGGATTGAGAGTCATGTTTAGTTTTTTTTCTTTAACTTACTCTTTGTAAAAATCTAGAAATAGGAACTGTTGTCAACTCTGTTCCCTAAGCTCAACAGGAAACAGTATATTCGTAAGAATAAATAGACCTAAGAATGCTACTTACATTTATAGCTAAAGCAATTTTGTTTTAGTTTTATATTTCCTAATGCTATAAATGATAACACTTTCTATAATACAGTTTACTTAACAGCAGAGTCATCCTTCCAATTAAAAGTCCTCAGTCTTGCTGAGTCCCTTTCTGATCCTCCCAGTAGTTCTACTGGTCACCCGGGGGAACTATAGGGTAGTATCCAGATCCCACCATTTACTTAATCACTTATTTCAATCCCTATTCTGGAAAATGACTAACTTATTTCAATCCCTATTCTGGAAAATGACTAACAATGGTGTCTTAGAGGGCTGGTTTGAGGATTAAGAAAATCAATGTGGGGACTTCCCCGGGGTCCAGTGGCTAGGACTCTGAGCTCCCAATGAAGGAGGCCCAAGTTCTATCCCTGGTTGGGGAATTGGATTCCATATGTAACTGGGAGTTTGTGTGCTGCAACTAAAGAAAGAAAAAGAAAAAAGATCCTGCCTGCCACAACTAAAGATCTTGTGTCCCACTACAATGATCTAAGATCCCATGTGTCACAGTAAGACCCAGCATATCCAAATAAATAAATAAAAATAAATATTTTAAAAGGAAAATTGCTGTGTGTAAAGCATGGTATCTGGGATGATGCAGTAGGCACTCAATAAACATTAGCATGTGCAGGTCAAATATTGACTCAAAAACTGTTGTGTACCAGGGCAAATAATCCAGGAACAACCCACTCCACTTAACAATCCACTCCACTTAGACTCTGCTTTCCTCCCCCTGAGACAAGTAGCAGAAATGAGCTCTCTTTTCCTTGAGACCTGGAAGTAGAAGACAGAGGAGGCAAAATTTTAATTTTTTTAATTTTAATTTTTAAAATTAATTTTTAATTTTTTTAATTTTAATGTTTTAAAATTTCTCTCTATATAAAATCATCTCTGTGCTTTATTCATCCTGTAATGGCACTTCACATGTAAAATATAAAGATATTTTTCTTCTATATCCTACAGGACAGCCAGACACTATACTGTCCAAAATAGTAGCCACTAGCTCATGTGGCTGTTGAGCCCTTGTAATGTGTCCAGTGAGGAGCTGAATTTTTCGCTTAAGTCAATAAAAATTTATAATAGCCATCTGTGACTAGAAGCTACCATATTGGGCAGAACAACTCTAGAACCCTTGTTACCAGAAATCTGTTTCATCTTCATTCTTTCCCTGTCTGGTTGCTATTTTAACTTTTCAGCCCTCACCAAAGGGCGACTGACAAAGATGATTCCTGGCGGCAATGGTGGACATTTCAGCTCCAGGAGGCAAAGTGCGTGGGATGGGGTAGGGAAGCACACCTGAACTTTTCAAATCACACTTAGATGAACACCTGCATCATTACAGAAAGTTCTTTTGGACAGCACTGCTCTCTAGAGGGTGGCTGAAGGTGTTTGAACATGACAGGTTTGAACTAATGGACAAAATGAAATGTGCTGTCTTCACACGTCCAAAGCCAGGACCAGGAAGAATTATTGAATTATACTGGCTGCCTGTCTTAAAATACACAGAGCAAATGCTAGAGTGAATCAGCCATCCTCAAGTAGGCTCGAAATACAACCTGGTCATCATTGCTCTGGACACCAGGGAAAGATGAGCTCTGAGACCTTGGCACTCAGGCTGGATTTTATGTGGATAGTTGAAAAACTATCTACAGAATGTACTCTTACATAATGAATAAGCTTCCCTCACTGATAAATGCCAATTTTCCAGTGGGCCATGGAAAATTGGCTATTTTTGGCCGCTCAGTGGGAGGCAATGGAGCTCTTACTTGTGCTTTGAAGAACCCTGGAAAATGCAAATCTGTGTCAGCATTTGCTCCAGTTTGCAACCAGTGCCGTGTTTTTGGGTGGGTGTATTAATCGCTCAGTCGTGTCCAACTCTTTGAGACCCCATGGACTGGGGCTCACCAGGCTCTTCTGTCCATGGGATTCTCCAGGCAAGGATACTGCAATTTGGGTGGGTTGGGAGGGCAAGAATCTCTCAATGGACATTTGAAATCAGACTGAAATAGTTGAAAAGCTTATGTTGCTGCTGTTCTTCGTAAGTTTTATTCAAGTTCTTGTTAGACATGATCAAGGAGACAAAACAGTTCAGCTACACAGCTACTTCCTGTAAACTTCCTGACCATTAGTTTACAAGAGGGTTATGATTATAGTTACTTTTTTAAATGACCACATCAGTATTTAAGCAGTATTCCCAAATTCAGGAAAAATCAGGCACTAGAATCTTTTTTGAGGTGTAGAAGTTGAAATAAAGAAAAATACAGTTAATTTGACTTTAAAATATGAGTTTTCAAGACACTAAAGGAGTTTGTGTAGTTGAGTGCTCCAGTCATGTCCAACTCTGCAACACTATGGATTATAGCCCTCCAGACTCCTCGGTCCAGGGCATCCTCCAGGCAAGAATACTGGAGTGGGTTGCCATTTCCTTCTCCAAAGGGATCTTCCTGATCCAGGAATCGAACTCATGACTCCTGGATTGGCAGATGGGTTCTTTACGATTAGCACCACCTGGGAAGCATCTAAATACAAGAAAATACATAAGACAAGAAAAGTCCAAGTGCATACTTATGATTGTAGAAGGCTTATCAAACGTGTTTGAATGGTACCACACAATTATTCAGACTTTTCTGTAGTTACTTTTTTAAAGAATGTGGGCCGGCTGGTCTTATTTTACAGATCTCTTTGACACTTTTTATGCGGTTGTAGTAAATCATTCAAGACTTGTCTGAAGATCAAGTTTCATTTGAGTGAAGAATGAATTTTCATTGCTGCATCTGTGAGAAGTAAGAAATTAATCACTTTTTTCTCCCCAAAGTCAACGTAGAATTAAGCCTCGCATCTTCTCCTTCTTCCTCATCGTGTTAGAAACTGGAATTATAAACTATACTCCATTCTGGGCTGTAGAATCCTCCCTTCCCTGGGTCTTTCCTGGTGGTCCAGTGGCTAAGACTCAGCACTCCCAGTGCAGGGGGCCCAGGTTCCATCCCTGGTCAGAGAACTAGATCCCATGTGCCACAACTAAACATCCAAATGCCACCCCTGAAAAAAAAGATCCTGCATGACTCAACAACGATTGAAGACCCCCAAGTGCCACAACTATGACCTGGCACAGCCAAAGAAAGAATCCTTCGTCTTGTCCATCAACCTTTCCCGGTTATTTGCAGAGGTTACATTGATTTTATTTCATCCACTATTATTTCATCAACACTGAGAGAAATTCATGAAAGTATAGATACTTATTAAAGCTTCAGAAATGCAGAATTTCACCCATTCATGCTTTCATTATCCTTAAAACAGGGAATCGAAAATGTAGCTCTTCTAAATTCCTTCCAATTACATTTAGGACTGCATAGGGAGACCTGCCACATGGTCACAGGTGGTGAACTTGGAGGTTTTTATCCCAGGCCTTGGTTCACCCCCACCCAAGACACCCACAGCCACGCCAGCCAACATTGGCACCACAGGCTGGTCCTGGCTCTGGCTCCATCCATCCTGTCTGCCCTGTACAGAGTCCCAAGCCTTTTCTGCTGCCCCCTCCAGGCCTCCCTCCATGCATGCACTGCCAGATGGATCTAAAGTATTTTCACCTTTTTCCTCACTGTCACATACCTCCATTTCTCCAGCCTGCAGCCCTATTGATCCTTGAAAAGTAGAAGCGTGGTCCATCCTAGAAGCATGGTCCAAGTGCCAACACTGAGCCAGATCCCAGCTCCTCAATCAGAGCTTTCTCCCTTCCTCCCACCACTGCTCCACTAACTATTAACAGGTCCAACAGGACCCAGAGAATTTCTGAAATGGCATAAAGTGAACAGTATGTTCTCTCTGTTTCATATAAAATCTAGCTGCCAGTGGTCCATGGGGATATTCAAAAGGACAGTTATGCAAAAGCTAAAAGAATAGTAACAACAACAAAAAGCTGACTATTTACTGTAGCTTCAGACATGCTTCAGGGAACACTGGCAGATGTAGGCAGAGGTAGCCACCATGATCACCAGCAGAAGCCCATGTGGTATAAGCAGAAATGTGCATGTTGGCTCTCTGTCCTTAATTCCTCTGTATGCTCAGGTTCTTGTGTTGGCAGCTGAGAAAGCCACTGACAGCTGGGGAGTTATTTTCTCCTTTGGTCACAAGATGATGGAGATGATCTAGGGTGGAAAGTGAGGGGGAGATAAGGAGGAGACAAATGCTCACTGCTCTGACCAGAACTGGTAAGAAGGCTCATAGGTCTTCCTTTCATGTAGGTCAGACACCTAAATAACTTGAGTCTATCCCTTGCATTTGGCTAGAAACAGCAGGAACACACCAACAAAACTCTTGAGGTGTCATAAAGAAGGATCAGGTTTAAATCAGCCTTTTTAAAATTTTTTTTCCCCTTGGATCATTACAAAATACTTAATCCAGATTGTGTTATTTCCAAAAAACCTGAGGAATCCACAAAACTCAATAGAATACTATTTGCCAAGTATGAGAGCTAGCCAGGAAAATTATTAGAAGTTAATCTTTCCTGTTTTGTTGATGACTGTTGAACTAAAACAGGCAGAAACTTGGATATTTAGAGTTGTCCACTGTAAAATGTTTTCAGTCACCCTGGCTAGGAATATACCTGATGAGAGGAAGCTATTGTTTTGGAATTTTCCACTTGCTTTCTTAGTGAGTCCATGAATTTGCAGATCAACCCACTTTTTTTTTTACATGTGTTAAACATACTCTGTATTTAATACATGCTGCATATATAATACATCTGTACAATGTTAAATTCATAATGGACCACTGATTATTATATTTACTGCTTAGAATTATCTTGAACAATGAAAGTTTCTTCCAGACAACGCATATTTTTTAGATTGTTCCCTAACTGAATGTTGTTGTTGTGGATAGATATTTTGGCATTTCCATCACTTAAAAGAGGGTTGTTAATTCTGGCCACATTCTAGGTAGACTTCTCCACATCCTTCAGTCTTTCTTCCCCATCATTAGCTATTCCTCTTACAGCAGTTCTATGTAAACATTACTTCTGCTGTGATCAAATTAGAGAGGCAAGTGTGTTCTACTTAATAAACATAATCTTATTTTTTAAAGTAAAATATAATTCTCTATTTTAGCTATACATTTTGACTTCAGCTTTAAACTTAACAGCGACAAAGTATATCACGTAAAAAATATGAGAGGTGGAAGAACATACAAATACTAGTGTGTCATGTTGAGATGATATGATTATTTTTGTTGTATATTTTCGTTATTTTTTGTTTGGTCGGTTGGGTTTTTTGTTTGTTTTTGGCTGCACCGTGCAGCTTGTGGGATTTTAGTTCCCCCACCAGTGATTGAACCTGGGCCCACGGCACTGAAAGCAAGTCTTAACAACTGGACTGCCAGGGAATTTCCTGCTTTCTTTAGTTTTAAGATATTCCATTAAAATGAAAGATAAACTTGCCTTCTTACTAATAAAACCTTGTATAACCATCGGTCTCAGGCAATTCAATTTCTCAAGCCTTCTTTATTCCCAGAATTAAATACTGTGTTGGCACCTTTCTCTATCCTCTTTCTGGATTCATATTGAGACCACTAGGTCTCTTAAATTCTCTTGGATAATCTCTCTCCCTTTGGCTGCCTCTAAGCTTTTTAACCTGGCTCTTATTAATTCTGTTTTATTACTGTGATTTATTTGTATAATTACCGATCGAGTGTTAGTCACTCAGTCATGTCTGACTCTTTGCGACCCCAATGGACTGTAGCCCACCAAGCTCCTCTGTCCATGGGATTCTCCAGGCAAGGATACTGGAGTGGGTTGCCATTCCTTCTCCAGTAATTATAACAAATTATAATTAATTCTGTTACTTCTCACATTCATCATATTTTCAAATGCATTATCTTATTTCTTCATTAGAATATTAAAAAATATATTAAACGTCATGGACAGCGGTTTTATTTTCTGTACTATCTCAAATGCACTGGTCTATTTCTCTGAGCTCTGACTAAATCTGGATTTGTTTCAGTAGGCAAACCAATGAAAACTGCTTACTGACCATGGATTGCATGTCATGTTCTCCTTGGTTAGGACCACTGTGTACAGCTCTGCAGGTGTGCCCTGCACAAGGGCACCTGGCCAACGGATGAATGGAGGCTATTTGTTAACAACTGTCAAGAGGAGGAGGCTATGGGCAGCCCTTTCTTTAGCATTACATAATGATTAACAGTAAATTTGAACTGTGTATGGTTCTGCTTTTAGGCACTTAAATATAGATAGATGAGACCTGGAAAAAAAATTTAAGAGAGTGATTTCTATATATTGTAATAAACTATAAATGTATTCAATGTCAAAGGTATTCAATGACAGAAGAGATGAACGTGGACTGGAGTATTTAGGTATTACTCCAACAAATCAGTGGACTATAAAAAGAATCCTTAGGTTTAAAAGCCCAGCAGTCTTATCTATTTCTAACTACATAAAATTTTCATGCAGGGACAGGCTTATCAGCAAAGTGGATTAATAGAGACATGACCTGTGTGGCCTGAGTGCTGTCCCCACCCTCTTCATCGTCTCAAATGCCGCTGAACCTTTCCCCATGCTCTCCTTGATGCCTGCGATTAGTGAGTTAAGGTATACCTTTGAGTTAAGGTATAGCCATCACAAGATGCCCTTTAAATAAAGAAGATATTCCCCAAAGATCGAACATACCAAATATGGTCGGCCAGGATGATTCTGATCAGCAAGGCTGATCACACCTTTGTTCTGGAGAGCCAGAGCCTCTGTTCACCTAAGCCTGAGATGCTGGCTTTGTGGAGGGACTTGGAAAGAAAAAGCAGGAAGGAAACTCTTCTCTGCACTTCTGTAAAATCATTGCTACCTTGATCAATTTTTAGACATAGATGACTCTGAAAAACATGATGAAAGCTGTAGATTATCTTCTCAGATAAATGCATAAAACCTAAAACATTGCACACGACCTATGGAGCTCACAGACTTCTGAAGCCTGTCTAGGGATCTCGGGTTAAGAATCTCTCTCAAAAAAAAAAAAAGAATCTTCACTGAACGAATAAAAAGTGCTATTTTTATTGTCTGTATTGCTGTGGAAACTGGCATTGCTCCCCTTCATTTTCTTCCATTTATGGTTCATACACTCACCTTTCATGCTCGTCTTTCCCACCCCCTACCCCCATTCCCACCCTCATTGGTGGGTGGACAGAATCATCAAAGTAATGACTGAGAATCCTCACCTTGGGAAGAAGAGGTATTCTTCTTCTGCATTGGAGGTATGCTGCTACCTCCAATTCATTTCCATGTGCTAGTGTGTGGTGGTGGAGGGGAAGGTGGGCGATGGAGGTGATGATGCAAAGGTTATATGGTGTGGCCAGCTCTGCTATACACTGTAACTGCTCCATCCAGTGAAAGCTCAGTTTAACTCCTCCACTCCAGGGAACAATCAGACCACAAAAGGTAGCCATTAAGGAGTCTTAAAGATGCTGGATCAGGACAGACGGAAGTAAATTAGATAGAAATCTTTACTAAGGACCTTCACATCGCAAAAGTTTGGATCATTTTAAATTTGTTTTTAGAGTCTTTGACTTCTGGAACACACGCTTCCAATGGAGAGGAGAGAGTCAGGATGCAAGAGCTGAGCTCTCCCGGTTCCCTATTTGAGAAGAAACAGTGTAAAGAACTCATTCACATGGTAAGTGCTCAGTAAGTTTTCTCTATGATTATCAGGCTCTGTTTGCTTGGAGTGTGGTATTCTCAGTACCCACAATGTGTGGATCAGCTGCTGGTAAATTACCATTGACAACTTTCCACTTAGGAGTTATTAAAATGAAATGCAATGTCTCATTGGACATTGGTAACGTTTTTTCTTCAAAACTCTTGAGAAGGAGTGTTTGTGAAGACCTGTCATCATTATTCTTTCTTCCTTATGGGCTGGGAAAAGCTCCAAAAAAGCTGTGAAGACTTCCCTGGTGGTCCAGTGGCTAAGACTCTGTGCTCCCAACGAAGGGGTTCAGGGTTTGATCCCTGCTCAGGGAACTAGATCCCATGAGCCACAACTAAGAGTTTGCGTGCTGCAACTGAAAGATCTCAACTGCTGCCACTAAGACATGGTGGATGCAGCCAAAGAGATATTTTTTTTAAAAAAAGGCAACCGTGGCCATTCACTCATTAAAAATCTGCATTAAAAACTAAACATTAAAAAAAAAAGAACCCTGTGTTCATTAGCTGTTTTCCACTTACTGGTATGATCTCCTACTGGAAAACGGGAAAGGGGATTCAGGTAAAATAGCAAAGGAACTATCATCTGGTCTCAGTATGTCAGCAGCCGTGAGGGTGGGAGATCCTAGCAAAGCCCCTTCATATAAAATTGTCAGTTTAAACGTTTTACACTATATAAAGAAACGTAGAACAGCAGAACCATTCCAGTGATGGGTCCGCCTCTTCCCCACGTGTCTGCCACGTTATCAGCTTTCTGGTACAGCCTGGCAGGTAGCAACTGGAGTGTTATCCAGAGAGACAAAATCAGTGGGGAGGAGGAGTCTCAGATGCAATGTGGAGGTGGAATAAAACAAAAATATTGTTAGCTTAGGCAATGAAGGGGACCTTAATACAAATAAATGTAATGTAAGGAAAAGGTGTAGACGTTAACATGGCACCAGCCTCCTTGTAAAGCAGATAATAAGATCACCTGTTAAGGAGAAAGGCAAGGGTTTGGGTTGGAATCTCAAGATCCAAAAAGATTTAGAAGAACCCAATGTCTGCCCTGTTCTTCCCAACTCCACCACCTTCAGAACTAATTCTGTAAAAGAAAAATGTATCAATAAATATGTACTCAATGATTTTTTTAAGTGTCAGGCTTGAGAGAATAGCCTTGAACCTTTAAACAGACATGATCCTTGCTTTCTTGAAACTTTCGAATCTAGTTGGAAAATATGGACAGTAGGTGTTAGAGAGCTGTGAGGAAGAGGAGGTCACTGGGGGTTCCCCCCGTGCAGGCATTCGTCACGTAGCAGACAGATGCTATGCCAGGTGCAAATAGTGAAGGGAAGAATTCAGGCACCAGGTTAAGACTCATTATTTTCCCATTCAAACTAGTGAATTACTTCTTAGAAAACTTCCCTGTCTCCTATCTCTTTCCAGTCCTGGATGGCACCACCAAATTAACTGTGTCATGATTCTAGTCCAAAACTGTCAATAATACCCCAGTGCCTGCCCCTTAGGGTTCAGAGAAGTTAGGCTAAGATTGAAGGTCTCCACCTGCTGGGGCCTAACCTTTTTTCCCCAGATCTGGGTCCCACAACTCTGCTTTCAGCTAAGTTCACTGACTCTCCTTCATACATGTCGCAGCCTTCATCACCTCTCCACTTTTGTCCCTGTTATCCTTTCGTCTTGAGTGCCCCTCCCCCCACTGCCCTTTCTTTCTGTCCTCTTTCTGCTTGAAAGATCAACTCTTACTTCCACCAGAATGCATTCTCTGGTTCCCGGAACTAGAAAACACCTCCCTCCCCTGCATATCTACAAACTTTGTTTGTACTTCTCTTGGGCCATGTTTTAAAGTCTTCCTTACATTGTGGTTATTTTTATACTCTCTTCATCTTCTTACTAGCTTACAAACCCAAGGGGAGGATTTGTGCCTCATTCATTCACCTTTATACTCTTTATACTCCATAATACTTTGTACTCCAGTGCAAAATACACTTAGCCAAAAGAAATGCTCTATTAATGCTTGCTGAAGTTAATGCTAGAGGAAAAAAAAGTCATGTTAAACTGGAAGCTCGGAAGTTTCCTGTGAACCTGTAAAAATTGGTTCTTAAGGATATAATATTTTTTGTGTTCCTGGAACATATATATATATATTTTAAAAGATTCATCTGTTCATTCGTTCATCAGTAAAAGTGTATTGAATACCTGTCAAATGCAAGGCATGTGCATGGCAGGGACAGCACTGATCCTGGATATGTGTAATGTATGCATTCACTTAGCGATGTGATCAATGACATAAACAGTGTCATTCTGTTTCCCTTCTTTCCACACAAACGGGAGCAAGGAGGCACCCCTCATCACCAATGCTGGACAAAGAGCAGTATGTGATAGGAAAAAACCTTAAGTTGTGACCTATGGGGTCAGAATAGCCTTGTCATGCACAGAACCAAATTACATGCAGTTTTAACACTGACAGAAAATACTGGCTTTTTAGATACTCATCCTAGTGTCTGCTTAGAAATTTTGCTTTAAGAAATATCGATACAACCCCGCCTTCTTTCTTCTCTGTAATTATTTTCCTAGCGTCATTCAATGAAGAGCTTCAAGTCTACTTTTTCAGACTGAAATAAACTAGTGAAAATAGAAAATCAATGTTTTTCTTTCTAACAGCGTTAACAAAAAAAGTAAAAATCTCCAGTTGTGTAATTGTAGTCAACATACCAAGGGGAAGGGACACAAATACAATAAAAGTAAATTGGTTTAGGGTACCAAGAAGTGGGCTTTCCTGGTGGCTCAGACGGTGAAGAACCTGCCTGCAATGTGGGAGACCTGGGTTCGATCCCTAGGTAGGAAAGATTACCCTGGCGGAGGGCATGGCAACCCACTCCAGTATTTTTGCCTGGAGAATCCCCATGGACAGAGGAGCCTGGCGGGTTACAGTCCATGAGGTCACAAAGAGTTGGGCACGACCGAGCGACTAAGCACAGTACCTTTATTCTTAAACAGTCAGGCAGTTTTTTTCAAAAAGATGTATGTAAAGTACATTTTAAAATACATTGTTAAAATGTTGTTACAAAATATGAATGCATCTGAACTTGGTGTCTAGCTGAAGTGTTGCTTCTCCACCTCCTTCTCCAGCCAGGAACTTTATCCCTCTACTGGGGTTGGGGAGAACACTGGCCGGTCTGTAGCTCCCCAAGGACCCATCCTTTCTCTGCACGAGCCTTTGAGGATCCAGTCTTTGGCTCCTTCAGCTAGGAGCCTCCCGGATCTTTCCAGACTTCTTTGCAAGGCTGCCTGATGCAGCGAATTCATTTCTGTCTGAGCCTAACGCCCTGTGCCTTCCTCCTCTCGCTCTCTTTTCTCCCACGGCCCATCTGCCCCTCCTCTCCTCCATCCCCCCTCTCCCCTCCGCTCCCCTTTATTTCCACTCCCCATCGGCGGAGCTTGGCTCCCCTCCCTTCCCCCCTCTGCCTCTCTCTCCCTCTCCGCGAGTCAGTATTTGGAGCTCCCGGAAGCCGCCGGCCACTCTCCCCGGGAGCAGCGTGACCGACACCGACTCCTGCTGGGGCGGGGGGAGGAGGAGGAGGGGAGGAGGGCGCGCGAGTGGCCGAGCGCGGATTGGCATCGCCCAGCACCGGACCGCAGAACCCGAGGGCAGGTAATCCAGAGCTGCCGGGCCGGGCTGGGCCGGGCCGGGCCGGGCGGGGGGGGGCGCGGGGTGGAGTGGCGGGAGCAGCCCCCGCGGCCGCGCTCGGAAGTTGCGCTCCATGGGTGGGGTGCAGAGGGGCCCGGGCCGAGGCGCGCGGGGAATAAAGGCGCTTGCTGGCCCGCATGCGGTGGAAGCGGGGCGGCCGCGGGGCCTAGGTGCAGGGCCCGGACTTCGGGGTGCGGGCGTGAGGGGGGCGCCCCATCTGGGTCAGCACAGCCGCGCTCCCCGCCCCCGCCGCCTGCCTGGTGCGCGCCGCGCAGGCCAGGCTGGAAGGCGGGTGCGGGCGTGGAGAGGGCTCGGGGCTGGACCAGTGGCCGAGGCCTCGCAGCCTTGTTCCAGGCGTGTCTAACTTTGGGGGTGCTCGCCGCCTCTGCTCTGAGCCTCAGGGGAAGTGGGGTATTGGGGAGGAGGTAGTTGTCATTGGACTGAATTCGATCCTAGCCAGGAAGTGCTGGAAAAAAATGGACCTGGCTTCTCTGCAGAACCTGACCTGAGGTCTTGAGTCACTTTTAAAAAAATGCACTGGCCACTGAGGCATTGAGGGGCAGCTCCGAAGAGGTCACCTCGCCACCACTGGGTCTTTCCTTGGGTAGAGGGGTTTGGTGGAATCAGCTTCGTTATCTTCGCTTTGGGAACTAATAATAACATATGCAAATAGCCTTGCCTTTATTGCCATCAGAGGGGTGTCGGACATCACAAATAGGCTGCAGGGTTTAGCGATATTTGAATTATTGCATTCTCTAAAAGGAATGAATGTGGATATTGAACTAGAATTAGGTCCAAACAGCCAAAGCGGAGATGAACACAGCAGAAAAGATCAAGAATCTCTGGTTATATAGTCAGAGGAATGCAGAAGTCTATGGGACTTAAACCACAAAAGTTAACCAGAATTGTTTGCAGAGTACTATTTCTTTACTGCTTATATAAGACTTCTTTTATTTAAGGAACATGGCTTAGAATTCTTGGCTAAATATCTAAGCCTGTTTAATGTAAGGTTACAGCTGTGGAGTGATCTTTGGGGGAACTGTTCTTATAATTATTAAAGTCCAGTTAGACTGTAAGCCTCCTGAGGGCAAGGGTGGGGGTTTTTAGCAGTTTTTACTGCACCAAGCAGTATTTGACTCACAGCCTGTAATGAGCAAGCAGTAAAAGTTTGTTAAAATGACTAACCCAACAGTTTGAGTGTGGTTGTGACTTTTTGCAGACACTACATTATTTTTCAAGGAAACACTACTCTTTGATCTCCAAATCTAAAATCCTTAATAAATTAGAACTGAGGTATCATAAATATTTATTAAAATTAAAGAGGAAAAATTGACTATGAGAAATCATGAAGGTAAATGTCAAGGCAGCCTTGGCTAGTAGAAAATAGGTTTTTGCTGCTCATTGTAGAAGTGAAAAGTATTTTAACTTGTTGATATAAGGTAAGGTTTGGCAAACTTTTAGAGTAAAGGGCTGAATAGTAAACTTGTAGGCTTTCTTGGCTCTGTGGTCTCTTTAGTAACTACTCATCTGTGCTGTTGTTGCTTAAAACCAGCCACAGAAAATGACTAAAGAAATGATGTGGCTGTATTTCACTTTATTTATGGACACTGAAGTTTGAAGTTCATATAATTTTCATCACTATTGAAATTTGTTATCCAACTCTGTGACCCCGTGTACTGTAGCATCTGCCAGCCTCCCCTGTCCTTGAAATAATACTGAAATAGTCTTTTTTTCAGGCAGTAAAAAATGTAGAATTCATTTTTAGCTTGGGAGAGAATGGGGAGACACAAAAGCAGTGGAGAAAGGGGGCAGGTTTGTCATGTTGGCAGTAGTTTACTATTCCCCCCTCCCATGTGTAGAGTTTGGAGGGGAACCTGTTTTTTTTTTTTTAAGATTTTTTTCTTTTTTTGATGTGGACCATTTTTAAAGTCTTTATTGAATTTGTTACAATATTGCATCTGTTTTATAGTTTGGTTTCTTGGCCACAAGGCATGTGGGATCTTAGCTCCCTAACGAGGGATTGAACCCTCATCCCCTGCATTGGAAGGCAAAATGTTAACCACTGACCTCCAGGGAAGTGCCTGCAGAGGCACCTTTCAAAAGGGTCAATGGGCCAGATTAACGGGGGGCTTAAGTGATACTCAAGAGTTAAGTTAATGCCTTCAAGAGTAGCATTAACCTATTTGGGGCATTGCAGTGTTTTGTTTTGTGTCGAATATTTCCTAACAGACAACTTTATGTATGAGGTTTCCTTTTTAATTCATCAATTATGTGATATACATAAAAATAATTGGGTAAGTTTATGTTAACTGTAAACATAATATTCAAATAACCGCCTGTAGCCCTGTCACGGGCTTCTGAGATGGTGCTAGTGGTAAAGAACCCACCTGCCAATGCAGGAGACTTAAGAGATGCAGGTTTGATCCCTGGGTCAGGAAGATCCCCTGGAGGACAGCATGGCAACTCACTCCAGTATTCTTGTCTGGAGAATCCCATGAACAGAGGAGCCTGCCAGGCTCCAGTCCACGGAGTCTCAAAGAGTCAGACATGACTGAAGCGACTTAACATGGCAGCCCTTTCACAGCTTTAAAAACTAGGGCTTATGAACTAGATAATTGTGAAAATATAACCCACAGAATGGGAGAAAATATTTTAAAATCCTATATTTGATAAGGAACTTGTATCCAAATATATAGAGTTCTTACAACTCAATAATAAAAAGTAACCCAATATAGAAATAGTCAAGATATCTGAATGAATATTTCTCCCAAGAATATATACAAATGGCCATAAGCACATGAAAAGATGGCTCAACGTCATTATTCGTCAGAAAATGCATATCAAAACTACAGTGAGATACCACTTCACACCCATTCGGATGGCTAAAGTCAAAAAGTCAGATAAGTGTTGGTGAAGGAGTTGGAACACTTGACACCTTTATATGTTGCTGGTAGAAATATTTCTTGTACAGTTGCTTTGGAAAACAATTGGGCAGTTCCTCAAAAATTAAACAGAGTTACCATGTGAAACAATTTCACTCTTAAGTATATATATCCAAGAAAAATGAAAGCACATGTCGGCACAAAAACCTGTACATAAATGTTTATACCAGCACCATTCATAACAACCAAATTAAAAATAACTGAGATGTCCATCGACTGCTGAATAACAACCAAATTAAAAATAACTGAGATGTCCATAGACTGAGGAATGGATAAATAAAATATGGTATATCCATACAATGGGATTTTATTCGGCCATAAAAAAGAATGAAATACTGATTACATGTACCTTGAAACCATTATTCTAAGTGAAAGAATTTAATCACAAAAGACCACACATTGTATGGTTCTATTCATATGGAAATGTTCAGAACAGGACAATGTATGGAGACAAAAAGTAGGTTAGTGGTTTCTTTGGTATGGGGATTGATGCTGGGGGTGGGTGTGATAGTGAAGGGTACAGGGTTTCTTTTTGAGCTGGCAAAATGTTCTAAAATTAGTGATGGTTGTGGACATCAGCAGATGGTACACTTCAGATGTGTGAATTGTACAGTAAGTCCCCAACATACAAACCTTCAAGTTGCAACCTTTCAAAGATGCATATGTATTATAAACCTATTATAGTACTATAATCATATGCGAGCCATATCTCAATAAAGTTGTTAAACAGAAGGCTAGAAAAAGAGAACTAGATTACTACCTATACTGTTGTATATTTCTTTATGCCCTTCTCCTATGACATTCATTGTACCCATCCTTACACTGGATTTTGTGTTGACCGTTCCTGATTTTATTGTAAAATAGTTTTGTGACGTGTATGTGTTCCTAATCAATTTTGTCTGCATTTGCTTGTTTTTCTAAAACCGTATCTTCTATTTTACATTTCTTTAGGAGGCACCTTTTATTTTGTTTCTGTAACTGGAGGGGTTTTTTTGGCTGTGCTGGGTCTTTATTGCAGTACTCAGTCTTTCTCCAGTTGCAGCCCGCAGTCTCTGGAGCGCGGGCTCAGCAGTTGTGACAAGTGAGCTTAGTTTCCCCTTGGCAGGCGTGACCTTAGTCGTCAGACCACAGACCGAACCTGTGTCCCCCACATTGGAAGGAGGATTCTTAACCACTGGACCAGCAAGGAAGTCCCTTTGTTTTTTTTGTGTGTGTTTTTTAAATTTATCTAAAGGGTATATATATATTATAACCTCACTTTTAAAAAGCTCAAAACTAAATTTTCAAGGATTATCTATGTTGTTACATGTAACTGTCAGGCGAGGGTATGCTCTTCGGTTCTGTCTCATCACAAGAAAGATTTGAAGTGATGGACATTAAAGCCCTCGGTGCGTCACAGCTCTCGGGTCTTGGAAAGACCATGTTACAGCTCTCAGGTCTCGAACAGACCGTGTCATAGCTTTTAGACAAATCAGTGTTATAGCTCCGTGTCACAGCTCTATTTTATTTAGAAAATAGCAGGAGAATCCATCCTCCAGGCGTGAGGGCATGCCGACCCAAAGACACCAACGAGCGCGCGGGAGAAAGAGCGAGCGAGCGAGAGCCCTTTGGCTCCTCTTTTTATGTTTTTCCTCCCCCTGGGCCTCCCCTGTGTAAATTGGGCTTAGCCAGGAGTGCTGTTTGTTCTACCTGCGGTCCTCACTCAGGTCCTCAGACCTTCCTTTGACCTTCCTTTGTTCTGTTTTCACGGGCTTTTCCCTTCCTTGTCTTTTAGCCACTGCCATTTTAGACTGCTGTTTCCTATTCTAACTACCTAACATAACTGTGTATTATATTATTGTTGGCAAATATTCCACAGTTTATCCTTTCTCTTATTGATGGGCATTAGGGTTGGTTCCCATGTTTTGTTGCTTTGGAGACTTTTTTTCCATGTGTCTTGGCACACATGTCTTCTGTGTGAATGTAAATGTGCCATGTATTTTAATTACCAAAAAGAGAGTTGATTGACATATATAATAGTGGTAACCCCAGCTTATTCATTCCCCTAAACCAAGTGGTTTAATCTGATACCCTATTATAAATCTCATCCTATTTAAATTCTAGTTGTAATATCTGGTTTCTTGTCACCTAAGAAGCATGGAAAAACACTCTTCTAAAATGCTAAAATGAATTTGCTTAATAGGTATAAGAAAGCTTCTTCCACTGTGGAAGAGGGAAGTGCAGTGAAATTCCACAGGATAAATGTTCAGTTCATTTCAGTTCAGTTCAGTCACTCAGTCATGTCCAACTCTTTGCGAGCCCATGAATCCCAGCATGCCAGGCCTCCCTGTCCATCACCAACTCCTGGAGTCTACTCAAACCCATGTCCATCGAGTTGATGATGCTATCTAACCATCTCATCCTCTGTCCTCCCCTAGTCCTCCTGCCCCCAATCCTTCGCAGCATTAGGGTCTTTTCCAATGAGTCAACTCTTCGCATGAGGTGGCCAAAGTATTGGAGTTTCAGCTTCAACATCAGTCCTTCCAATGAACACCCAGGACTGATCTCCTTTAGGATGGACTGGTTGGATCTCCTTGCAGTCCAAGGGACTCTCAAGAGTCTTCTCCAACACCACAGTTCAAAAGCATCAGTTCTTCGGTGCTCAGCTTTCTTCACCTTCCAACTCTCACATCCATACATGACCACTGGAAAAACCATAGCCTTACTTGCGTGAAAAAAGTGTTGGTCGCTCAGTCATATCTGACTCTTTGCAACCCATGGACTGTAGCTCTCCAAGCTCCCCTGTCCATAGAGTTCTTCAGGCAGGAATACTGGAGTGGGTAGCCATTTCCTTCTCCAGGGAATCTTCTTGATATTTGCATGCCAATACACAATTATTACTTGCTTTGTTATCAATTTTCTACAAGTTAACTTTTAACTACAACAGCCGAGTCGTGGACCACAAATGACTGAAATGACCCAGAAGGATGAGTAGTTACACTACAACTGAATTTCAGTCTCCCTAAATTTTTCCTTACATGATAGTTTAAATAATTTTAATATTTCATCACCATGTGATGTTAAGTATATAACCCAAGGAGTTCAAAAAAATGGAGTGACATTTCTATTACAAAATTTCATCCATTTGCATCTCATTATATGAATAGTTTGCCAGGATTTACATGGATAAAAACAAAAATTGAGAATCAAATTGATTTTCAACCTTGACTCTTTCTAGCAATAAGTATACTGATCCCGTATGCATGAGACAATTGAAAAATAAGAGCTCTAAAGATAGAGGTTTTCAATTAAAAAAATACCTTTTATCTACATTTACTAATGTTTGTCAACATTTGTAGTATTTGTTTTGTTTTGGTAAGTTCATTCTAGTAAGAGTTACAGTGTTAACAACCAGGAGAGCACTCTTTACCATTGAATTTAAATACATACATACACATATATATATATACATACACTTTTATATATATTATATGTATATATATATATATACACTTTTGATACAGAAAAGTATGATAGGGTAATGAATAAAAGACATTAAAGCATAAAGTATGTAAATCTAGGATAAACTCTATAAGGGTGAGAAGAATGGAAATGTAAATTAACAGAGAAATATAATCATGCAAGATTTTCGACTGTCAAGGAACAACCTCTTTATGTATTCTTTTAAAGTAAATGATGATGAGTTTCAATGGATGTATTTCAGCAAGTGATAAAATAGTTTTAGTTTTACATGTCAATATTTGCAGAATACTGGCAGCTACATTCTTCACAACAGTTCACATTTTGGTGAAAATTTTTACATGTCAACCTAAAAATGTAAGAGGGATTTACAAAATTCTTTTAGGTTATATACACGTAAGAATTAGAAAATCCCTTTGAAACTCATCCTGCTTCTGTTTTCTGACCGAAAATAAGAGTCTGATGTGGCAAACCATTTCTTCAGGTTTAGTGTTGATAAATTAACCAATTCATTGATTGATAGTGACTCCTTGTTCTACTAGATTCAGAGAAGATTTTTGAAAACTAAAGTTCTTGATACTTGTGACACCTCTCCAAAGTGAATGATAGCCCACCACATTTTATTTATTTCTTTTCAGACAGTTATGTTAATATCTATGTTAATATGTTCATTTTTCTTGTTCTTCCCTTGGAGGCATTCGTTGTAATGCATTGCATTTGTGTATATGTGTGTGTATGATAACTAGACAGGTAGCATTCTGGATCTGTAAATGTATAGCTTTCGGCAAGTTTGGGAAGTTTTTGGCTGTTATTTTTTCAAGTGTGTTTCCTACCTCAGTCTCTTGATCCTCTCCTGAAATTCCGGTGACACTAATATCAAACCTTTTAGTATTATCCCACAGGCTTTATAGGCTCAGTTCACTTTTTTGTTTAACTTTTTTCTCCTCTTTAGATTGGATAGTATCTACATCAAGTTTATTGACATTTTCCTTTGTCATCTCTGTGCTGCTTTTGATCCCATCCCATGCATTTTGTACTTGTTATTGTATATTTCAGTTCTAAAATTTTCACTTCTTTTTTGTAGGTTCTGTGTCTCTATTGAGAACTGTGATCTTTCCATTTATTTTGAGAGTGTTTACCTTTATTTCTTAGAGCATAGTTAAAAACAGCTCCTGTAAATCTGTCTGATAATTTCAACATCTGTATCATCTTGGAGTTGGCATGTGATAATTGTCTTTTCTTTTAAGGGTTGACCATATTCTCCTGGTCTCCTGCCTGTTATTGATTTTTTTTTTTAACTGAATTCTAAACATTTTAAGTATTATGTTGTGAGACCTCTGGGTCCTCTTGAAATGCTCCATCTTTTCTTTTACCAAGCAGTCAACACAGTTCTGTCTTGCATCATGTGGGAATGGTTCCAATATCAGTTCAGTTTTCAAAGCCTTTGCCCTGTTGTGTTGGATCCCATGGAAGCACTGTTTAGGGGTTAGTCTGTGGGATTTGAGCAGAAAGCAGAACTTAAATCATAGTTTTAGTTCTCAGAGCCTTTGGATCCATCCTACACATACATAGCTCAGGGGTGAGACTGAGGGGTGTCCACTGGTTCATGTACAATGTCAGGGGACCCCCTTCGTCAGCTGTCTCCATTCTGAGATTGTTTCCACACTCTCCTGCCCCTAGGAGCCTTTTACTGCTCTTCTGGCCAGAAGGACTGAGTTTCTCTTGAGGTGTTTGCTGCTTCTGCTGGTGCAGTTCCGTTTCCTCAAACAGGAGCCATCCTTAGGACAAAGCAGTAACAGAAAATAAGAGGGAAAAATGACAGGGATTCTGCCTACACTCTTTGGATCACAAAGGGCCCTTTCCCTGCTCCTCTGGCAATACGATTAGGATTTTTTGGTGATATTTTAGCTGTCTGTGCTGCTACTTGCTCTTCTACCATGCAGTTCTCTGATGGGCAGCCACTCTTGGAAAAGAAAAAAGGAAGAAAACCCAAACAATCCAGACTTTCCCTCACATTCTTCCGTTTATATGGGCCTCCTTTTCAAGGAGGAGGGTTGAAAAGAGGAGGGTTCTCTCAGAGATTTTTTGTTTTTTTATTGGCCACACCATGCAGCATGGATAATTATCCCGACCAGGGATCGAACCCACACTCCCTGCATTGGCAACACAGAGTCTTAATCACTGGACCACCAGGGAAGCCCTCTCTCAGAGTTTTTGCTGCTTGTATCCTGTGTGCAGTTCCAACCTCAAGTAACCTTTGAAGAGAAAAGAGGAACAAGCCCGGAAATGCACCCCCAAATGGATTGCTTTTCCCAGTTTTGATTGCCCTTCTCAATACTCCTCCTGTTGTTTACGCTTCAGGGTCAGGAGTTGCCTCTTGCTTTTTGAACACAGTTTAGAGATAGGCTGTAGTGAGCATCTTCTCTCTGAATTGTCTCTGGGAGCCCCTACTCCCTTTTTCCTCTTCTTCCCCATCCCTCACCATCCTTTCCTTTCTGCGTCTCCCTCCTTCTCTCTTTTCCCTTTACTCTAAGCTCCCAGGTCCAAAGAGCAAAAAAGAACTTCGTGTCTTCTGGTGGTCCACAGCTCTATTTAAAAACATCTTGTCATAAGTAGTAAATCAAAGTCAAGTATGGAAGTGGTCAGGTATTTTGAAAGTCAAGTATTTTGGCCCCTACAACTAGTTCCAGGAGCAAGGGGTGTGGCCATTCAGAGCAACCTCTGGTCAAGTTTAATTACTACCTATGACTTCATAGGGAGATGAGAGCGGCAGAATCACTCAGATTTAACCAGTGTTCAACCACCTCTTTAGAGGTGGTTTTGTTTGTTTTTCGTAGCTTTGGTGGTGATGATGGTTTAGTCGCTAAGTCGTGTACGACTTTTGCGACCCCATGACTGTAGCCTACCAGGCTCCTCCGTCCATGGGATACTCCAGGCAAGAATACTGGAGTGGGTTGCCATTTCCTTCTCCATTTTGTAGCTTTATTGAGGTATAATTTTGCAGACTGTAAAATTACCCACTTAAAGTGCACAATTCAGTGATTATTAGTGCATTATGCAACAGCCACCACAATCCTGGCTTAGATCACTTCTATCTCTTCAAATAGAAATTTTGTACCCATTTGCAGTCACTCCCCATTTCTCTCCCCAGCCCAAAACTGAAAGTGAAAGTCACTCAGTCGTGTCCAACTCTTTGCAACCGCTAGGACTGTAGCCTGCCAGGCTCCCCTGTCCATGGAGTTCTCCAGGCCAGAATACTGGAGTGGGTAGCCGTTCCCTTCTCCAGGGATCTTCCCAACCTAGGGTGTGAACCCAAGTCTCCCACATTGCAGGTGGATTCTTTACCTTCTGAGCAACCAGGGAAGCCCCTCCTCAACCCAAGGCACCCACTAATCTACTTTCTGTCTCTACAGATTTGCTTTTTCTGGAATGTCTTATAAATGGAATTATACAATACATGGTCTCTGTGTCTGCTTCTTTCACCAAGCATAGTGTTCTTGCGGTTTGTTTATGTTGTAGTCTGTGTGCATACTTCACTCCTTTTTATTGTTGAATAATACTCCGTTGTATGGATAGACCACATTTTGTTCATTCATCCATCAGTTGATGGACATTTGTGTTGTTTCCATCTTGTGTGTGTGTGTGTGTGTGTGTGGCCATTGTGAATGATGTTGTCATAAACACTGAGTACAAGTCTTTGTGTGTGTGGACACATTTTTCTTTTTTTAATGTTTGTTTATTTGGCTGGGTCTTAGTTATGGCATGTCGGATCTAGTTCCCTGACCAGGGATGAAACCCAGGCCCCCTGCATTAGGAGCAGGGAGTCTTTTCCTCTAGACCACCAGGGCCATCTCTGGATATACGTTTTCATTCCTCTTAAGTAGGTAAATATGAGTGGAATGGCTGAACAGTACAGTAAAAATGTGCTTAACTTTTTAGGAAACTTCCAACCTTTTTCCACGGCAGCTGCACTGTTTTACATTCCCACCAGCAATGTAGGAAGGTTCCAGTTTCTTCACAACCTCACCAGCACTTGATATCATTTGTCTCTTTGATTGTAGCCATCCTAGTGGGTATTTTCCCTTGCCCGAGTGCAGGTATAACCTGGTGGTTACAGATAGAAAAGATAACCTAGTGTCATTGTGGTTTTGATTAGGAGTTTCCTGGTGACTTGATGTTGAGTGTCTTTATAGGCAGTGTTGGCTATTTGCATATCTTCTCTGGAAGAACGTCTCTTCAAATATTTTGCCCACTTTTAAGTTGGTGTACTTGTCTTTTTCTCATTGAGTTTTAGGTGTTCGGTATGTATTCTGGTTACAAGGCGAACAATACATTTACTTTGCTGCTAAGTCGCTTCAGTCGTGTCCAACTCTGTGCGACCCCACAGACAGCAGCCCACCAGGCTCCGCCGTCCCTGGGATTCTCCAGGCAAGAATACTGGAGTGGGTTGCCATTTCCTTCTCCAGTGCATGAAAGGGAAAAGTGAAAGTGAAGTCACTCAGTCGTGTCCGACTCCTAGCGACCTCATGGACTGTAGCCTGCCAGGCTCCTCCGTCCATGGAATTTTCCAGGCAAGAGTACTGGAGTCATTTACTTTAAGGAGGAACAAAAGGTCCATGGAACCCCTGCCTGGGCCCTGGTAGCCTGGCCAGTGGGGACTCCATGGTTCTTCTTTTCCCAGTGCCAGAATGTGGCCCTGGGGGGAACTCCTAGAAGCATCTCTTTGACCTCTACCTCCTCAATGGCCTCAGCAGAGCAAAACGACAGCAAACAGAAAAGCTCAGGAATAGAAAGAATTCTTAATAGCATAGGAGTGCAGAAAGTGGGTGGGAAGGGAAAGGAGATAGAGCTCCTTCCCAGCAAAAGGTCCTTACTTTGTTTGGCTAAAAGAGTACCTGCTTCAGAAAGGGAGTGTATTAGTGGTCTGTTCTGGTCCCAGTCAGCATTCAGAGTCTGTGATTTTATGTCTCTGTCCTTACCCAGCCCCACCACCCCAAGTCAGGGCACAGCACCAGCCTTCAGGATATAGTTAGACATCCCACATGGTTTCTGATTCCCCTGGACTCTCTTCTGCTGAAATAGCCCAGTGCCCTGTGTCCTGGTGTCCTTCAGGGTCAGCTGTCCTTAACAGCCAAACCGTCTTCTCCCCAGGGAAATCATGGTGCTTTGAAAATAGAATCTGTGTCTCATCCATATATGTAGCCCCACGAACTCTGCTCATGATACATACAAGTATCATAAGTCAGAATGAAGAGGAAGGAATGAGTTCATGTATTGGAAGTGAGAAAACTGAGGCTCCGGTTAAGCAGTCAGTCTGCCCAGAGTCACGCTGGTTGTCAATGAAGGGATCAGGTCTTAAGATTCTCTGACGCCCAAAATACTTTTTCCACTATGTCAAGTTATGAGTCCTAGCCTCTCATCTTCAGAGAGTCCAACTTAGAGGAGAAGTATTTATACTAATAGACTGAACAGGGATGGTTCTGGGGAGTGATGCCACAATGTGGAGAGAGGGCAAATGGGCTGGGGAGGTCATTTCTCTGTGTGGTTTGTTTGTGAAGTCCTTCTGTATCCCACTCTGGATTTGGTGGACATGACAGGAAGTACTTCAAGGGAGGTTATTTCTGATGTGTAGGATGAGGAATGACCTCTCAGAGGGTTGGGATTTGAAGATTAGGTGCAGCAGGGCCTGAAGGGGCCCTGGAGGAAGTTTAAATGGCAGGACTGTGGTATAGAAGAAGGGTTGGGGGCTATGTTTGGGAAGGGGTGAGTTGTCTCGCTGATGGACTCTTAGGAACCTGATGAGGTATAGAGGTAGGGTGAGGGCCTTTTGAAACTCAAGCTGTAGATTGCTTGTTTGCTTTTTTCTCTGCAGTGGAACATTGTTAGAGGCTTTATAGGAATCAGTTGGCTAATCAGGATCATATATATGTATTTTATCCAGTTCTGTGAAAAATTTAAAGTGTTCTTTTATTCATGTAACTCTCTGATCTCTCCTCTTCTGATTCCACTGTTTCAGAGCTTAGAGACTCTTGAAACTTCTTTGCAGTAAAAAGAAAATAGTGGCTTTGAGACCTCCTTGGCGGTCCAGTAGCTAAGGCTCCCACTCCCAATGCAGGGGACCTGGGTTCAAACCCTGGTTGGGAAACTAGATCCCACATGCTTCAACTGAAAGATCCCACATGCTACAACTAAGGCCGGCGTAGCCAAATAAAAAATATAAGTACATATTTAAAAAATAATAAAAATGGTGACTGTTTTGCTGTTTGGTGAGAAACTGGCTCCAGACGGTCCCTTTGGAGATTAAGGGAAAGATGAAGGTAGGTACCTTGACAATGTGAGTGTGTCTCGTAGTGGAACAACTCCCTGACTTGACTGAGCAGTGTCTGCTTGCAGCCTCCTACCATTACAGCTGGCAGGATGTGTATTTTGATTGCTCTTGATTTTCTAGGTATGAGTATTTTCATAGCAGATAGTGGGGACTATCTTAATGAATGATACAGCGTATTCAATGAGCCAGTCAATGAATGGATGAATAATACCATGGTTTGTTTCTTCTATACATACCAATACCCTAATTAGTAATAGTGAACCACAGGATCACTTCCCCCAGTGACTGGTAGTTTACAGAGGAAAGAACAAAGATAATTGTCTCAATAGTCTCAGTAAAGAGAAACCACAATCTAGGAAAGTCTGGTGTGATGATAGTTAAACAAATATTTTTGAATTTGAGTGGACTTATAGAGAAAGTAGTCCATTATGACTTTATATTGTTTGCAGAGAGCTCACATAAAAGCCAACTGCCCACCCTTACCATAAGAAAAAGTTTGAAAGTCTTCAATTTCCTGTCACTTCAAGTCTATTTTCTATTTAATCTTAGGCTCATGATCTTTGAAATCCCTTGGACCTGGGTTTCTCTTACAGAGGAGAACTCCCCATGATTATTTCTGCATCTTTGGCCTAGTGAGAAGGTTAACAGCAACCTGGAAGACTTGGCTCTTTTATTAACCTGAAAATATTACCAAGGGAGTATTTATATGTTTATGAACTTGCTGTGGGAAATTTATAAAACTGTATAGACAATGTGGAGTTTTTTTTAAAAAAAAATTGGAAACCTAAAGAAAAAGAGCTATGGAGAGACTTCCCCAGTGGTCCAGTGGTTAAGACTCTCCCTTTCAATGCAGGGGGCATGGGTTTGGTCCCTGGTCAGGGAATTAAGGTCTCACATCCCACAGGGTGCAGCCAAAAATTAAAAAGCAAACAAAACAACAACAGCAAAAAGAACTATTGGAAACCCAGAAGTTCACACTGGAGGGAGCAGGTGTGCTCTTTCACATCACGGGAGGAAGCCACAGCAGGTCTCGGTAGGAAAAACTAATCTTGTGTCTCCTTTTAAATGGAAATTTTTCCTGTGAAAATCTGGCTTTCCACCTGATCTAGGATTATGCCAGTGAGTGGGCAGGTGAGGGAAAGGCAGTGAGGGGTAGCCAATTAATTAATCAATCAAAAAGTATTTATAGAATTCTCCATGCACACAGCAGCATGCAGACTCAGTGGGAGATACAAAGAGAGATACAACCTCAGCTTATGGGAAGTTTGGACTGGTTTCCTTTTGAGGCAAGGTATACATGTGCTAGCAGAAAAGATGGCATGAGGCAGCATTTGCATTCGACAGTCTGTCTCGTAGGTACCAAGTGTGTAATGCGGACAAATAGGCTGCTATTCTGGGCTTATCACTACTTCCTCTGTGCCACGGGTGTCAGTGTTCAAGGTAGCTACGGAGGCTGCTTGTCATAACTGGCTGGACTGAGCAGCCAGGAACTTTGCAGACCCCTTGCCACCGAACATAAGATAATTTGATTGAGCAAATAGGAGGGATGAAAGAGGGTTTTTCCCCCCAAAATAGTTCCACAGAGATTGTGCTTATGTCCTCAGAGGACTAATTAAAAGCAAAAGTCATATAAAAATGTTTGGGGTGGGGGGAAGCTTTGTGACTACAAAATTACTAATTATGCAGCAAAATTTTTGTTTTTATAATAACCATTACACATAGACTTGAGGAAACCCCTTTTAGAAATGTTGAAGGAATAAGTACATGGACAGAGGAAAGTGAAATGTTGGGGAAAAAAATGATAAAGATGTATTGACCTGAAGTTTTCAGCTAGTCATTTCCATTGATTAGACCTTCTAGATGATTGCTCAGTGTTTCAAGTTCATGACAGCTTGATGTAGCAGTATGTAGGCTAACTATTCCCATGAGAGCAAGGTGAGATGGGAGATTTTCATGACAGTAGCTGACATGTCTGTCACTGACCTCGTGCCAGCCTTTTTATGTTTTGGCATGCATGTTTATAGCAATCCTATGTACAGGTGGTAACTAAAGTAAAACAAAATAAAGCTCTTTTCCCAAAGTCCTCCAGCTAATAATTCCAAAGCCAGGCCCCCTCTATACTACCCCAGTTAAAGATGAGCAAAACAATTGAGACTTTATAAAAAGGTTAAGAAGTGTAGGGAACTCTCCCATTCTGGAAACCATTATGAAAAAAGGATAGGAATACTGTTTCTCCTAGTGTTTTAAGTGTAGTCATTGTACTATTGGCATAACATTGGACACTGGACATATAATTGAACAGTGTGTGTGTGTGTGTGTGTGTGTGTGTGTGTGAAGTCGCTTCAGTCATGTTGGACTCTTTGCGACCCTATGGACCGTAGCCCACCAGGCTCCTCTGTCCATGGGATTCTCCAGGCATAAATACTGGAGTGGGTTGCCATGCCCTCTTCCAGGGGATCTTCCCAACCCAGGGATCAAAACTATGTCTCTTGCATCTCCCTGTACTGGCAGGCGGGTTCTTTACCACTAGCACCACCTGGGAAGCCTAAAGTTAGACAATATTAGGAACTAAATATCTGCAATTTAACAATGGGTTTTATAAGATGACCAATGAGGAAAAAAAAATAGTATTTTTAAACAATAACAGCTGGATTTCCCTGGGGGCTCAGTGGTAAAGAATCCACCTGTCAGTGCAGGACACACAAATTCGATCCCTGGTCTGGGAAGATCCCACATGCCTCAGAGTGACTAAGCCTGTGCTCCAGAGCACAGGAGCCACAGCTAGTGAGCCCATGTATCCTAGAGCCCGTGCTCTGCAACAAGAGTAGCCACTGCAATGGGAAGCTCGCACACTGCAACTGTCAAGTAACCCCTGCTCGCCACAACGAGACAAAAGACCACACAGCAGCGAAGACTCAACACATCCAAAAATAAACAATTAAGTAAATAAAAACAATGACAGCTACCTCTCCTCCTAGGAAACTGTCTCCAGAACACCTTATTTTTCCAAGACAGCATATGAGAAAATACTGATTAGCTGTATTCTTACTAAAGTGCATGAAGTTTTTGTAAATGTATGCAGTTGATGCAAGAGAAGTTTGAATTGTTTAAATATTTAGAATGCTAACTTCCTTATTTGAAAATAAATAGACTTGTTTTATTAACTCACCCAGAGACAAACTATATGCATTGTTCATTCTCCAATCTTTTCTATACTCCTGAAAATCATTGATAAGAAAATATTGGGGGAAAAAAATGTTTGATCAACAACAGAGCACATCATCATGAAAGTTCAAATCACTGGGGATAAAGAGAAGATCCCATAAACTTCCTCCAGAAAGGAAAACACAGATTACATCCAAAGGAAGAAGGATCAGAATGGCTTTGGACTTCTCAGCAGCTGCCTAGGAAGCTAGAAGAGAATGGATTGAGAACTTTAAAATTGCAAGGAAAATTTCTAGCCTAGAATTGTACACTCTACCAAACCAGCAGTCACATGTGAGGGCAAAGTATAGATATTATCAGACTGGCAAGGTCTCAAAAAAATTGCCCTTTCATGTACATGTTTTCGAGGGTAATACTCTTCCCAGTTAAGAAAGTATCTCAAGAAAGAGGAAGATGTAAAATTCAAGAAACAGGTGATACTGTACTGGAGGGGGAGTAGGGAGAGTGAAGGTAGAGGCAGACCCCAAGTGACAGGTGTGTAGCAGGCCTGCAGACAGTCTTGCAGTTGGAGTGATTCTCCAGAAGAGATGCCTCTGAAAAGAAAAAGCTAAGACAATTCCTAGTGTGTTTGGCCCTATGAAAAGGAGACTTAATTCAACTCTGGGAAGAGCTTGGAGATGAGTGATTAAGTATAAAGAAAACTGAGAAGTTGAACATCATGGCTGTAGGAAAACAGGTTGTGCAAAAAATGGAACACGATCTTAGCATACCTCATGACTCAGCTGTGAATAGTCCTAATTGTTTTAACACTGATGACGAGTCACAGAAAAATTGTGATATCATACTGTTGGGAGGATGGGACAAGAGGAAATGTGCATTGATGTGCTGGTGGAGATTAAGCAAGAGAAAAGTAAACCCTCATGTTTCTGGAGGGAACTCAATGGATAAAGCCTAAAACTGAAGAAAATAAACAAGACATAGAGATAGAACCATGCTACTTAGAGATAAGGAGGTAATTACTAAAAGAAACAGCTGGAATAATTGAACATGGTTGACTCTTAAGGCAAAGAATGGAAGAAGGCATTCAGGGGACTGTTGTGGTTTTTGTGATAAGCCTTGTGGAACTATTGACTCTTTACGTTCTGTGCATTCTTTGATAAAAATAAAAACCTTTTTTAAAAGTAAAGTGTAATTCAGGCAAGAAAAAATGACAAGGATGAGTTACCATTACCATTATAAAGAAACTCAAAATAAAATACTTAAAAATTAATACAAAATAAGAAATTAAGATTCATGTCAAGTATAATTTCCAAAGCATTCAAAAGAGACAGTCATGAAATTCCATGTTCCTCTCCCTTTTTTTTCCCACCCATCCTCACTCTCTGGTCAAATGTTTGTGCTTCTTCTCTGTAAGCTGTGGGTTATAGGGGAACCTCAACTTAGAGTTGGCTTCTACTTGAATAGAATGACTAGAAAATGTGGAGGCCATGTTTGAGCTGTATTGTCTAAGCCAGTCTCTTGGTTGTCCAGCTGTGTATCTGGTTTCTCTGCTTCTCCTCAGATTCTTAGAATATCTTAGGTTCAGCCATTCTGCCCTGTCCCCCTCCTCTGCTGGCTTCCTGATCCAGGCTCATCTGTCTGTCCACCTGGCCCTGACACATTCCTTCCTCTGACCTTGCTGCCTACATTCGCTTTGACCGTCCTCTCCACTTCCTCAGCCTAATTCTTAATTCCTGGCTCCCCACCTCCTCATCTGAACGTGGCTAAACCCACTTTGGAGAACCAAGGTGAATGGAACTGCCTGGGAGGAATGTGGAGAATCTGTAGCTCTGTCCTTTCTTCATTCTTGAGAGCCCAGCTGCCAGCTGAAGGCACATGTGGGGGAAGTGTGTGTGTGCGTGCGTGTGTGTGTGTGTTTGGTGTGGTGTGGTGGGGGGCGGTGCGGGGGTGGGAGGGAGTGGGGAGGAGAAGAGAGCACAGCCGTCTTGGACTCCGTCATTTGCCCTGGGAATGCTCATGTGTATTTTTGATATCCTGGTGTCATCTTTCTTTTATTTGTTCTGCATGTCTCTTAGATACCACTCTAAAATTTAAAACCCAGAGGCATCTTTCCAGCTTCCTTGCATGAGCAGTGTTTTGACCTCTTAAGAGGCCGTGGCCAGACTTCAGCTCCTGGTGATCTTACATGAAGTGACATCTGATTAGCTTTTAGACTGCATTCCACACCAATCTGCACAGCCCTGCAGTTTATGGGCTCACTCCTGTTGTCTTTCAACATATGGAGCACTGTGAGATAGTGTGAATTTGCATCTTGTCAGGGAGGCTGATTAAGCCACCGTCAGGGGCAGCAGTCCTACGTGTGACATGTCCCAGGCCTTCCCGAACAGCTCTGGGAGCTGCTGGGGCTGGTTGCTGCTTCTCCCTTGGGGGGCAGAGAGACCTTGCTAACAAAGCAAACACATTGTATCACGGGCTAAGTCCATGGTGGTAACATTTGGCACGTTGAGTAACAGGGAGCATAGATAACTGTGAACAGATGGGCAACTATTAAAAGATCCAGGGGCTTTTATCATTTCTCAGCTGGCCTTCACCCACCTACAGGATACCCAGTTCCCTTGTTAGATTACGTAAAGAGCACAATTAAATTTCTTCTCCCTCCTCTTTTTTTTTTTTTTCAATTGCGATGGAAGCAAAAGCTCTGACGTTGAAGAGAATAGATGAGAAACTTCTAATTTTGAATCCCCTTGGGATTAGATGCTGATTTCAGCTGCACAGAGAACACTGCCCCATATTTTGAAAGAGTAGCTGCTGGCAGTTTCAGAGATGACTTTCCAAAATAGGCAGTGAACTCCCCCATCCGTATCTGATGACCATCTGACATTTGGGACACAGAATGACAGAGCCATCCACGTGTTTTGATACGTATAACCTTGGTGTTAAAAAATGGCAGTGGCATGTCATTATTTTATGCTTACGCTCAGAACTAGTGGAATAAAAATACAAAAGAGAAACGACTTACCTGGTTTCCAGAAGCAGTGGAAAGTATTTACACATCTTAGAGCAATAAAATTTCTCCACACTCTGGGGAAGTGTTGTCTCTGGTGTAGGAGCATGCTAGTCCTCTTTGGCTCAGAATGTTACTTGGAGAGTTTATAAGAGTAGAAGTGGTACTTCCCTGGTGGTTCAGTGATTAAGACTTCGCTTTCCAATGCAGCGGGTGTGGGTTTGATCTCTGGAAGCTAAGATCCCACATGCCTCATGGCCAAAAAGCCAAAACATGAAACAGAAGCAATATTGTAACAGACTCAGTGTAGACTTAAAAAGAAAGAGTAAGAAGTCCGGACACTGATTAAGATGAGACATGTTTCCCTCTGTCTGTGGCAGCAGCCTGATTTTGCCCAAAGCAGTCATAGGTTGGTCCAGTCAGAGTTATGGTACAAATACCTGCATCTGATGAACCTGGCCAAATTAGATTGGGTTCATCAGAGGTGGCCTTAATAACATTACATTCCAGGGCCAGTCATTTTAAAGTATATCCTGTGTGGGCCTCCTGGTGGTTTAGTGGGAAAGAATCTGCCCGCCTATGTAGGAGACCCAGATTGGATTCCTGGGTCAGGAAGATCCCCTGGAGAAGGAAATGGCTACCCACTCCAGTATTCTTGCCTGGGAAGTTCCATAGACAGAGGAGCCTGGACGGGCTACAGTCCATGGGGTCACAAAGTCTCACACACAACTGAGTGACTGGGTACGCACATGCACGTACCCTAAGTGTAGCTATCGAAGATGTGTTTGGAAGCAGGAAGGGTAGATACCCAGCCCACTTTTATTCTCAATCCCTTAGCTTCGAAACCAATTTATCCCAGCCAGGAGTGCTGGGTAGCTAAAGATCCATGTGTCCAAAAACAACCCCAACAAAATCTAAATTTTTTTCTAAAAATAACCAACAGAAAATGGAAATAACCATTTTTATTATTTTATTTATTTATTCATGTATTTTTTATTGTTATTTTTGGCTCTGCTGGGTCTTCGTTGCTGTGCATGGGCTTTTTCTAGTTGCAGCGCACAGACTTAGTTGCCCCGTGGTACGTGGAATCCTCCTGAAACAAATATTGAACCTGTGTCCCCTGCATTGGCAGGCAGACTCCCAATCACTGGACCACCAGGGATGTTCTCTCATTCTTACTATTTTAAACTAAAACCTACACTGTTAAAAAAATTTAATTTAAAACAATTCATCTACAAAAACACTGAAACCAATGATAATAAGTAGAAGACAGTTAGCTCTTGGAGGGAATGACATCTGTTGCCAAATGATATAGTTTGATAAATGCATACTTCTTCTGTGCTGGGCTCTTTGGTTTAAGATAATTGAGTAAGCAAGGGTTATCACTGGGTTTAGTGTCCCCTGTAGAATTATACTTTAACAGAATTATTGGAAATAGATAAACCATGCTGACACCATTTAGCAGGAACGTTGGTAATGTTATTTATGAGATATATGTTCACGGGATTTTTTCTCTTCCTTATTTTTTAAATTATGAAAGTATGATAGCACATTTACAGGAGACTTGGAAAATTCAGAGCACAGTTACATATAGTTCCTATATATTACAATTATTTTTTAAGTAGATAAATTGAGATGTTTTAGTTGGAGTTTGAATATCAAACTCTCAAAAATTAACAGAACGAACATACAGAAAAGTAGAAGGATATAGTAGACCTGAAAAGCACCATGAACCAATTCAACATAATTAAGATTTATACAATTTTCACACAATAGTAGGATATAAATTCTATTCAAGTTCCCATAGGCTATAACTAGGAGACACTGGAACACATCCAGGGACATAAAACAAGGCACAAAATTTTCGTGGTCTGAAGGTATTGAAATCATACAGAGTCTGTTCTCTTATCACTATGGAATTATGTTAGAAATCAATATCAAAAGATACTTGAAAATAACCCACATATTTTCAAGTGCAATGGTTCACAGGCTTTTAAGTAAATGTTATCAATTTATCATAGAATAAAGAAGCATCCATGGAGACACATGATAACGGTTTAAAGAGAGTGAATATTTGTGTATTGCAATATGATTCTTATAAACATCCCTGAATTGAATAGAAAATAAAATAAACTCAATATAATTGGTTTTTATTCTACTGTAAGTTTTATGTTTTATTGAATTTCGCCTATTTCCCTGACATGTAAAAATACTCTCTAGGTAATTAAAGCCATAGCCATTCTGAATAATTTTTATTTTCCTTCTCGCTGCTGTTAAGTTTAATGGTGTCAGCTTGCTAATCCTCCCTGATGCTCACATGGCCTCTATTTGTGCCGGCATTTTCCTAGGATGGCAGAAATGCAGGGGCTCATGGAAAGACTGGAGCGGGCTGTCGACCGACTGGAGTTGTTGTCTGCAGGGTCACACAAGCCTCCTGGGGACTGCGGGGAAATTAACGGTGTCAACGGAGGTAGGACTACAGAGTTGTCATTACTGGTCTCTTTGTGGGTCACTTAACTTTGTTCCCATCATTGAGTTCTCATGAAACATTTCTATGAACTTTAACTCCTCCACTTCTTCCTTTCTATGTGACCATGACATTAACCATATGCAAGCCATCCCCAAAAAAGAGAAGGAGAAAGTCTCAATCCACAGTCCACAAAAACTGCCTCTATCTGTGCCTGTTAACAGCACAATCCATGAGCCGAATGTCATTATTCTTTCATTTCAATGTTTATACTGCTCTTCCACATTCAGTGACTAAATATATTATCTAAGTCATTATCAAAAAAAAGCTAATGTTCTCGGTTAGACTGTAAATTGAAAGAAATTATCATTCTGTACATTTTAATTTTAAAGAGAACAAGTCATTAAGTGTAAGAACTGCAGTTTTGAAGGAAGAGAATCTGATGTGAAACCAAATATTATTTCAAGATAGCATAATCACATCATATTGCTTTATGTTTGCTATTCCTCACCAAATGTTTTTAAAATTATATGCTAATGCCACACATTTTTAAAAAGAGTTTAAAATTGTGTGATCAAACATATAAAAAGTTAACTACTTCTTTAAAAAGATACTGTGCGTGGCCAACTCTGTTATCTACAGTAATTTTTCCAACATTCTTTTTGTCTAAGGTTGCAGATTTAGCAAATAAGAATACAAGACACCCAGTTAAATCGGCATTTCAGACAAACTACCTTTTTTTGGTAGAAGTGTGTTCTGAATACTGCATGGGGTATACTGCATGATACATACTTCCTCTAAAAATTTATTCAGTGTTTATTTGAAATTCAAATTTAAATGGACAGTCTGTATTTAATCTGGCAACTCTATTCTTGTCTCACACCCATTTCCTCCTTATCTGACCCATTTTGAATTTTGTCAGTCTTTTGGGGCTTGAGAAAAGCCTTGGGGAAGAGGGGGCTTCAAAAAAAAAAGCTTTCACTGGGCAAGATCCACATTGGTGCTTCTAGAATTTCAGGCGTATTTGGAACTATACCTTGCATTACATCCCCTGGGACAGAAATTACTGTGTGAACACAAATGCACAGGCTGGGTTTTTTCCCCCTCCCTACCCTTCAAACATAATGAAAATTAAAATGCTTTGAATGAATTGGAAGGGGATGTTGTTTAAAGGAAGGCTGCCAGGGGCCTGTAAGTTTTTTCCGCATCAAATGAGACATATCTATGATTTCATTTTAAGCTTCTTTTTGTTAACTATACAGTTGGTATATGAGATTCAATAGACTTTATTTATAAGGAAATATTTTCATGTTCTCTGTAGTAACTTTGTTTCCTTATGCCTTTGGTATCAGGTCATCAAAAGACATTTCTGAGATTGCTGCCCACAAATATAAAGCCTGTGAATACGTAAAATAAACTCCAACTCCCAGGAGGCTGTGTAGTGTTACTGAGTTATGGAAAAAAGAAACTCCAATAATTCAAACCTCACTTACACAAAGAGGTACTAGACTGCTCTTTGCACTTTCTTCATAGAAAAAGAATTTCCTGGGAAAATTAATAAGCTAAGCATATTTGGAAGGCATGTATTTAAATTAAATTACTTTAATATTTAAACACAGTTTCTAGTATAACAAATCATTCCAAACCAGTTATTAAAGTTCTCTTAAAACAACTTAGCCAGCAATTTACTATCCTATTGATAGTATGAAATGAAGACAGGTACTTAGTTAGTAGGATAATTAGTAAAAGGTCTGAATGATATCCATCCTTAAAATCTTTTCTTATCCTAAACAACATCACTTCCATGCCTTCTGAATTAGTCAGTTTGGTAATTTTCTAAATTTTATTTTTAACAAATCCTTAAGGACAGTCTTCTCACTTTAAATGTAAACACCATCATTACAATGATGTTATAACTAAAGTTAATTTTTTTAATTTAAAAAGAAACTTGTAGAAGGAACCAGTTCATTACAGATCCATAGTATGCACAGATCAAAGAAATGCCCTATGAGACTGGTGTTATGTTGTGTTTTATGATGTTTTTTTTTTGCTTACTTTGACAATCAGGTAAGTTAGCCTCAATACTTGAAATATTTTCATGCCTGCCAATTGACAAGTAATGTGGTAGATGCAGGGGAATCTAAGATGAATTATACATAGTCCTAAATCTTCCAAAATCTCTGGTCTCAATGCATTACTATTCTGGGCCTCAAATGCTTTGATTAAGAGATGCTCAAAGGATGCAGACTGGGGAGAAAGACAGGTCATTAAAGGCTGCCTGGAGGAGGTGTGAGCAGAGCTGAGTGATGAAAGGAAATTGAAAAATACTCCCTTTTATCATTGTCCCTTCTGCTATGTAGAGGCCTCCATCACATTTTAAAACCTTTTCCCACTTTAAACACTAGGCAGAGACCCTCAGACCTCTTCTACGGCAACAACAAGTTTATCTGTTTCCAAATGGATCCATAAGGGATCTTTGGGTGTGCACCTCTTATATGTTATAGAAGTTGGTACATACTACATTTTGAACCTAGAATGATAATTCAGCTTCAATACCCTGCTTAGAAGTGAGACTTAGAAGTAGATGCAGAGAACTGTGAACAACTGTTTCCATCACTTTCTGGGCCTGTGGAAAGGACAACTAGGAATCAGGGAAAAGGAAAGAAGTTTATCCTATGCATTTATGAGCTTGGATATTTCTGTCCAGTGTAAGAAAGGGACTCCTAAGTTTGATTTTGAATCTTAATAGGCTGTACTGCTGAATTTGTTAGTTTTATCTTGATCAATATTAGAGATGCAGTCAGGGACTTAGACAAAAGTTTTTTTAATGAAAAGTCAGGGAAAGAAATGCAGAGCGCCCCAGGTTGGGCCATTGCCACTTCAGCTTTTATAGTAATTTAGCAAATCAGAATTCACTGTGGATTAGCGCACCAGTCATTTTTACACCCACCCTCTTCCCCTGGGAAGTGAAGGAGGAAGTAAATGTGTGAAATCAACTTTCTTTTCCTACTTTGCCCAGAGTTCATTTTTCCCTTTTAATTATCCTGAATAATCTTGGTAACTATTTGCAAGGTCATTATAGAACTTGAACAAGTCGGTGTAGAAGTAAGTACACTGGCTTTGGATTCAGAAGGTGTGATCAATTTTTGGATCTGCCACTTACTTGGTGTATAGCTCTTAACAAGTCATATGCTCTGTTTGCATCTTCATTTCTTCATCAGTCAAAGTGTGACAGTGCTACCTACCTCATGGGTTTGGGGGAGAATCAAATGAAAGTATGTAGGTGAAAGTAACTACTCACCGAAGAATGTCAGAAAGAGATAAATGAATATCATATATTAATGCATATGTATGAAATCTAGAAAGATGGTACAGATGAACCTGTTTGCAGGGCAGGAATAGAGATGCAGATGTAGAGAATGAACATGTGGCTCCAGGAGCCAGGGAGGGAGGGTGGGACAAGCTGGGAGTTTGGGATTGATGTATATACACTACCATGAATAGCACAGAGAGCTCAGCTCTGTGACAACCTAGAAGGGTGAGATGGGGTGGGTGAGAGGGAGGCTCAAGAGGGGGATATATGTGTACATATAGCTGATTTATACTTCATTGTACAACAGAAACCAACACAACACTGTAAAGCAATTATATTCCAGTTAAAATATTTTTTTAAAAGAAAGTACTTATTCAGGAGGACGAAAAAATAGGAAAACACTGCTTTCTTGAGCCATTGAGAAGTGTTAATAAGTACTGATTGGGTGAATGAATGACTTACGGAATAGAAAGAAAATGATGTGAATGACATGAGACTTCCCTATTACCTATGGCAAAACAGTTCCAGCTTTCAAAAACTACCAGGGAATAACACAATGTTCTTTTCTAAAGGTGTGGCACCCTCTGTGGAGGCCTTTGACAAGCTGGTGAACAGCATGGTGGCTGAGTTTTTAAAGAAGAGTAGGATCCTGGCTGGTGACGTGGAGACCCATGTGAGTACTTTCCTCTGTTGTACTCTGTGGAAAGGTTGACTGCTATTAAAATATTTTTAAAAGAATGCTCATAACCAGGGCTGGCGAAGGATGGGAGGGATTGAGACCCTTGTGTACTGCTGGTGGGAATGTAAAACGTGCAGCCCATATGGAAAAGAATATGGCAGTCCTGCAGAACATTAAAAACAGAATTATCATATGATCCAGCCATTTTACTTCTGGATATAGACCCCAAAGAATTGAAAGCAATATCTCAAAGAGATATTTGTATACCCGTGTTCGTAGCAGCATTATTCACGGTAGCCAGAATGTGGAAGCAACCCAAGTTTCTGTTGACAGATGAATGGATAAACAAAATGTGATCTGTGCATACGATGGAATATTATTCTTTCATAAAAGAGGAAATTCTCACACAATGAAAACATGGATGAACCTTGAGGACGTTATGCTAAGTAAAATAAGCCAGGTCACAAAAAGATACTGAATTGGGGAATTCTGGTGGTCCAGTGGTTAGGAGTTGGCACTTTCACTGATTGGGGAACTATGATCCCACAAGCCACCTGACATGGCCGGAAAAAGAAAAAAAGGTACTTATAATTTCACTAACATGAGGTATTTAGAGTGGTCATACTCATAGAAACAAGAAGTAGAATGGTGGTTGCCAGGGGCTGGAGAGAAGGATAAAAACAGGAACTTGTTTAATGGGTATTGTTTTACTTCTGCGATGCAGACTAAACTCCAGAAGAAATTCTGGCAGTCTGATGCATAACAATGTGAATATACTTAATGCTACTGAACTGTATACTTTAGAAATGGTTAATGTGATACATTTTACATTATGTATATTTTACCACAATTTTTCTTTAAACTGCAGCCTGAGGAAAAGCAGAGTTGTAGAATTTGATAATCTCTGGATTGGTAGAGACTTTTAATGATATCTAGGCCAGCCTCCCAGTTTAGACACTTTCTATACATTTAAAAAATCTTGAGCATTTTTCCTGAGGCTAGACATTGTTTACGTCCTTTTAATGAAAGTAAAGGCCAAACCAATTAACAACCTAAAAGAAAAAAAAATTTTATTCAAGTTCTTTTTATTCATTTGCCTTTGTTTCTTGCAGAGGATTTAATTCAAAAATCCATCTGCTTATAGATTTCTCAGCAAGAGAGCATCCCGGCAAAACCATTTTCAGTATAGACTCACAGAAAATCTGATTCTTGAATAAAGTTGTGATTTGCGGTTTTTTAAAAAAAAAACTCTTTTTGCTCCTTCTTCATGAGACATTATACATAACACTCAACATCAGTTTTCCAGGGGATCTGGCAACTCAGGGTTCCAGAATTGTAATTAAATAGGCGTTTATCTCATCACATTTGCAATGTATTTGCTCATCACATCTAAGAAAAATGAAGATCAGTCTCTTGGACCTTTTTTATTAAATATTCCTGTTGAAATCCTCACTGGCAAAAGAAAGGAAGCTCTGATATGCAGGAGTTCTAGAAAAGTCTGTGTAGTAAGACCTACTTGCGATGTATCACAGAACTCGAGAATTGCTCTGGTTTGTTCTTGAGCTTGACATCTATGTTTACAGAAACCTGGTCTGCAGTAACCTGGTGGCTGAGCTTCTGATATGTTGACTCATGATTGTACTTGAAATCTGACATATAGAATGGAGTATCAGCCCCAAGACTCTAAAAGAGATCCTTAAATAATTGAAGAACAGTGTACTCTCTTGAAAACTATTATAATAATTATTATATCAGTATTGTTGCCATTAATATTGACATTATATTATATATAAAGTGTACTTCTGAGGTACACAGTACATTATAATTCTTATTAGTAATGTCACAAAATTCTGTATAGTGTTCTTTTACTGGGGAAAAATGAAGCCTGTAAATATGTATATTTAACTTTGCATTTTAAGAAATGTAGGGTTTGCATACTAAATAATTCTCTTCAAGCTGCATAGTAAACAGTTCCTTTAAATTCTTTGTAGAATGAAGTGAGTTATCAATAAAGTGTAGCTTGATTTATATGAAGTTTTTTCTTCTCCCTCCCTGCTCATCAGCCTGAGAACTGCATGACTCAAAGGAAGGAATATTCTCAATAATGAATAGATAATGCTTAAAGAAATTTGTGTTTTTCACTAATTAGTTTTTTAACAAGGAAGGAAGGTGGGGAAAGAAGAAAGGAAAGGGGAAGAAAGAGAAGAGAAAGAGAGAAAAACACTTGTCATCTGAAAATGTAGACTCGGGTTCTATAACACAAAGAAAAGCGCAGGCAGCTTTTGTCCATCTGCCCATGACTTTAATACGTTGAACAAGTAGTTTATTTTTTCTCTCTTATAGAACCATGTGTCACTGATATTAAGCTTGCAGCTGCTGCCTCTCCCATAAGCCAGAAGTGGGGGTTGAACTTTGTTCCAAGAACACACCTGTTGCTTAGGGGAAAAAAACCCCCACATACCTGATTGTACAGTATGGAAATTTGAGAATGACACAAATGTGCATCATGTTAACTCCTGTCCCTGTGTGTAAAAGCTATTTCACAGACACTAACAATGAAAAAGGGCAGCCGAGCTATGATTTAACGTCTGTCTTGATGTGTTGGCTGCTGGTCGGGCTTAATTTACTGAACACTCAATAGTCTATTGACAGAACAGACCACAAAAAAAGGGAACTAATAGCTACAATTAGGAAGCTCTGTTGAACCGAAGAACATAGCAGGTTTAGAAAAGATTAGATCTTGTAAAGCCGCCTTGTATGCAGCATAAACTGAAGGGCTTATTTAAATTATCCTTCAACCCAGGAACGCTGACACAGCTTGCACCCTTTTTAAGAAATAAACAAACAACTCACAGTTTTATAATAGATGTTTAGGGTAAATATAGTCCTCAATGTCAAAGAAAAGGATCCCCCGGAAACTGGGCCTACAGAATTGTCAGCCCTTGGTCAACAATCATTTATCCTTAAATGGATGAATGTGGTTTTTTTTTTTTTTTTAACAAAGCTGTCCTTTTGTTATTCATGGTATATGGAACTAATCTTAGGTCTGTTTCTAAATGATTTAACCATCATGAAACAACTGCAAATCATATAGCTCTTCCTAATTCAAGCTCTTTTTGGAGATTTATAGAATTTACATATTAATGTTTGTAAGTGTCTGGAACATTTACTTCTTATCATGATTAAGATGGATACAAAAGAAATATTCTTTTATTAATTGTTCATTAAAAATGAGAGACCCACAATTTGAACAAAAAGGCAATAAAATTCAGCAAAAAAGTATAATACACTACACATGGTAAGATTAAATGGTATTAAACAATATTATAGCTTTGAGTTCCTGGACTTGATAAAGGATGGGCCTATTTAGACAGTTACTATAGCCCTACTTTTAGGACCATGGTTACTCTTGTAGATGTTCCTAGAACTTGTTACTTACTTAAATCATCTACAGAATGTCTTGTTCATTTTATGCCTTGCTGGTTAGGTAACATGTCCAAAGAGTGTGTAAGTTAAGGATGATCTCTTGTTTGTATTTGGATTTCAAAGCTGGCTCTTACTTTTTATAGCATGACCTTGAGCCAGTCTTTACCCTTCTCAGTAATGAGACTGGACCACATCAATTCCAAGGGCTCTCAGAGCCCCTTTGAGTGACTCACCCATTGTCTCAGCATAAAAGCATGAGAGAGTTACTCAGTTGCCAAATGAAGAGCTTGAGACAGAACAGCTTCATCACCAATATAAAGAAAAAAAAATCTTGAGCCATGCCAGGGAAAGAACCTCAAATAAGCAAAACAAGCAGAAGGAAACATGTCAGAAAAAGGATACACAGAACACTAAAGATAACATATCATCCTGCTTTATGGTAATATAGAAAAAAATCAGACTCCTTCATTTAAAAAGACCTTGAGGAACTTCCCTGGCAGTCCAGTGGCTAAGAAGACTCCACGCTCTGAACATAGGAGCCTAGGTTCCATCCCCAGTCAGCGAGTTAGATCCCACATGCCACAACTAAAAGTCCTGCATGCCACAGCTAAGACCTGGTGTGGCCAAAGAAATAAATACAAAAAAATAAAAAATACAAATAAAAAGAGCTTGCAGCCTCCATGAGTCTGTCCTTCTTGGTCTTACTGGTTCTCACTTCTTCCTTGACATGGACCTAGCCCTAGAATAAATAACATAAAAATGGCTACATATTTATTTTACTAATTGTATCCATATTCTTTCTTTGATTTTAGAAAACCTTTATGGGTAGTTTGTACTCAAGAAAAGAATGACCATTTGCATTTTTGGTGCTTTATAATCTGGGTCTATGTAGAAACCCTCCTGCCTCCACCAAAAAACAAAAAACGATCAGAAGTACAAGTTTGGTGCCTCCTGAGAAACCTGTATGCAGGTCAAGAAGCACCAGTTAGAACCTGACATGAAACAATGGACTGGATCCAAATTGGGAAAGGAGTATGTCAAGGCTGTATATTGTCACCCTGCTTATTTAACTTAAGGGCTTTCCTGGTAGCTCAGCTGGTAAGGAATCTGCCTGCAGTGCAAGATACCCTGATTCTATTCCTGGGTCGGAAGATCCGCTGGCGAAGGGATAGGCTACCCACTCCAGTATTCTTGGGCTTCCCTGGTGGCTCAACTGGTAAAGAATCTTCCTGGATTGTGGGAGACCTGGGTTCGATCCCTGGGTTGGGAATATCCCCTGGAGAAGGGAACAACTACCCACTCCAGTATTCTGGCCTGGAGAATTATTTATAAGCAGAATGTTTTTGGTTTAGATGCTAAGTCGTGTCCGATTCTTTTGACCCCATGGACTGTAGCCTGCCAGGCTCCTCTGTCCATGGGATCCTCCAGGCAGGAAGGATACTGGAGTGGGTTGCCATTTCCTTCTCCAGAGGATCTTCCCAACCCAGGGATCAAACCAGGTCTCCTGCATTGGAGGCAGATTCTTTACCAACTTAGCTACAAGGGAGATGTGAAATGCCAGGCTGGATGAATCACAAGCTGAAATCAAGACTGATGGGAGAAATATCAACAACCTCAGAATGCAGATGACACCACCCTTATGGCAGAAAGTTAGGAGGAACTAAAGAGCCTGTTGATGAAGGTGAAAGAGGAGAGTGAAAAAGTTGGCTTCGAACTCAACATTCAGAAAACTAAGATCATGGCATCTAGTCCTATCACTTCATGGCAAATAGATGGGGAAACAATGGAAACAGTGACAGACTTTATTTTTTTTGGCTCCAAAATCACTGCGGATGGTGACTGCAGCCATGAAATTAAAAAACACTTGCTACTTGGAAGAAAAGCTGTGACAAACCTAGACAGTGTATTAAAAAGCAGAGACATCACTTTGCCAACAAAGTTCCATTTAGTGAAAAACCAAAGCTATGGTTTTCCAGTAGTCATGTTGGATTTGAGAGTTGGATCATAAAGAATGCTCAGTGCCTTTGAATTGTGGTGCTGGAGAAGACTCCTTGAGAGTCCCTAGGACTGCAAGGAGATCAAACCAGTCAATCATAAAGGAAATCAACCTTGAATATTCATTGGAAGGACTGATGCTGAAGCTTGCAATACTTTGGCTCCTTGATGTGAAGAGCCCACTCGTTGGAAAAGACCCTGGGGAAAAATTAAGGGCAGGAGGAGAAGGGGGCGACAGGATGAGATGATTGGATGGCATCACTGACTCAATAGACTCCTTTGTGCTAGTTCTGAGAGAGAGTGGAGGACAGAGGAGCCTGGCCTGCTGCAGTCCATGGAGTTGCCAAGAGTCAGACACGACTGAGCGACTGAACAGCAACAGCAGTGAAATAGCCCATTCCACACAGATCCATCCTCCTCAATCTCCTGCTTGCCTTCAGTCAAGTTGGCCCTCTCATTGACTAGTTTCTTGCTAATAGTTTTAATCTGAACATTTATTTTTATTATAATTAAACATAAATATATCTTGGCAATCTCAAGCTCAAAGGATCTGTACATCTGTCACATTCTCCAGATGGCAGAGACAAAAAAAAAAAATTACTTATACAAAGAATTTTGCATCTAGGTTTCAAACAGGCTTTATATCAAAGATCTTCTGTCTTACAGTCTTAGCCAGTTATGATAGACTTATTCGAGAAGAAAATATCTTAGAAATCATCCATTCCAATATACATCCTCATTTCTTTTTCTTTGTCTTTCTGCCTCCCTCCCTCTCTCCATCCTTCCCTCTCTCCCTTCTCTTCCTTCTTTTCTTCTTTATCTCCTAACACCCAGGGACAACTCTCTGAAAGAGAATGTACCTGAAGGTATTAGTCATTCTGTCATGTCTGACTCTTTGGGATTCCATGGACTGCAGTCCTCTAGGCTCCTTTGTCCATGGGATTTCTTCGGCAAGAATACTGGAGTGGATTGCCATTTCCTTCTCCATGGAATCTTCCTGACCCAGGGATCGAAGCTGGGTCTCCTGCATTGCAGGTAGACTACCATCTGAGCCATCAGGGAAGCCCTCCAATATATATCCTCATTTCTCTTTGTCTTTCTGCTTCCCTCTCTCTCTCCATCCCTCCCTCTCTCCCTTCTCTTCCTTCTTTTCTTCCTCTCTTCCTCTCTTTTTCTCTTCCTTTTTTCAGAGACAGAAACTGTAACCTAGAGAGGTTGGTGATATAGCTGCCATGTTGTATACAGAACCGTGACCCCATGGCAGAGGAGGAATCTGGTCTCCAACATCTCCGTCCATGGTTTGAGAGATGCCTAGCTTAGACCCCCCAGGCCAGCTGTCTCTCACTGCCTTTGCAGGCAACTGAATCACTAGTAAGATGCCACGGCATGTATCTGCCACTTCTTCTTGTCCTCTGCACTCAACAGCTGGCACTGTTCCCCCTATCAAATTTCCACAATAGGTCAAGAAAAGGGTGGACTTGGGCGCAACAGGTGAGGAGAGGAGTTATGGTGAACATCACCATAAGTCCTGTCTTTCATGTGTCTCCTCAGAGCAGCGCTGAGTGAGGCAGCAGAACAGTGACCTCCAGGACAGATGAACTGTGTCCCTCATGGGTCTTTGCTTCTCCCCAGTCACTAAATCAGCCTGCTTTCAGCCTGGTCATCACTCACTGTGTGGTTGACACCAAATCGGCCGAATTCAGAAAGGTCAGAGATGGATCCACCTCTGTTATGGTTTCTTCCCAAGAAGATGGAGAATTTTTACTCTCAGCACTGAACACATACTTTGTTTTTAACTTAAGGATATTTGCTTTTAGAACATCTAATTCCCGTCTCTGTCCTTGAACATCCTAGCTTCATAGCACATTTTAAGCCTAGAGAAGGCTCTTTATCAGGAACTGGACTTGGAATGTCAGCATCTCTTGAAGAGACACCAGGCATCACTAACCACCAGAATCTCCCTGTTTACTCCACCAAAAAGAAATAAGTCTCCAGAATATTTTGCTGAGACAATGAGTTGGGTTCCATGAATCTCTCAGGTTAAGATGAGACCTGTGCTTTTCTTTCTGCTTCTTAAAGGAAACCTAAGGAAACCTGTGAAACACCAGCCCTGATTGTTCTCTTCTGGTCTGTGTTCACTGGTGTAAGCAAAATGGAAGAACCAAAATATGCAGAGATGTGTTATGAATGTGCTCAGACTTCTGTGTGCACATTGCTATATTTAAAATGGATGGCCCGCAAGGTCCTACTGTATAGCACAGGGAACTCGGCTCAATGTTATATGGCAGCCGGAATGGGAGGGGAGCTTGGGGGAGAATGGATACATGTGTGTGTGTGGCTGAGTTGCTCTGTTGTGCACCTGAAACTGTCACAACATTGTTAAGCAGCTGTACTCCAATATAGAGTAAAAAGTTAAAAAAAAAATGAAATACCCTTTCAGAAGGTTGTTTCCCATGTGAGAATTTAATCACGTTACTTAGTACTGCACAATAGAGGGCCTTTTCCTTTCTCTTCCCTTTTTCTTTTTTCCGCCTGTCTTTCCTTCTTCCTAAAACTATGCCAATAATGTGAACATTTGTTGTTGTTTTCTATCTAGACTTCAGGATAATTTAATTGTTTGCCTGGAGGCTGCTTCAGCATCTGAAAATTAATACTTTGTCTAAAAGTAATGACCTGATCTCATTTAGATTATCTTATTATTTCTATTCAAGCAATTATACCCACAAAACACACCGCACACACAGACACACACGGAGACATGCCCCTCCACACGTGTATATCTACTGTTCACCTAAGAATTCCTTATAATGCTGTATTAGCTACATATAAGAAAAAACAGCCTTGATCAAATAGATGGGCATTCTGACCCGAGTCACTCTAATCGTAGGGTATGTGTTTACAAATTCCTTAGTGTGCATAAGGCAACTACAAAATATGCTTTTTAACCTGTAGTATATTTTTCCCTTTCCAGTTGTATTTAGAATATGGTTGAAAATTGTAAGTTTTGAAACCTGGCAGTTTACACTTTCATAATACATTACAAGCCAATTCTTTTTAAGTTATCAAGTATAAGATGTTTTAGTGCTGTAAAATTCAGCAAATTAATAATTTATCACTCTGTATATGTGTTTGCAATAGAAATCCTTTCCTTTTCAGAAAACACTTTGCAAAATAAATATTTTAAATGGCAAGGTACTTGGAATGCTGATAGTTGACTTTCAATGGCTTTGGTTAAAACAGCTCAACATACAGAAAAGATGGTATGATTTATCCCTTCAGGCCCACCTGTTGAGTGTTGGGAACTAGTTCAAGTTTCCAGAAGTATGCTGTTCACTTGCCTTCTTAGTGTCCAACACTTATCCATAGTAAGTGCTTAATAAATGCCAAATAAATGAATGAATGAAACTGAGTGTGTAAAAGAATCAAATTACTGAATCAGTGGATGCATGAATGTACTATGGCTGACAATTTGGATGAAGCAGTATTGTAGATGAGGAGTTAAAAGAAAATCAAGGCCAGGTTGTATGTCATGAATTAGCAAGAGAAACACAGATTCTATAGATTTTTATCGTGCGTGCATACACATGCACACACAAGTCCTGGTTTTATCATAGCCCTGACAGTGTATCTAGTACCCTCTTCATTCCCTTTATTCTCATTCCTTTTTTATAGTTGAGGAAAATGAGCCATTGAAAGACTAGAGCTCTAAGGCAGTTTAAGAAAGCTATGGAATTTAGAAAGACGGTAACGTTAACCCTATGCAAGACAGCTAAAGAGACACAGATGTAAAGAAGAGACTTTTGGACTATGTTGGAGAAGGCGAGGGTGGGACGATATGAGAGAATAGCATTGAAGCATGTATATTACTATATGTAAAATACATGACCAGTGCAAATTCGATGCATGAAGCAGGGCACCCAAAGCTGGTACTCTGGGACAACCCAGAGGGATGGGGTAGAGAGGGAGGTGGTGGGGGTTCAGGATGGTGAGACACATGTACACTCATGGCTGATTCATGTCAATATATGGCAAAAACCACCGTAATATTATAAAGTAGTTAACCCCCAATTAAAATAAATAAATTAATTTTTAATAAACTAAAAAAAAGAAAGCTAGGTGGGAAGTCATAAGTAACAGGAAAATCCATCAGTATATTGACTTTTGATATCCCATGAGCTTTGTCTACGACAGTATATTTTTGTGAGCCTTACTGTAAGTATTTTAAACTGAAGGTCAGAGTTAGAAAAAGGATAACTCTGGATTTTGTTAGATTTTTATGTTTGGATTGGGTTTTAGCATGTTGCTTTCCCCTCTGATCATTAAAGTGATAGCGATCAGGCAAGAAATAACTTGGGGAGTCAAAAATGCCAGTTGAGAAATTGAATTTTTGTCCAGGATTTCATGGCATTATATTTCTAATAATTAGTTCTTCCTGGTTTCAAGAGTCTTTAGTTGTATTTATATAATTTTAAATATCTGGATGAAAAGTGAAAAATTCAGTTGTTGTTGTTTAGTAGCTAAGTCGTGTCCAACTCTTTCTCAACCCCATGGACTGTAACCCACCAGGCTGCTCTTTCCATGGGATTTCCCAGGCAAGAATACTGGAGTATTATCCTGTGTGTGGTACACAAACCACTGCCATCCACAGACTCTGCTAATGGTCTGCCATGAAATGAGTATAGAAATTGTGAGTAAGACATTGAGAACTTTTATAACAATCCAACAGAGTAATTTTAAAGGCTGCTAAATCTGATAATTTAAGAAACTTGAACTTGTGCTTTGTGTGTCTTTATTTCATTTTTCTAGTAAGGCTCTTTTATTAATATTTCTTTTACAAAACTATCAGTCTGTGAGAGATGAGAAATTAAAAAGAAAGTCTTCACCAAAGGTTTTTTGAGTAGCTCCATGTAATGCAAAATATTGGGGAAGAAACTCTTCCACCATAATTTTAGTTTTAGTTAAATGAAGCAGGAAAACAATAATATTAAATGAAAAACACTCATTTATTATGAATGCTGATACCTGGGGGAGTGCACATTTAATTAGAGAAGAATTTAGCACCAGATAAGGATTTCTGTGTAGATTCTGTGTACTTCCAGCTGACGATGGGCCTGGTTCCTTTCTGCTTTTGCTACCACGCATAGGATTTTTCTTTTTCTTTGTATGAGCATATAATTACTCTCCTTTGATTATCAGAATAAATTCAGAATTGACATGTGGGACCAAAAAAAAGGAAAGAAGAAATTTTTCCAAGGATAACAGAGCAGAAATTGATGGGTAGAGAGGTGATGTATACACTTACCAAAAGATTTGCCTTATTGAAAAGTGAAAAGTCTGCTGGCTTCCCGGATGGGTCAGTGGCTAAGACTCCAGGTGCCCAATGCCAGGAACCTGGGTATAATCCCTGGTCAGGGAACTAGATCCCATATGCCAAAATGAAGAGTTTGCAAGGCTCAAATAAAGATCCCACATGCTTCAACTAAGACTCAGTGCAGCCAAATTCATAATAAATAAATAAAAATAAATATTTTAAAAAATATTATAATTATATAGTTTGCTTTAAAAATGATGAAATGTTTATATATATATATATATTTTTTTTTTAAAGAAAGTCTGGAAGGATACTTATTAAATTGCTGAGAGTGGTCATTTTTTGGGGTCAGAGCTACCAAAATCTTTACATCCTAAACATCCATGTCTTTTCACTTTTTGTGACAAGCATGTGTAAATTATTATCAGAAGAAAAGGAAAGGAAGATTTGGTATTTTAAGAAAAAGATCTCGGAATCGAGGTATTGCCTGGAAGGAGTTCACTGAGCAGCAAAAGACTAGTGAGAAAACACGGGTACCAAGTAGCTTTGGTCCCACACAGCTTGGCTGCATGGTGGTCAGGAACCCAAGATGCCGCAGAATCCATGGGAACCTGGGGAACCAGTGTTCAGCAGGACTTTCATGGATTCAGTGTTCCAGCGTAAGATCTCAGTTGTTGTCAGGTCTGTACGGTTGATGAAGGAACAAAATCTGGTTTGAGATAAATTCTGTGATCACCGGAGATCTGTTTAATTTCCCTGCCTTATTTAAATTTTCTGTATTAGTAAGAGAGGCGAAGGGGAAAGAGAACTAGCATTTATTGAGGACCTGCTATGTTAAGCACTTCGTACAGCTGCCAACGCATAGCTTTACTTGATCATCAGGAGAACACTTTAAGGTAGATAAATTCGAGATAAAGAAGCCAGGCGTCAGGAAGGTTGGATCACTTGCTTATGGCCATACATCAGTGCGTAGAGTTGGATTCTATCTCAGGCTATCTGAAGATCTGAAGCTCACAGATTCTCTGCTGTGCCACACTGTTTTCCAAGAATTTCAAATCATTCATTATTTATTGGTAGGTATTAAGTTTCTGGTATAATAAAGGCCCTTCTGTGTAGGCACTGGGCTTCCCAAGTGGCTCAGTGGTTAAGAATCCTCCTGCTAATGTAGGAGACATGGATTTGATCACTGGGTTGGGAAGATTCCCTCAAGAAGGAAATGGCAACCTGATCTGGTATTCTTGCCTGGGAAATCCCATGGACAGAGGAGCCTGGTGGGCTACAGTCCATGAGGTTGCATAGTTGGGCACGACTTAGCGACTAAACAACATGTAGGCACCCAGGGGCCTAGTCTTCAAGAGCTTATTACCTACTTGGAGACCCAAGGCATACACACATGCATGAAACTTAAATAGGCATACGACGTAAAGGACAGTGCTTAACATTACAGTGCATTCTAGAATAAGGAGTACTTGCTGCCTCTAATTTTTCTGATTCATTGTAGCAGCCAAGTATCCTTTACTTGTATAGACCCCAAAATTCATCAACCATGCAGTACTTCTGGCTTTGAGAATCAAAGGATTTAGTTTAAACATGTTGGTAAAATGCTTTCGATTCCTTAGGTATTAGAAAAGCAAGTTAGAGAATTTTGAGAGGGGCCAATTTGCCAAGTGTTTTGTCACTATGCATTGACTAACTTTGAAAATGAAATTAATTTCAGAGAAGAGTTTTGTTCAGATTACAAACTTATTCTGCCTGTCAGAAAAGCAAACAGATTTAAATATACAGTAGTGTTTTCTTTTTTTCTATTCTGATCTCTTAAGAAACACTCACTGGTTTTAATTATTTCAAACAGTTGGTTTTTTAAAAGGTCATCTGCTACAGTTAATTGTTTAGAAAAGTTTTATATTGGGTTTTTTAAATTACAGTGATTAGTTTTATACTGTAGATTTTACAGACTTTTCTACACATTCTATTGTTTGTGACCTGCTTGTTTCGACCATGTGTTCTGGGCCTCTTTCCATGTCAGTAAGTTGAGGTCTATACTATCACTTTTAATGACTGCATAGTATTTCATTGCATGGTTATATCATCATTGATGTAAACAATCAAAATCATAGGTGGAGGAAAAAATATGTACAAGGATGCAGAGCCCAGATGAAGGTGAGACGAGTACGGCCTTAGGATGTGACTCTGAAAGGATGTACACCTGGGCTCCACGACCGCCTCACCTGGTCTCTTCCCTGGAAGGATAGGCATCTAGTGGTATTTCAGTTCAGTTCAGTCGCTCAGTCATGTCCGACTCTTTGCAACCCCATGGACGCCAGGCTTCCCTGTTGATCACCAACTCCCAGAGCTGCTTAAACTCATGTCAATCCAGTTGGTGGTATTTATAGTCATTTAAAAAATTACTGACATTTGACTTTTTTTCAGTTTTTTCCCTATTATAAATGAAGTTACAGTGCATATCCTTATACAAATACTATTCTATAATTGTACAATTATTTTCTCAAGGAAAAGTCCAAGGATTGGTAGTTCTAGGTCAGTGGTAAATGCTCCCTAACACTTACTGTTGTCCCCCTCACCCCATCCCGCCTTTCCTGCCCACCACACACATTGTACTGATTCATACTCTCAGTGTCTAAAAGTGCTTTAGGCTGTTGGTTGATAATTATAAACTAGCAAAATAAGAATTTTAGGGACACAATGCATGATTTGAACGCACATTATTATTCATGGAATTAATTGTTTAAAAATACTTTGCCCTCTGTTACACTAGCAAGAAGATAAAAACAAAGCTATATGTCCTCCTGTAAATCTTTTTTTTTTTTTTTTTGTCAGAGAAGATCATTTATCAGTTCTGCCTTTTATTTATTTGACATGGGAGGAAGTTTGTTTAAATTGGCTCTCTGGGGCTGGATGTGACATGTTCTGGATGGGGTATTAACTTTAATGGAAACTGATAATGCAGTTGAGCTATGTAATAGAAGATTTCAGGCCTGACTGTAGAAAGGACATGTTGGAGCTGTTCCTTAGTGTCAGAATGGTGCACTGTGGCTGATGTAAACTACTTATGTGAGCTGGAAGTTGCCAAGGCAACAGTCCTATTAATGAAGAATGAACCTCTCTTATTATCAGTGCCTGGATGAATTTTTTTTTTTATAAGATGTGCCTAGTAGTCTCACATTGACATTTTCAATCTACCTACTCATCTTTCCTTTCTAGGCTGCAAAACTATTTAGCTCTATTCAATAAAGATGCATTTTTTCTCTGCTAATGAAAGTGGAACCATTGAGGGGAAAAAAAAAACAGTCAACTGTAAGGGCAGTAAAAATACTAATTTATAACAATTACCTAATATAAAATTATTGTCCTTTTGATATATGCTTTGGCTAAGGCAGAGGCTGAAATTGACTGGGACTTGGTAAGTATTTGAGCAGCCCAGAGTCTTTAAATTAACTTGTCTTTATGATTTAATGGAGCATTGCCAACATATTTATAAATAAGTGGAGTGTGACATTGCTCCTTCCTTCTCCTGGTCAGACTGTAAATTTAGACTCCATTTTATTGTGTGCACACTAGAAATTTTAAAAAAAGCTGTGGTTGAATTGTAGGCTTTAGGGAACCCTGTTGTCTTGAAGAGCCAGAGAGCCATGTTAAGGGGAACGATGGTTAGAATGTCTAGGTACCAAGCATTGTGCTTCCTGGGGTCTAGAAAGAAGGAAATCATTTCTTCAAAAAAGAATACATTCCTGGGACTTCCGTGGCCATCCAGTGGTTAAGATTCCACTCAGGGTTCAATGTGGGTTCAATCCCTGGTCAGGGAACTGAGATCCCATGTGCGTGGCCAAAATAAAAAAAAAAAGGAATACATGCCCTTTTTTAATGAAAATACTTCTTATGTTTTGTCACGCTAACCAGATGAGGAACTTAACATTTCAGTTATGGTTATCAGCAACCTATTCCTTTCAAAATGGAATGTCTGTTGTCTGTTCCACCTTGTCGCCTGTTACAGTCATTAGTCATTCTCAACTCGTTTCCCCTGAGAAGGTACTCAGAACTTTCTGATTATGAAATTAAATAATAAACTTTGATTGTGTTCTCATCACGTCTTTTTAATAATTTTTTTCTGATAATAAAATTTAAATGTTTGAGGTAGAAAATTTGACAATAAATGTATGAAGAAGAAAATTTTAAAAACCACTCATAATCCCACTACTTAGTTAACTACCACTGATATCGTGGCATGTTTACTTCACCAGGACATTGTTCAAAGTCCTCCTTCGTAAGATAGAATCAACACTGATCTGTGAGGGCCATATGTATAAGGACAAGTGATACATGCCAAGGGAGATACAAAGATGCGACTGAAATTAAGGGGACAGTTATAGTCCAAGCAAAACTTGGCCCTTCTATGTCACTGTGGCGATTCCAGGGTCAACAGCAAGTAGCAGTCAATCTGATTTCTCATATCTTAATTTACATCTTTAGACTACATGGCTGAAAAAACAGATTTTGCCGTCAGAACAAGTTTTAGCACAAGCATGTGTCCAATTTTCTTTGTTAATAGTAATCCTGGCTTGCTTCTTGGTGCCTTTCCTATTGGCATGTAGGAAAGAGAGAGCTGTTTCCCAAACATATGCAAAATAGGCAAAAGTTCATGGGAACTAAAGATGTCATAGTGAAGAGACATTGTGTACTTGCATGTTTTATTCTTGGCAGTGATGGCATAAAGAGGCAGTTTGGGTGTTGCTTTAGTCCTCTTCAAGCATCCCCAGATAAATATGATAAAAATAACAATAATAAGCACAAAGAATAAAAGTCTCATGCACTGAGGATAAGGGCTTCTTTAGAGAACTTTGCTATTTTTAGCAAACTGAAACAATCCAAGTGAAAATAGAGTGTTTAGCGTTGAGTCTCTTAGTGACCCCCTGTCAGCACAGTCCCACCATCCTTTCCACCAGATAATGCCCCTAAGCCCTTCTCACGTAGCTGTTCGTAACCACCCCCCACTCCGATTCCATAATCCAATATGCATATATCACAAGGCAGGTAATGGGGAAATGCTCTGTCATCAGAAGGCTGAAGCAGGGATGGAAGTTCCAGCATGTCTGAAAATGGAAACAGAATACGTTTTTTCTCATTTGAAAAAGAAGCAGAAAGTTCACACTAATGTCAGTTCCCTGGTTTTGATGTTGCACTATATTTAAGTAAGATATAACTAATGAAGTAAACTAATGCTTCCCTGGTGGCTCAGAAGGTAAAGAATCTGCCTGCAATGCAGGAGACCCAGGTTCAATTCCTGGGTGGGGAAGACTCCCCGGAGAAAAGAACAGCAACCCACTCCAGTATTCCTCCCTGGAGAATCCCATGGACAGAGGAACCTGGAGGGCTACAGTCTATGGGGTTGCAAAGAGTCAGACACGACTGAGTGACTAACAACAATACAAAATTCTTTGTCAGAAAGATTCACTGGAGAAGGGGTAGGCTACCTACTCCAGTATTCTTGGGCTTCCCTTGTGGCTCAGCTCGTAAAGAATCCACCTGCAATGAGAGAGACCTAGGTTTGATCCCTGGGTTGGGAAGATCCCCTGGAGAAGGGAAAGGCTACGCACTCGAGTATTCTGGCCTGGAGAATTCCATAGACTGTATAGACTATGGGGTCACAAAGAGTCAGACACGACTGAGTGACTTTCACATTCACTTTCAACACCTATTCGTGGTAAAAACTCCATAAACTAGGACTAGAGGGAAACTTTCTCAATTTATAAAGACATCTACAAGAAACTGTCTTTATAAATTGAGAAAGTTTCCCTCTAGTCCTAGTTTATGGAGTTTTCTTACAATGACAAGAAACTGACAACTAACATCATATTTAATGGTGAGAACGTCAGAGATCAGGTGCGAGGCACGGATGTCCCCTCTCACCAATCATTTTCAACATCAAACTAGAAATTTTTGCTAATGCAAATAGATGAGAAAAGGAATTAAAATGCACCCCAATTGGGAAGGAAGATATAAAACTGTCTTTTATCACAGATGACATGACCTTCATCTATGTAGAAAGTTCAAAAGAATCAACAGAAACGCTCCTAAAACTAATTAAGTGGTTACAGCATACAATATTTGTTAGAGAATTCATTAGAAATGTGAATTCTTGGGCCCACCCAAATCTACTGAATCTGAAACCCTGGGGGTGAATCATGACAATCTGTTTTAACAGAGCCTCCAAGTGACTATGTGACTCAGCTGGTAAAGAATCTGCCTGCAATGCGGGAAACCTCGGTTCGATCCCTGGGTTGGGAACATCCCCTGGAGAAGGGAAAGGCTACCTGCTCCAGTATTCTGGCCTGGAGAATCCCCATGGACAGAGGAGTCTGATGGGCTACAGTCCATGGGGTCGCAAAGAGTCGGACATGGCTGGTCGACTTTCACTTTCACATTCTTTCACCAGGTGACTATAATGCAAACTTAATGCAAACCAGTTGAGAACTGCTGGTGTCAGCCTCCTTCATGGCTCTTTATGTCAACCCAGACGGCTTTGATAACCTGACTTTGTAGGGTTGGTGCTTATGTTCATGTCTATAAAATTAAGCATCTTCAATATTGTTTTAAGCAAAATCGTGAAGTGAGTGAAACTTGTCTTTGGCATCCTATCACGTCTTTTTGTCGGCTCATTTTCCTGCCTTGCTTTCATCTGTCAGGTTCTCTTTTACCTTTTTTTTGGATGAAACTCAAAAGACGTCACCTTTAGGATAGATTAAAGGGTCCTAAGGAATCAGATCTAAAAACAGCACCTCTAATGATAAAATATGGGACTTTGGCAGACTCATTGGGAAGGAATGTGAAGGTAGTGTTGACAGTGACCTTCCCAGAGCCCCCAAGTTGCACCTGATGAGCAGATGCCCATTCCCTTGACCTTCAGTCAGAGAAAGAGGACCCCCTTCCCTTTGCTGTCTGGTTCCCAAGAAGAGGGCTGATACAGTCATAAGATCTGGAAATATCTTCAGCACAGGCATCCTGGCTGGATGCTTTTTGCATCTCCTCCAAGTCTTACCTATGCCCTTTATCCCAGTTGCACCTTGCTCATTTTATCATCCACATGGTGCTTTGTGGCATATAGATTTCCCAATGAAATAATGCAAAGCTTTGATGGGTGTACAGAGACCAATTTGGCTTCTCCAGGGAGCCAGTTCTCTCTCAGGGGGATTAGATGAAAATAAGTCATATTAACTGGTGTCTGTTTATCCCGAGGCTTGCTTTAAACTGATGACTGAAAATCATTCTCCTATTCTTTCCCCTCAGACCACAGGTCAAGATCGTACCCCAACCTGTCTGTCCAAGAACTCCAGTCACCTAGGTGAAAATTGATAGAATTCAAGCAAAATGCACAGCTTTGCCTCTTACCAACACTGTCCCTTTCCCCTCTGCACACACGTGCTCACAGGCAGATAGATGTGCATGTATACCCACAAAGGTCACTGAGGCGCTCTGAGCCTGGCACACGTGTGATGAACAAACTCAGCAAAAACCCTCAATTATTTGTCGTTACTGAAAATCCCTACGTTGGACTTTTTCTTTCACAATGTTTTGAACGGCCTGAGTGAGCCAAATTCTCCCTTTCAAGTTATCAGAACTCAGCAGGTTCAGAGGAATTGTTACTGATGCTGTCTGGTTGAGGGGACTCGTGGAACTTTCCAAAAGTAAGAAGCAGGTGGATCAGAATGCCTCACAGGAAAGTTAAAAAGGACAGTGATAGTGTTCATCTTGGGATAACTACAAAAATATTGTTAATGCCACCTCTGAGTTGCAGTTTTAACTGTAGAAGTCAGGCAATCCCAAAAATATCCACAGCAACTCATGACTTAAATATGTCATAAGGACCATACTTCTTAATCTGTTAGTGCAGTTCTTTTATTTATGGTGATGAATTTGTCATTCTAAATGTAAATGATCTACAAATCTTGGTTTTATTTTAAGCATTTTCTTGTCAGTAAGGGGGAAAAAAAAACCCTTGGATGAGAAATGAGAAAAGTTCAGTAAGGGGGAAAAAAAAACCCTTGGATGAGAAATGAGAAAAGTTAAGCACTCCCTTTTCCCGTCTCCTATTCCATCAGGCCCTAGAAGATTAGGAAGAACACTCTTGCTTGAAATGGAAAATAAACCAGTCTCCAGTAAGGTGGCAAAATGCTCAAGGAATCACCCACAGGGTTACTAGAAATAGTGTAACAGAGAGGAACAGAACATGCAAAGGAAAGTCATGGGCTTGCCCTCAGAGAAAATAAGACAATGAACAGAAACAGATTCCTGGCTTAATTAGAGTGTAATTTAGACTCTTAAAACTTAAAAAGAGTATTAGCATATTTTTAAAATATTTTTCGGGGGTTTCCAGATGGTGCAGTGGTAAAGAATACACCTGCTAGTGCAGGAGATGCAAGAGACACAGGTTCAATCCGTAGGTCAGGAAGATCCCCTGGAGAAGGAAATAGCAACCTGTTGCAGTTTAATTGCCTGGAAAATTCCATGGACACAGGAGTCAGGTGGGTTACAGTCTGTGGAGTTGTAATGAGTTGGACGTGACTGAGTGACTGAGCACACAGCATAGCTTAAGGTGATAGAACAATAAGAATGAAATAGAAAGGGAAATTGAAGTCTAATGAATCAAAATCAAAAACAATGTTAATACAGAAATGAAATATAAATTAGAAATGTTAATGTACATGAGACCCTACTGAATATCTGTTTATCAGCAATAGAGAAAAGTATTGATATAATCACAGTAATTACAGATGACAGATAAGGAAATGAAAGGCAGAGAGAATCTAAAAGGTATGAAATCATTCAAATATTATACAGTATGAGGATAATTGTTGGAACCCCTGAGTAGAAAATCTAACAAATGGAACCAAACATATTTTGAAAGATAAAGTTATGTAAGAAAATTTACCATAAATGAAAGGACCAAATCTATTCCAAGAAATAAAACAAAGAATGCTCAAAATCTAGCAATAACTTAGTTAAGCTGTTAAGCTTCAAGGATAAAGAAATAATTCTTCAGGTGTCAGAATAGAAAAGTCAGTTTCCTACAAAGGAGAAAAAAGTCAAGCTGGCTTAGATTTGTGCATTGCCACCTTTACTGCTATCCTTTCTGCTCATGGTGAGAGAGAGAGAGACCCAAGGATGTTATATCCAGGCAAGATGTTGTTAAAATATATAGACAACAGGGAGACATGCTTCAGACTGGAGAACTTAAGCAACTTTGAGACCTTTTTGAGGAACATACTTGATAATGGGAGTCTAGCCAGAAAAACAAAAAAAATCAAAACTCAGAAATGGAGAAGTCATGGTAAAACAACTGGTGAGAACTAATGTACTAACTAAATGTAGAACTAATTCTCAATAGCTGTGGGATTAGCATTACAGTAAGAATAATAACTAAAACAAAATGAAAAATGGAGACCAGAGATAGAAAGAAGTGGGAAAGGCCTGTGTTCTTGTCTTTCCCAACAAGGAGTCAATTAGTATAGTCTAAAATTACACTATGTCATTTAAAATATAAATACGTAAGTATTCCAGTCTCTTTATATTTTGTATTTTTATCTTAGAATGATCATTTGTGTGCATGCTCAGTTGCTAAGTTGTGTCCAACTCTTTGCAACCCCATGGACTGTGCCTCCAGGCTCCTCTGTCCATGGAATTCTCCAGGCAATAATACTGGAGTGGGTTGCCGTTTTCTTCTCCAGAAGATCTTTCCAACCCAGGGATCAAACCTGCATCTCCCACATTGACAGGCAGGTTCTTTATCACTGAGCCACCAGGGAAGTCTGGAATGATCATTTAGATGATTTAGAATGATGCATAATAATTACAGTACAGAAACTTTTATTTGAAGCTTATCAGTTCTTTCTCTTTCATCTTTAGTATTCAAGCATAATTAAAATTTATACTTTCATTTTAAAAAATAGTACTGAAGGTATGGTCCCATTTTACCAATGTCTGTCTGCATGTGGATTTTAAAAGGTGGATGCTGTGATGTTCATCTTGTATTAATAATGATTATTTCTAGGTTACAAAGTATTTTTTAAAAATTTTTAATCTTTGTAACTTATGGCATTTAAACAAATATTCTGAATCATTGTGCTTTGTCTTATGAAAACAATTGTATAACTTTTCTTAAAAACTAATTGTGTGTGATATAAACATTTGGAATTATTTTCTTCTTGATACTCTTCTGTAACTTTTTGAATTTAAAAAAATTAAAGAATTAATCAATTAGTTACGAGTGAGTAGATGGTAAGGATAAGAGAATATGGTACCATGTATTTGAAGACATTCCCACCTGCTCAACTCCTTTTGGGGTGTTGAGTCCAGGTAGATCTGAAGTCTCCTCCAGAGCCATCTAACTGAACAGTTGTAGCAACTACTATTTCTCGGTGAGCATATCTTAAATATTTATTTTTGTTTATTTATTTGGCTGTACCAGGTCTTAGTTGCAACATGCAAATCTTTAGTTGCAGCGTGGGAACTAGATGTGGGATCTAGTTCCCCAACCAGGGATCAAACCTGGATCCTCTGCGTTGGGAGCACAGATTCTTAGCCACTGGGCCATCAGGAAAGTCCCAGGTAGACCATATCTTTATGGGGATGGCTTAAGGGACAATTTTCTTTCCACTATCAAGTGTAGAACAAATTGGGGTGTGAAAGAGGATAGTAGAGACACCCTTTGGAAAACAGTTACACTTTGGGGCTCACAGATTTTTTTAATAGCTTCGTTGAGATATACTTCACATATCATAACATTCACTCTTCTAAAGTATATGATTTGGTGATCCTCAGTATATTCGCCATGTTGTGAAACCATCACCACTGTCTAATTCTGGAACATTTTCATCGCCCCCGAAAGAAGCTCCATGCTCATTAGCAGTCACTGCCCATTCCTCCCTCTTGCCAGCCCCTGACAACCACTAATCTACTTTCTCTCTGTAGATGTGCTTATTCTGGACATTTCATATAAACGGAATCATACAAATGTGGTCTTTTGTGACTGGCTTCATTTGCTCAGCATAATGTTTTCAAGGTTCCCCCCATGTTGTAGCATGGATCAGCACTTCATTTCTTTCTATTGCAGAGTAATATTCCATTGTTATGGATATATCACATTTTGTTTATCCATTCATCAGTTGATGGACATTCTGGTTCTTTCTGCTCTCTGGCTATTATGAATAATGATGCTGTGAGCATTTGTTTACAAGTATTTTGTGTGGACAGGCATTTTCATTTTTCTTGGATGTATACCTAGAGATGGGACTGCTGGATCATATGGTAAATATCTGTGCAGGCACTCACACAATTAAACTGTTCCCTTTTTGTTTTTGTTCCCAGGCAGAAATGGTGCATAGTGCTTTCCAGGCCCAGCGAGCTTTCCTTCTGATGGCCTCTCAGTACCAGCAACCCCAAGAGGTAAGAGTGTATCCTGAGAACCGAGGGTGTCCAGGGAATGGGCAGTGTAAGATAGAAAACAGGGAAGCAGCAGAACCAGTTACTGTGAGACACATCCCCAAAACGAGACGTATCGCAATGAAAGTTCTGTCTCTAATCCAGATTATAGTACAAAACATTTCTAAGGTCTTTACAGTCTTATTATGACAAAATTTATACTGTGACATTCGACATCACCTATTTAAAGGGTCAGTTTATCTATGTCACCTGTATTCTATTCGTTTTTACTAGTCTCACGACCAATTTGTAATTGAGGGTGTATTTACTACTAACTTTTAGTTCATACTTTGTGCTTCTTTGTTATCAAAAACTGCTCGATTGCTGCTTCTCAAACTCTAATCTTCATCTGAGTCACTCTGGATTCAGTGATTTGTTAAAGTGCAGAGTCTGGTTCATAGGTCTAGAATAGAGCCCAGGAGTCTGTAGTTCTAACAAGCTCTAGGTGATGTTGATGCTGCTGGTCTGTTGCTACATTTTGAGCAGCAAGACTCATGCATCCCCACCTGAAATGCCCACCAGCACAAAACCCTTTCGGAGATAAATACCAAGCTTGTGTTCTTTTTTCCTATTGTGTCTATATCAAAGCGGGCTGTTACGCTGCATTAACAAACATTTGCAAAATCTTAGTACTTTACAGCCCTGATTGACAGTGATGACATCCAACTCCAAATTTCCTGTCTCATTTTGGACTAACAAACATGGTTCTTAGATTCTCTATTACAAAGGCTTTCAAATTTTTCAACCTTGATCTATAGGAAAAAGTGTATTTTATTTCACCATCCAGTTGCACAAAACAGCAGTTGTAATGTGCATTTCATTATGATATATTTCAAATAGTCCATTCTATTGCTCTGTTCTTTTCTTCTTTTTCAAAGATTGTCACCCACTGAATTGATTTCATGATGTGCTAATGAGTCATCCCATCTTGCACCTTGCAAGCACCCCTCTCATCTTACAGACATATTACAGTGATCCTGATATAGAACAACTTGTGAAACATGTGCAGAACATCTCATGCTTTTCTTTTCTCCCCTTGTTGTAATTTATAAAAATGATCTTTGGGCAAAAGATTGTTCTAATCCTTACAGTATTGTTGTTAAGAATTCTAGTGACACAGAAGAGCAAATACTGTACAATCCCACTTATGTGAAGGATCTAAAGTAGTCATATTCGCAGAGACAGAAAGTAGAATGGTGATTTTGGTGCATTCAAAGCTCCAGGGAAAATAGGATATTTCTAATTTCCAAGCATGAAAAATGAAGTTCATTGTGGTTGAATGCCCTGGCCATGGGACAGACCTCCCTTTTATTTTATTTCCTTTAGGATTGATTGGTTTGATCTTGCAGTCCAGGGGTCTCTCAACAGGTCTCCAGCCCCACAATTCAAAAGCATCAATTCTTCAGCTCAGCCTTCTTTATGGTCTAACTCTTACATCAGTACATGACTACTGGAAAAACCATAGCTTTGATTATATGGATCTTTGTCAGCAAAGTGATGTCTCTGCTTTTGAATATGCTGTCTAGGTTTGTCATAGCTTTTCTTCCAAGAAGCAAGCGTCTTCTAATTTGTTGGCTGCAGTCACCATCTGCAGTGATTTTGGAGCCCAAGAAAATAAAATCTGTCACTGCTTCCACTTTTCCCCCTTCTATTTGCCACGAGGTGATGGGACTGGATGCCATGACCTTTTTTTCTTAATGTTGAGTTTCATGCCAGCTTTTTTTACTCTCCTCTTTCACCCCTATCAAGAGGCTATTTAGTTCCTCTTCACTTTCTAAGTTAAATAAGCAGGAAAGAAACAATATACAGTCTCATCATACTCCTTTCCCATTTGAACCAGTCCATTGTTCCATGTTCAGTTCTAACTGTTGCTTCTTGACCCATGTATGTGTTTCTCAGGAGGCAGGTAATGGGGTCTGGTATTCCCATCTTTTGAAGAATTTTCCACAGTTTGTTGTGATCCACACAGTCAAAGGCTTTAGCAGAGTCAATGAAGCAGAAGTAGATGTTTTTCTGTAATTCCCTTGTTTTCTCTATGATCCAACAAATGTTGGCAGTTTGATCTCGTATCTCTACCATGAGTGACCCCAAAACTTTGGCCACAGCTGAAAATGTAACTTCCGCTAGCCCAGTGCCTCGAAAGTCCTGGATGGGCACCACTCGGAAGGAATGCTTGTCACAGGGGTTTTGGGGAGGTCTTCTACCTGCACTACCCCCTCCTTAGTTTCGGACAGAAGGCCAGCACCTTTTTGGTAAAGGACCACATCTGCTGTGCTGTAACTGCAGCAGGGAGTGCCTTCCCACCTACAGACACTTCCATATTTTCTTCAACACGTCTTATGCTGCTGAGGACCTGACAATGAAACTGTGTGTGAGTGTGTGTTTGCATGAAATTAATGTGTACCAGTACATAGTGGAGGAAATTAACCCTAAGTTTCCAGCTAAAGGGAAGATGATTTATGGCCATTGACTGGCCTGTTGATTTTATTCTATTAAAAAGACTAGGAAATCTGAGTTTTTTTAATCCTCCATAAGTAGGAAAGAGTTTCTTCCACCTTCCCTCTCTTTTTCTGTCTTTATGTGACTTGCATTTTAAAAGGAAATATTGGTCACAGCACTGCTTACAATACCTAAGACATGTAAGCAACCTATATTTCCATCGGCAGATGAATGGATAAGAAAGTTGTGGTACAAATACACAGTGGAATATTACTCAGTTGTTAAAAAGAGCACATTTGAATCAGTTCTAATGAGGTGGATGAAACTGGAGCCTATTATACAGAGTGAAGTAAGTCAGAAAGAAAAACACCAATACAGTATATTAATGCATATATATGGAATTTAGAAAGATGGTAATGATGAGCCTATATGCAAGACAGCAAAAGAGACACAGATATAAAGAAGAGACTTTTGGACTCTGTGGGAGAAGGCGAGGGTGGGATGATTTGAGAGAATAGCATTGAAACATGTATATTACCACATGTGAAATAGGTGATCAGTCCAAGTTCTGTGCATGAAACAGGGGACCCAAAGCTGGTGCACTGGGACAATCCAGAGGGATGGGATGGGGAGAGAGGTGGGAGAGGGGTACAGGATGGGGGACACATGTACACCTGTGGCTGATTTCATGTCAATGTATGGCAAAAGCCACCACAATATTGTAATGTAATTAGCCTCCAAATTAAAATAAATAAATTAGTTTAAAAAAATAAATAAATGAAATATTGGGACTTCCCTGGTGGCCTCGTGGTTAAGAGTCCACCTTGCTATGCAGGGGCCACAGGTTCAATCCCTGATTGGGGAACTAAAGTCCCACATGCTGTGCAATTACTGAGCCCATGTACTCAGGAGCCCACACTCACCACAGCTAGAAAATCTGTGCCCCTCAATGAAATATCCCACATGATGCAACAAAGATCCTGTGTACTGCAACTAAGACTTGAGGCAGCCAAATAAATAAATAATTATTTTAAAAAAAAAAAAAAAAAAGAGGAGATAGTGCCTTCCTGTGCACTGAACAGAAATCTAAAACTATTTTTTTGTCCTTTTATTGTTTAAAGAGTCTGAGAAATTAGAAGAGAAAGAAGGATAAGAGACCCCTTCTGTCCATTCCTCCATCTAGTGATATGCATGGTCCAGCAGAGTGCTCCACCAGAGCACTCACTCAGTAAGGATTTTCTAAGCTGTGGGGCAGTAATCCAATTTGTTGATAATTTATTAATCTTAAATCAACCAAAAAAGCCTAGTAGTTAACCTTAGGATTTGAGCTAATTACTTAGGTACATTGAGAGATTCCGATTATTTATGGGTTTATGCCCATAGGTTTGAGATTAAAAAAAAAACATACTAATTTGTGAGGGTGGTCAAGGGTAGAATCTTTGGACTTGGGCCTACCTGGATTTGAATCCCAGATCTTATACTCTTTAGCTTTGTGAATCCAAATGCAAGAAAAAGAAAAAGGATCATCTTTTATCTTTTTTCTGGATGGCTACTGGCAAATTAATCTGGTAAAATCCACAAGAAACTCCCACTGAACTGAGCCACTCTAACCAAACCAACTTGTCAAGTTACCCACTTAAGAAAGCAGTTAAATTCTCTTAGCCCATGTTTCCTTATTTTTAATAGGGGTAATAGTTCTTATCTCCTAGAGTTATTGTGAGGATTGAATGAGAAAAAATATGCAAGGATCAAGTGATTGAATAGGAGACTTTAGTACTAGTTAGGTTAGTCCAACTGCTTTAAGCAGAAGTCCCTAATTCTCATTTTTCTTGCTTACCTGAGGTCTGCTGTGGTGTTTTTGATTGACAGTCTTCCATATGGTCATTCAGGGAGCAAGCATCTTCCATCTTTTAGCCCCTTCCTGACTCCAAGTCCTCAGCCACTGACTTGGGAAAGACAATGCAGGATCATTCCTGGAAAGCTTTTATGGGTCAGACCTGGAAGTGGCATATGTTACATCTGCCTTCATTCAGTCTCCTGGACACTTGTAGTTGCAAGGGTGGCTGGGAAGTTTAATCAGCCTGTATGCCTTGAAGGAGGAATTCATGGATTTGATGAGCATTTAACCAGTCTGCCAGAGTGGGTAAGTTGGCTTGACTAAAATGAGGTCTGTCTCAGTGGAAATATCTTTCTAAACTCTCAAGTGGTTTTTCTGGGCTAATCCCCCAGGAGGCATCCAGAGAAAGACAAGAAAACTTTCAAATCTAACCACTGAATTTGTTTTCACTGTGCTTGAGTATAGAGAGATCTGGAGATGTAAATACATGTATATAGAGATCTCAGTGTTTCTTTTAATTAGAGTGAGTTCATCCCCCCCCTTTTTTTTTTGCCTCTGTAATGTTTACCACAAGGTGTCAAATTATTGTCCAATATTTTAAAAGGCCAAGCAAAGTAGTTATGTGACTTTGATCTCAGAACATGCCTTGAGTAAATTAGGTGGGGCTAGTGGCAGGTCTGGAAATTGTAAAGAAAAGCAAACGAATGAACAAAGACAAACTCCCAAGTGTTCCTTAAGTCCCTTCCCAGAAAATGTCACAGCATAGTTCAGTCACGATTGCTGAATCTTGAAAGATTTGGCCACAATGAGTGCTGCCAAGTTCTATTGTTAGGGGGCATATGACAGGTAACATAATGCAATAGAGCAATTCTGGCCCTAATACAAAGTGAAATGCCTACTTTAAAATATTGCCTTAAAGCTTTCTGTCTTCATGTAAAGGTATCAAGAAAATACTCTGTGGAGTAGCTGCTGTTATTTATATGTGTTGAACAAGTCTTTTTAATGGTTTTTTAAATATGTGATTCTACATTTATCTGGAAAACAGGAAAATAGAACTGTAAGAGAAATAAAAGGTAACAAGTTTTCATCTTTTGTGTCATGGTCAGTTATGTTTTCATTTGACAGTGGTATTTCCCAGTGTTCAGAGTTTCAAAAAGGAGTAGCATCTTAGAACCTAATCAGTGACTCACTTTATGGCCTTTTCCAAATTAATTCTATAGTCTCACTTCATAAATATGCATAAGTTTAGACTCATTGATATTGCTAAATGGGTGGTTCTCTTCACTATCAACTCAAAAGCACTCAAAAGCAACGCATGCTTTTAATTTCTGAAGAGATAGGCTTAAACCTAACTGAAATGTCTGCCCAAGTACAATCTATGATGAGCAGGTAAAAACAGGTTACAAACAGAGACCTACAGAATTGAATCTTTTGTAACCAGCAGCTGTCTGAATAGCATTTTGTGTTGTATTTGGAGAAGTGAGGCAAAAAGAAGCCTTTGCTTTTCACATGAGCCTTTCCAGGGCCAGAAAATTGCCTTGGTAATTACACCCGGGCTCCATGTGTAGGCTGGATGTTGATGCTGGTTCATGAAGAATGAAGCACCCGGGAAGGAAGGAGAGGAAGAGGTTTGTGTGATATCATCAGGGTCTGCTTGAGTTGACAGCTTGAAGCTACCCAGTCGGGGCTGAATCCCAACAGGAAAGCGAATCATTAGTTTATCAGGATGCAGAGAGGAGGATAATCAGAAAGGAGGGTAATGCTGTCATTCTTCTGCCCAGACTGTTTGCTTTAGCAACATAAAGCTGTGAATGAGCCTGTGAGCTGTGACTGTGGGTTAGTAGCTTTATAGGTATTTAGACACTCAGGACTATGGAGGCAGAAGGGATTTGCTAAGATCCTGTCCTGTTGGACATCACTCATGGAGACTATTTTTTTTTTTAATCTGATAAGGCACATTAGCTCATTTCTCTTTGTGTAAGACATGAATTAGATAATGAATGGCTGCCCAAAGGAAGTGAGGTGGTTATCACACACAGGGGATTTGGGGGATTATGCAAGGGGGTAAAGGTTAATAAAGGAGGATAATATCCTTTGTTTTATCCACTGTTTGATACTAAGTTTGTTACACTTCCAGACTGCCTCAGTGGCAAATTCTACATAAAGGTTAGGGCTATGTATATGGCTAGGGAATTTTTCATCCTCCCTTTAGTCAAGTTTTGGGATCACATTGCATTTTTCATAACATGATTATCAACTATTTTTCATTCTCCACTGTGAAGCTTCCTTTTTGTTTGCTAGACACCATAAATCTGATATTTCAAAATTGGTAGGGTTACACAAGTTTTTCTCTCACAGCCTGATTCAAAAATTAATTTTAAAAGAGGTTATTGACGTGGTTCAACAAATCTTTTTAAAAGCCAAACATGTTTTAGCCTTTGGATTTGCTACTTGTTCATCATTTCAGCAGCCTTAACATGAGTCCTCTCTGCAAGACATAGCTTTTATCATCTGTACAAAGCTGTATATGCGAAAATAGCAGACGGGGAGAAGGTAATTCCAGCTGGCATTCCAGTCTGGATCCGCTGTCATAAATTACTTAGCAGAGGGCATGGTCCGTTACTTTTTATGGTCATGTTCTATATTTGTATGTGCTGCGGGTTGGATCACATGGCAAAACCATCATTTGATATTAGTGTTTATGTGCACCAGCCAGTGAGGGCTGGATTAAGCTACACTGTGCAGCACTTTTAATTTGTATACTTAGCTCTTAGTTGAAAATGCAGACACTTCCCTAAGTACTAAAATTACAAATAACTCAGAATAAATTTTACATAATTATTTTTGGGAGAAGACAAACTACTGTATAGTCTCACTAATTGAAATGCACTCTGCCTTCCAGAGATTTTAAAACATAAATTTTGAACATGAATAGGCCAACATTGCCAGAATAATAAAGACCCATATTCACCACTTAATATCTTCTAGCCCCTCTCCTAAGCTGAACAAGAGAGCATCTTACTGATGGCAGTTTTTTTTAGTGAAGATGCATTTCCCGAACTAATGGAGAGAAGAAAACACACACATGCTTTCCCCCTTCTGTTTCCCACATTGCTTCCCCCCAACTGCAGCTGAAAATTGAGGTTCCTGGCAGCAAACACCTAGAGAATGTACTTCTTCCTGGACGATTACCTCTTTTCATAAACTGAACAGGAAAAAAGAATGTTCTTGTCAGGTTTTTGGTAGATTAACTGCTGCCAGGATTAGTGTTTCTATATCTGGAATCACTTATTAGGTAAATTTGCCTGTTAAGTAGTTACTTCAGATCTTTGTTAAACCCTGTTTACCTTACATATTCCAGCACTCTTTAATTTCCTCCACTCTATTAATTTATTTCTCGGGGCTTTTTTTTTTTTTAACCAAACATTTGCTGGATCCCCTGCTATATAGCAGTCACAACATTTGGCATTTCTGCATCTGTCATTAGCTCATTTGTAGGAGAAAATACTTTGGAAAAATAAGGTCTGGGTGATGTTATTTATCATGATTCTATATTTCTGTACTTTGCACTTATCTTTGTAATTACTGCCCTCATTGCCACCATGACCACTATTTGAACTTTCCCACCCACTCTCCTCTATTAAGGAACACATTCAACATGCCTTCTGATGGTCTCTTTATAGCTTTGAACTTCCCAGCACCTTTATAGTAGTTTCTGCCAACACAGAAGTAACTTGTGTGTGTGTCGTTTTAGAAACATCCCACCGTTACTTTTTGTGCATGTTTTCCATTCCCTCAACAAGATTCTAAGAGCTTCAGGGAGCTCGAGAGTTGATGTGTCTTTGCTTTTATGACATGTTGTGGTCTTAACTATATTTTATTTGATGTCAAGTTTGGTTAAAAAAGACCAGCTCTAGCTTCTGACTCTTTGGATTGGCTTGAGGAATAAAAGCTAGGTTAATAGATTTCAGTAGTAGAGGAAGGGAATGGAAGAACAGAGTGAAGTGACATTTTTATTTAATGGTACTGTTGTCTTAAGAAAAAGAACTTGATATTTGGAGATTTATATGGTATGGATTGAGATATCAATTGGGAGTATTACTGCTAAAATATAAACTGTGGATCAGCCACATCACATTCGCCTTGAAAAAGTATTCTTCAGGGGAATTTGGAAAAGGGAAAGTCAGAGGAAGAACAAGGGGCCTGGGGTTAGGAAGGCGTTTCATTTCAAGGATGCCATTTCACTGCTGCACGCTTTCACAAAACGAGTGTCTCTGAGGCTACCACCGAATGTTTCGTTTCTGGATGTTCAGAGAGAATGACAAGAAATGAGCACAGCCAGATTTGGGTGACAGATGTAGCTCAAGCATTCAGTGATGATAGAATATAGGTTCTGAGAAGTGTGCTGATTCAATTCACATGGGCTGTGGAGATCCAGCTGGCCTGGTATTTAAATGCTGTTGAAAAATATTCCAATTATATTTCCCTATATAGAGTTTTCATGTAAATTGTGAAGAGTGGTACTTTCTTGAGGCGGTGACATTGTTGTGAGCGTCCAGCATCAGTCCTCTAAAACTGGTAATTTCACAGTGAGAACCAAAATGACTGCAGTGCAGAAGAACTTCAGGCTTGATCCCATCTTCGTCCATCTGGATTCTCTATATAGGATAATGGGCAGTGCCTCACCCAAATTGGATTTCAGTGGTTCAAACAACGGGAGTTCCATCATTTTCTTTGGCTGGATAGCTTACGGTTGAAAGTGTTGAGTATTCCTTTTGGGAAGTCATAAATTGGAATAGGAACAAGGATATAATTTGAAACTTCACATGTTACCAACCTGACAGCAAATGAAGCACAGAGAGGGCAAACTACACATAATAAAAACCAAGCTACAGCTAAAACATTATCATTATTTAAAACAGGGGAATATAGCTCCAAGTCCTATAAAGAGGTTATAAATATATTGTTAACTTTGAGTCCCTAATGAATTTTAGAGCTTCCCTGATGGCTCAGTGGTAAAGAATACACCTGCAGTGCAGGAGACGCAGGAGATATGAGTTCGATCCTTCCTGAGTCAGGAAGATCCCCTGGAGAAGGAAATGGCAACCCACTCTTAATATTCTTGCCTGGAAATCCCATGGATAGAGGAGCCTGGCAGGCTATAGTCCACGGGTTGCAAAAGAGTTGGACAAGATTGTGCGGCTGAGCAAAAACTACAAATGAATTTTAACAGCATATGCCAGTCATTTAAAAAAAAAAAAAAAAATATATATATATATATATATATATCATAGCTTACCTATCTGAAACTGATAATGGCTATAGTAAATAGTCATCAATAAAAATTTTACTTGATGTTTTTAGAATTTGAAGGATCTTTTTGTAGAGATATACTGGATAATCCATTATCGTTAAAATACGTTTTGTGGGAAAATGAGAACTCTTGCCTTTCCTTTTTCTCTTTTGACAGGATTTCTCTGGTCTGGGATAGAGACATTCAGAATCATTCTGTAATTCTCTAATACTGTACCTGAGACTGAATCATCTTTTTTTGAAAATGTTGTTCAGTTGCTAAGTCATGTCAGACTCTTTGCAACCCCATGGACTGTAGCCCACCAGGCTCCTCTATTCATGGGATTTCCCAGGCAAGAATACTGGAGTGAGTTGCCGTTTCCTTTCCCAGGGGATATTCCTGGATCAGGGATTGAACCCGCGTCTCCTCCATTGGCAGGCAGATTCGTTACTGCTGAGCCACCAGGGAAGCCCAGGCAACCAAATAGTTACAGCATTCAGTGATCCGTGTTTGAGACAGGACTTTTGTTTCTGATAGTTGCAGTCAACTTTCCTTTGTTGATATCTGGAGATGTATTTGGTATGGATTGGAGTACCCTCTTGGTTGAGTCACAGAAGAGCAAAGAAAAAGAGAGCCAAGAAGGATCAGCATATTTCCTTTTTTATGTCAGTCAGGAGGGAGAGAAGAGGTTGTCAGCCAGGCACGTGGACTTTTTAGCACACAACTCCCCTGAACCACTCTGCGCTTATTTTCTTCTTCGTGTTTTTGTCCATCATTTGTAGCCCCAAGGCCTGGAAAGTTTAGAAGTTCGGTTCAGTTCAGTCGCTCAGTCGTGTCCAACTCTTTGCGACCCTATGAACCACAGCACGCCAGGCCTCCCTGTCCATCACCAACTCCTGGAGTCCACCCAAACCCATGTCCATTGAGTTGGTGATGCCATCCAACCATCTCATCCTCTGTCGTCCCCTTCTCCTCCCTCCCCCAATCCTTCTCAGCATCAGGGTCTTTTCAAATGAGTCAGCTCTTCACATCAGGTGGCCAAAGTATTGGAGTTTCAGCTTCAACATCAGTCCTTCCAATGAACACTCAGGATTGATCTCCTTTAGGATGGACTGGTTGGATCTCCTTGCAGTCCAAGGGACTCTCAAGAGTCTTCTCCAACACCACAGTTCAAAAGCTTCAATTCTTCGACGCTCAGCTTTCTTTATAGTCCAACTCTCACATCCATACATGATCAGTGGAAAAACAAGTGTTAGAAAGTGTTAGAAAGTAGGTGTTAATTATTAAGAAGGCAGCAATAAAGGAGTGAAACTGTGAAATACAGGGCCGTGTGTAGTGTTACAACATGTCGTAAAACCACCTTCATTTCCTTTGACTTGTTATTAATATCTTTATTTCCAGTCAGGTTACCCTAAACTTCGTTGTTTTCCCTAGATTGATTGACTCATCATGTTCTTAGGTTGCTCCTGGCACCACAACAGTTTGTTGACTTAGGTTGTGAGTAATGCCTTCAGTGACTGCCAGTCAGTACCAGGGAGGGATTAATATAATAGAATGTGATTATTCAGTACTGGTTAGTGATGAACACCCAGCCCTGTGTCCAGTGGCCATAGTAGGTGCTCAGTAAGAGACTGAGTGGGTTAACCATCTAAAGCCAACAGAACCCTAGACATTCAAGATGATTAAGACCTTCTCCCCAGATCGCTTATTAAATGAATATCTGGGAACCTTCTTTTATCTTTGTGTTTGTGGAAACAAACAGTACATGGAAAGTCAACCCCAATTGCTTTTTACAGTGAGAGAATCTCAGTGCGACTGGAAGAGGAGAGTCTTCTTTCTGTACTTATTGGATAGATATTCTCTGGCAAAAAGTAGATTCATACTCAACAAGACCATGGGAAGACCTTAACATAGTCATCTCCTGGCCTATAAAATAAGTATTATTATTTCCATATAGATAAGGAATAAAGCACAGAGAGACTACTTGTCTGGTATCCCTCAGTAAAGCAAAAAAAAAAAAATTGAACACCAGGTTTTTCTAATTCTAATCATGAATGTATCACCTCAGTCTGTCTTTCGTTTGGCTTTTTGGTTCCTTTTAATTTTCTTTAAAATGCTAATTAAAGTGTGTTCTTCCTACCTGAACATCAAGATAATTGGCTTATAAGATCCCCCAATGTATGAGTGTCACCACAAATTTCACCCGTGATCTTTTTTTTGCTCTGAAAGGTTTTATGTGGTTTTAATCTTGTTTGTTTTTTTCCTATGTGGAACATTTATTTCACTAATAATGGGACTTCAAGATAGATTTAGCTCATTTAAAAAGAGTACATTTGCTGAAATTTCCATGACCTTCTCATTTTATTGACCTCAAAGAAGATGAACATCATTCCATTTTGTCCCTGATTTTTTTTTTGTTTTTAAAAAAGTGAATTTAAGAAATTCTAACAGTAATAAACACTATGCTCAAATGACTTATATTACTTCACACCCTCCTTAGTTCTATGTCGAAGCATTTTTTCTGCTTTTCCCATAGAGCATAATTAAATATTCACATGTTCTCATATCAAGCAAATTTTAATAGATACTATAATTTTAAGGGACATATACTGTATCCAATAATTATATATGACACTATTTAATTGGACATTCTTCTGTTTTTGAGTTACTTTTGGTTGATCATAGATTCTTATTATCTATATCTTAATTTTTTATTCTATTCTCCAATAAATGTTAACCCATACATAGAAAACACTTTTTGTATTTATAAAGCAGAATGAGTAGAGAAGATCATCAAATAATAATCAGTCTTTATGAAGAACAAACACCCTCCAATGTCCTCAGCTAAGCTTAGGGAGAAATCCTGAAGAGTTGGGGTGAAAGGATTGTTTCAAGAGGTGAAATTCTAAAAGAAATTTAACCCTCAGGGGTTGAGTCATGGCTTGCCTCTTTTACTGATACTGTCTATAAGAAAAAATTTTTACCCATATAATATTGCTTAAATAGAATTAAGTTGATATTGTTTTCCTAATATTTATGAGTATTGTTGGGCTTCCCTAGTGGATCAGTGGTAAAGAATCCATCTGCCAGTGTAGGAGACATGGGTTCGATCCCTGGGTTGTGAAAATTCCCCGGAGAAAGAAATGGCAACCCACTCCAGTATTCTTGCCTGGGAAATCCTAAGAACTTGGTGGGCTACAGTCCATGGGGTCTCAAAAGAGTTGGACATGACTTGACAACTCAACAACAACATGAATGCTATGGGTATATGTTTATTAAATATGACTTTGTCTCCCATATGTGATAGATATTGGTGCGAGACCTATTTCTATTGAAAAGAAAATATTTTGAATTCTGCCATTCAGGTTGTCTCACATACAGGTTATTGCAGTTCTCTTCTTTGTTCAGCTTTATTTCTGTTCTTTATTCAGGCATGTCTTGAGCAGAGTTTGTCATGCAATTACTAGCTTTATTTCTTCTTGCAGTTTCCTCACTGTTATCGTATATGTTTTTTATGTTGCTTGGGACATAAATATTTACTATTTTAGATAGGTTGTGTCTTTTGCAATTCTATAATGATCCTTCGTGGAGGTTTATTCAGGATACTTGTTTTAATCTGATAGCGTGATAAGTTTTCTTATTTATTTGACCTCCTTCTAATTTCTTTGGAAATTTATCTTATCAATCATTCCCTTCTCCCTCTCCCTACTGACTCCTTCTGTTTAATCTGCAAACCAAATCAAGTTTCTCTCTCCTTTAAAAAAATAAAAGCAGCTTCCTTGACCACCTACACCATCTCTTTCCTCCCTTTGCTAGCAGATGTCTTAGGAAGACTCTGTCCTCCCTCTCGGTCACTTCTCTGTCACTGTTCAGTCTCCTGTCATCTGTCCTCTCCTTATCATTTTACCAGGAAAGCCTTTCTTGTTGGTGTGGTATCTTCCTAATTGTCCTCATTCCATTCACCTTCTTTAAAGAATTTTTATCAATGACCGTCCCTCTCCTCAAAAGTTTTTCCTTCCCTTGGGAGTGAACTTTATTCTTTCTTAGTTGTCTGTTTCATTTAATTTCTTTGTCTGACTTCTCTTCCTTCCTCTGCCCTTTAAATGTATATGTTCCTTCAAAATTTCATTCTTTGTCAGCCAAAGAGGATTTTCTTGAGTATAGTCTGCCCCTGGTCCATTTCAGCCATGTCCCTGATGGTATCTGTCACCCCTACACTAGTGGTGCCAACTGTCCATCTCCAGACTCCAGGCCTTCCTCCTTAATCCTGGGTCTGGATTAACCCTGCATGAGCTGCAAATGCACTTTTTTCAGAGCCACACACAGAAACTGTGTTCTCTCTTCTGGTTCTTTGTCTCAGGTGTTGGAACTCCAAACACTCTGCCCCATCACCTGACTTCTTTTCCTTCACCCCCTCATGTCTAACCCATCTCTGAGTCCTGACAACACTCTGACCGCAAGAATCTATGGGATCTAAAACCTTTGCTGCATTCCCAGGGCCCTAGTGCAGGAAAATAAGAGGGGAGGGAGATGAGAAAGAGGGAAGGAAGTAAAAAAGAAAGGAGAGGAGGGGGAAGAAGGAATAAAGGATGATGAGAAAAAGAAAAGAGAAAGATAGAAGAGAGAAAGAGGGGGGAAGATAGAAAAAGATCACTTGCTTTTTAAATTTTTTAAGTAAAAGTATTACAAGCATGCCTTTTAAAAAACTAAAAAGAAAATGTAAGAAGAAAAAAAAATGCCACCACTCACTGACAAACACTATTAGTTTAGCCCCTTAAAACTGATTTCTCTGCCTCAAAACTTCTCCTCCAACCTGTTCTCCGTTCTCTCATCATAGGTACTGTTACAAAACAAAATGAACAAATAGAAAACAAAATTAGTCTGGAATCCTGCCATTGTTTCCCATGACCTGCGCAATCAAGCCTATAGGCTCCATAGGATGGCATTCAAGGCCCTTTGCAGTCCTCTCCCCAAAACTCCTCCCACAACAAATCCAATATCCCAATCACACTGGAGGACCAAATTCTGGGAAAAGGAATGATGGACCTGAAATGTCCTCTTCCTAATCCATACCTTTGTCATTATAATAGATATATCATATTCCATAATTTGATTAGCTGTGCTTGAAAACACCAAGAGCTGCTTTCTTCAAGAGTTCGAGGTCTTATGAGGGCAAAAGATCAATCTAAAGGGGGTACATCGTAATCTCTGCCGAGCTGATGGGCGCTCGTAGGTGGCAATCTTGAACACTGCCTGAAGGTTGAAGAAGTTGGAGACAGAGTCACAGAGAAGGGGCCCCTCAAACCAAGTCTTGCAAGATAAGTAGGCTTCAAGTCTGTGAAATTGCATCTAACACAGGAAGAAGCCCAGGTATCTCTGCTCTTGTCTTTAAGTGGGTTAAATAGACAGCCCTCTCCCATCCTATCTGTCATAATTGACATGGTGCTAAATGTGTTTGTTTAAACAACAGATTGTTGAGTTTTATTTTTTAATTCAGTCAATAACTTCTTTTGTTTTAACAATAAGCATTATTTGTCCTTTAGTCCAAGTAATTTTACCTTTAGTGTAGACATTTGCTGAATTTTTTTTTCATGTCTGTGTTTTCTGTGGTGGATTTTAAACTCTATTTCTTTTTAAGCTAGGCCAAAAGGTAAGCTTAAGTGGTCTACTTCTTAACACTTTTAACATTAACGTATTTCAGGGGGAAAAAAGCATTTTAATTGCTCCTATTTATTTTTATTATTAACTAGATAAACTTTCATCCCCTTTCAGGAAATAAAAGGAGTCTTTTATTTTCCTCATTCAAATGTGTTTGTATGAATAGTCCCAGGTCCGCGGGGCTTTTGCTCATTCCTTTTGAAGCTGCAAAACTATTACATAGAGCTCAGTCTGTTAACTGGAGATTTTGACGTACTTATTCTTTATGAAATTTATCATATGTATTTGTTGTATCTTTTTAAAATTAATTTATTTAAATATGTATTTATTTATATTTAGCCGCATTGGGTCTTTGTTGCAGCATGTGGGTCTTCATTGTGGTGTAGGGCTTCTCTCTAGTTGTGGCTCATTGGTTCCAGAGCACATGGGCTCTGTAGTTGCAACATGCAGGCTCTCTAGTTGTGGCACATGTGCTTAGTTGGGGAATCCTAGTTCCCTGACCAGGGAGTGAACCTGCGTCCCTGAATTGGAAGGCAGATTCCTAACCACTGGACCACCAGAAAAGTCTCCATTTTTATATCCTGTTGTTGCTCTTTTTCAGATCATTTTATTGGCAGGGGGGTTACTATCCCCCAGGAGAAAAATCTGTGTACCCCAGGGTACACAGCATACAGCTCTTTTGTTTAATTCTTCTTTTCCCTCCTTTGTTTGTTTTCCAATTCTTATAGACAATTCTGTGAGAATCTTTGTGGCTTCCTAAGATGTCATGTGTATACCTGTCAATGTAAAGGACTTAGCTGGTATGCAAGTGGCCACACTCCAGGGAGACATCACCAACAGTTGACTCGCCCTATTGGGTGCAGATAAGGTGATGACAAAGCATCCAATTTAACTGGAATTCATTATTACAATGGGATGAGATGGGCTTGGGCACCTGGGCCAGAGAACCAAATACTAGCCCATAAAGGGAAGGTGTGAAAGGATGGAAATTCAAAGCTTCATGGAGCCCCAGGACCCCTCAAAGTAACATTCTCGGATATCCAGCCTCCATCGCTGGACCACAGAGTCCTTAGAGAGGCTAGCCTTATAGACAGTTTAGAGATCTTTCTCTGGGATTGCCAGCAATATTATTTTCACATCAGGAACCACCAGCTCCTTAAGAGAAGTGGACCATCCTAATACATTATATACGAGAGGAGCCTGAATAAAGCCAGACGAGCACACCCTAGAAAGAGCCCCACAGGTGCTCTGCTGTGTCTTTCCCGTATGTCTTCCAGACACGTGCAGGCCACTTCTGTTTGGAGTTACGGACGTCCAGTGGGAAGACGAGTCCAGCGAGCATAGTGGGAAACTCAGAACCATTCCCATACCTATGTCTGTGGAAGCACGTTGTCTGCTAGTCTGAATTGAGAACCATTTTTGCAGACCAAAATTGAAGGTGGTTGATTCCGTTTGTTTTCCTTCCAGAACGCTCCCCTGACAGTGAGTATGTTTGTGGGTCGGGAAAGGTAGAAAAGACTCATTTCTGTACCACTTTTCATGAGTCTGCTTCTGTGTATTTGATACTTAACGCCCCTCCCCTTAGGCAAGCCCTTGTAATGAGCTCCCCTGTCATGAATTGTTGGAACCCACAGCCTGGCTCAAATGACCAAGGGGTGCCTCTTTGTCAGACACGCTGTGCATCTGGCAGCATCGCCAGGGGTAACCTGATAGGGCTCACGATTTTAATTTTAACCAAAAATACATCTGCCAGGTTCTTTTCAACTGACAGGATAAATATCGTATTTCTTTACCAGTTTGTAAACACCTTGCTTTTCATTTCCATCTAACATGTTTCCCTGGTGTTTTACAAATAGAAAAATCAAGTTGGAGCCATATGGGACTGAGCATACGTGTTGTGAGTGTAGGGGTAGCTTTACGTGGAATTGGGTGCAGTGTGAGCCACTCACGTGCACCTGACCAAGAGGAGTGATGTGACAGCACCGTAGAATTGTCTGAGCAAAAGTGAGTCTCTCAGTCGTGTCCGACTCTTTGCAACCCCATGGACTGTCCTCCACCAGGCTCCTCTGCCCATGGAAGTCTCCAGGCAAGAATACTGGAGTGGGTTGCCATTTCCTCCTCCAGGTGATCTTCCCAACCCAGGGAAGAATTGTCTAAGAAAACCCCATAGACAGTATGGTTTTGTGACCACCAGCAGCTGCCTATGGACAGCTGGCGTTGTCCCTGTTACAGATGAAGGATGGAGCATGTTATTCTCAGGGTCCATATCCCGTTGCTTCTTTGGACCCAAACTGTTCTTAACCGAAGGTGATTTTCTTTCACTGCCTTTGAAAATCATCCTTTATGATATTCTACTGTGAAGATTCTTCTGCATGAATCTAAAATATGTGTGCTGTGCTCAGTCATATCCAATTCTTTGCGACCCCGTGGACTGTAGCCCACCAGGCTTCTCTGTCCATGGGATTCTCTAGGCAAGAATACTGGAGTGGGTTGCCATGCCCTCCTCCAAGGGATCTTCCAGTCCAGGGATCAAACCCGTGTCTCCTGCATCTCCTGTGCTGCAGACAGATTCTTTACCTCTGAGCCACCAGGGAAGCCCCTGAATGCAAAATGCAAGGCACAAATGCTGTTTTTGATTTCTCTGTTCACAATGAGACAGCCGATAAGGAGAGACCGTACTTATTTTGTGAAGTCGGGAAAATAATTTGACATGAATAAAATGGCATATAGAAATAATAAACAGATTTCCCAGTTCTTAGCACCACCCCCCCTGCAATCCTAACATAAATGGCATAAGTACTGATGGCATTTTGTGTGAATATTTATGAGGGACCTTTTAATTCAAGAATCTCAAAATTCTTTTATCGCCTATTAATTTTCATAGTGTCACGCTAGAGCACAAGGGTAGTAATGTTATACTCCATCCACAGATGGAGAGATCAAAGCTCACAGATGTTCATTTTCAGAACTTGCCAGAGACCCAGAGTGATCAGCTGGGCTCTTCCCAGCCCAGAGCACAAGCCTCTGGTTCCCACCCAGCTTTGCCCCACCAGACTTGGTAGCCCGGGGTACTCTGACCTGACACAAGGCTGGTTCTGTGAATCAGGTCTAGGATTAGCCTTGGGATCCTGTGGGCATGCCGGATTCGGACCTCACTTTCTCAGCATCCTTTTCCTGCAGGACAAGCTCCTCCGTCCCCTCCATTCCTTCTTTTGTATTCAGTGCTTTCTTGCTCTTGGTTGATTTCCACTGACCCCGAAAAAGGGTCAAATGATAACTAAGGAGTTATTAATTATTAATGAGGTCACAGTTTTCCAAATAAGTATAGGCATTTTGAAAGGAAAATCTGGATGGCATGCTTTTCAACCTTACTTTCTTTTTGCTGTTTCAATTGCTCTTTCCCTTTATTATCAGAAACCAGAGGTTCATAGAACTTCATATGGAAGTCCCCTTGAAACTACACCTCCATGCAGGCTCTGCCAGGCCCTCACATAGTGCAGGGACTTCTGACGGAAGAACAAGGGAAGAAGGAATTGAAGGAGGACATGCATGTTCCCGCCATCCATAGCGCCATCATGCTGTGAAAGCTTAAAAAACTAAACATCCCTCGTATCCATCAATGTTCTATGCTTGTGTGCGTGCTAATTCACTTTGATGGTGTCCAACTCTTTGCAACCCTATGGAACATAGCCCACCAGGCTCCTCTGTCCATGGAATTTTCTCGGCAAGAATACTGTAGTGGGTATCCTTGCCCTTCTCCAGGGGATCTTCCTGACTCAAGAGTTGAACCCCATCTCACGTCTCCTGCGTTGGCAAGTGGGTTCTTTTTTTTTTTAATTTATTCATTTTAATTGGAGGTTAATTACTTAACAATATTGTAGTGGTTTTTGCCATACATTGACATGAATCAGCCATGGGTTTACATGTGTTCCCCATCCTGAACCCCCCTTCCACCTCCCTCCCCATCCCATTCCTCTGGGTCATCCCAGTGCACCAGCCCCAAGCACCCTGTCTCATGCATCGAACCTGAACTGGCGATCTGTTTCACGTATGATAATGTACATGTTTCAATGCTATTCTCTCAGATCATCCCACCCTCGCCTTCTCCCACAGAGTCCAAAAGACTGTTCTATACATCTGTGTCTCTTTTGCTGTCTCGCATATAGGGTTATCATTACCATCTTTCTAAATTCCATATATATGCATTAGTATACTGTATTGGTGTTTTTCTTTCTGGCTTACTTCACTCTGTATAATAGGCTCCAGCTTCATCCACCTCATTAGAACTGATTCAAATGTATTCTTTTTAACGGCTGAGTAATATTCCATTGTGTATATGTACCACAGCTGCTTTCTTATCCATTCATCTGCTGAAGGACATCTAGGTTGCTTCCATGTCTTGGCTATTATAAACAGTGCTTCGATGAACATTGGGGTACATGTGTCTCTTTCCATTCTGGTTTCTTTGGTGTGTATGCCCACCTGGGAAGCCCATGTTTGTGACCAGATAGGTTCTGAGGACCAATATGATAGAAAAATCCTACAAAATGATATGAAGTAAAACTCTGGGAATTTGTGACTGTTGATCATTTACATTTTTTCAAGAGAAAAATACCTAGATAAATAATTTTTAAGCATGTCCAGGATATCATAAAAAGACTGTAGGAGTGCTTCCTTAAAGAGAGTCCCTAATACCATCACATGGGATCATTAAAGGCTAGGTATCTAAAAATGTTTACTGTTATTGACTCTGTGACCATAACTGTGACCATAGTCCAAAGGCCAGCTGAAGAATTAGCAGCTACGGAGGTGGAGACCGTCGTGTCAGTCCCATCGTGGCATCTCACCGAATAGTCACTGGTGTGTGTCACTCAAGTGTGCGCTTTGAGTGACCGCAGTTAACCTCAAATTATACCCTGCAGAAGTGTAGGGAGGAAGGGCATTAGTGACTGTGGAGCACCTGTTGCTTGACACCTGTTCTGTGAGGTGGATATTATTCTCTTGGTTAATAAGGGGCGGAATCAAGACCAGAACCCAGGGCTGACCTGTGCCCTGCTGTGCAGGCCCTCTGCTGTGCTGCCCCTTATGCCAGAGAGTTGACCCCCAACAAACAGGACCTTCTACCACTAGAGGGTAACGTGTGTTTTTTGCTTGTGGTCCACTCCTGCAAACATGAAGTCTGGAAACTGATATTAAATAATTAATTCCAGAATTTATGACACTGATGGCTGCCATGAGCCACAAGAGAAATGGCTTTTGAACAAGTCAACAGCGCAGTATCTAGTATTTAGTACTGGTTCTCTCTGGAAAGGCTTGTACAAACTTGTGGGGTTCCTAACATGGCCTCCTGTTGAGGACCAAAACCCATTGGCTCAGCTCCAGCCTGTCTCTATGTTTATTCTGGGAGGAACATTCTGTGTACCAGGAGGAAGGAAAGAGTTTGATCTTTTGACCTGTTCTTTGCGGAATTGTATTTTGTGCTTTACAGTGCTGATGCTTGAAAGGTACCTCTTAGATATTCAGAGAAATCTTCTAAAACCGACTGTGGAAAATGTTTATATATTTTACCTCTCTGAAACTTACCAGCTTCTCTTATGATGTTGGCCAGTGTATTCATATTTTAACTTTTTATTTTGGGGTCACCATAAAAAAAACAAGGAACAGATATTTCATAAAGTAGCTTTGTGGGCTGGAAAACAGAAGGACCCAGAGCTGACAAAAGATAACCTAAAATAAAAAACTAAGATTGATAAGACAGCATGATGATCAAATGGGGACTTGAGAGTGCAGCTGGTGGATTTTATTCTCTAATTCTAATCAGCAGCAAGCATCTTGTCCGCTACCATGTGCCAAGGTCAAGAGTGTCTGGAATTGAAAGTGAACTATATAGCCTGTGAGTGGCAGAATTCAAGTTAGACAGTTAGGGGGAAAAGCAGTGTTTATCCCCTTCTAGTTTCTGTTTTGCCCTCATGGATGCTCCGTGTTCCACTCTGATCAGCTGCTAGCATGTGACAGATGGGCTAGATCAAATAGAATTAACCAAATAGTCTGTCAAATATTTCAGCCAGCCAAAAGTTCTACTTAAGCCTTTTTACATTAATTAAAAACTCCCAGCACCCGATCCCTTTTTACTGAGCTGCTCCTTTTTTGTAGTATGATGTATTTATTATGTGTATTGTGTGCTCTCTGTTCACTGCTTATAAACCCTGGAGGAGAGGTCTTTCTTTTCTCACTGGTGTATTCCAAATACCTTGGATTATACCTGGTACTTAATAGGTACTCAGTAAACATTTTAACAGATAATAGGAACAAAAAAGGCCTTCCCCAGTGGCTCAACGGCAAAGAATTTGCCTGCAATGCAGGAATCTCAGGAAATGCAGGTTTGGTCCCTAGGTAGGGAAGATCCCCTAGAGGAGGGTATGGCAACCCACTCCAGTATTCTTGCCTGGAGAATCCCATGGACAGAGGAGCCTGGCGGGCTATAGTCCATGGGGTCACAAAGAATCATACACGACTGAAGCAACTTAGCACAATGCGCAGGAACAAAAAAGGCATGATGAGGTCAGGGAAGTGGACACCAAGCCCCCCCCAAAAAAAGCTTATGAAGGAAAAAAGACAATGTAAAAGAAAATGTCTGATAATTTTGTTCACTTAAGAATAAGAAATACACGTATCAAAACAAGATAAACTATTGACATCTTAGGTAAGTTTATTTCTGATACCCAGATTATCTCAGAAGGTTCATTTTTATTTATCACTTCAACATTAGTTTGCTTATTCATTCACTCACCTCTTATGTGATAAGCACTGTCTTTGGCATCAAAAGGCAAAGTAGATCTCCAACGTACTCTCATATGAGTGGGTCTATCCCAGATCAGCCATCTTAAACAGTGTGTCTCCATCCATTACCCCAATTTGATAAAATATGGCACAAATAAAGCCAGGTCCAAAGATGGGATATCTCTGTGGGCCAGCTTGTTTCAGGATAGAATGAGCAATTAGCCTGGGAAATTAACAAACATAATTTTACCGCCAGCCACAGAACAAATTCATAATCCATGGTGACTGTCTTCACAAACGTTTGCTGCTGGCCAGAGTGGATGACTCAGCACAGGCCGTCACCGGGAGAGAAACAGCACAGAGCTCACCCCTTGCTGCCTGGGGTTCAAAAGCACCATCCACATATGTGAGAAACAGCTCACTTATCCAATGTGTTATACTGAACTGAGAGTGTGTGTAGATGCTCCCAAGCAAAGGCACACTGAAGAGTGAACAGCAGAAAAAGACTCAGCTTGCGGAGGGAGGAGGGAAAACTAAGGACATCAACAGCTGCATCACAGATTATACAGTAATGAATTGTAGCCCCTGGGAAAGGTTGGTCAAGGATAAACAGTGTGTCTAAATTGGCGCTCCTGGCCTTCCTGCCAAATCCTGTTCCTTCTGCAGTGTCTCCTTGTCCCGATGACAGCATCTCCATCCTTATAATTTCCTAAAGTCCAGAACCAAGGAGTTATTCTGGACTCCTCCTCTGCTCAGTCACCCACCTCCAATCCAGAATCTACTTTTCAGAATCTCCACTACTGTCACTTTGGTCGCAGCTACCTTCGTCTCTCATCCAAATTACTGAAGTCTCTGGGACTTGGCAGTGCAGTGGTTAAGACTCTGCCCTTACTACGCAGGGGGTGCGGGTTCAGTCCGTGGTGGGGGAGCTAGGATCCCACATAACCGTGCATCATGGCCAAAATAAATTTTTTTAATAAATAAATAAAACAGCAAATTATTGCATAGTCTCAAATATGACCTTCCTGCTTCCACCTGATCCCACCCTCTGACAGTCTAGTCTCAGTATCGCACCCGGAGTGATTCTCATAAAGGAAGACCACATCATGTCATTGCTCTGCTCAAAACTCTCTGGTGATTTCTGTTTCATTTAGGACAAAAGCCAGAGTCCTCTCAACAGTCTTTGTGATTCCTGCCCCTCTCGCTGCCGCTTCCCCTCCCACCTGGTCCCCCACCACTTTCCCCACACTCATCCAGCTCCTCTGTCCTGCCTGGCGGTCCTTGAGCTCTGGAGACACATTCCAGCCTTAGGACCTTTGCATTGGTTCTTTCCTCTTGTGGTGGTTGTATCTGCCTCCCCCAGATACCCGCATGGCTAAAGCCTCGTCCAGCTATTTATGCAAATGTCATTCGGCAACCCACTCCAGTGTTCTTGCCTGGAAAATCCCAGGGACGGGGGAGCCTGGTGGGCTGCCGTCTATAGGGTCGCACAGGGTCGGACACGACTGAAGTGACTTAGCAGCAGCAGCAGTCTGTGAGACTGACTGGCCCTATTGTAAACTGAAACCCATCCCCGACATATATCTGATTCCCTTCCTTTGACTCTATTTTCTTCCCTATGGCTTTTAACAGCTAACATACCATATAATTTAATTATTCATTACATTTACTGTCTTATCTTCCCCCGGTGATGCATCTTACACATCAGCTTGACCGGGCCATGGGATGCCCAGATATTTGGTCAGACATTATTCTGGACTTTTCTGTGAGGATGCCTTTTGGATGAGATTAACATTTAAATCAGTATACTAGACAAAGCACACTCATGCGTGGGCCCCATCTGACGGGCTGAGGGCCTGAATAGAACAAAAAGGCTGAGCCTCCCCTGAGTAAGGGAGAATTCCTCCTGCCTGACTGCCTTCAAACTGGGGCTATCAGCTTTTTCTCTGTTTGGACTCAAACTGAACATCAGTTTGCTGGGACTCAAGCCTGCTTCAGATGGGAAAACTTAAGCCATCATGCTTCCTCAATCTCCAGTTTGCTGACTCACTCTGCAGATCTTGGGACTTGACAGCCTCCATAATCCCATGAGCCAGTTCCTTATAAAACTCTGTATGTAGTCACATCCTACTGGTGCTACTTCTATGGAAAATTCTGACTAATCCACTCCCCACCCAACTTGGACAAAAGAAGACAGGGACATAGGAGACCTTATCTTGTTACCACTCTGTTCCTTCCACCTCTTCTCTCCAGCCCCGGCACATAGATATGGTGCTCAGTGTATATTTGTTGAATAAATGAAGAAATAAATGGACCAACAGGTAGTAGTCTTTAGATATATCTTTAGAGATGTGAACACAATCTTCTCCACTTTATTACATAGACAAGAGCTGTAGGCTTTCTATCTAAATAGCTGAACCAAAGATCAAAAATGGTCTTCTTGCATGTGCCTGGTAGAAAGGAATTCTGGATGTACGTCACGTTTTTTGTTTCTTGGGGGTGGGGGTTGGTACCTTCACACATGGTGTCAGCCACACTTTCCCTTCGGGGTCAGTGTGAAAAACCAAGCACGGCCATGCTCCAGCACTGATACGATTTCGAGTGCATGTGATCTGTGGCTGAGGGAGACTTAATATCAGGGGAAGCTATGGGAGTCCTCTGGACTTGGAAGAAGCCAGAAATTCCTCTTGGGTAACAAAAAAGCATGCCATGGCCATGGGGCAGCACATAGGAAAAGATAGCTCAAGGCTTGAAGACGAAAGGCAGACAGATGTCATTAGCCCTCAGTTTGCTCTGTAGAAGGAATACTGTGATGCAGGGGCCTTGTTTCTAGATGGTCTGCCTTTCCCGACCAAGTTTCAATGTGTGCAAGAAGAAAGAAGACAGATAAGGAAAAAGGAGAGGAAAGAGATTCTGACTGCCAGTGGTGATTGGAAGTGGGGGCAGGGCTGACCGAAAAACGACTGACTGTGAAGCAGCAAGAGAAGACAGACTCTCAGTGCAGAGTGGGGAGGGTCATGCCAACAGTCCTCTCAGAGATGAGTATAGCTCCTGAAAACAGCCTCTGTGTGTGTGTGTGTGTGTGTGTGTGTGTGTGTGTTAGAAATGCGAGAGAAGAGACTTCTTTGCCTCCATTAAATGCTCCTGAAAGTGTTTCCATGGTAATGAACTCACAGTGAGCAGCCCAGCGGATCCCGGTGACTCTCTGAAGCCATTTCGCAAGCTTCTGCTGCCAACCTTTCCTGGAGTCTGTTCTACAGAAAACCAATTCCCTACAAAACCGAGGGAGACGGGCGGGTGGAATAAAATGTTCTGTGGGCCAAAAAACTTGAGAAACATCAAGGTAAACAAGATAAATGGACTTCTTTAGTGACTCCTTTCGTGTTCTGAGGTGGGTCCTGACTCGCCAAAAGGGAGATGCAGTGTGCGGAGTCCCCTCAAACTCCATCGACCAGGATGCCCTGTTTGTGTTGAGCTGTTCACCAAACTGGAACTGGGGCTCTGTTGGATGCACTGTGGGAAGCATGGCTCTTGAAAACAGCAATCAGTAGAATCTGACAAAGATTCTACAAACCTTAACAGAAAGTCGAGGGACTTCCCTAGTGGACCCATGGTTAAGACTTTGTGCTTCCAATGCAAGAGGTGCAGTTTCAATCCTTGGTCGGGGAACTAAGATCCCACATACCACATGCCCAAAAAATTAAATATAAATTAAGTGTACAACTTGAAGAGTTTCAACAGACATTTTTTAAAAGGAGAGAGAAAGCTGATTTCCAATTAAGGACTATTAGAGCGCTGTATCAGTGCATGGTAAATCACTTCAGTCAGGTCCGACTCTGTGTGACCCTGTGGACTATAGCCCACCAGGCTCCTCTGTTTATGGGATTCTCCAGGCAAGAATACTGGAGTGGGTTGCCCTTCCTTCTCCAGGGGATCTTCCTGACCCAGGGATCGAACCCTCATCTTTAATATCTCCTGCATTGGCAGGTGGGTTCTTTACCACCAGTGCCACCTGGCAAGTCCTGTATCTGTATTAGTAGCTTGATACAATTATTGGTAAATCCACCTTGTGAGTTGTCTTAAGACATAGAGCAGCTATTGCAGTTTTTTGCACCTCCTGCGACTGGGCTGGAAACTAAAGATTTACATCATCTCAGCCATGTCCTGCATAAATGAATCTCAAAGAAAAGATCTAACTATCCCTTTACCATGGGCCCATTTATCCAGGGGAACAACAATGACCCAGTAAATGCAGTTGACTGCACAGGGATCCTTCAGATGATGACATTGGTGGTTTAAATTGAGATTTATCATTAGAAAGCATACAGAACTAGGGAAAAACCAACCAATATGATGAATGGCATACGGTCCATAGTCTACAAACGTTGGTAGAAAAAAAATATATAGTACTTTGGGAAAGAGGGGAGATAAATTAAGAGTTTGGGATTAGCAGACACAAACTACTATATATAAAATAGATAAACAACAAGGTCTTACTGTGTAGTACAGGGAACTATATTCAATATCTTAAAATAACCTACAATGAAAAAATATGAAAACTAATATATATGTATAACTGAATCACTTTGCTGTATACCACAAACTAACCCAACATTGTAAATCAAATATACTTCAATTTTAAAAATGTATAGCAATTTGGATTTTTTTCCATCTCAGAGAACTAGTTTCTGATATATTATTTTAGATTTTATAAGGCTGGTAAATTTGAATGCTTTTGGCAATTCTCTCCAATTTTAGGAATTGTTAGGTAGTGAAGTCCTGTGTGTTCAAGCAAAGCACAGTGAGATTGCTGTTCAGCTTTAATGTTCAGAATCCCATAAAGTAAAATTATAGGTGATTATAAAATTCATCATTGTCAGAAGCCAGACAGTACCTACCCGGAGAGGGAGAATGTTGATGTCTTTTCGGCTAGGTCCATAAAATAAGTTGAAATAATGACAAAGTACAAGATGAGATTCTTCTCGACCATCCAGTCTACTCTCTTATGCTTATTGTAGGTAACCAGGTTAAGCTTTTGATTTTCAACTTAATTTTCGCTTCTGGTTTCTCTCTGCAATGATTTTATATGTCTTTATTCATCATTGCCCGTTATTGACCACTGCTTCCTTCCTGGATCTCAAATAATCTAGCTAATCCCATGTACCTGCCATGAACCCAGCATTTTCTCGGAACGCATTTTGTCAAGTCCAGTTATACAGAAGAGAGGCGCTAGAGCTTTGTATGTGCCTCACACACAGTTGTTAGCAGCACGACAATCCATGAATGGAAAAGACGTGTTTTCTGTGACTGGACTATCATCTTTCTGTAGTATCAGGGAAAGACTCTTCCTATCAGAACCTATATAATGAAAATTATAAATCTCAATATGAAGAGCAGCTAATGTTAAGTTTGTTCGTTTTTATCGTCTTCTGACCCCTGTTGTTGCAGCAAGATTCAGGAGATGAGATATTACAAGGACACAAATTATTGTGAATCACTGTGTAAACTTTTAGATTTCCATCGAACTTCACTTTTCGTATCACATACCTACCCTTCTGAGACAGGTGACACACTGAGAGCTTGGAGAAAATAGTGGCCTATGTATCATGTCAGCAAAACTGTGTTCTTGTTCTGATAATAAAATGTAAGTTTTAGAGTGAGGGCTTCCCACGATAGTGTAGGACAAAAATTAAAAATGATGAGAAATCAGGCTCACACTTGTGAACAGTGGCAAAGAAAAAAAAAAAAACGGAAGTGGGAACTGACAAACATCCATTGTTCGTTGGGTCAGTGACTCCAAAATCCTAAAAAAGGCTTTGAATGATTCTGATAAGTTAAAGTATATTGATAAGCAACAGTGTAAGTTGTTATCTGAAGAGTAAAAAAATTACTTTAGAAAAGGCTCTTTAGCCTGTGGTTTGCTAAATGCTTTGGCAGAAAAAAATTTACACTAAAAATGCCTGATTTGCCAACTATTCTATCTTTGTAAGAAAAATACAATTTGGCATCAAGCTTCAGTGCTACCCCTGAGATTCTTTCTGAAGAGGTATCTGTCCTGGGCTCCAGACCTCTGCATTTCCAGCTGTTTTTTGGAAATGTCAGTGAAGAGATGTCAGAGATGATCCTTGGCCCCAGTGAAATAGTAAATCACATTTCATGTACAGAGGTGCCTGTCATTATTTTCTGTGTTGTCCTATATGTCTGAAATAGTTCATTTCTCAGATATTATTACTGGGGGATGTGCCGATGAGTATAATGGGTTGTTGATAGATTTGCATTAAAAATTTAAGTAGGAGTTTATGCATTTTGGAAGCCTCTCTCATAGGTATCAGGGCAATATCAGGGCAATGCAATTCATTCTCAAACACAGTTCATTCATTTTACTCTTCAAGAAGACTTATTTTTAACTGAAGTATAGTTAGGGACTTCCCCAGTGTCCAGGGGTTAAGACTCCCTCTTCCAATGCAGGGGGTGTGGGTTCAGTACCTGGTCAGGGAACTAAAATCCCGCATGCCACAGAGTGCAACAAAAAAAATTTTTTTTATTTGAATTATAATTGATTTACAATGTTATATTCAGTATTCAACATAGTGATTCAATATTTTTATAGATTAAAATCCGTTTAAAGTTATTTTAAAATACTGGCTATACTCCCTGTGCTATACATTACATGTGTGTATCCTGTTTATTTTAAACCTAATAGTTTGTACTTTTTTTTTTTTTTAATAGTTTGTACTTCTTAATTCCCTTCCCCATCTTGCTCTTTCTCCCACCTCTCTTCCCCCTGATAACCAATTTGTTCTCTGTGTCTATGAGTCTGTTTTTATTTTTTTATATGCATTTATTTTTAAATTTTTTAGATTCCATATGTATGTGAAAACATATAGTATTTGTCTTTCTCTGTCTGAATTATTTCTCTAAGCATAATACCCTCCAGGTCCATTCATTGTTGCAAATGGCAGAATTTGATTCTTTAAGAAGGATTTTTAAGGAATAAAAGCAAAAAAGCCTTTGGAATTCTTGAGTATATTTTTAAGTGTTTTGTTGTTGTGGTTGTTCAGTTGCTAAGTTGTGTCCGACTCTGCGACCCCAAGGACTGCAGCACGCCAGGCTCTCCTGTCCTTCGCTATCTCCTGAAGTTTGCTCAGATTCATGTCCATTGAATCGGTGATGCTATATAACCACTTCGTCCCTCTGCTGCCCCCTTCTCCTTTTGCCCTCAATCTTTCCCAGCATCATGGCCTTTTCCAATGAGTTGGCTCTTCCCATCAGGTGGCCAAAGTACTGGGGCTTCAGCTTCAGCATCAGTCCTTCCAATGAATATTCAGGACTGATTTCCTTTAGGGTGGACTGGTTTGATCTCTTTGCAGTCTAAGGGACTCTGAAGAGTCTTCTTCAGCCCCACAATTCTAAAACATCAATTCTTCAGTGCTCAGCCTTCTTTTTGGTCCAACTCTCACATCTGTACATGACTACTGGAAAAACCATAGCTTTGACTTATACGCACCTTTGTTAGCAAAGTGATGTCTCTACTTTTTAATACACTGTCTAGGTTTGTCATAGCTTTCCTCCCAAGAAATAAACGTCTTTTAATTTCATGGCTGCAGTCACCATCTGCAGTGATTTTGGAGCCCAAGAAAATAAAATGCCTCATTGCTTCCGCTTTTTCCCTTTCTAGCTGCCATGAAGTGATGGGACCGGATGCCATGCTCTTAGTTTTTTTCATGTTTAATTTTAAGCCAGCTTCTTTGCTTTTCCTCTTTCACCCTCACCAGGAGGCTCTTTCGTTCCTCTTCACTTTCTGCCTTTTGAGTGGTATCATCTGCATATCTGAAGTTGATTTATCTGCTGGCAATCTTGTTTCCAGTGTGTGATTGATCCAGTCTGGCATTTCACATGATATACTCTGCATATAAGTTAAATAAGCAGAGTGACAATATACAGGCTTGTCATACTCCTTTCCCAACTTTGAACCAGTCAGTGTAAGAGTTTAACAGTCATAAAATAAGACATATATGGAATATAAAGTCTTAAGGACATATTAAAATATTTTCCAAGGGATTTGTCATAATGAAATATAATGGCAGCTACCATAGTATCATGTACATCCATGGAGCTCAGTTGGTTTAATTTATTTAGATTGACTTCTGTGACGGTTTTGCAGATGTCTTAAATTTGCAAGTTGTCTTAAATGTGCAGATGTTTCTGAAAGTATGATCATGAGGATATTCTGAAACCTCCAAAATATTCCTGGACAGTGGAAATTTCTAAATTAGAGGAACAATGAAGGGAAATTAGTCTAGAGAAATATCTACAAAACAAATTAACACAAATTAACACTTCTGAAAAAAAAAATTTGCTTTTGACTTAAAATGGTAAAAATAATTGCTCCTTTTATTAGGATGTGCCCAAATGATATATTTTAGATGCAAACTCTGTTGCTGATTTGGATAACCTTTGCCTGAGAAAATTTTAACTGTTCTTCTTCATCTGAATAATTTATTCTAATAATTTCTGAACATATTTTCCTGAAGGTACTTCCCTAGTGGTGAGAGTCTTAATATTTTTATATCTATAAATTTAATAGCACCTGTATAAATTATTTTCCACCATTGAAGGTACAAAACTGGTTAGTATGCTTTAAAACTTTTCCATTCATTACAAAAGAAGTGCGTGTACTTATTAGAAAATTTAGAATATATGGATTAGGCAATACAATTGAATGAAAATGCTGGGTTAACACTTTGATGAGTATCTTTCTATATGTTTTCTGTGTTATATACTCATGTGTACTCAAGTGGAATCAACTGGTAAAATTTGTTGATACAAAAACACCTAAGTCAAAGAAATAGTGATTGATATTTGCTAGTATGGTTGGCTAAGATGTACTGCTTGGTATGAGCTTTCTTAGGATTTTTTTAACATTGGTGGGATCCAAATATTTAAAAAGTCCAATTTTTACTTTGATGGTGTTAAGTTTGTCTGAGTTGTAACAGTAATGTCTTTGTAGCATTTATATTTAAAACGTCCTTTCTAAAAATGATAGTTTCACAGAACTGGCCAATATATGGGTGGGTTTTTATCTGTTTTTTGTGCTTGCTTGTTTTAATTAAACTTCTTAAATTCAACTCAAGACTATTCCTTATGGTCTTATAGCCATTATCTATAAAGAAAGCATTGCTATTTTTGAAGATATCTCTAGTAATTATGTCTACAAGAAAAAAAAACAACATTTAGCAATGTTTTTCTCCTTGTGGTGGATTTAGGGATGTTTATTGTTTACTTAGGGAGGAAGAAGAGGACATCAGTGATGCAATGGACATGAACTTGGGGCAAACTTTGGGAGATGGTGAAGGATAGGGAGGCCTGGTGTGCTGTAGTCCATGGGGTTGCAAAGAGTCGGACGTGACTGGGTGGCTGAACAGCAACAACATTGTTTGCTTATGTTTATCCATCTTTATTCCCCAATTTTCACATAAAGAGGATAATCAAGAAAAGAAATTATTTGAGAAGAAATAACAGCAGATTGATCCATTTTCTACCTGACATAGAACTCATAAGAACCATGGATTCCAGAAACAACAAGCCGATTTTGTTTTACTCAATGGCACATCTTTAAGGTCAAACTCTCAGAGTTTGTTCCCTCCCTTACAAAACAGCATGAGTGGGAATCTGGTTTTCCTTTTTGGGTAAAGTTTCTACAAAGCTTGCTGATAAAGCTCTTTAGTTTTACTTTCCTCAAAACAATTATTTCTGGAGCTAAGCTGAGATGAATCTGATAATGGGTCTCAATTCTTCAACTTTAAAGCATTTAGAAACTAGGGTCATAAAGACATGGAGTCCTGAAATCCTCTCCCAAGTTCAGTCCCATCAAGCTGAGACAGCCCTTGGAAACACACCCGCTGAAACTCGCAGTCTGCACATGCAGCTTCTCCAGTTTGGCCATTTTGACCTTCTGTTCAAGCCACAGAAACCTGGAGAAGGGAAAGGGAGGTTTTGTGGCTAATTTTCACAAGTCTTGAAAAATAATTTTCTTTCAGGAAAGTGTCTCTTGGAATAAAAAAAAAAAAAAAACTTGAGTGGTAAGTTTTTTAGAAAGTAATCTGGGTGAGACATGTAAAACTGGCCAATTTAAAGTCATTCCAGGCACTTCCCTTGTGGTCCAAAGGTTCAATTCCTGGTGTGGGAACCAAGATCCCACACTCCACAGAGCAACTGAGCCCGCATGCCACCAACTAGAGAATCCGTGCACCACCACGAAAGATCCTGTGTGATGTGACAAATATCTCAAGTGCCGTGGCTAAGGCCTATGGCTACTTGTCTAAGTAAATAAAAATAAAGTGATTCCAAAACACACCAGCTTCTAGCTCTGTCTGAAAAGCCAGAACCAATGCATTCCATTGGGGGAAAAAAAAAAACCAGGATGCCTCTAAAATAATCTATCAGTGGAAAGCCTTGATGTAGAGGTAATTGACCTCAGTGCAATTCAAACTAAGTATTGAGTATGCTTGTGTGTGTGCTCAGTCATGTCCAGCTCTTTGTGCCTCTATGGACTGTAGCCCAACTACTGTCCATGGAATTTTCCAGGCAAGAATACCAGAGTGGGTTGCCATTTCTTACTCCAGGGGATCCTTCCAACCCAGGGCTCGAACCCACATCTCTTGAGTCTCCTGCATTGGCAGGTGGATTCTTTACCACTGCGCCACCTGAGAAGCTCATGTGCTTGATGCATAAACAGGTGGGAGTTCCTCTAACAGCTCCCCTCCCCGCCCCCACACCATTCGCTTTCCCTCTGATATCCCACAGGATCAGCCTTGATGGAAATCACACCATAACTCGAATGTTCTCTCTGTGTTTTCGATTCCAGCTGTGAAAGTTCAGGACGAGCTGGAAAATGTAAGCCTCCTTTAAAGCGCACGAGAAATCTATTGGCACAGAATAAAAGCTGTACTGTTTATTAGGGTTTTGCAAGTAGCTGTTGTACTTAGTTCTCTCAGCATTGCTTTTTTTTTAATTTTAATGAGGACAGTTCTTCATGCAATTGCCAAACTAAGGCAAAAGAAAACTCTCAATCTTTATGGTGCTTTCATCAGATAACCAATATAAAATATCTTCCAGAATACGCTGTCTCCTCAGACTTTAGAGTTTGTTCTTGGGAAGTTAGAGATAAACAAAGATGGCCTTAATAAATCTAGCTAACATTGTAAATATACAGTTTCTGGTTCTTTTTCCTCTTGGGGCAATAGGCCAGATATCACTAACAATTCAAATATTCTGGCCTTTCTCAAAAATGTCATTGCATCAAGAGCATCATGGCTGAGCAAAATTAGGATGCTCTTTACTGGTGTTCCCATAATTAAAAATCAACTGCCTTCTGGGGAAACCTGTATAACACACCTTTGATTGGGTGTTGAATTTGGACTAAAAGAAAAAAAAAAAAAGTCAAAGAGGGAAATGTTTGCCTTCTAAAGAGTGAAATTCCAGGGAGGGCATTTCAACCTGACTTTGGCCGTCATTAACCAAGAAACATGGAAGAGCTGTGTTTGGGGCAGGGACTGTTTAGAGAGGTTTCATCTGTCTGTTTATTGAGGGTTTGGGGGTATTTGTTTGCTTTTCTGCACTGTCAGTGTGTGTGTGCTCAGTCACTCAGTCATACCCCATGGACTGTAGACCTTCAGATTCCTCTGTCCATGGGATTCTCCAGGCAGGAATACTAGAATGGGTTGCAATTTCCTCCTCCAGGAGATCTTCCTGGCCCGGGGATTGAACCCAAGTCTCCTGCATTGGCAGGGGGTTTCTTTACCACTGACCACCTGGAAAGCCCATACTGTCATTACATCCTTACATTAGTTTGCCAGTGTTGCCAGAACAAAGTACCATGGACTGGATGGCTTAAACAAATAAAGGTGTGTTCTCACAATTCTGGAGATTCGTAGTCCAAGATCAAGGTGTCGGCAGGGTTGGTTTCTTCTGAAGCCTCTCTCCTTGACGTGTGGTCTGCTGTCTTCTCTCTGTGTCCTCACATGGTCTTCCCTTATGAGTCTCTGCATCCTCATCTCCTCTTCTTATAAGGACACCTGTCAGAGTGGTTTAGGGTCCACACTAATGACTTCAGTTTTAACTTAAGTGCCTCTTTAAAGATCCTGCCTCCTAATACAGTCACATTCTGAGGTACCAGGGATTAGGACTTCAACATTTGAATTTGGGAAGGACACAATACAGCTCATAACAACCCTGGTTCAGGGTCTTCCTGTCAAATCTCTAAGACCTTTCCTTCATAATGGCCAGGAAGGGAAAGTAAGAACGTAGGAAGGTATTCATGAGTTTTCCACAAGACCTGGCTTGCTTCTGAAGCAAGCTTTTTTTCCCACCTTCTTCAATATGGAAGAATTTTAAAAGTCTACTACTTTGACGGCATCATGTTAAGTGAAATATGTCTGAGAAAGAAACTCTTTGTGATCTCACTTATGTGTGGAATCTAAACAAACAAACAAAAACCCACCAGACTCACAGAAAAAAAAAAAAAACGAGTAGATTTGTGGTTACCAGAAGTAGGGGCTCTGGGGAGGGGGGGTCAGAGGAAGATAGTCATAAGGTATAAACCTCCAGTTTCAAATGAACACTAGGATGAAGTGCAGCATGATGACTGTAGTTAACACTGCTGTGTGGTCTGTAGGAAAGCTGTTAAGAGAACAGACCCTTGGAGTTCTCATCGCAGGGATAAACGTTTTTTCTTCCTTTTCTTTTTATTGTATCTATATCAGATGGTGGATATTAACTAAACCTATTGTAGTAATCACTTCACAGTATATGTAAATCAAACCATTACACTGGTTTGATTTGCATGTATTTATACCCTAACCCTAAAGAAAATCAGTCCTGGGTGTTCATTGGAAGGACTGATGTTGAAGCTGAAACTCCAATATTTTGGCCACCTGATGTGAAGAGCTGACTCATTTGAAAAGACCCTGATGCTGGGAAAGACTGAAGGCAGGAGGAGAAGAGGACGACAGAGGATGAGATGGTTAGATGGCGTCACCGACTCAATGGACATGAGTTTGGGTAAACCCTGGGAGTTGGTGATGGACAGGGAGGTCTGGTGTGCTGCGGTTCATGGGGTCGCAAAGAGTCGGACACGAATGAGCGACTGAACTGAACACCTTAAACTTATACGGTGATATAGGTCAATTATTTCTCAATAAAACAGAAAAACTGAAAGCCGACTGAGAACTTTAAGAACACTTTGCTTTCTTTCCCTGTATTTCTGTTTCTCCCAAAGGAAAACATTCCTCTGTCCACCTGCAGATCTCAATTAGAAAGTGTTTTGCTTGTGTTTGTGTATCAGTGATAGGAAAGAGCTGGTCAGTGAATCTTGTCAATCAGAGACTTTTAAACTGGCAGAAACCTGGAGATCACTTACTGGGTTAGCCAAAAAGTTCCTTTGGGCTTTTCCCATAACATCTTACAGTCTTTTGGGCCAACCCACATAAATATTGTAAGCCATCATCTTCTTACAAAGAACCTCAGTGAAAGAGTTCCATTTTTTTGCATGGATTATTGTAATTATGGTAAAAACCAAGGACTCTCCCTCATGTCATTTCATTTCAAGGACTCTCCCTTCCTCATGTCACAGAAATAGGAAGATATCCGTTTACTAACCTCTACCTATGCCGATTTTAGGTGTGCGTTATTCTGATCATTCCATTAGATGATATATTTATGTGTTCCATTAGAAAATATAACTTGATCTGCACTCAGTTTCACTGTGTTGCATTCAGAAGTCTTCAAAACAGGGGCCGTACTGTAGTGCTGGATTTTTTTCCATGCCTACAGAAGCAGCATTAATAATGTAAGAAATCCATGCAATTTTCATACTTCAGAGAGTGAAAATACAGTATGACCATAAGAAAAAAAAAATCCACTCTATGCTGAAAGCCCCTGACAAGTGCTGGGTCCTCCTGCTTAGGTCAGCGTGAATGGAGGCACTATTTCCTGTCTGTCCTCAGTAACAGTGCTCCATGTTTGCTTACAGAATGATGTGGCTGCACTTCTGAAACCAATATCGGAAAAGATTCAGGAGATCCAGACTTTCAGAGAGAGGAACCGGGGGAGTACGATGTTTAATCATCTCTCAGCCGTCAGCGAAAGCATTCCCGCCCTTGGATGGATAGCCGTGGTGAGTCCGGCTGGAACGTCACCCCTGTGCCTCGTTGCGTTTTTGGAGTGTTTGGGAGAACTCGTGGCCACCTCCAGCCTCCTTCATCCTTCATCCTTCATGAAAGGAAGGTTCCTTTCAGGCTGAACACAGCAGCTCTTTCTTACCCCCACTTGAAGTTCAGGGCCTTGTGTTCTGAGATGCAGGAAGCGTTTCACCGATCCTTACAGAACAAAATTTGCCTCTAGTTTTCCAGTTGACATCTCCATTGCTTCTCTTCTTCTTTAAGGCATTTTCTTTCTTATCCTATATTTTTTTTCTTTCTATGCTTGGGTGATGGCCCTCTTCTCTCAGTCCCCCAAACCCGGTCCTTATGTCAAGGAGATGAACGACGCGGCCACCTTTTACACTAACAGGGTCTTAAAGGACTACAAACACAGGTATGTACCTTCTTTTACTGACCAAATCTTCAGTTGATTGTTTGTTAAACATTTGTCCCCAGACTTCATACAGTTCATTACTGATTCCTTTCAAAGGCTGATTGACTATAAACATTAAGGGAAAATCCCATCTTTGTAGGTAAAGCAAAGTAGAAAGTGAAATCAATGATCCAGATAATATGTGTGTTTTAGAAAGTCTGCCTCAGTTCTCTGGTAATGAATAAATTCTCTCCGAAGTAATGCATGTCACTCTGTTACCTATCCCCCTAAGGAGGAGTCTGTGATGATTTGTGATGGACCAGCCCTAAATGGACAAAACTTGAGTGAGTGTTAGTCACCCAGTAGTGTCTGACTCTTTGCAACCTCACGGACTGTAGCCCTCCAAGCTCCTCTGTCCATGAGATTTTTGAAGCAAGAATGCTGGAGTGGGTTGCCATTTCCTCTTCCAGGGGATCTTCCTAACCTAGGGATCAAACCCCGATCTCCTGCATTGCAGGTGGATTCTTTTACCGTCTGAGCCACCAGGGAAACCCATTGATCAAAATAGAGTTGGTGAATGAGCAGAGAGAAGACAGGGGATTTCAGGAAAGGAAGTAGAAGTGAGGAACAGAAATAAGATGAGACAATAAACCAGGTCAGTGAGAGGGAGACCAGAGCTTGCATTCAGATGAAATGCAGTTGGGTGGACAGAGACATGAGTTAAGAACAGCCGCCATTCAGAGAACTGTTGAAAGTTCACAGATGAGGCTGAATCAGCAGGTTTTGCCTGGAGAGTGAGCTTAAAAGGACATGCAGTCTCCAGCACAAATAACAGGTCCTAGAGAGCCTCAGACTAGGGCTAGAATTGGAAATGGGACTGAATGAGGAGAAATATAAAGAAATATCAACTGGGATTTCCCTGGTGGTCCAGTGGCTAAGATTCTCTGCTCCCAGTGCAGGAGGCCCAGGTTCAATCCCTGGTCAGGGAACTAGATCCAACACGCTGCAGTTAAGACCTGGCGTGGCCAAAATAAATAAGTAAATAATTAAAAAAAATAAATAAATATGTACCGATACATTTTTTAGTACAAAAAAAAAAAAAAAAGTCACACTCAGCAATCCCACTTCTAGATGTATTTCCAAAAGAAATGAAAACATAGGTCCACACAAAAGCATGTGCATGATTTCGTAGCAGCATTATTTATGGTAGGCAAAATGTGGAAACAATCCAAACGTCCATCAACTGATGAATAGATAAGTAAAATGTATATCCATACAAGATTATATTATTCAGCCATTTAAAAAAATAAGTAGCAGTATGGATGAGCCTTGAAAGCATTATGCTGAGTGAAAGAAGTGAGACACAAAAGACCACATATTGTGTGATTCCATTTATATAAAATTCCAGAATTGGCAAATCCATAAAGACCGAAAGTAGATTAGCAGTTGTCTAGGGCTGGGGAAATTGGGTAGAAATGTGGAGTAACTGCTAATGAGTATCAGGTTTCTTTGGGGGGTGATGAAAATGTTTTAAAACTGACTGTGGTAATGATTGCACAATTCAAACTGAGCTATTGAATTGTATGCCTTGAATGGATGAATTGCCTAGGATATGAGTTATATCCCAGTAAAGCTATTATAATAAACAGAATAAGACAAAAAGCAACTGCAGTACTCTCCTCCTCTCATAGAGTTTAGTTATTCTGTGTTAGCTCTTCTAGGAAGAGCAGCTCTAGAGACTTCTGACTTCCACACGCCTTTTTCCCTCCTGAGGTCTCTCCCACCCTAAGGAAGCTTCACTTAAGCTCTGATACTCAGTAACAGACTCCCTGCACCCATAGAACTGTGGTTGAGGCAGTCTTGCCCAGTGATACAACTCCAAATGCTGCCACTTTGTGTTAGAGCCTACAGAACTGTGCAGTATGAATGAGAACAGGCATCAGAAATGCAAGACAATCTGCCCACATAAAAATAGCAGTTCAGGAAAGAACAAGTTTAAGTTGCAAAAGTATGTCAGCATTAACAGCCCACAGTGACTTCCACATCATAAAAGACCTCTTTACCTAGTCCCTTCTTGGGATGTACAGACACACACCTGTACCTGCCTATTCGGGACACCTTAGCCACCTCCTGAGCCTCTGCCTTTTTGCACATCAACCTTGGAAGCCATTTTTGTTTTTATCTCAGCTCATCAGCTCCTGTCCTCCCAGTCCCTACTTAAGTGTGTCTTGGGGGCCATGGTGTGAGTGATTCTCTCCAGGTGTTATACAGCCAAGAGAGTTAAGAGTTTGTACTTTTTTGTGCACACACAAAGAAAGTCTAGTATTTGTTCCTCTTGGTCAGCTATTAGGTAGAAAAACTACTTCTGACGGCATCAAGGACAATCCATTTAAACTTAATGGACCACCCGAAGACTGTGTAGTGTGCTGGGGAAGTGCATTCGGTCCTAAGTCACCATGGAGCTTCCAGGAGTGCCAACCTGAACAAAGCAGAATACTCCACAACCGCTTACTCACACCCAAGCCAGCCATGACTGCACTTTGTGTGGGCTCAGTGAGGGCTGCGGGGTGTTGTGGACTCATTGATGAGGTATCTCCAGTGTCGCAGGCTCACTGCTGCCTGCCTGACAGACAAGCCGTGGGTGGAGGAGTAGAAAGGCAGGTTTCCTTGTGGTTTACACAGAAGGGCTGTGGGCAGTGGAGTCTGCATCTGTGCAGCCTTTTCAGCTGGCTTGACTGGCTGCTCAGCTCTTTTGTCAATAAATGAAGAGCAAGTTAATTATTTTGACTTTCCAGAGGTAAGACTTCTCTGAATCATAGTCATTAAAAGTCACCCATCCCTCCCATAGCTTCTTCCAGGGGAAGTGGAACTGAGGCTGAGTTGTCGGCTCCAGAAGTATAGTTAAGTCCTCCTCAGTTTGTTGTCTCTTAGACACGGGTTTCCCTGGTGGCAAGATGGTAGAGAATCCGCCTACAATGTGAGAGACCTGGGTTCAATCCCTGGTTTGGGAAGATCCCTGGGGAAGGGAAAGGCTACCCACTGCAGCATTCTTGCCTGGAGAATCCCCACGGACAGAGGAGTCTGGTGGCTACAGTCCACGGGGCCGCAAGGAATCAGACACGACTGAGCCACTTTACCTTTACCTTCATTTTCACTTTCAAGCACAGTCGGCCTTTGGGTTGAAAGGGACCATGTTGTTATTCCTCACTACACGTTCAGCTGGAACTTTCTTCAAGTTAAAATGGTACTATAATAGTTATAAGAAAAACAATTTGCCTGTGCAGGTTTGGACTTCATGTGTTAAGCTTTTTAATAGAAATATATTGAATGTACAACCTACTTTTTCTAGAATGCTTACAGACTGTATTGTGCATACATAGGTATATATACACACGTATGAATTAAATGACCATATAATAGATAAATATGTGGATTGGGAGTTTTGACTGTAAAATTGAGAGACAGTGACAATGAAATACTTCGTAGATTTGATTAATGTAGTCAGTAAATCTAAAAATGGAGAACAAAAGCACTCATGTTTTTCCTTTTTGAGGGGCAGATAGTTACGAGTTCAGTTCCCTTTTTTCCTTTTCTTAAATGGCGTGACTTAATACGCTGGAGTTCTAAACATGCTCATGGTACTTAGAACTTTTCAAGGAAAGCAAAATATATCCAGAGACAAGTCATTATTGACAAAGGTGAAATAATAGAGATTTCCTTCCGATATTGTCTTCAGATTAATGGCCCAGGTTTGTGATTAAATTTTTGGTAACTGAGATTTCATCATTTTCTCATTTACCACTACTTTATTCAAAGTAGAAAAAAAATGTGTGGTTGGAAATTATCCAAAGGAAATGCAACTGTTTTTGCCTGATTATATCATCAGTTTAATGTTTCTAACAGTTCTCCCAATCCTATATGTTCATCTAGTTTTAAGTATTTTACCACTTCTTGGTTGAGTAAAATAGGAATAAAAATACTGGCTGTACCCTGCCTTGCTTTCATTGTCATTGTGAGTATCAACTTAAGCTAATCTAAGTGATCGTCCCTTTAAACTATTGAGTGTTACCTATTTGTAGGGAATCATTTTTCTTAGTATAGCAACTTTCCTTATCAGTCCAGAATTCTCCAGTTTGGTTACACTTTCAGTCGAATAATTCCACAAATTATTAGAAAACAAGCCAAAGGACCTTTTTTCTTTTTTAGTACCATTTTCCTGCCTGAAAGCACATTGTTTTTCATTTTGCATCAGAAGCGGTACAGAAAGAAATGATCTCCCCTCCATGTTCATCTCCCCGGGAGAGATGATGTGAGGATGAGCTGACTGGGTGCGGTGGGTGCTCTCTCCGTGGGCCTCTCTGCTCCACACCAGACCTCAGGGCATTTAGCTCCTCTCAGGGCAGACCTGGACCATATCCTTTCGAGGTTCTTTTCAGACTCAGTTCACAGTTACTGGACCAGAAAGACTAGACTAGTTTCTGGACTAGAAAGTTCCAGAGTCATCTGGAGCTTTAGTTATTGGATTGCCATGTGCCTTCCAGTGTTGTTAAATTTTTATTTTAGATCCTAATTCCCCTCTCTTCCACTCTCTTTTATGACAAAGTGATCTACGTCATGTGGATTGGGTGAAGTCATATCTGAACATTTGGAGCGAGCTTCAGGCGTACATCAAGGAACACCACACCACAGGCCTTACTTGGAGCAAAACAGTAAGTACCCAGCCCTGTTCCCCCCGGGGTAACAAAAGGTTATGAAGATACTCATTCTCAGTAGCCTGGTAATTTTAGAATTTACCTCAAGGAAAACATAAGATAAAATATACATGTAGAAGCTGCTTATAAAAAATGCCATTGGCATAGGAAAGTCTGGAAACTGCCTGCATGACAGACAAAAAGAAAATGGTTGAGTTGTCAGTGGTAAAAACCTAGTGGAATGCTCTGCAGCCGTCAAAATAACAGATATGGTGATTACAGGTGATGAGATGTACCAGTCAATGTTAAGTAATAAAGTAGAGTGCAAAAGTTAATGAGCTCTAAGACGACATGTTTATTAAGAAACTGTGTAAGTAAAATTGAAGGAAACAAGATTTTAAAATAGTTATAATTTTAAGAAGATAGAATTATGAATATAATTTTTTAATGTTTTAAATTTCCTTTTGGCATTTTAAAGTTTACTAAGTAGTATTTTTCAATACTTAGGCAATCCTAGCGATTTCAGTGGTATCCTACTCCTAGGATAAAACCCCAACCTGAGTCTGTTCCGGCTTGAATTCCCACAGAAGATTCTGATTTGATATTTGCCCTCTTCACCTTGTCTCTCTTGTCTTCCCCTCTCACTGATCCAGCGCTACCAAACTACCTGCAGAATTCTGAACATGTACAGTGCTTAGATTGAAACAAATCACACTGTTGTTTTTCAAATTTTGCAAGTCTCCTATTTAACCTTATTTGCAATGTCCTGAACAGCTATTGTATCAGCATTAGTGGTTCAGTGGTAGAATTCTCGCCTACCACGGGGGAGGCCTGGTGCGATTCCCAGCCAATGCAAGAGCACACAAGTTTTAGATCTTCGCAGGTAGCACCAGAGGTAAAGAACCTGCCTGCCGATGCAGGAGACATAAGAGACATGGGTTCAATCCCTGGATTGGGAAGGTCCCCTGGAGGAGAGCACAGCAACCCACTCCATTATTCTTCCCTGGAGAATCCCGTAGACAGAGGAGCCCTACTGTCTGTAGGGTCACAAAGAGTCGAACACAACTGTAGCAACTTAGCATGAACATATATCATGCTCTATGACCTAAGTTCCCCGAGGAACTCTTTTCTCTAAGACTGAGTTCCAACATCACCTCTTTAAGAAACTTCATTGATCTCCATTGGCACCCTATCTGGGTTGGTGATCTTCCTCTATGCTTCCTTCACATCTTGAATATACCTCAGGCATAGTCTGTAGCGTATAGAATTGTAAAGGTTTATGTTTTTAGATCTCTCCCACTGGATTGGAAACATCTGTGTCTCCAGGTCCTCACATAGTGCCTGGCATGGAGTAGGTACTCAATAAATAGTTTGAACTAAATTGTGACTTAGGAGACTCTTAAGATCTTCCCTGCTCTTTAAAATCTCTGCACTTGTTATGAAAAGGCTTCCTGTGGGAACTTCCTTCCATTTGAAATGAATGTTAGGGATTTCCGTGGTGGTCCAGTGGGTAATACTCTGCACTCCTAATGAAGGGGGCCCTGGTTCGATCCCTGGTCAGGGAATTAGATCCCACATAATACAACTAAGAGTTCACATGCCACAACTAAGACCTGGTGCAGATAAAAAATAATAAATATATAATGTTTTTAATTTTTAGAAAAAGAGAAAATGAATGTTAGCTTTCAGTTGTCACAGTGGATGGTCTAACCAGAATAAATGTTGAGAATTCACATTTGTGAATTCATTTTAGAGGTAGAATGCTCACTCTCCCCCCAGTCATAAGCAGCAACTAACCCTCGTGCTGAATGTTGATGTCAGTAGCACAGGATTAATACCAAGACAGAGTTTGTGATTTTTCAAGAGAGTATGGAACTCCTGTATTTGTTCCCCAACACTTGACCTCTAATGACTGATGCTTTTTTTTATATTCTACTTGGCTGTTTTCTCCATAAGAAATGGAAAATATTGCATATTGGTTATTTTTCTTCTGCCCACAATATCATGATTTCTGTGAAGAGAGTTCAAAAACATTTGAAGGGTTTTAATATGGATGAGTATATGTGGTAGGTAGGTCTTTGTGTAGATTAATTAGAATTATTTTTCATAATTTCCTATGAAATGCTGTTTGGCTATAGATCAGTTTGTCATAAAAGGGAATTGTCACATGTTTGCCATGGAGATAGGACATCATGAGAGAACAGAAAACTAAATATCAAGTCTTTGGATGTCTTATTATTTCATAGTTAGATAAATGGAAAAGGAATGAGAATCCATTTGTGGAAAATAATTGTGTCAGCAAATGCTGGCCTATTAATTCTCTAATAGTGCTCATGGAAAATGAATGGAAAATTACTTTTTAAATGGTTTGAATACCTCTAATGCAATGTAAAAAGATGAGTAATTGTGCTTTGAATATAAGAGAAGGATCGACTACTACAGAAAAATAAATGTGGTTGTTTTCCTTTGTTCCAGAGTAAATACCTATCTTTTCACTATGTTCTTTAGAAATATATACTTTGTAATAATGAGCTTGAAACTTGTAAAGGCAACCCATAGTAAGAAGTACCTTTTAGACACACACACACCCCTCTCTCCTTACAGTACTACAAGTTTCACAAAATACTTTGTCTTACCATGTGGAATGAATTCAGATATTTTCTTTTGTGTTTTACTTTCTTTTTTAAGTAAAATCCTGGCTGATACCCACAAATTGACATCATGGTCAAATTTGAAAAACATGTTATAAAACAAAATGTTATAAAAGTATAAATATTTATTTTGTTGTTGTTCAGTCATTCAGTCGTGTCCATCTCTTTGCAACCCCATGAACTGCAGAATGCCAGGCTTCCCTGTCCCTCACTGTCTCCTGGAGTTTGCTCAGACTCATGTCCATTGACTCGGTGATGCCATCCAACCATCTCCTTCTCATCCTGCTTTCAGCCTTTCCCAGCATCAGGGCTTTTCCAATGAGTTGGCTATTTGCATCAGGTGGCCGAAGTATTGGAGCTTCAGGTTCAGCATCAGTCCTTCCAATGAATATTCAGGGTTGATTGCCTACAGGACTGACTGGTTTGATCTCCTTGCTATCCAAGGGGCTCTCAAGAGTCTTCTCTAGCACCACAGTTCAAAAGCATCAATTCTTTGGTGCTAGCACCACAGTTCAAAAGCATCAATTCTTTGGTGCTCAGCCTTCTTTATGGTCCAGCTCTCACATCCAAATGTTTATTTATATAAAACATAATCCTTCAAGCATACATTAGGAGACATGGATTGCCATAATAAGAGTGACAGCTGTTATTTATTGAGCATAAGTTATGATTTGGGCAAATTCTTTTTAAAATGTGAACTGTTACAAAGCAGAGCAACTGCTTCACTTCTTTCATGGAAACATTGTATGATAAAGTTTTGATGAGATACTAAAGGAAAGAATATATAAGAGAATGTTGGCTCAGCAGTCACATCATATGTGCAAAATCTTTAGACAAGCTTTAAGATATTGAATAGAAATAAATTTCCTATTATTTTTGCCCTCTTGTAAAAGTTGAAGTTAAAAAAACTATGACAAAGTATATTATAAAAATTATAGTTTTTAATTTTAAATCTAAATTATTAAAAACCACATAAAAGATTCCAAAACATAATCCCTAGCATAGATCAAACTAATTTCTTCTCATTTACTATGGCCTGGTGACTTACCAGAAAAGTAAATCATAAACAATTACAGCCAGTATCACAACATTCTTTTTCTTTTTCTTTTTTTGTCTTTTTCGGTTATCTCTTTTAAATGTAGCAGTGTGTATGTGTCAATACCAAACTCCCAGACTACCTCTTTCCCTCTACCCTTCCTCCCTGGTCACCAACCGTGAGTTCATTCTCTGAGTATCACAGCATTCTTGCAAAGAAGAAGGAAAAAGACTATTAGAATTATCTGATAAAACAGCGTGTGGGAGGAAAAAATGAATAAAAATAATTTCATTTATTTGTCCACTGATCACAACTCTGCAAAAAGTATGTGTTTCTAAAACGATAAGGATCAGAGAGAATGCAGAAAGGTGGGGTGTTGGCCTTCATTGACGCTACAATATTCAGAAGTTTTAAGGAATCGATTCCATCTCAGTGGGCAAAGTCGAAAGGCTTATGGTTATGAACATCTCAAGTATTTTGAGGAACTGCCCGTTTCTTCTGTTTTCAGATTAGCCCTTGAGATTTGAGCTCTGTGGGGTTTGAGTGACCAGCAACATGCTGCTCTGGGCTGAGTTTCCAAGCATGCATTACTCTGAGAAGTCTTCTTTCCCTTGAGTTAACAGTTGGAACTGAACTCACTGCCCCCACCACCCCGCCTTTGCGTTCAGACTGCAGCTGTGCCAGGCAACTGTTCCTCCCTTCAGTTGTCCCACAAAATATAAATCTTTGAGGCCAGCGATCTTTCTGGACAGTGATTGGAGAGAAGGTCCATGTGTGTGTGCATGAGTGTGTTGGCATCGGGATGGGTGTGTTTGGGGGGAAGAAGCAGCTGTTTAGTAATGTGTCTGGAATTTCTTGTTATATTTACTGTGGTAAATGGAATCTTCTCGTTCTGTAAGCGTTTCTTCACATGACCGTGGATTAGAAAGACTCTACATCAGAAACGACTTGCAGTTTTCAGTTAGTTTAATTATTGGGAACTCTTTCTCCATATTCATTTAGTCTCCTCAGCACTGGGTTTCAAATGCACTTTGTTGAATAAATTGATCTTTTGTCAGGAACCCCGTAGAGACACTGTTATATATTGTCCTTGCAGTTGGTCAGATTTGTAATATTTGTTGGCAGTTCCTGCAAACCAGATAACTTAAGCTAAAGGAAGGGAGACCTAATCTTTACCCTTATAATGACAGAAATAACTGGTTCTTTCCATGAATTGTCCAGATCAGCATTCCAACTTTTATTCTGTTCTCTGTAGATCTAGCCAGGAAAAGGTCATGAAGGGAATTCTGTGAATAGGATACAGCATGGTTGTTTTCTTAACTTTCTGGTGTGAAATTTGTTGACATATTTTTGTCCTTTTATGTGTCTATCCAAATTAGTTTTGAGAACAGCCAGGGTGTAATTATTTATAGACTAGAATAAAACGACACATAGATGAATGTGTCTGAAGCCTTGTGTTGTGGTGACTTAATTCTTTCTATTAATAATGTGGATTTTTAAAATCTATCCTCAGGGACTTCCACTTGCAGTCCAGTGGTTAAGACTTCACCTTCCAATGCAGGGGGTGTGGGTTCGATCCCTAGTCAGGGAGCTATGATCTCACGTGCCTCATGGCCAAAAAACCAAAACATAAAACAGTAGCAATATTGTAGGAAATTCAATGAAGACTTTAGAAATGGCCCACATTGGAAAAAATCTAAATAAAAAAATAAAGAAATAGTAAAGTCTATCCAGTACACCAGGTGTCAACCATCCTAACCTCCCCTGAACCTCCAGTGAATGAAATCACTGGCAGTGGTCACAGTTAGACAAGGTGGGGTTTGATTTTTCAGGAGAGTCTGATCACTTCTTTTCCTCCAGGTAGATATTTCTTTTCAGCCTATTTCTCAATGTAAAGGCCAGATGTCCATTAACAGAGCAAAAGTTTAACAGTTAGCTGGTGATCAAATTAAAACACAGCCAGAGGGTAGCCTGACTTATAAATAATGTAGACTCTGTAGCACATCATTAAATATGTATGTCTTGTAAATTTTCAAGTCTTCTGGCCTCTCTGGTTTCTTCTTGATTTTTACAAGCAAAAATTGTCCTCAATCTTTTATATCAAAATTTTCATTTAGAACTTGTACCAAACCTGTGCCTAAGATTTAATAATCAAAGTAAATACGTGATACTTCAGCCAGTGTGTTGTTTGTCTGGACCACAAGCTCATTGATTTCCTCTATGGGTCTATGGAGAGTGACTCTCTCCAGTCTCCCTGACCACAGTGGTGGTCAGTCTAGTTATTACTCCTGGGTTTTTAGCTCCTTTGAGGGGCTTTGGGTAGCCAGTTCCTTTCATTCTCCTGTGGAAGAGATCTAGACTGCTCAGAAGGAGTTATGTGTGTTCTTGACTGAAAATTAGAGATGCCAAGGGAACATTTCATGCAAAGATAGGCACAATAAAGGACAGAAGCAGTATGGACCTAACAAGATATTAAGAAGAGGTGGAAAGAATACATAGAAGAATTGTACAAAAAAAGATCTTAATGACCCAGATAACCACAATGGTGTGATCACTCACCTAGAGCCAAAAATCCTGGAGTGTGAAGTGAAGTGGGCCTTAGGAAGCATCACTATGAACAAAGCTAGGGGAGGTGATGGAATTCCAGCTGAGCTATTTCAAATCCTAAAAGATGATGCTGTGAAAGTGCTACACTCAATATGCCAGCAAATTTGGAAAACTCAGCAGTGGCCACAGGACTGGAAAAGGTCAGTTTTCATCCCAATCCCAAAGAAAGGCAATGCCAAAGAATGTTCAAACTACCGCACAATTGCACTCATCTCACATGTTAGCAAAGTAATGCTCAAAATTCTCCAAGCCAGGCTTCAACAGTATGTAAACCAAGAACTTCCACATGTTCAAGCTGGATTTAGAAAAGGCAGAGGAGCTAGAGATCAAATTGCTAGCATCCAGTGGATCATAGGAAAAGCAAGAGAATTCCAGAAAAACATTTACTTCTGCTTCATTGACTATGCCAAAACCTTTGATTGTGTGGATCACAACGGACTGTGGAAAATTCTTCAAGAGATGGGAATACCAGACCACCTGACCTGCCTCCTGAGAAATATGTATGCAGGTCAAGAAGCAACACTTAGAACTGGACATGGAACAACAGACTGATTCCAAATTGGGAAAGGAGTACGTCAAGGCTATAATACTGTCATCCTGCTTATTTAACTTATGTGCAGAGTACATCATGCAAAATGCTGGGGTGGATAAAGCACAAGCTGGAATCAAGATTGCTAGGAGAAATATCAATAACCTCAAATATGCAAATGACACTACCCTTATGGCAGAAAGCAAAGAGGAACTGAAGAGCCTCTTGATGAAAGTGAAAAGGAGAGTGAAAAAGTTGGCTTAAAACTCAACATTCAGAAAACTAAGATCATGGCATCCAGTCCCATCATTTCATGGCAAATAGAATGGAAACAGAGAGAGACTTTATTTTCTTGGGCTCCAAAGGAGAAGACTCTTGAGAGTCCCTTGGACTGCAAGGAGATCCAACCAGTCCATGTCCTGGGTGTTCATTGGAAGGACTGATGTTGAAGTTGAAACTCCAATACTTTGGCCACCTGATTCGAGGAGCTGACTCATTTGAAAAGACCCTGATGCTGGGAAAGATTGAGGGCAGGAGGAGAAGGAGACGACAGAGGATGAGGTGGTTGGATGGGATCATCGACTCGATGGACATGGGTTTGGGTGGACTCTGGGACTTGGTGATGGACAGGGAGGCCTGGCGTGCTGCAGTTCATGGGGTCGCAAAGAGTCGGACACGACTCAGCGACTGAACTGAACTGAAAATCACTGCAGATGGTGATTGCAGCCATGAAATTAAAAGACACTTGCTCCTTGAAAGAAAAGCTGTGACCAACCTAGACAGCATATTAAAAAGCAGAGACATTACTTTGCCGACAAAGGTCCATCTAGTCAAAGCTATGGTTTTTCCAGTAGTCATGTATGGATGTGAGAGTTGGACTCTAAAGAAAGCTGAGCACTGAAGAATTGATGCTTTTGAACTGTGGTGTTGGAGAAGACTCTTGAGAGTCCCTTGGACTGCAAGTAGATCAAGCCAGTCCATCCTAAGGAAATCAGTCCTGAATATTCACTGGAGGACCGATGCTGAAGCTGAAGCTCCAGTACTTTGGCCATCTGATTCGAAGAACTGATTCACTAGAAAAGACCCCGATTCTGGGAAAGATTGAAGGCAGGAGGAGAAGGGGATGACAGAGGATGAGATAGTTGGATGGCATCACTGACTCGATGGACATGAGTTTGAGGAAACTCCGGGAGTTGGTGATGGATCAGGAAACCTGGTGTGCTGCAGTCCATGGGGTTGCAAAGAGTCGGACACAACTGAGCAACTGAACTGAACTGACTAACAAAGGAACTGTAAATGCACTGATAATGAAGTTAGGTTGGAAAGGGCTCTGAGTTCAGCTTGAAAGAGCCTGCAGAAAGTAGGGGACTTCCCTGAGTCATGGCAACCCACTCCAGTATTCTTGCCTGGAGAACCCATACTCCCTGCATTGAAAGGTGAAGTCTTAACCTCTAGATCACCAATTGTGTGTGTGTGCTAAGTCACTTCAGTCATATCCAACTCTTTGCGACCCTATGGATTGTAGCCCACCAGGCTTCTCTGTCCATGGAGATTCTCCAGGCAAGAATACTGGAGTGGGTTGCCATGCTCTCTTCCAGGGGATCTCCCCAACCCAGGGATTGAACCCAAGTCTCTCACATCTCCTGCATTAGCAGGCAGTTTCTTTACCACTAGCGCCACCCGGAAACCCCATGTTGGACAGTAAACCTTGTTAATTAGACTTCTTGGTGGGTGGCAGGGCGACAGAGGGCTACATTTGATTTGAGTCTTGTGTTTTGTTTGTTTTGTTTAGGGGGGTTTGTTGTGGTTGTTGTTCTGTTCTGTTTTCATTGAAGTGTAGTTGACTTATAATATTATATTAGTTTCAAGTATACTGATTTGGGTCCTGAAGGATGAGTAGGCGTTCCCTAATTGACAGTAAAGGAAAGGGCTGTTCTTAGCAGAGAATGCAGCACGTGCCCATAGGACACGGACTAAGTACTTTGAGAGCAAGAAAAATGTTCACCTGAGTTTTCACCATGTTGCATTTGAGGCACAGGTGAGATGTCCATCTCGATGGGGAGGTGAAGCAGGCAGGTAAAATGCAGGTCTGAAATTCAGTGAAAGGGGAGACTTAGAGATGATAGTTAAATATTTCAAAGAGAAGACAGAAAAAAAAGAGAATATGATGAAGGATAAATCCCTGTGGTACACTGTTACTTAGAGAATGGAATAAAGTAATAAAAGAAGCAGAGAAGAGGAGGAGAGCTAAGAGTCCAGGGTCTAAAGCTCTAAGAACAATAGGCTGGCCTATCAACTGTGACAGCTGGGGGAGGGTAAGGATGAAAAAAAGACTGTGTAATGATCTCCTCATTATTTATTGACCAGGTGTCTGATTTGAAGGATTATTGCTTATAGCTTCAATCTCTGCCTTTTGAAATTTGGGGATTATTCGTGGATTTTATTTTTACCTTCACTGTATCTTTAGCAGAATAAGTGTAAGTCAGAAATAAAATATCTACAATTTCATAAACAGTAGTTTAGAGTTAGCTGTACTATGAAGCTGTACGCAAGCTTTTTATATATAGGACTATTTTTATTATCTCATAAATACCTTTGAGTTTTGTTAGTCAATCAGAATGCATAAATATTTTTAGAGTATTTAAATGTTTATCTCCCTAAATCAACCCAGTAGTGACTTTTGAAACTGCCTAATTTAAAGATGAAGATTATTTTATTAACTAGGACTTTTTCACAACCAAGAATTCAAACTCTCTAAACCCTGGGGCAAGCAAGTTAATAAATGTTCTCAATCTATTGAAACCATTACCTTGGAAATATTTTAATTAAGATGTGTGCATTTCAGATTCTTTAAGATGTTAATGTTGAAGGCAGTGGTATAATTGAGGGTGTCCTATTGACTACTGTGTCCTCCAGCCCTTCACAGTCAGGAGGCTGTGGCTTACAGGTGCAGGCAGAAGTGCTTCCTGGAGCAGAGCTAGGGTGTGCCTGGATAGGAGGAGACTTTGAGTGAGCTTGGCTTTCAGTCCCAGCCTAGAGCAAGCTATTGTACAATACCCTCCACTCGCTGCCCCCCAGGTTTTCATTCACCCCTGAGGTGCCACACCTCTGGGTCCCACCTCTTAGCCTTCACTTCCAGGGGAACGCCGCTACTTCCTAATAATTGCTGCCAGAGCTGAATGGCTTTATCCACCTCCTTGTCCCTCCCCACCTCCAATGAGAAAGGCAATGGCAGATGGAGTTTTTGGCCCATCCTTCTTGGGATACTAAGTGGTAGCAATTTTTCCTTCTTTACAAGTGAATTTTATCTTTTCAAATGACCAAAAGCTATTGAGACCCTCTCCGGAAAGGGGTTAATTCAGGTAATACTCTTCAGTCAAAAGGAGCAGAATACAAAGGCCTAAGTGATTATTTGGTGTGTGTGTGTGTGTGTTTCTGCAAACGATCTGAAGGCAGTCCTAAAATAACGTTTTGAGTACTGGTAGTTTCATCAAACAGGTGTGTCGCCTCAGAAGCTAGTGCTTTGAAAGACAGTGCTTAAATGGATCTGTAAGTTCTTGGGTGATTAGTAACAATTCAGTTGCATTTGTTCGTTGTAATGACAGTGCTCATGTACCCTCCTCCTGGAATCCCCTTCCTCTTGCTTCCCTCTGTCAAATCTGATCCAACTATCTTTCAGGGTCTATTTCGAACAATCTTCCCTCCAAGAAGCCTCTCTGACCTCCCCCCGCCTATCATTTTGCCCTTCCTAGCTGGAACAGAACTTCTGTAGTACTTCTTAAAATCTGTACTTCTTTTATGATGTTCAGCGCTTTCTACCTTATAAAGCAGTTACTTGTTCACTTTAGTAAATATTTATGAAGCCCCTACCGTGTTTCAGGCACTGGGCGCATTACTGGTGACATTAAGATGAATAATGAGTGGTTTTTCAGAGCTCCGGCTCAAGAGATGACCAAACCTGAACTCACAGACAAATAATTTCACTCTTAATGTGAAGTCTTATAATATGGGCATTCCTAACGGGTCCTTGCAATAGAGAAAGAGAAAACTTCCTTTTAGAAGAGTTCCAGAAAACCTACAAAAAGAAGAGAACTTTGAGTTGAGCCTTGAAGGATTTGTAAGAATTTTCCAGATAGTAAATTGGGCGAGAGCCTTCCAAACAAAGGCACAGGCTGAGCAGAGACGCAAAGACTAAGAGCCAGGTTCCTGTTGTCGGGGAGCACAGACGTGTCTTCTCTCTCCTCCAAGGTTGTGAGCTGTTTGAAAGCACTGTCCTTCTCCACTCTGCCTGAGATCTGCAGCAGTGACTAGTACAGGGCCTTAAACACAGACAATATCCAAAAGCTTTTGCTAAATTGAACACAGTAATTGGTAATCATATTTCTTCACAGTGAAATTTCCAGAGGGTTATTCACCTCATGGCAGAAAGTGAAGAAGAACTAAAGAGCCTCTTGATGGAAGTGAAAGAGGAGAGTGAAAAAGTTGGCTTGAAGCTCAACGTTCAGAAAACTAAGATCATGGCATCTAGTCCCATCATTTCATGGGAAAGAGATGGGGAAACAGTGGAAACAGTGTCAGACTTTATTTTTTGGGACTCCAAAATCACTGCTGAGGGTGATTGCAGCCATAAAATTAAAAGACGCTTACTCCTTGGAAGGAGGGTTATGGCCAACCTAGATAGCATATTTAAAAGCAGAGACATTACTTTGCCAACAAAAGTCCGTCTAGTTAAGGCTATGGTTTTTCCAGTGGTCATGTATGGATGTGAGAGTTGGATGGTGAAGAAAGCTGAGCGCCGCAGAATTGATGCTTTTGAACTGTGGTGTTGGATAAGACTCTTGAGAGTCCCTTGGACAGCAAGGAGATCCAACCAGTCCATCCTAAAGGAGATCAGTCCTGGGTGTTCATTGGAAGGACTGATGTTGAAGCTGAAACTCCAATACTTTGGCCACCTCATGCGAAGAGTTGACTCATTGGAAAAGACCCTGATGCTGGGTAGGATTGGGGGCGGGAGGAGAAGAGGACGACAGAGGATGAGATGGTTGGATGGCATCGCTGACTCGATGCACATGGGTTTGGGTAGACTCCGGGAGTTGGTGATGGACAGAGAGGCCTGGCATGCTGCGGTTCATGGGGTCGCAAAGAGTCGGACACAACTGAGTGACTGAACTGAACTGATTCCACTAACTACAGATTGTGTTCATTGTTTAAGAGCCATGTAAATACTATTTCTTTATTTCTTTTATCAAGCGATGGCAATGGAAATCGGCAGTGCCTTTTCTCATCAGTCAGTTCCGTCACTAAGGTGTATCCGACTCTTTGCAACCTCAAAAGAACTGCAGTATGCCAGGCTTCCCTGTCCATCACCAACTCCCAGAGCTTGCTCAAACTCATGTCCATCGAATTGGCAATGCCATCTAACCATCTCATCCTCCGTCATTCCCTTCTCCTCCTGCCTTCAATCTTTCCCAGCATCAGGGTCTTCTCCAAGGAGTCAGTTCTTGCCTTTTCTTATAGGCAGCAGCAAACGCCTTCCCTGCATCTGTCTCTGTCCCTTGCTATCTGCATGCTCCTAATTCTCGGTTGGTATAAATTCAGGAAATGCAAGCTAATATTAGATTAAGCAAAAAGCTTTTCTTATGAAGAGATGGAGGAAAGGTACAGATTGTCTTCTAAAGGTAGAACAAACCCTTCATAGAATATAACCTAGAGCTAAGCCCAGACTTATTGGTCCAGGTTGCATCCTTGATTTAAGCAGAGCTAATCACAGACACTTTCCCGGACCTTTCCTGTGAAATTTAGAACTGAAATTGAGACAAAAGTTACTTTATCTTAGTGTGCCTCAACTATAAACCTCAGAAGATGTTGATGCTTCTATTTACTTTTCCTAAGTAAATAATGTAAGTAATACAGTGTGTGCATTCTCAATCATGTCCGACTCTTTGCAACCCCGTGGCCTGTAGCCCGCCAGGCTCCTCCCATCCGTGGAATCTTCCAGGCAAGAATACTAGAGTGGGTTGCCATTCCCTTCTCCAGGGGATCTTCCCCAACCAGGGATTGAACCTGAGTGTCTTGAGTCTTCTGCATTGGGAGGCAGATTATTTATCACTGCACTACCTGGGAAGCAAATAATACAGAGTCAAATGGAAATCATATCTCGTGACCAAAAAACTAACGCATGAAACAAACAGAAGCAATATTGTAACAAATTCAGTAAAGACTTTGAAAATGGTCCATATTGAAAAAAATCTTTAGAAAAAGATGATTTATAAATAATACAGAGCCAAATATAAATCATCTTCTTTTAAAGATTTTTTTTTTTTGATGTGGACCATTTTCAAAGTCTGTGTTGAATTTGTTACAGTATTGCTTCTGTTTCATGTTTTGGTTTTTTGGCCACAAGATATATGGGATTTTAGAGATCGGAGAAGGCAATGGCAGCCCACTCCAGTACTCTTGCCTGGAAAATCCCATGGATGGAGGAGCCTGGTAGGCTGCAGTCCATGGGGTCGCTCAGAGTCGGACACGACTGACTGACTTCACTTTCACTTTTCACTTTCATGCATTGGAGAAGGAAATGGCAACCCACTCCAGTGTTCTTGCCTGGAGAATCCCAGGGTCGGGGGAGCCTAGTGGGCTACCGTCTATAGGGTCGCACAGAGTCGGACATGACTGATGCGACTTAGCAGCAGCAGACCAGGGATAGAACCTGCGCCCTCTGCACTGGAAGGTGAAGTCTTAACCCCTAGACCTCCAGGGCAGTCCCATAAGTCATCTGCATAACAGCTTTCATTTTGCCTCAGCTCCCACCCGAACGTCTGCCATTTACCAAGTACGGATAACCTAAGAAATACGATTATTTCTCTATGACCCTAAAATCCAAAAGCAAAACAAAAATTTTAAAGCAGTGATAATTCAGACCTAGGCTTTTCTGACCAAATGAAGTCATTGTCCAGATAATTCAAGTTCCATGTCACTCTTGGTCTTACAACTGCTGGCTGTCTGTAGTGTGTGTCTTTGATGGGCATACTCTGCTATCTTTAACTCTGGAAATTTTTCCCATAGAAAATTTAATTTTATCTTTCCTTTTTTATGATAAATTGTATTTTCAAGCTGCCACGGCTGGCAGACAAGAAGAAAAGACGATCTGGGAACCCCAGATTTGGTCCACAGAGCAATAGGAAAAAAAAAAAGGCCAAACTAATTGTTAAAGCTACTTATGAAGACAATTTATGCAAAAGAGCTGAGTCACTTGAGCAATTACATTGTGTTCCATATATTCTTCTGGAATCCGCTTTGAGGGTTTGGTCAGCTTTTGTCAGACTTCCCTGCTTTGGGCATTGTAAAACAGAAATCACCAGCTATGTTTTTGAAGGTTCACATCCAGATCTATCAATTAGGAAATGATAAGCATAAAGATAAGCTTCCCTGGTGGCTCAGTTGGTAAAGAACCCACCTGCAATGCAGGAGACCTGGGTTCCATCCCTGGGTTGGGAAGAACCCCTGGAGGAGGGCATGGCAACCCACTCCAGTATTCTTGCCTGGAGAATCCCATGGACAGAGGAGCCTGGTGAGCTACAGTCCACATGATCACAAAGAGTCAGACATGACAGCGATTAAGCACACACAAGCCTAAAGACACTAAATGACTGGTTTGTGGACTGTGTAAGGTATTTACAGGCTGTTTTCCAGTTTACAGCTGTTTTTCCTTCTCTGAAGGGACGTTGTTTCTTGTTCGTTTTTCATCTGCTGCCATATTTCACATCTTTCCAGGTCACCAAAGTAACATACAGAGAGTCCAGGGAGGGTGGGAAGAATGGAGATGAAGAAACCATCAGAGATCATTGGCGAAACCATGAGATCTGGGTTCTCGTTATCTTTCCTCTTGTACGTCTGTCTTAGTTAGGGAGGTTAGCCTCTCAAGAAACGTGATCAAAATGTGCCCTACATTTCCTTCATAATTGTGGAAACATCTTTTTATTTTGATGGTATATAAGTACCCTTGGTATTTTTACGGAAACTTGAAATTCAAGTAGTGTTCTGTTAGCATAGGTGAAATAGAAAATATGTCCTAAATTGACTTTAAAAATTATTAACAAATATATGCTTAAAATATTATGTAGCTCCTCATTGTAATATTTTTTTTAACAATTCTGTTTTCTTGGAAAAGCCCCCAGAAATTTTGTTTTCCTTGGCAGAAGTCTCAAAATTATAGGAAGTGATAAGAATAGGAGATTAGAGACTAAAATCACAAATTCGCTTTGGTTTATAGTCATGTTGCAGAGGATGATCATCCGTTAGTTTATGTGCAATCTTTTTTCTTGAATATGGTTGTCTGCCAATAAAAGTGTGATATAAATATGAATGTAAAATTTGTAAGTACTTATGGAAATTGAAAAATTTGGAAATGTATCAATTTCACCAAGTTCTTAATCAAAGTACATCTTGCAGAAAATAGAAAGAAACTAGTTTTAACATCTAAAATATAAACAACCCTAAATCATGAATTCATGAAGTATTTTTTTACTGCTATGAAAGCTAGTTATGTATATGGAAAGTCAGTCTTTAGTTATGAAACTGTAGTTCTTTCTTTTAATCCCTCCCTTTTATTGTGGTATGTGAGAGGCTTATCCTATTTATGTGCCATGTTACACAAGATCATTTGAGAATCTTTTTCTTTGGAAAAACTAATAGACAGCATTGGCCAAAAAGTTCCATTATAAAATACTGTGAATTCCTGTAGTTTTAGCAGGTTAATGCAAGTGCATTTGTGACTGAAATGGCTTTATGATTTTTAAATGCTTTTTTTAGTGTGTAATTGGGCACGTGTACCTGGAGAGCATTACCTGTAAGCCAGGTGATTAATGGGCCAGGCTGGCTCTGAGATGGACAGCCAAAGAGAGACCCTGACCAAGAAACTGAAGCCAGTCATCTGTGTGGGTGTGAAGGGGAATTGGAGGTGGTGGCCATAAGGAAAGGGTGTGGGGTGGGCAGGAAAACCCATCAGCAGTGCCACTGTGTGTCAGCTGTTCCATTTTCTAGCTTTATCTGTGAGCTCCACAAATATCTGAAGGCAGGTGGCTCAAAATATTACTATCACTAAGCTGGTTTTATAGAAGAAACATGGTAACTAAAGCTCTGTTGTGAAGGCCAGAATCCACCTGTTCCAAGAGACTGTCACAGGATATTTTGATTTTCTTGGTCTCTAGCTTTTAAGAAGTCAGTGAAAACACAGACCAAGATGTGGGTTTCCAGGCCTGTTCATGAAGTTGGAGATTACTGTTACCTGTATATACATCTGTCCCTCAGTATCTCTCCTTACAGGACCTCTGTGCTCTGTAGAGCATTCGATGCTGTGGCCCCAGCGTAAGCCACCCCAGCAATTCTCTGGCTCTCTTGACCCCACTGTCCTGAGACCAGCCGGCCACAGCCCCCTTTGGGCTGCCAGGGGCTCCTGTTCATGTTCACAACACATCGACTTCATCTGCAACTACTATTTTGTGCACTCAGCATTCCCACTAGATTATGACTTTCTTAACAAATAAGAAGTATGCCTACTTCTTCACATCCACCCATTTCCTTTCAAGGTTGCTCTTGGCAAATGTTGAATGGACAAATGAGTCTATTCTAATTCACTTTCAATCTATTGAAGAGTTAGGTTCTATTTAGATCAGATCATTTGCTATTGCTATCATTGAATTTGAAAAATCTTAGACTTTAAAAAGTGAAAGTTGAAAATTTCCCCAAAAGGGTAATTATTAAGTAGAATATCTTCAATGGAAAATTTTTCTTTGAAGCCGATTTTTTTTTTTTTTTTTTTGCTTAAACAGCTATATTTCACTTTTTGCTCAATGTTTGTCACAAAGACATAAAACCTCCATATAAAAGCACCCTATTAGTCCTACTTTCAACAAACTCAACAAAATGGATAATTGGAGTCCTATTTGTAGATTATTTAAATCCAAAGCTAGACTATTCCTGAATTAACTAAATAGCTAAGACAATGGTGTGTGTTGTGGGGAGTAGAAGTGGTTGTTTAATTACACCAGCAAAACAATGTGGAGATTTCTTTTAAGAACTAGAAGTAGTTTCCCTCTCAGAATAAAACCTAAATTCCAAAGTAATAAAGTAAGTAATTATTTCAAGTAACATTTAATGAAAAAAATTCTGATTCACTTTAGTATATAAATATATTACATGTAATATAATTATACAGAGAGTATGCATAACCAAAACTTTACAAGCTTTCCACATGCCCACATACAATGGTTTCATTATTTTGTAGTTATCATTCATATATTTAAAGTCAGAGGAAGCAGCTGTTCCCAAGACAGTTGAAATTAATTTAGAGAAAGGGATTTGCAGACGTTTTTAAAAGTCTCTGTGCCTCCCTTCCCCGACTCAAAAGTAAATAATCAAGCATCTGCTCTCAAAATTAATCTTAATAGAGCTTTCAAAAGCAGCATTTTTAGGTTATGTGCTGTGTTCTTACAACATAAGTTAACTTTTGTTCCCTGAATATAGCCATTTAAAATCATAAATTTGAAAGCAAGTACCCCATTACTGGCACCAGTGGGTACTCAGGAAAAGTGGATGAGCAAGAGTCTAACTGCTAGAACAAGGGCACAGAGTCTGAACAAACCAGCGTCGAGGGTGATTTGCTGCTGAGATGCCAGTACTAAAGACTTCTTTATCCCATGGGATAAAGCCTGGCTCCAGAGTTGGCTGTAGGAGCCTGGTCAACTGCTGAGGCATTGGAGGGATGGAGCAAGTAGTGGAGATAAAAATTAAATTATTACACCACCACCCAGTACTTCATGTATATTTAAGCCAGAGGCCCATGAACAACATTACGTACATGTTAGTAGCAGTAGTGTTAGTTGCTCAATCGTGTCCAACTTTTTGCAACCCCATGGGCTGTAGCCTGCTAGGCTTCTTTGTCCATGGACTTCTCCAGGCAAGAATACTGGAGTGGGTAGCCATTCGCTTCTCTAGGGGATCCTCCCAACCTAGAGATCGAACCTAGGTCTCTCACATTGCAGGCAGATTCTTTACCGTTTGAGCCACCCGGGAAGCCCACGTATATGTTCGTTAACCCATACCTCTGATTTTTTAATTGATTGACTACTTTTTTTTTACACCTGAATTTACTGGCCATTAAATATTTGATCAGCCTTTCTGACTTCCTGCTTTATTTTCTGTTAGAGGGGGAATTTCTTTTATTATATATATATATATATATATATATATATATATATATATATATTATATATATATTTATTTATTTATTTATTTATTTTAATTGGAGGCTAATTACTTTACAATATTGTAGTGGTTTTGCCATACATTGACATGAATCTGCACAGGTATACATGTGTTCCCCATCCTGAAAATTCCAGAAAAGTAAACGACCCAATCAAAAAATGGGCCAAAGAACTAAACAGACATTTCTCCAAAGAAGACATACAGATGGCTAACAGACACATGAAAAGATGCTCAACATCACTCATTATCAGAAAAATGCAAATCAAAACCACAATGAGGTACCATCTCACACTGGTCAGAATGGCTGCTATCCAAAAGTCTACAAACAATAAATGCTGGAGAGGGTGTGGAGAAAAGGGAACCCTCTTACACTGTTGGTGGGAATGCAAACTAGTACAGCCACTATGGAGAACAGTGTGGAGATTCCTTAAAAAACTGGAAATAGAACTGCCATATGACCCAGCAATCCCACTGCTGGACATACATACCGAGGAAACCAGAATTGAAAGAGACACGTGTATCCCAATGTTCATCGCAGCACTGTTTATAATAGCCAGGACATGGAAGCAACCTAAATGTCCATCAGCAGACAAATGGATAAGAAAGCTGTGGTACATATACACGATGTAATATTACTCAGCTATTAAAAAGAATACATTTGAATCAGTTCTAATGAGGTGGATGAAACTGGAGCCTATTATACAGAGTGAAGTAAGCCAGATAGGAAAACACCAATACAGTATACTAATGCATATATATGGAATTTAAAAGATGGTAATGATAACCCTATATGTGAGACAGCAAAAGAGACACAGATGTATAGAACAGTCTTTTGGACTCTGTGGGAGAGGGCGAGGGTGGGATAATTTGGGAGAATGGCATAGAGGGGGAATTTCAATCTTACTAACATTGTGATGACTAAGATTAATCTCAGCACAAAGCATAGAGTGTTTCTTTCCAAACTTGTCTGCATGCTGGAATCACCTAGGGACCTTCAGAAAGTACGGAGACAGAGGCCCATGTTCCACATCCCCAGAGTGTTCCTGCTTGGGGATTTCTAACAGATCGCCAGATGATTCTAAAGTTCAGATAAATTTGGGGACCCTTGGCATTGAGCCTGTCCTACACTGAGCATTAAGTATCTGTTAAATGAGTGGAAACAACCAGTGCCTGGCAAGTGTGAGATTTTCCAGAATTCTTGGCTCCCTTCCCTTCCCTGACCATCTCCCCTGTGTTAAGGGAACACCTGAAGACAGTGTCAGGCTGTGATTCCAGTCGACGTAGCTGCCACTCATGCCAGGCACAGGAGAGCGCAGAGAGCTCTGGTCCCACATGCTTGCAGGAGAAGAGCAGGAGGCAAAGATAAATTCATTGTATGGCGCAGCCCAGGGCGAGCCTGCTAAGGGAATGCCTGATTTGCCTTCGAGATGACTGTACATGGAAAGCTCCTGAGCGCTGCTTGTCACGTCACCCTGGAAACTATAGAGCCTGGGCTGCACTCTCATTGGAGCCAGAAATGAGCCAGAACACGCAAAGGATAAACCAAAGGCAGAGTTTCAACTAGTCCTGAGTTCTCTTATTTTTTTGGCTTTTATAGTCAACGTTTGTTGCAGTAAATCCTTTGTTTGGTGTTCCCGGGTCAGCCATCCGAATGTATCATAGTTCCAAGAAGTTGAATATGTGGCTTAATTGGTTTCAGTGTCCTTTAATGGCTTTTGGAGAGAGGCTGTGAATTCTGAGAGTGAGGGAACCATCTAAGTCATTCTAAGATTTAGAAACCGGTCTCCCCTTTCCACAAAATAAGAGATCTTTAAAGCTGCAGTGTTTCAGATGTGGGGGAGGGGCCTGGCCCTTCACTGACTGACTGAGTTATGATGTGCTTGTGAGTAAAAGTAATACGTTGTGGCTCTGAGTGTCTGAAACTGAGGATTGGAATAGTGTTAGATGTGCAAAGCTTGTATTTTATGCTGTTTATGATTCAGGGCAAACTCTCAAATTTCACCCAGTAACAAAATAGGGAATATTTAAGATACAGAAAACAAAATTGGTCTGTCTCAAGAACTGTGCGGTTATTTTCTACTTGACCCAAGAATCCCGATGGAGTCAAGACTGTTCTTCCTGATAAACAAACAAACAAACAAACCACAAATTACAGTTTCAAGAGATGAGAACTCCCAGCCTACTCAGTTTTAGCGATATTCATTATCAATAAGAGAAGAATCTCATATTTTCAGGATAATTCTACACTTAATAGTGATTATATAAGTACTTTGAAAATAGTGTGGATTTTTCAACTGAAAACTACCACAGATAAAAAGTTCCTGATATTGACACTTTGTAGTACTGCCATGTTTATGAAAATAAGGATCTGCTGTCTTATGTTAATATTTAGCAGTTATGTTAATGTTTTACATATTGTATTTGGTATTGAAAACATATTAATATAAGCCTCAACCACATTTTCGTCACTCTCAATTTTTAAAGTTTCTGATCTTTTAATTGAACTAACTTACCGTTCTTTATCATAGGCATACAGCTTTACTCCAGGTTTAAAAATAAAATGGTATATAACACAAGGTTATAGTATATGTGTGTTTCTATCCTACTAGTTTTAAACTCTGTGACAACTTTGTCTATGGGGTCCTCTGAAAACATTGAGACAAATCCCTCTATTTTCTGTCAATCACCTGTTAGTGACATCTGAATTTGTTAGAACTTCATATTGAAAACAAAGATTGAACTTTGCATAGCAGAGAAAAGAAGAAGCTTGAGCCTTGATCAGGCAAAAATACAGTTTTCTCTGGTTTACGAACAGTTAGCATTAGACGAACCAAATCATCAGAGGGATCCCGGACCCTGATCACCTGTGTGTTTGACAGACATGCCGGTCACATGTGGTCCTCACTTGGGGTTCAGTTTGAGGCTTGCATACTTGAAAAACGAGACCTGGAGAATGTTTCAGTATTTCTTTTTTTAGCTCCTCGAGAAGCTAACCACTGAAAAATTTTCACCTCTCTCTCTCTCATTGGGTGGTTGCAATTCCCAGTGTCCCCAAAAGAATCCTCTTATCAGTTGCACCACTTTTTTCTTATGATTATCAATTGGCCAAAGCCCAGTTTCATTCATATCCAGAGCTTTGGACATGAACCTGTGGCTTTGTTTTCCTGGTGCTAGGAAAGATTGAAGGCAGGAGGAGAGGATGAGATGGTTGGATGGCATCACCAACTGGATGGGCATGAGTTTGAGCAAGCTCCTGAAGTTAGTGATGGACAGGGAAGCCTGGCATGCTTAGTCCGAGGGGTCACAGAGTGGGACACTACTGAGCAACTAAACTGAACTGAGCTGGCAAGATCCTGCACATGCAGTTTCTACGTCATGCTCTGTGTTCCCAAGACAAACCCCCACTCGGTCCCAGGTCTTCTGAAACAGACCCATGATGCACAGGTGTATTCCTAGTTGCCCTCTGTGAATCTCGAACCCCAATCTCTCACTGACAACAGGTTCTCAGTGATGCTGGCAGAATCTCAGCTCTCAGCAAGGGCATCATTTCAGTAACATGCTTTCCATCTTCTCTCTCCTGCAGGGTCCAGTTGCATCAACTACATCAGCACTGTCTGTCCTCTCCCTTGGGCCTGGCCTCCCTCCACCCCCGCCTCCCCTGCCTCCTCCAGGGCCATCTCTGCTTTTTGAGAGTGAGAGCATAAAAGAAGCATCCTCTCCTTCACGCTCAGCTTTATTTGCACAACTTAACCAAGGGGAGGCAATTACAAAAGGTGAGAAAACCAGGCCTTGAGGCTGTCTCCCTCTGGCTCCAGGCACACAGATGCCCTGGAGCCCACAGTGATGGATACATCATTCCATCTCAGCCTCCAGTACACAGGGAACTGTGAGATGATGGGCTCAGTGGACTTCTGGGTGGATCAAAAAGAACTCAAAAGATTCTAGTTTCAAATTGACCAATGCACTGTATCACCACTTCAGCCCCTGACGCTGCAACACCAACTCCAACCAAGGCATCAAGATCAAGTATTTAGAACCTCTGTCCTCAAGCAGTGTATGGGCTTGTCAAAGAATTATATCATTGAACTACCTTTGTCTTCACAGTGAATGGTTACTTTTTTTTTTAATCATACACGTAATAAAGTCACTATTGACTATGCCAAAGCCTTTGACTGTGTGGATCACAATAAACTGGAAAATTCTGAAAGAGATGGGAGTACCAGACCACCTGACCTGTCTCTTGAGAAACCTGTATGCAGGTCAGGAAGCAACAGTTAGAACTGGACATGGAACAACAGACTGGTTCCAAATAGGAAAAGGAGTACGTCAAGGCTGTATATTGTCACTCTGCTTATTTAACTTGTATGCAGAGTACATCATGGGAAATACTGGGCTGGAAGAAGCATAAGCTGGAATCAAGATTGCCGGGAGAAATATCACTAACCTCAGATATGCAGATGACACCACCCTTATGGCAGAAAGTGAAGAAGAACTAAAGAGCCTCTTGATAAAAGTGAAAGAGGAGATTGAAAAAGTTGGCTGAAAGCTTGACATTCAGAAAACTAAGATCATGGCTTCCAGTCCCATCACTTCATGGCAAATAGATAGGGAAACAGTGAAAACAGTAGCAGACTTTACTTTTGGGGGCTCCAAAATCACTGCAGATGGTGATTGCAGCCATGAAATTAAAAGACACTTATTCCTTGGAAGGAAAGTTCTGACCAACCTAGACAGCATATTAAAAAGCAGAGATATTACTTTGTCAACAAAGGTCCGTCTAGTTAAAGCTATGGTTTTTCCAGTAGTCATGTATGGATGTGAGAGTTGGACTATAAAGAAAGCTGAGCACCAAAGAATTGATGCTTTTGAACTGTGGTGTTGGAGAAGACTCTTGAGAGTCCCTTGGACTGCAAGGAGATCCAACCAGTCCATCCTAAAGGAGATCAGTCCTGGGTGTTCATTGGAAGGACTGATGTTGAAGCTGAAACTCTACTACTCTGGCCACCTCAAGCGAAGAGTTGACTCATTTGAAAAGACCCTGATGCTGGGAAAGATTGAGGGCAGGAGGAGAAGGGGACGACAGAGGATAAAATGGTTGGATGGCATCACCGACTCAATGGACATGGGTTTAGGTAGACTCTGGGAGTTGGTGATGGACAGGGAGGCCTGGCGTGCTGCAGTTCGTGGGGTCGCAAAGAATCGGACACAACTGAGCGACTGAACTGAATAAAGTCATGGTGCCAAAACCTTATGCAAACATATTTTTGTTTTGTATGGGCAGTAAGAATTATGGTATAAGTGTTCCTATGCGCTGGACTGGGAGCTAAGGATCAAAAAATTGAACTGTTTTTCTGGCTCCAACTGGCTGCATTGTCCCCTCATCTGTAAAGGAAGAGAATGAACTTATAACCGTTAAATTGATTTTGACCTATGTTTGCTGAAATGCCCTAACTTTTTAGACTATATCTAGGGAATGATTTGGCCACAACAGAAGTAAATCATCGAATTCTTTCTGGTGAGGTAGCTTTTTGCATAATTTTATCTATCATCTTACCTCCTTCAAAAAGAAGTTCCTCCAATTAAAAACTACTTAACAGTGCTTGTATCAACTCTAAACATATGCAGGTCTCAGACTCTGCATACTAACCTTGAGAAAACACTCAACTGTTAAAATAGCATTACCAAAAATTCTTAGGCCGTTTACATCATGTTGATCCAAAAAGTCAGGGACATTTCCCTTTGCATACAATGTAAAGAAATGTGTCTCTGTGTTACCTTCCCAGGACTCCGGCATGTTGCAGATGACCAGAAGACATACAAGAATCCCAACCTACGGGCTCATGGAGGACAATCTCCCTCTCCTACCAAAAGCCACACTCCAGGCCCCAAGTCTCCCCAGTCTTATCCTCCTAAGAAACATGCTCCTGTGTTAGAGCTGGAAGGGAAGAAATGGAGAGTGGTGAGTGAACTCTTTAACTTTATTCCTGATACACTCCAATGAAAGGAGCAATGGCTAAACTGTTTGCCAAGGTCTAAGGATTTCTAAGGCTTCCCGGGTGGTGCTAGTACTAAAGAATCTGCTCGCCAATGCAGGCAGTGTAAGAGACACAGGTTTGATCCCTGAGTCGAAAAGATCCCTTGGAGGAAGACATGGCAACTCACTCCAGTATTCTTGCCTGGAGAATCCCATGGACAGAGGAGGTTGGCAGGCTACAGTCCATGGGGTCACAGAGTCGGACATGACTGAAGCGACTTAGCAGTAGCACTAAGGATTTCTAAGTGAAAAGACAGAGACACAAGTCACTGGCTAGAATAGAAACCAGGGCCTTTCTGAATGCTCCCATAAGTGTTTTTTGGCTTTCATTATTCTCACGCATTTTTTTCTTCAACTTCTTCAAAATTATTCTTTAAACTGTGGTAAAGTACACATGACACAAAATGTACCGTCTTAACATTGAAGTGTACAGTTCAGTGGCATTAAGTCCATCAGACTGTTGTGCGGCCATCACCACCATCTATCCACAGAGCTCTTTTCATCTGTTAGAACTGAAGCTCTGTACACCTTCAACAGTAATTCTCCCTACCTCCTCTCTTCAGCCCCTGGCAACCACCTTTCTACTTTCTGTCTCTTTGAATCTGACTCCTCTGTCAGTGAACTTTTAATCTGTGCCCCATCTACTGTAGGATCTACTGTAGGATGTTTCATTCTGTTCCACTGACCAAGGCGCTGATATAACCTACTGAGTCACCCACCACTTTCACCGTTGTCTGAGCAAGACAAGACACTTTGTATGTGGATGGAAGCTGGTACCGCTGTCAATCCAGTGTGAAAATGTTAATTACTCAGTCATGTCGGACTCTTTGCAGCCCATGGACTATAGCCCATGGAAGGAATTCTCCAGGCAAGAATGCTAGAGTGGGCAGCCATTCCCTTCTCTAGGAGATCTTCCCAACCCAGGGATCGAACCTGGGTCTTCTATATTGCAAGTGAATTCTTTACCATCTGAGCCATCAGGGAAACCCTGCCAATCCGGGGGGCTTCCCTAAAGGTGGAGGAACAAAGTCCCCAGAAAGGTTGTTGTGGCCTGAGAATACACTGGGACTTGGACCGTTGCTAGTCGATTTACCCAACTCCTATTTGCAGATTTTGTTATAGCATCAAGTCCAGATTCAGCATCTGGACTTAACCAAAAGCTCTCACATTCCTGGTCCAGCCCCCACCCACTAGCCAGGGTGCCAGACGCCTGACTGTTCGCAAATGGACCCTGATACCCTCTTCCAAGTAACCATTCCCAACATCACAGAGACAAAGGCAGACCTATGGTTTAGTCTGTAAGAAAATGGTTCCTAAAGAAAGAACATATTGAGAAGCTCTAATTGGTGAATGCTCCACAGTAATTTCAGTATGCAGTAGACTTCATTTATCTATCTGTCCTTATATTTAATATTTGCCTGTGTTTTAATTTTAGGAATACCAAGAGGACAGGAATGACCTTGTGATTTCAGAGACTGAACTGAGACAGGTGGCTTACATTTTCAAATGCGGCAAGTCTACTCTACAGATAAAAGGGAAAATAAATTCCATTATAATTGGTAGGGCAGAACTATGGATCTGTACTCATTATGATAAATTGCTTTGTATAAATATGCTGTCTGTATTTAGGAGATTATTTTGTTTTGTTTTGTTTTCCTAGACAACTGTAAGAAGTTTGGCCTGGTGTTTGACAATGTGGTGGGCATTGTGGAAGTGATCAACTCCAAGGACATTCAAATGCAGGTAAGTGGTCCTTTCAACCTTGCCCAGCCACCACCAGACCACCCCTTCTGTTTACAAGGGGCCCTCCATGTCCAACTAGAAAACTCTTACTGTCTTCTCTCTAGACACAGCTGTCTTCACCTCCTCTCTGAAGCCCTCTCTTACTTCTTGGACAATGTTAATTCCCCCTTTTCACCCTCTTATAACCTACCCTGTTTTGCACAGCAAGTACAAGTTTACCACTTCTATTTCAGGAACAGCTAATTAATCTTTACTGCTCCAAAAATTTGCACAATACCTGTACACAGTAGGTGTTCAGTAAATGTTTGGTGAGTGAGTGATTGGAATGAATGAACTAATGAATGAACCAAAATAGTAAGAGATTCTCTCTGCATAATAGTACCCTGCCAAAGAGAATGTTTCTCCCTCAGGAAAAAAATGATTCTGGATAAAGTTTTTCTGAAGAGTCAATGAGATTATCAGCAAAACAACCTGGAAAGTAGGATTGGAATTGAATTTGCAAAACAGAAAAAAATCTGCACTGTTGAAGCAATTTTAATTTAGCCAAATGGGATTTTATAATATGCCCAAAGCTAAATGACTTCTTACTTTGGCCAACTATGACTACTATCTTTGATTATACCCTTTTCATATTGTTAATCACCCCTTATTATCTGATGTTTCCTGATAATGTTTGTTAAACTTGGCTTCCAGTTTTATAGATTGTTCTCTTTGGCTTTACTAGGCTTTTCACCACTGCTTCTTTTAACTGGTACATTCAATAGTTAGCACATATGTGGAGATATATTTTAGGACCCTCCATGCAGAGAAAAAATATCTAATCTCTACCTCATACCATACATGAAAAGTGAAGTCCTAATTGTGAAAAGAAATACTTTTAAACTTTGAGAATAAAATACAGAAGAAAAGGACAAATGAATTTAACCTCATTAAAATATATGTGTTCAACAGAAGACATCAGCTGCAAAGCTAAAAGACAAGGCATGGACTGAAGAAAGATACTTGCAATGCAGATTATCTAAAAGGATTTATAACCAGAATTTATAAAGTTAACACAAATCACATAGAAGAAGACTAACAACCCAATAGAAAAATGGGCAAAGAATATTAAGGCAATTCAGAGGAGGAAAAACTGAAGTGTTTGATAAATACATGAAAATATGCATAACCTGCCTAATAGAAGAAGAAATACAGATTAATTGGGTATGTCCTCTTATACTCGTCAGTTTTGAATTCAGGCTCTGCTTACTTTGCAAAGGGCTTGTGAGCTGAAACTCATGCATATCGGAACTGCAATTTGAGGACTGCCTATATGTTAAAAAGTCTCCTGGTGTAAAAGTTGTTATGAGAATCCTGATACATCAGTGATGAGAGAGCAAAGCTATTACGCTCACCATGCAGAGAAATTGGCACCATCTAATAAAGTCAAAGACAGTCATAGCCTGTAACTGAGCAATTCCACTCTTGGGCGTGTGCACCTAAGAAGCTCCAATACTTAATGTTGATGAGACGTGTAAAACTGTTTATTGCAGTATTATTCATAATGGCAATAAAACCCAGAACAATTTAAATGTCCAACAGCTGGTAAATGAACAAATAAATCCACCTAATAGAATACTGTACAATAGTTAAAATAATTGAATACACTTACATGTTTAAAAACAGGGAAATCTCAAAAGCAACCTTGAGTGATAAAGGCAAATTACAGAACAACAGGCACTGTATAATGTGTCCCTTTATATAAAGATCAAAAACATGCAAGACAGTATGCACATGTTAAATATACTAATGCAGGCTTGAGTTCACCTCAAGAGACAAACCTGCTGTGAACTGTAAACACAAAATTCAGAAGAGTAGTTAAGTCTGTGGAGGGTAGATGGGAGGACAGGGAGATGGTGGATGGTATAGAGGGGGTTTCAACTATAGTATAAGATTATAGCCCTAAAAATAAGGCAAATAAGCCAAACAGTTAAATTCTGATAAAGCTGTTTAACAGGTAGATACATATATACACACATATTTGTTTTATTACTCTTTGTGTGCTCCCATGTTTGAAATATATCCTAGTTTTTTCGAGACTATGAGCCTTAAAATAATCTGGAAGGATGAATCATGGTTATCTGTCCAAGAGGAACAGAAACTTGGCAGCCTGGCTCAGGAACAAGAGAGAGACATTTTACTGAACACTTCTCAAACTTCTGGATGTTCAAACCAAGTGAATTTCATTACCTATTTAAAACATTTAATAAAGTATTTTAAAAGGGCCTGGACACAATGGAGATGGAAAGCAGATTAGTGCAGGCTGCCTGGCAGTGAGGACAGATTGACTATAAATGGGCATTGGGGATATTTGGGGGGTGATGGAAATATTCTAAAACTGAACTGAAGTGACGGTTGCACAAATTTACTGAGTACCATTAAACTGTACACTGAAAGCAGGTGAATTTTATGTTTGCACATTTTACTTTGATAATACTGTTTAAAAAGTTCCAAGGGGATTTCCCTGGTGGTCCAGTGGCTAAGACTCCGTGCTCCCAATGCAGGGGGCCCAGGTTCAATCCCCGGTCAGGGAACTAGATCCCACATGCTACAACCAAGAATTCACATGATGCAATTAAAGATCCTGACTGAGTGCCAGGCTTCCATGGTGGCTTAGTGGTGAAGAATCTGCCTGCTAATGCAGGAGACATGGGTTCAATCCCTGATCTGGAGAGATACCACATGCTGGGGAGCAACTGAGCCCATGTGCCAGAACTTTTGAACCTGTGCTCTAGAGACCAGGACCCACCACTACTGAGCCCTTGTGCTGCAACTGCTGACGCTTACGCATCCTAGAGCCTGTGCTCTGCAACAAGTGAAGCCACCGCCACGAGAGGCCTGAGCATCACAGCTCGAGAGCAGCCCCTCCTCGCTGCAACCAGAGAGAGTGTGCGGACAGCAACGGAGACCCCGCACAGTCAACAAATACATAGATGACCCCTTTAAAAAAGACCCTGAGTGCCACGACTAAGCCCCGGCGCGGCCACGTTAATTAATTTAAAAAGATCGAAAGGAAGAAAAGGACATGGATTCATGTGATTTAGTTCAGTAATTCTGGGGTTTTTTGGCAAACTATCCCAGAAAAAAAATAGTATAAATTGTGGGAGAGAGAAGAGACTAAGATATTATGTGGAATTTTTTTTTAATTTTATAGAGAAATAAATTTAAGAAAAAGAAAGTTAATACAGATACATGCATTAAATGCTACAGCATTGGCCTGGGCAAGGTCACATATCACCTGTCACTCAACAGAGAAGCTACTTGTTAGCCCAGTTCTGATAAGAAACAATCTCTCTTCTCAAAATGTTTACAGACTACAAGGGATAAAAGGCATATACGGTATGTAATTTACTCTAAGGAAATATTGACTCAAGTGCTGTGGAAATGACAGTTCTTATCCTATCAGGACTATTTTTTAAAAATTGTACTGTTTTTCAGATTTTTCATAGATACTCTAGCACTTTTAAGGTAATACAGTGATACATAAACAAAAATAAAATGTCTTAGCGTACTGTGCTATCCTCATGTGACCCCACTGTCTCATAAACGAATTGCCTAAGACACACTGACAAATGACTTGCATTCCCTTTGCTTGCTAGGTATTCATACAGTTCTGGGCAGTATGGAAATGCACTCCATCATTACAAAATACATCTGGAAATTGTCAAAACATTAGTGCTGACACATTCTTGATATATAGATATAGGTATTATTTTATTTAATTTATGGCAAAGCCTTGTTGCTTAGCTGACCTTAAACTACCTCTGCCTTTTTTTTTCCCCTCACTGTGGCTCAGTTCCAACTCAGTGTCCAGTTTCTACGGGGAGAGGAGAAAGCAGAGCAGTGTGTTGAGCTGGCTAGGCTCCCCCAAGGAATTCTTTACATCACCTGCACCATCACAAGCCTTGCTCTTTAATTTGCAACCCAGTCTTTTCTTCTGGGTGAAAGAGGAGATGTTTTTATCGCTTCAATTACCATTACAAGAAGGAAAATTATAGAGTTGTAATATGGTCGTTGGGGGAAGTCTGTCCCTTTAGAGATTTGGGTGCGGTGGAGGGGAGGTGGTGGCAATGTCTGAAAATGGGACTGTAAAAAAGAAATTTTAAACTGATCAGAACTTTTATAGCACTTGATATTTGTAATAATACAAAGAACCACCTTCTCTTGTGTATGATACTATTTACCCATACAATGAGTGGCCTGAACCAAGTCTCCAGTTTGGGCTCCGGAAATAAAAACATTTCAAAATACCTAGACACTCATTATCTCATTTAAGCTTCGCATTCAGCCAGTGAGATTTTTATCTAGCAAAGGACTTATGTGAGAAAAATTGTAGTGATTTTTATTTATCCTTACTTAGATTCAGGAAAAAAATCTACTCATTTACAGAATAATTTGCTCATAAAGGACAGTATTTGTGCATGTTTTCATCCAGGTTTCCTAGAGATTTGTCAAAACTAAAGTTTTAAGCACATAAAAGCAAAAGCATCTTGTTTCTTTTATCACGAAATCAAATATATGCTTCATTTCCACTAATAGGGTTGTGAAACTTCTTCTGAACATTTAACTGCTGTTTTCGAATTAGTCCCTTTGGTTTGTGTCAGGAAAGAGACCTTGAGGTTTGAGAATCCCCTGGTGTGGTCCTTTCATTCTGTCCCCAAATGACACCTACCAATTCACCTTGGAGACACTGTTGTCAACCAGCCTCCCCAGCCCTGACCTAGCTATTCCTAACGCTTGCTTAGGCCCGTGGACTGTACTTATTTGGGGATATTGGAATTTCTATTTATTTGCTTTGGCCCTAGATTTTTTTTTTTTTTTCTATTTCAGGTAATGGGGAAAGTGCCAACAATTTCCATTAATAAGACAGAAGGCTGCCACATATACCTCAGTGAAGATGCATTAGACTGTGAGATTGTGAGTGCCAAGTCATCTGAAATGAATATACTTATCCCTCAGGATGGTGATTATGTAAGTACCTTTTAGAAGACTAAAGAATTTTTCATGATTAACATTCTTAGAGACTGATTAGTCACCTACCAACCTTTGAGCTTCCTTTGTAGAAAAGTTTGCAGGCAAGAGAGGAACTCAGAGAATGGCCTTTGACATGTCAGCTCCCCTGTTAGTTTCTTGACTGCCCAATCCTGGATTTGTGGTTCTCAAAGTGATTTCCTAATAATTACCTTAATGAGCTAGCTTTCATCAAACAGTAAGGGCCCTCATGGCTCAGACAGTAAGAATCTGCCTGCAATGCAGGAGACCCAGACTCAATCCCTGAGTTGGGAAGATCCCCTGGAAAAGGAAATGGCAACTCACTCCCATATTCCTGCCTGGAGAATCCCATGGACAGAGGAGCCTGGCAAGCCACCGTCCATGAAGTTGCAAAGAGTCAGACACAACTGAGCGACTAACACATCATCATCATCATTAAATAGTATACCAGGCGTCTTGAGCTCATTTTACTAGGACTAACTATTTTCCTTTGGTATGGTGGGGGCATGGGCTTCCTGGTGGCTCAGATGGTAAAGAATCTGCCTGCAATGCAGGAAACTTGGGTTCAGTTCCTGGGTTGGGAAGATCTCCTGGAGAAGGGAATGGCAGTGCACTCCAGTATTCTTGCCTGGAGAGTTCCATGGACAGAGGAGCCTGGCGGGCTGCAGTTCATGGGATCACAAAGAGTCGGACACAACTGAGGGACCGACACAGGTGGGGGCAAAAGGAAAGAAGGAGAAATGCTTTGGGGGAAAGCAGAGGGAAAGGAGGTAATAATAAGTGAACCTATTTGTACAGTGGTTCTCAAACCCAGCATGAGAACCAGCTAGTGGACTTCTCTGGCCATTGAGTGGTTAAGACACAGTGCTTCCAAGGCAGATTGATCTTTGGTTGGGGAACTAAGATTCCACTTGCCACGTGGCACAGTCAAAAAATTAAAAAAAAAAAATCAGCTGGGAAACGTGATGAAAATACCAGGTCCCAAACTTTGCACCCAGAGGTCAGAATCAGAAGGCTTGGAAGGGGGTCCAGGAATCCATGGTTTTAATATATCCCAGATAATTCTGATGCCATCAGCCCATCCGGTGGCCTCTGAGAGACACTCGCCTAAGCCACCAGGTATTTTCTTCGTCTCTTCTCCCCAGCAAAGCAGTTTCTAAAAGATGCGGGCATATAGTCTCATGTTGAAAAGGAAGTATAAACAAATGCGCTTTTTGCGCCACACAGTGTGGTGGACTTGCTGGTTGTTGCCGTTTGGTAGCAAGTTATTAATATTTCTTCCTACTAGTCTTTGCTTCTTGAAAGAGAAATAAATCCAGAGATCATTCCTTCTGGTTCTAACTGTACAAGGAAGCAGTGAACCACGGAAGAATGGGAGAAAACGTAACTTAGCCAGGCACATCTTTGAAAGGGGAGCACCCACAACCCCGTCAGCCTGTGGGTCAGTCACTGGTGGCCCACACAGCAGTCAGGGCTTGGGTTAATGTCTAAGCGGACAATGACATTGCTGCCACGTTTTCAGTAAGCCCTTCTCAGGCACACACCACATAGTGCCTCCCAGAATTCATTATTTAACTCTGAAAAGCAAAACTGCAAGCATTGGGCCATGCTGCATGAGGTATTCAGACTGCCTAACCCCGAGCTAGAAAGCCTCTTGTCTCAGGCTCTCCACCTGAAAAAGCTGCTGTAGAGCTTAAGCCAATACAGAGCAGCTTCAGAAGAAGGAAGCCAAAATTAGGGAGACTCCTGGCCTTTGCAGCTGCAGGAGAACTGGATCTGCTAAGACAAGCAGTGAGGGTTTGCACGAGCACTCTGGGCTAATTAGACTAGAACCCCTGGATGTGGTACCCTGACACCTGTCTTGGTTAAGGTCATCTTAACCAAACCACCCCCTGCAATGGAAGCTCAGAATCCTAACCACTGGCATGCTGATTCGCTTCAGTTATGTCCCAACACTGTGACCCTATGGACTGTAGCCCACCAGGCTCCTCTGTCCATGGGATTCTCCAGGCAAGAATACTGGAGTGGGTTGCCATGCCCTTCTCCAGGGGATCTTCCCTACCTAGGGATCGAACCGCCACCTGAGAGGCCCCCTAACCACTGGACCACCAGGGCACTCCCTAGTCTGCGTTTTTCTTTGTGTGAGTGTGAGTGGGGGGGTGGGGTATGGTGTGTAGTGTGTCTGGGTGGCATGTGTACGTGTATTTTCCAATGGAAAGAGTAGGAAACCAGGATGTATAACAAATGTATATGCAACTTGCAGCACATTTTTATATTTCATCAAAGAGTACATAGACATAATGCCAGGACAAAGCCCTTATCAGTGTGACTGGGGACCAGCAGCCTCAGCATCCCCTGGGGACTTGTTGGAAACATAAACTGTCATCCTATGTCCCAGATCTACTGAATCAGAGTTTGCCTTTCAACAAGGTCCCCAGCTGATGGCTGTGCATGTTTGAGTCTGGTGCAGAGTCATGGGTAAGAGAGGATGTCTAAGGTTTGAACTCTGGCTGCTCAGAGGCTTGACCTCTCAGGCCTCTGTTTCCTGTAGGTGGCATTTCAATAATACCTAGTTCTTAGTGTTCTTGTGGAGATTAACTTGAGTTCACTCATACCTCGTGTTCCACAGAACACCTGGTTCTTGGTAAGTTCTGGCATTAATGAGGATGCTGACAGGCAGTCACAGAGCTGTCATATGAAAAGGCAGGTTTGGGTTCTCTAAAATGTCTTTGTCCATCATGTAACAGGGCTTCCCTGGGGCTCCTGCCAATGCAGGAGACGCAGGTTTGATCCTTGGGTCGGAAAGATTGCCTGGAGAAGGAAATGGCAACCTAGTCCAGTATTCTGGCCTGGGAAATCCCATGAACAGAAGAACGACTGGCGGGCTCCAGTGCATGGGGTTGCAGAGAGTCAGACACACCTGAGTGAGTGAGCATGCCACAAATCAGCCATCCATCACTTTGCAAAGCCTTGGTTTAAATAATCTTGCTTTTATTGCTTTTTTCCAGAGAGAATTTCCTGTTCCTGAACAGTTCAAGACAGCCTGGGATGGAGCCAAGCTAATCACTGAACCTACAGAAATTATGGTTTCCGAGAGACCACCAAAGCCCCTGACCTGAATCCCCACCCCAACATGAAAAAAAAACAAACGCAGCAGCATTAAGGACCTAGAAGTTGCAGTAGCACCTACTGCTTTAGTTTTGGCCTCCAACAATTCTGTGCTGTAGGAACAGCATCATTTCTGGCACACCTCTGAGGGCTTTTTGAAATATTGAACATTTCTTCATGATTTGTCTTTGTGTGTGATTTGAGTTCCACATGATGACTTGTGAGCATTGCATATTTACAGGGAAAAAAAGAGAGAATTCCGTCCCCCTCCTATCATTTTCACAGTAGCTGAGAGGTAAAGATACTGCATGATTCCCTTCTACACTTATGTTTAATTGCTAGTTGAAAAATAAAACCTTCGCGAATCTAAAATGTACATTTTTATCTTTTAGACAGTTTCCATATATATAGTAATAGTATGCTCTAAAAAGGTACGATTTCTGTTTTCTTATTTTTACCACCTTTATCAGCATGAATACACTGTCAGCCTGAATACATATTTGTTTTAAAAACATAAAGTTCCATACTAAGAACCATATCCAGTTTCTTGGTCCTTGAAAAAACCTGTATTATTTATAGTTACCAAAAACCTAAAGTAAACTCTAATGATTCATCTTAAATATTTTTCTGCCATGTCACTTGGGAAACTTTTACTTCTCTGCATAAAGATTTTTATGCCAAAACATTGATAGGAAGAAGCAGGGTTTGTTTGTTTGTTTGTTTTTGCTCTCTAATACCTCAGAATTTTGCTCTAGGAACAAGCTCTGTGGTTGTTTTCCAATTTTGAACCTGTGAAATATCAGATGCCTTGTAAGTGATGTCTTCAACGTTTTATTATAGACTTTCTTCTTTTCACTTGCCAGACTTGCTAACCAGTCTCAAAAATGAAAATAAAAAAGCCATAGTTATATTACAACTTCTAAAACCTAAAGAATTGTTTGTTGGCTTGGCTCGCGGCTCCTGTTTTGTGTTATTGATAGTACTTGCTTTTTCCATAGAAGAGTAACTCTGATAATGCTTTTTATCTTTTTAGTACCTAATGCTGAAAGCCTGCAAATTCTTGGATCACTTGTAGTGCATTCTAGTATAATGCTTGCAGACCCAATACAAGCATATATATTGTGCCTATTACAGCCTTTGGAATACATCATTTCTGTTTTTTAAATATCTTCTATAACCATATAGTATTCAAATTACTAATGCTCATGTACCACAGTTTTGCTATAAAAGTTTTTGTCCATATGAATAATGTTGTGGCTTTAGTAAATATTTTTTTCAATAGTAAACTTATTCTGAAATAAAGTAAAATTCTAATTGTTTAAATACTGTGATGAATCCAGGGTGTTAAAATTTTTTTCCTCTTTGATTTGCCCTTTGCTCATATGTCAGCTTTAGGAAAGAGAGCTGAGTCTTTCTAGTTAAATTAGAGAATTTATCCAGCATGCCATCAGCTTCCCTGAAGAACAGCTTCTTCTAGATAAACATCAGATAAAGCCAAATGTGGTGGGAAGGACTGTCAGAAAATTTTAGAATCAAGTTTTTTTTTTTAATTGAAGTATAGTTGATTTACACTACTGCATTAGTTTCAGGTATACAGCGTAGTGATTCAGTTATATTTTTTGCAGACTATATTCCATCACAGATTATTATAAAATATTGACTATAATTCCCTATCCTATACAATAAATCCTCATTGCTTACCTGTTTTTCATATTGTAGTTTGTTGTTGTTTAGTCGCTAAGTCGTGTTCAACTCTTTTGCCACCCCATGGACTGTTGACCCCCAGGCTCCTCTGTCCGTGAGAAGAAACTCTCAAAGGTCATTAACTTTAGTGGCTTTATCTCATTTCTCATCCACTGAGAAGTTTTTCCCAATAATTTTATGTATTTATTTGTAGCTGTGCTGAGTCTCCACTGTTGCATGGGCTTTTCTCTAGTTGCTGTGAGCAGCGGCTACTCTCTAGTTGCCATGCGCAGGCTTCTCATTGTGGCGCCTTCTCTTGTTTCTGAGCACAGGCTCTAGAGTGCACAGGCTTCAGAAGCTGTGCACGTGGGCTCAGTAGTTGTGGCTCCCGGGCTCTGCAGCACGGGCTGTAGTTGTGGCATATGGGCTTAGCTGCCCCCCAGCATGTGGGATCTTCCTCGATCAGGGATCCAACCTCTGTCTCCTGCATTGGCAGGCAGACTCTTTACCACTGAGCCATCAGGGAAGCCCTGAGATTCTTGACGCTGCCCTTTTCTCGTTAAACTTCCCTTGATTTGGTGATACACAATATACTTCTCAGACTCTTGTCCCTTTTATCTTCCGCTTCCTCTCAAGTGCTCATCCATCTCCCTTAACTTCATCTATCACCTCTATGTAGATGACTCCTCCAGATCCTTAACTCCGAGTATACAGAGAGTATTTCAGTCTGCCCGTTCCAACTCCATTCAACATAAGATGAATGCACGTTGCCCACACATACCATCTTTTCCTCATCTGCATTTCTAGTTTCAGTCATAATCTCCTCATACCTTTCATCATAGATGTAAAATCAGCCATTTCCTGTGATAGGAAACACTGAAAGAGAACCATGAGCTGGAGAAAACCATGGTTCAGTCTTGAACATGTTTAACTCAGGGCATCTTTGTGATGCTTAATTGGAAGTGGAGAATAGACGGTTGAATATGGGTTTGGAATCTTTTCATTGTGTCTGATACCAAATCTTTAAGGATCATTTCAGAAGTAAAATATATTTTAAAATGACTTTTATGAAACATGTTCTTTTCCAAAGAATTATTTTAAACCATTGGCACTCTCTGTACCGCTTGATATACAGATATAATTTTAAACGCTTTAATTGCCTCAGCCGAGACAAGTTGATTTTATAGTCTTTCACAGATTTCTTTTGCAAGTTTAACTATTTTAATGTTTCTATGTGTAATGAAGCTTATATCTATGTTACGAGTGGAAAGTAAACCAACTCAGATTAGCCCTCAATAATTCAACCATATTTCTCCAAATGATTTTTTATTCCTGTGCTGTTTAGTAACTTGGCACAGAATATGTAACTGATGAAGGGTACTGTTTGCTTATTGGTAGAGAATTTTTTCCAGGTTTCCCTCCAGAACAAGGTATTTATATTTAAAGATAATTTTTGCCTAAAACTACAACTTTGAATGTTTGGGTTCTAAGTCTACTTTTAATTTAATATCGTTTTTTAGGATCATCATAGTTTAAAAAAAAAAAAGATACCTCTTGCTGACATGAAGATCCAGATGAAACACATCATCAACCATGCTTACTTAGCCATGATACTGATTATTAAGTCTCATTCACCAATATGACAAGGGTTTTTTCATTAAAATTCAATTAGTAATTTCCCATGGTGTCAGTATTTCATCTTGGAAGCTAATCAGAAAATACACATTTAAACTTTTATGTTATTTTAAATAATAACTCTACAGCCTCATTTCAGCTCCTAAGTCAATAAACTTAAAATAGGAAGTCTTCCCATGAACCTAACAGTTCTATAGATTTATTTGGTAAGAGTGAGATTCATTTGGGAAAACTGTACTTTCCTGCTCATGCTCTCTATGGGGCATAGTCATGCCCACACCTAATGAATGTCACACATCCCTAGCAGGGGTGAGCTAATGGCACACGTTCCCCAGCAGCCTGCCCTGCATACTGCCAATATTCCTCTTTAGCTTTAAAGCTATAGAGAAAAGATCAGAGTTAGTTAGGTGCAGACAGTTCCAGGGCAGTGGCTGCCTTCTGCAATAAAGCATGATAAAATCTATAATCCTTTATGGATATTTGAAGACATTGTCCTGTAGCATTATAAAAGATGTATAGAGGTCCAGAGAAATATTTTACAAGAGCCATGTAATATATATCTTCAGGAAAATGATACAAGTTTATGGAAACATGGTATTTAAAGGGGTTGTAAGTTTTATTTATATATATATATATAAAATATATAATATATATATATATATATATATATTCTCCATATCCTGAGATAGAGAAAAGTTGGATAAAATAACCAGGAGTTTCCTCCACCATTATGAATCTCACTTTTTTTAGCTCTAACTGTAATGGCAGGTCAAAACAGATTTTTATATTTGTCTGACTAACATAAGCAAAAAGAAAGTAATTGTATATGCCTATTGGAAAAGAAATAGTATTTGAAAACCTCAGGTATCCAAATTACCCAGGCAAATTACCTGAGTAAGTAAGGGGTCACTACTTTACTATATGCTCATTCATGGGTCACTTGTAATTATCTGAAGCCTTTAAGAAGAATGTTAATATAAGCCCATCCACTGGATGTGGAATTCCGGGGGTGATGTCCCAAGATTAACAATTAAAATCTGGTTCTCTAGAGAGTTATCCAAATGTTCCTTTGTTAGCATCTAAAATAATTACACCAGCAATATGGTCTACATTCTGCAGGCTGTTTCTACCAACTGGCTAGACAACTATTTTCTCAAATTAATTCCATACTCTATAGTTTACAGAAATAAGTCTCTCTTCGACATCTACTAGACAGACATATTTCCAATAAAACTTATCTTCAAGGGGAAAAAAAGCTCAAGCTTCATTAACTCTTCATAAAAGGTAAGTGTTGCATTAATCAGAAAGAGCTTTGGCATGGATCAGAAAATACAACTTTCATTCTCAATCTGCCACTAACCAGAGATGTGCCCACTTGACAAATACCTGTGACACCTTTAAAGACGTGATTCTTTTAATATGAGATCAGTGTGTCAAAATGTTTTTAAAATATAATTAAACAAATATACAACAAACTACGTCAGAATCACTAAGTTGTCCACCAAAATCTATCCCTCTTTCCTTACTAGGCTACATTTCCCAGTCTCCACTGCAGTCTGATGGCCATGAGAATAGATGCTCCTTGAGGGAATGTGAGTATTAAGTAATGCAAATTCCACTTCAGGACTTAATCTTTTAAGAGCACATATTTTCTCGTTCTCCGTTTCCCTTCTGCCAGTCATATCCTGGATGTGGCAACCAGCCTTAATCATGCAGATAACAATATGCTCCTGTTATGCAAGAATAACAAGTTAGAAGGAGCCTGGGTCCTTGAGTCACAATGTGGAAGACAGCCACTCACTGACCTGAACCTGCTTTAAGCAATTATATGGGAGACAAACTTAGCTTGTGCTTAAGCCATTACATGGTTGGATTTATTTATCAGAGAATATTAACCTACCAAAACTAATATGCCAGCCAAGAAAGCCCATGTTTTTACTGATTCAGTCATTAGAAATACCTTTAAGAATTTGAAAGGTGTACAGAATACGTTAAGTAAAATGAGCATGTAAAACATGATAAGAATATTTTTATTAAAATGTATGTCAATTAAAAGAACTGTATTGCATAAGTGTACTCAGTCACTCAGTCATATCTGACTCTTCGTGATGCCACGGACTGAAGCCCACCAGGCTCCTCTGTCCTTGGGATTTCCCAGGCAAGAATACTGGAGTGGGTTGTCATTTCCTTCTCCCGGGGATCTCCCCACCCCAGGGTTTGAACTTGAGTCTCTTGTGTCTCCTGCATTGGCAGGTGGATTCTTTACCACTGTGCCACCTGGGAAACCCTATATTTGTACATAAAGGTATGTAAATATATATTGAATGAGAGACAATTTAGTATTGTTGTTACTGTTCAGTCGCTAAGTTGTGTCCAACTCTTTGCAACCCCGTAGACTGCAACCCGCCAGGCTTCCCTGTCCTTCACTATCTCCCAGAGTTTGCTCAAACTCATGTCCATTGAGTCAGTGATGCCATCCAACCATCTCATCCTCTGTTGCCCCCTTCTCCTCCTGCCCTCAATCTTTCCCAGCATCAGAGTCTTTTCCAGTGAGTCAATTTAGTATGGTTTAGTGGTTGAGAGTATGGATCCTAGTTTTATCATTTACTGGCTGTATGATTTTGAGGAAAAAAATCCCTTAACTTCTCTATGCTGTGGTTTGTTTATCTTTAATGTAGCAATGATGATAATAGTATTTACCTTCCCTTTGGGCTGTTCTGGGAGTAAATGAATTAATATATGTATACCACATAGTAAAAATTCTAGACGTTTTAGTCAATATTATTTTCATCATCATCATAACAGAAAAATATAGAAAGGCTATCTTTGGAGTATGGAGTTAGAGGAAAAAATCTTCACTCTATTATTATTGTTTGAATTTATCAGACTAAACATGAGCACTTGATTATTAAATTTCTCATAGTTCTTAGTGATTACTAAACACCCAATAATTTTAAAAACGTATTCAAAACATACACCTTTTAATCATTTGTTTTAGTTGTCATTTCTTCTTTTTTCTTAATTAGCGTTGCCAGAATTTTATGTATTGTTTTTTCCCTTCAGAAAACTACTTATTGGATTTGTTGACAAGTTATATTATCATTCTGCTTTCTGATCTTTTAATTTTGATGACTAGCTCATTTTTTATTGTTTTAATATTATAATAATCCTACAGGAAATATGCTTGACTTGCATCTTTATACCCTAGTGCTTATATTTCTATAAAGTAGATTTCTAAAAGGGGGATTAGTGAGTCACAAGTCTAGTTTTTTTTTTATGTTAATGGGTACTGCCAAATTGTCCTTTTAAAAAGTTGTGCAATCTTACAGTTCCACAAACTATGAGTAAACCTGTTTCTCCATATCTCATCAACACTGGGTACCATCAGTCTTGGTGATGTTCCCAGTCTGATAGGTAAAAATATGATATGGCCTATTTACGCACAAAGCTGACAGAGTGGAGGTGGGGCAGCCTACTGTATAAAAAGCACATACGTTATCATGGTTAGCAAATGAGAGTCAAATGAGCCAGGATATTAAATTTAGAAGAGTGTACAAGTCAACAAAACTCTCTGGCAAGGGAGAAAATGGAGAAGAAACCAGCAGAATTATGGAATTTTTCATTCTTTAACAAGAGTGAGGGGGGCCAAGAACAGAGTTGGCATTGGATCAAGTTGATTTGATGTTTCAGTTAATGTCCTACATGTTATGACTCCAAACTGGCCTTCAGGGGGATCCTGCTTTATCATAATGATAAGAAAAACCATGTAAAAGAAGTAATAATGGGGCTGTGGAGGAAACTCAGGAAAAAGTTTGGCAGCAGGTGCCCAAGGTCAAGGGGGAAATTTCAAGGGAAGAATCTGAGTTAGCGAGATGAGGGCTAAATTGACCTGGGTGGTCAAAAGCTTCTGTGGTTTTTCCCCTTGGGTTGGTTGCTTCCAATGTTAATAAATAAAAGAGCAGCTGCTGCTGCTGCTGCTAAGTCGCATCAGTCGTGTCCGACTCTGTGCGACCCCACAGACAGCAGCCCACCAGGCTCCTCCATCCCTGGGATTCTCCAGGCAAGAACACTGGAGTGGGTTGCCATTTCCTCCCCCAGTGCATGAAAGTGAAAAGTGAAAGTGCCGACTCTTTGCGACCCCATGGGCTCTGGCCTACCAGGCTCCTCCATCCATGGGGTTTCCCAGGCAAGAGTACTGGAGTGGGGTGCCATTGCCTTCTCCAAAAGAGCAGCAGACAGAGGCAAATCAATGGTTTTCATGTATATCATGATGTATCAACATTTGATAGTTTATAAATATTTTTTCTTTGTGTTTCATAACAGTGTTCCATTGCTGACTGGACCAAAGCCAAACTCAGCCCCCTTTCTTGACCCTTCTGTACATCCTAACACTTTCCAACATCTCACCAGGGCTCTCTCTTTCTGGCTTCTTTCTTCCCTTACATCATAGTCACCCTACTTATTTTCAGCTTTTTATCTCATGCTTGAAAGTGAAAGTCACTCAGTCATGTCCGACTCTTTGCAACCCCATAGACTGTAACCTGTGTCCATGGAATTCTCCAGGCATGAACACTGGAGTGGGTAGCCATTCCCTTCTCAAGGGGAATCTTCCCAACCCAGGGATCAAACCATTCATACCTAAAAAGCTTTCATCTCACCCCCAATTCTCATATTTCACAAGTAAAATCTAATCCTAACCTAAAATAGTCTTTCCTTTTACTGGAATTTCCTGGGCACTATGTATATGTATGGGCTTCCCAGGTGTCACAATGGTAAACAATATGCCTGTCAAGCAGGAGACATGGGTTCAATCCTTGGGTCTGGAAGATAACCTGGAGAAGGAAATGGCAACCCACTCCAGTTTTCTTGCCTGGAGAATCCCATGGACAGAAAAGCCTGGCAGGCTACAGTCCATGGGGCCGCCAAAGAGTCGCAGTCCATGGGGCTGCAAAAAGAGTCGCACATGACTTAGCAACTCAACAACAATGTATATGTATACAAGACTCAGAGCTAGTCAACAGTTCTTGGTTTCTGTCAGTATAAAATGGACAACACTGGATGGATGATTTTTAAGATCTCAGGTTCTGAAATCGAGTTTGGAGAGTGTGGTGGTTCTTAGCTTTGGAAATTCCTCCACCTGCTGGTTGTCTGAAGTCAGTTTGCACTGAGATCGATGTTGCTTTATGAGTTTGCCCATTTTCAAGAATATCATGTGCCTCTGTGAATGCTGACACATTTATAAATCACTTTGAATTCCTAAAATTCTGTTATGAAGAAAATGTATTCTTAAACAATATTATAAAGCAGATGATAAATTTCTTAATGCTGTTTGACAACCACTGGAGGGCAGAAAAGCATCATATAGTGACTTGCTCCAAGTTTGGCTAGAGAAGGAAAAGATACCTTGTTTTATGTGTATTTCTAAAAGTTAGAAGTCAAACTATCTTAATAGTTAATCTTTTATTTGGTGCATGGAACATTTTTTCAGATGAAACTTCTGGTAGTGGTTATATATATTTTTTCAAATTGTTTTCCATCAGTGTATCAGATCAGACAAAAGCAATTTGCCATCAGGCAGTGGATTTGTCAATATTACTAACAATAGTTGAAATATGTTGATAAACTAAATATCACTAAAGATTACAGAAATCAATTCTAAAACAACAGCTCCATGGGTGCCCAGTTTTTAGGAACTCTTCAGTTATCCTAGCACAGAAAAAGTGAAAATGTTAGTCGCTCAGTCGTGTCGTTATAACCCCATGGACTAGCCCACCAGGCTCCTCTGTCCATGGAATTCTCCAGGCAAGAATACTGGAGTGGGTTGCCATTTCCTTCATGGATTCAAACACAGCTTACAATCATTAGCTACTTTCCTAATGCCTTCTCTTCCAAAATAAACTCCTGGAAGATTAGAATGCAAGTACTATATCTGCTTCCTTGCCTTCCATTATGTCTTCAATCAGCCTTTCACCCTTCACCCCAAGGAACTACTCAGGTAAAGCCATCGATGACTTTAATGGCTGAATCCAATTAAGTTTCTTTAGTTAAAAGGATCATAAACCAGCCTTTGCTAACTTACATGTAAGAGGAATTTACTGGAAGAACATCAGTCTCTGAACTTAAAGGAAGTCATGCAGGTAGCAAGAGCTAATCAAAAGCCTGACATTTATGCCATCCCTGGATCACTTGCTTCAAGTTTCCAGTTCCCAGGTGAGCCTGTCCAGTTTGCTGAGCTCGGGTCGTTCGCTCATCCCATGACTCAGAGTGACAGAACAGAAGTCCCAGTTTGAGATGTCAGAGACTGACTGACTGAATGAGATCAGCTCTGAGCTGACATCTCTTCCCCCATGTCCTCTGTTTCCCATTCTCTCATAGTAAATACATCACAAATTTTGGTTAAAGTAATCGTATTGATATTATTATGACTCTGTACATATTATTCAGTGATGAGCTGAGTAGTCATTTTGATTCATGTTTCCTGTCCTGGGTCTTTTTTTTTTTCTTGGTATTTTTTTCACTGTTTCTTTTCCGTCATCCTTATTTCCTTTCTCTGTTGAAGAGTCTGTAGGAGAACAGCTTAAGCCCTACTCAGAGGTGGCTGTTCCTCATTCAGGGTCCTGAGTGGTGGAAGCTGCAGATGAGACTCCAGTGGCCAGATGAGCATCCAGTCCTCAGTAGGGAACTGCTGGACCATGTCTACAGGAGGCACCTGTGCCCTCAGGCTCAGTAGCTGTCAGCCCAGGAGCTGGAGCAGTCCATTCACCCTGAAATTCTCCCTAGGTCACAGCCTTTTTCAGCAGCAGCCTGCTGTTCCTTTTCAGCCTCCTCAGGATCTTTTCTAGAAGTAGAGCTCAGTCTTCCCTGGTGGTACAGACAGTACTAAATCCGCCTGCGATGCAGGAGACCCAGGTTTCTATGTCTCCTTCATCGGCAGCTGCGTTCTTTACCCCTAGTGCCACCTGGGAGCCCCCAGGTTTTCTGTATATCTATCCAATTATCTTTTTAATTGTCAAATACTCATCAATTATTATTCTCCACAGCTCATAGATTGAGATCTATAGATTTCACTTTTGTGTAGGGGACTTCTTTCCATAAGCTTTTCTACTCTTATTTTTATATACTAATAGGTTTCGAGGTGGAGTGATAAGCTGGTAAACCAAACTTTTGCTCTTGGAACTCCAAATGGCAACATATAGAAGGCTTTCTCTGCAACCATTTGGTTTCTCCAAAGAACACTCCAATATTCAGTTTGGGAGGCATGGGTTTGGCTGATGGGATTTCAGAAAAAGAAATAGGAAAAAATTGGTGTGTGAGGAGTCACATAATCAGCTTCCCAGGTGGTGTAGTGGTAAAGAATCTGCCTGCCAATGCAGGAGATGCAAGAGACGGGGCTTTGATCCCTGAGTCGGGAAGATTGCCTGAGGTAGGAAATGGCAACCTACTCCAGTATTCTTGCCTGGAAAATTCCGTGGACAGAGGAGCCTGTCGGGCTAAAGCCCATATAGTCCCAGTCCATGGGGTCACAAAGTGTCGGATACAACTGGGCGAATGAACACACAAATTCACATATTCAGCATACAGACTCACTTATCATCTCCCTGTGAGCACTGGACTCCACTTCCAGTTGCCAAAGAACCCATATGAACCTCCAAGTTCTAAGCCTGTCCTCAAGTCAGTGACCCTCTGTCTTGCAAAACTGCAGCCACCTTGTTAATTCTATAACTTTATTCCTCTGTTTCATTTCAGTGGGTATTTTGGAAAGAAAATGAGTGAATGTGGTCAATTCATCATGCTTTTCCAGGCTCCCAAATTCATTTAACTCAGGAATTAGATACTTAGGATCTGATTTTTCTCAGTCATTTCTTTTTTGCCTCTCATCCCTTGCTTTTGAGTTCCGTTTCCCTCTTACTAAAGTACGTCCTTCAGGTTTTAGGTGTGAGTGATAAGTTCTCCATCTTTTATCACTTTGATTAACAGTTTGTTGGGTTTTTACCAGGTGAACGTACTTGTATTCACTTCCCAGATCAGAGTTTTGTCAGTCACACCATAAGCCTTTGTTCTCCATTCCAATCACAAACCCCTCAGTGCCCCAAAAGTAGTCACTATCCTAACTATGATAGTCACAATTTTTAAAAGTCTTTAAGTATATATTTAGACTCTATCACCTTACTCTTATTTTTTAATTTGATGTCTTTAAAAAAATATTTTATTGAAGTATAGTTGATTTACAGTGTTGTCTTAATTTATACTGTACCGCAAAGTGATTCAGTTAGACATATACATTCTTTTTCATATTCTTTTCCATTATAGTTTATCACAGTGTATCTGCTAATCCCAAGCTCCCAATCCTTACCTCTGCCACCCCTTCACCCCTTGGGAGTGCACAAAGGAAAACAGTATTTCATTGTATGTATATATGTATGTATGATAACGAAGATGTATATATATCACATCTTCTTTGTCCATTCATCTCTCGATGGACATTTAGGTTGTTTCCATGTCTTGGCTGTTGTGAATACTGCTGCTATGAACACTGGGGACGCATGTTTCTTTTTGAATTATAATTTTGTCCAGATACATACCAAGGGGTGGAATTGCTGGGTCATAAGGTAGCTCTATTTTTAGCTTTTCGAGAAAGCTTCGTACTGTTTTCCATAATGACTGTGCCAATTTACATTCCTCCCAACAGTGTAAGAGGGTTTCCTTTTCTCTGCACCCTCTCTAGAATTTCTTATATGTACACTTTTTAAAGGTGGCTATTCTGACTGGTGTGAGGTGGTACCTCCTTGTAGTTTTGACTTGCGTTTCTCAAATGATTACGTTGAGCATCTTTTCATGCGTCTTTTGAGCATCTGTGTGTCTTCTTTGGAAAAATGTCTATGTCTTCTGCCCACTTTTTGATTGGGTTGTTTGTTTTTTAATATTGAGTTGTATGAGCTGTTTTAATATTTTGGAAATTAAGCCCTTGTCAGTCATGTCATTTGCAAATGTGTTCTCCCAGTCTGTAGGTTTTCTTTTCATTTTGTTTATGGTTTCTTTTGCTCGTAAGTTTGATTAGGTCCCATTTTAAAATTTTGTCTCTATTTCTATTGCCTTGGGAGTTAGATCATATCAATGTTTTCTTAGGTCTGTGTCGGAGAATGATTTGCCTATGTTCTCTTCTAGGAGTTCTATGGTGTCGTGTCTTATATTTAAGACTTTAAGCTATTTTGAGTTTATTTTTGTGTATGGTAGTGTTATGAAAAGAGTGTGGTGTGTCCAGCTGCTTGTTGCTCAAAAATCAGTAAACAGGCTAAGCTGGTGGAAAGGAAAATTTGCTTTATTTCAGATGCCAGCAACTGGGGGTGGGGGAGGGTGGTGGACATCGGTCCAAAAGCCAACTCCTCCCTCCCCGACAAGCAGTGGGGCAAGAAACTTTATAAACAGAAGTGGGAGGTGGCCACATGCAGAAATAGCACGGTCATCTCTAACATCTTCAAACTGATCATCAGTGGTCTGACCAGCATCATCTTGGTGGATTTAGGTACAGTTAATCGTCAGTTCCAGGGTTCATTTGTTCCCATTTCTTTGTGGCCAGTTCTCGGAATTGTAGCAGCTCATGTCCTGGGTACAGGCTGGTCATCATGTAGTTAGCTTTTCCACCTGATGTTTTAGTATCTCGAAGACAGCTCACAGGCTATGGCTCAGAATATTATCTATAGCCCTTGAGAAAGAACTAAAGGTCCTTGACTGTGCTTAATGACTACATTATTGTTATTTAATCTCCTTGGACTGTTATCCTTTGTTTCCACATTTCTCTCTTCTCTGATGAAACTTCTTTGACTAAAGTTTTCCACAGACAAAAGGCAGGCAGAGGACATGGACGGGGCAGGGGGATGGGGGGGCAAGGACCATATGGTCCTGCTCCATTTCAATCCCCACTTTTCTTTGACCCTCCCCAATCTTGAGGAGGGACAGGTACGGAACAAGACAGGGAATAAACTTTCATAGTACCTGGACAAACTCTTGAAAATCACTAGACACATTACAATGAGGATAATAATAAAAATGCATCTTTGTATTTTTCTCTGAATATATTTTTCTCTTAATGGTTAAAGCAGATGTACATATATATTTCATAGGCCACAAACAGGCTGCTTTGGCTAGCCTATAGTTCAAAATAAAGGTCAGAATGACTTCCCCACACCTCAATCTGTGAAAATTTCTTCCATCATTTTCCCCTTTTAACTGTAACTCCTTTCATAGGAAGCATTGATAATCAATATATTTTTCCAATGTTGCCAGAGTGGTTCTTTTGCTTGTTCTGGTCCATCCACGTCCCTCATCGCTAGGCCTTCTTTTTATTTATATGTTTGCCTAGTTGTCCATGTTGGGGGGAAACTAATCAGATACCATGAACAGGCTCAGAGGTTAATAGGGAAATGCTTTATAGGCCACACATTTTATCATCTATACCCAATTGTCACACAAACATTGCACATATGCTTTAAGCAGTAAATTAAAGACAGCAGTGCTACAGATCATGCATAGTTATACTCTGTAACATCTTTACTGGACAATTTTTCCATCTTGAACTTTAGGGTCAAAAGTATGGTTAGAAACAAAGCAATTATTTTCCATTAGAAGTCTCTGTTAACCAAAATCAGATCAATATTCCAGGAGAACTTTGCTTTCTTAACAGAGACAAACCAAATTCAGTCTTGCATCAGTTTACTGTTAATAACAAAATTCATTTACCTAATTAAATTCAGTCTAATCTTAATCCTGACAACATACAAAATTCTTTTCTCAGAGTTCCTTTTTAATAAACCTTTTATCATCTTCTGGATCCAGACAAATTTGTCCTGTATTTCCTCATCCAGAAACAAACAACCATAGGACAAAATTATCATCATTTTTTTCTAACCAAAAATATCTCCATTTTTTATACTTTTTCTTCACATACAACATATATCCGACTTGCTTTACATACTAAAATGGTTTCCTTATCATTTTGATAGATCACAATTTTTAATCCTTGAATACATTTACAAAACTAAGAAACAAGTGATTAAAATGTTACAGCAACATTTTCTATTTGGCAAATTTAAGAATATATTCTATGACCTTAAAAAAAAATACCTTTTTTCATAGCATAATTTTTCTTCAGTGTTACAACATGCATGTTTAATAAACCAAAACAGTTTAGTTTCCCTCTTGTTCTTACAAGAAGACAAAAGCAGGTAAATTTAGATTTGTTTGATTTATAAGTGGTTATTTCTGTTTAAGGCCAATTAAATAGAGCTCTTTTACAAATAAACCTCAGCAATATTATCCAAAGACAAAAACACATATTGAGACATACAAACATCCAGATAAACAGAGATCTCATTGTTTCCTTTTTTTACATTTCATGAATTAGGCATGGCAATTAAACTTATCCATCAGAATAGCCAAATTTACACACTCAGTTTTAAAAGGCTTCCCTCCTTTCCTTTTTTCTTTTTGATTTGAATTTTTACTATTAACCCAAGGCTGAAGATCCAGGCAAAGCGGACTGTGTTTGTATTTCAAGCACATAAGTGTTAACTTCAGATTTTCTGCTATGCATATTTTTGTGTCCTCAGGGTCTGAAAAAACTGTTTTATCAAGCTGGCTTTCCCTAACAGCATATGCAAAATGTACCATTTTTTTTAAATTTCAAGAGTTTCATCTTAACCTATCTTCTCCAGACTCTAAAGAATACTGTTGCCAAACATACATTGTCCAAAAAAAAAATCATTTCTTTTTAGTCATAATTTCACGGCTAAAAGTTTTTTTAATGAATTGAACCTGAATGGACCATTTTATGTAAGTCAATAAGAGTACCAATCATACAAATGGAATACACACTCACACAGCTGTTACAAACGCTGTTTGAGGGTGACTGGTACGAAATCCCAAACAAACACTTCCCCAACACACGGTCCTCAACAGAAGTCAGATGTCAGAATCAATTGGCAAGAATGCCCAAATAGCACTTCATGCTTCAAAAGGGTCCTCAATGGCAGACAGACATCAGAACCAATTGGCAAAAATGTCCAAATAGCAGTCAGTGCTCACAGTCAACGGCAGTCAGAACCAATTGACAAGAATGCCCAAAGGGCACTAGTACTGACAAACGGGAAGGTTGCCCGCGTGCACACCGGTGGTTTTAACCTGGTTTTGGAGCTCGTCCGTCCCAAATGCAAGTTTCCATTCCACCAAAGAAAAGCATAAGTTGGCAACCAGTGGCGAGCAGGGGAGAAACAGAGGATCCTCAAAACAAATGGTTTTGGCAGCAGCTAGGAACGTCCCCCGAATTCCCTACTTGGGGCTGGCTAGCCACAAACAACAGGCTAATACACTGTCACGGCCACAGTTCTCCCCTGAAAAACCCAGGACAATCAGGTGCCCTTAAAGCAGGAGCCAGCCGTGGCCAGCCCCACGTTGGGCCACCAAAATCTGTTACCGACAGACTGTGTGTGGGGTCCGACTGATCACTGCTCAAAAGCCAATAAAGAGGCTAGGTTGGTGGCAAGGAAAGTTTGCTTTATTTCAGATGCCAGTCACGGGGGGGACAGGAGGAGAATGGCAGACATCTGTCCAAAAGCCAACTCCCTCCACCCCCCGACAAGCAGTGGGGCAAGAGATTTTATGGATAGAAGAGGGGGCAGCTACATGCAGAAATAGCACAGTCATCTCTAACAGTCATCTTCAAATTGGTCATTAGTGGTCTGACAGCATCATCTTGGTTGTTTTAGGTACAGTTAATCTTCAGTTCCAGGGTTCATTTGTTCCCGTTTCTTTGTAGTCAGTTCTTGGAATTGTGGCAGCTTATGTCTGGATGCAGTCTGGTCATCATGCAGTTAACTTCTGCACCTGATGTTTTAGCATCTATAAGACAGGTCACAAGATATGGTTCAGAATTTTATCTATAGCCCTTGAGAAAAAACTAAAGGTCCTTGACTGTGCTTAATGACTACATTATTATTATTTAGTCTCCTTGGACTGTTTTCCTTTGTTTCCACATTTCTCTCTTCTCTGATGAAACGTATTCTTTGACTAAAGTTTTCCACAGACAAAAGGCAGGCAGAGGACATGGTGGGGGAGGGGGCAAGGCCCCAGTGTCTCTGTTTCAGTGGGAGGGTGTGCTCTTCACTGATTTACATGCAGCTGTCCAACTTTTCCAACACCATTTGCTGAAGAGACTGTCTTTTCTCCATTGTGTATTTTGCCTCGTTTGTTGAAGATTAATTGACTATAGGTGTGTGGGTTAATTTCTGGGCTCTCTCTTCTGTTCCATTTATCCATATGTCTGTTTTTGTGCCAATACAAAAACTGTTTTGGTTACTGTAGCTTTGTAGTATTGGCTGAATTCTGGGAGGGTTATGCTTCCTGCTTTGTTCTTTTTCCTCAGGATTGCTTTGGCAAACTTGAGTGTTTTACAGTTCCACGTAAGTTTTAGGATTATTTGTTCTAGTTCAGTGAAAAATGTTGTGAGTAATTTGATAGGGAGCACGTTAAATCTATAGATTGCTTTGGATAGTATGGCCACTTCAACAATATTAACTCTTCCAGTCCCAGAGCATAGGATATCTTTCCATTTCTTTGAATCATCTTCAGTTTCCTTTATTAATGTTTTATAATTCTCAGAATATAGGTCTTTCACCTCCTTGGTCAGGTTTACTCCTAAATATTTTATTGTTTTAACATGATTTTAAAAGGTTTTGTTTTTTAACATTCCCTTTCTGATATTTCATTGTTAGTGTAAGGAAATGCAACTGATTTCCATATGTTAATCTTGTATTCAGCTACCTTGCTGAATTTGCTTATCAGTTCTGGTAGTTTTGTGTGGAGTCTTTAGGGTTTTCTATATATAGTATTGTGTTATCTGCATATAATGACAATTTTACCTCTTCCCTTCCAATTTGGATACCTTTCATTTCTTGTCTGATTGCTATGACTACGATTTCCAATCCTATGTTGAATAAAGTGATGCGAGTGGGCACTCATATCTTGTTCAGGATTCTAGCAGAAAGGCTTTCAGCTCTTCACCATTGGGTATTATATTGGCTGTGTGTTTGTCATAAATAGCTTTTATGATGAGATGTGGTCCCTCTATACCCACTTTGGCAAAAGTTTTTATCATGAATGGATGTTGAATTTTACCAAATTCTTTTCCTACATCTATTAAGATGATCATTGGTTTTTATCTTTTCTTTTGTTGATGTGGTGTATCACACTGATTGATTTGTGTGTGCTGAACCATCCTGTGACACCGGGATGAATCCAACTTGGTCATGGGGTATGATCTTTTTTATGTGTTGTTGGATTTGGTTTGCTGATATTTTGTTGAAAATTTTTGCATCTTTATTCATCAAGGATATTGGTTTGTAACTTTCTTTTTTGGTAGTGTCTTTGTCTAGTTTTGGTATCAGGGTGATGGAGGCTTCATAGAATGTCTTTGGGAGTATTTGTTCCTCTTCAGTCTTTTAGAAGAGTTTGAGAAGGTATTTTTGGTAGAATTAGCCTGTGAATTCACCTGGTCTGGGACTTTTGTTTGTGGAGAGGTTCGTTTTTTGGAATTACAGATTCCATTTCACTTTCAGTCTGTTAAAATTATCTGTTTCTTCTTGGTTCAGTTTTGGTGGGCTGTATGTTTCCAGAAACTGGTACATTTCTTCTGGGTCGTCAGATTTGTTGACATACAATTGTTCACGGTATTCGATCAGGGTTTTTGTATTTCTGCAGTGTTGGTTGTTATCTCTCCTTTCTCATTTGTTTTGCTTAGTTGGGTCCTCTCTTCACTGTGAGCCTGGCCTCTGTTTGTCAATCTTGTTTACCCTTTTAAAGAACCAGCTCTTGGTTTTACTGATTTTTCCTATTGTTTTTTAATCTCTATTTTATTTATTTCATCTCTGATCTTTATTATTTCCTCTCTTCTGTTGACTTTAGTCTGTGTTTGTTCTACTTTCTGTAATTCTTTTAGGTAGTAGGTAAGGTTGTTTATTTGAGATCTTTCTTATTTTATGAGGAAGGCCTGTATTGCCATGAATTTCCCTCCAAGAACTGCTTTTGCTACATCCCATAGGTTTTGTACGGTTGTGTTTTCATTGTCATTTGTCTCAAGGTATTTTTAAATTTCCTCTTTGATTTCATCGTTGACCCATTGGGTTTTTAGTAGTATGTTGTTTAGTCTCAATATAATCGTTTTCTTCTCATTTCTTTTTCTGTGGTTGATTTCTAGTTTCACGCTGTTTAATGCTGTTGTGGTCAGAAAAGATGACTGAAATAATTCCTATACTCTTAAATTTGTTGAAGCTTGCTTTGTGTCTTAGCATGTGATATGAGGATATTCCACAGATGCAATGCACATGAACTTGGGCAAACTCCGGGAGATGGTGAGGGACAGGGCGGCCTGGTGTGCTGCAATCCATGGAGTCACGAAGAGTTGGACGCGACTTGGCAACTGAGCAACAACAACATGAGGATATTCCATGTGCACTTGAAAAACATGTGTATTCTAGGTTTTGTTAATGTAATGTCCTGAAACTATCAATTAGTCTAACTGTTCTAATGTATCATTTAGGATAATTTGATGCCTTTTAATCTAATGTCTTTAATTTCCTTTAATCTAATGGTTCTCCTCACTCTTTCATATAATTTATCTACTGAACTCAGCTGTCTGACTTGGGTTCCCCACAGTCTGGATTTTGCAGATTGTACACTAATGGTACTTCCCTTGTGGCTCAGCTGGTAAAGAATTGGCCTGTAATGCGGGAGACCTGGGTTCAATCCCTGGGTTGGAAAGATCCTCTGGAGACGGGAAAGGCTACACACTCCAGTATTATGGCCTGGAGAATTCCATGGACTGTATAGTCCACAGAGTTGCAAACAGCTGGACATGACCAAGCAACTTTCACACTAATGGTGTATTTCAGTATGTCTTTGTCCTCTATTTCCTGTAAATTGGCAGTTGAACCCAGAGGCTTGATCAGATTCAGGTTTAATCTCTTTGGTAAGACTACACATTATTATGAATTTATGTATGTAAACTTATTTATAAGATTTAAGTCTATTCTAATTATTACCCTTATTGAAACTCAAATTGTCCCATCTTTGACCAATGGAGAACTTCTTCAAGTTAGCCTTCCTGGGTCCTCTGGACATGACCCTAGAAATCTTTAATAGTTCCTCTGCTCTCTAGTATGACAAGATATATTATGTTCATTTTATACATTTCCTGCCCCAGATCTAGAATCATCCAATTCTCCAAGTAGTCTTTGCTTCTTTAAGTAGGAGTTCATATTTCAAAACTTCAGTCCCGCTAGTAAGAATGAGCACTGCTAGTGAAAACAATGCAGGAAACTAGATATTTGACACTAATGATAATTATTCATTTCACCTCATATCACATACATATGTATATATATATATATATATGTGTGTGTATGTGCTCAGTCGTGTCTGACTCTTTGCAACCCCGTGGACTGTAGTCTGCCAGGCTCCTCTGTCCATGGGATTTCCCAGGCAAGAATACTGGAGTGGGTTGCCTTCTCCTCTAATATTGCCATCATCAATACACTGAAAAGTTAAATTTTTGCTAATGCTCTTCCCAAACTCCTCCCCAGTTTTACAGTAATTTTGTACCAATATTTCAGATTATAAATCCATCTCAGATTATATTCTTTGTGACTCTCAGTTCCAAATCTTTGTTTGCTGTGCAATAATGGAGCTGAACTCTGCAAATACTTTTCCAATATCAGCTGGTTTAACATTGGGCTTTGTTAGTGGAGGGTACTCTTGGGAGTGGAGGCGTGGAGGTATTGGAGAAGGAAGAGGCTTCTCTTTCTGATTCTTGTGTGCTTATCTCTTTGGGCTCCCCTGCAGAGCCTGTGGTTCCTTCCAGCAGTGCCCACTAGCTAACAACAAGCAGCAGCTTCCCAGGGCAATTTTCCCCAAAACACTGTTTTTTAGATGGCTTCATGGAGTGGTATGGTGCTGGCATATTATCTTCCTGTAAGTGGCTGCTCTGGGCACTTTGCAGTGAACTCTGATAAAATCACTTCTCTGTGGATAGCTTCTCCAAGAACTCCAGGGAGGATTTAATGGGTTCCATGGGGGCCACCGAAGAATTGATGCTTTTGAACTGTGATATTGGAGAAGACTCTTGAGAGTTCCTTGGACTGCAAGGAGATCCAACCTGTCCATCCTAAAGGAGATCAGTCCTGAGTGTTCATTGGAAGGACTGATGTTGAAGCTGAAATTCCAATACTTTGGCCACCTGATGAGAAGAACTGACTCATTTGAAAAGACCCTGATGCTGGGAAAGATTGAAGGTGGGAGGAGAAGGGGACGACAGAGGACGAGATGGTTGGATGGCATCACTGACTCAATGGACATGAGTTTGGGTAAACTCCGGGAGTTGCTGATGGACAGGGAGGCGTGCTGCAGTCCATGGGGTCACAAAGGGTCGGACACAACAGAGCAACTGAACTGACCGACTGACTGACCGATGGGGGCCACAGCAGTGAGCCACAATCATGCCCTCTTCAAGTAGGAGGTAGCTGGGGTGTGGGGTCGGAGGGGAGGGCCAGGGTGTTTCTTGGCCACTTTATTTCAGTTTAGGAGTGGTGACTTCTCTCTCTATCCACTGTTCCTCCTATATGGTAAGCGTTCTCTTTGCCTGTTAGTAGTCAGCCTCCTTTTATTCCAATTCTATTAATAAGTCTTCACAGTATTGAACATAGCCCTCTGTTCAAATTACTGTGTAGTTTCTATCTCTTGACTAGACCCTGACTGAGACAAACCTTCTTTTAGTCTTGGTTCTAAACGTAGTATTTCAAGTCACTGTGAGTAATTTTGGTTACTGAGCTTTGCTTCTCAGAAAAAACTCAAATAAATGATATTCTGAGCTCTTTCATTTTGAAAACAAATACACTTTTATATTTGAAAGTCAGTTTTGCTGGACACAGAGCTCTTAGTTCTCGTTTTCTTTCTTTAAGTATTTTAAATATTTCACCATTTTCTCCTCACATGAAGTAGTAATTTTGAAGTCTTATGATAATCCAATTTTCTTTAACAAATATTTTTTTACCTAAATGACCACTTTAAGAAATGTATAGTAATTTTACTACTTAGAATATATCTTGTTTCTTCTTAGTGTTTTCAGGTACACAGTATACTCTTTCAGCATGAGATTTCAAATACACATATGAATATACATATGAATATATATGTGAATATATATATAAATAGAATATACGTACATATGTTCTACTTCAGGGAAGGTTCTCTTGAATTATAATGTGTTGTGTTCTGTTAGCTAGCTATGGTTTTATCAAGAACTTTTAATCCATATGTTGGATTTTCTTTACTTGTCCTCAATATTTATTTTTTCTCTAAAATCATTTCTACCTGTTTCATTTATTTAAAAATTCAAACTCTAGTTCTCTTGAGCACCATCTGTATTTACTTCTGTGTTCCTTCTAGTTCAGTATTTATCTGAAACCACTTTTTCCTCTTATTTGTAATTCTTCCCCCAATTGTTACTTTCTGAAGGTTTTTAAATTCCAATTTCTCTTTCACGTTTTATATAATTTTCTTAGTATCTTCACAGTTTTGATCTGATTATTTCTGGCATTGACACTATGCAATTTTGCATTTGTGGTTTGATCCCATGCTCTTGTATTTGGGGGTCTGTGGCGTTATCTATTATCTAGTTTTGTTGTAAACATTGCCCCATGCGTTTTTGGTTTCACTGTACAGTCTGTTTTGATGTGGTGATTCATGGAAATTCGAGATTCATGTACTGCCTTCTTCCCAGAATCTGTTTATATTTTATAGACTCATGAATACTTCCTTTTTTATGTCCCTGAGACATCAGTCCTTAGCTGAGTATGATGGGAAGGTACTAAGGTTGTTCAGGGTGTTGTCTGGATTGGCAGTGGTGCGTTACATCACATCCTCATTCTTGAGTGATGACTTACTTGGTTATAACATTCTAGGTTGTCCACAGTTTCCCTCTGTACTATAAACATTCCACTATCTTAAGGATATTTTTACTTTTGACAATATGGCTTCCATTGTAAATGCCATTTCTTTCTAGTTATATATTTAAACTGCTCTTATTTAAGATCATTATTTTTCTCTTTGTTTAAATTCATCATGTATGTGTTATATGTATATGTTATTTTCCCAAGACTTGATGTGCTGCTTCAAGGTAAAGAGTCATCTTTGTTCGATTCTAGAAAATTACTGGCCATTATTGCTTTTTCCCTCTTTTGGAATGCCTATTAGATGTTCTGTTGAACCTTCTTATAATATATAGAACCTCTGAATTTGTTGGTTACAAAAGGCAATAATTTTACTCTTGGCTTAAGCCAATTAGAATTAGGTTTATTACTGAAACAGGAACACTCTTACTTTCTCAAAAGCAAAGAAAGAGAGAAAAAGGTGATCCCTGAAGCTATCTGATTAACTGTAACTAGATATCCTTGAAACCTAAACTATTTCTGTACTTTCTATGAAAGTTAATAAATTCATTTACTTTTTCTACCTTAAATCAATTACAGTTGGATTCCAGACAACTGCAGCAGAGTCCTGATTAATATAAATGTCTATGTGAGCAGCACTATGCCAGGTGCTACCTAATCAGTGTTATTCAAAACAAAGTCTGTGTCTCCAGTAATCACAATATTTACATTCATTCCATATTCTCTTCATTTATTTGTTCTTGCTTCCCTTTCCTCCCCTACCCAAACTTGGAATGCATGTTTAAACATTACAATTTCTTCATAGTTGACTTTTTAAAAATTATTTACTTATTATTTAATTTTTGGCTGCACTGTTTCTTCATTGCTACACTTGGGTTTTCTCTAGCTGCGGCCAACACCGGGGGAGCAGGAACTACTCTTCCTTGAGGTGCATGGCCTCCTCATCACGGTGGCTTCTCTTGTTGTGGAGCACCAGCTCTAGGCGTAGGCTTCAGCATTTGGGGTTTACAGGCATAGTTGCCCCAAGGCATGGCGGATCTTCCCAGAGCAGGGATCAAATCTGTGTCCTCTCCATTGTCAGGTGGATTCTTAACCACTGGACCACCAGGAAAGTTGATTTTTAAAACCACATTTGTAAGAGTAAACCTAGCTTTGGCCACCATTTTCTTTCCCTTGTTTTGGATACATACTATATTGGTATTGTCTTAAATAGGTCTTCTGGTGCTTCATGAAAGTCTTTCCCTTTAACCTATCCACTAGCTTCTCAAGGGCAAAAGTTAAGACTTTTACTTTCATTTCCCAGAGCAGAGTCAAGAATGATTCTGGGATTCATCATGTTTACAACCATATCCACAGTACCTGGCCCCTGTGGGTCTCTTTCCTGTGTGGGACAGGGGATACAAAGATACATGCCTATCACTTAACCAACTTGAGGACTTCGGAAGGCATACTAAAATATAAATACGTTAAGGTGCCATATATAGTTCAGAGGAAGGGGAAATCATGCCTGGGCTACAGCACTCAGGGGAGGTTCCAAAGCCCTGAGATATGAATGAACAAGGCCTTTCCTGAACAGAAAATAAAAGGCAGGCGCCAAAGGTTGAGATGAGTCTGAGGAAAGGCACAATTTTGCTGAGGCAGGCTTGTGTCTGCAGCAGTGGAAAGTAAGATATTGCAGACACAGGTTAGCTCCAGGACAAGGACAGAATCTAGCTCTTAAACCAACATAACCCCTTTTCTCTTACAATCAAGATCGCTGCAGCTGAGCCATACTACCTTGATAGGTCCCAGTTTGGTTATTAACTTCTTAACCTCTGAGAATATGCCTTGTATCACCTTGAGTACAACTGGGTGAGGGGACCAGTTAACTGGAATGAATGCAGGCGGAAATAAGTAACAGGTTCTGTGCTTAGAGACCAAAACTGTCGCGGCTCCAAACAGAAAAAGCAGTGCTGACTCCCGGGACCTCCCTCTGAAATCCTCTTCCTCCATCAGCTGTTCCTCTAGGAGCAGCCGAAGTCTACAACCCGTCAGACTATCTGGAGAAACTGGCGCCTTCAACTTCGTTAAAAACCGCAAGAGGTGTGTGAGGGGTGGGTGGGGGCAGTGGGGGGCCCGGAGGGGTGATAGTTGGGCGGAACTAGCGATGAGCCCAGGACGCCCAGCCGTGTAGCTCTCCGACAGCCATAAACCGGATGGGGAGCCCTGAAGACTATTCGACGCCCCGCCTCCTTGCTCCGCTCCGCCCCGGCGACGTCCACGGGGGCGGGGTTTCCGCTTCCGGTGGCGGATTGTTGACGCCTGCGGCTGCTGGGGTGGCCACCGGGCCGTTGTGGGGTGGGCCAGTGGGGGAGACGGCGCAGTGACAGGACCGCCGAGGGTGCCGCTGAGGCGACGATGGCGGAGGGGCCAGAGGAAGCCAGAGGCCGCCCTCCCCGGCAGGACGACGGCGGAGGGAACCACGAGTCCGTTCCTTCCCTAAGAGGCCTTCCTGCCGCCGCCGCCCCACTGTCCCGGGACGGTCCGCAGGCCGAACCCCAGGCCCCGGGCCGGCCCTCAGCCTCGGGCCTCGCGGCCGCGGCTGAGGAATCGGAGCCGCCGCGCGAGCTCGAGAATCGCGGGGAGGCGGCCTCCGGCTCCGGCGCGGGGCTGCAGGAGCTGGCAAGCTGTGAGGCATCCGAGGCCGCGGCCCCGCCGGAGAAGCCGGCGCGGCTGAGCGCCCGCGAGTACTCCCGGCAGGTGCACGAGTGGCTGTGGCAGTCCTACTGCGGCTACCTCACCTGGCACAGCGGCCTGGCCGCCTTCCCCGCCTACTGCAGCCCCCAGCCGCCCGCGCCCAGCTACCTCCCGGCCGCCGGAGCCGCCGCCGCTCCCCCGGCAGCCGCCCCGCCGCCCCTCCAGCTGGGCTATTACAACCCCTTCTACTTTCTAAGCGCCGCGGCGGCCGGGCCCGAGCCGGGGGCGCCCGCCGGCATCACCACCCCGGCTCCGGTCGCCGGCTCGGCTGCCCGCGCCCCTCACGTGCAGCCGCCTGTCCCGCGCAGCCGCGACCACGAGGGTGGGACCCGCCGCCGCTTCGCGAGCCCCGAGCGAGACCGGGCGGCAGGCAGGTGAGAGGGTCTTCGCGGCACGTGCTGGGGTGGCGGGTGGCGTGGGGCGCGGGAGCCCGCAGGCTCTGCCCTGCGCTCGTCGCTGCTGCTGCCATTCGCCGTTGTTTCTCCGCGTCTCTCAGTTCCCAGGGTGTCCAGCGAGGCCCCAGTTTCCTCTTCCTTTAGACCTGGCGCTCCGGATCCGATTCCCCCACTCCCCGGACTAGTCGCTTCCACATGTAAAGAAATCTTTGCACCTCAAACCACTTGTTGTTCCTTTGCTCTCCACGTTCTGGAGTGAGACCCAGAGCGGCAAAGCCGGTTTGAGGGGAGGGGAAGTGTTGGCCGGTAATGCTGGTAATAATCCAGACATGAGTTTATAGTTTATATGATAACTTTTATGAATTAGCGACAATGGAACTGACGGATATTAGAGATTTTCATGAATTCAAATGGAATTATGAACCTTGGCTTAATCCTGTATATTGTCTGTATTGTCTCTTTTGTATGGATATTAGAATGTTTTGAATAATTGACACCTTTTAGTTTTTTACTTATTTTATTCAGGTAATATGGGACAAGACCTAGTTGCCTGAATTTGACCCAGAATTTAGGATGGCAGCTTAATAATCACTGAATTTGTTAAATACATAGAAAGCCAGACAAAGGAATAGGGGTAAAATGAGCCGCACAGGGTTTAATTTTCTGTCATAGGCTTGTAATTACCCGGGTTCTCATTTGAATCCCTGGTGAAATGTACTGAGTACTTTAAATAATGAAATTTACCTGTGAAATAATTTTTTTTTTTTTGACTAAATTTTTAAACATTAAGGAGGTAAACACAGCTTAAAATTGCTATGAAGTAGCATTGCTCTGTTTTAATAACATGCCCTATTGAAGTCAATACCAGTAAATGTTTCAAGGTTATAAAAATTTTTTATCAGTAAATTGTACCTTGGCTTTACATTCCCCATTCATTGCCTAGCTTGGCTTCCAAGCTAGGAACGATTAGTTTTTCTAACTTTTTTTTTTTTTTTAATTTACAGGCAGAGAGTATGTTATTCCATCCTTGGCCCACAGATTTATGGCAGAGATGGTGGATTTCTTTATTCTCTTCTTTATAAAAGCGACCATTGTCTTAAGCATTATGCACCTCAGTGGAATAAAGTAAGTTAAGGCCATTTGCAGAAAGGTTTTAATGTCTACTGTCTAGAGGTCTTGCTTTAAGTTTTTTTTCCATGCTTGCCAGTGATTGTATGGATAATTTGTTTGCCAGGGTCACCAATTTCTTTATAGGAACTTTGTCAGATTTACTTTCTTGTTGGTTTTAAGAAATAACTACAAAAGAGAGAAAAACAACAAATTCTGCAAGATGTGGAAGAATTTCACCTATAAAAGTAGGTAAAAGCTATCTCCAACCCTGGTTAGATTTTATTCACTATTTTCTTAGGCTAGGTACAAATTTTTCTCTTAAAATTGTTTTCAGAGTGGAGTACCTAAAGACAAAGGCATAAACTGTTAATATCAGCTAGATGCCATTTCCAAATGGGGCTGCCTATATACATCAGGCAAGTTCTAAATGAATTGCAAAGAGAGCCATTTATTTGAATAGTCTTCCTTTCAGAATAATAGTCATAATAGCAGTTATCACTTGGTAAGCACTTTCTACGTGCTGGGCTTTGTATGGATTTTTTTTTTTTTTTGCCACACCGCGCAGCATGTGGGGGAACCCACACCACCTGGAGTGAAAGCGTGGACTCCATTGGACACAAGGGGAGTCCCTGTATGGATTCATAATCTTGCTACCACTATTCAGTAGAGATTAATACCTCCATTTTATAGAGAATGAAATTTGGACTTAAAAAAACTTAAGCCCAGAATTTTCAAAGGTAAATTTATAAAACTAAAGAGAGTTAAGTTTAGACCCTGGTGGTTCAATTTCAGGGCCTTTGTCAGGAACCTGAATGGTTACTATATCTCTCCCACCATTAGCCCCTAAACATCCAGTCAAGTACCACCTCCTTTGTGTCAGAATTTCAGTTTTCATCATTACTGCTTCTCCCTAGTTCCAGTCACATCATCACTTGCTTGGATTGTAACACAAGTCTTCTAACCAATATCTCAGTTTACCATCTCGTGTCTTATATCTAATCTCAAATTCTGATTCTGCCACTCTGCTGCCTTAAAATCTTTCAGTAGTTTCTCATTGCCATTGTAAGTGTTAATGTCTTCATATGTTTTAACAGATACCCTTGTTTCTTAAACTCCCTTCCCCAATGGCTCAGCAGTAAAGAATCTGCCTGTAATGCAGGACACGTGGGTTCAGTCCCTGGGTCGGGAAGATCCCCTGGAGGAGGACACGGCAGCCCACTCCAGTATTCTTGCCTAAAAAATCCCATGGACAGAGGAGCCTGACGGGCTACAGTCTGAAGGGTCTGAGTCTCACATGACTGAGCATGCATGCCTTATTTCCTAATCACTCACTTCTCACACAATATTTGAGCCACACTGAACTACAGCCTACAGCTTCCATCATACTCTTACTTCAAGTCTCTCTCTCATTAGTCCCGCTCTCTCATGTTTCCCTTAGGCGGGCCAACTTCTCTTCATCTTTCAGATCTCAACTTAAATGTCACTTTTTCAAAGCCTCCACTAAGATAAGATATGTTCCTGGTATGTGTTTCCAAGTACCCAGTGGTTCTCTATTATATGATTTTCCCACTTCATTCACTTGCCATTTTATCCCCAGAGCTAGCACTACTCATGGTAGTGCTACTTATTTGTTGAATAAGATAATGTTTTGTGAAACTAGATAATTAGAAACCTAAAGACTAGTTTATGATTTCAATTAGAGTTTATGGCTTACATTGATTAGTTTGTGATTTCAATTAGAGTTTATGGCTTACCCTGATGAAAAAATACCAATGCAACTGTTCTGGTAACTAATTCTCTATAACCCAAAACTGTTTTTTGTAGGGATATCTCTAAGTTTGCCATGCATTATATAATAGAAGAAATAGATGAAGACACATCAATGGAAGACTTGCAGAAAATGATGGTTGTGGCACTTATATACAGATTATTAGTTTGTTTCTATGAGGTAAGCTACTGACTTCAGCAAATATTTAACAATATAATTATAGATTATCAGCCCAAGACAGAAATATTATAATGGAGATTTTTAATCATGTATTTGTCAGATGTCTTTTTTCTAGAGTTTAACATAGTACCTTTCAAGTTAAAATTTTCTGAGCAGAGAAATTTTACAATTTCTTGGTAATATATTTCAGTCATTTGTCCAAAAATATTGTAAGTTGGTTGTGGAACGTGTAATGTGTTTTTCCATAGAACCAACTTGCTAAAAACTATAATGGCTCACAGAGAAAGGGCTCACAGTATTTCTGTGAATTCTTCCAACTTGAAAATGTTAAAACATGAATCATATAGCAGGAAAATATTGGTATAGTTGAGCCAGTAAATTATTTTACAATTATCCTTCTTTCCTTAGATAATTTGCATTTGGGGAGCAGGTGGAGCTACCCCAGGGAAGTTCCTGCTAGGACTTCGAGTTGTGACGTGTGATACATCAGTGCTTATTGCACCAAGTCGGGTTTTAGTGATTCCTTCCTCAAATGTTAGCATTACAACGTAAGTTCTTTTCTTAATCTACTATGTACTTATGAATTTTGATGATTACTTAAACGTTACCAAATGATGTTACTTACGAAAGTGTTTTTACGATGTTGGTTCTTCATGGCATATGACTAGGCTTACATTTAATAAATTTAAAACAAAGTTTGAATGTTTTCCAATAACATTGACTCCTTTTCAGTATACACATCTTCAAGGGTAAGCATTTTATGAACTGGAGGCTACACTAATGAGAGGATTGGGGTGTGGTGCTCTCTGTATCCGGAGAAGGCAATGGCAACCCACTCCAGTACTCTTGCCTGGTAAATTCCATGGATGGAGGAGCCTGGTAGGCTGCAGTCCATGGGGTCGCTAAGAGTCGGACACGACTGAGCGACTTCACTTTCACTTGTCACCTTCATGCACTGGAGAAGGAAATGGCAACCCACTCCAGTGTTCTTGCCTGGAGAATCCCAGGGACGGGGGAGCCTGGTGGGCTGCCGTCTGGGGTTGCACACGACTAAAGTGACTTAGCAGCAGCAGCAGCTCTCTGTATCAGTGCTCCAGGCCTAGCTTCATTTATATCCTCTAGATCTGTAGTTATGGAGTTTAGTTACTGCTTTGCCTTGAAGCTTCCTTTGGTAACATTTGTCAGTACCCTATCTTAAATAGGCAATAGGAGTTTTGACATACTCCTGCTCTTAAGTGAAAGAGGTTGTAGTACTCACAGTATTCATGGCTAGCTGTTGGCATCTGGCTCTGGGGTAAGGTATAGATAGTGATAATGGAAGTTGTGGAGGTGAGTAGATGGTAATCAGCTGAGTAAAACAAGGTTCTGACTGGAATTGCTGCCAGAATGGTTCAGAGTTGGATGGTTATATAAAGAAATATAAACAAGAGACTTGAGAAGAAGCCTGGGATTTGATGACATCTTCAAATTTTCCTTATTTTTGTGATTCTAATAATCTTGGCTACTACTTGTACTGAAATTCAATATTGGGTAATATTTGTTGAACACCTTGTAAACCAGGCACTGTTTTTAAAAACTGCATATGTATTCACTAACTTAATCCTAACAGACTTATAAGATATATATTATACGTACTATTATATTATCCTCTTATTACAGCTGTGGACACAACTAATAGTTGGTAGAAAATGAACCTAAAACCAAGTCAGTCTGGATTCAGAGCCCACATTAAGCTGCTGTGCTATTCTGTAACAGTTCAGTGCACTAAAAGGCAAAAATCTAATGATAGTAGAATAATTCCCCATTCTGAGCTCCTGTTGAAAGCTTTTTAAAGCTTTCCTTAATCACAGGACGACAGGGACTTCTGTGGTGGTCCAGTGGTTGTGGCTGAGACTTCTCACTTCCACTGCAGGGGGTGGGTGCAGGTAGAATTCCTGGTCAGGGAACTAAGATCCCACAGCACAGCCAAAAATAAACCCGAGGACCCCACAAAGAAAGGAGAGCGCTGATAAACCAGTGCAGTCATCTGAAATGCTGGTGCTCTTCACAGAAGGTAGAAAATAGGACTGTACTAAACCTACTCAGTTTAGAAGACAGTGAAAACACACAGAAAATAACGATATTAAAAGTAGTGAGTGACCATAGAAAAGGTAAGTAAAGGGAAGTTACTCTGTTCTTTTGGCAAAATACTAGCAAATACTGTAAACTTGAGGTTCACATTCTAAGGCATTATTGCTTTTCATGTGAAAGTTCTAAAGTCTAATTTTATGTTATGAAGTCTTTAGAACTGGCCCAGGTGGTTTGATCATAATATAATGCTACTTGAAAGTAATTTAGATATAAACGGTTAAAACTCGCAATTTAAATACATTTTGAACTTGATAGTCTACTAATCTATATGTAGTTGGTATATAACTTATCTGATATTTTTTTTGCTTTAATTTTAGGTCCACTATACGAGCTTTGATCAAGAATTTTTCTATTGCTTCTTTTTTCCCTGCTTTCATCACACTGCTGTTTTTTCAGCATAATCGAACAGCCTATGACATTGTAGCAGGAACCATCGTAGTAAAAAGAAATGGGGTCAGATGATGCCCCCAGAAGCCGTGAATTCCATATTCTCTGGAATAATGACAGGACTAAATTATGTGTCAAGGCCATCAGTGTCCCTGTGTCACATTAACTGATCTACAAATTAAAGCAGTCGGTCCAGTGTGATGCAGGTGACTATGCTGAAAGTGTTGATGTTACTTGAATGCCAAAGAACTTTTCCAGAAGAAAAACGTGTTAAGTCCAAGTGTTAAAATTTTTATATCAGAAGGCAAGTGGTGTCATCATCAACAACAGACAGTATATATTTAACAACAGACAGTATATACTTAAGATCTAAGGTATTAGAATTTGCTGAATGCACTTTCAGCTTTAAAATCTCCAAATGAAACTTTAAAAAGTTATTTTGGTTTATCCCAAAATGATGGAAAACGTCCAGTTGTGTTTTGTAAACACATTCATCTTTTAGTTAACACGTCTTGAGGAAATTTTCATCTTTGCTTTTTGGGGGGAGGGAGTGGGGACACACACTTCATAATCCACTTAGCTCCCATCCCAGGAGGTGGTGAGTTAGCTACAAGAGAAAGGGAAGGTTGAGGCCAGCCAAGCAGTTCCCTGATCTGAAATGTTAACACCTGTACTGCAGTTTACCACAGGAGTGATGACTTCACAGCTATTCTTAATGCCTACACATGTATTTCAGGATAAGTATTGCATGATGAAAAAGTATTAAGTCATATTGCTATCTTATTTTTTAAGAGAAAGGTAAGTTAGTGATTGCTTTTAATGGAGCAGGGTGTGTGTGGGGGGCAAAGTTTCACTGTAAATTTAAACTGAAATTCATGTGCAGATGTTTTCAGTGCCCTAAAGCAAACTATAAATATGTGGGGAAAAGTTAATCCTATCAAACTGTGGCATATTTACTGTAAAACAATATTCCCAGTATGTGCACAGCATGAAGTATTAGTGCTTTTCAGTGTTCTGAGTTGTAACTTCTCTTTATATACAGGATATTCACATACTAGTTTTATTATACTCCATAACTTTTGAAACATCAAGGAGTTAAATAATCCTAGCATTTCATTTAAATAGTGGTAGCCTATGAAATACTTAGCAATTTTCCCATTAGGGACTATTCTCTTAACAAGGAAGAGTAGCATGTCCAGACATTGTTCTAAGTTCTTTGGTTCTGTGGGCCACCAGCTCATTTGGAGCCTGTCAAGGATGATGTTTTGAAGGAAATGTGTAACACTGTGTGTGTTGCTATTTTATTCTTCTGTCGCTGAATTGTAGTGTGTGTGGCGTGCTTTTGTTAGATGGCTCAGTTAGCTGTGCTGAGATACATCTGAACTACAAGTTTTCTTCCTTAGGCATTTTCTGCATTTTCTCTTTTTTTTTTCCCCCCAAAACACTAAGCTGTACTGAACAATTCATAACTCAGGTGCTTCCAGGATCAATCTAGGCTTTATTTTGGTCATAATAAATACATTGCTATATTACTGTATCAATTTTTAAAGTGGGTCTTTTTGACATTTAAAATGTATTTTCAATTTGTTTATAGAAACCTTAACAATGTCCTTAATACTTTTGATTGTAAAATTTCATAAACCATGGATTTAATATAAAATTATTTTGAAAAAAAATCACAGAAAGTCTATTAGTTAAATGTTAAATGTTAAAATACTAAGCAGATCATTCACTTGTCATTTCTGAGAAAATAAAGTGTTATGGCCCTTCACGGTAAACAAACCAAAACCATCCACTAACTTTTTTAGAATAGATTATTAGGAAATGTTACATAGATGGTTACATACTTAACCTATTAGTGTATACATTATTGACATATACACACCTCTTTGCCCTGGATTGTTGAAATGTGCCCTTACATATAGCTGTGGAATTCATCCATAATGTATCCTTTCCTCTCAGATAGTTGGATGGTTAACTACCTGGGCTATTTTTACTTATACAGTAAAACAAAAGTAAATACATAGTCCAGTTTGATTTATACATTGAAATACTGCACATCTGCTATACACAAGTGATTCAGATTAATAGCTATATAGATTCATTTAGAGCTATCTCAGGATTCAAGTTAAAACTATGTAAAAATAAACATTATTATTACTTTGCCTTTACATCAAAATCCAAGTCTGATTATGAATGCAGCACTTAGGGAGATTTTGGATTCCCAGATTTGAAGGGAAATAAATGACAAAATGGGGAAGGTGTTTTAGGGTGGAGCCCTCTTTATTTTCAGTATACTTTATTATATTTCATTTATAGAAGTGCTGACTTTTCTGTGTAGAGCCTCATGGAAGCTCTACAGCCTAAAAAGGCAAAAAGAAAGCTGTCTTCATAGTATAAATATTATTCATCACTTTTACAAGATAATGAAAATTAGAAGTCATGCTGAGGAAACTATTTCAATGAACATACCATACATAAAACCACAAAACAGGCAGATAATTTAGGCATCTAGAAAATCTACCCATTACTATAAGCAGCCTGAGTGGCCCCAGCACCTTGAGAAAAGTCTGACACACTAAGTGCATGCTGGGCTGAGGCAGGTGAGAGTGAGTGGTGGCAAGCAAGTTGTGCTTTTAAATCGGTGACTAGAGAGAAAGCCAATACTTTGTGATACTCGTGTGGCACTGGTTCAGAAGCTACTGCTTTCTACCTAAATATTCACCTCATTTCTCCCAAATATTTACGATTGAAAAAAAAAATGCATTGGAGAGTTTTGTTTAAATTTATAAAAGTCTTCAGTGTTTGTTTCAAATGACAATAAAAATTAAAAAAGCATTTTTTCCCTTAAGTAACTTGTTTGGATGTTTCACGGAGGCGTAAATAGTTCCAGCAAAACAAAGACAGGAGTTAAAAATTAAACTGCTTGTTGCTACTTGGGGATAAAGGGCTTTTTGATGGGAGCATGGGTATTAAATATTTTCCTTCTATACTTAACCTCTATGAAAATAGGCTGTTCTTCCTTTTAAAGAATATTCCTAAATAATGGCAGTATTCCTAAAATCTGGCAAGTATTTCAATTACTTGCCACTTCTCACCCCTCTATGCCAAAGGCCAAAATTTTTCAGTATGTACTTGCCTGGGTAAAATTCACCTCAAATTGTATGCATATTTCCTTGCAGTTTCATTTATAGTATGGTGTGACCCACAAACAGTAATCTGATGGCCTGCCAACTAAATAAAAATTCAGCATTCTATTTTTAATAATTTATATGCCACCACTTTGTATTGTCTCAATAAATACTTGGTCACCAATGCTTTTGTGTTTTGCCTGTTTCTTTGAGGTTTGCTCTAGAATCTCTTGCTTCCAAATACAGCTGCTCTAGCATTCTCTGCCTTGAGATGAGTGCTTTCAGAAATAGAAGTCTATCCAAAAAAAAAAAATTAATCATGCACTTTGAGGTATATTCTTTTAGCAAGTCACTCAAGTTAGCTATAGATGACTAAGCTTTTGATGTTAAACTAATCCTGTCCATTTGGTAAAAGCTGTCAGCCATTCCAGCCACAGTGCAATGCAAGATATTAAAGACCCATGTGACACATGAGGAACAAGAATTCAGTCACAGCTAGTCAAAGAGCTGGGCAATTTAATCTTATTCCAGTCTTATGAGCATTCCCTATTCATACATTTACAACAAAACTAGACTGACAGGATACAAAACAGGTTCCTCAAGAAATAAAAAGATAATAAAGGATAAACTTAAATGGAGTTAAAACTACAGTGTGGTCTGGGTCCTGTAGACAGTGTGCTGTTAGGCACCCAGCCACTCCACTCTGAACTACAGTGGATGTCGGAGATAAGTTTCTAAAAGTCTCCCCACTTGAAATGAAAGCTCTGACATAAAGCTGTTGTGTGTAGCTAGATCCAACACACTCCATTTTTCTCAATTTTACTATACCAAGTTTGTCAGTTTCCATTAGGGCCAGCACCTGACATACTAATAAAAGAAACCATAAGTTCTTCCCCAGGTTAAACCAGGAAGTTCATGGACTGGTTATAAATTGCTAACATTAGTCCAACACTTTTTATCTCAATAAAATCCTAATTACATGAATAATTCTAAGAGAAATTCATATTAGCTAAAGACTTAACACTTGAGTTGTCTGAACTGTACTTAACGCCTCAAACTGTAAATTACTAAAAAAAAAAACAAACCTACCACTTAGAAGTGGCATGCCTGGACCTCAGGCATTGCCAAGTCTTCCAGGCACTTAGTTAATGATTTTTGGACACTATCTGAACCTAGTGAGTAATTAATCTCTGGTGCATAGGTCCAAAAACATACATTTGCCACCCCCACCAAACATACTGATACACATTCAGTGAGGAGAACTGACTCTTGCAAGTCAACTGAATTATATAAACATACCTGATAATTCAATCTCTGCATATGGCTTTCTTACCGTCAGATTATTTTCAGTTAAAAACAGTTCCTCATTGATCCCGCATGAAAAGTGGGCTATTTATTTTCTTTCCAAAACCTTTCCCCATCTTCCACAAATAAAGACATACCTGATAATTCAATCTCTGCATATGGCTTTCTTACCGTCAGATTATTTTCAGTTAAAAACAGTTCCTCATTGATCCCGCATGAAAAGTGGGCTATTTATTTTCTTTCCAAAACCTTTCCCCATCTTCCACAAATAAAGACATACCTGATAATTCAATCTTTCTGCATATGGCTTTCTTACCGTCAGATTATTTTCAGTTAAAAACAGTTCCTCATTGATCCAGCAGGAAAAGTGGGCTATTTATTTTCTTTCCAAAACCTTTCCCCATCTTCCACAAATAGCACTTGACTTTCATCTGTGTATAGAGCATGGAACCCAAGACTGCTATTACAGCCACAGGGAGTGGGTCTGCAGCCTGCACCAGTCTGATGAAGAGACACGTCTGCTGGGCTTCAGCAGGGAAAGATTTGTGGTTGGAACTGCTACCAGGAGTGTCTTCTATAGCTGCCATGTGCAGCCTGAAAGTTAAAGCAGTCGAGATGAAAAAACAACTCCCAAGTCCCAAACAACTCCAGCCCTAGAGATCTCAGTTCTGGAGGGATAGGAGACTTCATTTTTAGAAGATAACTTACCCTGTTTGGTTTTTGGTTACTAGCTTTAAAAGAAAAAATGAAATATTTCTAGTACATTTTTAATGAAAAATCTTTCCCAGAATAGAAAGTTTAATGTTCCCATCCATATGGGTCTAAAACAATGACTAAGACTCAGTGAGTCTTGCAATTTAGTTAAGCATTAACACCCCACACATTTCCAATTTACTCCATTAGTATTCACCATCATCTTTTGCCCCCCCCCCAAACAGGTTCACATCAAGTATCATTTAATAAGTTGAGAATTATAAATAACAAAATTTCTAATCCAAAGCTAGCACTTGATGATGGCCCAAGACATTTCAATAACAGAAATCATTTCACTGGAAACACAGAAAAGCTCAAACTAATTTAAAGTACTGAATTTAGACTCTAACCACAAGTTCAGTAAAATAAAAGTCACCAGAAAATTGTATGTTCAAATTGAAGAATAAAGTTATCAAACACTCTCCCAAGAGCTCTTTTATGGGCCACAACAAAGAAATCTACTTCTTAAAAAAAAAAAAAAAAACTTAAAACAATCCAAAAGAAATTGCGCAAAAGGACCACTGAAGTTTTTGTGGGCTACTTCGGGGTAAGTGTCTCCAAACACTCAATCAATCAACATTGTCTAGTCACCTATGAAGGAAGACAGAAGTACAAACAGAAATGGTTGTTTGCATTATTTTCTACTTTAAAAAGGTATGTCAATTTATACACAAAGTAGGCGTGATTCCTAGCACCAGACAAAGATGCAGCGAGCGTACCTTCAGACATTTCCCTTTCACTTAGGAGCTGTCCAAATCACTTAAATGTATTCTTTGGAATTTCTCTTCTAACTGACCACTGTTAACCTCTATAAAAAGATTCCCTTCCACTAACACTTTTACCTTCACTATAATTTAACACTAGAACAAAAAGTATTTCATAATTTTTTATTGATGGCATTTATCCCATGGTTTAACATGTTAATTATACTGTAATAAACATGGCTTTAATATTAAACTTTTCCTTATTATCCAAAGTCACCACAGTCCATTTCAGTAAATATAAAAATATATGCTTAATACTTTGTACAATACTGGTTTTTGGTCCAAACAAAAACTGGATCAGAAAAGCCAATAAACTCACTTTAAGAATCCCCAATTTTTTTTTTTTTTAAAGATTTCCAAATGGATTTAGGCAACTTTGAATAATGGGATTTACATAATAAAATCTGAGACGAGACTAAACAACAAAAAAAATTTCTAACACAAAATTAAAATTTCAAGTTCACAGATTTATGTTATGCCAAAAAAGTACAGAAACAAGATTGTATTTACACAAGTTCCATAATAAAATAATGAAAAAGGCAAGACAGGTGATAGTCAGAAGAATGACAATATAGAAATAGCATATAATTATTAAATGGAGAATGAACTAGATCTAACAAGTCCTTAGCATGGACCATTCTTTAATCAGGCTTCCTCTATCAGAAAATTTTAGTGCACGATACACCCAACTCACTCACTTCACACATACACCAGCACAAACTCAGCATAGAAATCATTCATTTCAACATCCTCTAATCTATACAGAATTCCTCAGATATAATTACAATTTCAATGCGTTCCATAAACGCATATCAACGCACATGGTGATGCAGACGAAGAGGTTCTATACAAAGCCATTCTCCAAGCAGGCTCGATTCCTGGGTTCTGCCAGCCTATGCCAAATCAGTGAATAATTTGCTGGATCATAAAATAATTTTGCTGAAGAATCAGTCACCAGTCTAGCTATTATGTTTTTTAAAAAGGGGGTGGGGGAGGTGAAGTTGGGCTTCTATAAAGAAAAAAGGAGGAAAATTCCCAAATTAAAGAAGTCCTTAGGCAGATCTGACTTCAGATAACCCAGTATTATAGTACAATCCAGTATCTGAAAGCAGTGCACCAGCTGTTAAAACAGTGTGTATAACACATCATGACCTTTATTTCCTGCGTCTAACAGCAGTCTTTATCTTTCGACCAGGAACTGAAGTTCCAGAAGAGAACATGTTTTTCCCATTTGACCTGTGAAAAATAAAAACTCTGTAACGTGACATGATGCTCACATAAAATTTCACAATCATAACACTGTGTGAATGGTGACGGGGGGTGGGGAGACAGTGTTAAAGGAAGCACACTCTGTTACACCCCATACCTACACACATACGCGCGCACACACACACACACACACACCCACCCCTTGCTACTTTTTCCAGGTTATGATCCTCCAAAACTGTAATACGGTAAATTGATGGAGAACATACTTGATTTTACCTCAACTATACTGCACCTTGGCGATTCTCAACACACACACACACATCTCAACAAAAAATTATCTTACCCCACAGTAAACGCTGCTGAAGACTGGCTAAACTGAAAGCCCCCTGAGCCAGAGGGCTGGGCTGAGACCGCAGGTGCGCTGGAACTTGCACCGAACGTGAACACTCCTGGTGGGTTGTTGTTGGTGAAATTGAAATTGGTGGTAGTGCTGCTGCCAAACTGGAAAACGGGACCTGAAACAGTCAAAGCAGAAAAGCTTCATTAAGGTAAAAATGACAGTTTTTCCAGTAATGACTCTGACTTTTACATAGAAAAACACTTGAAGGGTTAAGTTCTCGTATGGTCACTTAAAGAAAATTAAGTAGTTTCTCTACTGACAAAATATATACCTGACACCCTCCAACAAGTGACCCAACTCACCCATGACCAAGGGGAAAAAGGGCAGAGTGGACTTCTGACTGAGGTTGTGGAATCAACATATTGAGCTCTATCTTCTTCAAAAATTATGTTAAAATCACAGCAGGGGAATTTTACAAAGATAGGGAGAGAAAGAGACAACAGAACAAAATTTAGAAGCTGGAAGCACGGCTGGAGCCAAATACTAAACTGGTAGCAAGAGAAAGCACAGAAGTCATTCTATTTACACTAACCACACCCATAAGGTTTAGGTTCTGGAAGTGAGAATGAAGACTGACTGGATGGTAGAGTATCTGTTTAAGAAGCCGATACCGAGATCAATCCCTCCGCAACAAACAGGATGAGAACTCTCCTCCTCTACCTAGCAGAAGTACAGACCTTCAGTCTCTGGAGAGGCCTCTGGACCGGGGCACATCACACATAAAGGCAAAGATGCCTACTGAAAATAGAAGGACTAGGAGTAGGTTGAGTACAATGAATACTGAGAACTGCAGCCTTCCGCCCTGACTCAGCTCCCAAAACACTGGCAATCAGGAGTATTTATGCCCTTCAGACAGGAGACTTGAAGAATCTTCTCTGGGGAATGTGACAGCCTAAAAGGAGAAACCTAAAGATACTAACATTCAGCTCTTGGCAAGAGGACAAGCCAATTAGATAAACCTACATGATATTAAAATTAAACCCTTTGCCCAATGAGCAGAGAACTGAACAGACATTTCTCCAAAGACGACATATGGGTATATATAAAAAAGATGCTCAACTTCACTAATCATCAGGGGGAATGCAAATCAAAACCACTAGGAGATATCATCTCTCAGAATGGCTATTGATAAGAAATAGCAAGTGTTGGCAAGGATGTGGAGAAAAGTGAACCCTTGAGAACAGCTGGTGGAAATGTAAATTGCTGCAGGCACTAAGGCAAACAGTATGGAAGCTCCTCAAAAAGTTAGAGAGAGAACTACAATTCCATTCTGGGTATTTACCCAAAAGACTTGAAATCAGGATCTCAAAAAGGTATCTGGACTCTCTTATTCACTGCAGCATTATTCACAATAACCTAAATAGAAACAATCCAAATATACCCAGAGAGACGCACAAATAAAGGAAATGGTGTGTCCACATAAAATGGAATATTAACCTTGCAATTTGAAAAAAACATGGACACATCTGGAGGACGTAAGTGAAATAATGCATGAGTTCACATCTATGAGGAATCTGAAATAACCATATTCACACAAGCTAAAAGAACAGAGGCTGCAGAGAGAGGCAGGGGTGGGAAGAGATGAGGAGCTGCTATTCAGAGCAGGTATGAAGTGTCAGTTACGCAAGACACTCAGCTTCCAGAGCTCTGTCGCACAACACTGCCTACAGTTAACAATACTGCACCGTGCCTTTGTTGAGTAGATATAACTCATGTGAAACATTCTTACTACAATTAAAAAAAAAAACAAAACCCAAACACTATGAGTAAGAGGCAAGAAGCACCAGACATTTCAGGAAAGTATTTCATAAGAAACACTAAGACTGGAGCAATAAGAAAGAAAAGCAATTTGGAGAAAACTAAGCAAAAGCTATCAGATGGAAAAACCAAACAAAAACCTCATTGTTAATATCTTCAAGAGATCAACAGATAACACTTACAAAACAAAAGCAGAAGGATATAAAAAAGAACATCCATGGAACAATTTCCACTAAGATAATTAGCAATACACGCAGACGTAAAATCTCAACAGGTGTGTGTCAAGATAAAATTGAGGAAATCTTCCCAGGAAATACAAGAAAAAGTGGGAGGAAAAGGGAAAAAACAGAAGATAAAAACGAATGAGGCACAAAATCTCCAAAGAAATAACTCAAGAAAATTCCCATGAAAGAAGCTCATAATAAATAGGACACACTGCCTTCTGAACATCATCCAAGGATAAAAATGGATCCAGACCAAGGAACATCCTCATAAGCAGAACACTGGAGGCAAAAAAATACTCTAATGACACTCCAGAAAGAAAAACAGATGAAAAGCAAAAATAAAGAGACTTCAAGAGCAACTCTGGGAGCTAGAACATCCACAATGGGAAAATGCCCTCAAAATCATAAAAAAAAAATAATAATAATTTCCATTCTAAATACATATTCAACCAAAATCTTACCCAACATAGGGCTAGAATAAAGATCCTTCCAGAAATATAAGCTCTCAAACTTTTCTTCCCTGTCCTTAAGAAACCATGGGAAGATGTATTCTCCCAAAACAAGGGCATAAGAAGGAAAAAGATATGACACTCGGGAAACAAGATTCCTTTAAGAGGAAGCTAAAGGGAATCTCCGTTAGAATGGTTAAAGAGAGATCCCCAAGGGGACCTCCCTGGTAGTCCAGTAGTTAAGAATCCACTTGCCAATGCAGGGGAGGCAGGTTCAATCCCTGGTTTGGGAACGAAGACCCCACTATGCCATGGGGCCACTAAGCCCACACACCACAACTAGAAAGAAGTCCATGCACAGGAAGAAGAGATCCTTTGTGCCACAGTGAAGATCCTGATGCAGCCAAATAAACAGATAAAATTTTAAAAAAGAGAGAGGCCCTCAAGACCACAGTTAGGGAGAGCTAGAATGTCTGCTGGAAGGAGTAGGCTAAAAGATATATGAAGACTGGCATCATCTTGACATCAAAATCAGACAAAGGTATCACAGGAAAAGAAAATTACAAGCCAGTTATCAATGATGAACATCAATGCAAAAATCCTCAACAAAGTATTAGCAAACTGAATCCAACAATACATTAAAAGAAGTATATACCATGAGACCCAGAGATGCAGTAATTTTTCAATATCCACAAATCAATGTGATACACATCAAGAGACTGAAGAATAAAATAACATGATCATCTCAACAGAAAATATTTTTGACAAAATTCAACATCCATTTATGTTAAACTCTCTCCAGAAAGTGGGCATAGATGGAACATACCTTGACATAATAAAGGCCATTGTGACAAGCCCACTGCGAACATGTTCCACAGAAAGCATTTCCTCTAAGATCAGGAAGTGGACAATGATGCCCACTCTCACCACTTTTATTCAACATAGTTTTGGAAGTCAATCAGAGAAGAAAAGGAAATAAAAGGAATCCAAACTATAAAGGAAGACGTGGAACTGGCACTGTTTGCAGATGACATACTATACAGAGAAAACCCTAAAGACACCACCAGAAAACTACTAGAGCTCATCAATAAATTAAGTAGAGTTGCAGAATAAAAATTAACATACAGAAATCTGCTGCATTTCTATACACTAATAATGAACTATCAGAAAGAGAAATTAAGGAAACAATCCCATTCATCATCACATCAAAGAGAGTTAAATACCTAAGAATAAACCTACCTAAGGAGGTAAAACATCTGTACTCAGGAAAACCGTAAGATACTGATGAAAGAAATTGAAGACAACACAGAGGGAAAGATATGCCAAGTTTGTGGACTGAAAGAACCAATACTGTTAAAAGGGCCATACTATACACAGCAATCTACAGATTCAATGCAATCCCTATCAAAATACCCATAGCCATGACATTTTTCACAGAACTAATATTTTAAGATTTTTTTTCAATATGGACCATTTTTAAAGTTTCTATCAAATTTGTTACAATATTGCTGTTGCTTCTTTTTTTTTTAATGCTTTGTTTTTTGGCTGCAAGGCATATGGGATTTAAGCTCCCCAACCAAGGATGGAACCCAAACCCCCTGCATTGGAAAGTGAAGTCTTAACCATTGGACTGCCAGGGAAGTCCCTAATAATTTTTAAATTTGTACGGAAACACACACAAAATAAACATAGCCAAAACCACCTTGCAAAAAAGAACAGAGCTAGAGGAGTCACACTTACTGGCTTCAGACTATACTACAAAGGTACAGTAATCAACAGTACAGTAAAGGCACAAAAAACAGACACGCAGATCAAAGGAACACAATAGAGAGGCCAGAAATAAACCCATACACTAATGGTCATTAGCATATGACAAATGAGGCAAGAATATATAATGGAGAAGAGACAGTCACTCCAATAACTGGTGCTGGGAAAACTAGATAGCTACATGTAAGAGTGAAACCAGAATGTTTTCTCATACCAAATACAAAAATATAAAGACCTAAATGTAAGACCAGAAACCATAAAACTCCTTGAAGAAAACAAAGGCAGAAAACTCTGACATAAATTGCAGCAGTATTTTTTTGGATCAGTCTCCTAAAGCAAAAATAAAGAAATGGAACCTAATTAGACTTCAAAGCTTTTGCACAGCAAAGGAGACTATCAAAATGGGAAAAAAAATTTGCTAACGATATGATAAATAAGGGGTTAATATCCAAAACATATCAACAGCTCATATAACTCAACATCAATAAAACAATCCAGTAAAAACTGAGAAGACTTGAATAAACATTTTTTCTGAAGAAGATATCCAGATGGTCAACAGGAACATGAAAAGATGCTGAACATCGGAGGAATGCAAATTAAAACCACAATGAGATATCACCTTACAACTGGAAGAATAGCTATCAACAAAAAGAACACAGGTAACAAATGTTGGCAAGATGTAGAGAAAAGAAAACCCTCATACACTGTCAGTGGGAATGTAATTTGGTGCAGCCACTGATTATTGCAAAACAGTAAGGCAGTTTCTCAAAAAACTAAACACAGAGCTAGCTTATGACCCAGCAATTTCACTCCTGGGTACATATATGAAAAAAACCCAAAACATTAATTCCAAATACATGCATCCCAATCAATGTTTATAGCAAGATAAGGAAACAACTCAAGTGTCCATCAACAAATGAATAAAGAAGATGTAGTGTGTATGTGTGTGTGCTTTCTCGTGGCCAAGTAGTATCCCACCGTACACACAAAAAGAATGCAATTTTGCTATTTACAACAACATATACAGGCTTGAAGGTGAGTATGCAAAGTGAAATAAGTCAGAGAAAGACAAATACTGTATAATATCATTTATCTGAGGAAGCCAAACAATATAACTAGTGAATGTAACAAAAAGGCAACAGACTCACAGACGCACAGAAAAAATTTCTGGTTGTTAGTGGTGAGAAGAAAAGGGTAAGAGGCAAGACAGGGGAGAGGTTAACGGGTACAAACTATTCTGTAAAAGTGAGCTATAAGGATATATTATACAACATGGGGAACACGGCCAGTATTTTACAGTGACTATAAATGGAGTATAACTTTTAAAAATTGTGGATCACTATGTTGTACACTTACATAATACTGCTCATCAACAAGATCAATAAAGAAGCAAAAATAAAAGCCAAAACAAAAATTTTAAAAAATTATGTGGTAAAATTTCAGATACTGAGAAATAGCCAAAGTATTTGAAAAAACTGAAAACAGTTATATACAAATGGGAGAAGAAGATATTAACCATGAGAAGAAATCACTAATGCTAGGAAAAACAAAATTTTGTATAGGAAAGAAAATCACAGTACATCATACAATGTTTGCATACTCAGCATAGTGATCTAACCACACACTATCACTCTATTAGGACTGAAGGCATTGTTAGCTGTGTGAAAGCTAAACTCTTCAATTTTGTATTGGGGGGTTGGGAATCATTAAATCCTGATTAAAATGATTATCATGTGTCACAAAATAGGAGAAATTTTGCTACATGTACTAGCTAACAAAACACTAACATTCAAAATACATAAAGAATTTCTACAAATCAATAAGCAAAGCAAAACAACCAATTAGTATAAGGGCCCAAAAAAATTACAAAAAGAATTCACAAAAAATGAAATCAATAGGATCCAAATATGAGAATCCTCATTTAATGCTGCAAGTATGTGAACTGGCACAATCCATCAGAAAGAGTGTGTATGATCTTTTGATGTACTAAGATGCATGCCTTTCAATTTGCAACCCCTTTTCCAGGTATAAACCTTAGGAAAACATGCATGTGTGTCCCAGGGCACATAAACACGACTGTGCAGAGCTGCATATCCTGATAGCTAAGAACAACTCAAACTTTCATCAACAGGATACGGATAAACTGGTACACTCATACAGTGATTTACTCTGCAGGGATGAAAATGAACAAACTACTGCCTTAAAAATGCTTAACTGGGGACTTCCCTGGTGGTCCAGTGGTTAAGAATCCACCTGCCAACGCAGGGGACACGATTCCTGGTCCGGGAAGATACTATGTGCCGTGGAGCAACTAAGCCCGCCCTCTAGAGCCTGGGCTCCGCGGCACGAGACGCTACTGCAGCGAGAAAGCCACGCACTGCAGAGGAGCCTCTGCAACCAGAGAAAGCCGACCACAGCAACGGGGACACAGCACAGCAAACATGAGTGAATGAATACATAAACACATGATAAATGATTGTTTAAAAAACTGCACCTACTTTGTTTAAAAAAAAAAAAAAAAAAAAAGGGTGCTTAACTGTGTTGGGAAAAGAGTTGGAAATGCTATTTATAGGTAAATCTAAACATGCACGTCTCTATTCTGCCAAGTACAAGATACCAAAGAAGAGACAGGTGCGGTTTCAAAATTCAAAGGAAAAAAAAATTATACTGAAGACATACAAAATTCAAGTAGGGATACAAACTACACCATTACTACATACTTACTGGAATTAGGAGCTGTTCCAGAGCCAAATGCAGACTGACTAGGCTGCTGTCCAAACACAGGAGGCTGTCCGCTGCTTGACACTGTCCCAAAAGTAGGTGGTGCAGGCTGAGAACCAGCAGAAAATAATGCCCCTGAAGATGATATAGATCCAAAGCCTGGAGGGTTAGGCTGGCTGGCACCTTGACTTTGTCCAAATGTTGGGGTCTGGTTAGCACCAAACGCTGGACTGGCAGATGGTGCTGAAGGTACAGTGCCGAACACAAAGGAGGATCCTAGAGACCCAGAAAAACACTTAAATCACCACGGATGGCTAAACAGGAGATAATCCTCAAGAAATGTCTATAAACTGAAAAGCACATATCAAGATTATTTGCAGACACTTACCTTGCTGAACAGATCTTATCAGGACAAGTTTTGAATTACTGATGAAAAAAATACAATGCTTACTACCATTGTTTAGTAAAACCATAGAGAATCCATAAACAAAAACTTCAATTAACAAGACTCCTATCTTGCAGCCAAAGATGTGTAGGTCTTTAAATACCTAAGACGACAACTGATCTCCTATCAGAAAAGCAACATATCGCAGATACTATTATGTGATCATGTATCCACTACATAAAGAAGACTAACGTCTAATAAAATAATCTTCAGCGTCTGGTTATTTACAACATTAAAAAAAACCACTTGAACAAACTGAAGATTACACTCCTAATGAGATTAGGAAAACTGCTTCCAAGAGTTAATTACATTAAACTCAAAATGTACATCATTCCACATTGAATAATTACAACATCCCAGCTAGAGATGACCTAAATGCAGCCATGCTTTCTTGTGATATTATATGCTAAGAGTTCATCTACTTATGATGAAAGCTAATCCAACTACAACATGGTTTTGTCTTTTTAAAACGTACCTGCAGAGCTGGATGTGGTTGTAGCTCCAAAGTTGAAGCCAGAAGTTGCAGTATTATTACTGCTGGCTCCTGGACCAAAGACAAACGGGGCGACAGCTGTACCCGTGCTTGACGTGGTTGCTGGTTTGCTCTCTTGAGAAAACAGCAAAGACTGAGATGTGCTAGATTCGGCAGCGTTTCCAAAGGCAGAGCTGCTCACGGGATTGCTGGCCTGTCCGAACACAAAGGCAGCCACAGGCGCACTGGAGGACGAGGTGGAACTACCAAATATGCCACCACCAGCTGAAGTGGCTGGTGCACTTGAATTAGAGGAACTGCTGTTCAAGAAACTAAAAACAGTCTTGGCCGCACCTTGATCTGTAAGATGGAAATTAAGGAATAAAATTCTTTAAGAACAAGTTAATACCAGAAGGCATTTTTCCCTACCCCAAAATCTAAGAGTCCATTAGAAAATAAAATCATTAAGATTTTAATATAGATTAGTCCATCAAATGGAAGTTTGCTGAATTCTGATGCAAACACATACAAATATTCATATATGTATATGTGTATTTGCAAAATATACATATATTTTAAAATACTCCTTAAATCCAAATCTCACTGGACACCAGGTCTGGACAGCAAATTCAGCTAGTGGGAGAGTTACACTTTCCTAAATTTGATTTTGCAGATTTATGTTAGCAGGACTGTAACTTCAGTCTATCTGAACAAATGCCAATTCTCTTTGTAACCTTTGCTGACTAGGGCACCCTCTGCTCACTAATTTGTAACTCTACAACATACTAAACTTCCAAACCTCCACAGCTACTGTTGCTAGGCTGTTTCAAATATTGTAGCTTTATAGTATCATTCGATATTAGTAGGGCAAACCTGATGGCATGTCAGCCTTTCTCTCCATATTTCTTGTAAGATTTCCCTTCCATATGAATTTTTAGAATTATTTTCACTTGTTAAGCTCAAAAAAATGCCTCTAAGAACTGAAATTCTATTGGGGGTGAGGTGGAGAGGAAAGGATATTCACTTTGGAACAAGTAAAAATACCTCTTTTATGTTCTCTTATTTATCATGTTGTAGGTTCTGCTGATATTATAAAACACAAATTGGAACTGTTAGAAAATATAAATGGGATATGCTACCAAAGGAGGAAAGCTATTGACTTGGAGGAAAGCTATTGATTTCTTATATGGTGACCCTGAATCCAGCTATCTTTAGAAGACTTTTTTAAAAAACTTGTTCCAGTATCTCAATTCCAACACCATCTACTAGACAGGGCTGGTCACACTGCAGTAGGGGTACCAGTATAATTGACAGTGAATGTCATAATAGGTCACCTTCAAGTTGCTTAATAGGATGTTTAAAATGTATATTTCAATGGAAATAGTATAGTGATACTAGGATTAAATTTGATTAGACCCTATCTCCTTTTTTTTCCTTCTAAATAATAATGGACAATTTAGTTTTCGCTTTCTTTGAAGGGTGTTTTTCAATTTAAGTAAAATTTTATAGATAAAAACTGCTCATACCTAGGTGCTGAATTCCATACAAATTTTTTCAGGTTAATTTTTCATTTTCTTATGTTTCCAATTTATTATTCAAAAGTGCTCACAGGTATTCAACTTTTGATTCTTTGCTTGTCTGAAAAACATCTGTATGTTGCTCTTACAGTCTGATAGTATTTGACTGGTTAACAGAATTCTCAACTCAAGACCATTTTTTCACTTTGAGGTCAGTGCCTTACTGTTTTCAGCATTCCATGCTACAAGTGAGAAGTCTGATGCTAATCTGATAATCTATTTGTGGCAAACTCTTTTCTCTGAAAGCATTCAGGATTTTGGCCCTGGTGCCCTAAAATTTCACTGGTCCTTCGCAGTCATTTTTGTTAAGACTCTACATGTGGGAAATTTTCTCCTGTTGCTTCTCTGGTATTTCCTTCATCCTGTCCTCATCTTCTAAGCACTCCTATTCCAATGGAACTTGTGGATATGGCTTAGATCAATCTCTCTGTTCTTTTACATTGTGTTCTGGGAAATTCCAGTTCACTAATCCGATTATCAGCTGGTTTTTTTTTTTCCTTCCTGCTACTCAGTCCACGCAGTGATTTTATTTCACCAAATGTGTTTTTGTTTTTTTTAACTTTTAAAAATGCTATTTCATTCTTTTCTTTGGGATTTTAGTTTTCATATCCACCTCTATTTCTCAGGGATTTATTGTATTTGTTGTCTATGTTCCTTGAATGCCAGCTGAGGACTGGCTATTGCTATTTGTATATGAATGCCTATACATAAAGATTTTATTAGAAACTATTTCCTGAGCTTAAGGAAAAAAATGCTTATCTTCCTGAATAGTGTGTGTCAATTCTGATTTTAAAAGCTCAAACAGAAGGGAAAAAGTCACAGACAAATGTGCAAATATTGTGGGCTTTCCATTAAAGCTACATTTCTCAAAATCGGACATGCAGATAACTTCGTCAGAATCACGGAGGGTGGAGGAGGGATGCCGGGGGTGGCAGGAGCGGTTAAAACTGAATGTCCTCTACTCATTCCCAGAGTTCTGTGACTGGTACTCTCTCAACTATGTCCAGTATAAACCATCCCTTGACTTGCTGCATTTGTCGACACCTTGTAAAAAAAAAAAAAAAAGTTTAATGCTTACCAGCTGCAGTACTGGTTTGAGCACCAAAAGCAAAAGCGGGCTTTGCTGGCTGCTCGGATTCCTTTTCAGATGGTTTCACCATGCTGAAACCCAAGGTCGACTTGGAAGAGCCCTCGTCTTTGGTTTGCTCTGAATTCCCAAAGGAAAACACCGGTGGGCACTTCGGCTCTTCACTGTCAGCTTTCTTCCCAAACACGAGAGATGTAGAAGTGACAGGCTCTTGCTGTTTCTCTTCTGTCCTTCCCAAAACAAATAATGAGGCTGATGGCAGAGGGGCAGGGTCCACACTGCCAAAAGTGAACCCTCCTTTGGTGGCAGGTGTTTCTTCCTTTTTGGCTTCTGAAGGCTGACACGTGAAAGGAGCCACAGAAACACTCTTGGTGTCTGTGGTTCCAAAACTGAAGCCACTCTTACTCTCAGAGGTCACCGCGGTGTCAGCAGCAGGAGGGGGAGGGTTAATGACACCTGAACCAAAGCTAAAGCCTGTCGATGAAGATTTAGGCAGTTCTTCTTTCTTTTCTTGCTGCCCGAGACTAGACACCCCGAACTGAAATGGAGCTAAAGGAGCTGGATTGCTTAAACCAGAAGAAAGTCCAAACTTAAAATTATTGTCATTTTTACTGTCTTTTTTGACTTCTTCAGGTTTAGAATCAGATGAAACTCCATATTTAAAATCTCCTGTGGGTTTAGGAAATTTGAAGCCTTCACTCAAGGGGTTTGCAGACCCCGAATCTGATGACACACCGATTTTGAAGCCTCCTTGATCTCCAAATTTAAAGTTCCCAGTGTTGGCTAACGTCTGAGAGGGCCCAGAAGAGGGTGATGGGATGCCAAACTTGAAGGATGAGGTTGCTGTGTTCGAAGATGAGGAAGATGTGCCGAAGCCTTCAAAAACATAAAGACACCACACACTGGATGAATATTACTAAATACCATTCAGTCAAACAAAATGTCCACCTTGAAAAGTAGGAGGAGACAGGAACAGATCAGACCAGGCCTACTTTGAAGAGCATTAGTTTAACAATGACAGTGAACACAAACCAAGCTGCCCCCTCCTTCAGCATAAGAAGGGCATCTCGATCCTCACAGCCACATTTCATCTATCAGACTGACAGAGATCAAACAAGTTTGATAAATCAGTGCTGGTGATGAGACTAGGAGTAACAGACAGTCTTGATATGGCAGGTGGATGTGTAAATCAGCACAAAGTTGGTGGGAGGCAACTTGTCAACATTTACCCTAAATTACAAACACAAGTACCTTTGACCCAGCAAATCTACAGATGAGTCTATCTGAATGATAAACTCACAGTATATAAAATGCCATACGCCACCCAGGCAGCTGTATTAAAGGAAGAACTAAGACACGTCCGAGCTAATCTGTGGTAATGGCAAGGATGTAGAAAGGTGGTGGTACCTACAACCTTTCCTAACAAGGTGGAGAGAAGAAAGAATACAGAGAAGAGAAGTACATTTGCTTGTGATGTGCATAAAGAAACAGTGAAAGAGATACAAGAAACTAACCACAGATGGCTACTGCCGTTGGTGGGGCAGGAAGGATGGAAAACGAGCCAATGAGGACAAAAGATAGACCTTTCACCGTTGAGTCCTGTCATAACTTGCTTCTTAAGTCTTGTGAGTAAATGCGTTATTTACTTAAGAATTCAAGTATTTAGCATGAAAGAACCAGAATCGTATGAGTGGAAGCAGTATTTTAAAAGATAAAACACTATAATGACAAGATCAAAGTCTTGGTTTCAGAATGTTTTTCTGTAGCAGAATAAACTAGAAATTAAGCACCTGACTGATTGGCTCCACACACAGATCAATGAATGGTACCAAAGTATTTATCCACTGTTCCCACTTACCCACATGTAAATTAACAAGTGACAGCCAAGCACTTGTTAAAAAGCACTTGTCTTCAGATTTCCTTCCCTTTAATGGTTACCCATCCAACTTTCTTTCCCTAAGAAACTAACTTGGAAAATTACATCAGCATCTCAAGAGCAAATGGCTACTATCCATATGGGCTTTAAGATGCCTTACGTGACATTGGACAGAAAGCGAAAAAATAAAGGGGTCAAAGACAATAATTAACTAATTATCACCTCTGTCTCAAAGAAGCTCAAAGGCACTTCTGCCTCAGAAAGAAGGTTTAAGGTATGGTGATTACTACCGGTGGGGAAAATGGGAAAGAGACCAAGAGGCAACAGCTACACAGTGAGTTTTAGTGATCTCCTAAAATCCAAGTGCAGGGTTCTTCAAACCGGCTGTAACCCTTAGGCACGTCATTACTTTAGTGGGCTGCAACAAGCATTTTCCTTCTCAAAGGAAAACTAGTAAAATAGCAAACATATATCCTCACTCCTGACCACCAAATAATTCAATTACACGGTAATTCAGAGATAGATTATCAGCTAAAAGTCCAGGACAACACTTCATTTTAAGAATTTTCAAGAAAGAATGGTTTTAAAAACAAAGCTGTGTGCAAACATTTCACTTTATAAGCAGGCACTTTACCAACACCTCACCTGTAAACTCGGGCTTTGTGTGTGGCTTTACACTTTCACACGCTATACATTTGGTAGAATCTGCTTTATTCTCCACTAGGCACACTTCACAGTTCCAGCTTCCCTCAGGTTTCTTGAACTTGTCCAATCCTAGGCAGCCTCCAGATGACAGGGAGACCGGGGGGACCATGCTGCTGCTTGAAACAGGTACTGAACTTCCTAAAAAATAAAGCAAAAATACAAAATTCTAATTTACATTATGTCACGATCTCCATGACACCAGTAAGTCCAAACGAACAATTTTTATCAGTGTTTCCTATTAAGATAAAGAAAATGCCAGAAGTATAATCATCACATTGTTAAAAACGGTCCAGACATCTCAGATTTCTTTTAGTCTTATAAATAAGCAACTCACACTCACCTTGCTCACTGATGAGTGTCCTCTTAACCCCAAGGTTGGCTAGCCATGTTTTTTTTTTTTAAATGATGCTCACAGATCAGAGCATAAAAGACTAAATTTTCCTTAATGTTTGTCAAATTTTGTTAAGCATCCCAGATTATAAAACATAAGTTATAAATCATAGGCAGAGCCTAACACATAAAATACACAGCCATGGCCATATTAATTTCAAGATTTCAAAGCACAGATCTCTACTTTGAAATGACCATTTTTGCACAGAAATGTTCTATTATCCACTTTGCAATTCAAGTCGACATGACCTACTATGTTAAAGGCATTTCTGTTAAAAGGTAGCCATTTAACAGACATTGATTAAGCACTGTAATGTTCTTAGGTTCTGGGAATATCAAGATGAATCAAGTGTCGATTCTAAAGGTGCTTCTGGTCTAAAAAGGGGAAAGTAAACCAAACATAAATGCACAGTACCACCATCGCCAAGATGGGGTGACAAATGATCTAAACAAGCACACAGAGGAGACGTCACTGCGAGACAGGAGGAGGGTTCACAGAGGTCGTATTTACACTTTTAAGCAGAATTAGCAATTTCATGGGGAGAGGCGGCAGCATAGGAGGGATGGCTCAGTAAGGCAGTTGCGTAAAGAAATGCAGGGTCGCAAGTAAAGCCGTTCACTCTGGTACCCCCACTTCTCTCAATGTCCTCCAACTGTTGTCACTTTTCCCAGTTACCTGCTCTGTGGTTTACCAGTATGTTCTCTTCCACTTTGCCAATAAAATCCTGCCGTCTGTGGTCCACTGCCCTCTCACAAGCTCTCACCTACCCTCATGATTTTAATCACCAACAAAATCTTTCCCATTCGCACCCAAGACCCATCCTTCCAGGCGTCAGTTCTGTACTATCTCTTTGTTGGTAGTTCCACTACGCACCTGGCTGGCCTGGTGAGATGGCAACTCCTCCCTGATGCATCTTTGCAATCTGTTTCATTCTCTTCCTCTGACCCTTCTACTGCTCTTCTAGTGGACAGCCTTATTGTGAGTTCTGGTTTGGTTCCCTTGAAACTCATCCTTCTAAGAAGCAACCAGTATCATGTGGTTCTTGTTTGGTTCTTGTCTTTGCTCTCTGGTTACTCCTTTAAAAGATTAACTGTTTCAAAGTTCTATTCCTGCTCTTCCCTTAAGCTAAGCAGAGTTCAGTTTTAGGCTAGCCTCTCTGTTTGCTCCATTCACTCACCTTACATCACCTCTACTCTCATCATTTATTTGAAAATTATGAGCAAATGAATCCCAAATCTGTGTCTCCAGTCCAGAGGGTCTATAATCGGTTTTATATCTTAAAAAGTCTCGCAAGTATCTGTCAACTTCAGCAGTGTGAACTTAATGTATCTTCAACTAAATACATTATTCTATACCCCTCCATTTGATTTCATTAGTACATATCACCACTATCTCTACCTATATGATTGATTAACTTCCTAATCTGTGCTCTGGTCTCCAAATTTTGTTGCCTTCAAATCCATCCTCCAAAAAGCCACTGGGTGATTGAACAAAAGTACAAGTTTGACCCATCAACTCAATTAATTTTGCTCTCAGACATGCATCAACAGCTTTCTTTTTTGTTAAGGGGACAACGAGGAATGCCAGATGGGAAGAGAAAGATATTTCAGAATAAAGACTCTGAAATCTTATTCCTGTAGAGATGTCTAGCAGGAATCAGAAATATAGCCCACCCCTTGTGTTAGGACAGGGTTTTAGGCTACTAAGAGCTTTTCATTGTAGACACAAAACCACGCATCCATCAATAATGCAATAAAAATAGGAAGTATAATTCCCAGGACACTCATGTTTTATTCAGTATCTATGTTACCATGTATCTGTACCAAATAATTATATAATAGCATTACAAAAACATCAAAGAGTCAAATGAATTAATTCCAAATGAATTAAAGATCAGTGTAAGTCTTCAGTAACTCTTTCGAAATTGAACAGAGAAACAGGAAAAATTCAACTCTAACTCCATTTTTCTGTCTGCCCAATAGTATTTTTTCATTAACAATTTAATAATTTATGATCAGTGCAGGATCTCTGGCAGATAGCATATACAGGTACAGGTATCATCATTAATACTCAGCCACACTTTTCTGATAACGCAATACTGTCTACTCCTTAATGAAACTAGCTGTGGAAATGACCACTAGCCATCCTCACTTCCTCTTTGAGAAAAACAGACAGTAGTATTTTATTCTGTGTAAAGGTCTGAGAAAGAGTGCTCCGTTCCAAGACCTTTGCATCTGTATCAGCCAACTTTGAAAACGATCACGAAGAGCCAGAAGTCTCTAGTAAAAGTGCACACAAAGAAGAGGTCAAAGCAAATGCTGGACTGATTAACACACAGCCTAGCCTAAGAGAACATGCAGTGCCAGTTCCAAGCAAGTCATTTTCATCTCAAGACAGTTTGGAAAATTACGACATATGAGGAAATGCTCATCCTGAAACATCTAAAATACTGAGGTTGTTCTTAGCTGTTTTACAGAAAATAGAATTAAAATGTTCTATTAAAGTAATGAACAAAGTTATTCCAAACAGCCATAAACGTACCTGGTTTCTCAGACATACAGGACACACACTTATTGTCTTCTGCATTATTAGAAACACAGCACACTGGACACTCCCAAGATCCCACGGGCCTTTTGAATTTATCTGCAAATCCTAAGGCACCAGTGGTCACAGTGCAGCTGGAGGAGGAAGCAGCCACAGTTACAGCACTTTCTGAAGCCACTGGCAACGTAAGGACTCGCTTAACACCAGTTCCCGGTTTCGGTGTCTCACAAGCTACACATTTTATCGCTTCAGGTTTATTCTGCACTAAACAGGTATCACAATCCCAAGTTCCTACTGCTGGTTTAAATTTGTCTCCGAAGCCTGTCGTCCCTGGTGTGGAAAGAGTCAGTTTGCCACTTTTACTTGGTGTCCCAGTTCCAGTCTGTTTAGCGGTATCTTTTGGTAGCAATTTTGTTGCTTGGCAGGCTACGCATTTGTTGTCTGTGACTTTGTTTTGGAGTAAACAAGTATCGCACTGCCACGACGACCCAGCTTTTAAACCTTCCCCAAACCCAGTTCCACTAGAAGAAAAGCTACTTATTGCTGGTCTTGTGTAAACTATCGGGCTTGTGGTGGTAGGTTGAGCAGCAAGAGAATCTGCCTTCAGTGATGTGAAACCTACAACCGGGGGGAAGAGGGGAGTGGGAGGGAAAAAATTAGTTAATGTTTTGATAGAATGTCTCCCTGTTTATTGTTAATAAATAACATTCATTAATAACATTAATTAATATTGGGCTGGCCGAAAAGTTCATTTGGGTTTTTTCCATAAGATATTACAGAAAAACCCAAAACAAACTTTTCGGCCAACCCAATGTGATACATTTATAGCTGTTAGTAATATTATTCCTGGGAGAGAACATTTTTCACCTTAATTACGGAGTTATTACAATCCAAGAAGGACTACTTATGAGTTTTCACCTAAGCTGTATTTCTAGCACTAATTACATAGTTAATAACTGACAACCCAGTTAAAATACTACAGAAAGTGTTTTGTTTATAGTGTATCATCATCCTCTAGGAATTCTAATTTACTGTAGTTCAGTCAATACCTAATTTATGATTTGGGGCTTCCCAGGTGGCTCTGATGGTAAAGAATCCACCTGCCAATGCAGGAGACCCAGGTTCGATCCCTGGGTCAGGAAGATCCAGGAAGGGAATGGCTACCCACTCCAACATACTTGCCTGGAGAATCCCATGGACAGAGGAGCTTGGCAGGCTACAGTCCACGGGGTTGCAAAGAGTCAGACATGACTGAGCAACTGAACTGAACTGAAGGTATACACGCAGAATCATGAAATAATGAGGAAAGGTTTTGTGCGACAAAACTGGTATCATTTAATTGATTCACTCAAGCTATACTTCATTTGGAGAAACAACCTTTCAATCCTTTTACCTTGGACCAACTAACTCTTATTCTACATACACCAAAAAAACACTCATCTTTCTAGACTGTAACATCAAAGGAAAGAAAATCAGAGGGAAAGATGATAGAGGTTGTTAGAGGTTTCTAGTGGCACCAAGAAATAATGCAGCCTAGAGCTATTTTTCCCCGAAAGACAAAGCAATTCCACGTACTTCAGTTACTCCCAACAGACAACAATGTACTGTTTTGTTAATGATTAACCTGAGTCTTGAAAAGTTGGCAAAATTTTAACAGCAACAACAATGTACTGTTTTGTTAATGATTAACCTGAGTCTTGAAAAGTTGGCAAAATTTTAACAGCAACTACTTCAAGGTGTTACAGTTTTTTTTGGGGGGGGGATTTTTAAAATTTCCCTCATGAGAACATATAACTACTCCAAATTTTTGCTTTCTGAAACACTTTAAAAGAGGGAGTGGGCATTATGGATCCAGGCAAAGTGAAACTTCTATGATAACAGACTATAACACATGCATTTGATGCTGACTACCACTTGGTTCATCCCAGCACAGGATTCTGGAGCTCTGCCCATAACTGCATAAAATCGTCTATACTGAGACTCCAGTAAGCAGTATACTCATCTATAAAATGGGAGCTACACACAAAACAAACAAACAAAAACCCTAATCTCTCTCTGTATCTTGTAGCAGCCAACCTTATTACTGAAACTCCTATTCACCTATACATGAACACAAGTGCTGGATAAATATAAACTCTTTCGGAGCCACTACATTATCTTATAAATCCTTTTATATTCTTACTGTATACATCCCAGTTGGAATTATGCTATCCTCTGATTTTCAAACTGAAAACCCATTCCTATTTGAGGAGTTACTTCTATTCACCACCTTCAAATATTACACACCGGCATTCATATCTTATTTCCTTTCCAGTGCTACCCCCTCCCTGCCCCCACACACCCTGTGTGTGTTACAATTAGCAAATGTTTTCTTTCCACTTGGCTTTGTTATATATATATATATATACTACAACTGGGGAATAATTTGAGAAGAACAAGGCAGTTCAATGGTCTCAGAGAGAGACAAGTTCAGGTATATCATCAAGTTTATTTACTTTTTCTAATTATTGGCCCATCTCTATTAACATGCAATTCACATTTTTTTCTTCTATACTTGCCTCTTAGAGATTGCATTTTAGTGCAGTCTTTGAATTCTAAAAGAATAGTATCTAAGGTCTTTTGCCTAAAAAATTTACACCTGAACTATCGCTACATTCAAAAGACGATCTCCAGTCAAACTAGACACCATTTTTGAAAAGCCTGAAGTACAACAAAGTGTAACAAACGATAATGAGATGAGATCATGACTTTGTAGTTAGGATTTCTGACTCTCAAGGGCTTCTCACCAGGGCTCTTCAGAACATCTAAGACACTTCCTTCTTTCAGGGTTTTCGCCACTCTGAAAGGGCTCTCGCAATCTTCATCTTGCTTCTTCTTACAGTTTGTACTGTTCACTGCAGTGGTCTCTTGAGCTATAATTTTTTTAATTGTAAAAGATATTATGACAAGAAAAAGCAAGTTACATGCATTAGAAAGATCTTTCAATAAACTTCTAAAAAAAAAATTACCGTAATCCAAATATAATGAACAAAAAAAGGACTGTACATCTCTCCTCCAAAAGAGTAAAAATATATATAAACTATATATAACCTATCAATGAGTCAGTTACAGATCCACTATAATGATAAGAGTCAGTGAGTTAAAAAAAAGTCAATGAGTTCACCAGTAATCAAGAAAATCAAACAAATCTTACAGAAGATACGGCAACTGGGACAAGCTCAAACACACTATGAAATATGTCTTGATTATACAGAAACTTATAACAACTGATTTAAAAAAAAACATTCAGACTTTCCTGGTGGTCCAGTGGTTAGGAATCAGCCTGCCAGTGCAGGGAACATGGGTTCGATTCCTTGGTCCAGGAAGATTCCACATGCCCTGGGGTAAGTAAGCCCACGAACCACAACTACTGAGCCTTGTGCTGCAACTACTGAAGCCTGCGCCCCCTAGAGCCTGTGCTCCCCCGACAAAGAGGGGCCACCAAGACGAGAAGCAGAGAGGAGCCCCTGCTTTGCCGGAACTACAGACAGTCCATGTGCAGCAAAGACGGCCCAGTGCAGTCAAAAAGGAAGTTTTTAAAAATGATTGTTTAAGTCAGATATTTCTTCTAAAAATTCACCCTATGATTGAAAATACCTGTCAGTTATTATGTTGAAAACCTGGATGATAAATACTCAATAAAAGGGGCTAGCTACATAAATTACCTAACACTGACATGATGGAATGCTACGCAGCCACAAGAATCATTCTCAGAAGAACAGTTACGGGAAAGAGTAGGTTAGAAAGTCCAGAAGATTGTGCCTGTTTACATCGAGAGAAATGCTGTAACTTTTTCTATTTCCCAAACTTGCTAAAATGAACATACTCTTCTACTTAAAATAAGTATAATATTCTTATACTTAAAATACTCTACATTGTGAGTATGATAATCATTTTGTCATCACATTTTTTAAGGGGGAGTGTTTCTGTTTACAGATGAAGTATTGTTTGAAAATTACCTGACAGTTGCATCTGTGTGTGTGAGAGAAGGACTGAAGGTGGGAGAAACAAAACTGGTCACAAAATGGCAAAGGCTGAAGCTCAGTAAAGTGTATCTGGGGGTTCAGGCTACTATTTCTGAGAATGCCTGAAATTTTCAAAAATATAAATAACCAGGTTTTTTAAGTGTTCACCAACTTAGAAGTAGTGGGTAAAGCAGTTTGAGAAAACCTATCTACCCTCTCTTCACATCATGAGAAAAATTAATTCAAAATGGACTTATGATCTAAACAAGAGAACTAAAACCATGAATCTCCTGAAAAGAAAACCTAGGAGGTGCATCTTCATGACCATGACAATGACTTCTTAGGACACCAAAAGCACAAGAAAAAAAAACTAACCTTCACTGAAATTAGAAATCTCTGTGCATCCAAGGATATAATCAAGAAAGTGACAAAACCATCAACTGAACAGGAAAAAATACTTGCAAATCACATATCTGATAAAGATCTAGTATCCAGACTATACAAAAAGGCAGATAACTCAGCAACACAAAGAGAAACCAATTTAAAAAATGGGCAAAGGACTTAACAGACATCTCTCTCAAGAAGATATGTAAAAGGCCAGAAGCACATGAGAACATGCTAAACACAAGTTCAAGCTTTTTAAAGCACAAGCCATCCATCGTCCTTGCTTGGTCCTGCAATAAATCTTTCTCCGTTAAAAAGAAAAAAAGAAAGCTAAACATAGTCCTCAGGGAAATAAATGCAAATCAAAACCACAATGAAGCATCGCTTCATACCCACTAGGATGGCTATAATCAAAAAATGGAAAAGAGTAAGCATGGTGAGAACGTGGAGAATCCTGGTGGTGGGAATGTGAAATAGGCTGGCTGCTGAGAAGAAGTTTTATCAATTCCTCAGAAAGTTAAATGTAGGACTACCATTTGACCTATCAACTCCATTCCTAGGTACATCCTCTGAAGTACTGAAGCCAGTATTGAAACAAATAAAAGTACATGTACATTTATTAGCAACACTATTCACAATAGTCAAAAAGTAGAACAACCCAGATGTCCACCAACAAATAAACAGTACGTTATGCTATATCCAAAGAGCGGAGCGTCCTTCAGCCACAAAAGGAATCATGGAACAGTACACATTACGACACAGATGAACCCCGAAAACGCGAGAGAAACCAGATGCAACAAGTCACACTGTATGATTCCAGAATAGGTGAATACACAGAAATAGAACATGGATTACTAGTTGCCAGCAGTTAGGGGGAACAGGAAACGGAGAAAAACTGCTTAATGGATACAGACTTCCTTTTAGGAGTGATAAACATGTTTTGTACTAGTTCAAGGTGGTGACTGCACAACGCCGTGCATGTAGTTAACACCACTGAATTTTTCCCTTTAAATGATGAACTTCGTTCCTGTCGTCCTTTAGTCACTAAGTCACGCCCAACTCTTTGCAGCCCCATGCATGGACTGCAGCCCGCCAGGCTCCTCTGTCCATGGGGTTTCCCAGGCAAGCGCACTGGAGTGGGTTGCCATTTCCTTCTCCAGGGAAATCTTCTCAGTTCAAGGATCAAACCTGTGTCTGCTGCATTGGCAGGCAGGTTCTTTACCACTGAGCCACTAGAGAAGCTCAATTTCACCACAATAATAAAAATGTGCAAAAACCAAAACACCATGCCTACCTCTTACAACTGTGTCAAAACAAAGAAAAATTGGCTTTTATTCAGTATCACATTCTATATTCCTTTACAGTCAAAACTGAATTGCTTTTAGAATTTAAGGTAAATTTTAAGGATTTCTTCAATTGTACTCAAAGAGATGGAAAATGATGATAATGTGAAAATTAGCTTCTATCATACAGTAATTAACCATGACTTCCACATTTTCAATCAGCTTTTCAATTACCAAAGTGGTAAGAAACAGAGGTGTCAATGTAAGAACAATTCTATATATACTACTTATAATACAGGTCTTAAAAACTCTTGAGTAATTTTCCCACATGTAATGAAACACAAAAGTTGTTTTAACAAATTGTTACTCATTCAGGGACCATTAGTAAAGCATTAGTAAAAATGGAAGTATTTTAATGCCTTTCCCTCATAACCGGGCATGAAAATGAAATTTGAATAGGTTTATTCCTTCTTGAATTCACAGTAACATTAAGGGGAAAAAAGTCATATGTTAAGTACACCTGAAATATACTGGTTACTTTCTCTTACACAGGGGTTTTATTCAACATAAGTTAGGACTGCAAACATACCAGTCCAATTCTTATTCTGTGCTACTTGCAAAACCTATACTCTTGTCTTCCAGATCATACAAAAACAAACACCTTCTTAGCTTATGGGTCCTGGTTCTTTGATATTCTGATTTTTTTTTTTTTTAATCTGTGAGGAAAGATCTAGTTTTTTAAGATTCCCAAACGCAGCAGATAGTCAAAGAAACACTTCTTAATAAGGCAACAAACCCCATAACTGATATCTCAGTCCATAATACCCCTCTCCCAACCACATCCCCTCAACACACTGCTGTTACTCCAAGGAACGATCTCACACCCTGCCCCCCACAGTATAAAAATCATGTAATGTTTTCCTATCATTCAAATTAAAACTCAATTATTTAGCATAGCACTCAAGAATCTTTAGAACTTAAAGCTACCTCTCAATCTCATGACACATTATTTGCTATTTTCGAAGTACAACAGGCTTTTCCTCTTGTTCTCTTGTATTTGCTATTTGTTGGGGGGAAAGCCCTTCCTCTCAATTCTTGACCTGAGTAGTTTAGCCCAAATGATTCTTCATTTCCCAAGCACCCAATACTTGAGAGCACACATCATGACCACCACAGCAAATTCCTATGGTCTAATTATCTATTCAGATAATTACGCCCATTTTTTGAGAAATTATGTAGTACTTGCAGAGGCTGGTATAATCCTTATGCATAAAAATGCTTGTGAACTCAAGAGAAACCCAGAGATGGAATCCACTGTAATTACAATGTGGAACACCCTTGAATTTCTTATATTGAGATTTCATTTATAATAAACTGTCGCTTTTTTTTGATTAAACAAAGACTGGATAAATTTGCTATTGTGACCATCCCCTTCGCAAGCTGTAACTTATTCACATTTAGGGAGCTAACTATGTTCACATAAAAGCATTTACAAGAATGGCCAAAGGTAAAAGAAGTAATTCAAAATATTAACCTAACATTATTTTTATGTAAAATATTATGAGAAAAGTTTCTTACCTGAACTACTTGTAATTGGTTCTGAAACACTACTAAAGCCAGAAAGTTCTGTTGTTTTTGCCACAGGCACACTAAATGTAAATCCAATCTGTAGAGAGAAGGTGTCCTTTAACTGTCCATTTAGCTGTAAACAATCCATCAAATATAAAGCTCTATTTTATTTCAAGTCAAAAAAGTATACTGGATTTCACATATTCTAAGATTCATGGTTTTTCCTATTTTAAATTTCTAAAATTGCTTCTTATAATGAACGGTGTGTCATAGTTTAACAAGAGCATTTTAAATTTCTGAAGCATTTTTTCATTCAAAGCATTACATAAAATAATCATGTGCTCCTGATGCCCACTTTTGGGTTTCTAAATGCCATTTCCTAATAAAAAGTATGAGACTTCATGGACTTCGAATAGATTTCAGGCATTTGGCAGGAAAATTACAAAATGATCTGGAACATCTAGTTGTAACAGAAAACAAGGACACAGTAAAAAACAGAAGGTAACATGTTAAAATGATACACATGCCAAATACAGATGGGACAACTAGAACATTAAACTTATGTACTTCTTTTTTTTTTTAACATTTATGTATTTAGCTGTGCCAGGTCTCAGTTGTGGTATGTGGGATCCAGTTCTCCAACCAGGGACCGAACCTGGGCCCTCTGCACTGGGAGGAGGGGCCGCAGGCTGGCAGGCGGAGTCCCAGCCACTGACCACCAGGGAGTCTCCCACTTATGTACCATTCTTACTCAAAATATTTATTATGAAGAAACAAATATATAGTGGCACATAAAAACTTCTAACTTTTCTAGATTAAAGCCAATCCAAGAAACATGCTAACTAAATGCAATATGACTTAGTTGATCAGTCTTAATTGTAACTGGATCTGGTACCAAGAGAAACAAAACAGCAATTAAATGCGAGTCTGAGGCTGATGGGTAAATCTGAATGTGCACACTATGTTACTATTAACATCATGCTACATTTTTTGGGTATGACAACTGTATTATGGATATGCAAAGAAATATCTTTTTTCTTAGGGGATACAAAGAAAATTAAGGGTACCAAAATATCTCCATCCTAACTTCCAAATGGTACATAAGAAGGTGCATACATACATACGCATATATTTTGTGTATAGTTGTTCAAAGTTTTCTGTACATTGAAATTTTTTTGGTAAGAAAAATGGCATTTCTTACTACCAATGGCATCTTAGAGCTTAAAAACACAGTATGCTTTTGGAATCAATCAGTATGAAATACTCTCTGTTGCTACTTACAGATGACGGAGGTAGTACATCTGACTCAGTAGATTTTACAATTGGAGATGAAAATCTAAACAAGGGGCTGCCAGTGCTGTTTGGAGAGGTCACTTGTACCTGGTTTTTCAAATTATTAAAGAAATGACACAAAAAGCTTTTTAGAAAAAGATATTGGCAGTGAAACAGACCTTAAGAAAATTAATTACAAAAAAGCGAAAAGCATTTTTTTTCCTTTTAAATTTAAAAAATCACTTTTAACTTCTGAAAACTACTCAACATGTAACTGTTACAAGATTTGGCTTCCTCTTCCAAGAGGAATATACATGATCTTGGAAGGAGATAATTACTTAAGGGAGAAAAATAACATCTATAAGAAAATGTTCAGAAAGAGTAAGTCAGGAAAAAAGCATACAAATTTTAGAAGCAGATTAAAGATGTTAATCCTACATGAGAATTAAAAAAAAAAAGCATAAATTATTAACCAAAAATAAATAAAATATTAAATGGAAATATTGTTTGAAAACAGACTTACAATACACTCTATAAGAATTGAAGAATGCTCCCATTATGATGTACATTTTTTCAAAAAGCAAACGCTATTTCCGTTTTTCTCAAATTTCTGAGTTAATTCCCATAGTGAAAAATCAATCACTGATTTAATCAGATTATCTTTTTAAAAATAAAGGAAAACAAAAAGCACCTCTATGGTACAATGTTTTTTTTACCTTATTTGTTAATGATTGTGAAGGACTAATGGGTGATGGAGAGGAAGTTGTGATCACAGAAGAACTAAAATTGAAGGTAGGCAGTGAAGAACTGGTGATGGGTAGAGATATTTTCGGTAATACTGGTACTTCCATTTCCTAAAACACAACATATTTTATGATGACAAATTTCATCTTTCATGTCACCCTGTTGTATCAACGTATTTTCAGGTTGAACTGATACAGTTACATGTAGACTGAGGACAAACAGGGATGAGGCAGCACTAGCAGTGTTAACAACGCAGGCTCTCTAATAAGAAAAAACTAGACAAGATTTGAATCCCAGCTGTGCCACCAGCCAGAAACGTGACTTTGTGAACCTGACTGTCCTCAGTACCAATTTCCTAACTGGTGAAAATGGAAAAAAAAAAAAAAAAAATTAACACATCAGAATTGTGGTTTAAATATGAAACAAAGTCACTTTTGGTCTTAGCATGTAAAATAAGCATTCGATAAACATCAGTACTAATCAGTTTGGTGAACTGCTTCAGTTTTTAATTCAATGTAAACAAAGATCTCCACTAGCCTCAAATGACCCAGATTAGAACAGACGAAAACTGAGTTCCACTTCGGCTAATGGTGGAAGACCTTGTATTTAACCAACGCTCTGACAAGTAACAATTACAGAAGCTGGACAAGATGTTAAAAACAACCACCTGAAAACAACCAAAAGCAAGTAGATATTGGAGGGAAGAAGGGAGGAGCTTCTTGTCCTCTTTGAGTTGGTGCCAGTTGGATAGTTGAAATTCAGAGAAAATTGCAAATCTGTTGATCGAGGCATTCAAAGGACAGACTAGGGTGACCACAGTAGCTAGAAAATAAGGGGAGATGTAGCAACGAAGCACCACAGAAGGGGAGTCCCAAGTCTGCAAATAAAGTCTCCAAATCTCTGGCAGAGCAAATCTGTGTAAACTGCTGCTGCTAAGTCGCTTTAGTCGTGTCCAACTCTGTGCAACCCCATAGACGGCAGCCCACCAGGCTCCTCTGTCCGTGGGTTCTCCAGGCAAGAACACTGGAGTGGGTTGCCATTTCCTTCTCCAATGCATGAAAGGGAAAAGTGAAAGTGAAGTCGCTCAGTCGTGTCCGACTCTTAGTGACCCCATGGACTGCAGCCCACCAGGCTCCTCCATCCATGGGATTTTCCAGGCAAGAGTACTGGAGTGGGGTGCCATTGCCTACTCCGCTGTGTAAACTACAGGTGTGTAATAAAGGCACTTGGATGAAACAAGACTAAAACCCGCTTTACAGGTTCTTCAGGGTGAAGGGAAATGACACCAAATGGAAATTCAGATTTCTGGAAGAAGTAGAGAATATGTGAGTAAACATCTCTTCCTCTTAGTTTCTTTAAAATACACATTAAGTACGGAAAGCAAAAATGTATTGTGGATTTACGGCATATCCAAATGTAACATAAATGATATATAGCATAAAATACTAAGGAAAAGGGGGTGGTAAATCGAACTATAAAGTTACAAGATTCTTAAATCTTATAGGAAATGATACAATATTAACACAAAGTAGAATTTAAAAAGTTAAAAGACACCATAATCCCAAGAGGACTGTGTAAATTATGAGAAGGGTCAGAGTTATAAAACCAACAAATAATTAAAATGGAATGCTAAGAAATATTCAATTAACCCCAAAGAAGGAAGCTTTCAAAAAGAACAAGAGAGAAATAAAAAACAAATGGGGAAAACAGAAAATAAAAAAAGGTAAACCTTAATCCAACCATACCAGTAATTATGTCATTTATAAGTAAACATGTCAAATTAGAAAATAAAAAAAGGGCAAGACTCAGACTCAATTACATGCTGCTTCTAAGAGATTTACTTACATTAACCATAAAGACAGATAAATAGATTGGAAGTTAATGGATGGACAAAAATTTAACTTGCAAATAGTAACCCTAACAAGGCATATTTTAGTATCAGAGTGGTTGTCTATATTCAATACCAGATAAAGTAGATTTCAAGACAAAGAATATTTCCAAAGACTTTTTTAAAGGACATTTAGTAATATTAAAAGGGGCAAATTATTGAGAGGCCACCATAGATAAGGTGTACGCACCAATGAGGGCCCCAAGATACACAAGCAAAAACTGATATAATTAACAGGAAAAAGACAAATTCACCAAGTAAAAGCTGACAACTTTTAACTAATATCTCAACAATTCACTAGACACATACCTCCCTTCCCCACTCCCCGCAAAATTCCGTAAGAACCAAGATGATGTTAGAATTATTACCAGTCATCTTATCTGACGCTCAACAACCACAGAACACACAATGGTCAAGACTCAACAAGCAGACCACGTGCTAGGCTACAAAACAAGTCTCAAAACATTAAAATTATGACTAAATTCACTTCTAAATAATCTATGGCTCATATACGAAATCAAAAAGAAAGCTAGGAAAAACTTCTCAACATAAATCTTCTAGAAGAAAACACAGGAAGACTTTTTTTGTAGACAGGGATAGGTTTCTTAGGATACAAACAGTAAATATAATGGAAAAAATGTTTAAGTTCAGACTTCATTAAAGTTAGAATATCTGTTAATCAGAAAATACTGAGGAAAAGGAATAGGCAAGTCAGACTGGGAGAAAATATTTGTAAGACGTATCTTGACAAAGTACTTGGCTCTAGAATTTATAGAGTCCCTACAACTCAATAATAGTAAGACAATCCAATTTCTAAAACAGCAAAAGATCTAAACTAACAATTCTCAAAAGAAGATATTATGGCCAATAAACACATAAATAAGAACAAAATATTAAGCAACAGGGAAAGGCAAATTAAAATTACAATGAGACATCGTCATACACAAAGCAGAATGGCTAAAATTTAAAAGATGACAATCAACTATTGATAAAGATGTAGAGTAACAAAAGCTGCTGTTACAATTACTTTGGGGAAAACAGTCTATCAGTTACTTAAAAAGTTAAACACGTACCATATACCCTCAGAACTTCATGTCTACTTTTGCTGAGACTATCCCAACATTATGTAAATCAGCAGTATTCCAATATAAAAAGAAAAACTTGAGGGGAAAAAAAACCCACAGGCTAGGCAGACAATTTTGGGCAGCCACTCATTATTAGTATCTCTTTCCTTAGAGATGTGGCGACTGTAACTTGAGAGTGGAACAAAGCAGGGACAGACAGGTTAGGGGAGGCATCCTGGGGTGCAAAACCAGCAGTTGGCAGGAATGGAGAGGGGGGTCCAGAGAAGGGAGAAGGTGATAAAGGGGGTTTGATTTTCATAAAGTTCCTCACAGTTAGTAGACCAGATAGTAATAGTCAACAAATTTTTACCCTCTGCAAATGTCTCAAAACAGCAAAGTTACATTAAACACATTATCTATCTGCAAGACAGCTAAAACTGAGCTATATAGATCAGTCTAAGCTATAGCTGAAGATCTTAGAAACTGTATCTTTAAAAACAGAAACTAAAGGGAAATAAAACTAACAATCTGTCACCTGGTAAACACTGAACCATGCTAATGCTTTCCTCTTATCAGGATAAACTTTTAAGAAGGTGGGGCCACATTTTACTAAGAAATATAAAAGCTTTTCTAAAGAACTAGCTAATCCTTTATTAATCAGATACCCGCTTTGTTATGTATACACGGCAAGGCAAATAACTCACCTTTTAAATGTAATGAATCAAATCTATACCAAGAGTTTTAAGCAGAAAAGAAAAATTTGCTAAGTACAAAATTTTATATGCTACATGATCAACTTTATTTTTAAGATGTTGTAATGCAGTAATACATTCCCTCCCTTCCCCACACTCTAGCGGAGCAACAAGTAGAACCTAAGGGCAAAGAGTCTCAAGACTCGTAACTGAGCCAAGGTCCCCAGCATGATCTCAGATATCAGAACCAAACAGGCATATGGCAGAAAGCCCAAACTGCCAAAGTCAAGCTTCTGATAAGTCAGAGAGGCACAAGCGCAGGACTCCTATACTGGAAAAGGGGAGATTAAAAAAAAAAAAAATCATGAAAAACACAGATCTCTCACTCTAAGCAAGGCTGCAAAACAAAATGCCAATAGATATGAAGGAAACACACACACACAGAGCAATTTCAATCAAAACATTAATTTCACAGTCAACAGAAACTGTTACAAAAGACCTCCTATTTAAAAACCTAAAAACATACTCCTAATTCCTCATGGGTCAATGAGAAAGTCACAAATACAATTTCAATTAGAAAAAAAGCACAGATGAAAGTACGACGTAAATAACTTCAATGATTCACAGCTAGGCTGAAACTGACTTACAGAAGACTGAAATGGACCCAGATGCAACTCAGTGTGGTTAGAAAATATACAGTGCAACCTAGACAGAAAAGTTAATTTAACCAATCTTCAGTTAGTCCTCATCGTTTTCAAACTTTCATGTTCAGAATACGTAGAGAATTCTTCCCAGTAAAAGAAATAACCCAAAAGAAAAACAAAAATGGATCAAGAGAAAATGCAAAATGGCCAAGAAACTCACAAAAAGATGTCTCCTCACCCTGATAAAGAAGGAAATGCAAATTAAAAATCCAATGGCACACCACTTCACATTCATAACATTAATAAAAATTAAAAAGAAAAAAAAATCAAGTACTGGTAAAAATAAAGGAAAACCAGATCTACCTACTGTTATGTGGAAGCATTAAACTGTAAAACTACCCTGAAGAGCAATAAGGCAAGATGTGTATCATCCCCTGCAATCCAACAATTCCATTCCTAGGCCTCATCTTGCCACCTCCACCACCTACTCCAGGAGATAAACCATTGGCTGCAGACATACTGAATGGATAAGAAAAGCCACTAGGCAAAGAAAAAGAAAATTAAAACAAATGATATATTACTCTGGTCCATAACTTGTTAATTAGTTAATACTAAAAAAAAAAAAATAGATCTTCCAAAAATTAAGAAAATAAATGTTTAGCTAAATGTGATTTTAAAAGCTCACAGATTTCTATGTGTAGTTGTCTATGTGTGTAGATTTCCATGTGTAGTTTCTATTTCTTTAAACTTCTTAATCTTCAAAAAGGCAGATACAAATCAAACGTAGGCCTTACAAAAATATAAAGAAGCTTCACTATGAAGATGACATTACCTTTCTTGTTGCTCTCTATTTTGTCCTGGTGTTGTATTTTTTTCATAATCAGTCTAAAAAAAAAAGAACATAACATATTTACATAGCTGCTTATTTAATTTTAACACCACCCTACTATCTGTGAACTTTAATATTTGGAGTCAGGAATTTGACAGTTGTTTAGTTAATGAATTTTAAAGTCTACAACTTATACCCTGTCACCTGAATGATGACCAAGAGTTACACTGTGATTATATACAAACTGATAATAAGCACAACTGTCTTTTAAACAAAATAGTAGTATACAAATTTAATACATGTATCAACCACACAAATACTGTTACTTATGGCCTATTAAATGTGTAATCAAATTTACACTGATGGTCCTTTTGAAATGATTCTCTGCAACTTAAGAGTTCTTCTATCTAAAGGAACCAGGGTTCCTTGGAGAAATGGCTGATTTCAGGGCTGGGGCTGAAAACTCGTAAGAACCTGGGTTGTTTCATAATATCAAAAAGCAACTAATTACTTGAAAAATGATGTGAAAATATTAAAAGGACATGAGCCGGTTCAAAGGCCAAATATGGAACAGTGAGCATCAAAATAAATAATGCTAGTAAAAGATTACAATCTTATCAAATTTAAGAATTCACAATGACTTAAACAAATAACTACATAGAGAAATACATACATACAGAAAACTTCCTACAGTAGAAAACCAACTTCATAAAGGTAGAAGAAATAGTAGAATTAGAAAACCACCATTTGGCATCTACAAATAAAAGATTCAGGCAAATATCAAAACTGCTAACAGTGGTGGGCAAAAAGGATATTTATACTCTCAAAGTTATCTTATTAGTTATAAAAGGTACAATACTAGCAACTTCACAGTGAAGAAATCCCATTGACACCACCTGAACTGCTGATCACAGCATCAGTGTGTGACAAACTGGCAAAGTGCCCTGTAATATGATACTGGGGAGAGTTCAGAATCTGTTCTGTGGTATTACTACCAAAAGTGCCTAACCAGAATCTAATTGTGAGCTAACAAACATCCTTGTACCCCTTCAGAAATATCAATGTTATGAAATATCAAAAAACAAACCCCCCACAAAACCCAAAAAACTTGTTCTAGACTAAAGGAGATAAAGAGATTGGACAAGTGTAGGACATGACCTTTCATTTTCGTTCTTTTGGGACAAATGGCATCTTAACAAAATTTGCAATTAACAGTATTGTACTGATGATAAGCTTCTATATGGTTTGGGTAACTGTTCTCCAGGTATGTGAGTGAATTTCTTCTTTGTAGAAACACAGAAAAAGATAAGGGAAATGTAGTAAAATGTAGAATTCTTAAGATTTTTCCTGCAAGTCCAAAATTATGTTCAAATTATTTTTTTAAAGTCTGATAAAGCAAATATGACAAAATGTTAAACACTGCTGAGTCAAGTTAAAGGAAATGGGTAAATATGGTACTAGTCTCTCAATTTCAGTTTGAAATTTTTCAAGAAATTGAGTTATCATGAAGATTCAATGAGCGTAAATCAACAAAGGCACAAATAGGAAGATGTTTTATAAATGGAAAAAGAACACACTTTAGTTAAAGGACACAGGAAAACAGACAGACCCAGGATATGAGACAAAGCAGAAGACAAACGACCTGGCCTTTTCAAATACCAATGTGCCTAGCAATTCTACTCCAAGGTATAAGACCCAAGAGAAATGAATATTGATGTCCACAAAAAAACTGGCACTTGTATTAAAGTTCATTGCAGTATTATTCATTACAGTGAAAAAGTGAAAAGAACCCAAATGCCCCTCAACTGATGAATGGATAAACAAAACCGGTACATCTAAACAATGATATATTATTCAGCAATAAAAAGGACTGATGTTCTGATATGAACATTATGCTAAGTGAAATAAGCCAAACACTGAGAACTACTTATTTTAAGATTTCATGTATATCAAATGTCCAGATAAGTAAATCTAAAGAGAAAGGTAAGTGGCTGCCTTGGGCTGGAGGTGGAAAGGTGGGAAGTGACTACTAATGGATATGAGATGTGGGGGAGGGGACGATGAGAATGTTCTAAAACTGACTACTGACACAGATGAACAACTGTAAATACACTGAATCCACTGTATAAACTTTAAGGTGAATGGCAAGGTATGAGAATTATATCTCAATAAAGAAGTTGTATAAAAATAAAAACAGTGTGGTGAGGAAAAAGATTTGAGGTCTAGAAAGACAAAACCAAAAGTAATACACTTGTTTGGATAACGGCTCAAAAAAGCAGCTATAGGGAAAATTCCCTGGCTGTCCGGTGGTTAGGACTCGGTACTTTTACTGCCAGAGCCCCAGGGTTCAATCCCTGGTTGGGGAATTAAGATCACACAAGCTGAGCAGTGGCAAAAAAGCAGCAGCTATAAACAACATATGAGCTAGATTATTAGGCAGTATTAGGAAGGAACTGACATTAACTTCTTAAACATGGTAACATAGGAGACATTAGTGTATCATATAGTATACCAAAGTACTCTAGGTGAACAGTCGTGATATCTGAAATTTTCAAATCGTTCAACAACACAGACAAAACACACAAATAAAGCTAAATTATTTAATATAAAATTATTAAATAATTATTTAATATAAACAAAGCTTGCTAGTAAACACTAATTCAGGATATGACCAAGGTGTCAACCATTAAAAGCCATACCAATTCATAATCACTAATTCACAAACTTTACGCATTATCTAGTTGTTAGACTACAATACTAAATTATTTGTACTTTACATTATGTGTTCTTATTCATTTTAATCAATACTCAAAGACTAATGAAAATAAACACATACTCACACTGTACTTTTTATCTATTCTTTGATTAGTCTTCCTTAATTCACCAGACGGGGTCAAAGATGGTTTAAAATAAACAGTTCGATTTGCTGCTATGGAAACTGGCTTTGGGATCATGAGTCTCTGAACAGGGGGGTACTGAGAGTCCACCTTACAGAGAGGCAGAAGCTGTGAACAACATTGGTTTCCAAGGCAAAGCCTCCATCTAGTCACTAGCTCTTCCCTAAATCCTCATCACAAATGTGATCCTGTAATTCAACGAGAAAGTCTATTTTGTAGACTGTTCTGACTGCAACTGTGAAACCTGAACAACAATACTGTATCCTGGCCTTTATATTTCCTAGCATTTGCTACCAAAATTTTACTGAAACTATTGTTGTTATTGTTCACTTGTTAAGTTGTGTCAGACTCTTGCAACCCCATCAACTGATACTATACTCAATCACTAATAAAATTTTTGTTGATGAGAACTTCTCTTATGAGACAATTTTTAAATTTTACTTCTTTTTAAACAATCTGATATAAATGAGTCACAGAAAAGCAGATAATGGCTTAACTTAATCCCATCACAGCAGCCAATAATGAATTCCCTCTTGCCTTATTACAAATGTCTGAAAGGGAAAGTCTCAGTCGTGTCCACCTCTTTGCAACCCCATGGACTATACAGTCTATAGAATTCTCCAGGCCAGAATACTGGAGTGGGTAGCCTTTCCCTTCTCCAGGGATCTTCCCAACCCAGGGATCGAACCCAGATCTCCCATACTGCAGGAGGATTCTTTACCAGCTGAGCCATAAGGTAATACTAAAAATTGAGAAACAATGCTATCCCAAGAAAAAACGCAACTAAGCTTTCTTTTCTGCATCAGAATTGCAGTAAAATAATTGTCATTTACCAATATCTTGAACACAGTTCCTACAATTAATTCAGAGATTTATGATAATTTTAATCAATTACTCCTGAGGGAACTTGGTGGTGTAATAAATGCTTTACCAGGAATGATGTGGGAATCTGCTTTCCCTTAAGGGCACTTAGCCATAAATATAACTGACAAAAATTGTACCTCTTTAACCTTAACTATCAAGCATTTTTATTTCCCACAGTAAAACCCCAAACTAATTTTAACCAAATAGAATGTGATAAAAAGAGATATCAAGATATAACTGTATTATATTTTTCATCAGCTCTGCTGTCTTGGCTGACTGATGGAAGACAGGCAAACTGGAAATCCTATCACACGTAACTGATTTGACATAATGTTTATGAGGAAAATTTACAAAGTAACTATGTTCAATGAGAACTTTAGTTCACTGAACTGCTAATTAAACATGTCAAACTCTGTTCACACCTATCCTTTATCAAAAGGTAAGAGTTACTCATAAAGACGGCCAGAAATATACAAAATAGTTAACTAATAAGAACCTACTGCACAGCACAGAGAACCCAAGACTCTAACAACCTATATGGGAAAAGAACCTAAAAAAAGAGTGGATACATGTATATGCATAACTGATTCACTTTGCTGTATACCTGAAACTAACACAATATCGTAAATCAACTATAAAAAAAAAAAGACTGCCAGGATACTGAAAATGGAAACGCCAACACATAACCAATATATACTATATACTACATATACAGCATGGGCTAAAGCCCTCACAAGAAATCGCAAAATCCAAGTTAAAAAAAAAAAAAGTCCATTTTCTCAAACATGTTCCCTAATGACCATCAACTAAAGCCAATTTGTGTATTTGCAAACTTAAAAATAAATACAAAACTGCCAGTACCTTAGATAAATGTTAAAGAAGGCTTACCTTTTCCCTTTTGGCCTGGAAGTCTGCGGTGGTACCCATCCCACTTCTATCAAGAGGCTAGAGAAATAAAATACCATTAGAATGGAGGGAAACTGAAAAATATGACATCACCAACATGTGAAAATATATCTTTTAAAGATTTAAAAGTCAACTTACAGAATTCAGAGGAGAAGAAAAAACAGATGGAATTCTTTTCGCATCCTGTTAATGTTGAAAGAATGAAATTAAGATTTCTCACTAAGCTTAAATTTTGCTATACTCCTGAATTTAATTGTGATTTAAAAAACTTACCGCTAGAGGACTTGACATCTTCTCTAAGGACTGCAATATCCTCCGAGCTGTTGAACTAGTCACACCATAGGACTGTGCGTTGGGTTGCTTAGCTTTCATCTGTCTTCTGACTGGTGCCTATAATGTAAACCTTGAGTTATTTGCTGGAACTTTATACTCTAAAGCACAAATTTCAGACAGTGAAAATACCTACGAAACAGAATTTTATGTGCAAAGTGAAAAACAATTTACTGTTAACAGCAACTTGTCTTTGGGTGGTGTCATTAAGCTCACGTTCAACTTTTTTTTTTTTATGCCTTAATTGAAAAATTAAATTCTCTGAATCCTATGAGGGGCAAGGGAGATTTGGAGGATTCAGAGTACCTGATTTCAGGACTTACTATAAAGATACAGTAATCAAGACAAAAGCACCGTGTTGACAAAAGGATACACACACACACACGTCAAAAGAATAGAAAGTCCAGAAACAGAGCCACATATATGGTCAATGCATTTTCAAAAAAGCTGCAAAGACAATTCAATGGATAAAGTACAATCTTATCAACAAACAGAATGTACTAGAAAAAATGGACATTCATTTGTTTAAAAGAATGAATCTTGATCCACACTTCATACTACACATAAAAACTTTAACTCAAATGAATCAAAGGTCTAAATTAAAACCTAAAACTATAAAGCTTTTAAAAGAAAACAGAAGAAAATCTCTGTGACCTTGGGTTGGGTAAAAATTTCTAGACATGACACCAAAGGCATGAACCATAAAAGGAAAAAAAAAAAAAAAATTCTCTTGGCAAGGTATTGTTAAGACAAGCCAGAGAATGAGAGAAAATATCTGCAAAACATATATCTAATAAAGGACATACACCCTGAATAATGAATTCTCAAAACTCATTAACAAGAAAAAAAATCTTATTTAAAAATGAGCAAAAGGGACAGACTAAATTGCCAGAGGGGATTAACAGGTGTATACTTCCAGATATAAAATAAGTCACAAGGATGTAATGTACACATAGGGAATATAGTCAACAATATTTTAACAACTTTGTATGGCAATGGATAGTAACTGGTCTTGTGGTTATTTCATAATGTATAAAAATATCAAATCACTATGTTGCATACCTAAAACTAATATTTCATATTGTAACTCAATAAAAACTTTAGATTTTTCTTAATGGGCAATAACATTTGTACACATACTTCACCCCAGATATACTGACGGTAAAAAGCACCAACATCATGGTCATTAGGGAAATGCAAAACCACAGTAACTTGGAATTACCACTACATGCCAATAAACTGATGACAAGTGCTGACTGTATGGTGAGAACGCAAAGGGGTAGCACCCACTTTGGAAAACAGTTTGGTGATTTATTATAAAATCAATGTATATACCATGTGACTCAGCAGTCCAACTTCTAGGAATAGACCCAAGGGAAATGAAAATTAATGTTCATAGCAGTTTAATTCACAATGGACAAAAATTAGAAATAATCCAAGCATCCTCTTACTCATGAGCAGATAAGCACACTGTATTATAATCTGCAATAAAAAGGAATTAACTATTGATACATGCAAATACAGACTGATCTGCATAATGCACAAGTGCATTATGCTAAGTAGAATAAGCCACATTCAAAAAAACACACAGTATATGATTAAATTTATGACATCCTGGGGAAAAAAACCAAAACTACATGAAAAGAAAACAGATACTGGTTGCCAAGAGGTGGAAGTACAAAGAAGGGATGACTACAGAGTTGCACAAGGTAATGTTTTGGTATGATGGAAATGTTTATTCAGTATTTTGATTGCAGAAGTGGTTATTCAACTGTATGTGTTTAGTTAAAATACAAATACTGTGATAAGGGTAAATTTTACTATATGTTACTTACATCTCAATTTTTTAAAAAAGGAATTAACTACCATACTTTCTAAAACACACAAATAATGGATAAAATGTTCACTTTGGTCCAAAATAATATTAATAGTTCCTAAATGAAAAGAATGTAATCCACAGTTTTATCATTTCACCAAAGAATAAATGGACCAAAACTTTTTCTGAGTGACAACAGTTACTTATTATTTAAAACAAAAAAAGGTATAAGCCCTTCTATTCAAACCGACCTGATACGGTGTGTTTCGTAGTTTAGACTGTCTTACAGCGGCTGCTGCCCCGCCATATGTTGTTTTTCCAGGGTAAAAAGGAGAATCTCCAAGTTGACTTGTTTTAAAAATTGAAGAGTTCCCAAGTGACTGCACAGAAACATAATGATAAATTATAAGACAAGCACTCAAAACTAATGTGGTTAAATCAAATCAAATTAGGACTCACAGGAGAAAGTGCTCCAAAGGCAGACAAGTTGAATGCTGGTTTTTTTGAGCTGGTGGCAGTGTGCTGTGAGAGTGAATGAGAACGTTCAGCCTCTGGGGACCACAGAGGTGGCACCGAAGTGTTCTTTGAAACAGCTATATCTGAAATAAAAATATGCAATGCACAGTAATAACACTAATAACAAGGCCTATGTTTTTATAAATAGAAAATGAAAATAACAGCCAAGTTAGAAAAAAATTATCCCATGAAATTTATTTTCAACTACCAAAATTATATACTTCCAAATGCTAAGAATACCTTTATCAGAAGCTCTTGAAGAAAAACCACTGGTGGTTGAGATGTTATCATCATCATGCTGAGAGGTAGAATCTTTAATTTCCTTTACGAGGGAAAATCCAGAACTGCCGATGGGGAATGCCGAAGATGTGGAGGGCTGACAGTGTAACGCAGGAGAGTCCAACATGGAGAAATTCAGATGGCTCCGATGAAGAGAAGGCCTTGTTAATACATCCGGATAATTTGAAGCGGTACTAGTTGTTGAGGGTTCTAAAGAGAATAGCAATAACATTATTAACACTCAGTTTAGAAAATGCAATATACTATCAAAGTAAAAGTGTTTGTTTCAAGAAAATATAGTATATAATACATACAACTTCAGTTCAAAACACTGAAGCCTCCTGTGATAAGCCCAATTTAAGATATTCTTTAGCCAAACAAGGTTTCAACTAACTAAAATTAACTTGCCTAACCTACTGTCAAAATACACTTTAGTGATCAAATATACTTGTAAACAAATTTGGCAAAGTAGCAAAATACAAAATCAACATGCAAAAATCAGTTTTGTTTCTATACACTAACAATGAAAAATAAAAAAATTATTCCATTAACAGTAGCATCAAAAAGAAAACACTCAGGAATTGACTAAGGAAGTGAAAGAACTTGCATGATGAAAACTACAAAACCAGGATGAAAGAAATTTAAGATGCAAATAAAGGGAAAAACATCCCATGTTCTTAGATTGAAAGACCTAAAATTGTTAAAATGTCAATACTACCCAAAGTGATCTGCAGAGTCAATGTAATTCCTTTAAAGTACCCAATGACCCTTTTTTGATGAAATAGAAAAATCTGTCCTAAAATTCCTATCACATCTCAGTGGACCCCTAATAATCAAAATAATCCTGAAAAAGAACAAGAATGGATTTCAAAAAATTATTACAAAACAGCAATCAATGGCATGGTGCTGGCATAAAGACAGACATGTAGACCAGTAGGATAGAACAGAAAGCCCAGAAATACATGGTCAAAAGATCCCTGACAGAGCGCCAACACCAGTCAATGGAAAGAATCATTTCTTCAATAAATAATTTTGGGAAAACTGGATATCCACAGGCAAAAGAAGGAAACTGGACCCTTTCCTACACCAAACACAAAAATAAACACTAAATGCATTAAAGATCTAAACATAAGACTCCAAAATATAAAGTTTATAGAAAAAAACAGTAAAGCTTTAAGATGCTGATCTTGGCAATGATTTCTCAGATATGACAGGCAATAAGAGAAAAAAGACATGTGGGACTGTACCAAACTAAAAAACTTGTGCACTAAGACAAGATAATCAAGAGTGAAAAGGCAACTTTAGAAATAATAGAAAATAGAAATAAAATAAAAATAGAAAAGGTTTGCAAATCATATACATGATAAGGTGTTAATAACCAGAACATATAAAGGATTCCTACAACAATAAATCAAATTATCTGATTAAAAATTGGGCAAAGGACTTAAACAGACTCTTGTCCAAAGATGATACACCGTCAACAAGCATATGGAAAGAGTCTCAACATTTCTAAACAGAGAAACGCATATCAAAACCAGTGAGGTACCACTTCACACTCCTAAGGACAGCTACTATCAAAAAATTAAAAACAGAATAACCACATGACCCAACAACTCCACTTCTGGGTATATATCCAAAAGAACTGAAAGCAGAGTCTCAAAGACATGCGTACAACCATGTTCCTAATAGCATTATTCACAAGAGCCAAAGTTGGAAGAAAACTACGTGTTCATCAACAGATAAATGAATAATGTGGTAAATACATACAATGAATATTACTGTCGTAAAAAGGAAATAAATTCCGATACATACAACAATGTGAATGAACTCTGAAGACATTCTGCTAAGTGAAATAAGTCACTCACTGAAGGAGAAATATTTATGATTCTACTCATTTGAAGTATGTAGTCAAAGTCATAGCAAAAGTACAATGGTGTCTGCCAGGGGCTGAGGGGAAGGGAATGGGAAATTAGTGTTTAATGTAATAATTTCTTACCAAGTTGGCACAAGTTAAGGAAGAAACTGGCAGGAGCTTCGAAATGTACTGGTATTGGCACTTACACCTGCTGGTATCTAAAGATTATCATATTTCAATTTCTCCCCAGTCAGGATTCATACACACATAGGCTGAAATGTTTCTTATATCATGAAGTATTCTAATTTTGTAGTAGATCCTAAAAGTGCTTTTTCCTGACCCATTCTCTCACCCCCGCAGCAGTTTATCCCAAAGGATATTTTCTAGATATTGGCACACATCTACTCAATCTAGTATATACAGAAGCCAGAGAGCAAAAGCAATCTAGTATGATACACTTCTCCTGGAAGGTATGCTGCTAACAGCAATGCCAGTTTTTTAGGTTTATATAGCTTCCTTACCCTCTAAACCAGGCCCAGTAAAGGACACATTTGGGGATAGTAAGACTAAATTAGGTCATGTCATCTACAGATTCACATCAGCCATAAATGCTCAGTTTCTAAGAGTACACCTATGATATCACAGTATTAATCAGCCAGTATAGTCTACAACTTCAATCCACGGCCAACCAGCATGTTAGATGCGCCATTGTGGGCGTCCCTCTCAGAGGTCTGAACTCTTACTGAATCAATAATAATCTATCCTGTACATTATTTGAGGTTCCTCACTGATTAATGCCATTAACCAAGTAAAAGAAATCTAGACACCTAATGCCTCACCATCATTAAAACAGGCAATACAAGGAGGTACATAAAAGCAGAAAGCTGCAGACAACAGATATGAAAGAGGCTGCAGATTCTGTAACTGTCCGTACTGCACTGTGCTATTTGAAGGATGTACAATACTCTCCTGCTCCAGTTACTATTTATATGAGTTACACTGGTAATTAGTAAGCAACATGCAGGACTATTACATCTAAATTATTTTAAACTTTCAATAATTTTACACTACTTTAAGAGCAAGTATGTCTAAGTTGTTTTGAGAATGCACTGTCAAATTTAAGAATAATGTTTCACAGAGTAAACAAAGTGATTTAAATCGTTATCTAATAAGATCTACATTCATCACACAGGAGCGTTATCAACTGATACTGTAGTCACACATTATGTGACTGCAAGTACTGAATACATTGAGAAAGACAAAGGCAGACTGTCAGAAGAGAACTGCCTAGAACTTACAGATTTTAAGATAGGAGCAGGAGTCAGCTCTAAGACAAGACAGGGAAAATGCCACCAAGTTTTTGAAGTTAGTATCAAAAAGCTGCTCACAGTTTGCTTCTACATCAGAAGAGTTCGAGTGAGAAGGTGGGTGAACAGATGTAGAAACAAGGAAAACAAAGTCAGCCATAAGCTGGTTGTCTTTGAAGCTGGCTAACAGGTCCGAGGGGTTTACTATACTATCCTCCTCCTTCCTTTTGTAGTTTGAAAATTTCCACAATAATTTAAATTTAGAAATTATTCACAAAGGTGTGTGTACTATCTATCTATCTATCTATCTATAAAATAGAAAGCTACCGTGTGAGAAGGCAATGGCACCCCACTCCAGTACTCTTGCCTGGAAAATCCCATGGACGAAAGAGCCGGGTGGGCTGCAGTCCATGGGGTTGCGAAGAGGCAGACACAACTAAGTGACTTCACTTTCACTTTTCCCTTTCATGCACTGGAGAAGGAAATGGCAACCCACTCCAGTATTCTTGCCTGGAGAATCCCAGGGATAGCAGAGCCTGGTGGGCTGCCGTCTATGGGGTCGCACAGAGTCGGACACGACTGAAGTGACTTAGCAGTAGCAGTGTAAACTTATTAATATAATGAATAAAATCCAAGCAGGAATGGACCTTGGCAGACCACTGCCATCATTTCAACAAAAGCACAAACACACAAACAAAAAGGAGCCTCACAGCTGTACAATGAGATACTCCATTTATCCCACACCTGAACTGAATTCAAGTTAGTTAATCCCCACAAGCATTAGGATGGAAAAAGCTTCAGTCACTGTAGATATATGCTGGTGCACACTACAAGTCTCTCGTCAAAAGAGAGAAGTTGGGGTCCCATTCGATGACAGAAAAGAGAATGACACAGAAGCAGTCACCCTAGAGACCTACCAAGTAAAACCTCCAGATGGTTGCTGGTAATATATTAGAAAGAGATCCTGGAAAGTACAGATACTAAAACTCCCTAGGTTACTCTAATAAAAAAGACTAAGCCAAACTGAGTATCACTAGGAAAACTTAGATTTGCCATTTCTCCAAAATAAAATCCCTCTTTCAGCCCATTTCACTCTCACTAGTTCTCATTAAAAGCAAATCAGGCAGGAAAATAAGTTACTAAGTATATAAAAATTAATAGGCACATATTCACATCAATTATTGAGGCTAGCCAAGATTTAAGTTATCAAAAAAATTGCTGTAACTGGAAATCAAAACATGCAGTGAAAGAAAAAAATATATAAACCGAAAAGAAATATATACTTGAGAGATAAAGTGGACCTCAACATTTAAAACTATTGTGCTTCAAAGACACCATCAAGAAGCTAAAATGGGAGAAAAATGTTTGCAAATCATATAGAGATAATAGACTTATATCCAGAATGTGCCAAGACCTCTTTCAATTAAATCATAAAAGGAAAATAACCTGGTGAAAAATGGAAAAGGGGGCTATGAATAGCCCATTTCTCTAAAGATATATAAATGGTCAGTAAGCGCGTGAAAAGATGCTCATTATTAGTGATCAGAGAGATACAAATCAAAATCATGATGAGATACCACTTCACATATACCAGAAGAGCTATATTTAAAAAAATGAAAAAGTATTTGTAAAGATATTGCATTCTTCACACACTGTCTGGGTAAAGAAATTGCATTCCTCACACACCACCGGTGGCAAGGTAAGATGGTGTAGTCATTTTAGAAGAACAGTTTTTTCCTCAAAATGTTAAATTACCTGATGACCCAGCAATTCTACTTCTAGGTACCCAGCCAGGAGAAAACACATCCACATAACAACTTGCACAGTAATACTCAAAAAAGCAGTGTTCTCAATACTCCAAAAGTAGAAACCACCCAAATGTTCAGCAACTGGTAAATGGATAAATAAAATGTAGTTTATCCAAGTTTACCCAATATTCATATCCATGAAATATTATCTGGCAATAAAAAGGAAGTTCTGATACATGCTATGACATGGATGAACCTTGAAACCATCATGTTAAGTGCAAGAAGCCAGTTACAATAGATCACATATTTTATGATTCCATCTATATCAAATGTCAGTCTAGACAAATCTATAGATACAGATTGGTGGTTGCCTGGGGCTGGAAGGGTAGGGATGGGTAGTGACTATTTATGGGTATAGGATTTTAGGGGAATGGGGTGGGGAAGGATGGTAATTAAAGTGTTCTAACATTGGTGACTGAACAACTCTGTATATACTAAAAATCAATGAACTAAAAAAAAAAATCACTGAACTATACATTTTAAACGGGTGAACCCTTTGTTACGTGAAGTACATCTCACTAAAGCTATAAAAAATACATCAAGTGCAATGACAGAGTAACATTCTCAAATATGTCACATTCATGGGTTACCGGAAGCTATTAAATATTTACAAACCCCACAAAAACGCCTTATGTAAATCCAAAACGCATTTAAAACAGGGCCGCTCAGTGTAAGATTAATGAAACAGCCCAGCTGAGTGGGCTGCAGAGGATGGGAGCCAACTGCAGTTACACCACGCCCAAATCCACGTGCTATGGGGGGCCTCACCACACTGCTCCCTTAGTTCCAGGACCCATTCACATTCACTCTCTTCAAAACCACTTATGAGGGTACAGGGGAGAACAGATTATCTTGATCAAAATCACATGACTAACAATTGGTGGTATGAAAATTCAAACCCAATGTCTAACAGCAGAGCTGGCACTCAACTGATATAGTATTTCAACCTCCCTTAATACACAAAAAGCTGCTAAATTAAAAAGATACCAATTTGAAGGTGATCATCACCCTCCTCCAACATGGTTTCTGTACTACACAATTAGATTTACCACAGCTAGGCATTATAAAAATATTTTAGATTAAGGCATGAAAACCTATCATTCAAAACAAAATATCCACATTCTATTTACCTTCTGTATTACTGCCTGTTGGCTCAGGAGTGATTCTCCCATCGTGAATGTTCGCACTCTCCTCATCAGAGTATATATGGTCATCTTCCCTATTTTCTGGCCACTGTGGCACCTCTCTTGTGTCTGTTGAGCAGCTACATACATCTTCGTTCTTGCTGAAGTATCGCTGTAGCCATCCAGGCACAATATTCTTAACAGATTCTGTAACCCTGCTAAGAATGCCCTGTTGAAGAGAAAAACATGGAAGGCAGTTTAGAAATTTATCTTTTAAAATAAGTACATTCTTTAACAACAAAAACTTAGACAAATAAAAAGGCAGTAAGACAACAAATTCAGCATAAATAAACCTAAGACTTTCATTGATGGTAAAAGTTTGTTATAGTAAATGTTGCCTAAAAACCAAGAATTTTATTACAGTAACTTTTAAAGGGAGAAAAAGATGTGGTACAACTATCAGCGTTATTAATGTTCATTATAGCTTTGCTACATGTCAGACACTGTACTCAGCAGTTTATACATATTATTGGATTTACTCCTCACAACAATTTTATAAAACTGCTTTTAACAGTGCCACTTGACAATGAAGAGGAATAATGAAGTAATGTGCCCAAGGTACAAACACAACTGCTGCAGAATATCTAGCATGGACTTTGGGGTCAGCAGGCTATACTCTGATTTACTCTAGGTAAAATACTAATAACAACTTTTCCTACTATTACTTGACAGGATTTATAATGAAGATCAAATGAAATAATGTGAAAGCACTTCACAATTTACTAAATATTAACAGAAACATACACTGACAATTTCATTGCTGCTGCTGCTAAGTCACTTCAGTTGTGTCTGACTCTGTGCGACCCCATAGATGGCAGCCCACCAGGCTCCCCTGTCCCTGGGATTCTTCAGGCAAGAACACTGGAGTGGGTTGCCATTGCCTTCTCCAGGGCATGAGAGTGAAAAGTGAAAGTGATGTCGCTCAGTCGTATCCGACTCTTTGCAACCCCATGGACTGCAGCCTACCAGGCTCCTCTGTCCATGGGATTTTCCAGGCAAGAGTCCTGGAGTGGGGTGCCATCGCCTTCTCCGGATAATTTCATTACTAATGAGAAAAAAGGTTAGCAGAAACAACCTGGGGTAAGGTAACCAGTTTCAGGCAACAATTTCTTTCACAGAACAGGATCAGAAAGTCACACAAGGGAAAAAATTGAGTCAGCAGGTACAAAAAAACAATAAAGTTAAAGTAGTATACATAAAGCTTGAAAGCAAACCCAAGACAGGGGACTTGAAAAATCCTGTCAATAGAAAAGATGGAAGCTACCTCTGATACAGGCACTTGGACAGTATCTTCTGATTATCTGAAAAGGTGTAGGTAATGACTAGGAAATAAGCAATTATTTTTGCTCCAAACAGAAATTTTGAACAGATCTGTAATGTAAGCTCTCTAGCAACACGGAAAACCAACAGCCATGGAATGAATACTACTGTAAAACACAAATTCACTGTTCCCCTCTTCTATGCTAGTGTTACACAGTACTAGCTTTTCTGGCAAAGATTCTATACCTACCAAGATTTAGTATTTATAAAAACACACTTTTTTATTCTGCTATTTACATTTAAATATTTATTTACTCCCCCCATATTCCAAAATACCTGAAAGTGCTTTCAAGATACAAATTTTCAAAAAGGCATACTTTTAAAAATATATGTATCTATTTATTTATTTGGCTACACTGGGCCTTAGTTGCGGCATGCAGGATCTAGTTACCTAACCAGGGATTGAACCTGTGCCCTCTGCACTGGCAACATGGAGTCTTTAGCCACTGGACCACCAGGGAAGTACCCAAAAGGCATACCTGATATGAAGCACTACAGGAAACATTTGTATAACATGTAAAATAAGTCTTGCACAGACTTCCTCTAAGGTGTTTAGCTACTAAAAGTATTAAGAGATTCCTGTGATCTCTACTCACCTAAGGAGGCAAGTATAGCACAAATTAAATTAACACCATCCTTAACCAAAGGTCACTTATGTGGCAGCATTAGGGAACCTGCCTGCCAAGTAAGAGAGGCGGGTTAGATCCCTGGGTTGGGAAGATCCCCTGGAGGAGGTCATGGCAATCCACTCCAGCATTTTTGCCTGGATAATCTCACAGAGGGCTATATAGTCCATAGAGTCACAAAGAGTAGGACACAACTGAAGCGACTTAACATGCACACATGCATAGGTACTGTTGAGAATAAATCAGTAAAAATTCAACAGTCAAAATAGATATAAAAAGCTCATTCACTGAAACTCATGAATTTTGCCTGCAGACCCTCTCCTTTCTAAACTAAAATTTAACCAATTTATTTAACCACAGCGCAGAGCAGCTTAGTGTAGGATTACAGTGAGAGAGACAGGAAATACTAGCAGCACAATGAAAGAAAGCACAATGTATTTGACAGTAAAAATAAATAAAGATGCTAAAATTGACCTGGAAACATTAGAAAGAAATATTCCCCATACTTCAATATCTCTCTACAGGGTAAATGACCCTAAGTCATCAAGAAAATCAAGAAAAGTTACAGTAAGCTCAGTAAACCCTAATTCTCATGGTTACCAAGATGTGGTCCCTTCACCATTTACATCAGCAACTTCTCAGGCCACATTGCAGCCCAACTAAATCCAGGGGTAGGACTCACCTGTTTTAACAAACCCTCACAAGTGATTATGATGCACGCTATATTTTGAGAACCACCAATCTAGTTAAAGAGATTAGGAAATTAAATACATTTCAGGAAATCACAATACAATTACCTCTACAAGAGGTGAATAAAATTATGTATACTTAGTATTCAGTTACCTGGAAAATGTATATGTGGAGCACTAGTCACACACTAATTAAAATATATCAAAATACTATGTAACCGAACAGAAAAACAAAGCTTAGAGTAGACAGTGCTGAATACAATGTAGCTTACGTAACTACTTCCTGAGCATTTCCCAATTGTAGCCATGATTTTTACCTGTACTGTTACTTAACAGTTTTCTATCTCTGTGTGTGTGTGTGTGTGTTAGTCGCTCAGTCACGTCCAACTCTTTGCGACTTATTGGACTATAGCCCGCCAGGCTCCTCTGTCCATGGAACTCTCCAGCGAAGAATACTGGAGTGGGTTGTCATTTCCTTCTCCAGAGGATCTTCCCAACCCAGGGATCGAATGCGGGTCTCCAACATTGCAGGCGGATTCTTTCCTCTCTGAGCCACCAGGAAAGCCATCAGGATGTATATTTCTCTTAATAAACAGCTCTTTCTACACAATAAAACCTACCAAATCACAGAATTGATTCTGTACCAGTCCTCACTTGCCCTTCCCTGACACCATCTCCGATGACTGTCTCAACAAAGTGGCTCATGAGAGACTCTGGAGGTCATTAGCTATCAGAGGATGGAAGGAAAGTGAAGTCTCTCTTCCTGGGTTCTCTCTGCTCAAACACTCCATCTTTAAAACTACAGCTCCAGCCAGTCAGCCCTTGCTCCACACCAGTTACATGGTTTCTTCCCTTTATCTGTCCAGTCCTAGGGGTGGCAGCAGCTTCCCACTACTGCTAGTCTCTGAGCATCCTGCTATCCTCTATGTATTCCTTTAACCACCAGCATTTATCTCTGAGCAGACTCTTAAAAGAAATTTCAGCTGGAGCTAACTGTTTCATGCTGGGTCCTTAACTGATACAGCAGTGTACTTTCGTTAAATTCGTTTAACATGAAAATTAAAGTCAGCCAGTTCACTGGATCTTTTAAAACATTTTTACTTCAACAAATGGAACAATACTTATTGATGTACTACCTCACATTGGGGATAAAGCAGGGAACAAGTTCCTGCCCTCTCGGAGCTTAGATTCTAAGTTAGGGAGACAAACAAGTGCAACATGTAATGCATGATATGGTGATCTGGTTAGGACCCAGTAAAAGGAAAGCAAAACCGGGTCAGTTTGATCATATGGGTGTGTGTGCGCATGCATATGTGTGTGTGTGAGAGAGAAAATATCCATGTGTAACCTTCTGTTCCAAAACCTAAAACAGTGGTCCTCAAACTGGAAGTCTTCAGACCAGCAGCCTTGGTGTCACCTAAGATCATGTTAGAAATGGAAATCTGTTTTAACAAGTTCTTGAGGTGATTTTTATGCAAATTAAAGTTTGAAGAACACTGTACTAAAATCATCTAAAAACTCAATTACAGGTTTCCCAGCTAAGGCCATGATAAACATAACCGTGAGAATAAGCTTAACAACAAAATTAACTATTTCTGACATTATCTCAAATGCCATGCCACTTATACCAATGTTCAAAACTATCTACTTTATAGTATAAATCCTGAAAATCAAACATAGAAGAGAAGTAAAACATAAAAAAGTATACTTCTGAATCTATTTTATTCCCAGTTAAAGACAACTTCTGCTTTGTTGACTACGCCAAAGCCTTTGACTGTGTGGATCACGACAAACTGCAGAAAATTCTTAAAGAGATGGGAATACCAGACCACCTTAGTTGCCTCCTGAGAAATCTGTATGCAGGTCAAGAAGCAACAGTTAAAACCAGAGATGGAACAACGGACTGGTTCCAAATCAGAAAAGGACTATGCCAAAGCTGTATACTGTCACCCTACTTATTTAACTTATATGCAGAGTACATCATGAGAAATGCCAGGCTGGATGAAGCACAAGCTGTAATCAAGATTACCGGGAGAAATATCAATAACCTCAGATATGCAGATGATACCACCCTTATAGCAGAAAGCAAAAGGAACTGAAGAGCCTCTTGATGAAAGTGAAAGAAGAGAGTGAAAAAGCTGGCTTAAAACTCAACATTCAAAAAATTAAGATCACGGCATCTGGTCCCATCACTTCATGGCAAATAGAGGCAGAAACATTGGAAACAGTGAGAGACTTTATTTTGGGGGGCTCCAAAATCACTACAGGTGGTGACTGCAGCCATGAAACCAAAAAACGCCTGCTCCTTGAAGAAAAGCTATGATCAATCCAGACATCATATTAAAAGAGACATTACTTTGCCAACAAAGGTCCATCTAGTCAAAACTATGGTTTTTCCAGTAGTCACATATGGATGTGAGCGCTGAAGAAGTAATGCTTTTGAACTGTGGTGTTGGAGAAGACTCTTGAGAGTCCCTTGGACTGCAAGTAAAGCAAACCAGTCAATCCTAAAGGAAATCAGTCCTGAATATTGGAAGGACTGATGCTGAAGCTTCAACACTTTGGCCAACTGATGAGAAGAACTGACTCACTAGAAAAGACCCTGATGCTGGGAAAGACTGAAAGCAGAAGGGGATGACAGAAGATGAAATGGTTGGATGGCATCACCAACTCAATGGACATGAGTTTGAGCAAGCTCCAGGAGTTGGTGATGGACAGCGAGGCCTGGCATGCTGCAGTCCATGGGGTCGCAAAGAGTCGGACTCGATTGAGTGACTGAACTGAACTGAAAGACTTAACACATTTATTTATAGTAAATAATCAACTACCAGATACCAGATACAGATACCCTGTACTTCCTACGTGGAAGTGATCTGTCAAATGGGATGGCAATGACAATCTCTCACCTCTGCTAGAGGATCAGCTCTGTGAAGGCAACAGGTCTGTACAGTGCAGATTAGCTGCTGCATGATTTTAGTTTATCTACAGACACACTGCTCAACCAACTTCTTATTCCCACAAGTGATATGCCGTGGCAAGTTTCAAAAAAAAAAAAAGGACATCAGTAATCCTAGAATTCAAAAAATAAATAATACATTTGCTTGGTATAACAGTTTCAGTTTAAATATTTCGTTGCCACACTAATAGCCCTTCCTCCAAAAAACAATTTGTAAAACTATCCAAGAGCACAGGAAAATCAAACCATCCTTTGGAATGATAAATAACACAAAGTCATTTAGTTATTTGTAATGAAAAGGAAATTCTTTGCCTATACATCTTCTCATCAGTTTGCAATCTCAGAACAAGCAGAGACACTCTCTGTATCAGCACTACATAGCCTTCCTTCTTACAGCGAGCTCTGTTCCTGCTAGTTTTCTTGATTTCAGTTCTATTCAACTCTTTTCTTCACATTATCCTCTATTAAACAGTAGTATTCAGATTATAAAATCTCTTTTCTCACATAAACTTTACTGGATCTCTCACTATAAATATCAAACATAATCTTCAGTTTGAAGGTTCTGGGGCCCTTTTCTCGCAGAAAACACTGTTGTTTTGATTTTTATCTGCTCTTTGGGCTAGATTTTGCTCAAGTTTGTCAATGACCCTTAGTTTTCTTCCAGGGGTCTGTAAACTCTCTCCTTACTCCCTCAACTCCCATGTCACTAGCTTTCCCTTTCCACTCTTTTTGGAAGTCTCATTTCAAATAGACTCCCTAATCAGTTTTCCCCCTGCCCCCATCCAACCCCAAGTGAAGAACAAGGGGTAAGAACCAAAGACTTCATGTGGACTTGAATATCTAATTATAAAGTATCTTTAACACTAAATAGTAAAAACCTAGATGCCACTCTAATCTTTCAGTTATTTCCAGTTTTTAATACATCCATTTGTCATGACTTACTTTAAAAATATATCTATTAGAAAGTACTCAAATTCTAATGCAGTAACATTGAATCTGATTTCAATAATCTGAATTCAACCCAAGCTGTTGTCACATTTTACAACCTATAGTTAAGCTTTCCCTATCCAACAAGTCTAGATCTTTCCAGCCACGTAAATGGATTTCCATCCATTCTTCATGTTTCATTTCTCTTTTCAATGTCAAGAGATTAAGCCAAAAAACACAAGCATACAAGTTATTCTAGTTAAAAACAATTTTAAACTATAACTGGCCACAATTTTCAACCTCCTTCAAGGCTCTTTAACACTAATTCAAGTAGGAGAAACATGACCTGGCTTAGTCTCTTATTTTTAGAGATTTGTATTACAGAGGTAGAATTAATAGATAATTAACAGTAATCAAACAACAAGGGCAAGAAAAGGATTCCCTAAAAGACCTTCCAAACTAGCATCAGGAGACCCAATAAAAGCCTAAGGCAATTTAACCCACTGAAAGTTATCCAAAAAGATACTGTCACTTTCCTTTCACAATCTATTTGGAAACTGGATGTTAAAGTGTATTAAGTCACAAGCAAATGGGCAGGGAAACTGAAATTCTTTAGACAGAAGAGGCATTCTATCACTCTGTTTCAGACAGTAAATACAGTAAATTGTATCTGGTGGAAAGACTTTTCACCTGGGCTTCCCAACACAGAAGAATCGTTCAAAAATATATTACAACCATGACCATAAGCTAAGTAGCTGCAAGTAAAACGTTTTTGAAAATACAAGGTCATTAACACTGCATCTTTCCAGTAATATTCTGTGCCTAATGAAATGGTTTTAATTAGTGACATCAGACCATTTTATTTCAAACTAATAGGTAATTGCCTCAAATGGCTTTCCAGGAAATGGAGACATCTGGGCTTTTTTTTTGTCATGAGAAAAATTGGTGAGTAAATTGATAAACTATTACACAAGAGCTTCTCATCACAAACAAAATTTTCTACTATACATTAAACAATATGTGGATTTATCTTCCTATACACTTAAATGACTGCTGCTGCTAAGTTGCTTCAGTCGTGTCCGACTCTGCCACCCCATAGACGGCAGCCCACCAGGCTCCGCCATCCCTGGGATTCTCCAGGCAAGAACTCTGGAGTGGGTTGCCATTTCCTTCTTCAATGTATGAAGGTGAAAAGTGAAAGTGAAGTCGCTCAGTCGTGTCCGACTCTTCGCGACCCTATGGACTGCAGCCTGCCAGGCTTCTCGGTCCATGGGATTTTCCAGGCAAGAGTACTGAGTGGGGTGCCATTGGCATCTGTGAGGAAAATGTTTTTTTTAAATAGTTTAAGGCTGTTTAAAGGTTTGGCCTCATCACTCAGAAAACAAGTCGTAAAATCCAATACAAGCGTATAAAAGATTGAAGTTGGGTATATAAAAGAAAGATATCTCTACTAATCAGAGACTAAACATTTAAATCAAAAGGTTCTATTTAACCACAACAGTTTCCAGTGAGTCCTTACTATATATGCCAGGCCCAGTTCTAAGAGCTTTACTTACATTATCTCACTCAACCCCTCACAACAGATCTCCACAATTTACAAATTAAGCAGAGAGAACTTTCCAAGTCCTGGCAGAACAAGGATTCAAACCCAGATGCTCTGAGGGGATTACAGCACTTTTTTCTAACAACTATGTCCATTTGTTTTCGCTGACAGTATTAATTAAACATCTAGGATAAAGCAAATACAGATAAAAGTCAAATCAACTCAGGGACTTCTGGGATGAGTTATGTATTCAATCTTTAAATATCCCTCCTTTTCAAAACTGAGAATTCTCTTCAGCCATCCAACAACAAGCAGCACATACTTCTCTGGGACAAAGTATCATACAGAAGCTACCCAAACAGCAAAAAACCACACAATCTCGTAAACCAATATTAGGCGAACGATCGTCTGTGGCCCAAATTCAGCCCTCAGCCTGTTTTCATACAGGCCTCAAGCTAAGAATGATTTTTACATTTTTTAGAGTTATAAAAACAAAGAACGTGCAGGAACAAAACCTAAAGTATTTACTATCTGGCCCTTTACAGAAGTTTGTAGATTCCTGATCTAAGCTACTGAATAGATAAAGGCGCTTTCGCCACCCCCTCCCTCCAAAAAAACAGCTAAATGCAGAAACTGACTTGAAGGACAAACTGCCTCTAGTAAGATAAAATGAGTGGATTCCCTTAGCTCCAAACCAGAAGACAAAACCAACGAAGCACACCTCCCAAAAAAGGGCAAAATAAGTAGCTCCCTCTCACCAGGAGGTGGCAGGAGATTCTTCAAGAGACAAGGTTCTGATTTGCCCATGGGCTCAAACTTTTTGTGGCGGCTATTAAGAAAAGCAGCTTGACCTCTCCAGAGCTCACTTTCTGGGCCTGACAATCTGCACAAAAAGGAAATGGGAAAGGAGACTGAACAGGCAACAAGAACTAACCACATACTTTTTAGGGACCTGTTCACTCCCACTAGAAAAATGATACCATTTCCTAAATGCATCAGGGCTAAGAGTTAAGGGGTAGGGAAGCAGGCAGGTGAAAATGATCAACTTAATCATTCAGTGCTGTTCTTTACCTTCGCTTCTATGATTCTTAAGTTACCAGCCTTCGGTTAGTTAAGACAATGAATTTCTCTCTCCACAACTTCAAGCAAGATGCCATTTTAAAGATCAGAAGTTAAAAGGAAAAAACGTAAACTTTAGATATACCTCAGCAGAGCTAAGCCAGAAGTCAAAACAGGAAACTGCAAGTCAGTGGAACACATGCGAAAGGCACAGGCAATGCGTGACTATACAAGCCAGTTATCCTGACAAGCGATGGCAAAGGTCCACTAACAGAGCCAGATCTCTCTTTCAGTCCTCAACCACACAACCAAAAAACTTTGTTTTTGCCCAGAAACCAGTGGACGTTTAATCAAAATACATAAGTATAAAACATGCCATGTCATGAAGCCCCATGCTATTCATGATGACTCAGCAGCTACTGCTAAACACAGAGGTGACAGCCTAGAATAGCTGACAGCAAGCAGGTAGTCTACAAGTTCACAGAAGTTTTGGTAAGGAACATCCTTATTTTAAGATTTAAAAAAAAATCCTCAAATTAAATATTCTTTTGTATATGCCTGGATACTTTTCTTTGATAGTAATTGCCAATACTAATTGTTGTTGTTCAGTGGCAAGTCGTGTCCGACTCTGAGACCCCATGGACTGCATCATGCCAGGCTCCCCTGTCCTTCATTACCTCCCGGAGTTTACTCAAACTCAAGTCCACTGAGTCAGTGAGTCATGACAGCCAACCATATTAGCCAATATTAATACCTGCAGAGTTGATTAAGAAACTCTCAAACAATTTTAATCCCAATTCAAAAGCTACAAATGTACTTTTTCAATTAAATGGCTTTGGCAAAAAGCTGAATACTTTAGACAGGGGGGAAATGATAAACTACCAAACTTTAAAATAAAACTGCACAGTCTAAAATTATATCAGCTCTTAAGACAATTTGGATCACAACTGTTATGCTGTTAAGGCATCATCTCCCTCAAACTAGGTTTTTATCCAAGTATATTTAAAAATAAAGTGGGACTTTGGCTTTTGCCACCTGGAATATACGAACTCCTTTCTAAACTCTGTCCAGACCATCCAATGATCTGTATTTACGTTTCATTCTTTATGTAGTAACTTTCTCCTAAGGAAAGCACTCAGACATTTATTTTTTGGAAAAACCAGAAAGCACATGTGTCAAACTTCCTGGAAACAGAAGGATTAGGTTAAAGGGCCAGGCTTGTGACCTGAATTCTAATCAGGCTCCTCAAAGAAAATTTGAAAACCAAGCCTATCTGGGGGAACACTGGTGGGAGGTGATAGTAATGCCAAGACTTGTAACCATTAGTAGAGAGCTACCTAATATTCTTCTCAACTACAAATTTCACTATTAAGAAACTTCTCCCAAATCTTTCCTTTTAAAATTCTGTTTTTAATGATACAATTTAACAACAGCACCAAACACGTTTAAGTGTTAAATATTTATCATCATCCGGAATAAAGCAATCTAGAAGTCTACCTTTAACAGTACACAACAAGTTATCAGACCCTTTTGCTACTCTTTTACAGGTTTAAGGCCCACAGTTACTTCCTATCTTAGCATCGGTTAAAAGTTTTATAAATGACTTTTATTAGAAGGTTTCAACATTTTCCCACTCAATCCCCCGTAACAAGCAAAACTTAAAATACTGAACTTTCTCAGAATCAAATGTCTGAAGATAAACTCATTTTTTTTAATAATTTCAAACACCCACGAGCGCACAAGGTGGTTAAATTTCAAGACCACCAACATTCCTGTAGTGTCGAAAGTACCTAAACTTCTAGAATACCCACTGCAATATTAAAATATTTTGTGCATGAGATCAGAACTGGAGTCCCGGTCAACTGTGCATAATGGCCAATTCTAGTCTCCAAAATAAAACGCGCGGGTGTGTAGGCGGGGCGGGGGGAAGAAAGGTTGGACAAAAGTGGGGAGGGAAGAGTCCCGCGACGGAAAAAAAAGACGTAAGTGCGGAGAGGGACTTTCAAAATGCCCCAGTGCCACTAACCATAACCCGGTTAAAGAAAAAAATAAAAATAAAAAATAAGCCAGAGCTCTTAGATCGGGGAGGGACACGGGGAGATGGAGAATTTAAAGGATGGAGAGTAAGTGATTCCGCTTTCCCTGTAAGAGCGCCCCCGCCAAGCCCCAGGTAGGTGCCCCGGCGGGGGTGGGGGTGGGGGGGCGGTGTCCGAGTCCTCAGGGCAGCCCCCCTGCCCCGCACGCGCTGGAACGCGGGAGACTAGAAATCTGCAGGCGTGGGGGGGGGGGGGCCCTCCCAGCCACAGCTTTTTCCTTTTTCCCTCGAGGGACATGAGTAATTACCCCCTCCCCAAGCTCCTAATCCCCGCCAAAAAAAAAAAAAAGGAAGAATTTTGGGCCCACCGTGGGCCTCGGGCTTGTGTTCCCGCCCTGCGCCCCGGCCCGGGGTGCGGGGCGGGGGTTGGGGGTGGAGAGAGGCGGCCGAGCCACACGTGTGCGCCGCGGGGCTGGCCGGCCTCAAGCCCGCTTCCCGTCGCCGCCCCCGGCGGCCTCGGCTCCCGCCGCCTCGCCCGGGGCCTCCCGGACGCTCCACGTGGGGCGCCAGGGCCGCCCCCCCCCCTGCCCACCCCGTCGCCGCCCGCCCAATCCCACCCCCACCCCGGGGGCCCGCGAAGGGCCCCCTCACACACGGCGCCGGGGCTCCCGTACCTGGTGCTGCGGTCGCCCCTGCTGGTAAGGCTTCAGCGGGCCCTGGTGGCCGCAGAGGCACAAAGCCAGGGGAGTTCCGTTCCTTTTCCTGTGCTAGGCTATAAACGTAGACTTTGAAAGAGGGATTTAACACAGAAGCAGTAACCTCCTTCTTACTCTCCTCCTTCCTCGTGGTTTGTAAAGAGAACAGAAAATGAGCAGACAGTTAAATCAGACAGGAGCGAATATTATCTTATAAAAAGAAAAAAGCTGGTTGAAAAAAAAATGTTCATGATCTTTAAGCCTAAAGCAGAATTAGAAAAACATACAGTGTCATTAATGTTCCATTGTTACATAAGAGCTGTTGTCAAAGAAGCGAATTCTGGTTCCACCACTCTAGTTTGACCTTGGATAAGTCAAAACCTTCCTCCCCCCGCTATAAAATGGGAACTTGAATATCCACCTTATAGAGCTTTGCGATCATCCGAGTGGAGCACTTAGTATATTTCCTGGTATATGGGAAATGCAGTAAATGAGTACAATGACTACCTACAGCAGTCAGCTCACGTTAGAGGTAAAGGGTATATTCAGTTTAGTTCAATCGCTCAGTCGTGTCCGACTCTTTGCGACCCCATGAATTGCAGCACGACAGGCCTCTCTGTCCATCACCAACTCCCAGAGTCTACCCAAACCCATGTCCATCGAGTTGGTGATGCCATCCAACCATCTCATCCTCTGTCGTCCCCTTCTCCTCCTGCCCCCAATCCTACCCAGCATTAGGGTCTTTTCCAATGAGTCAACCCTTCGCATGAGGTAGCCAAAGTATTGGAGTTTCAGCTTCAACATCAGACCTTCCAATGAACACCCAGGATTGATCTCTTTTAGGATGGATTGATTGGATCTCCTTGCAGTCCAAGGGACTCTCAAGAGTCTTCTCCAACACCACAGTTCAAAAGCATCAATTCTACGGTGCTCAGCTTCCTTCACCGTCCAACTCTCACATCCATACATGACCACTGGAAAAACCATAGCCTTGACTAGACGAACTTTGTTGGCAAAGTAATGTCTCTGCTTTTAAATATGCTATCTAGGTTATTAGCAATAATAAAACTGTACATGTGCTTGCCCCAAATAGAAGACATATTTAGGAAAGGGAGTAAGTGAGCTAGGCTCAAACACTGAATCCACAAAGTATAGATACTTTAAGTTGCTGCTAAGTCTCTTCAGTCGTGTCTGACTCTGTGCGACCCCATAGACAGCAGCCCACCAGGCTCCGCTGTCCCTGGGATTCTCCAGGCAAGAATACTGGAGTGGGTTGCCGTTTCCTTCTCCAGTGCGTGAAAGTGAAGTTGCTCAGTCGTCAGACTCTTAGCGACCCCATGGACTGTAGCCCACCAGGCTCCTCCGTCCATGGGATTTTCCAGGCAAGAGTACTGGAGTGGGGTGCCATTTTAAGAGCTGACCGTTAAAAAGATCTTGGTGATCAGGTGGTCTAGCGCTCATTCAATGGACAAGACAGGGGTCCAGAGAATTCAGGTGGCATATTGGAGGACCCTTAGCTGGGCAGACAAATCCAAGACTATAACTCAACTTTTCTGTAAGAGTTCAAACAGAGTAACCAAATGGTTAGGAAGAAAATCTACTACTGTAAAATCAAGAGGCTTAATGGTCTGTTTGGCTTCCCTGGTGACTCAGATGGTAAAGGATCTGCCTGCAATGCAGATGACCAGGGTTTGATCCTTGGTTGGGGAAGATCCCCTGGAGAAGGAAATGGCTAAGAATTTCATGGACAGGAACTGGGAGGGCTACAGTCAAGGGGGTCTCCAAGAGCCAGACATGACAATGCATACAGATACACGCTTAATTTTAAATCTATCACTTAGTAGTTATGAAGCCTTGGGGAAGTTATCAGTCTCCTAAGTTTCAGTTTCCTCATCTGCAAATAGAATGAATGAGGTTGGTGGTTCTGATGAAAGGATTTATATATATAGTTCATAATACCTGCTTAGAAAGCATCTAATAGCATCCAGTTATCAGATATAAATAATTAACTGTAATACTGTTAAACCATCTTTACCACCAAACCACATGACTCCAATCACTATATAAATCATATAAGTCAAAATGTGAAGCCAAACCTACACTACTCTGAAATTTGTAGTACCTTCCAGCACCTAAGGAACCATGCCATATCAAGAATAGGTTTACAGAACAGATGGCATCTCTGACTAAAACCACCAAGACTATAAAAATTTCCCAAATATTATGGACAAAATTAATCTACCTCCTTTTTGTGCAATAGTGTCTTCCCCCTAAAGCACTCTCTTCCCCCTAAATCTCTTCCCCCTAAAGCACTTCATCTTTCTTCAATACAATTGTTTGTCTTCAAGATTCTTAGCTAGGAATGTGATAAGCAGAGTAAAGTAATTCATCATAAGCTAACTTCCAGGAAAGATTTGTTCAGTTCAGTTCAGTTGCTCAGTCGTGTCTGACTCTTTGCGACCCCATGGACTGCAGCACGCCAGGCCTCCCTGTCCATCACCAGCTCCCAGAGTTTACTCAAATTCTTCTCCATTGAGTCAGTGATGCCATTCAACCATCTCATCCTCTGTCGTCCCCTTCTCCTCCTGCCTTCAATTTTTCCCAGCATCAGGGTCTTTTCAAATGAGTCAGTTCTTCTCATCAAGTAGCCAAAGTACTGGAGTTTCAGCTTCAACATCAGTCCTTCTAATGAAAGATATGTACCCGAATCTTTAATTGCACTACACATATAAGAGATTGAACGTAGCCACATCCCATTTACCCTTTTCACCCTACCAAACTCAAGATTTCTAGCACAGGAGATTGGCTGGGACTCAACAATCATTCCTTTGTTCGGGGCTTGTTATTTGGTGTATGGGACATCATTCCTGAGTTTTCCCAAATGGTGAAGTGGTAAAGAATCCGCCTGCTAATGCAGGAGACACAAGAGACGTGGGTTTGATCCCTGGGTTGGGAAGATCCCCTGGAGTAGGAAATGGCAACCCGCTCCAGTATTCTTGCCTGGAAAATTCCATGGGCAGAGGAACCTGGCAGGCTACAGCTCACCAGATCCCAAAGAGTCAGACATGACTGAGCAAACACACACACATGTGCACACAGCATTCCTATCCAAGCTCTGAAAGGAAAGGACATGCAAAGAATGGGGCTAAATTCAGATAAAACATTAGGATGTAACACTAGCAGGATTTAGGAAGATAAATCCATATTCCTCTTTAGCCTTGATCTCAATTGTTTACCTCATTTTATGATGATTTTTTGAAGTTAAGCAAATGTGAGGGAACAATAATGCATTAGTCCCAGATTCAGGTAACTGAGTTACTGGCAACTTTTCCAAGCTTGAGAAGGAATAAGAAACAAAAATAAATCTGCATTTTAAACTTCCCATTGCCTGATTTTACCCTGAAATAGTATCAGCCTCAACTATGAGGTGAAATAATTTCTTACATGTAATTTGAGATTCTAAACTGACATTGTTTCTGTGCTGAAATTCAATTTGGAGTCACAAATCAAAAAATCTAGAATTCTTCACATATTTTTGGTACAGAACTCATTGTTCAGTTAGGAATTACTAGAAGTAGAATGAGTTATAACAAATTATTCTGATTATGAAACAAAAAAACCCACCTTCAAACATTCAAATAATGATTGAACATTTCTCTAAGAGATACTATATGTAAATTGGGGAAAATATCAAATGTCATGGAATAATAATAGGGATTCCTGAATTCCTTCCAGTTATATTAGGAGTTAAGTTTAGGGGGAAGGGAATAATTATTATTTCATACTTTCAATTAAGCAATTTCTAGAAATGATAAAATTTAATCTCTACAAAACCTATGATATTCTGTAGTTCACAGAATTGGAAGCTATCACTTGTAGATTTTCTGTTTTAAAGTAGCTGTGTTCTTTAATCATTCTTTATTCGTAACTTCCATTCTCATCAGTCTTTTGGGCTAGATAAAACTGAAATGGCTCTGAGAAGTGATCTTATGTTTTGTGTTGTTTCACTGGGTGTATTTTAATAGAAACTAATTTCTCCCCTACTAGGTTTTAGACTTCAGATTTTTTTCCCTCACTGCTATAATCTGAACACATAGAACAGTGTCGACACACACCAGAAACTCTACATATAGGCTCATTTGCCCAAAATCCGATTACGACCAATGCCAGCTGTTTCCATCTTATTGTAATAAATACAATGATGAATACAGCTAAACTACTTTCTATAACCTTCCCTAGCTTGCATACATTCTTTTTCAGTACACCATAACACATTAATATTTCTCAAATTCATTCATTTACTCATGATAAAGCATTCATGAACATTATGAACAGATCCCTATGAAAAAGTTATGCAGGAATTATTATCCTCTTACCTTTGCCAGCACTCTGCCATTTTTGTCACCAATTAAGGAACCTACCTGCTACTTAAGTTTTGGGGTTTTTTTTTAAAGTTTTTTTTTTTTTTCCAGTTCAGTAGAGAATTCCACACTTTAGAAATTTCTATCTCTGATGGCCTTCACATTGACTAAAATGTTTAGCTCCTAGTACTGTCTTATTGCATAATGAGAATAGATATTTCCCAAGTGTATGATATGATAGCCGTTGGAAAGACAGGACTCAAATAGCTGGCTTAGGATCATCTGGAAATTACAGGATTCCTATCATGACATGGGGATATGAGGATATATTGAAGGAAGTGAGTGAAGAGTACATCAACAGGGGCATTTGACTGTGAAGGGCATTGTACAACAGACCTCCAAACCACAGAGAGAAGCCACATTAGGAATATCAGTAGAATTCAATGTGTTTGTTTCTATGAAGGATAAAGGGGGGAAAAAAACTGCTATTCATATTCAGATCAGGTGGCATAAACTGAAACAAAACACAGTTCAGTTCAGTCGCTCAGTTGTGTCCGACTCTTTGCGACCCCATGAACCACAGCATGCCAGGCCTCCCTGTCCATCACCAGCTCCCGGAGTCTACCCAAACTCATGTCCATGGAGTCGGTGATGCCATCCAACCATCTCATCCTCTGTCGTCCCCTTCTCCTTCTGCCTTCAATCTTTCCAGAAGGATAGGAATTACTTCTCAATTAGTTGAAAACAAAAATTAGAACAACTTTACTTTTCTTAAATCTGGATCCAGTTTTTTTCAGCCAAAACAGATGGTGTATTGGAAGAAATCTTAATTTATGACAAGCCTATTACTACGAGGATCCTTCTCCCCCAAGAAATGTCTTTATTTTTCCTCATAGAATATGGTATCCGTCTGCCAATTATAAATTAGCAAATAGATTGCTGACCTTTCTTTAGAGATAAGGAATATCTACCAATTATAAATGAAATACAATTCAGTCTACACCCAACGAGGATTAAAAAAAAAAACAAACGGCATTTGTCTCTTCTTCAAAAGGCAAGAAAATTCTAGCCAAAGGAGTATTTAGAAATGACAATTACAAGAAGTTAGAAAGGTATGTATTTAGCCTACTTATACAAAATGTGGTATTTGCTATGACATGTATTGAAGCAAATTATTTTATTGAGAGTAATTTTAGATATATCTCTATGAAATTCCACAGATATTTCTATATGATAACTATTACCAAGCATTTTATTAGATAGAAGAATAAGGTTAAACAAGTGGGGATTTTTTCCAAATGGATTATAATGATTATAATGAACTTCAATCTCAGAGGGAGAAACTCAAAAAAGGGGTTGAAATTCTACAAAGATATTGGAGTTTCTGTCTGTATCTTAGGGACAGAGAGGTCACAGCATCAGGAAGATATTTAAAGATGTACATTATTATACTCTCATTAACTTACTGTGTTCTCTGGCTTTTGGGAATAAAGTAATACTTAAGACTAAACGAATTAACTAATATAATCAAATTTTGATTAACTATCTATATCACTTAATTCCAACATGCCATTTAAGATATTTTCTTCTTCCTGACTGCATATGTCAATGTATAATAGTCTTTAGTATATACGTGTTAATCTTCCATTAAAGTTGAAGCCACATTTTAAATTCATCAATACTAAATGGAAATCCAGTTTTACTGAATGAAATAACCAAATTCAGGAAGACCAATCCCATCTTAATATTTAAGACAGTTAATGAATCAACAAAGATTAAACATACATTGACCTATAGGCAAAAAGTAAACTAGGACAAATAACTGAAATCAAGGCTAAAGGAGGATATAGATATGTATAAACAACTTATAAACACAATCTACACATTAACGCTTATTAAGAACCTATAATAACCCACTCCAGTATTCTTGCCTGGATAATCCCATGGACAGAGGAGCCTGGCCAACTGCAGTCCATGGAGTTGCAAAGAGTTGCACACAACTAAGCATGCAGGCACTATGTGTTCATTTTGAATCTGAGCATTTAGTATATATGTTCGTGTACAAAGCATTAAAACCACCTCTGTCCATGTAGTACATTATACTTTAACATCTTAATGAATTCCCTGAAAACTTACTGTGTTGTGCTCTTTTAACCGCTAGTACGTAACACTAATAATTTACCCGCAAATTCTACATTCTAAATTCTAAACACCTGCTACTGAATTCATCCAATACAACAAACCTAATAGTTACATTAGAAAACTGGATTCATTATTAAAGTTGCAATCCATGTAAAACTATAACGTTTGCGAAATTCAGTTTGCTCACACTGAGACCAAGCTTTTTTATTTTTTAAAAGCATTTGTAGAGGATGCTGGAATTTAACAGACTTATTAAGACCACTTTTCAAAAACAGTCTACTAATTATTGTGTTAACAACCCTACTATACACATCACCCCCCCATCACCAGAAAGGTACAACCTACCCATTTTGCGAGTGTCTTTGGCTACTCAGGGGCTAACAACACCGTTCCTTGGGAGCTTGTTAAGAATAAAGGATCATCCCAGGCCTGCTTAATCAGAATCTGCCTTTCAACAAGGTCACCAGGTGATTCGTATGCACAGAACATCTGAGAAGCAGCACTGTTTTAAGAATTAACCATGCTGCGGAAGTCATAAAGCCCATCTGAAATGTCAGCAGTCTGAAACTAAACATTATATATAAAATATACTTGAGCACTTTAAAGGGCACCTTGCTAATTCCTAACTATCCTTCTTCATTTGTACAAATTTTCTTTTAGAATTAATTCATGAAAAACAAAAGACGTGGACAGAAAGTAAACCATCTTAAAATTCAAGAAGCTGTGAGCAGAGGAAATTCTGAAAAATATCAGACTACTTCCTCAGAATTGCTGTGGCTTTTCTCTTTTCCAAGCATTCGCAAAACTAATTTTAAGGTAAAACTCTAAGAGGGAATATTCTTGGTACTAGGTGAGCGTCTAATATCTGAAATGCTGTATAAAAAGTCAAGCAAGGTGAAATAAAATCTTTATAGATGTCACTTTCCTAAACTGTTGGGACAGGAATGATGGATGGCAGCTTTCTGCTTAACAAATCATAAAAGCAATTAAATAATTACCTACTAGCAGCCTGATCTCTTACATAGGTGCTCTGAAGTCAAAACAAAATTCAGATACAGTGTTTTCTCCAAAAATTACTTCTGGGGAAAAAAAAAAACCACTAATAGTGGATTTTTAGACTAAATAGTCCTTCCCTGACATTAGTCATCAAAAGTCTTCTTTCCACAACATACCTATAGCTCTTAACTCTCACAACAGGGAAGGCCTAAAAAGTTGTGAAATACAAGAAACGAAAAATCGATTTTTAAAGGGCTCACACACACCTCCACTCCTATAGGCCAAACGTAAATACATTTGCTCACAGGAACACTTACACCTCAAAACATCAAGATAATGGAGTTAACCAAAGTTTCTGCGAAGAGCAGGCTGAGGAATCTCTGCTTTCATTAGTCTCCAGCCAGCTATTTAAATAAGAGTTGATGAACCAGCAGCTTGAAGCACATGTAGATTTTTTTTCCCCCTCTTATTTAACATTTGGTACATTTCATCTTTACCACTAGGTGGGCAGAAGTGAAATTAAGCACTTTTAATTTTCATTAGCAGCTTTTTTCCAAAGGAAGCTAGACTATTAGCTGAAATGAAATTCTGGATTTAGTACATTCTTACTGTCTATAATACTACCATAAGTAGCAGAGCTGGTTCAACTGACCAAACATAATGTTTAACAAGATGATTTTAAATCCAGTACCTATAACCTGCGGCCTGTCTTCAACTTATGTCACCCTGTTTGGGTCCATTATAAGAACAACAGGATACCATGAGTCAGCACAAATGTGGTTCTTCAAAATCAAAAATCAAAAAGAACTCATCCAACGTTCTCCAGAGCAAACATGAGTGGAGTTATACTATTCTACATTCAATATTAAATCGGCAGTATTGCCAAACAAACAAAAGGCAACTTTGCAGCCATGGAGCAAAGCTGGTTAAACAGACCCACCTCTGGTTTGAGAAAGGTAAGGCCTACGAAGGTCTGGATTCAGAATTAGAACATGAAAGTACACCAAAAGTCTCCACAGAGGCCCTTACCAAGCCAACGCACAGCTTCTGCCAGCCATGACGAGATCCAAGCCACAACTTGACACTTGAGCGCTTTTTCACTTGTGTGGTCCTCACATCTTACCCTTTCTGTGAGTCAGCACGTAACTCCTAAGCACTTAGTATTAGAAGCACCTGCTTTTAGGCTCATGGCTTTCCGCTGAGGTGCTGGGATCAATGCGTGGTCTTAGCTTCCTGCCTGCTGATGTGAGAGTATAACTCCCTTTTCTTCCTGACGAGGTAGTGCCATGCTGAACGGCAGTTACTCTGTAAACAGGTAGAGAGGACACACATCTACAAAAGGCCACTAGGAGCAGACAATTGGGAAGGAAAAGCCATTTTTCTGTTTTCCCTGCCGGCCCTTGTGCGCAGGCCTCACCTTTGCCTCACTTCCTCAGATAACAGCTTCTTTTTCTCAAGGCTTGCTTTGAGTTTACAAACAAACCGACTTTTCCCCTTCCTTTGCTCTATCATTAACTTTGAGACAGCATTTTTAGAAAAGTCTAGAAGACGGAGATGGAGAAAAAGATACAAGAGTTCTTAAAAGTTTTCTAAGTTCAAGCTAAGGAAAACTACAGTGGGCAGTTCTACATCAGGTTGAAGCAAGACAAGTCAGATCCTTGGTTTAGATTTTTTTTCAGCAACTTTCACTGACAGCTTCCTACCTGTGCCAGCAATATAGAAAAAGAAAGGGGGGAAATGTTTAAGGCGTGATGTAAGAGAGCACAAGGGAGGGCTGAGGAGAGAAAGGGGAGAGGAAGTTGTGAATCCTGAGAGTCACCACAAGCAGTTTCTGAAAACTCGCCGTCAAAAGTTCTGCCAGGTCCGAGGCTGACCTGAACTCACCTTTGGTGGATTGACCCTCTTCAAATCAGTCTTCTGAATCTACATTGACTCCTCATTGACTCAAGTTCAAACGCTATAAAATAAATGAAGGACAGATGAGGGGTACCCTGCAAGAATGGTGCTTCGGACGTGCAGAGGATCACTTACTAGTGTCGTAAATAATGAAGAACTGATAAATAATACATTAGAAAGAAAAGACCCTCCGTATTGCCACATCCTAAGTTCCATATCCAGAGTACCAGGTGCAAATTGGCTACGTGTTTACTAGAAGGCTAAATGCATATTCACAGAGGTTTCGCAGTTCATTATTTCCCTCAGCCACTTTTATATCGTGGAGTTTTTTTCAATGTGTTTCAAAAATACCTTACAATCTGTTAAAATAATTTTTTATTATTAAAACACCTCTAATCTCCCCTTTCTTTTTGTTTACTTCCCTGGTGGCTCAGACGGTAAAGAACCCACCTGCATTGCGGGAGACCTGGGTTTGATCCCTGGGTAGGGAAGATCCCCCGGAGGAGGGCATGGCAACCCACTCCAGTATTCCTGCCTGGAGAATCCCCATGGACAGAGGAGCCTGGCGGGCTACAGTCCATGGGGTTGCAAAGAGTTGGACACAACTGAGCGACTCAGCACACTTTTTTTTCCTCTTTTTAAAATTTATTTATTTTATAATTTAATTTATGATTAAATTAAATTTATTATTTAATTATTATTATTTTATTTTATAATTTATTTAATTGGAGGCTAATTACTTTACAATATTGTGGTGGTTTTTGCCACACATTGACATGAATCAGCCACGGGTGTACATGCGTCCCCATCCCAAACCCCCCTCCCACCTCCCTCCCCGTCCCATCCCTCTGGTTTGTCCCAGTGCACCGGCTTTGAGTGCCCAGTTTCATGCATCGAACTTGGACTGGTCATCTGTTTCACACATGGTAATATACATGTTTCAATGCTATTCTCTCAAATCATCCCACCCTCGCCTTCTCCCACGGAGTCCGAAAGTCTGTTCTTTATATCTGTAAGCACAAAATTTTTGGCTTGGAGAATCTTAGTTCCTCAACCAGGGATCCAAGTGGGGGCCCCCAGGGATCAAACTGGGAAGTGCAGAGTCCCAACCACTAGACCACCAGTGAACAACTCCCCTTTCTTTTTAAACACAGCTTACCTCAAACCATGTACTACTTGCTGTGTTGGAGGTAAACGGAAAAAAAAAAAATCACTTTTATGTAATCAGATGAAGATAGTACTTTCCCTCAGGGATTATACCAAAATAGGGACTGTGAATGACAAGAGAAGAGTATAGCCTTTAAAACCAGACTTTCAGAATACTGTGTGACAAATATTTACTATATTCTGAGCCATATGTTCTGCAGGTAGAAACATGATGATGATATAGGTCCTGCCATTTAGGGACAAGTAAAAATGGCTCTACTCTTACTTTATTTTTAAGTGTTTTGAATAAATACTTATGCATATAAGTTTCCCTTTGGAAATATGTATTACATAAATGGCTGTAAGTTTAAATTCTTTATTTTAAACAATTTTTAGTCAGAAAAAAAGCTACACTTAAACCAGCATTGGAATGGCATCACCAACTCAATGGACATGAGTTTGAGCAAGCTCTGGGAGCTGGTGATGGACAGGGAGGCCTGGCGTGCTGCAGTCCATGGAGTCGCAAAGAGTCAGACACGACTGAGTGACTGAACAACAAAACCAGTGTTGTCCTCACTCCCTGGGCTTGGTAGAATTGTGATCAGGACACTGAACTAGGGAATGTGTTAAGAGTGCTATTCATTTATTTATTTTTCAAATTAACCATTTTAGGTATTTATGGCTGCTCAGCTTCTGGGATCTTAGTTCCCATACCAGGGATGGAACCTAGCCCTGCTCCAGTGGAAACACAAAGTTCTAACCATTGGACCACCAAGGAATGCCTTATTCCTTTATTTAGATATAGATAAATTCTTTAGTATAAAAGACAAGGGTAAAAGGAAATACTATAAAATGTAAACTGTAGACAGATACTGAGGTTGCAATGGGACAAACTGTGTCCCTGAATAATTGCAGTATCCAAGTAGGATATTCCAGAGCAGAGGCAGAGACCAAGGAATGTGATTTAAAGTTTCCTACACTCTTATTTAGACTTCCCTGGTGGCTCAGTAGTAAAGAATCCACCTGCCAATGCAGGAGATGTGAGTTCAATCCCTGGGTCAGGAAGATCCCCTGGAGAAGGAAATGGCAACCCACTCCAGAGTTCTTGCCTGGGGAATCCCATTGACAGAGGAGCCTGTTGGGCTACCATCCATAGGGTTGCAGAGTCAGACACCACTTAGCAATTAAACAGCAACACACTCTTACTTAGTAATTAAGTGTGTGAAATAATAGCACTGAGGTGAATCTAGTGCCATGCACCTCACTGGGTGCTTTACGTGCATTCTTTTTCATCCTTACAGCGTCTTGTAGCTGCTGTAGCTGCTGCAGCTGCTGCTAAGTCGCTTCAGTCGTGTCCGACTCTTTGCGACCCCATAGACGGCAGCCCATCAGGCTCCCCCGTCCCTGGGATTCTCCAGGCAAGAACACTGGAGTGGGTTGCCATTTCCTTCTCCAATGCGTGAAAGTGAAGTCGCTCAGTCGTGTCCGACTCTTAGTGACCCCATGGACTTCAGCCTACCAGGCTCCTCCATCCATGGGATTTTCCAGGCAAGAGTACTGGAGTGGGGTGCCATTGCCTTCTCTGGCGTCTTGTAGGGAGTTGGCTAAAAGAGGAGGGTTAAAGTAGTTCAGTCAAAGTCATATACTTGGTAGTTGACAAGATGGGCTCTGAACTCAGGTCTGACTGATTTCAAAACCTACATTCCTTTCTTTAATCCAGGCAGCATTCTAGAACTTCCCACTGCCAATGGGCAGGTGCAGGGAGTCAAGCCTGAGATGTTTACGGAAGCTGCTCAGCCCACTGACATTCCTGCCTCTTCTCACCAAGGTTTGTCCAGCTGCTGCTTCTCAGCCAGGGCCTTGGCAGGGCTCCTGGAGTGAAGTGAGAGCTTGGCTAGCCAGTTCAGGGGGACAATGTCAGATGTCTTTGTGGGCCCCCTCACCTGTGAGTTTCCTTTGTAGGGTTGCCTGACAACCTAGAAGATGCCCAGCTAAATATGCATTTTAGAACAGCAATGAATATCTTTTTTTAGTATAAGACTGTCCTCAGTCATGCAAATATTGCATAGGACAACTTCTTTGCTAAATCTGGCCACCCTGATTCTTGACCCTATTTGAAATGTCTTGAATTAGAATTAGAAAGAGTTGCATGCAGGCTGGAGTGACTTACAACTCTAAAGATTACAACAGGTGATCTTCAGCTTAGAATGAAGATATCCTGTTTATGGACTGGAATTGTAGGAAACTCAACTGCAACACTTCATACCTGCCCAATACCTACCCAGGCTGTTCAGTGGTTCATCACGGGATGCTGCTGTTACTCATGTGATTAGCTTCTGGTGCAGCAGATATGTCTTGACATGAGCGTGTCCATGACTCAGGTATTTGAGACATGTAAATTCCTATTTCTTTAACTCAACAGGATTCTGTTCCAAAACCCCATTTTTTTAGAGGTAGCACAAACATAAACTCTCAAGTCAGGTCTCAACACACTGCCTTTTCCTAGAGTTGCTCCTAGGGTGCATGTCCTGCTGTAGGGTCAGGGCACCTGTTTCTTGATGTCCTCTGTCCCTGCAAATTGTTGCCAAGACACCTTGCCTTCCTGGCCTTCTGCCCACTTTGCACTCCTTCCTACTGGGCTGAGATGCACGGGGTTGCCCGTCCCTCTCCAGGGTCTCCTTGCACTCCAGGGCATCTGCTTTGGGGAGTGAAGCCTGATGCTCTTTGCCATCAAATCCTACTATCTCAGGTTTTGCCTTCTCCCCAGGGATCTTCCTCTAGGGAAGGGCACATCTTTTCTCTGGAGGACTCCAGGCATTCCTTCTTGTTTCCCTTCCACCCTCTGAATACCCTCTGCCTAGACCATCTTTTTCTGGGCATGGTCCATCCCTCCAGCTCTCAATATTTTTCCTGAGTATTTGATTCCCCTAAGAATCTTAGGTTTTTGGAAGAAGTTGGAAGCTTATTCCTTTTCACCCTTACTTATTACCACCACCACACCAACAATGAATACAAAAGATTTTGCTTGAAAGGGAGAGAGAGGATAAGGCTAGAATAGAGGAGAGTATTTTAACCAACTGACTTTAAACATCCTCAGGCCCCATTCCTCCTTTTGTTTCCCCCTGAAGTCAGACCTTAAGAATTAGGTCCTAAAAAAAAAAAAAAAAAAAAAAAAAAAGAATTAGGTCCTGATTTGTTTGGACACAAACTTTGCTTTTCCACAGGAGTCCCCAGATCTGGCATCAGCATCAGATGGGAGGCATTTAAAATATGGATTGTCAGAATCCCACCCAGATGCATAGCATTTCTAGGGTTGAATCTAGGAAGGTGTATTTTTTAAAACCCTGGACATTTTTCTTACATGCTCAGTCACTCTTGTCTTCTGGCCTGCTTCTGGAAACAACTCCCCTTTCTTTCCCACATCTTCTGCCTTCTCTCCCTTTCTTTCTTATCCCTGGTGTGGCAACTTCCAGTTAAAAAGTTCCTTGCATAAAACCAAAATCTGTTGTGGAGTTCTGTATCCATCTTTCAAAGAGAAGATAACCTAGGGCAAGAGGATGTTCAAGAGTCTTATCTCCTCTTATTTATCTCTTATCCCAGTTTTCTCATCCTTCAGAGTCCTGTCCATGCTTGAAGAAGGGAATCTTAGACTAACCCACCAAACAGGACCATCCAACAACATGTTCCCATCCTATCTCAAAAGCAAAACTGATAGGGGCAGAATAAAGGGGAAAAGTAGATGATTAAATTGTTAATCCCACTAGGGGATTGTAGGTGGAAAAAACATGGGAGACCCCTGTAAGTTAATAATTACTCAAGAGAACAGATTTGCTTAACCACAAAACCAAGCAGGCTTGCCTAGCAACAAAACCATGCAACAGAAGCACAAGACTTGCCCCCGAACAATAAAACCCTGGTGACATGAGACCCACAACTTCACAGTGAGCTCAGTAAATTAACGACCCCTAGGATATAGTGTCTAGGGATGTTGTTTGTTGTTGTTTAGTTGCTAAGTCATGTCTGACTCTTTTGCAACCCCATGGTCTTATAGCCTCCCAGACTCCTCTGTCCATGAGATTTCCCAGGCAAGAATACTGGAGTGGGTTACCATTTCCTTCTCCAGGAAATCTTCCTGACCCAGGGATTGAACCTGCATCTCCTGCATTGGCAGGCAGATTTTTTACCACTGAGCCACCAGGGAAGCCCAGGACATGCTGTCTGCACACATGAAAAGCATTAATTTGTGGATCTAGCTTGACCATGAAGGGACAAGAAGACTCCCCTGCTTGACCTGGAGGAGGAACTGATGATGGAAGCATGATGTCTACTCAAGAAAAATAAGGACATTCTTCTCCCGCTCCCCACATTTTTTATTGTAAAACTGTAGCCCAGTAAGTTCTTGGGACGCAACATTTCTCACCCACCCACTTGTCAGCCTCACAAACGTCCTATTCTAATCAAGCACTTCTTATCTGCTGCTTTGCTCTTGCTGAATTCTCTTCTGTGCTGAGACATAAAGGACTGTGGTACCAGAGCTCTTTGGAGCCCAGTTTCAAACCTATTTCCCAGAGACCTAGATGCTGGTTGGTTCTTAGGAAGAATCATCAGCGTATCTAATCATCCCAGTTTTTAATAGCCTGGGGATACTTCCAGAAGAAAGGCTTATACGATTAACATGTATTCCCAACATATGTAAATTTCAAAGGAAGGTTCTTAAAATTGTTTCTATTTATTTGTTTAAATTATTGTTAAACACCCTCAATTTATTTGAAGAGACCAGTTCGCCTTTCTAAAAGGTGAAGATGGCTAGGTAGGACATGTCATGTTGGCAATATCAATGGTCTATTTTTTTCTACAATGAAGTTAGGAGTACTGGGCTAAATTGTGGCTTTTATAGGATTACATCCTAGGGAGTGATGATAGACACACTAACTGAAAATCGTTCACAAGTAATGATTGGAAAAACTCACTCCCTGGGATGGTAGCTGATATTTGTAAAAGTCCGCTATGCTTATTGACTTGACTCAACAAAAAGTCATGTATTGTTATTATGACATCAGAATATCATTCCACATTAAATAACAGGGCAAAGGTTCTGAATAATGAGGAGGGTGGGCAGATTGAGCAGAAGCAGAGAAGTGAATATAGTCTAAGCAAATTCCCACGATTCCTTTTTCTTAGGAAAGTAAATTTACACTCAATATCTCATCCCAGGTTTAAATTATTGAGAAATGTATCCTTCCCTTTAATGCTGATTAAGCAGAGCCTTCCCTGGTGGTCCAGTGGCTAAGACACCACGCTCCCAAGGCAGGGGGCCCACATTCAAACACTGATCTGGGAACTAGATCCCACAGGCCGCAACTAAAGACCCCACATGTTGCACAGCCAAAAAAACAAAGTAATTATTTAAAATAAATAAAAAAGATTAAGAAATGATGGAAAAACGCAACTATTGTACGATTTCAATTATAAGTGGAATCTAAAAAATAAATGAATCTAACAAAATAGAAACAGAGTTGTGTACAATAGAGAACAGTCAGTGGTCCCTGGAGGGGAGGGAGGGAGGGGAATAAAAACATAGGAGAAGGAGGTTAAGAGGGACAAACTTCCCGCTGCAAAATAAGTGAGTCCTTGGTATGAAATGTACAGTATGGAGAATACGGTCATTCCCCAGAGGATGAGATGGTTATATAGCATCACTAACTCAATGGAGATGAATTTGAGCGAATTCCTGGAAACAGTGGAGGAGAGAGGAGCCTGGCGTGCTACAGTCCACGGGGTTGTGAAGAGTCAGATACGACTTAGTGACTGAACAACAACATCTTTGTATGGTGACATATTGTAACCAGAGTTATGGTGGTGAACATTTTGAAAGATCTAGAAAAAAATCACTATGTTGTGTAACAGGAAATAACATAGTGTTGTAGGTCAATTATACTTCAAAAACAAACACATACACAAACTCAAAGGGATCAGATTTGTGGTTACTAGAGGTGGGGATAGGAGTATGGAGAGAGGTGGAATTGGATGCAGGTGGTCAAAAGATACCCCAAACTTCCAGTTACAAGATACATAAGGCCTAGGGATATAATGTACAACATGATATATATATATATATAGATAACACTGCAGGTGGCCCTAGTGGTAAAGAAGCCCCCTGCCATTTCAGATTAGACATAAGAGATGCTAGTGCATCCCTGGGTCAGGAAGATCCCTGGAGGAGGGGACAGCAACCCACTCCAGTAATTCTTGCCTGGAAAATCCCATGGACCAAGGAGCCTGTTGGGCTGCAGTCCATGAGGTTGCACAGAGTTGGACACAACTGAAGTGACCTAGCACACATGTTATATAAGACAGTTGTTAAGAGGATAAATCCTAAGAGTTGTCATCAGACACACAAACACACACACACACACACACACTTTTTTCTGTTTCTTAACTTTTGTATCTGTATGAGATGATGGATGTTCACCTAAACTTTCTGTGATAATCCCTTCATGATTTTAGTCAAATCATGGTGTACACTTTAAATTTACACAGTGCCATGTATCAATCACATCTTGATAAAATTGGAAAAAAAGAAGTCAATTAAGTAGCAGTATCTGTTCAAAGCTGATTGATCAGGAAACATTATAACAGATACCAACAGTCTACAGAGCATGCTGCTAGATGCTGTAAATAAAGGAAGCTAGCTTTCCTGCATAGAGTATCCGATTCTTTCCTAAAAGGTCCACACAGACATGGAATTAGGAACCAAAGAAATCAGACTTCACAGGTTGAAAACAACCATCAAGTTTTGCTTAAGCCAGTCGCACGAGTGGACTTTGTAAGTGTCCATTGTATTGGGGCTTTATTGTTTACAGAAATGAAGATCAGTGCTTCCTGAGGGGTGGAGAGTGGCCCTGGCTGGTGACAGCTGTTATCTCTAGTGGGAGTTGGGAAAAGAGGGCCACTTGCTGCCCCTTGATGAGCTCTGGACCTGCTCTGGGGACTCCACCTGGATGGACCTAATCCCCAGGGAGACTTCATCCGCAAGTCTTGCCAACAAGTGCACTCTTGACCGAAAACTGACTTTCTCTCAATTCTTGTGTTATTTTATGTATTTACACTCAAATTCCAGTGAGTCTTACACTATTGGGGATGTGTTCTTACTTTGTTTTCACTGAATAATTTTAAAAATCTTACTATTCCTTTTTTATAAAATTTATTTAATTGGAGAATACTTACTTTACAGTATTGTGATGGTTTTTGCCATACACCAATATGATTTGAGAGAATAGCACTGAAACATATACATTACTGTTTCTTCTTAACGTTCGTCTCTTATTTCTCATCAGTGCAACAAAGGATTGACAGAACTGGTAAGTTTAATACTTGTGCAGTCCATAGGGTTGCAAAGAGTCAGACATGACTGGGCGACTGAAAGAACGAACAAATATTGTGATTATGGATTTATTTAGATTTACTCTTACCATCTTGTTTTGTTAATTATATACCCTGTTTTTTTCTATGTTGCCTTTCCCTTCCTTTCTTGCCTATTAATGGATTAATGGCTTTGTTGTCTCTGCCTTTCCTCCCATCTGTCGGTTGGAAAGCTGTAATATTTCCTTCCTTCCACTTTAACACAAATCATATGAAATCAATCAGTCTTTCCTCTTCCAGGACATATAAGCATGATAGAATGCTTTCACTCTAATCACTCCTCTCAACTGTTAACGATATTTTTATCCCACATCATTTTCACACTTCCACACAAGTTTTGTTCTGTTGATGCTTTGTTTTTTCTTTTGCTTGTTTTGTTTTTCAGCCACACCACGCAGCTTGTGGGATCCTTGTTCCCTGACTATAGAGATCAAACCTGGGCCTCCTACAGGGGAAGCAGGAGTCCTAACCACTGGACCTCCAGGGAATTCCTTGTTGATGCTTCTTTAGATTTAACCATATATCAGCCAGTTTCTTTGCCCATCACTTTCTTGGCTTTTATTCCTTCCTCTCAAGTTTAATTTTCTTCTCCTTGAAGTCCTTCCTTTAATCGACTTTCAGCGGGATTGTCTATAGGTGGTAAATTCTGTGTCTCAGCCTAAAATCTTATTATTTGCCCTTGTTCTTGAATTATTAATGAACCAGAAACTGAAGTACAGATTGACTTTCTCTCAGAATTTTGAAGCTATTCAGCTGCTCTCTTCATGAAAGAGCATGAGTCTTGGAGATCCAGATAAGCGTGGTTCGGATAATTAGACACAGCACAGGGACCCTGGGTATGACCAGTGAGCAGTAGACCTGAAAATGTGCCTGGGGTCCGGTCAGACAGGATTAACCTAAATCCACAGAAAGATCTGGGCTTTTTTTTTGGGAGGAGTGCCCCCCACTGAGAATGTAACTCACCTCTTGAAGTGAAGTATTAGTCGTTCAGGTGTGTCTGACTCTTTGCAACCCCATGGGCTGTAGCCCACCAGGCTCTTCTGCCCATGGAATTCTCCAGACAAGAATACTGGAGTGGTTAGCCATGCCCTCCTCCAGGGGATCTTCCCAACCCAGAGATCGAACTCAGGCCTCCTGCACTGCAAGCGGATTCTTTACCGTTTGAGCCACCAGGGAAGTCCAGAGCTGGGCTTTGACATCAAACAGACATCAGGTCTGGAGCTGCCATTCACCTGCTATCTGACCTTGAGTGATTTTAAACTAGAATAAGCTTGATTATTTCAAGTTTTTTAAGTTGTTGGTTTTTTATTTTTTGATGAATGATCCAACCTTTCCCTTTACAGAATCATCAGGGATGTCCCAACCTTTAGTTAAGAGCTCTGTTTCATTTCTTTAGAGACTGGAGATCACCAATGATGGTGGTACAGACAGCAAAGTCTCTGACTAGGAGAAAGAAGGAATGCCACACCGCCTGTCGTTTTCCCATTTCCGCTGGAAAGTCAAAAAACTGGGAGTCAAATCTATCACGGAGAAGGCAATGGCACCCCACTCCAGTACTCTTGCCTGGAAAATCCCATGGACGGAGGAGCCTGGTAGGCTGCAGTCCATGGGATTGCGAGGAGTCGGGCACAACTGAGCAACGTCACTTTCACTTTTCACTTTCATGCATCGGAGAAGGAAATGGCAACCCACTCCAGTGTTCTTGCCTGGAGAATCCCAGGGACGGGGGAGCCTAGTGGGCTGCCATCTATGCGGTCACACAGAGTCGGACACGACTGAAGCGACTTAGCAGCAGCAGCAGCAGCAAATATATCAGGGCAACCACTATACAGTTCTTCTGGACAGGATTTGGGGACTGACAGCCTGATTATGACCATCTTGCTGGATCTGAAGCTCAGCTCCATCATTTTCTGGCCCTTATGATCTTGACAAATCCTTAACCTAACACTATGTTTTTTCATCTACAAAGTAGGGGTTGATGACAGTACCTACCTCACAGGGTTGTTGAAAGGATATCAGGAGACACTGCATATGAAGCCCTTTATGCTCAGTAATGATGCAATGGGGATGTTTGTTAATATTAAACAGAGGCATCATCTTGCCTACAAATCATGGTGCCCTCCGGTTCTCCACTCTCCATCAGTGCCATGCCTTCCTCCACAGCGTGGTGGGTATTATCCTGAACACAGCGTGGCTTTTAGACCTCACCCAGGTAATAAGTAACCTTGAGAGCCAAGTTTCACTGAATGAGGAAAGAGTTGTTTTAATTCCAAGAGCCTTCCTTTACGTATTCAGTCAAAGCTAGGAGGTCTGAGCATTTTGTTATGAGTCCGAGTGTAGAGAGAATGGCTCTGTGGTATAAAGGCAGTTCCTGTGGGACAGGAAGGGAAGGAGAAAGGAGGAATTAAGAAAGGGGACGAGAGAGGAGACAAGAGACAATCAAATGTTGAGAGCACTGTGGGGATGACTCTTGGTCTGTGAGAAGAAACCCAGTTCTCCAAGCCTTCGGGATAAGACGTTAGGAAAACCATTAGAAGTCACCACCGCATGAGAGGGAGTTTGAGACTGGTGAGGCTGATGTCTGCTTCTCCCTGTTGGTGCCCTCCAAGCCTTGCCTGGGGTGGAGGGAAGCGATGGGCTCCAGAAAGCACCCTGCTGGTCCTTCTTGCAGCACAGGTGGTTCCTGAAAGACACCACAAGTGATGCAGAAGCATTAAGTCACTGTGACTGTCCAGGGCTCACCCGCCATGTGTGGGCATGGCACGGGAGTGCCAGGGCAGGGGCTGTGCGGTAGGACAGCCCAGCCCTGGAGCAGGGAGAGGTGAGCCTCACATGTTCCAGGGCAAGGCCAGTTGGGGAAGCAGGCCAGTAGAGGACATTCGCCAGGTTTCCTGCGAACAACCGTCCTGCAGAAAGTCTCTTAGAGGACAGAACATCGCTGACAACAGTGGTGGATGAAGACAGAGTCTGTGCCCCAAAATTAAGATGATAAAAGCTATTCTTCAGCTGGGGTCTGGTGGCCCAGACAGTAAAGAATCTGCCTGCAACATGGGAGACCTGGGTTTGATCCCTAGGTTGGGAAGATCCCCTGGAGGAGGGCATGGCTACCCACTCCAGTATTCTTGCCTGGAGAATTCCATGCGCAGAGGAGCCTGGCAGGCTACAGTCCACAGGGTCGCAGAGTCAGACACAACTGAGCAACACACACACACACACACACACACACACACACACACACACACACACACACACACACCCTACACACACACCCTGATCCAGCAGGAGGCAGCAGAGGGCAACAGATTACAGGCACCTCTCTGGGGTGACCGGACAACTCAAGGTGCTTCTGCACCCATCGTGGAAGGCAGGGAGGGTCTGGGGACAGAGAGAGGGAGAAACAGCCCTAAAGCAGTGTTTGAGCTGATTGAATATTTACACTACTCTAATTTTACATTGGAGAGGGAAATGGCAAACCACTTGTTTTCTTGCCTGAAAAAATCCCATGGACAGAGGAGCCTGGTGGGCTACAGTTCATGGGGTCACAGAGTTGGACACAACTGAGCACACAATTTTAAACAGGAAGAAACCACTCACAATCCTTTTCTACATATCTGTACCACTTTTTGCCCACCTACTTTTACTTTTCTGTTTTTTCTTTAAATGATTTTTAAAAGTCCCTTTATTTAAAAGTTGTTTTTTTCCCCTATCCTCTTTTGGATTTAAAGTTTTATTTTACAAGCTTCAAGAGCCTTGAACCAACCCCTTTGCATATTTCCAACCATTTGGATATGTGTGACATTTTCATAGTAAAATAATCCTACCTTTCTCAGTATCTTCACCAAAAAAAAAAAAAAAAAAATCCTAGATTCATAAACTCTTCTTTTGCTGGCAGTTTGATTTCTAAAGCTAATCACTAATATTGCTTGCCTTCATAAGTAATGTATTTGAATTTCCCAAGATTCATTTTCTATTTTGAGCAAAGCCATCAAATTTATCCATTGTTTCCTCTAATGAAGCAAATCTGAAAAGAATCAAAGGTGAAATATAAGTATAAATAGAAACATAATAGTTCCTGATCATTTGCCAGGAACTATCTACCAGAAGCATTGGTGCAGTATGATTACTGGCTATAACAGACATATTCAGATAATTCTAGTATTTTCCCTTTTTATTCCATGTGACCTCATTGTTTATAAATGAGCTGGGTTCCCACATTGATTTATAGGTTGCAGTTAGCTTCGCTTTGGCCCCAAGGCCTCAGCCATATAACTCGGAACAAATTACGGCCGTTTTACAATATGCCTACAAATTCTTAGACGCTCTCCTTTCAAAAGGGAGAGTCTGGGAATTCTCTGGTAGTCCAGTGGTTAGGACTCCATGCTTTAACTGCAGAGGGACACAGGTTCTATCTCTGGTCGGGGAACTAAGATCCCATAAGCTACACGGTGCAGCCAAAAAAAAGATGAAAAGACATGAAACAGCCCAATTCCCTACCCTGGATTCCTGACTCATTTCAAATGAATAGAACATGGTACGATTGACAAGATGTGATGCCTGAGGTTCCGTGGCTCGTGTTTGCTCTCTAGAACTGTGCACTGTGGGGAAGCCAACCACCATGTGGTGAGGACACTCAAGCAACACAGAGAAGCCTGTGTGGTGAGGAAGACCAGCTCACAGGCTATGTGACTGAATCACCAGAAAAGCAGGTCCTCCCAGCTCCAGTTGAGCCTTCAGATAACTGCGGCTCTGGCTGACATGTTGATGGCAACCTCATGAGCAGGTAGAGGCAGAACCATCTGCAAGGCCCACGCCTGAATTCTAGACCTGCAGAAATCACGAGATAAGAAATTTGTATTGTTTTAAGGCTGCTGAGTTTAAGGGTAATTAATTCATTTGGCACTAGACATTAACGCACTGGCTTTCTCAAAACTATATACCACTACACATAGAAGAACTGGAAAAAAATGTTGGTAACTTGGGATTCTCATACCGTTATTAAGACGGCCTTGGATACAAGTGGTACTGAGGTTAGATCTTAAATCATTCTTGGTGAAATGCTCTCTTCTTGGCTGTTGCTGTGGCTAAGTACTTTAACTCCAATGTTTCTAAGTAGCTTGGATTACTTGTGGTTAACCATACACTTGGTAAAGATTATGCTGATTCAACAAGTGTAACTAATCAATCACATGAAGGTGGGGCTCTTGGCTCAGATTCATTCTCCAAGGACCTTCAGTCAAAGAAAATTACATCTACTCTGCTGTGACAGTCCCCCAAACACATGCTAGATTAAGAAAAGACAAACAATAACAAACCTAAGAACATCCCTATATGATTTGCTTCAGGTATACAAAGTTGTTATAAACACCAATGTTCTCTGGGTTTAAAACATAAACAGTTACAAGTGTTTTAGGTATCATGAAGGGTCAAGTTGGTTTGTGCTACTCTTAATTCTAAACCAAACTGGACTACCCGCCCCCCACCCCCCGCTTCAAGTTGATCTTCTTCCCCAGACTCCAGTTCTAACTTACCTTTTGTTGTGTGTGAAACATTTATTGTTCTATCAATCAGCATCTCAATGTTTTCTTCATAAATAGGGTCCCACAACGATTTGAGAGTTCCTTTCTTGGAAAGGCCACCTGGCGATGAGATACCCACAGTAATAAGCTCCAAGACAGTGGCCCTGGCCGGCTGGGCTCAGATTCCACAGACTGAGCCATCCCAAGCATTTTCTTGAGCTCCAATCTTAGAACCGAACACAATGATCCAGGCACCCCTCACAAAAGGGAGAATAACTTGTCTTTCCAAAAATACACAGAGGTGAGTGTGTTGCTGAGAACATCAGGAAGAGGAAGACTAAGTTTTATTTCAACTTAAATTAACTCACAGTGTCCGCAAGGAAAAAAAAAAAAAGACTATTAAGTGGCACTCAAGCCTACAATTATATTTCCCCTCAGCTCAGGGGATTAGAGACAAAGGACAAGCAGGTTGATTGGAAGATTTTGGGATTTTTCCACTCCTGTTAGCTCCAGTTCATCCTGTATTAAAGGGCAGAACTTGCCTCCTGGTGTTTTCATGGTATCTTCCACAGTCCAGCTTCCCCTGCCAGCAGGATGCTGTCCACCCCCAGATGTCTGGGCATGAGAATAGACTGTTGTCTTTCCTCCAGGTTAGGAGAAACCCTGAGACAAACTGCTATACATTACAGACTGACTTCCCGTTTTGTTTTCTTTTTAAATTCAGTAAGTAGGCTCAACATTAGAGAAAGACACTTGTGCTAATGCAGTAAGTTCAAGGCTTAATACAAAAATCTCTGTGTGGTTGTGTACTGGTAGCATCCTTTTCTACTTTTATCTCTTGGTCTAGAAAAAAAAAGCAAGAACTCTTATTCAATTACAACTTCTTTTAAGACTTTTCAAATGCGCATGACCAGAAAGCTTTACTTCTAAAAAATAAAGAGTAATCATGTAATTAGTTGCCTTTTCCCCCCAACACAGTTCTAAAGCTGAATATTATAATTTTCCAAATAAGTATTGGCTAGAAAAGGTAATTTTTAGAAGACTGTATCCAGCCCTTAGCTACCCTAAAGGTATTTTTTTATGAACAGTTTTTCTTCCCACAAGTTGGTGCCCTAGAAACACAAAGCTAAATTTTTGCTATGATAAAATGTGTGTCCAAATAATGATAAACAAATGTGATGACAGCAGTAATACTGTACTTGGGAAATGAACTGGTAAACATATGCCTATATTTAACTATCCAATACATCTTAAAACCAGTGTGCCTTCCCATCAGTTCAGTTCAGTCGCTCAGTTGTGTCCGACTCTTTGCGACCCCATGAACCGCAGCACACCAGGCCTCCCTGTCCATCACCAATTCCCAGAGTCCACCCAAACCCATGTCCATCGAGTGGGTGATGCCATCTAACCATCTCATCCTCTGTCGTCCCCTTCTCCTCCTGCCCTCAATCTTTCCCAGCATCAGGGACTTTTCAAATGAGTCAGCTCTTCGCATCAGATGGCCAAAGTATTGGAGTTTCAGCTTCAACATCAGTCTTTCCAATGAACACCCAGGACTGATCTCCTTTAGGATGGACTGGTTGGATCTCCTTGCAGTCCAAGGGACTCTCAAGAGTCTTCTCCAACACCACATAGCCAATGAGAAATGACAATGCCCATGACCAAATACCACTTATCTCCTACTAGTAAAGGAAATGACAATTTGCTTGTCTTAAACTGTATTTGTGGTTGTTATGATTTAAACATTAAATAGCTGCTTCCCTCCCCCAACTCCCATTCTATAAAATTAAAATAATTTGAATTTTCTTCTCCATCTACTTTCTCTTGCAAATCTACGAAAGTCACTCTCTGTCCCGAACAGGCTAGAACTAGTTCCTGATCATATCAGAAAGGCTCTTGTGAATGGACTTTTTCCTGAAAGGATTCTGGAAAACCATTTTTAGATAACTCTTTCAGATTAAGTGATCGTGTGCCACTGCTTCCAGGGTGGCAGGCCCTGCTACTTTCTCTAAAGAAGTGCTGGAGTGTCGTGACCTCGTGTACCCACCTTGGCCTGTCTGCCGCAGGGGCTCCTTGCTAATGTCGCTCAGTCCAGACCTGGGACTCTTACCACAGCCCTCCTGCTCTCTCCTCCCTTCAGAGGCCTGTCCCTCCATGCCATGTCACCAGACAGAGCACCAGGAGATGCTGATGGAAGCGTGGGTTGAATCCTAGCTTTTCTGCCTGCTCCCTGTCGCCAACCACTCCACTTCTGTTTTCCTTTGTCCAACACTTAATAACAGCAGAACCCATGGCATCCACTGCTGTGAGGATTAAGCGAGATAAATATCAAAAGGTGGGAATAGTGCCTAGTACATAGTAAACCCTCAATGAATGTTTGCTGTTGCTATTATTATTTAAGCCACAGGGACTTGCATACAGACAAATTTGGAAAATTGATCTGAAACTAGTGGCAGTGTTATTAAAGACAAACAATGGATGTTTTAAAATCGGAATTAGACAGTCTGTATTCTAAAACACACACACACACACACACACAATCTGTACCAATTAAATACAATAAAGTTGAAAGGGGATATAAATTACAGTCTTTCTCTTTTTTAACAGTCAATAGTAAAATACTACAGTCAGCTCACTATACACAAAAATCATGAACAGCAGCTTCGCATTAAAATCTCCAATATCTTACTCATTTATGGATGCTAAGGACTTCAAGGGAAAAGGTACAGCAGGCTGTACACCCTCTCTTGCTCCCACGACACATTTATTGCTGTACATCTGGACCAACTATACAAGCATCTACACAACAGGTACAGAAAGTACTTTTGTAAAAACTTCCGCACACATAATTCTTCAGAGCCTCCATTGGTAAAAGAATTTTACCAATGAAGACACACAGCAGGGTCATCTGTTTTCAACCATCTCCTGCGAACACTGTGAAGTGGACACCTGTGGACTTCACAGCTCATGTCATCCCTTCAGCGCTTTCCAGAAATGAAATAAAACAATGGCAGAACCACACCACAACAAAAACCTACCAACCCCAAACGAAACCACAGAGAGACAGAAATCAACACCCATCCCCCCACCCCCACTCTGGGTTTGTCCCTGTTTGCTGACAGTAATACTCTCTGCATCCACCTGCCTGGCTGGGCTGGACCGAGGGACAGGGAAGGCTGGGATCAGAGCCCCAGTCACCGTCAACGGTTCCCGAACCGCGTCAAGTTAGCAGGCGGCAGAGCAGGTGGAAGACCAAAGAACGGAGCCATGAGATTTTTCAGTGTGCTTAGGAAACGACAGAACGGCAGCACGTGGCCTGGGAGCCACAGGGCATATGGCACCGAACTTGCAGTCAAACATGTATGTACACGTAAAACAAGAGTGGACAGCAAAAAACATTCAGTCTTAGGTAAGTTCTTTGGTTATAAAGAACGGCATTCTGTAACCTCTGCTGCAAAGAGGGATTTGCAACCTCATTCTCAGGCAAGACCATCTCTTTCATCTGCTTGTGTTCTGAGAGATCGCCTGAGCTGCTTTGTAAGAAAGTCCAATACCTTACGATTTTCTACAAACCACTTTTATCCATTTCAGTGTGCAGTCCTGTCTCTCCAGACATACTATAGATATACATTTCATATACATAATATATATTATTTATAAAAAAAAATTAGAGCATTGACTCCACTACAGTAAGAACTGATTAAAATTGTACAAGAATAAAGTCTGTTTGAATCTGTGGAGGTTTGTACACCGTGGGGATGTGTAGTGAGTGCAAACAAAAATACTGCCACTTTGCGAAGCCAGGGTTTTCGGTTCTCTGGAAGGAAGCAGAGGCTGCCGAGTCACCTGAGTGACAAAGTGCTGCTTCTCCTGGCTCGGGAGGGGAGAGGGGAGGAGGTGGCCCCGGAAGCTTCTCCGTGCTGGTGTGAGGTCCGGCCGGGCCGCAGCGTGTTTGATAGACGGGCTGGCACTCTGGGAGGTGACCGAAGCAGAGATGCTGTGGCCTTCGGAAGACGTGCTCACTGCCTCTCACCGAGCAGTGGTGCTCCCCTGGAATGCAAGGGTGGGTGAGTGCAAGCTCTGGTCCCCACCTGCCCTCCCCACTCACGGGGACCACCCCCCATGAGGGGCTCTTCCTAGAGGAAACCACAGGATCCAGTTTACTGTGGAATCCAATTCTGGAGCTTACACTGTTCAGGGAAGAATTGAGCTCCAAGGTGAAGCTTCTAGGAAAAGTAATGATAGCAAGCCCCGAAGTGAGAGTGAAAAACACGTCACTCCTGGGTCCACACTTGAAGTCAGACCAGGGTGAGAACAAAAGTCAAACCTGAGGACTTCAACAGTCCTCAGGTTTTAACACAGTTGAAAAACTGATTAAAACCAAGATAACAAAAATACTAAAGCAATTTTTAAAAAAAAGATAAAACTCACCATATTCCAACATTACCCTGACGCAATAAATATTTTTGTAAGTTTCACTTTTAAACCAAGACCTTTGGCAGGGACACGCTATTCTGGAGCAGAATTCAGGTACTGCTCCCGTTACTGGCCTCTAAATAACTGAGGCAACACAACAAGGAGTGGGGGGTTAGGGGGTTGCCGTACTCTTCCCTCCTCTCTGGGCCGTGCCTCAAACAGAGCGGCCCTCAGCCTACCCACGCCATATTCCTCCAGCAGAGGGTTTGTGAAAATCTTATCCCTCCCCCAACCTGGTACTGAAGCACAATCTGAGGTGTGCAGGACAGCCACGACTGGGAATCTGTACTTTTTTTTTTTGCTGCTGTTATAATTTTATTCATGTATTTATTTTTGGTTGTGCTGGGTCTTCATTGCTGTGCGGGCTTTTCTCTAGTTGCAGCAAGTGAGGGCCACTCTCCAGTTGTGGCGTCTGGGCTTCTCGTGGTGGTGGCTTCTCTTCTTGCAGAGCACGGGCTCTAGCACACTCGGGCTGCAGCGGTCTTGGCTCCTGGGATCTAGAGCACAGGCTCAATAGTTGTGACACATGAGCTTAGCTGCTCCATGGCATGTGGCATCTTTCCGGGCCAGGAATCAAACCCGTGTCCCCTGCACTGGCATGCAGACTCTACCACTAAGTCACCAGGGAATAGTTAGTTGCACAGTCGTGTCAGACTCTCTGCAATCCCATGGACTGTAGCCTGCCCGGCTCCTCTGTCCATGGAATTCTCCAGGCACGAGTACTAGAGTGGGTTGCCATTCTCTTCTCCAGGGCATCTTCCTGACCCAGGGATCAAACCCTGGTCTCTCACATTGCAGGCAGATTCTTTACCAACCGAGCCAGCAGGGAAGCCCCTGGGAATCTGTATTTTTAAGAAGTATCTTCTCCCCACACCCCCCAGTGGGTCTACTGCACATTTAGGTTTGAGAAGCACTGTTCCAGACTGAAGAATTAACCCCTGGACCACACTCTTCCTGGATTTCTTGGAAAAAGGACTGAAAAGCTGATGTACCAGCAAAGCAGATTCTGCTTAAGATCAGTGTAAAAGTAAGCTGAAGACTTTGAAACAAATGAATGTTTAGCTTGTTAGAAAACTAATGAGTGACTTTATGTTTATGTTGGGCAAAGAAGTCTTTTTTGAGTTGTAAAAGAGACCACTGTTTGGTATTTGCAGTTTATTTTTGAATATGCTATATACATGACCACATACTGAAAATTTAAGGGCTAATATGGAAAACTTGGGCGGGGGGAAAGGGGTGGGGAATAGTGCCAAACTGGGTTGTTTTGCTTCCTCAGCAAAACAGAGAGACTGAAAGGCACCCCAATCATCTTTACCTTCACCCAGTGGCATTCTAATTCTGTCAGCTCTTTGTTTTGCTAAACCTGGTGCTCCAATACCCTTTACACAGCTCTGCCTGGGGTCTGGGACCAAAACACTGGTCCCAGATGAGAAGGGATGGTGGTACTCAGAAGCACATCACCTCTTATTTACAGAATTCACTAGTTTCCTTGGGAATATTAGCAAGACCCCATTTTTTGTTCCATTATTAAAATTAAATACTGCAAAAAACCAGCCTGGGTAACTTCCGAAGCCCAAACTTTAATTGCTCAGGGAACCCACCTCTGTGTCCCCAAAGCATTTTTTATCCTATGGACATCAAATGTCTGTATTTTATCAAATCTGTGAGGCATACCTTCCCTCTGCCCGCGCTTTATAACTCTCTGAAATTGCTGATATGGTTGATTTTAATTGGAAGTATTTTTTTTCTTAATGATACATAAAATAATGGTGTATCTTGGGACTTCCCTGGCAGTCCAGTGGATAAGACTCTGTGCTTCCAATGCAAGGGGTATGGGTTCGATCCCTGGTTGAGAAACTGAAATACCACGTCTCATGGTTTGGCAAAAAAAAAAAAAAAAAAAAAAAAAAAGGTGCATCTAAGAAAAGAAATCACTGATTTGATGAAGTCTACCATATTTCATATCAGAATCCTTTGAGATAGCCAGGAATTAAACATCTCAGTGAATGAATACAGGATCGATCCTTATCCATGTGAATGCTTAATTCAACAGGAACCTATAGGCCAGGTAAAAAAGGCCATGGGTCCTATGTAAGTCATAGTTCTCCTCAGAAACTAAGAAAGGAGACTTACAGACTTGTTCCCCCATAGCCAGCTAGCGGTCAGCATATGCGCATGGTTCCCAAGAGGGCTCATCTACCCTGCCAGAAACACCTGGATGAATCTCTCCTACTAAGTCACCGTGAGGAAGGGCCTCTGGGGGTTGGGGCATAATTAGCAGCCATCTCTGATACCACCGGACCCAAAGGACCACCCCTCGAATTTATCACCTGGTCATTCTCTGCCGAGGAACATAGCTGGCCAGGGTCCTGTGGCCCATGTGAGACACTCCTACTGTCCGTTGTATTTGGTAGGTTCCTCCTACTCGCAAGTTCTCCAGCGGAAGAATCCGTCAAACCGTCAAAATCTTTCCCATCTGATACACCCATAAACTCTGTGAAAGAGTGATCCTCGAGGACTTTTGTGGTGTGCTCCACAGTCACCTCCCTGGGGCAGAATCCCCTGGCTGGCTGGCCGTTTTTGCTGGAGCAGGCACCCTGCTCTGAACACGAGCTGGTCCTACAGAGGGTTCTGGAGTTTTTCTCCGGGATGCTGGGGGACAGTGGGCTCCCTTTGGCTAAGGCACTGTTTTCCTTGAGTGACACCACGGTCATCTTATCCTTTCCCAAGCCTCTTTCTAGTTCTGTCAACTCTTTGTTTGAGGGTGGTCTGAAATCCTGCACGAGGGATGGCCCGGGATGCTCGCTAGAGTTGGTGTCCTTAGTCGTAAGGGCCAGCTGATCCGAGCTGTCGCTGGAAGGGACCGCCATGTCGGACAGGGTGGCGTTGGAGGCACTGTGGGAAAAGTAGCCACTGGTGATGCTGCTGGCAGTGGGGCTGCGAGACACCTCCTTCTCTAGGACCTTTGAGTTCGTCAGATCGCCTTTAGAAGAAAACCACTCCCTGTTCTCCAAGCTGGCATTGTAAACGCTGAAGTCAGCAAACTCCACAGGTACATAAGGCTGTGAACTTATCAGCTTCCGGCTGAGACCTTCTAGATCATTTTCCTCCTCATCAGAGTCCTAGAGAAACAAAGCAAAAGTCAGCCATGAGCTCCTTATAGCGACTGGATGGTTGAGACAAGTTTTAAATACTTTACTGTTAAAGACATTGGCCTTCACATGTTTAGGATTTTTTTCTTTTTCCTTTCTGAGTTTGGTTAAATCCTGTCACCTATTGTGGACACAGGTACCTTATCCTTAGAGATCTATGAGCACGAAACTCTTATCATTCAGGATGAAGGAGATTTATTTCTTCGGTGCTCACTCAGTGCTAATAATTAGAAACCTTTCCTGTTTTAAGGGCAAGGATGGAAGGAAGTGCAGTGGACTTCTGATTAGTTCCTCATGATTAGTTTCCAGTTGGAGGTTTTCCCTTTTCTAATTAAATGAGTAGAGGGACTGCCAGAGGCAGGGAAGAGCTACTGTTTTATTCTTACAATCCTCACCTTGGGGAGCAAAGTACAGAAAAATAAGATGATTTGCAAACAGTTTCTGGGCTATATTACGAGAAGAAAAAGCAGGAAATAAAGGCCCCCACAATAGCAAAAGGGCAAAGAACACAATTTCAACAGCCATTCTCAGTATTCTACCAAACACTGTAAGTCTGTAAAATACTAAATCTGACAATGACTGTTTTCCAGGGTTTTTGAGAAGCAGGGGTAGAGCCTTTGACTACAAGGTGAGGAAGACAGTATGAATTACGCGAAAATCTCCTTTGTCAAATAGCTTTAGGATTCTGTTTATAAAGGTTGGTAAATGTGCAAGAGGGGGTGTTATCAACTTCCAGCCTCTCTTCCCAAAGTGAATGATTCTTTTATATTCGGGGGAAAACAATGTAGAACACTTTTCAAATAAAAATAATATTACTATCTAGTTCAGTCGCTAAGTCGTGTCCAACTCTTTGCGACCCCATGGACTGCATGCAGCATGTCAGGCTTTCCTCTGCTCCACTATCTCCCGGAGTTTGCTCAAGTTCACATCCATTGAGTCAGTGATGTCATCTAACCATCTCCTCCTCTGTCGCCATCTTCTCCTTTTGCCTGTTACTATCTAGTCATTTCTAATTAACCATATAAACATCTGATGACATGGAAAGTATTCCTTTTCTCTTCTAAAATGTGACTTTCATTCAACAAATATTCATTAAGCATCCTATATGACAGTCATTATATGACAGTCATTAGTTCTATGACAGGCTTCAGCAATACGTGAACCGTGAAATTCCAGATGTTCAAGCTGGTTTTAGAAAAGGCAGAGGAACCAGAGATCAAATTGCCAACATCTACTGGATCATCGAAAAAGCAAGAAAGTTCCAGAAAAACATCTATTTCTGCTTTACTGACTATGCCAAAGCCTTTGACTGTGTGGATCATAATAAACTGTGGAAAATTCTTAAAGAGATGGGAATACCAGACCACCTGACTGCCTCTTGAGAAATCTGTATGCAGGCTGGGAAGCAACAGTTAGAACTGGACATGGAACAACAGACTGGTTCCAAATAGGAAAAGGAGTACGTCAAGGCTGTATATTGTCACCCTGCTTATTTAACTTATATGCAGAGTACATCATGAGAAACGCTGGGCTGGAGGGAGCACAAGCTAGAATCAAGATTGCTGGGAGAAATATCACTAACCTCAGATATGCAGATGACACCACCCTTATGGCAGAAAGTGAAGAAGAACTAAAGAGCCTCTTGATGAAAGTAAAGAGGAGAGTGAAAAAGTTGGCTTAAAGCGCAACATTCAGAACACTAAGATCATGGCATCCGGTCCCATCACTTCATGGCAAATAGATGGGGAAACAGTGGCTGACTTTATTTTTCTGGGCTCCAAAATCACTGCAGATGGTGATTGCAGCCATGAAATTAAAAGATTCCTACTCCTTGGAAGGAAAGTTATGACCAACCTAGATGGCACCCCACTCCAATACTCTTGCCTGGAAAATCCCATGGACGGAGGAGCCTGGTAGGCTGCAGTCCATGGGGTCGTTAAGAGTCGGACACGACTGAGCGACTTCACTTTCAGTTTTCACTTTTATACACTGGAGAAGGAAATGGCAACTCATTCCAGTGTTCTTGCCTGGAGAATCCCAGGGACGGCAGAGCCTGCTGGGCTGCCGTCTATGGGGTCGCACAGAGTTGGACACGACTGAAGCGACTTAGCAGTAGCAGTAGCAGTAGACAGCATATTAAGAAGCAGAGACATGACTTTGCCAACAAAGGTCCGTCTAGTCAAAGCTGTGGTTTTTCCAGCAGTCTTGTATACATGTGAGAATGGGACCATAAAAAAAGCTAAGCACCAAAGAATTGATGCTTTTGAACTGTGGTGTTGGAGAAGACTCTTGAGAGTCCCTTGGACTGCAAGGAGATCCAACCAGTCCACCCTAAAGGAGATCAGTCCTGGGTGTTCATTGGAAGGACTGATGTTGAAGCTGAAACTCCAGTACTTTGACCACCTGATGCTAAGAGCTGACTCATCTGAAAAGACCCTGATGCTGGGAAGGATTGAGGGCAGGAGGAGAAGGGGACGACAGGATGATTGGCATCACCGACTCAGTGGACATGAGTTTGGGTGGATTCCGGGAGTTGGTGATGGACTGGGAGGCCTGGTGTGCTGTGGTTCATGAGGTTGCAAAGAGTTGGACACAACTGAGCGACTGAACTGAACTGAACTGAATGACAGTCATTGTCCTAAGAACCAGGAATACCAATGCTGAGCAAAGACAGGTATGGCCCCTTCCCTCGGGGAGTTACAACAGTGGGTCCTTGCTCTTAGGACATCCCTGGACACTGCTGGGTGGATGACTTTTCACTCAGTATAACCACAGGGTGACTATAAAGACCTGAAAACATTACCCTTATTCATTTCAAGAGAGTGAAGAGCTTGGGGAGAGAGAAGGATGGGGAAGGGAGGAAGAATACACTCCACAGATACGGCAGATGGAATTCACGAATGAACATAAATTTCATCCACTGAATTTCACAGCAACATTCCCTATCTCACAAGATGCTAAATACCTAAAAAATAGCTTACTGTGTTTTAATACTTCTTAGATTTTAAAACAGCCTGAATATAAATGATTTAAAAGCATCACTAGTCTTCATTCTTTGGCTGTTAATCAGAAGTGACTATTAAATATCAGTGATAAAATTACAGAAATTAGCAAACCAAATTTTTGGCAATACTAACCTTGTTATCTAGTCTTTAACTACATTTTAATCGAGTATTAACAGCACTGTTTCAGTGGGGGTGGGGTAGAGCGTTCTCCCCCCAGGGGCTAAGGGAAAACACTTGTGAAAAAGGGCACAAATTGGATAGAACTGACTGAATCTGTAACCTTCGCTGTATTTTCTAGATTCTCTACATGACTTGATTCCCAGATGGCTCAGTGGTAAAGAATCTGCCTGTCAATGCAGGAGACACAAGAGATGAGGGTTCCATGCCTGGGTTGGGAAGATCCTCTGGGAGAGTAAATGGCAACCCACTCCGGTATTCTTGGCTGGAAAATCCCATGGACAGAGGAGCCTGCAGGGCTACAGTCCATGGGGCCACAAAGAGTCGGACGCGACTGAGCAACTGAGCACACACACTACTAGACTTGTTTAGATTCCAAGTTGGATTTCAAGTGTTTGTTTCTCTTATAATTATAATTCCTTCTAATTGAAGCTGGCAAAGAAGCGTAATCCCCAAGCCCAAGAGTACATGATGCAATTGATTACTAAAAAGTTAGTTGTTGCAAGGAAAATCAAATTTGAAGATGAGAATTAAATAATCTGGGTCCCTCTTTATGCTTGAAGCTATTTCTTCTGAACACTGAGGAAAGGTCAACCTAAAATATAACTTTGCTGAGTGAAACATTCAATCACAAATTTAATGTGTAGAAATAGGTATACATATATTGAAATCAGAAAGATAAACAATTTAGAACGACCTTAGTAAGACTGAAGGGTCTACAAAAACAAATAGGGATCAGGACAAAGTTAGGCACTTGAGCTGGGGTTGGGAGTGGGGGAGTGACCTAAAGAGAAGGGTCTACAAAAACAAACAGGGATCAGGACAAAGTTAGGCACTTGGGCTGGGGTTGGGAGTGGGGGAGTGACCTAAAGATAAGGGTCTACAAAAACAAACAGGGATCAGGACAAAGTTAGGCACTTGGGTTGGGGTTGGGAGTGGGGGAGTGACCTAAGGAGAAGGGTCTACAAAAACAAACAGGGATCAGGACAAAGTTAGGCACTTGGGCTGGGATTGGGAGTGGGGGAGTGACCTAAAGAGAAAGGCTAAAGGAACAGGAACAGTTAGTCCCAGAAAAAATAAAGCTGAGTAGAGATTAACCATTTTCCAACATGAAAAAGGAGACAGAAAGTTTATGAAGTTATGGCTTCTAAGGAGAAAAGAGGACTTAAGTGGCTTAAACTGCATTTTAAAGGAATTTGGTTAGAGAGACTTTTTTTTTTTGGCAGTATCTCTTCACTCTGTATATTTTATTAAATTTTAAATGGAAGCATAGTTGATTTATAATGTTCTGGTAGCTTCTGTTGTACAACAGAGTGAATCAGTTATACATACATACATATATATATACACACATTCTTTTTTATATTCTTTTCTATGATAGGTTATCACAAAGTACTGAATATATTCCCTGTGCTATATAGTAGGACCTTGTTGCTTATCCATTTTACATATTAGAAACATTTTATGCCAGAGATATTATTTATCATTTTATCTTAAAGGAGACTAAACTAAGCACCTCCTTACTATGTCTTAAGGACAGAGTGAAAACTTGTCCTAAAAGTAGGACACAGATTCAAGTTCTCCAGCTTCTCTATGGCTACAATGTTCATAATTTGATTTTTTGAGATTCAGTTTATGCAGCTGATATTTACCTCTAGACAAAACCCCTTGATTTTAAAGAGGAATCAAAACTCACAGTAAAGCAGTGACCTTCTGTAAGGACCTTCCCCGATTAAAGTCATTTTCACTCCCATTCTCATCAATTATCCATCAGAGAGATGGTCTCTGTTTTCAGAAAGACTCCATCAGCCAAGGGTCCCTAGTGCTTCTGTCCATGGTACTAAGGGGAGGGTGGACCCTTTGAAGAAACAGCAGCAGCAGGGCGATGAAACTGCCCTGTGACTGGGAGCCCCGGGAACCACTGGGGTCAGCCCATTCTACTGATGGATGGGGCTTTTGTCCCCATGTTCTCGCTTACTGTGAGACCTTGGGCAAATCACTCAACAAGTCTTGCATTTCCTCCTCTGTAAAATGAGAGACAAAAACCATATGCTGTCTGTGCAGAATTCAAGAGAAGGAGAATTGACTTTCTTTCTGCTCTTCTGTCTGCTTCACGACTTTAAAAGAGAGCCTGCAAAGGCGTACTGTTACTTTTATCTTAGTCATGGAAGACACAAAGTGCATTTGTCTATCTTCCCAAGTTGATGAGACAACAAAATATTGCTTGAAGAATCAAGCACAGCTATATTTACTATATTTTATGTGAAATGACAGGTTACTTTGGTAATTGGATGGGCTGAAAAATAAAAGGAACAATGTCCCGATATTGCTTCTCAAACATGATTTCAAACTCCTTTGATCAGACTGAATCACTGATTTGCCCTCTACTTTTCCAAGGTGGAAAAGGAAAGAAAGTGAATAGGAACTCAGGAATAAAGCAGTTTATGTCCATTTATAAGAGGAGAAATAAAATGAAAGCTTCCCAAACAGAAACTAGAACCTCAGTTCAAGCAAGTAATACCCTTAAAATCTACCAAAACATCCCGGAAAAGCTGCTATCTGAAATAAATCAAACGGTTCAATAATTTCAGAGATGAAGAGTGTGTGGTGAGCCAGATTTCTAAGAAAGTAGATGCAAGTCTCTCAAGCAAGACCCCAGCAAGAAAAATGGCTCCATCAAACCCTGATTAGTAGGTTTCATGGTGTGTCTGATCACAGAGAATCTAACTGCTGATCAGAACTTCCTGGATCAATAGAATCTGGTTCTATCCTACTCTCTGCTAGCTAACAGTCCTGAGATAGGTTTTATTTTAAAATAATAAAAGGAAAGTGAAGAAAATAACTATGAAGCAGACTGTGAACTGTGAGACTATCTGTGGGGCAGCCCTGAAGGGCCATCTAGCAATTTCTTGATGGTGTGTTCTACCAAAACGTATGGTTCAAATAGGTTACAATGTAGTACCCATGCACTGTGTAGATAGGTGCCATGTCAATAAACAGATAGTCAGCCAGCCAGAGAACTGAAGGAGTAACAAAATTAGACCTTGGCTCCTATAACCTGGGCCCTCCCAGGTGGCACAGTGGTAAAGAATCCACCTGCCAATGGAGGAGATGCAGGTTTGATCCCTGAGTTGGGAAGATCCCCTGGAGAAGGAAATGGCAACCCGCTCCAGTATTCTTGCCTGGAGAATCCCATGGGCAGAGAAACCTGTCGGGCTACAGTCCATGGGGTAGCAAAGAGTCAGACACAACTGAACGACTAAGCACACACACATACACACTCTTTGGCCCATGCTGCAGCCCTTATCAATTAAGCAGGGGGAGGTCAAGTGTGTGACTGGAGAGCTAACATTGGAGGAGACGAGGAGCAGCTGTTGGTGTGCACGCTCTTCTCCAGCAGGGATTAGGGAGGGGACTAGAGAGAACACAAAGTGGGGAAGAGAGAGAGAGACGGAAGGGGACAATGGTGCCTTTTCTTCTTCCTCAATGGACATGCGGAATGAGAAGCTCATTTCTTATGATCTCCTAGCGCTCCAAGCATGCAGGAGCCTGGCTTGCTGCACATCCAGGGGGAAGGTTCTAGTTAGCATCACACCGTGTCCATCAGCAGCATCTTCTAGAATCTAGAGGTTCAAACAAAAGACCCTGTGCTGATGACACTCTGGAATGAATCTGGCATGGTGTAGCCGGGGAAGGCAAGGGCCCACGCTCTGCCCGCAGAGCCGATTGCGTGCAGACGAGAGCAGCAAGCAGACCCCTCTGCTCCAAGCTGCCTCCTGTTTTCAAAGCCTGGGAAACCACAGGAGAATGAAAGCTGAGACACAGAATTTGAGAATTCTCTCCAGGCCCCAGAATATACACTTCCGTTTTTAAATTGAGGTGGCACTTATGATCCCCAATGCCTAGTATGTAGTGTCTTAAAAAACATTTTTCAAATTTGAAATGTGAAAATCGAGTGCTAGGGAATGAGGTTTTTCAGGTAGAGTTTCAACCTACCCGTGGTAAAAACAGAGAAGCCATCCTGAAAGCAAGACTGACACCGAGGGAGCTGGAATCTATTTTGCCAGCAAATGTAAAGAGGCTACCTGGGAGGTCCAGATGACGAGGATGGCCGGCGATGGATGGCGGAGCAGCTACAAACTACAGCATAATCTTGGCAACAGCATCAGGCAACACAAGAAAAGCTATCACACACCCACACCTAAATGCATGATTACTTACTCCAAGTAAGTGCAATTCCTCAAAGTAGATTAACTTCAGAATCTGGGCAACGTGTACAGGCTCATTAGAAAGATTCAATATTAGTTCAAGTGATTGTTATACATTTGAAACACTAGAATCATTAAAGGTGCCTTTTTCTTTCTAAGCAAATTTATACTAAGCAAAATAATAATAAATCAGTAAATGGAACACAGAAAAATCACAGATCACGGCCACATTCATGCAAAATTTCATTACTGACAGTCACATGTGTAAGAAGAAAAAAAAAAAGGCCAAGACTCAATACATCTCTTAATTTCTTCTAAAGTATTTGGATGATTGTCTGTGAAAGGGCCTTAAACCCACCACCAGGCAATAGGACAGAAATGGTTCCAGGACTTACAATCTTCTTCTCACGTTTGCTATTGAGTTCTACTGGCATGCTGCTGCCATTGCTTCCCGAGGGCACAATGCAGCCAGGGTTATGTGCCTGAGATGGAGACATGCTCTGCAAAGGTTAAGACACACAGATGCATCACACAGGAGACGGCGATGGCCAAGATACACCTTAAGTATGTATGTGCATGTTAGAAAAGCAACGCAAGCACTTGTATTACATGTGAATAGTGCAGCCAACAGTTCTGCAGGCCTGAGTTCAGCTACTGATGAAATCTCACAAGACTACACAGATTCTATGTAAACAGTGTAACTGGATTTATCACATAAAAAAAAAGCCTTTTCTATCTGCAAAACACTGGGGGAACATCTCTTTCTCATTTGAAATACTCTGAAAAAAGCCATAAGCACAAGGAAAATAATAGCAATAACAACAAACAAGAAATTCTACCATGACCCTGCGTGCTTGAGAAAGAGTTTATTTATTCCTGAACAGGATCCATGGGGTGACAACCCATACATGCCAACCTGCGGCATCTGACTGTGTTAATGCAAAGCGCTACTTCTGCAGGGGCACAGCGTGTCCATTTTATTGTACACGGTACAGACAAGTCAAGCATTTACCTCCTGGCTTAGAAGAGGCCTTGCTTCAAGCGCTATCCTTTTCTTATGCTCCTCTTTTACAGGCATTAGGGGCTTGAAAAACTTTGGTGGCTGAGGAGAGAATGCTTTGAAAGGGCTGACTGTTAAGGCATGAGGATTCTCTGATGTACAACCTGGGAAAGACAAAAGGCACGGGTTTATAGGCACAGAGCACTTTCAACAACCCACAGGGAGCAAGGCAGGGACAGAGCCAGAAGGAATATCTGGCGGAACAAAAGAATTAATGTGTGAATACAGGTGACCTTGAACATCACGGGTCTGAATTGCATGGGTCCACTCACACATGGATTTTTGTTCATTAAATGTACAGTCAGCCCTCAATAGCCTCAGGGTTTTGCCTCCGAGGATTACGGAGGACTGACTATGGGACTTGTTGTATGCAAGGGCTCCAGGAACCAGTGGCCCTTGGATACTGAGCGATGGCTACATTTGGTTGAGCATTAAAACAGGTCAGCAAGAATGGAGATGTATCTACAAAGTTAAAAAGAATCGTCTAAGGCCTGGACAGCAGCAGAGAAATCAGAAACCAAATTTTCTACCTTCTTGTCAAGATCCAGCTTGAGCATCACTTCACAGACCAATTTCAACTCACGCTGATTTTCTATTTCTCTGAATTCTCAGAACCCGTATTATCTGTAGATGCATTTTGACACTTTCTGATTTACTGGCTTATTTTTTACATATCTCATTTTCACAGCTGGATTTTAAGATCTCGGCATCTTTTGGTTTCTGTCCCTGCATAAGGCAAGGAGAGGCTCAATCTTAACTCAGTGACTGAGTACTGTGTAAGTTCTCTTGCAAGCCACTGTTCCCTCAAGCCACCTTGCTCCATATGACTAAGGAAGGACAATTCCTTTTTTCTTGCTTTTACTCATTTTTTACTTTTTCGGGCCTCTATTTCTCCTTCTACATTTTTCTCTTCAATTCACTGGTACAAAGGAACATAGTAGGTAAAATATAAGGTGTAGGTAAGGTAACAGAGCTGATCGACAAATTCTAAGAATGCTATTCCTTTCAGGGCACTAGGAAATTACATATTTAGGCAATAATGTTGTCACTGACCAAATTCATTTCTGGTATCATTTTAAAAATTTCCTTAGGAGTCAGAGACATATTCTCTTAAAAAAAACACTTTGATTTGAGCATAAAACCATGATGGAGGTGGATATGCTTTTGGTAAAGAATGAAATCTAACCATAATGTAATAATAAGATTTGTATGTGTCTCAAAACTGGTTTCAAAATCAGGAAATGATACATGAAATGTGATTTGAAAATTACAAGTGCTACACAAAAAGCCTATTATTAATTGAATGATATAATGGATACAAAGAAAAGAAAATCAAATAAGTGAACAGGATGTTCTATTCAAGAAGACACTTTTGGATCATCTAGCAAACTGGAATTTCAGCTTTCTATCTTATTAAATGCCAACTAGAAAAGAATTCCCCCCCACGCCTTTCCTAAGAAATTAAAAAGAGATAACACAGAAAAAAATATCTCACCACTACCTTCTTTACTCCTTCGAGGTGAATCCCTAGGCAAAGTTCCATAACATGATACATCCTGGTAACTCGGGCTGTAGTCAGACATGTCTAACTGGTTCTCTGGCCAACCCTACAAGGTAGAAACACAGGTTAACTGTAATTACATTCCTCTAAAATGAGAAAAGAAGCCTGACTGGAGTTTTTTCCTATTTCTTTTTATGGCAGTATGTGCTCTTCTTTTTTTAAATTATAAAATAGATCTAACATGCAGAAAAGTACTGAATGATATGACAAGTGCTATCATAACCAAGGTTATACCTGGAGTGAAGAAATGTTGACAGTTTATTCTATTCCTTCAAGATTTAATAAAATCATTACAGATATAGTGAAATCCTCTTTTGGACCCCTACAGGACTCATTAAAGCTCCACTTTTATAAATTTGTTATGTACCTAAGATGACCAGATAATTTAAAGATCAACCTACAACACTTGAGAGTGAAACAGTTCCATTGATAATTTTTCCCAGGAAGCCCAGCATAAGCTTGGACTGCCCCCGGCAAATTAGGTGGTATGATTACTCTATATATACTTGATATGTAAAACTTCCAGGCTGGCAAAGATATTGGTATACTAAAAGGGGAAACTTCCCTTTTATCATATACACTTAGCTAACCTTATTTCAGCTTCTCTGGAAATGTCATCTCTAAGGACTAGATTTTAAAATGCTTGAAGGCATTTTTGCCTGTTTTGATATTTTCTGAATCATCTATAGTCCCCAGAATAATAATTTACATATGAATAAGACAATGCTGTACAATATCCTTAATTTCAAGTTCCTAATCTTCCCCATTTGAAATAATTTTGATTTTGCTATGGTGGATGTAGTCATTTAGAGTTAGACCCATAAATGCATATTTATTTGATTATGTATGCAATGATCCTGATATGGAACATATCAAGCTAAGTAACAATGTAATACTCAGAGTGCATAGCAATTTCACATCAAGTACCTGAACTTGGCAATGGACACGCGGAGACAATGATCTGCACCAGGTTAAGGTGGGAAGTTCAGAGATTTTAAAAACACCAAGATAACCTAAATTTCCAGACTTAGATCCCACTAATAACCTGGCCATGCCCACAGGCACACACCTTATCATCATCGTCAAAGCCAGAAAGGTCTGGTCGACTGGAAGAGACCTGTAAGAGATGAATGGCTTCATCAGTGTGGTTTATACATTTAACATAACTAACTAGATAAAATATCACACATACTGAAGGTTGTATGACCTTCTCCTTCCCCTCATTCTTTCTCCTAATATTTATTATTTCCTTATTTATATGAAAGAAAGTGAAAGTGAAGTCGCTCAGTCGTGTTCGACTTTTTGCGACTCCATGGACTGTAGCCCACCAGGCCCCTCTGTCCATGGAATTTTTCAGGCAAGAATACTGGAGTGGGTTGCCATTTCCTTTTCCAGGGGATCTTAACCCAGGGATTGAACCTGGGTCTCCTGCATTGCGGGCAGACGCTTTACCATCTTAGCCACCATGGAAACCCCATTTATTTGAATTTATCCTAATTTTGCTGTAATATTTATCATTACCTTTTAAAAAGTATTCAGGTTTTCTTTTTCTAACTTAAAATTTTTTATCCATAAATATTTCTCTATGACTCTCTAAGAGATAAGGAATTCCTATTCTCTTTGTAAAACCATAATACCAATATTGCATCTTAAAAGATTAAGCAATTCCTAAGTAGTATCAGATATCCCAGTAGTGGTTAAATGTCTATAAACACTATCACAGCTAATTCTGAGTCAGGATCAAAGCAGATCATCCATTGCAACTGGATGATATATATCATAAGCCTTTTTTAATTTATGAGTTTTCCTTTTTTTTCCCTAACAATAGCTCTAGTGCTTTCATTTTCTCTACCATCTGGGATTCTGCAGTACAAATGAAATAACAGGAAAATTAGGGCTAAGGATGGAGAAGGAAATGGCAACCCACTCCGGTATTCTTGCCTAGAGAATCCCGTGGACAGAGGAGCCAGGTGGGCTGCTGTCTATGGGGTTGCACTGAGTCGGACACGATTGAAGCGACTTAGCAGCAGCAGCAGGTCTAAGGAACTCCCTCTTTAACTGCATCCCTCAAGTATTGGTATATGTATCATTGTTGGTTTTTTTTTTTATCATTCAGTTCTAAATACATCCTAGTTTCCATTATGATCTCTTCTTTGATGCCTAAATTAATTAGAAACTGTGTTTTTTCCCCACCAATTTACAACTTCATGAGTCTCATCAATTAAAAGAACTAAAATGTGGTCAGAAAAAGTGATCTGTATGAAAGTGATTATAGGGATTTGCTTTTCAGACTACTGTAAGACAAGTTTCATGAATGTTCACCAAGGGGACTTCCCTGGAGGTTCAGTGGTTAAGACTCCAAGCTGCCAATGCAAGGGCACAGGTTCAATCACTGGTCAGGGAACTAAGATCCTACACGTCATGCAGGATCAAAAAATATTAAATAAATGTTAATCGTGTTTGTAACCATTATCTGGCAATTCTTGAGAAGGGGAAAGCAAATCACAGTTTTCCCTGAGAGGATCTGCCTTTCACTCTCCTGCTTCGAGAAAGAGACTACTTTGAAGTGGTCCACGCGCTCCTCTGTCCTTTCTTCTATGACAGTGTTGCCTCCCACTAGATGCTGTGTCGGTCAACTGGGTTTCCTCGCTGAAATGGTTTGTTGAGGAAGGTCATCAACATAAATAGCAGGCATCACAGGAGGGTCTACGTGAAGGTGCCTGGCACCCTATCACACTGACAGTGAGATCCCTGGGGCAGCTTGAAGGGGGCACAGAAACAGACTGAAGAGCAGTACTCAGAAGCGCTGGCACAGGACCTCTGACCCCACCATCTCTAAACCAACATGCAATTCACATCCCAAGAAACTTCTTCCAAGGATATGCAACTCTATGTGGAGAAATTTGCAAGATTCCACTAAAAGCTTGGGGCTTCCCTGGTGGCTCAGATGGTAAAGAATCTGCTTGAAATGTGGGAAACCCGGGTTGGATTTTGGGAAGATCCCCTGAAGAAGGGAATGGCAACTCATTCCAGCATTCTTGTCTGGAGAATTCCCATGTGCAGTGGAGCCTGGCAGGCTACAGTCCATGGGGTCCCAAAATGGTCAGACATGACTGAGCAACACACACACACACACACACACACACACACACACACACACACACACAGCTCAGTCCTGTTACTTGTAAAGGCTCTCTGGTGGGCATCTCTACAACAGAGGAGCAGGCTTGGCACCCTGGGATGCCCACACCTGGGCCAAATGTAATTCTCCCCGCTGATAAACCCTGACCTGATTCCCCTGACTTGCTGCACCCCAAACCCTGAGATGAGTCACTTGGATGACAGCCCCGCCGAGCGTGAGCTCACATTGTGAACGTTGGGTGTGCTGAGGCTTCGTCGCAGGTGCCGGGCTTTGGTGGAAAGCGCTTCTTTGACCGTGACCGCCTGCAAATTTGAAAATGACATTGATTTTTCTTCCTCCAATGACAAAAGGAATATATGTTTATTGTGAAAGATTTCAAAAGTATAAACGTCATTTTAAGCTTATACTACCAGCCCTCCCCACGCTGTATTTACAAAACTAGAATCTTATTGTTTTCACTAATTTTTTTTTGCTTAATTTACGAAAAATATTTTTCATAAATAAAACCAGGAAGACTGATGAACTTAAGGTACTTTATGCTGTAGATTTACATATGGATGAAATACCACTAACTATATATGTCACTTGTGAAACTACCATCAACTTTTATGCTGCTCGTGTTTCACTCTGCCACAGTTTAGGGGGGACTTCCACTAAAGGAAGATTTTTCTGACAGATGCCAATCTTGGTCCTCTTTTTGCTCAAAGCACACTTTTCATAACTTCTACTGCCTCTATCGAGTGACACCTCCTCTGGAGTTTCATGACGTAGTGGATTATTTTCACCTGGCAATATCTTGCCACAGAGGTTAACCTTGGTCCAAAAACTAGGGAGAGAGAGAGAATGTGGTTAAGTATGTGGACTTCAGAGTCAAGCATTCTGGGTTTATATCTGACTTTGTACCAGTTCTTAGCTGGGTGCCCTTGGGCGGGGTGGCTAACTGCTGTCAGCCTCAATTTGCTCATTTACAAATGGAAATGATGACAGTATTTTCCTCGAAGGGTTATTTATTTATTTTTAAAATTTTTTTATGGTGGTTAAAGTCACATCATATAAAACATACTATTTTCCCCATATTTAACTGTACAGTTCCGTGGCACAAAGTACCTTCACTTTGTTGTGCAACTCCCACCATCATCCATCTTGGAGATGAAATAATGGGGCTTCCCTAGAAGGGGTTCAGTAAAATGCACTCATCTTAATTTGCATCACTCTTTTGTCGAACTAACTATTTTGTCTAATGAGATGGCTACTCAAGTCTTCCTTCTCTGATGGGTCGAGAAAGAAGGTGTTTTGATAAATAAACTCATCTTTATCCATTTGGGGTGAAGGCTGGTGATCTCTCAGATGGTACAGAATCTGCCTGCAATGCAGGAGACCGGGGTTTGATCCCTGGGTTGGGAAGGTCCCCTGGAGGAGGGTATGGCAACCCACTGCAGTATTCTTGCCTGGAGAATCCCACGGACAGAGGAGCCTGGTCCATGGGGCCGCAAAGAGTCGGACACAACTGAGCAACTACCACTTTCAGTTTCCACTTGCTGGTGACCTCACCCTCAGGTCCAGACCCTGTGGTTACTTGCCTGCCGGAGTCGTTCCAGGCTCAGAATGTTCTCCACCTGCAGGACGCCCCGTGTGTACTTCTCGATGTATGTCTCCCCATCCGACGTGCCTTCGTTCTCGCTCCTCGCGGCCATGAGAGCCAGCGTCTCCCGGTCCTCAATCTCCTCTGTTGCCTAAGGAGACAAGCAGGCACTTAGATTACCATTACGTGGAACAGTATTTCTCTCAAAATTGTGGTGAGAAAATGGTTTAAAAGTTTTGAGACCTAACTTGTTCTCCAATACTCAGATTCTGACATTTCAAAAGAGTAATATGTGCTTTTACCTTTGGTATGTTGGATACTATTTCATAGGTTACACCACAGGAATAAAATATATTCTTCAGGGATATTCTCCTCTTCAAACTCTGGGTGAAACTCTGGTAGAAAAGGAAAGCTGAAGTAAGCAATGTGGAAAATATAAGCTACTTAGCATTTTATAAATTATATAAAAAAATCAATGACTATGTTTTTGATACACACACAATACACAGTAAAACAGAAGAACACTGAATGGAAAAATCTTTGTCCTCAATCCTGAAGGACAGTAACATCCAACTATTAAATTTGAGGATTAGATGACAGAATTTGCAGTCCAGCCAGGGCTTTCTGAGAAGGCAATGGCAACCCACTCCAGTACTCTTGCCTGGAAAATCCCATGGACAGAGGAGCCTGGTAGGCTGCAGTCCATTGGGTTGCAAAGAGTCAGACACGACTGAGCGACTTCACTTTCACTTTTCACTTTCATGCATTGGGGAAGGCAATGGCAACCCACTCCACTGTTCTTGCCTGGAGAATCCCAAGGATGGCGGAGCCTGGTAGGCTGCCGTCTATGGGGTCGCACAGAGTCAGACACGACTGACATGACTTAGCAGCAGCAGCAGCAGGGCTTTCTGTGGTTGCTTCTCTTTACTGTGTGCATGTTTAGTTGCTCAGTCGTGTCCAACTCTTTGCGACCCAAAGGACTTTAGCCCGCCAGGCTCCTCTGTCCATGAGATTCTCTAGGCAAGAATACTGGAGTGGGTTGCCATTTCCTACTCCAGGGGATCTTCCCCACCCAGGGATGGAATCCAGGTCTTCTGTGTCTCCTGCACTGGCAGGCCAATTCTTTACCACTGAGCCACCTGGGAAGCCCATATTATACATTAACATACTATATATCATCATGATATATAATTAATATTGCCTATCAAAAAGTTTTACCACTGTTTAAAAAAAAAAAAACCTGAAAGTGATTTTTAAGCTGTACATTTTCTTCAAGGAAAGAGATTCCTAGCTTTTACTCCAGGGGAAAAAGTACATTGGAAAAGTTTCTCTCTTAGGAGAAATCTGGGATTCACTGATTCTCTTTCCCATCCCATCTGCTATCTTTCTTCTTGACGCTGTCCGGGTTTAATCAGTCTATCCTGGCAGCATCAGAAGTCAGCTCAGAGCATCAGTTCTGCTGACAGTGCCTCTGAGATGAGATCTGGGGAGACGTTAGGAGATGGACTTATATGCAGCCTATCTTTGTCCTTTGTCCTGGTTTTGTCATTAACCCGCTTGAGCCAGTCACTTAACCTTTTTCAAACAGAGAAATGTCATAACTTCACTGCCTCCTAGGATTATGGGTCTCAAATTGGTCAAGGTGGAAAAGTTCTTTGCTGGGTGACATTTAGTTCTGCTATCCTCAGACCCTGTCATCTTAGATAAGTGAGAATCAGATTATAACCTGGAAGCGATTTGCACAGCCACTGTATTAACACCCCTAAATACCACCTTGTGATAGCAAGGAGCAAGAAACTTAGTGCTCATACAAAGGTGGCGCTAGTGGTAAAGTGAAGTGAAAGTCGCTCAGTCGTGTCCGACTCTAGTGACCTCATGGATTATACAGTCCCTGGAATTCTCCTGGGTGAACTATGGACAGAGGTTCGTGACATTGTACAGGAGACAGGGATCAAGAAAATTCCCATGGAAAAGAAATGCAAAAAAGCAAAATGGCTGTCTGAGGAGGCCTTACAGATAGCTGGGAAGAGAAGGGAAGCGAAAAGCAAACGAGAAAAGGAAAGATATTCCCATCTGAATGCAGAGTTCCAAAGAATAGCAAGGAGAGATAAGAACGCCTTCCTCAGCAATCAATGCAAAGAAGTAGAGGAAAACAACAGATTGGGAAAGACTAGAGATCTCTTCAAGAAAATTAGAGATACCAAGGGAATATTTGGATGCAAAGATGTATGGACCTAACAGAAGCAGAAGATTATTAAGAAGAGGTGGCAAGAATACACAGAAGAACTATACAAAAAAGATCTTCACGACCCAGATAATCACGATGGTGTGATCACTCACCTAGAGCCAGACATCCTGGAATGTGAAGTCAAGTGGGCCTTAGAAAGCATCACTACGAACAAAGCTAGTGGAGGTGATGGAATTCCAGTTAAGCTATTTCAAGTCCTCAAAGATGATGCTGTGAAAGTGCTGCACTCGATATGCCAGCAAATTTGGAAAACTCAGCAGTGGCCACAGGACTGGAAAAGGTCAGTTTTTGTTCCAATCCCAAAGAAAGGCAATGCCAAAGAATGCTCAAACTACCGCACCATTGCACTCATCTCACATGCTAGTAAAGTAATGCTCAAAATTCTCCAAGCCAGGCTTCAGCAATACGTGAACCGTGAACTTCCAAATGTTCAAGCTGGTTTTAGAAAAGGCAGAGGAACCAGAGATCAAATTGCCAATATCTGCTGGATCATCGAAAAAGCAAGAGAGTTCCAGAAAAACATCTATTTCTGCTTTACTGACTATGCCAAAGCCTTTGACTGTGTGGATCACAATAAACTGTGGAAAATTCTGAAAGAGATGGGAATACCAGACCATCTGACCTGTCTCTTGAGAAATCTGTATGCAGGTCAGGAAGCAACAGTTAGAACTGGACATGGAACTACAGACTGGTTCCAAATAGGAAAAGGAGTACATCAAGGCTGTATATTGTCACCCTGCTTATTTAACTTATATGCAGAGTACATCATGAGAAATGCTGGGCTGGAAGCAACACAAGCTGGAATCAAGATTGCCGGGAGAAATATCAATAACCTCAGATATGCGGATGATACCACCCTTATGGCAGAAAGTGAAGAAGAACTAAAGAGCCTATTGATGAAGGTGAAAGAGGAGAGTGAAAAAGTTGGCTTAAAGCTCAACGTTCAGAAAACTAAGATCATGGCATCTGGTCCCATCACTTCATGGGAAATAGATGGGGAAACAGGGGAAACAGTGTCAGACTTTATTTTGGGGGGCTCCAAAATCACTGCAGATGGTGACTGCAGCCATGAAATTAAAAGACGCTTACTCCTTGGAAGGAAGGTTATGGCCAACCTAGATAGCATATTTAGAAGCAGAGACATTACTTTGCCAACAAAAGTTCGTCTAGTCAAGGCTATGGTTTTTCCAGTGGTCATGTATGGATGTGAGAGTTGGACGGTGAAGAAAGCTGAGCGCCGTAGAATTGATGCTTTTGAACTGTGGTGTTGGAGAAGACTCTTGAGAGTCCCTTGGACTGCAAGGAGATCCAATCAATCCATCCTAAAAGAGATCAATCCTGGGTGTTCATTGGAAGGACTGATGTTGAAGCTGAAACTCCATACTTTGGCCACCTCATGTGAAGAGTTGACTCATTGGAAAAGACCCTAATGCTGGGTAGGATTTGGGGCAGGAGGAGAAGGCGACGACAGAGGATGAGATGGTTGGATGGCATCACCGACTCAATGGACATGGGTTTGGGTAGACTCTGGGAGTTGGTGATGGACAGAGAGGCCTGGCGTGCTGTGATTCATGGGGTCGCAAAGAGCCAGACACGACTGAGCGACTGAACTGAACTGGAATTCTCCAGGTCAGAATACTGGAGTGGGTAGCCTTTCCCTTCTCCAGGGGATCTTCCCAACCTAGGGATCGAACCTTGGTCTCCCACACTGCAGGCAGATTCTTTACCAGCTGAGCCACCAGGGAATCCCAAGAACACTGGAGTGTAGCCTTTCCCTTCTCCAGCACATCTTCCCAATCCAAGAATCGAACTGGGGCCTCCTGCACTGCAGGCAGACTCTTTACTAGCTAAGCTACCAGCGAGCTGTCAGTAAAGAATCTGCCTGCAGTGCAGGAGACGTAAGAGATGCCACTCCATCCCTGGATCGGGAGGATCCCCTGGAAGAGGAAATGGCAACCCCCTCCAGTAACTCTTGCCTGGAAAATCCCATGGACAGAGGAGCCTGGCAGGCTACAGTCCATGGGCTCGCAAAGAGTCGGACACGATTGAGTGACTAAACAACATGCAACAGCAGAATCAGGCCCCGTTACTACCTGTTTGTTGTAAATGTTGGCTGCAATCCGTTTTCGTAAGACCAGCTCCATAGCCGCTGGGTGGCTGAGCTGGACCGTGGTCTTCACTATCAGGTAGATCCTCTCATTCTGTGGGGTGACTCTGTTCAAGTGAATGGAATCGTGCACCGAGGAGTCCCAGGAGGCTGTGGCTGAAACCTAGGGACCCAGGAAGGAGGGGGACATGGAAATAAGACAGCTCAGCTGTAGCAGTTTTACATCATGAGCTAGAAAACCACATGCAACTCTACTGAATCACAGACGCTTTCCCTCACCTTTTGGACAACACATCTATTCTGTTGTTTAACATTCCCAGTCCACTTCCCCAAAGCCCAGACCACAGCAGTTTAATGGGCAGATGGGCCCACAGGCATGTGCATTAACCTGAAGCCCTTTAAGAGACTCTTAAAGGCCCATTACCTCCTCGTCACTGTGCTTTATGATGGGCAGGTAGAAAAACTGGCTGCCGTGCTCCTTGGGAAGGATGGAGTTCACGCCTGATGCGTGGGGGCCCACGAGCTGCTCATTGGCACTGAGGTCATCCGCTGATGAAGTCCAGGGTACAGATACAAAAGTGAGGGAAACATCAGATTTTTTTTAAGCAAGCACCCCAAAATTTTAAATATGCTTTTTACAGATGAAGTTTACATGTAATGCAATTTATTTATCTTTTTCATTCCTTATTCTGCAGTTAAAACAGTGATTCCAGTGCCCACAACAGCTTCTATCCTTTACAGAAACAACTCCAGGAGCTAAAAAGGTGTCTTTGTGACTCTCCTATAAAATGGACTGAATATATTCCATATGTAGTCCCAGGAGCAAACATTTTCACTATGTAAACATACCTTACCATTGTGCTGCTTTCTGATGTCTATTCCTCTTATAACCTAGTGTTAAGTTTATGGTCCTACTTATATAATTTACACTAAATTAGAGATTTGTTTGGTTAAATTACCAACTTAGAAACAAAGTTCTGTGCATTTGGGAGAAATTTGAAGGCCATCCTCTCCAATGCCCTACCCAATGTAGGATCCACTCTTTACAGATCTCTGGATAAAGTTATTCAGTATTTTCTTGTATAATGGGGAACCTCCAATAATGGGGAACTCATTGCTTCATGAAGTAACGGTCTACTGCTAGGCTTTTAAAAAAATGGCCCATATGAAGAGACAAAGCCAACCTCCCACGTCTTCATCAGTTACTGGTCTTCCTTCCAGAAGACAGGTTTTTAGGCTGTGCTTTGAGAATCCCAAGGGCCCCGCAGAAGGGCCTGCCCATCCCTAAACTCAGCAGGTCTACTCTCATATTCCACACGTGGGGTTCCATTTACAAGTTCATATTGAAACTAGATTTTGCTGCTAAAACACATTGAAGACACTTGTCCTAGGTTCACCCAGGTTCAATCTAGTTACTATAATAACGGACAACCCTTCATGCAGGGTTACAAGTCATCATGGTCTAGAAACACCACCATTGGCGGTGGGGAGCAAAGGGCACCAGTCAGAAATGCAGATTCCTGAGCACCCTCAACACAGAAGGATTCAGAACTCTAAGGGTGATGACTTTCTCATGTAATTTCCATGTCTGTTGTTGTTTCCGAGCAATAACTGAACTACAGTTTTTGTATGCAGCTCTCAATCTCTCGAGTGCTTTTTTTTTGAAGAATAAATTTCTACATCTGTCTTTTCGTGACTCTATACATCATGGTTTTATACATTTGGTTGTTACCTCGATAAGGCATGTGAGTGATCAGACAAGTCATTTAAGGGCTAAAATGCTGTGGGTTTGACTAGACTGCAAATCTCATTCAGGGTGACAAGCCTTGGAACAACAGGTGTCTACTTACCATTCAAATCAAGGAAGAGAACTGGTATGTGGGTTTCCATTCCAGGTGGTGGGATCCTAAATTTAATAACAATGTTTCATCATAACAAAATACATGTTTTGCCCCTTGTTAAATAACTAAACATCACAGAGGCAAGGAAGCAGAAGAGAACCATTGTGGAGATAGATACAGCTCTTACAAATGAAACATTCTCACAATTCTTATCATCCTTATTTAACACAAATCATGGGATTTGTGTGATTTCTATAAAGAACTACCAGTTATATGAATTACATGTAATTAACTGAAACAAAGATTATCTGAAGTCTTTCTGAGAATAATTCTAGTGATGGGAAGAAGAGAAGTGACTATTTTAGAGGAGGTACAGAAAGCTGGATTGATTTGCCTAGCTTCTTTTGAGCATCAGGACTGATCGCAAATCAACTGACTGATGGATCATTGTTGATGTAGTACTTAAGTGTTGACTCTATGCTGGTGACCAAACTAAACAGGCATGAAGACAAATAAGAAGACATTTCTGCCCTTTTCAAGTAGGCTCTAGAAGCACCCTTCTTTTAAGTCAAGATATGAGAATTTCTTGACTGCAGCCGTGAAATTACAAGACACTTGCTCCTTGGAAGAAAAGCTAAGACAAACCTAGACAGTGTATTAAAAACCAGAGACATTACTTTGTTGACAAAGGTCCATCTAGTCAAAGCTATGGTTGTTCCAGCAATCACGTACAGATATGAGAGCTGGACCATAAAGAAGGCTGAGTGCTGAAGAATTGATGCTTTTGAACTGTGGTGTTGGAGAAGACTCTTGAGAGTCCCTTGGACTGCAAGGAGATCCAACCTGTCTTTCCTAAAGGAAATCAGTCCTGAATATTCAATGGAAGGACTGATGCTGAAGCTGAAGCTCCAATACTTTGGCCACCTAATGTGAAGAACTGACTCACTGGAAAATACCTTGCTGCTAGGAAAGATTGAAGGCAGGAGGAGAAGGGGATGACAGAGGTTGGATGGCATCACTGACTCAATGGACACGAGTTTGAGCAAGCTCCGGGAGATGGTGAAGGACAGGGAAGCCTGGTGTGTTGCCGCAGTCCATGGGGTCGCAGAGAGTTGGACATGACTGAGCGACTGAACAACAACAATGAGAATTTCTGGAGATCGGGAAGTCATGTCCAAGGTGCTCATTCTGGGGAACCAAGGAGCATGGTATCTGATTCCTGGCCAGTGATAAATGATCTCTGGCTTCCTGAGAGAGGACGGTGGTTGCAGCGGGCAAGGACAAGAGGGACGGGAGTGCTGGGGAGGGGTGGCCCTTCCCTGAGCAGCTCGTGGTACTTAACATTTTCTGTGACCATTCAGGTAGGTCACTCACCTGACCCGCTCCAGGCCACCATAGAAGGAAAGGGGGACTCACCAGTCGGCAGGCGCCCCGGGGATCCCGCTGCCTGGCGCAGGCACCAGCACGGCATTCCTCTCCTCTGTCAGCCCCACCCACTGCTCCACCAGCCGAGCTTCCCGCTCCACGTCATCCTCCGTCTTCTCTGGGGGCAAAATGGGGGCATGAGGACCATGGGGGAGGAGGAGGGACGATTTCTAAATTTAAATCAGTTTGCACCAGGTGGTATCTACAAGTGGCTTAACCATTCGTGATCCCCTCCCCCCCAACAAAAAAAAAGGATTTGAGGCTCTGAAGTTTAAGCCTCAGCAGCTCATGTAGGCTAGAACACCGGCCTAGCAGAGCCTAAGCCAGGAAGAGTGGAAAAAGCAGTGGAACAGGAATGAGAAGACTCGGGTCATTTCAAGAGTTCTGTCATTTGGGAAAGTTATTCCACAGATGGGTCTTCATGTCCTACTTTGTCAAACAGGGATCCTAGAAGTCATGTCGACTTCATGCACCTGTCAGAAGGATCCAGTGCAATAATGGACAGGGCACTGCTTTATGAAACCACACATCATTTCACAGAGGATTAAACATGGTCTCCTGCACTCTGCAAAACGGACTTATTCTCCTTCATACTTGTAATGCAAGGGATTTTATTTGATCTATTTTGCAATCCTCTTAGCCTAATTTAACTCTGGAGCTACCTGGGCAGAGGCAAAGTGAGTTTGTTTGTTTTTTTAAAGATATGTTGAAGTTCGAACTGCCAGCACTTTATTATTTTTTGAAAAAATTATTTATATTTGGCTGTGATGCATCTTCATTGCTGTGCCCGGGCTCTCTCTAGTTGCGGAGAGCAGGGGGTACTCTAGTTGCAGTGCGCGGGCTTCTCATGCAGTGGCTTCTCTTGGTGTGGAGCACGGGCTCTAGGCCTAGCAGAGCCTAAGCCAGGCTAGGGTTTCAGGACTCGCGGCTCCCGGGCTTTAGAGTGCAGGCTCAGTAGTTGTGGTGCACGGGCTTAGTTGCTCCATGGTATGTGGGATCTTCCCAGACCAGGGACTGAACTGGAGTCCTCTGCATTGGTAGGCACACTCATAACCACTGGACCACCAGCGAAATCCAAAGTGGGCTTTCATTAGCAGGCTGAGCACATACAAAAACTGACACCAAGATATTTTACTGAGAGAGGATTTTCGCTGACTTCTATGTGAAGTGGACTCACATTCAGAACATGTCCTTGGTGGAGAAACTTACTACTTTCAAACTCAAGCACGGAATCTGGATGAGAAACCGGGGTTTTAAGAGCATATTTCTGCTCTAGAATCCAAATGGCTGTTGCCACTGGAAGCAAATGGAATCCTTGAAGTTGGGTAGTTGATGAGCAGAGCTGCAGGCTGGCTTCTGGCTGTCCTCAACAAGCCGAGCACATGGTTACCGGCCAGTGGTAACCGGGGCCCACCTGCCATGTGTTGTGGGTTCAAAAGTGACCCTTTTGCTGTTGTCTGAGCCTGGAATACCTCATATGGACATGTTGATATTGATGGTATTTGCATTCATCAAAATGAAAATTGAATTTAACATTTAATGTCGTAGTTCACTCAAGTAATGAAACTTACTACTTTCAAATTCAAGGCCTGTTTAAACCAACCTTGAACAACAACGATTCACTAATATCTATAATTGTGACAGGGTCAAAAATCTGAGATACTGTTGTGTAGCTAAGGGAGGAAAACAGCCTACTCCCACTGTCGAGTGAAAAGGCAACTCCCGGCCAAGAGTTACATCTCATGTACCTTTTTTGTTGCTGACTTTTTTAATCTGTTCGTCTAGGTATTCTCGCCGTTTAATGAGGGCATCTGACCACCTCTCTCTCACGCAGTTTAAGTCTTCTTCCTGGCATCAGGAAGGGAAAACATTTCCTGTAAAGTGCACAGATAACTCTTTTTTTTTTTTTTTAAAAAGATGTTTCAATTGATTAGGAAACTTTTCATTAGGAAAGCCCATTAAATGTTGCTGTGTGATTAATATGCAAGAAAGCACAGAAGCCTTAGGAACCCTGCATGCTGATTGAGGATCCTGATTTTCAGAAAATCAGAGCCCCTGGACTTCCGAAAGGATAATTATACTTAAAAGCAAGAGAAGCTCCAACTACACCAGCTGTTACACAATATGTGCATCTATGTATTTAAGTTGTAGCTGTTCATTTGAAGAGGTTTGTGATTCTAAGAGGAAGGGCACCAGAAACAGACCCCCAATTCCAAAACAGCAAATGGAATGAAGAATCACATTTTCGCCATCCATAGCTCAGTGGCCGGGTAACATGTATTTTCTGAAAGGCAGAGAATAGATCAGCGGAGAACCTCTCGCACTTGCTGCAAAGATCTTACCTCTAACCGCTACCATGAGGCTAACCAAAAATGCCCCATGCAAAAAGCCAACATGCAGTCAGCCATGCTGAGAAATCCCAGAAGCGGATGCTGGACCTGACTGTGAACCACAGGGGCAGAAAGTGCACAGCCAGCCACAGGACGTTGTTAGTTAATGGCGTTGCTGAGATTCAAGGGGATACTGGTATTTACCCTAAGATTTGTTTTTACTTGTTTGTTTTCTTTCTCAGTAAAATTATGAGGCAGGAAAGACACCTACCAACCCTATTCAGAAGGCTTTGACTGCTTAATTCCAGTCTAACCCGTCAGATGTTCCATTAAGAGCAGACACCTGAGGACTTCTGAGGTGTCTGACGGACCCGCACTTTACTTAGAGGAAGGCACACCAGAAAACATGCTCTTGACATTTATGTAGAGAATCAGTACAGAGACTGGGAACCAACCCAGAAAACTTCATCTTGGTTTGTCACCTTGACCATTACTGTAATCCCACATTCCATTGACTGCAGGCTGGTCAGCACTAAGTAAAATTTCATCTGTGTACTTTTTCCTCTAGATTTCCAGAAATATTTAAGGCTGACAGTTAAATTCTCCAGGTTATGAATAACTAAGGTTGGCCTTACAGAAAGTAGAAAACTGGCTAAACAAAACTATGTGCTTAAAATGTCTCCAGTTTTCCTATCAGGCAAAAATCTCTAAAAATCAAATGGCATGTTAGAACAATATGACTCACTCAGATGTAAGGTGCTAACTGCAGGTTCACATAGGAAACACAGGTCTATTTAAAGATTATGGATGGATAACTACAATTCTTAAAATCAATTTAATACAGTGATAGTGGTCTTGTTTAAAGGCTTTACAAGCTAGCAGTTTGAGATGGCATGGCAAAATGAAGTATCTGCATATACATTTTGAACTGATGGGGAAATCTGTAGAAACAGGATTGTGTCCCTGATTATGCTGAAAGCAAATCAAAAGCGAGTGAAAATGGCATATTCTTGCTCTTCGGTCCTTCCTCCTCCCTGCCCTTGGCTTTGCGGATGCTGGCAATTAGCAGCAGCTGTGCCCCATGCCACAGGATTGACAGCAGCAGTAATACCTGATAACTATCCATATCATCACCATCCTCATCATCTCTCTGGTAGGAAAAAAATAAACACAAAGGACATGCATTTTGGTTCTCAAACAGCACACAAGGAAAACAGGTCTTTAAGCTTAACACACACATTACAAAGGACAGCACACACAAACAGCACTGGCATAATAAAACATTGAACTGAATCTCAAAAACTGGATTGAATTCACTTGCCTATAGTTAACTTAAAGAATTTGAGATTTTATTTTTTTTCTTTCATCAAAAAAGCAGTCATTTAAAAACAGGAACTGTCTTAGATTCTCTTAGCTGGGGAGAGGAACCAACCCCACTGAGTCAAGACTTACCCCCACTATTATGCAAAGTTGCTATTAGTTTCTGGGTGAGCTGTCAATTGAGATTTAGAGTGGAAAGGACTTTGGGGAGTTTCTTGCTCAGTCTCTTGGTTTTAGCCATGAGACAGCTGAGGCCTGAAGGATAAAATGATTGGAACCAAGGTTCACATGGATAGTGGCAGGGTCAGGACTGAGGCCAGGTCTGTGCCCTTGTCCTGGCACCACACCTCAGTTCCTGTGACATGATCCCAGGGGAAAACCACTGGGAAGCTAAGACTCCGTGTACAGTCAGTGCTCTGTATCTACAAGTCCCCCATCTGCAGATTCAACCAACCACAGAAGCTTCCTGATATAGAGGGCAGAGTGTACTGGGCCATTTTATGTAAGAGACTTGAGCATTCTAGGACTTTAGTATCCAAAGCGGGGTTCTGGAACCAATGCCCCCCAGATACCAAGGGAAGAATGTAGAGTTCTAAATACTAAACCACTACAGTAAGAGTTTATGACTATGTGGGACTTCCCTGGTGGCTCAGATGGTAAAGAATCTGCCTGCAATGCAGGAGACCCAGGTTAGATCCCAGGTGGGGAAGATCCCCTGGAGAAGGAAATGGCAACCCACTCCAGTATTATTGTCTGGAGAATTCAATGGACAGAGGAGCCTGGCAGGCTAAAGTCCATAGGGTCGAAAAGAGTCGGACACAACTGAGCGACTATTACTCACTCATGGTAAGAGCACAGCCCATGATTTTGGATACACAGCTCTATCATCCACCACTGTAGGACAGACCAGTACTCATTTATCAGTCAGGTGAGAAAACCAAAACTGTCCTAAACCCATGACAACACTTTACAATAACTACATAAAATAAGCATTTTGGCAAAAACATTTGCCAAACAAAATGACTGTGTTGAAAATAAAAGGGTTTTAGTTGAGACGATTTTCCTTAGAAACAAGAATAAGGAGGGAAAAGGAATTCGCTGGTGGTTCAGTGGTCAGGACTCTTGGGCTTTCACTGCCGAGGGCCTGGGTTTGATCCCGGGTCAGGGAACTAACATCCCAGGAGCTACGAGGCCAAAAAAAAGAGAGAAAGAAAGAAAAATAAAGAAATCCCCATTTGTAGAGAATATCCATCTCTATGGAGGCAGGTTCTACTTAAATGAAACATCCTTCTTTCATTTTTCTGTGATTATTAGAAGGTTAATATTAAAAAGGAAGTGGAGTGGCCTGGTCATATAAAAGACTAATTTTTCCAAGCACTTTAAAAAATATGATTACATGGTTTTCATATTGAAGTATACTTCAAAATATACTGCTTTTCAAAAGTGCTTTAAAAAGTACTGTTAAAATTATTCTCTGTGTAGACTTTAAAATAAACTTTAGCTTTAGTTTGGTAACCATCATTTTCATTTGGATAACTAACTTATTAAATGCAAGCCCAATGCTGAAATAACTTTGCTCGAATTAATTCCCCATACTAATGAATAAAGTACAAACAGCCTTAATTTATCATTATTTCTTAGACCAAGGAGATACTTCTATTCACTGAAAACCAGCTTGAGCTTTCATGGTGTAGAACTATTGTGAAATCAGCTTTTTCTGGACTGGCTCAAGCTATCACATCAAAATAATTCTAATGTCCTATTCCACCAACAAAAATGGTACTGGAAATGACCTGCAGCGTGGTGCAAAGAAAAACAAAAGCTTTAAAACAGTCACTGCTTAAATTTGCACGGCAGGTACTATATTCTTTGAGGTTTTAACTCAAGAGGTATAGCTGCTTTAAAAAATGCAAATAATCAACCCTTATAGTGTTCCTTTGGGCTTCCCTTGTGGCTCAGCTGGTAAAGAATCTGCCTGCAATTCTGGAGACATGGGTTCAATCCCTGGATTGGGAAGATCCCCTGGAGAAGGGAAAGGCTACCCACTCCAGTATTCTGGCCTGGAGAATTCCATGGATTGTATAGTCCATAGGGTTGCAAACAGTTGGACACAACTAAGCCAACTATCACTTTCACAGTGTTCCTCAAATGGGAATAATCAATCAGTTAACGATATCAATCAGTTAATGATCCACTGTAGTCATGGTTCAGGACACACAGATTCAAGGTTTTAATCTAAGATCAGAGATTCATTAAGCCACAAAATTTTATGGCAGAAAAGGACCTCAGAGAATTATTATATCTACCTCATAGTTTGGAGGAAAGGCAAAGGGAACTCAAAATCTTTTTTTTTTTTTTAATATTTATCTATTTGGCTGCATTGGGTCTTAGTTGCAGCATGTGGGATCTTGGTTGCATCATATGGGATCTTCCGTTGCAGCACAAAGGGATATGGGATCTTGGTTCCCCGACCAGGGACCAAAACCCATGTCCCCTGAATTGTAAGACAGATTCTTAACCAGTCAACCACCAGGGAAGTCCCAGAACTCAAAGTTTAAATGACTTGGTTAAATCAAACAAAACTAGGTAACCTCATGCCAAGCCTGAGCTCTTTCTACCAGGCCCTGTAGCTGCCCTCAAAGTTGATGGCCCAGCGAGGGACAGCCTATCTCCTCCAAACACAAGGCAAAGTCTAGTGGAGAAGCCTCCCCGGAGACAATAGGCTCCAGCCTCACAACTCCATTTACACTCTTCCCGGGCTTTGAGTCTGAGGCAGTTTTGGCCTGGCGTGAGTCTCACAAAGTTGTGCCTTCCTTTTGGCCCAACGGTCCAAGCTAATGTCCTTTTTAGCTTTCAGGAAAGTCTTTGCTGCCATGAAGCCAAAAGGAAACTGCGTTGGAAGATGACTCATTCTCAGGATATTCTGGACTTCTGCCCAGACTCTACAGAGAAATGTTTTCTCCCCATCATGACATGGAGCTTGTTGCCTTCATGTGTGGCAGTGAGGGAGCCAGGATTCAATGATCTGATTCTTCCAAGTCTCTAATTAAGTTGCTGTTGTTTAGTTGCTAAGTCGTGTCTGACTTTGTGACCCCATGGACTGTAGCCTGCCAGGCTCCTCTGTCCATGGAAATCTCTAGGCAAGAATACTGGAGTGGGTTGCCATTTCCTTCTCCAGGGGATCTTCCCCAACCAGGGATGGAACCCGGGTCTTCAGCATTGGCAGGTGGATTCTTTACCACTGAGCCATCAGGGAAGCTCGTCTCTCATGACATCTGAGAGTAAACCAGGGATTCAGTGAAGCAGGTGAGTTCTTTCAGGCCCCTGGGGACAAGTCCCTGATCTCAAAGTTTATTGTGGTTGGTAAATGTGATGAATTCTTAGATGGTTCCACCTTTTAATTAAAAACAAAAAATGAAAACAGAAGATTTAGCAAAAGGAGATTTACTGAACATAAACGATCATGAGGACAACTTTCAATTTAAAAAAAGTAAAGCCTTCAGAGACCTGGTTAATTATGGCAGCATCTGGGGGCAATTTCATATTAATAAAAGTGTATCAGGCCAAAGCCAGCAATGTCACATACCCAACATAATTTGGGCCTGATGTAAAATAAAACCTGCCTACAGTAAATGAGCACAGTAGCGTCAATATGTATTTATATATAAACTTATTACTATGCAGCACTAAGCCAATACGGTATTTTAAACCTAGTAAAAAGGCAACGGATAGAAAACTGAACGAGGTCGGGGTGGGGCAGATACATGGTTAAGGCAAAGAGTTTAGTTACATTCCTAAAGAGGACTGCCTTAGTTCTGTATTAACCAATCTTTGTTAAACACTATTTCAAACCTGCTGGTCTCACCTGGTAACTGTCCAACCCTCTCTGGAGCTTGGTGGACCTGGCAGTGACGCAGCCAATGGAGATGGACAAGATGGCTTCGACCATGAGGGGCAGTGTCCCAGAATGCTGGACAGGCTTCACTGTGACTTGGACTCTTCGGGAATGACCCTGCAGAGGTGGGGGTGCAATGTGGAAATGCGTGCCAGGAACGGGAGCCGGGAAGGACAGGCAAAGAGGGTAAAGGAAAGGGGGAAGAATGAGGGAACAGAGAGGCAAACAACTAGAGAGTTCCAGAAACTGTCTGTGATGGTGGGACAGGAAGAAAGCAAGAAGCAAGCTGAGGCAAACCAAGTACCTGTCTGAGCTGAAAGACGCCTCCTGTGTTGACGTCCTTGGCCTGGTGAAGCTCCACGGAGGCGTACTCTCCCAGCTCGTTCAGCTCTAGGATGGAGATCCACATCTCTATTCTGCGAGTAACTTCGTTCCACCTGCAAAAACACGTCCCAGCAAACAACCAAGTCATTATTCTTTTAACGTTTATTCTTATTTATTTGACTTTGTTGGGTCTTAGTTGCAGCATGCATATGTGCTCAATCTCGTCCAACTCTTTGTGACCCCATGGATTGTATAGCCTGCCAGGCTCCTCTGTCCATGGGATGATCCTGGCAAGAATACTGGAGTAGGTTGCCATTTCCTCTTCCAGGGGATCTTCCTGACCCAGGGATTGAACCTGCATCTCCTGCATTGGCAGGTGAATTCTTTACCATGGTACCACCTGGGAAACTCCTTAGTTGCAGCACCTGGGCTCAACAGTTGCACAGAGTTTATACTTGTGGTTCATGGGCTTAGTTTCCTCTCAACAAGTAAGAGTCTTACTTCCCCGACTACGGATTGAATCCACGTCCTCTGCACTGGAAGATGGGATTCTTAACCACTGGAGCCTCAGCAAAGTCCCATCCATGTCTTTATTAACCAAACACATGATTAGTAATAGGAAGAAGCCCCTAGTCACTGAGCATTTATTATGTGTAAGGCACTGTCCATGTGTATCACATAGATTATTTTCTTATTTAATTCTCAAAACAACCTCTTATGGTAGTTTCTTTTCATGTATTTTATTGAGTGAATAAAATTTATTGAGTGAATAAAATAGACAGTTCACATATTCAGTGAACTGTCTAGCTCTCAAGCACAGAGCTGGATGAGTCATGACAGACGCACACATCTGTGCCCCTTGTCTGGCCATGACCACAGCAGGGCTGTGGCTCCTTCCCCCTTAACTCCCACACCCTTCACAGTAGCTGTATAACCTCAGATTAGTTTTATCTGTTCAAGAACTTCATACAAAGGGAATCATGTAGTAGTGTGCTCTTCTAGCTCTGGCTTCTGATTCAGAACAATGCTTGTAAGATTCGTCCAAATGGGTGAGAGTGGGACAGAGTCCTTTTCCTTTTTTTTTTGTTGAGTAATATTCTATTGTGTGACTAATAACACAGTTTATCATTCTCACACTGAAGGACATCTGGGTTATTTACAGTTTGGGGGACATTATGAATATAACTGCTATAAACATTTATGTACCAGGCTGCTTATGGACTTGCATTTTCATTTTTCTTGGGTAAATACCTAGAAGGATGATTGATGGGTCATGGGAGAGGCAAATGATCAACTTTAAAAGAAGATGCCCTCCTGTTTTCTTCTATAAGCTATATAGTTTTATCTTTTACATTTAAAGTCATGCTCCATCTCAAATTAAGTTTTGTGGAATCATGTGAATTAAGATCAAGGTTATTTCTTTCTAAACAGATACCCAGATGTTTCAGTCTCGTTGAAAAAGATCCCTTCATACACAGAATTTTGCTTTCCCCTGTTGCAGAGCACAGGCTCTAGGGTGCACGAGCTTCCGTAGTTGCGGCTCCCACAGTCTGGAGCACAGGCCTGGCAGTTGTGATACATGTTGGGATCTTCCTGGATCAGGAATTGAACCCACGTCTCCTGCACTGGTAGGCAGATTCTTTACCACTGAGACACCAGGGAGGGCCCTCCCGCTCCAACTTTTCACAGAGATGAGTGAAGAAATAGATGAGTGAAGTAATAGACACTGAATGGACGGAGCAATAAAGAAAATCACCCAGAACAAAGTAGCAGGCAAGGAACCACTTTCATTTCCTTCCCATTAGCAGGAAAGGGAAGGAAATGGAAGGGCTGTGCTATATTGGTTTAACCTTACACTACCTAACTTCTTATTTTATTTGGAGATCAGTCTAGTCTCTCAGTCGTGTCTGACTCTTTGCAACCCCATGGATGGCAGCACACCAGGCCTCCCTGTCCATCACCAACTCCCGGAGCTTGCTCAAACTCATGTCCATCAAGTAGGTAATGCCATCCAACCATCTCATCCTCTGTCATCTCCTTCTCCTGCCTTCAATCTTTCCCACATCAAGGTCTTTTCTAATGAGTCAGTTCTTCACATCAGGTGGCCAAAGTATTGGAGCTTCAGCTTTAGCATCAGTCCTTCCAATGAATATTCAGGGTTTATTTCCTTTAGGATTGACTGGTTTGATCTTGCAGTCCAAGGGACTCTCAAGAGTCTTCTCCAACACCACAGTTCAAAAGCATCAATTCTTTGGTACTTAGCTTTTTTTTACGGTCCAACTCTTACATGTATACACGACTGCTGGAAAAACCACAGCTTTGACTAGACGGACCTTTGTTGGCAAAGTAATGTCTCTGCTTTTTAGTATGCTGTCTAGGTTGGTCATAGATTTTCTTCTAAGGAGCAAGTGTCTTAATTTCATGGCTGCAGTCACCATATGCAGCAATTTCTGAGCCCAGGAAAATAAAGTCTCTCACTGCTTCCAATGTTTCCCCATCTATTTGCATGAAGTGATGGGACCGGATGCCATGATCTTAGTTTTCTGAGTGTTCAGTTTTAAGCCAGCCTTTTCACTCTCCTCTTTCACTTTCATCAAGAGGCTCTTCAGTTCCTCTTCACTTTCTGGTATCATCTGCCTCTCTGAGGTTATTGATATTTCTCCCGGCAATCTTGATTCCAGCTTGTGCTTCATCCAGCCTAGCATTTCGTATGGTGTACTCTGCATATAAGTCAAATAAGCAGGGTGACAATATATAGCCTTGACATACTCCTTTCCCAATTTGGAACCGGTCTGTTGTTCCATGGTTCTAACTGTTGCTTCTTGATCTGCATTCAGATTTCTTGGGAGGCAGGTAAGGTGGTCTGGTATTCCCATCTCTTGAAGAATTTTCCACAGTTTGTTGTGATCTACACAGTCAAAGCCTTTAGCATAGTCAATGAAGCAGAAGTAGATGTTTTTCTGGAATTCTCTTGCTTTTTCAATGATCCAGTGGATTTGGCCATTTGACCTCTGGTTCCTCTGCCTTTTCTAAATTCAGCTTGAATACCTGGAGGTTCTTGGTTCACATACTGTTGAAGCCTAGCTTGGAGAATTTTGAGCATTACTTTGCTAGTATGTGCGATGAGTGCAATTGTGTGGTAGTTTGAACATTATTTGGCAATGCGTTTCCTTGGGATTGGAATATTTGAAAATAGAGCCAGAATTTTAAAAGGAAAATAAACTTAATGACCAATTAGCACAAACTGCACATTTTAGGGGTGAACAAACCTCCAAGGTCACATAGTGAGTCTAAGGCCTCTGAGACTAGTATTTATTAAGCCAGCTGTTAACTAGGATGCACTTTAAATCCAGGTTTCACCCTTCTAAAAGAGCAGCTTTTTGGCTCTAAAGAAAGATGAGGAATATTTAAGAGAATATTCAGAGAACAACAACAGCAACAAAAGATTAATAAAGAATTGAGAAGTAGACTTGGTGAACACAGCTTAAAAAAAGTGGGCTACGTGTTTTCATAAAAATAATGACTGGATGACTGATGAATTCATTTGCAAGGCAGCAATGGAGAAACAGACATAGAGAACAGACTTATGTACACGGGGAGAGGGGAAGAGAGGATGAGATGTATGGAGAGTAACGGAAACTTACATTACCATGTGTAAAATAGACAGCCAGCAGGAATTTGCTATATGTCTCAGGGTACTCAAACAGGGGCTTTGCATCAACTTAGAGGGGTGGGATTGGGAGGGAGGTGGGAGGAAGGTTCAAAAGGGAGGGGACATATATACACCTATGGCTGATTCATGTGGAGGTTTGACAGAAAACAACAAAATTCTGTAAAGCAATTATCCTTCAATTAAATATTCAATTAAAAAATAAATTTTTTTAAAAGAAAAAAATGACTTGACAGACTTTACATATGTGAAATTTTATAAGTATTGATATGGATGTGTTTTCTAAGTGTAGAACCAGAAAAAAATGGGCACAATTTCAAAAAAAAGTAGTCTTGAGTATCTATTATGAATTGTCCACGGAAAAACAAAATTAAACAGAGGCTAGAGTCTGGCTGTCAGAAACGACTAGCTGGCAGTCTGATGTGATAAACCAGGAAGGGTAGCTGATGCCACAAAACGGGCCCAACCAATATTCACTAAAATTTTGCCTTTCTCATCTTGTATGTTCTTTAAAAGCTCATATAAGACATTAGAATACTACGATTAGAATTCAAAAGAAGGAAAAATACCTACAACAATGTATATGGTTAGGTGGTCACATATATTAAAATAATACAATGCAACTCTGCAACCTGTATAATGGGATCACATTTTTGTAAAAAACTTTTTAAAGGAGTTACACATGCATGATGGTAAGAGCCTGTGTCTCTGCCCATTTATGCGTGTGAATATATGTCTGCATATATGTGTATGAACACACACAACATGCGGCAAACTATCCATGGTCATCACACTTCTGAGGACTAAGATTTCAAGGAGAGGTCTTTCAGATTTCCTTTAAAAGCTTTCAAAAGATTTGAACTTACATTAAAATACATTTGAATTGTTTGATACTGATTTCTAACATAATTCCACAGTGATAAGAGAACAGACTCTGTATGATTTCAATACCTTTAGACCAAGACATTTTTGCACCTTGCTTTATGTTCCTGGATATGTTTCAGTGTCTCCTAGTTTATAGTCTGTGGAAACCTGAATAGAATTTGTTATCCTATTGTTATGTGAAAATTGTATAAATCTTAACTTTATGTTGAACTGGTTCACAGTGCTTTACACGTCTACTGTATCCTTCTACTTCTCTGCATATTCATTCTATTAATTTTTGAGAGTTTGATATTGAAACTTCAACTAAAAATCTTAATTTATCTACTTAAAAAATAATTATACTGTATAGTGGAACTACATGTAAAAAATAAAGTACATTTGGAGGTTAAAAAGCCTAATAAGCATATTATGTTTCATAATGGGGAAAACCTCTAAGTTACAAGTAGACTTCTGAACTGAGCCCCAGCCAGCAGCCTCCCAAGTTGTTCATTTTGCAACGGCGTTTGTACCTTACAGTGAGAGAAGGTCACAGTGTACTGGGCATCCTTGGACAGTGGGGGAGGCACCTCAGGGTCCACGACAGGGGCGGCCACCGTGGATTCACACTGGTCCCAGAACGTGTATTGACAGAAGACAAAATTTGAGAGGTTTAAGGGCAGCCCAGTTGCTTCTTTAATTTTTACCTGAAGAGAGGGAAAAAAAAACCACAAATATAACTCTCATAAAGAAAACAAACCATGCATGCTTTTCATATCCATCTACCTCAAACTCAAGAGTAAGTGATGAAACAAATCAGTCATCCATTTGACATCTGAAAATATTTCATTAAAGATTACCCATCTGTAATGATGGGCTTCCCTGGTAGCTCAGCTGGTAAAGAATCTGCCTGCAATTGAGGAGACCTGGGTTTGATCCCTGGGTTGGGAAGATTCCCCTGGAGGAGGGCATGGCAACCCACTCCAGTATTCTTGCCTGGGAGATTCCATGGACAGAGGAGCCTGGCAGGCTACAGTCCATGGGGTCGAAAAGAGTTGTACACAGCTGGGTACACACGCATACATGAGCATTTGCAATGAAATCTGTACCACGGTTTTGTGACTACAGTTATATCAGCATGGTGACAAATGTACACATCCCTCTCAAACTTTCCTAATGACTGAGTTTTGGATACAGCTGCAACCTTTACTAGACAAGCATGATTCCTTAAACAATATACACTCCTTGCAGCTCACATACAAAGAAACTTTTGAAACTTCACCCAACTGTCATCATAAAGGACGCTGTACTTCTGAAAAAAGTACTGTCCATTACAGTGTTTGCTGCCAGAAAGTTTAACTTTTACCATGTTCTATGCAAAACGCCCAAGATTTTCCATCAAATTATTTTGAATGGAGAAGATCACTTATCCGAGCCTCCACAGTCCCGCCCTCTCACCCGGCATGTCAGTTTCTTGACTCGGTGAATGATTTCCCCGGTGCTGTCTACGACTTCAAGACTCCCGCTTTCGCTGGAGTTCTCCGAGGAGTCATCCTCCACCATGCGCTCCGGGACGGCACCTGTAACTCGCATCACTTCCACGTGGAGACGCCCTGCAACCTGGGTCAAGGAACCAGAGCACCGTGGGGTTAAAAGGCAGCCTGTGGACACAACCGACCTGAGATGGAAAGCATGCAACCATAACCCCCAATGAGCAGCCCCACTGTGACTACTAGGCCACCTCCAGCAACAGGAAACTTCCAGAGCTGGTCCACTCCATCACCTGCTCTGTAATCACCAGGCTTTACTTGGAGCGAAATCTGCCTCCTGGAACCATCTTCACTCTTACCCTTCTTCTCCAGGACAGTTCGTGAGCAGCAAAGGGCAGCTATCACATGCTACCTGGAGTCATCTATTTCCCACATTCATATATTCAATCATGTACTCATCTGAACAAATACCTGGAATCGTGGGCAACACCAAAATAAAGACACAGGCTCTGCTGTCTGGATGCTCACAGTCAATCGAGGAGACAGAGAATTAAAAACCCAGGAACAACAGTAGAGACTAACTGCTCTAACAGAGATATGTGCGGGTTGTCACAGGATAAATTTATCCCGTCGACAAATATTTACGGAGAAGTTACTGGGTGCCAGGGAAGGTACTAAGCACTGCGTTTACAACAGAAAACCAAATAGTCATGGCCACTGGGCTCATACAGCCTCTTTTCTCTTGGGAGCAGAAAATGAGACCAGACCTCACATGGTGGCTGGAAGCAGGGTGATGGGTGAGACCTACTCCAGGAGGGAGGACAAATACAAAGCCACCAAGTTAAAAGGAAACAGCTCCTTTAAGGTGGTTTTTCTAAAAAAAAAAAGGGGGGGGAGGCATGGGGCTTGAAGTCTCCAGCCCTTTAGTGGCTCTCTGGATTGGTAGGAGTTTAGCAGTGCCTCTCTTGTAACTGCTGGCACAGAACTGAATTTAATGGGAGGAATCACCACTCGGTCTTGGAGTGTGGTAATCGGCCAGGTTTATCTTTGATACCACACTTTAAGGTTGTAACGACAAGTTGTGAAGGGGACACACGCGCTGGCAGTGCTGCTGTCATCTTAACCAGTGAGCCTCATTTTCAAAGATAGTTCAGATCACCTTCTGCAGAGCAATTGGCCCTGGCACCTAGGAACCTGCAAGAAATTAGTTGATGGTATTTGACAAGTAAGACAAATGTGGAGGAAGGAGTATGAGAAAGGGAAGAAAGGAAATATGAGAAATCAGTTAGAAGATGGTACTTCTTAAGCTTTTTTCCCCTAATGTTTTTTGAGAACCTAATACATTTTTAGTAAAATTTTAGGGATATCAATGGGATACTCAAGGCCACCATGGACCCTAGCTTAAGGAACCCTGACTAGGGACTCAGCTACTAGGCCTCTTTGCCATTGGAGTTGTGCCCATTTTTAACATGGGAAAAAGTCACTTAGCTCACTAGTCTCCCACACTATAGTGTTCACAGGGGGGTTACACATGTGGGAATATGAGACATGTACTTACATATCACAGCTGGGAACCTAGGGTTTATTTTCTGGGTTCACTTCAGGCAGAGTGGAGCCCTATTCTCAGCCTGCTCTAAGAACCACGAACCATATGTAAACCATATAGTCAGTGGGAATTTGCTGTATGATGCAGGGAGCTCAAACTGGTGCTCTTAGAGGGGTGGGATGGGGTGGGAGGGAGGTTCAAGAGGGAGGGGACATATATATACCTATGGCTGATTCATGTTGATGTATGGCAGAAGCCAACACAACACTGTATAATTATCCTCCAATTAAAAATAAATTTTAAAAATAAAATAAAAATGTAACTTAAAAAAAAAGAATCATGAAAAACAACTTAGTATTTCCAAGTCTGCATGTTATTAAAGGACAAATTACTTTAAAATTTGGTAGCATCATGAAATATTGATGCTGCTTCTGCTGCGTCGCTTCAGTCGTGTCTGAGTCTGTGCGACCCCATAGACGGCAGCCCACCAGGCTCCCCCGTCCCTGGGATTCTCCAGGCAAGAACACTGGAGTGGGTTGCCAATGCCTTCTCCAATGCATGAAAGCGAAAAGTGAAAGCGAAGTTGCTCAGTTGTGTCCGACTCTTCGCGACCCCATGGACTGCAGCCTACCAGGCTCCTCCATCCATGGGATTTTCCAGGCAAGAGTACTAGAGTGGGTTGCCATTGCCTTCTCCGAACATTGATGCTACTAAATTTAAAATGAAGACATTCACTGATGAACTGGGTAATAAAAAAAAAGTTTGAACTTGAACATTTTTAAAGAAGTAGTAACAATGGGATGGTTAAGCTTGTTTGCTTTGAATATTTCAGATTTCAAAATAATCCTCTCAAGTTATATCTTATAAGGGTTTCCTTTGTGGCTCAGATGGTAAAGAATCTGCCTGTAATGCGGGAGACCTGGGTTCAATCCCTGGGTTGGGAAGATCCCCTGCAGAAGGGAACGGCTACCCACTCCAGTATTCTAGTCTGGAGAATTTCATGGCCAGAGGAGCCTGGCAGGCTATACAGTCCATGGGGTCACAAAGAGCTGGACATAACTGAGCGACTTTCACTTTCACTTTTACATCTTATAAAGATCACTTAGGGGCCAGGAAGGAGCTAAAGGGTATTACGGAGGTAAGAGCTTAAAAGAGAAGTCAATATGGGGCACAGAGCCAAATCTGGTTTCCATAAGATTTCTAATTTGATTAAAACAAAGAAAATCCTTGTGAACCACAAACAAATAACATGTTCTAATAATCTTTTAAAGCCATGAGTTAATGTTGATAGTTTCTACTGATATTAGTAGAGAAAATGTGATCCTGAGGCTTCACCCTAGTTTCTGGATCTAAATCAAGAACATAACTTAAATCGAGTTAAAACAACCAAAACCACACTTGAGCCACAGTCATTTTCTCCCAGCCTGGCTTGTTCTTACCTCCCCCTGCTGGCTGATGATAGGAACTGCATACTGAAGCTTCACATCACAGAAGAGACACTCCAGGAACACGTTAGCGACGCCAATCAGGTTGTGATTCTCTTGGGCTTCATAGAAAGGGTCACCTCGTTTCCCGCAGAGTCGCTTAGCCTGAGTGGCAGGACAGGTTGGGGGGTTGGGGGTAGGGGGTGAGTAGGAAAGAAAACATCAACCTAATACTATTTAAAACCAGCTATTTTAAAATGTTTCGAAAAGAAAGCATTTATCCACATCGATTAAAAGTAAAATCAGAATCATGTCATACAAATAAAATAAAACTAGCACACGGGAGGGGCTTGTTAGTTAGGATGATAACTGATGACAAGGTGTGGAAAGCCTTTCTTCAGTTATAGCCCCACTTACCACACACCCCACCCCAACCCTCCCTGTCTTCCCTGGCACGCCCTACCTGCATGGTTCTACCTGAGCTTTGCTTCATTTCCTTCGTTGAATCCTTTTCTCCATTACTAATGTCCGAACAATGGACCATGCTCTCTAAAATGATTCTTAGCATGTACCCAGCCATGAACACTGCTAGGGCAGCATGAGCATATGCTAATGAACACAAAATCCACGTTGGCCCATCTAAGCTGATTTTTAACACCACCGACAAAACAGCACAAATTCACTTTGCTCCACTTCATTTCACTTGAAATGTATGAAAGATGCAGAAGGTGCTGGGTGTTCTTTTAACTTAGTTCCCATCTGTGTGAGGATCACATATTTTATGACCCATCCCACTGACCTTTCAAGATCACTTTCACTTTAATTTCTAATATAAATGTCCCAAGCATCACTACAGATATTCAGTGATGCACATGTGTGTGTTCTGACGACGGTGTGTTAGTCACTCAGTTGTGTCCGACTCTGTGACCCCATGGACTGTAGCCCGCCAGGCTCCCCCGTCTGAGATTCTCCAGACAAGGGCAGTGGAGTGGGCTGTCATTCCCTTCTCCAGTTCTGCTGGTTAAATCACTTATATCCTGTCCTTTTAATGCAACCAAAGCTCCCTGACATTTTGTCCCTTTTACCTCAGGAATCTTTTCCTTCCATTCTTGATAAAGGTCTCTCATATCAATTAATTTATTCTCCAGCTTCTCAATGGTCCACACTTGGGTGCTCTTTCCTTTCCTCCTCACTTGAATAGCTGGCTCACTCACTATTGCTCCTCTCTGAGGAATGCAGGAAAACAAAGGCAAAAAAACACAGCAAATCTTGTTATAACGTTTTTGGATTTCTGAAGCAATATGCATTATCACAAAGTAGAAAGTTTTAAAAAGACACATACTGTATACAAAGAAAGATGAAATCAACCATCTATGGAATATTCTAGTTCATTTCCAATCTTCCAATCTTCTTTGTAGGGCCATGCACACACGTTTTATTTTTAATCACAATCAGAACCAAGCAAAAATACGAATTTCCCATCCCAATTCTTTCTCCACAGTTAACCTTTTTGTGTTGTTAAATATTCGTCAGAAATATAATGTTTAATAGCAACAAAGCGATTTGTTATGGGGGTGTATCACTCATTTGACTAATTAGTCTACTGCCCAACGTCATGGCTGTTTCAAATGTTTGCTATTACAAAGGTAACTATGATAAGCATCCTTACATAAAAGTACATAAATCTTTACAAACACTTCTATGAGTATGGATTTAGAGTAAATTTCTCAAAGGAGAACTACTTGGTCAAAAGACTAAAATGCAAGAAGACTGAGGAGATACCCTCCGACTCATTTCTTGCTCACTTGTCAGAGGGAAAAATGGAGGAAAAATTATTTTTCAAAGTTTCTCCCTAAAGAAAAAAATCTTGAAGTTTTAATGATGGAAACTTTCCAGTGGCTGCAAAGAATCCTTCTGTGTACATAAAACAGGGATCATAGGAGTTTTCCTTTCTTGTCACTCTCTCAGAATGATACTATTATAAGATATTTACACATCCCCCATTTCAGGAGGCACTTATATGAAAGAGAAAAGCAAGAGGAGTTAGTTATATCCATTTCTAGTTTCAGTGTTTTATTATTTATTTCTGGCTGCACTGCGTAGCTTGTGGGATCTTAGTTCCCCAAGTAGGGAGTGAGCCCTGGACCACAGCCGTGAAAGCGCCAAGTCCTAGCCACTGGACCACCAGGAAGTCCCAAGTTTCCATGTTTTAAAGAAAGCATTTAAACTAACAAGCCTTTTGGCCCTCCAGATTCTCATATTCTGATCATATGTACCCAAAGAGGTTTCTGGAGGGGGGTCTTTAAAAGAACAAACTTCCCAGCTCGCATCAGGGTCTCTTCACAGATGTTCTGCGGATGTCAAGGTCATGTTCTACCTCTCAGAAGCTCCTGCTGCACCTCTTACCCTCCTCTTCTCTGAGAGCATTCTTACCTTCCTGTTGGCACTGAGGTTCGCAGCAGGGATCTGCAGAGTCACCTGGTAGTCGGTGAGCTTGCTCATCTCCTCGGCTAAGAAGTTTGCCTCTCTCACCAGGGTGTTGGCTTTCACCAGCTGCTCCCGCAGTTTTGCCAGGCTTTGGCGAAAGAGTTCGTCCCTGCGAGCAGCAGAAAAGGAAATGAGAACATCTGGAAGAAAACTGCAAACCCGTTTTCCAAGTGAGTCATATTATTAGAAAGAAGGAGGAATCTCCTCTCAGACAATTATCTTTCAACCTATTTTTGCCAATTCTCCTCTTATCCTTCCCTCTTCCCACCCGGGTTCCATGGGCTATCCACCGGTAACCAGGCATGAAGAGCAAACTTGTGGGGTAACTTAACTTTCAACCATGTTTTTACATTATATAATATTTGAAAAAGAATAGATTTTGATATGATACTGGCAAAAAAAAAGCCCAATAAAGCATTCCTTTAGGAAAAAGAAATGATTATTATGACTTTTGTGAGCTTTGGGGTGGAGATCTAGAATAAGAAGAAAGTGTTTTACATGATTTCTTCAATTGGTAAAATGCAAGAAGTAGGTACTTTTGTGGCAGCAGCAATCTGCTTTTCAACTCTAAACGATATTGCTTCTTGATAAATGTGTCTCTAACATCCTGACTAGATCCAAACCCTATTACATGTTTTCCCAGCACCGCATCTTTTGCCTCAGTAGTCTTTGTCACGTAGCTCAGATAATAAAGAATCCACCTGCAATGCAGGAGACCCCGGTTCGATTCCTGGGATGGGAAGATCCGCTGGAGAAGGGATAGGCTACCCACTCCAGTATTCTTGGGCTTCCCTAGTGGCTCAGTTGGTAAAGAATCCGCCTGCAATGAAGGAGACCTGGCTTCGATCCCTGGGTTGGGAAGATCCCCCGGAGAAGGGAACAGCTACCCATGCCGGTATTCTGGCCTGGAGAATTCCATGGTCTATTCCATGGGGTCGCAAAGAGTCGGACACGACTGAGTGACTTTCACTTTCAGTCTTCGTCATAGTTACAATTTTTCACTTATTTGTATAACTATTTGACTAATAACATCCATCTCCCCTATGAAGCTGTAAGTGCTCCTAGGGCAGGGACCATGTCTTTTTTGCTTGTCATTACACCTAATTCCTGGCCAAGTACATGGCCCATCATAGAATGTGCAAAAATTACCCACTGAATGAAAGAAAGAGTATAGCTGACCCTTGAACAACATGGGTTTCAACTGCATAGGTCCGCTTAGATACGGAATTTTTTCTCTGTGATGCATGGTTGTTTGAATCTATGGATGTGGAATGCAGATATCAAGGACCAACTGCAAAGTTACACTCGGATTTTCTGTGGCATGGAGTGTCCACATGTGATAAATGCTTAAGAAATGTCCAGTGCTATTATCATTACAACACAGGAGTTATTAATGGACTATCGACAAAGCCTGGCCTTTTCATTTACTGAATGCATGACTGAGGGAGGATATTTCAATTGATTGAAATAATATTTTCCATGGCTTGGTGCTGTTGGGATCATAAATAAGTACCATTCCTAGACTGTGGCAAGAACACAAAAGAGCTTTGCAATAATTTGTTGTCTTTACTGTTGTTACCATTTCCTCCACCACTGCCTCAGTTCTGATACAAATATTTTAAAGTCGTAAATTAAAAAAATTCACAGATTTCTTCACATTAAAACTGCATTTAAATTGATTCCGAAGTAAGAGAAATAACACAACAAGAAATGCTTTTTATGCTTTGACTGAGTGAGTGAGTGACAGTCGCTCAGTCGTGTCCAATTCTTTGGCACCCCAAGGACTGTAGCCCGCCAGGCTCCTCTGTCCATGGATTTCTTAGGCAAGAATACTGGAGTGGGTCGCCATTTTCTCCTCCAGAGGATCTTCTGGACCCAGGGATCAAACCCAGGTCTCTTGCATTGCAGGCGGATTCTTTACCGTTGAAGACATCAGGGAAGCCCGCTTTTATGCTTTAGAACTATTCAATTGTTCTTTACTTCAAAACCAAACAGTGGTATTCTAACTTGGAACCATTTTTACTGAAGGGTAAGGGGGCAGGTGTAATCTTTAACAACTGACGTCACAGTAAACATACTTGAAAGTAAAAAAGTGAAGTCTCTCAGTCATGTGTGACTCTTTAGGACCCCATGGACTGTAGCCCTCCAGGCTCCTCCATCCATGGGATTTTCCAGGCCAGAAGACTGGAGTGGGTTGCCATTTCCTTCTCCAGGGGGATCTTCCTTGAAAGACAAGGCGACTGCTAACAATGCAGATGTGGAAGTAAGATTTCCCTCTTTGCTAGGTTTGTCCCGCTTTGACGTGCCTTACGACGGCCTCCCCCGAGGCCCGGAGGCCTTGCCCCCGGGTCCCTGGATCCCCTTCCTACCTCTCCTCGGCCCACTGGGTCACCTTCTGCTGTGCCGTCTGGCTGCTGTAGGCCAGGCGGTCGGGGCCGCTGCTCGGGGGCTGCCTCTCCGGGGACAGCTGCTGGCGGAGCTGCTCCAGCTCCCGCTCGTACATGAGCCGCTGCTCCTCAAGGGCGCTTCGCTTTTCTTCCAGGTACTGTTTCTCCAGGACCTGCACCACGTTCTGAACTGGGTCTGGTGAGCCAAGAGACACGGCAAGGGGGGTCTTCAGCGGTGGCTCGGACAGGCAGCGCCCCTCCTGCCCTGCCCCCAGCGAGGCTTCTAACAAGAACCGTCTCCTCCCCCAGATCGAGTGGCTGGCCGGCCCGGTCAGGTGGAATTCTCTCCATTTCCTTTTTCTTAACATTTCAGATTCAACACCTTGTATGGAAACATTCCTCACATCTATTATTACCTTCTTCAATTTGATAAGCTCGCCCTGCTGTGTACATAGGTGGCTCAACTACAAAAAGAAGAGTGTAGAGGAAAAAGGGATGGTATTCTGTCCACTGAGAAGAGAGACTCAATGAAATCTAAGGTGATTTCAAAGACAGAGCCACACAAGATTTGATTTTATGTCATCGCCACTTTTTAGGTGCATTTATCATTGGCTTTGGTATAGGGCAAAGGGTTTATGGTTCCAATTTGGCTAAAAATTTGTTTCTCCTGAATTTCTCTAATGTGGGAGGAAACTTACAGATCACAGCATCTGTTTGAAAATATGAATTGAGTATATGGTCTGGCAATTTCTCAGGTGTTAATAGCCAAGAAAGCAATTCACTTGCCAAAACAAGTCTACTTCTGCTTTTTTGCTTTTGCAGCTTGAGAGGTGACCAACATACATGTGGGTGAACAGGTATTAGAAATACTAACAGATCTTGTTTAAAGGGGCCCTGACTATGACTAGGGGTGGTTATGGTGTAGGTAGGACTCAATCCTAAAGAGCTAATTGGCTATGCCAGGACATTAGCTTGGTAACAGCCAATGACCTGGATGCACTGCACAAAGATTAAGGAAAGCACAGACCACATGTACAAAAGAGAAAGCTATAACACATCTAAGTGAGGAGGCCATAATAGGGAAAGAGTATGTTAGACAATCTGGGTGGTAAACAAAGAAATTTACCATAAGGGTTAAGTATTTCCTTGAAGTACATAGGACCTAGGAGATTTACTTGTATTCTCAGACTAGCCTGTGATTCACACACTTGCCTATTATTCAGTGCAGTGTCCTATTTCTACAAATTGACTCTCATTTTAATTTCTGGGATAAGAGAAGGAAATTAAGAGGAATCTTCACATCACCTGATGATGGATCCTGACTGACTTGACCAGAAGACCCTATCAATTTGTGAAATAAGCATTCATATTTTACTAGTTTTCTATATGAGAGGAAAAAAAAACAGCACTTTAGCTTAAAAAAGGCTAAATAATACAAAACAGAGTGAAAAGTAATTTTAAAAGTCACTAGATATGCACAGTATAGGTGAGTTGTTTTAATAAAAATGATGACCACAACAGCAATAATAATTCTACTATCTGTTGGCTTATGTCTCAGGGTAGAGGCACTATACGCTTTGCATGCATCATCTCATGAAAGCCTTGCAACAAACCTAGGGGTGGACAGCATTCCCACTTTAAAGAGGAGACAACTGGAGCTCAGAAAAGTTAAGTGGCCAACCTAAGACAGCACAGCTAATAAGCAAAGCAACAGAGCCAAGTTTTGAACTCAGACCAGAGTTAATTATCTGGGGTAGGAAACAAACTTAGTCATAAATTATACTCGTACCTCCAATGTTTTCCTCAGAATTAGTACTCTGCTAAAGGAGAGTTGTTTAAAAAATACTGTTCTTTGCTGATGTAAAATTCGAAAATTCATTTTTTTTTTTCCAAAGCAAAATACTTTCCTTCATAGAGTCCTGACGTAAGAGTCCCTGAAATGCATTACCTGAAAGGCCGATGGAAAATGGACTCCTAAAAAAAAACCCCTCTTACACAGAGACAGACCATGGCTGGGTAAGACCTTTCCCATAGTGAAAACTGACATACTCCAAAGGATTAGAACTTCTGCTACAGCCTTATAACCTCTGGAAGAAAAATTGTGAATAATATGGTGATGTTTTTTGAAAGAGTTTCATAAAATTTTACATTTAAGGGCTAGAGAAGAAAAGTTCTCTCAGAATTTTATATATATACATGTCTTTCTCAAACAGTATATTTATATATTTTTCTCTATTTAGGCTCTAGGTGTCAAAAAGAAAGAACAGGGTCCTCACCATCCATTTATAGGGCCCTAACTTAGTGTGTATAAACCTTTTTTCAGAGAAATAAAACTGGAAAACACACCAATTTTTTATAAAATCATACTCTAGGGCTTTGGCTAAAAGACACTGAATAAGATGTTTAATTCTTATTTCTACTTGCTGGTCAATGATGTGTAGAAACACACATATCCCAAGAGGCTGAGGAGGGGGTTCCACACCAACGTGCAGGTGATGTGACTGGTCATGACACAGGCCTTCTCAGGAGCCACAGATCAACACACAGATGCACAAGAGAGCGACTCCCAGCATCCTTCCCCTCGCCTGCCATGGACCAGCCCAGGAGGCCCTGCTCGGGGACTCCAGGTGTGGCCGGGATATAGAGTCCAGGAGAGGTACAAAGGCTGAAGTTTCTTTTTTTTTCCCTCTGATCCCAACACAGGTCTGGAAACATTTTTCTCTTAGACATATTTGATAACATTTTCTTTCTGAATTAATTAACCTGTTTATCACTATACAGCATATTCTTTTTTTTATTTTGGCCACATGTCGCGGCTTGTGGGATCTTAGTTGCCTGACCAGGGATCGAACCCAGGCCCTTGGAGGTAAAAACATAGAATCCTAACCACTGGGAATTCCCTATGCAGCATATTCTTTTTTGTTTGTTTGTTTTTAAATTTAAACTTTTTATTTTGTATGGGGGTATAGTCAATTAACAATGTTGTGACAGTTTCAGGTGAATAGCGAAGGGGCTCAGCCATATCTATACATGCATCTGTTCTCCTTATATAGCATACTCTTAAAAAGATCATCCCAATCAGCATGTCAGTCTGACTCTGTGATATGGGCAAGGACAGAAACCAAAGATGATCTGGCCTGTTCTCAAGTCACCAGTCCACTATCAAGAGAGTGTTAACAGTTTCCTTCATTTCCCTATCACTTTCTTCCTCTTGAATGAACTGTTTCAAAACTCAGTGAGCCTGATGCCTCAGGCCAAGAAACCAAAGGGGTAAGTGTTTCAGAAGAGAAAGGACCTCTTTTCCTTTGGGCATAACATACTTTCTTCTTCCTTACTTTATTCTCTGCCTGGTACGTAACTACCCAATGAGCGCAAACTTCCTTGTTTATCCCGAGTATGGGAAAGAGAGAGGGTGATGGTGTAAAGGTTGAAAGGCATTTACGTGACCCAGAGGAAAGTGAAAGTGAAAGTTGCTCAGTGTGTCCGACCCTACCCTTTGCGACCCCATGGTCTATACAGCTCATGGAATTCTCCAGGCCAGAATACTGGGGTGGGTAGCCTTTCCCTTCTCCAGGGGAATCTTCCCAAACCAGGGGTCGAACCCAGGTCTCCTGCATTGCAGGCGGCTTCTGTACCAGCTGAGCCACAAGGGAAGCCCCGTGACCCAGAAAATCAAAAAAAAAAAAAGCGCCCCAGAGAATTAGAATTAATTCATATCAAGATGCCTAAGGCACTGAATCAAAGAGCAGAATAGACCCTTCAAGGGAAAAAAAAAAACCTTTTAATCCCAGATGGAATAAGCTCTGGGACCCTTTAGCAGCCCTTCAGTTCTTTACTTTAGAGCTGCCACTGACTCTGTGAAAACAGTTGTTGTCGAGAAAAACATATTATGGTCTAAAAATACTAGGTTTGCTTTTACTCTTAATTCAAATGAATTGGGTTTTAGACCATTAATTATTCTAGAGATTTGAAGATACGCTATTTTAGTTTATCACTGGGATAATGCAGGTGCCTATTTACCCAGAAGTACCATATCCTGAACTGCTATGCTGTCAACAGAAATAAAAATACCAGAGACACTTCTCGCTGTCGGATACATGAGGAAGAGAACAGCCACCAGGTTCTAACCATTAGGAAGGCCATGGGATTCGGAAATGGGGAGGAAGGGGTCATAACTGAAAAGGGAACATTCCTCCAACAAGAATTCAGAGCGCCTCCGCCAGGCAGAAGACTGCAGTGTCTTCCCCGTCATGTTAGATCTGGCCAGAGCACGAAGCACAAGCACCAACAAGCAGCCCTGCTAAAAACCAGTCAGGCTCCCTCAAGCTAAAGCCAATCAGTTAAAACCTTTATCCCAGTGTTTGTGGAGGAGCTTCGTCTGAAACCACATGAGAGGGAAGAGAATCTTCAAATAGGACCACCAAGGGGACGACCACCAGGCAGACAGGCTTATGATTGGGAAGCCACCTAAGCAGTAGAGATGAAGAGTATGAACTCCATCCAGCCACCAGCATTTCGGCATCATATCGGAGCACATTGGTGTGCCCTACAGGGGAGCTCCACTTAGCAAGGGGAGCGGGTAAAGCATAGTGATGGGGAAATATTACTTTTAAAAGAATGAAATCAACACTAGAGATCAAAGTCTGATCTAGAACACAAATGGATACTCACGTTAACACCATGAGCCAGGCCACAGATGACTAATTGCTCTGGCTAAGAAGACTGGAGGGATTAACAAGTACTACACACTCACTGGATATTCAAGGGGATTATATATATATGTGTGTATGTGTGTGTGTGTGTGTGTGTGTGTGTATGAGATAAGCAGGTAGTGACTGGAGAAATTAGAAATGTGTGACATGGGATGACAGATGATTACATGGATACCACTTCGAAACTTTGCAGAGTTGGAGAACAGAGACATCCAGAAGTCTGTAACTGCATCTAAAGAAATTATTTCTCTTCTAATGGGCGTTCCTTCACCTGGAGTTTGGAACTGCACTCTCCGGTCACACCCTGCACCTCCTAGGGCTTCCAAACAACCACTCACAGGAGACTTGCCGTCCCGGCATGTTGTTAAATGACCCACTGATGCAATTCTGTCTGAGCATGAAATGCCGGTCGGGACTCCCCCCAACTTGGTGAGCTAGTGGCAGAGTGGAGCTGGAGTCCTGGCTGTGGTCCTCCCTGTGCTGCGCTGTCAAAAGCCCCCGTAGTTAATCTCTAATCCTTTTTTCTTTTTAAATTTTTGGCTGCACCGTGGCACGTGGGACCTTAGTTCCCCAGCCAGGGACTGAACCTGGCCCTCTGCACTGGAACGCAGAGTCTTAACCACCACCACGGAAGTCCCTTCATCCCTAGTCTTAACGAGGCTTAATCCCTAACTTTAACGATGCTCTTTTCTGTTATTCTATACTCTACAGAGTAATATATCACACTTGCTTTTTCATCTGGCCTTTTCTTGACACCTCATTTTTATATTGAAACATGTATATTGTCATATGTGAAACAGATCTCCAGTCCAGGTTCAATGCATGAGACAAGTGCTCAGGGCTGATGCACTGGGATGACCCAGAGGGATGGGATGGGGACGGATGTGGGAGGGGGGTTCAGGATGGGGAACATATGTGCACCCATGGCTGATTCATGTCAATGTATGACAAAGACCACTACAATGTTGTAAAGTAATTAGCCTCCAACTAAAATAAATACATTAATTTAAACAAACAAACAAAGTATTAACACAGAAAACAGAAAAAAAAAATTAAAAAGAGGGGTCCTTGAAGCTAAAAATCCAGAAATAAACAAAAAAGGCCAAAATCTTTACTCCTGCAACAGAATACCCAATTTGATATGCCAGAAATCTGACAATTCTCTAGCCACGCTCAAGTTCCCCTCAGAGTCATTTAAAGAGGAGAGAGAGACAGTAACTGTTTAGGGTCTCACCATTACTATTCAGTGTTTTCATGATAACCTCCATCTGCGCAAATTCGTAGTTATAGTCTGGTTCTGAGGAAGCTTCACTGGCCGCATCCAGGTCGTGCTCCGGTGGGCCTGTCTCTTTTTCAAAGTCTTTCAACCAATCTCGCCGTTTCCTCTTAGGCAAATTAATTCTGTAGGGTTTTTTGACCATTAGAGAAAATCAACGTGTTTCACACTCGGGTAACAGAAAAGATGTGTCAGTGAACATAATAGCACAGAGTGGTTACCTGAAGAAGTGGTTGTTTCCCCACAGGATTCTGTCCCCGTGCCACAGCTGGGTGGTGCTGCACACGAGGGCGCCGTTGACACAGGACCTGGGGGGACACGGAAGTGGGGGGTACGTCAGCTGAACAGTAAAAGGCAGAAAACTCCGACCCAGGGGCTCAAGAGGTAAGCAGGGGAACTCTCTCTTAATAGACGTAATGTGTCATGCAGTGTCCTTTATTATTTTAAACGCTGAATGATCCTTCTACAAATTCAGTTTCTCATTCTCACCAGCCACATGTTAATTCTCAAGAGCCGAACCTCGATGTGTGCGCACGCCTGCTCAGCTGCTAAGTCATGTTTAACTCTTTGCCACCCCAGGGACTATAGCCCCACCAGGCTCCTCTGTCCGTGGGATTTCCCAGGCAAGAATAACGGAGTGGGTTGCCATGCCCTCCTCCAGGGGATCTTCCCAACTCAGGGACTGAACCCGTGTCTCCTGCATTGGCAGGTGAATTCTTTACCGCTGAGCCACCAGGAAAGCCCACACCACCTCGATAGTGGCTACCAAAATGGTCTCAGCAGATAGAGAACTTTTCCACAGTCTCAGAAAGTTCTACTGAGCAGTGTTCTTCTAGAATAAAACTAAAAACAGTTCCAGAGTAAATCAGAGAGAAACATAATAAGCTTTACTTCTTTTACTTATTACTTCTGTGATCATCTGTATCTTTAGAGGATTAGAGCACCTATTCTAGGTGCTTGCTTATACACACACATACACACACACAAGAACATACACATGAACATATCATGCTCTTACTACAATAATATAAAAAAGAAAAAGTTACGGAAACTGCCTGGTTTGGCAATGTACCCAAGCCAAGAAATTAGCACAGAAGTAATTTCCACTTGGACACGGGCCAGGGGTACATGGAGGAAGCAAATATAAAATCTCTTTGCAGGAAATTATGTAGCCTCATCCAGGCCACAAGACTCCTACAAACCACTGAAGAGGAACAAATCTAAAAAATCATGAACTGCTTTAGGAAGCAAAGTTATCAGCAGATACAACAAACAGTTGGATTTGAAGCTCCAACAAAACCAAAGAAGAGCATTTCCAATAAAGGCAATGAAATAAGTAAAAATAAAATTAGTAAAGCATACAGTGGAGTAAAAACAAAATTCTACTAATAGAGATCAGGCATATCTTAAAAAAGACTTCTGAGACTTCTACAAATGAAAAACAGACACTGAAATTAACACTCAATAGAATGTAGTTAAGCAGCAGGTAAGACATGTGAAGAGAGAACCGGTGGACTTGGGGAAGATCCAAGGCAATAATGACTATCCTTTCACCCCATGTCCTTCTCTTGCTGTGTCTCCATCCCATTCCCATCTTCACAACCAAGATTCTCCGCCCACTTCCCCACCTCCTATTCTTCCTTCTTTGTATTTTTCCCTTCCATACCCACAACTGCCTGGTACTCAAACATCCCCTGGTTGTTAATGTCTTCCTAACTGCTATGTCCCACAAAAGCTCTTTAACCTCTATACTGACCTCTTCTTTAAATGTTCTCTTTCCTTGGATTCCATCGTTGTACCTGGCCTCTCTGACTCCCTGTCTCAGCCCCCTTCATGGATTATCTTCAGATTATCCCACAGACATTGGTTTAATGCTTCCACTATTCATTCTAGATCCACTTTCAAAACAGGCAACACATAACACCCAGCTCTGTATCTTTAGTGTAGGGTCTACAGCCCTAAATCCAATGCGCACCTGGAAATCTTCACACTGATACCCCAAGGACAGCTCAAACTCCAAATATACCAAACTGAACTCAGTACTACTTATTACCTATCATCCTGAAAGCATGTTCCTCCTCTAATATACCTTATCTTGATTTAGTAGCACCACTGTTTATCTCATTTCTAAGACAGAAATTTAATATTGCTGACTTCTTTTCCTTTACTGAGTTCCTATGCTGTCCCTGAGCACATCACTAAATCTCGCCAACTCTTACATAATTCTAAAATATATTTCGTTCTTCACTTCTTTTGCTATTGTGCATTCCCATGACAATAGCGTATCCCAAGTCCTGCAAACTCCACACACTTTTATAGTAATCAGACTTGCAGGTTATAAAGATCACTTTATTTATTTATTTTTTTAACAGAATGAGTAATTTTATTACTCAAAAATGGTTCATTTTTTATTTAGCTTTCTGACTCTGTGCTTGTGCTTTCAATACTTTCACAACGATCTTCTGCTCTTCAATAAGGAAAGCACGCTTGATCCTGTCGCGGACACACTTAGCACACATGGACCCACCATAGGCTCGGCTGACGTGCTTCTTCGTTTTAGACAACCTCATGAGAACTTTAGGTCTCACAGCACGAACGCCTCGAAGTCGGCCTGGGCACACACCACATGCGGATTTTGGTGCTTTCCCAACCTTCTTGGTATAAAGGTAAACAATTCTATTACCAGGGGTTCGGGACAGCCTGGTTTTGTTAGAGGCTGTGTTGTAGGACAGCCTACGACAGTAGGTCAGACGCTGCACCATCCTGAATGCCTCTAGGTGCTGTCCCCGGAAGAGCTAAAGATTACTTTAGAAGGAGCACTTAGCTTCAGAGCCTAGAGCAAGTATACTGAATGAATGAACCACTGCCCTCAGGTTATAGGAAAGGTGGAGATTTGGCATGGTGGGAATGGAAGAAAAGTAGTGTAAAAAGACTTGGAGGTAAAATCAGGTACGAGGAAATCTCCTGAATAAGATCATTTTCAGATATAGAGTTGAAAGAGAAAATGATTAAATTGTCACATTGTGTGTGTGTGTGTGTGTGCATGTGTGTGTATGAAAGTGAAAGTGAAGTTGCTCAGTTGTGTCTGACTCTTTGCGACGCCATGGACTGTAGCCTACCAGGCTCCTCCGTCCATGGGATTTTCCAGGCAAGAATACTGGAGTGGGTTGCCATGTCCTTCTCCAGGGGATTTGCCTGACCCAGGGGTCGAACTCGGGTCTCCCGCTTTGTAGGCAGACGCTTTTACCATCTAAGCCACCAGGGAAGTCATGTGTATGTATATACACACATAATTTTGTCAATTAAAAAAGTAGGAAAAAAACTCCAGAGCTTCTAATGGGGGAGTGCAGCACAAAGCTAAATTTTGTTTGAACTTGGAATAAATAAAAATTAAGGAATAGTATCATTTTATCATTAAATATGTTAACAATATATCACTTTAACACAAGACCTACAAATTTCATGAATCTTGCATGCTAGTAGTTTTAGTCTCAGGTTTTCATCATTTGGAAATGTATATGGCTGATATTAACAGAATAATTTGACATGGATGTAGTTTTCTTCATAAAAATATGTTCTGAATTATAATGTTGTACGTTAATGAATATTGTTTTAAGACTTCATTTTATACGTGCTTATAAAATAACTGAAGACATCATTTAGTAGAAATTAAAAAGTAAATATATTACCCTGTTAATCCTCAAATTTTTACATATTATAGCTTAGCTTAGGAAGTCTTCATATAATGGGGTTATCTGATTAATAGCTGCTTTTCATATAATGCATTGTATGGGTAACAACTAACTTTATTCAATATTTATGTGTGTCAGGCACTGAGGAAAGTGCTTTGTATGTTTTGTCTACCGTTAGCCTTATTTATCATATGAGGGAATTGAAGATTAGATAAAAGAGGTATCTTATCTAAGATCACCCAGCTACTGAAGGCAGAATCAGCCATGCCGAAGCTGGTGCTCTAAATTTGCTTACACAGCTCTCTATAAGCAGAAAGCAAAAGCTAATGTGGCCTTAACTTTGATAACTGAACAAACAGAAAGCGGCAGTCTACTCCTGAAAATGAGGCACTTAAGCTATGTTAAGGTACTTTTCTTTTCTTTTTGTTCTTCTCTACCATCTCTTTATTGTTATTATTTTAAAATTAATTTTTATTGGAGTCTAGGGCTTCCCAGGTGGCTCAGCAGTAAAGAACCCACCTGCCAATGTAGGAGACACGAGTTTCATCCCTGAGTCTGGAAGATCCCCTGGAGAAGGAAGTGGCAACCCGATACTCCAGGATTCTTGCCTGGAAAACGCCATGGACAGAGGCACCTGGTGGGCTACAGAGGTGCCTGGTGGGCTCCAGTCCATGGGGTTTAAAGAGCTGGACAAGACTTAGCTACTCAACAGCGATGACAACAGCTGCTTTACAATGCTCTGTTGGTTTCTGCTGTGCAGCAAGGTAAATCAGCCATGTGGATACATATATCCCCTCTTCCTTGGATTTCCTTCCCATTTAGGTCCTCACAGAGCAGTAAGGAGAGCTCCCTGCACTACGCAGTAGGTTCTCATTAGTTACCTATACGGTACTTTTCTTACCGTGCATTTTCTTTTGGTGTGAGGCTGACCTCTCCATCAGAGCCAATGTCGATCTCACAGTGCTCAGGCTGAATTCCTATCCCAAAGAGCTGGATGTCCTGAGAGGTATCAGCACCTACCCTGGTGTGGTCCTGGTAACAGATCGTTCAAGAAAGAAACACCTACATTTGCAGGTAACTCAGTAAAAGTTTATCACAGTCAATTTGAATAAGCTAACAGACCACACATGACAATATTAGGTGAACCAGATGGGAGATGCGAGATCTGGTGTATCGTAGGTCAAAAGCTTACCTTAACACACTAATTTAAAATATGTTTAAACACTACAGAAAAAAAAAAAAAATCAACCATAATTAGCTATTATTTTAGAACATAAAGAAGTCAGATTTGACAGTAGAATACCTTGAGCTCCAATTTTAACTTGATGACTATTTACGTGACCATGGCCAAGCCATTTCATTCTAAGCCTGTTGTTTCCCCCCCGCCCCCCCCGCAAACCCAAAACAGTATTATTATGATCTAGTGAATAGGATTCTTTCTCAAGAATCACCTGAATTAACACTGAAATTCTTTGAGAAAAGCTATATAAATTCAAGAACCACTGAAAATAGTTTCATGGAAAAATCATATTTTCAAGTATACAACTTTTAAAATGATAAACAACAGTTGAGTTGCTAATACTAAATTACAGAGTATTCATGCCTGTGGGTTATACAGTGTACACATCAGCATGATTCTTAAGTACTTCAAAACTCAGACATGTGAGGACTGTGATTCCTGGTGATTGGGCCCAGTGTGCAGCCCCTTTGCTTCTTCTGTTGCTCTAAAAATCACGCAGTCTCTGTGATAATAACACTTCCCTATTCAACAGAGAAAGTGCGATGCATGGTCTTTCAAAATTAAGATTTCAGAAACAATCCCTTACCCTTTCGTCCTTTCCTGAATGAACAGATTTTAAGTCCATAAGAGGACTCACAATAAGTCAGGGGCTATTTGTGTCATATTTGTTTCTGGAAAAAGTAGAACAACAAGGATTCAAGAAGACTGAGGTGCCTTTCTTCATTCCAAGCTTATTCTCCACTGCGTTCTGCATATTCATGAGGCAGCTCAGAATCCCTAACGAAGGAGTCTGACAATCACTGCTGCGACCCCTGCAGTGTGGTCAGTGACGTGACCCTGAGGCCCCAGGGCCAAACCCAAAAGCCCACACCCATCTCCACACTTGACGGTGATCATGGGACCAAGAGTTACTTCCTGAGGATGCAGGTTTAGAAGGGATGGATACGGAAGAACCCTAGGGAAAAACCCTAGCTGTGTAATCTCCCATCAGAGTCTGCTTTAGGCTTGTGCTGACCTCAAGATCCCCTTAGGATTCCTCAGAAGCATCCTGGTGACTTTCCAGAGCTTCTCAGGATCCTGTCGCCATAGCCAGAGATCACCTTGACACCCTCGGTGGCTCCCTCTGCCCTTCTGAAATCAGCCCAGCTAGGCAGCCCCAGTATAATATTAGTTGGTCCAGAAGTTTGTTGGGGGGTCTTTCCATAACATCTTATGGAAAAGATGTTTGGCCAACACAAACGTTTTGGTCAACCCAATACAAAACAGCTAGTTCTCGCTCAGTGGTAACTTGACTGAACTACCATTTCTCTTACTATTAATGAGAGCTAAGCTGGATACAAAAAGCAAAATCATGGGGACAGGTACCCAGACCCAAGTGGGATTGTACATGACGGAATCAGGGTGGCAACTATCTATTAATTTACTCTCTTACCTTTAAATAATAAACCAGAAGCTCGTTGAGAGCAGGGTCTGCGTTCAGGTTGACCAAGTAGCACTTGTCATCTCCCACCTTGATACCAGAAGTCTCCAGGGAAATCCCCATGCTTTCAAGCTGCCGCTGCCTCTCCTGTGCAGAGAAAGACAAAAGCAGACAAGCTCTGTTAGTTGCTCAAGTCAGGAGATGTACCTATGGAAAGCTTAAGTCACTATTTCTGGGGACAATGCCACTGAAATGACACATCCTACTCAGCTGAACCAAGTTTCTGAGCATCTAAGACATGTGACATCTTGTGTCAGTGTCATAGGAGCACGAGGGCGAACCAGGTGCCATCCTGCCCTTAAGGGGCTTCCAGTCCAGTGGAGGGGATAAGACCACACGGCTAGAAATGAAAGATGAGAGCCCCGAGCCTCTGAAGAGGAACAATGTGCTGCAGGGCTTCAAAGGAGGGAGACTGGGATGGGTTAAGAGTCCAGGAAAGGCTTTAGGAAGAGAATACATTTGAGATGGTTCTGGAGGCACAAGAAGAATTTCAAGTGGAAGAAACAGGAGAGGAGCAGGGTAAGGGCAGAGCAAAGTATGGAAAGGACTCAGGATGCACTGGGTGAATGCAGGTGTCAAGAACCCCTAGTCCAAGGACCCCAAGCATAACACAGGGAGATCTGCTCAATGTTATGGGCAGCCTGGATAGGAGGGGAGTTTAGGGGGAAATGGATACATGTGTAAATATGGCTGAGTCGCTCTGCTGTGCACCTGTAACTGTCGCAACATTGTTAATCGGCAATACTTCAATGTAAAATAAAAAGTTAAAAAAAGAAAAGAATCCCTAGTCAATGTGGGAAAGTAGTGGGAGATGGGGCTGGAAGAGCAGGCCTCTCCTTTTGCAGAGGGCCTTGAATTCATTCAAGTTATTCATGAAATGTTTTTTGTGTTAGGTACTAACCTAGGGCTGGGAATATAAGAGCAAACAAAACAAAGTTACTTCTTTCACAAAAAATTATATTCTAGTGGAAGGACACAGTCCATAACAAAATAGACAAGTAAAATATAGAATTTCCTAAGGTGATATGTGCTATGAAGAAAAATAAAGCAAAGTAGGAGTTACAAAAAGTTAGGTGTGTGCTTGTGATATCTACAAAAAACATATAAGCAGAAGGCTGGCCTAGGTTCCGGTTACTGACTTCCAGCTACCTGACTCGGGTGGTCCAATGCTTACAAGTGGTCAATGAGATGAAAATGCCATGAAATGCACAGTGTAGAATTCATATCTCACACACACAGATACTCACACATGTGCATGCTCAGTCCTTGCTTTTTATCTCAAATAAAGTTCATAACAGCATTTTCTAATGAGCCAAAGAATCAAACACATTGAAAAGCCTATGATGTGCTGTATATTAAAAATTCTCTGCCAGTGCTTTGCCAGGTGATCTGAAATCAGATTTTTGTTTAAAATGTGAAAAGCAGGACACATTAAAGATGATTCCTGTAGCATGCCTGCACAAATTCTGAACTCTCCAACACTTCTAGCAAACACAGGGACCAAGCAGTAGTTGATACAAGACAGTGAAGTCAGTGTCTAAAAATGGATTTTTATAGGCTCTAGTTCAGCAGAAAAAGCTCCTTAAGGCTTTTTTTTGGCTATCTCAGGTCTTAGTTACAGCATGCAAGATTTTCAAATGCAGTACATAGGGTCTAGTTCCCTGACCAGGAATTGAATCCATGTCCCTGCACTGGGAGCAGGGAGTCTTAATCAATGGACCACTAGGGAAATCCCCTTAAGACTCTTTGAGGATGACAAGTAGTTTTACAGAAAAGATGGCAAATGAAGAAGAATCACTATAGCACAGGGAATGATACTTAATATCCTGTGTGATAAGCCATAATGGAAGAGAATATTTTTAAAAAGAATGTCTATATGTGTACAACTGAGTCACTTTGCTGTATGGCACAACACTCTATGTCAACTGTACTTGAATTAAAAAAAAAAAAGAATCACAATATTTTAGGCCTGGGTTATTAAGCTACCTGTGCAATTTCTTCTGTTTTCCTGAGCTTCTCTTCCCAAGTCACTGTTAGTTCTTTTATCAGCTTTTCAGACTCTTCGAGCTTCTCTTTCAGTTCAGGGGCCTTCATAGCCTTTAAAATGAAAGCAGAGATATCTGATTTTCTCATTTTTTCCACCATTATGTATAAGACAATCCCTTATTGTCCTTTTTAAGAGGTTATCAACTGTCTGTTGGAAGCAATTAAGCCACACACTGTCAGGGGGGTTTTTAGACCTTTATTAATCAAATGAAATGAAAGAATAAATGGCTGCTCCTCTTAAAATGAGAAAAAAGAAATTCCAGTGCCCTGAATTAAATTGATATAAATCATCCCAGAGTAATTTTATCCATCATACTTAAATTTCACATTTAAAGACCTCAAAGATGCTAAAGTTCATCTTCAAAATAGAAAAGTATGAGAACAAATTACTTGAGTAGGTTTCTTTTTCAATAAAACAAAGACCAACACACATCACTAATAAACACATCCCAGTTATATTAACCTACCAGGAAAGGTAGAGTCTCTTGTCATCTCTTTTAAAATTTGAGTCTGGGCCATTTGAACTACTTTTCTTACTGATGGTAATAAATTTACCATGTTTATTACTCACTTGGAAATAGGACATCTGGTTAAAAGAGCAGTAATTTCCCTCTGAGTTTGCTCAGTGAGAATAATTAAGAGGTCTAAATATAGACATGCAGCTTAAGAAATCTTGGGGGGCCTTTCCTTGGGCCCCATCTGCTTTTATGACACTCTATAGTAACATGAGGCTCTGCAAAGGATAACCCTACAAACAAGAAAGATGGCAGAGCTCAGACTAGAAGCTGAAGTGGCAATGATGTGGGTCTGGCTAAGGATGTGTTAACTGTGTCTCACTGTGTTAACAGAACCTGAGAGTGACATTTAGTGCTGGGTCCAAGGGGACACACATGAAAATTCCATGTGAAGGCTGAGCATTGAAGAATTGATGCTTTTGAACTGTGGTGGAGAAGACTCTTGAGAGTCCCTTGGACAGCAGGGAGATCAAACCAGTCAATCCTAAAGGAAATCAACCCAAATATTCATTGGAAAGACTCATGCTGAAGCTGAAGCTCCAATACTTTGGCCACTTAATGCAAAGAGCCAACTCATTAGAAAAGATCCTGATGCTGGGAAAGATTGAAGACAGGAGGAAACGGGGACAACAGAGGATGAGATGGTTGGATGGCATCACTGACTCAATGGATATGAGTTTGAGCAAACTCCAGGAGATAGTGAAGGACAGGGAAACCTGGCTTGCTGCAGTCCATGGAGTTGCAAAGAGTCAGACATGACTGAGCTACAACGTGAACCTGCTGTGGTTCCTTTGGTCTACCCTTTGGTCAGGCATTGTTCTGGCTACCAGGCCTGGATTACAGGGTCACAATAGAAATGCAGATTCAGAGACAAGAGGAAGGACAGAGATGATCCACCTCCACACAAACTCCAGAGTTACCACGCTCCTCCTAGGAACGATTCTCATCACAGTTAGCATTTTAATTTTCCAGGTGTTCTGGTACCCTTCTTGGCATTAATGAAAAACAAATTAAGCTTGATGCACTCGGTGATGATTAGAATGATAATAAAAAAGAGCACCATTTATTGAGCACTTCCCATGGGCAACTCATTGTGCTAAGTGCTTTCCAGTATCGCTGTTGTACTAGGGATAAACACAATTAATAAAACATGCTTCCTGCACTTGAGGAACCCATAGCCCAGAAGAGGAGAAAGACATGCAAACAAACAGTTATAATGCAACCCCATGATCACCAGTAGATAGAATCTTCAGGTCCCTAGCTCTGACCTCCCTTTGTTTGTGGGGTCAGAAGACAGCAGTATGAAGGAAGGTGAACTCAGAAGGCTTAGGTACACACCTGAGTCCTGGCAGGTAGAAGCATGTAACTGAAGTTGAGGCACTTGGCATCCATCTCAGTGCTATTACTAGTGCAGTGAGACAGTGCCTCCCCTGGCAACAGCTATTGATTGGGAAGTGGGTATGGTTATGAAGTCTGGGTAAAGCCAAGGAAAGATGGTAACAATGCAAAGTGATCTGGTTACCTGTCAGGAGTTGATACAAATGAACAAAATATAAAATGAATTACTTCTAATGCTAATTATTCTTGACCACCTTGTCTGCCACGACTTAATAAGGAGATGATACAGAGCTAACGTCTCTGAAAATAGCAAGGCCACGTGGAAGTTGTCATCTACACTGTTAATCAAAGCAGCACCTTTGGGTCTTAGGATTTCACACTGGAAGGGTGAAGGGCCAACTGACTGCCTGAAACAGTTAGGCAGTGGCAGCAACTCTCTTAACTGTCTGCTTCCTCGACTGTCAGTGCCTGGGATGCAGCCTTGCATTTCATGCTTGTTGTCCTCATGGTGCTTAGCACGGGGAAGATGCTCATCAGCTCAGCACTGCTGAACGACACAAGGTGAGCTGAGCTGTGAGCGAGCTCATCTCGGACACTCAGACGCCAGGAGCCAGGGAGCCTGGATCACAGGGAGCGCCGGGCTCACCATACCTCAGCCTGCGAGAGCTGCTCCCTCAGTTTCTCCACCTCCTCCCGTAGTTCCCGGATGACCTTCGCGTTGGGATCCTCATTCACGACGGCGTGGTTAACGATCCTTTTGGCCCGATCTGCGTATCTCAGTGTGGAGAGGGTCTCTTCGTAGTTGTCTGCTGCTGGGCTAATGGTGGCGATCATGGAGGTCTGGCTGTTGCCCCCCAGATTGTCCTGCAACATATTTCAAATAGCATCTTAGGAAACAGGGCCCGTTCCAGGCACAACGCAAGTGGGAAGCAGCTAACGTGAGCAGATGACCTTCTCTGTGAAGAGAACTTGATGTGGAAATGGGCTTGTATTTCACAAAAAATTTTGTGACAAGAGGAACAGTGATCTCTCTATTCACATCAATGCACAATGCCTGGGGAACAGCATTATAATGGAAAAATGGCAATGGGAATGAGTCTCCATCCTTGCATGTTTAGGAATCATAGTAACACTACTGTCAGAAGTTCGCTGTGTTGTCTTTGGTTAGCTTTGCACACATCTCTCAACTGTCACCACTGAAACAGCCAATTTCTAGTTGGAAAAGAACATGAGGGCAATGAATTACCTTAAGCAGCCAAGTGAGGACTGAGTCGCGATAAGGCACAAATTTGTTTTTACCCTTGCCAGCTGCCTGGTCAGCCAGCGATGAGATAACCAACCCCAAGGTTGTAAGTGATCTGCCAAGAGAAAAGAAAAAAATTAGTTTTATGGAGAATTTATTTTGTTTACATAATATAATAATCCTTCCAGGTACTAAGTATAAAATTATGCAAAACAGTAAGTTCCTAAAGTTGATCTCATTAAGTCTACATTCCTGGAGAAGCTGAGGAAATAAAAAACAAAAAGTAACTCCCTTAGTTTAAAAGAAGGAATTTAGAATCCCTGTAGAATCTATTTTGTTCAAGAGACAGGGGCTGTGAAACATTTCAGAACCTGGAAACATACATTTAAAAGGTTCCTTGAGAGAATTATAATTTACTCTGAATATTATGTTTAAAGTCTCAGCCATCTGCTCTTTGAGTCTAACCAGTACTACTCTGGCCTCTGATTTTCTAGGAGTAACCATGTAACATGTAAAGCATACTTCCACCACATGTTACAAGGTATATCCTGTTCATCTGCTTAAAGCTGGCAAGCTTTTTTCAATGTTGAGTTACCACAGTTTAACAAAAACAAAGAACCACCCAAACAGAATCCTGGAAGCCTTTCCAGGCCTACTGAGTCAGAACCAGTTAAAGGTATCTCCAGGTGATTCACATCCACATTAAATTTTGAGAAGCGCTGGCTGAACAACACCCAAAGTGATACGTCCATTCAGGTGCCAGGCCTATGAGTCTCAAAATGGTGCTGGGACCAGCAGCATCAACATGACCTGAGACCTTGTTTCTAACATTTCTAATGCACTATCTCCGGACCCATGCTGACCTACTGAGTCAGGAAGCTGAGTTTCAACAAGCCTTCCAGAAGATTCTAATGCAAGAAGAGACTGAGAACCACTGGTCTAGGCTAATTAGCTTCCCCTGGTGGAAGTGAAAGTGTTACTCAGTCGTGTCTAACTCTCTGTGACCCCATGGACTGTAGCCCGCCAAGATCCTCTATCCACGGTATTCTCCAGGCAAGAATACTGGAGTGGGTTGCCATGCCCTCCTCCAGGGGATCTTCCTGACCCAGGGCTCGAACCCACATCTCTTATGTCTCCTGCATTGGCAGGCAGGTTCTCTACCACCTGCACCACCCGGGAACCTCTACTGGTGGTTAATACATATTCTCTGTACTTGGAAAAAAGATCACCATAGAAACAACAGATTTGTGGTGTTGAAGAATGAAGGACATCCTCATATCATAGTTAAGTACCAACTATTCTTTTAAAAGAAATCAACTGGGTTCCAAGTTTAGCAGCCAGAAAAGATCAGTCTCAGGACATCTCTTGGGACTGCTAGGAAGGTAACATGATACCTCAAAGACAAAAGGCTTTGTAAATGATGAAAAAATTAAATGCTATTACTTATTTATAAAAACCAGGAAGATCACAAATCAGCAGGGGACTAGAGGTTAGCAAGTGAAAGACAACATGGCTTTCTTCCTAACATTAACAGTAGATTTCCATTAAATAAGCTGAAAGGAGTAAAACCATATTTCCCACAAAATACAATTCTCCAAAGGTGAGTCACTGAGAAGTCACTGAAATACAAAGCAATGCCAAGAGGCAGAAAATGAGCCAGAATTTTAATAACTAACAGCCATTACTGCCAAGTGACATAAAGATGTACATCATAATTGACAAATTTAAAAGTTAAACAAATCCACCCCAAGAGAAACGAAAACATATGTCCATATGAAAACCGGCATAAGAATTTCATAGCAGCGATAGTCATAACAGCCAAAAGTGTGGAAGCAGCTCAAATGTCCACTGAATAATGAAGGGAAGAATAAAATGCAATATGTCCTTGCAGTGGAGTAGTATTTAGCCATATCAGAGGAATGAAGTTCTGACACGTGCGACAACATAAAGAACCTTGAAAATGATAAGAGAAAGAAGCCAAACACAAAAAGCCACTGTCCGGGGTTATATTTATGCCCCCCCCCCATCCAATTCATGTCCACCAGAGCCTCAGGTATGTCCTCTTTTGAAAATGAGGTCTTTGCATAGGTATTGGGTTAGCCAGAAAGTTCATCCAATTAGTGACTATGTTGTTAAATAAAGCTCTTGGTGAAAACGTCTTTTATTTTTCTTAAAGCTGAATGAGGAACTTCCCTAGTAGCGCAGTGGATGAGAATCTGCCTGCCAGTGCAGGGGACATGGGTTCAATCCCTGGTCCAGGAAGGGAGGACCCCAACCAATGGTTAACAATTTTAAGGAAGAAAAATGTGTGTGACCTATATGAAATAGAGGAAAAAGAGTTCAATATAAGGAAAAGACACATTTCTGCCTAGATAAAGAATATAGGGCATTTTTCACATTTTGCAACTATTGAAATGGAATTCTCATTTGGAAGCAATCCTTTGGGCTATTCCTGGTTTTTAATACCCAAATGCAGCAGAAATTACTTTAATTCATACCATCCATAGAGAGCTCAGTGACTTAAGAGTCAATATCAGCAACTCTGAGGTTAACAGTGGTCCTACAGCTCTATATAACTGAACACGTTTATATACAAGCTCTATATAACTGCACAAGCCAACAAAGGTCCATCTAGTCAAAGTTATGGTTTTTCCAGTAGTCATGTATGGATGTGAGAGTTGGACTATAAAGAAAGCTGAGCACCGAAGAATTGATGCTTTTGAACTGTGGTGTTGGAGAAGACTCTTGAGAGTCCCTTGGACTGCCAGGAGATCCCATCAGTCCATCCTAAATGAAATCAGTCCTGAATATTCATTAGCATATGAACACACACTAAGGTTAGTACAGCTGTGTGCCTGATGGCATTTCTGAGGTGCTGGACCAACCTCTGGACTTCTTTTTAAGTGACAAGGATGAACTTATCACTTGGTTGTCACTGGAGTGGTTTCAGTTGCCTGCTGCTGCTAAGTCGCTTCGGTCGTATCTGATTCTGTGCGACCCCATAGACGGCAGCCCACCAGGCTCCTCTGTCCCTGGGATTCTCCAGGCAAGAACACTGGAGTGGGTTGCCATTTCCTTCTCCAATGTGTGAAAGCGAAAAGTGAAAGTAAAGTCGCTCAGTCGTCTCTGATTCTTAGTGACCCCATGGACTGTAGCCTACCAGGTCACTCAGTCATCTCCGACTCTTAGTGACCCCATGGACTGTAGCCTACCAGGTTCCTCCGTCAATGGGATTTTCCAGGCAAGAGTACTGGAGTGGGTTGCCATTTCCTTCTCCTTCTGTTGCTTGCAGCAGAATGTAATCCTTGGATTTTACAGAATTAGTTGAAAGGTGATCAAGTTAGTGGCACTGAGTTTAGCACTCCTCCCCAGAAATTCCCCACTCCTTACGGGAAAGGAGAAATGAAAAATGTGGCAAATTATGGGAAAAGGACAGCACCATCATATGACAGGAGAGGAAAGAAAACAGTGATATCTAGAGTATGGGCTTCATTTCCACTCACCACTGTTATCCAGTGACTGATGAAATCATTAAATTCAATGTTCATCCAATGAGTGTCATTCCCAATCTCATTTCCATTCCAATGATTGCGGTATAATTAAAAAGCCTGTCCTAACATTTCCAAAAACAGGGCCTTTTGCACATTTGTTTTGGACACATTAAAATGTTATACCTAGAATTCTGACATCAAGCAAAATTAAGAACGATAGAGTTATATGATATTCACTGCAGGTTCTCAGAGCTTTTAGCACTGGGAATCTCCAAAGGAAGATTTGTTGTTGTTTTTTAAATATTTTAAAAAATAATTTTATTTATTTATTTTTGGCTGTGCTGGGTCTTCGTTGCTGGGCGGGCTTTTCTCTAGTTTTGGAGAGTGGCAGCTACTCTCTAATTGTGGTGTGTGGGCTTCTCATTACAGTGGCTTCTCCTGTTGTGGACCATGGGCTCCAGGGCGTGTGGGCTCAGTAGTTCTGGTTCACTCAGGAGCTTAGTTGCCCCACGGCATGTGGGATCTTCCAAGACCAAGGATCAAACTCATGTCTCCTGCATTGGCAGGCAGATTCTTTGCCACTGAGCCATCAGGGAAGCCCTGAAATATTTTTTAATTTATTTGGCCATGCTAAGTCTTAACTGTGGTGTGTGGGACCTTTAGTTGCAGCATGTGGGATCCAGTTCCCTGACCAGGGGTCAAACCCATGCCCCCAGCATTGGGAGCAGAGTCTTAGCCACTGGACCACCAGGGAAGTCCCTCTGAAGGAAAGTTTTACAAGTAATCTTTCTCAAAATTATTTACATAGGAGTCATTTTCTCCCCAGAGCCACCTGAGGAACTAGTATTTCTCAAGAATGCTTTGAGAAAGCCTAAAGTGACAATGGCCCATACCTCAAAGATATGGCTACTACCTTCCCAGGAGCAGATTTTTGCTATGTCCTTCGTGGGTCTCTTGTGTTAAGATATGTGGATATCTTTCTTCACATATGTGGACCATGTGATGTACAAGTGGTAAATTAACAAGTACCACCACCCACCCTCGAATAATGGACAGAAGGCAGGCCACTTTTACTCTTCGGAGATACAAGCTCATGTCGGGTTATACAGGCAAAACCCACTGATGTGAGGTTTCCAAGAAGAAATGAACAAGCGTCATGGAGGGTACTCGGGAAGAAAAAAAGGAGGACTGAGTCACATGAAACATTAGAAACACTGTGCTTAAAAGTTATGACAACATAAATTATAAGACAGAATCCTAGGGATAACATATATTAATATCCCTCGAACAAGTGTTCAGTAGAACCCATTTTTTAGAAATGTCTGGTACATACTCTATTAACCGCAGTAACTGAAATAGAAAAAAGACTGGGAAAGATACTCATTCCATGAATACTGTTGGCATCTAAAGGTTGGCTGTTGCTGAAGATAAAACAGAACCATCTTTGGTGACATCCCTCGGGGTATGAGAGTGTCCCATGATATAAGTGAATTCTCTGAGAAGCTGAACCAGCCGGGCTCCAGCAGCAGGGAAAGACTTCGTCCTTCCACCCTCAGTAGGGTGAACAGCAGACGGAGTCCCAGGTGCGTCCTCTGTGAAGACGGTCTACAGACGACCCATCCCTCCCCAGCCCTGAACCGGCCACGGTGGAGCAGCCACACAGTGCCTTGGCGCTCCACGTGAAGGAATAACGTGTGCTGTAAAGCTCTTAAGAGCTTAAGGAGAGATGAAGCTCTTAAATCCACAGCCCATTAAGCAGACACTAATGTCTGTGTGAAGTCCCCGCCAGGTCTGCTTAAGAGGATTATTTGTGTTTCATCCAAAGAAACCCCAATAGGCGGCTGAGAGAAAGCTTAGGAAACATGTCAGAGAGTTCCTTCATTTCAGCCCTCCACTGGGCACTGATGTTAAGGCTTAAAAAGCCATTTGTGGAACGAATGGGCAGCAGTTTTGATACATTATTTATTTTCGTTACTAGGACACCCTTACAGAGCACTCCCTACGGGTAGGCCTGTTCTAACTGGGTGACAAGTCATCACTAATTTAATCCCCACAACAGCCCTACTCAGAGTGTTTCCTCATCCACATTTTACAGGTAAGGAAACTGAGGCACAAAAGGGTCTCATACTTAGTTTCTGTAACTCAGAAACTCCCGTGTCTCCTCCGGGAAGCCTCCCAAATCTTCTGGCTGTGTGGTCATTCATGGCCCCACCTCACCTTGTGTGTAAGTTTTATGGCACTTAATGTATTAATATCACTCCCTCCCCCTCCTCCTCCACACCCCCACCAAAGACCTCCTTCCCCCCTGGACCCTGAACTTCCCAAGGCCAGGGTCCCATCTTAGTCACCCCTTTCTTCTTATGCCCAGTCAGTGTTTGACACTTATTTGCTCAATGGAGCAAAACAGTACAGCTCCATTTATCTCTTATCTGATAGGCTTAGGACCACGTTTGTTTTGAAATTCAGAATGTTTTTGGATTTTAGGAAGTTCAGTGCATACACTTTTACATATGACCACCGAGGGGATCTGGGACAGCAGCCCATAGTAAAATTCATTAACATTTCTACAGCTAAACGTATGAATGGCTACACTAAATGAGTAAATAAAGACCGTAAGTGAAGATAAAGACCTCATCTGAGTTCAGGTGAGGGTTCACCAACAAGTGAATTATGAAGGAAACAGGAAAAGCGTTTGGTTTTCAGAGCACTTTGGCTTCCCTGGTGGCTCAGACGTTAGTCTGCCTGCAGTGCGGGAGACTGGAGTTCGATCCCTGGGATGGGAAGATCCCCTGGAGAAGGAAATGGCAACCTACTCCAGTATTCTTCCCTGGAGAATTCCATGGACAGAGGAGCCTGGTGGGCTACAGTCCATGGGGTCACAAAGAGTCAGACACAACTGAGTGACTTCACTAAGGATTTTGGAACTGCAGGTAAAGACTTGTGGGCTTCTCTTTCTAGGACGGTCTCTAAGACAGCTGTGAAGACCTCATGGCATGGTCATACTGTGAGATGTCCCATTAAACCAGTGACCACATGGAGAGTTGGAGGACACCTGGTGGAGACCTGGATCCATGGTGGGTGCCTGGCATACTGTACCCACTCAGGGAGCTGAGAGAGACAGGTGGGGGGATGAAAACAGCCCTGGTCTGAGGTTCAAGGGAAAGGGTTCAGAAGCAGCTCCACTCCCTTCAAGCCAGCTATTTTGGGAAAAGCATAAGACCAACTTGGCAGACACCCATGGACTGGTAAATGTGTCCTAAAAAAAAAAACAGTTCCATGCTTCACTGCTGGGTGATGTTGCACTTCTAATGCGCCTTTTGCTTTTGCAGATAAAGTATTAGTAACTTACTCTATCTCAACCTATGTGTTCCTCTTTAAGGGCAGCGATCATGCTGTAACAAATAATCATAGGAGTAGTGGCTCAAAACCACACAAATCATCTTATAGTTCTGGAGGCTGGAAGTCCAGAATGGGTTTCTCTGGGCTAAAGGTTTCCTTGCTTTTTCCAGCTTCCATGGGTGCCCCCATCTTTTGGCTCATGGCCCCTCCCTCTTTCTGCATGTGAGCCATGAGCTGCAAGGTCTTTCTCACCCCATGTCACTCTGACACTGGCTCTCCAACCTCCTTTCACTTGTAAAGAGCTCTGTGATTACAACAGACCCACTCATCTCACATGCTAGCAAATGCTCACAATTCTCCAAGCAAGGCTTCAACAGTATGTGAACTGAGAACTTCCAGATGTTCAAGCTGGTTTTAGAAAAGGCAGAGGAACTAGAGATCAAATTGCCAACATCCGATGGATCACAGAAAAAGCAAGAGAATTCCAGAAAAACATCTACTTCTGCTTCATTGACTACACTAAAGCCTTTGACTGTGTGGATCACAACAAATTGTGGAAAATTCTTCAAGAGATGGGAATACCAGACCACCACACCTACCTCCTGAGAAATCTGTATGCAGGTCAAGAAGCAACAGTTAGAACCAGACATGGAAAAATAGACTGGTTCCCAATTGGGAAAGAAGTATGTCAAGGCTGTATATTGTCACCCTGCTTATTTAACTTACATGCAGAGTACATCATGCGAAATGCCGGGCTGGATGAAGCACAAGCTAGAATCAAGATTTCCTGGAAGAAATATCAATAACCTCAGATATGCAGAGGACACCACCCTTATGGCAGAAAGTGAAGAATAACCAAAGAGCCTCTTGATGAAGATGAAAGAGGAGAGTGAAAAGGCTGGCTTAAAACTCAACATTCAGAAAACTAACATCATGGCATCCAGTCCCATTACTTCATGGCAAATAAATGGGCAAACAATGGAAACAGTGAGAGATTTTATTTTCTTAGGCTCCAAAATCACTGCAGATGATGACTGCAGCCATGAAATTAAAAGACACTTGCTCCTTGGAAGAAAAGTTATGACCAACCTAGACAGCATATTAAAAAGCAGAGACATTACTTTGCCAAGAAAGGTCCATCTAGTCAAAGCTATGGTTTTTCCAGTAGTCATGTATGGATGTGAGAGCTGGACCATCAAGAAACCTGAGCACTGAAAAATTGGTGCTTCTGAACTGTGGTGTTGGAGAAGACTCTTGAGATGAGATTCCCTTGGACTGCAAGGAGATCCAACCAGTCCATCCTAAAGGAAATCAGTCCTGAATATTTATTGGAAGGACTGATGCTGAAGCTGACGCTCCAGTACTCTGGCCACCTGATGTGAAGAACTGACTCACTGGAAAAGACCCTGATGCTGGGAAAGACTGAAGGCTGGAGAAGAAGGGGATGACAGAGGATGAGATGGTTGGATAGCATCACTGACTCGATGGACATGAGTTTGAACAAGCTCTGGGAGCTGGTGATGGACAGGGAGGCCTGATGTGCTGCAGTCCATGGGGTCACAAAGAGCTGGACATGATTGAGCGACTGAACTGCATTGAACTGACCCAAATAATCTTCTCATGGCAAAATCTTTAACTTAATGACACCTGCGAAATCCCTTTGTGAGGTAATGTATGCACCTGTTTTGGGAATTAGAGGACTTGGATGTATTTGGGGGGCAGGGAGGCAATATTCTCTCAACAACAAAGTTCCTCTCGCATCCCCACATCTAATGTGCCAGACACATGGTAGAGGCCTGCTCAGCTTTTATTCATTTATATAAACGTATATGTCCAACCATCTGTTTCCTCATCTTTAAACAGAGACATAAATACATATAATGAACCTCACATGAAATAATGCATATGAAAGTGGCCCCAAACTAAAAAGAACCCTAAAAATTTAGGTATCTCATAGACTAATAGTAGGGAATACATACATCTATTTGTGAAAGAGCCAGGATATAAGGAAGAACAGCAAGATGCTAAGAGATAGCCATTCAATTCATTAAATCATAATGGAAAAGAGCCAGTAGCTGGAATATCTAAATCATGTTATCTGTGGCCTTGAGATAGTCCAGTTTGTGACACTATATAATTTAGTGTCCAAATTGGGGGGTGGGCACTATTAATATTTCCTCTGGGACAAATGTATCAATCAAGACTCTTCCAGGCCAACACAACACTTGGGCAGCTCAGTGCGTGAGCCTTGGCTCTGGAGCCAAACTACCTACAACCAAGTCTAAGATCCACACTCAGAGCCCTGTGACCTTGGACGTATTATTTAACAGCTCTCTGCCTTTATTTCCTCGTCTGTAAAATGGTGAAGAGAGGCTCAGATGAATTATTACATAGAGTACTCAGTGCCTAGGATACAGTAAGAGGTCAACAGAAGTTGGTGATCCTTACACGTCAAGGCCAGCCATACTCTAAATTTCCACGAATTTAGAGAACTCCCGGTGTGTTCCCATAAGTGCAGCCATAGGCCAACTGCTGGCGTGGCTGAGCGCCAGGAAACAAGCCTCGAGGAGGGATGACAATCCTTTCTTCGGTGCCTGCCTCCTCACACCCCCATTTGTGTTTCTCCATACTGGTTCTTGCACTCATTTCTTTTTTTCCTGCATTTTTTAAACTTTTTATTTCATATTGGAGTATAGCTGACGAACAATGTTGTGATAGTTTCAGGTGGAGAGCAAAGGGACTCAGCCATACATATACACGTATCCATTCTTCCCTACGCTCCCCTCCCATCCAGGCTGGCACGTAACACTGAACGGAATTCCCCGTCTTGCAGCCATTTTAGAATGCAGAGCTCTATGCCAGTCTGGGCTCCTACAATGCTTTGTCATGAAACAGAGCAAAATCCTTTGTTATCAGAGCAAGAGACAGAATGCCTGGGAGCTGACCCCCTCAAGCAGCAAGCCTGAGCAGTGAGCGCGGCTACGTCCATTTGATAGAGGAGGTGATATTTCACCGCTAAGTCCAAACTTTTGCAGACTTTTGAGATTTCACTGTGCTAGTGCCATTTTGCAATGCAAGCTGCACAAAGATGTTCCCGAATCTATTACTTCTTGTCCCCTTCTGTCCTAAACAAAACCTCAACTTATTTCTTTTTCATTAATTTTTTCTTGGAGGATAGCCGCTTTACAACATCGCGCCAGTTTCTGCTGTACAGCAAAGTGAATCAGCTGTATGGTATACATATAAACCCCAAGTTATTATGTCTCAAAAGAAACATACTGCAAGTACAAACCACGTTTCTTTCTGCTGAACCTGAAATAATGATTATGCTATTTACACAAGCTATAAAAATAATAGCTAGAGCCATTAATATTTCTTCAGTGCATACTACGTGTCAGGCATTGTTCTAAGCACATTCCGGGAACTTAATTCCCAACAACTCAGTGAAGCAGATGCTGTTATTGTCCTCATTATACAGATGAGAAAAATGAAGCACAGAGAAGTACATTCACTCGCCCCAGGATTCACATGTGTCTAGTAAGTGGAGGAGAGGCAGGGATGAACTCAGGCAGTCCTGCTCAAGCACACATCCCTAAAAGGGCAAACTCTGCTCCCTCTCATGCTAGGGAAGACAGACTTCTCTGGCTTATCAGGGGCATCCTTGGATAACACATTCCAAAGAACCAGCCCTTTGGGACTTCCCTGGTGGTCCAGTGTCTAAGAGTCAGTCCACCTTCCAATGCAGGGGACATGGGTTTGATCCCTGGTCGGGGGAACTGCGATCCTACCTGCTACAACTAAGACCAATGTAGACAAATAAATAATTAGAAAATGAAAGAACTAATCCTTCATCTGTGCCTTTGCTGTACCCTCCACATGGAAAGCCTTCACCTCCTTGTCCAGCGGGCCAGCTCCTACACACCCTGCACCCCTCAGCTCTCCTTCAGCCTTCACCGCATCCCTGGGCACGCTACAGGTACTCAAGACAGAGAATGAGATTTCAGGATGGCAGTTATCCCATAACTGTTACTTTTGGGGGGGAGTTGTTGTTTTTGTTGTTTAGTTGCTAAGTCGTGTCTGACTCTTTTGGGATCCCACGGACTGTAGCCCACCAGGCTCCTCCGTCCATGGGATTTCCCAGGCAAGAGTACTGGAGTGGGTTGCCTTTCCTTCTTCAGGGGATTTTCCCAATCAGGGATTGAACCTGCATCTCCTGCATTGGCAGGTGGATTTTTTACCACTGAACCACCAGGGAAGACAAGTATTAGCCTTACGAAGGGATTTGAAGTAGATTTTCTCTTTAGAATAAGCTCCTAAAGTTAGATCTAAGATAGGATTGATTTATAAAACTGCTACTTGCATTTACCTAAGATTAATTACATTATACAATGATATTCTGGGTGTTTGTATGGATAATGTTGGAGCCCAGCTGCCTCGTGCTGTTTCACTTAAATAAACCTCATGCATCTCAAGAGAGGCAGGTTGATGTTTTTCTTCAACCCAGTTCACTAATGCTACAGAGACTCTGAACCACCTGTGATCAGAGCCATCTGACCCCTTGATAAGGGGACCGGTTGCCCTAGACACACAGGAAGCTGGTGGGACGTTGGGGTTTACCGTGGGAATTGCACAGGCCCCTTACTTGTTAATGTTGCTGCCTTCTTTCAGGCGCTCTCCCGCAGCTCCGGTTTTAGACACTCTCTCGCTGCCCGCCAGGTCCACCAAGCTCACCTTGCTCACCTTCTCCCCTGAGTTCTAGTTGTGGGAGACGAGAGAGAAACGATAGACACACGTGAGTGTAGAAACCACACAGATACCTACGTAGATGTCAGCACCACCACTGAAGCCATCTTGCTTCCAGGAGGCAAACTTGAGAAGATTTCAAATGGTAAGAAGAGTTCTTTGGACTAGCAGTTTTAGGGTAAAAATTAAAGTTGGTGTGGTAGCATGGGATTGTGTTTTGTGGCTGGGTACCATGTGTACTGGGATTTCCAGAATATATTCAGAAAGCTGGAGCTTTTATGTGTCCATGAGAACATTCCAGGACATGAAGATTCCTGCACATTCAGGTCAAATCCCTGACTTTTTTTTTTTTTTTTTTTTAAAGCTATCTTTAGGTTGAATGTTGTGGTTTCCTCTTTCATATTCTTTAATGACTCTGAGGTAAACCAGTTGTTTCTCGGGGCAATTTCACTATGGAAGGATACATATTAAAAGTGGTATGGTGACAGCATCATGGTCTTTAGAGAGTTTATACAAGGATTCCAGTTTTTTAATGTTATGTATAAAGTTGTTGCTTTGTTTAGTCGCTAAGTCGAGTCCGACCCTGTTGCAACCCCATGGACTACAGCCCACCAGGCTCCTCTGTCCATGGGATTTCTCAGGCAAGAATACTTGAATGGGTCACCATTTCTTTCTCCAGGACATCTTCCCGACCCAGGGATCGAAGCCATGTCTCCTGCATTGGCAGGTGGGATCCTTACCGTAGAGCCAATAGGGAAGCCCTGCATATATAAAGACCTAACAAATTACATGATATAAGCAGAGTAGCTGATCCAGTAAGCAGAAGAGCTGGCCTAACGTTCTCGGGAACTGAATCCAGCCACGGAACGGTTCACCCAGGCAGGTACTCTGAGCCCCTTCACTGTCACCCAAAGTTCTTCCCGATCGCTCACCCCAGACTGCAGGTCGTACAGCGTCTGCGTGATGACGATGTTGAACACGGCGTGGGAGCGGCTGCTTTCTTCATTCATGTTGGTTGCAGCTACTGTCCGAGACTTGTTTCCCTCAGACATCAATGACTCAATGTCCTAGAGGCAGGCACAAGAAAAACATTATGACCAAAAAACCCCTAAGAACAGCGCCCTGCCCATTCGTTGGATGTATTAATTATGATGTATTCCATCACCACCCTTGCACGTAAACCTCTCTTCCACAGAGCCTGGTTCAAACTTCCACTCCCTCAGCGCTTTCTAGTGGATGAAATGTTTCGCCCATTCCTTCCAAACTGCAATTGTCTTCTTTCTCTGCTGAGTACCTATTTCTCCCTCTGCAAGTTCCTAAGGAGAAAAGAGCTAATATTTACTGTGTTCAGATACTCAATAGCGATGGTGACCTTATTTTATTATGACTCTCTTGCACAGCTCTCTTCTGTATGATTATTAGCCTCCCTTTTCCAACAAGGGGCTTCCCTGGTGGCTCAGATGGGAAAGAATCTGCCTGCAATGCAGGAGACTTGGGTTCAATCCCTGGGTGGGGAAGATCCCCTAGAGAAGGGAATGGCTACCCACTCCAGTATTCTTGCCTAGAGAATCTCATGAACAGAGGATCCTGGTGGGCTACAGTCCATGGGGCTGCAAATAGTTGGACGTGACTGAATGACTAACACTTTCATTCAGTGAATTTCCAACACTGTGGCTCTCCCAGGACAGGGAATTTTCCTTATTCAACTCTACACAACTTGCTGTAGAACACCCGGAACCTAGGACTCTTAAACAGTGTTTGATGAATATTACAAAAGAAGTATTTACCTGATTATACACACAGGACATTGAAGTTCACAGAGGTCAAATAACTCTTCCCACATCTAATAAGAGGCAGTTGTTTGCTTTTTAGTCGCTAAGGCATGTCCAACTCTTTTGCGACCCTATGGACTGTAGCCCACCAGGCTACTCAGTCCATAGGATTTCCCAGGTAAGAACACTGGAGTGGGTTGCCGTTTCCTTCTCCAGGGGATCTTCCCAACCCAGGGATCGAACCCACATCTTCTGCTTAGCAGGCAGATCCTTTACCACTCAGCCACTTGGCGAGCCCAATAAGAGGCAGAACTGGATACAAATCACGGACGCCCCAGCTCTTACTAATAAGTGACAGGAGGAGATGGTCACTGGCCCCAGTGATGCTGAGCCAGGCACCTAAGCAAAAGTGCTGACTTTGCACTTTCCCTCCAGAGGGGTCTCTGTTCACTTCCGGATCTCACTGATGACTGAGTGATGACTGCCCTTTATTCTGATTTAAGCAGTACTAAAACTATCCACGTTTAAATGGCTGAAGAGAGTTACCTCGCAGATTAATTTTAGTTCTACTGAGTCTGAAGTGATGCAGGGACAAATAACGCAGAGATGGCACTTCTAAGTAGGCGGATGTGTTACTCTATTTATCAGCATTCTTTGGTAACAGCAGTTTCTTTCGTGAGAGTCCCACAACAATGACAATAAAAATACAGACAAAATATCAAGCCAGGATGTGAGAAAGCATAGAAGTCAAGGAGTAGGAAAAAGAAACAGATCGGTCAACGGAGGGAGATCAATTCAGAAAAACAGAAGGATCAGAAGAGTGAAAAGTAAGGCAAACTAAGATCGGAGACCCTGCCAAAGAAAAAGGGTTGAAATAACTACCAAATAGTGTTTACATCTGTCCAGAAGGACATCACTGGCAACCTCAGGCAGAAGAGTTTCAATAGAGTGTTATTCATGAAAATATTCAGCAACCTCAGGATGCTGGGCCTCCCAGCAACACTGCAAACCCTTCAAACCCAAGCAGCTTGAAGAGTGTGATTAAAAGCCTTTATTTTCTGTTTGGGGTGGTTGATACTGGGTTTCTGAGACCATGGATTGTAACAATATGCTATTAAGCATTCACATAAAAATATATTCAACATGATCTATACACTTCAATTTACTGTCAGCTTTTAATGTCTTTTTATTTTTTTTAATGACACTTACCTCAAAACTAGTGACAGCCAGTTGGGATAAACCATCTACATATGGTCCCAAAACTTTATGCTCTCGAACTTTCAGAGACTGTCTACTCCTTCAAGAGAAAGGAAAAAGGAATGAATGAATCATACCCAACTTGGAGCTTTTCTCTCTAAAAAAAAAGTACTTGCAAAAGTACTCAGAAATTAAGATTGCAATTTCAAATGAATTTTTAACGATCAAAAACTATCTAAAAGCTACTTTACTTGGATTAGCAAAACAGCATGCCTTATGAGGAATGTCTTTTGTACTCTGATTTCTATTTAAAGTAACATACTATTTTAAAAATTCTATCTCTACTCCCAAACTAAACAACCAGCACACAGAATACTAGGTTAGGCTAACTTGTTTCAGTAGATGAACTTTAATTTCACATGGGGTGGGGAGAGGAGAGCGAAGCAAAGAACAAACAGTACTGAATTTAACCCTTAGGCTATTTTATAAGTAAGCATATTCTCAATAAGTAATGTCTTACAGTTTTAAGCAAGAATTGAACAACATTAAAATGTTTTATTTTTAATTTACCTTTTCAGATTAGGAGCACTGATTTATGCTGATCTGTGCTGACCATTTTATACAAAGAATGATGTTATAGGATAGCAGTTGTTTGTAGTTACTGATATTTATCCTATATTGAGAACTGGCTCTGCTGGTCAAGATTTCAGGACTCTTGAATTTTTAAATGGCAAACCTGGTTTGGGACTCACTTGAAGAGCTTATCAACAGACAACTGAGATAAAAAGTAAAACTATATAATATATATTATGGCCATATTGCATTATGTCACATATTTCGTGGCATCAGATACTGATCACTTTTCAGATCAAGAGTCTACGCCCAGCGTCACTCAAGTGTGGCAAGAAGAAACTAAGAATGAGCACATCCCTAAATCTAGACCTCGGTCCCTAAAAACTTCTCAGTATCTCGATCTTAATCTCACAACTCCATAAAGTTGGTTTTACTAACTTTATTTTAAGCTTGAAGAAGGCAATATGACAATGAGCAATTCTGTTGTATTTGAAACAAGGGCAGACCAAGTGCACAATTTCAAGAGAGCTGCCTAGCTGCCCATGCCTCCAGAACCTGGCTCACTCCATTTGCATAATCAGAGATTATCGCTACTCATGGGCAAGAAAAAGTATATCAAGCACAGTATCAAGTCCTTCTGATGGTGTCTAACATTTGGGATTCTTGTACACCACTGGGGGGAGTGTAAACTGGTACAACTATTTTGGGGGACAGTTTTGCAATATCAAGGCTGAAGGTTCCACAGCTTGTGACCCATAATTCCACTCTTAGATGCATTCCCTAGAAACTCCTGCATTTGTATACTAGGAGGAATGTATAGGAATGCTCAGAGAAGGACAGTCGTGGTAAAAAGTGGAAACCACAGGAACGAGAGGGGATAGAATAAATAAATTATGGTATCTCGTACAATGGAATACCAAAGAACAGTAAAAATCAATGAATTATTACTTCATACATCAGAACAAACAAATCATTGAGGGGAAAAGTAGCAAGCTATCAAAGGACACATATATTATGAAGCCAAGTAAAAACTGTGCAAAATTATGCATAGACTCTTAAAGACAAAGAAGATAATGAGCAACATAAACACGTTCCATTTATTAAGCCAAATGGTGAGCAGAAGAGTCATTGATTTTTATTATTCTTTATATCTTACATGTATTGTAAATGTTCTTTCATATGCATTACAGTTATTAGGTAAAAGTAAAAACATTTCCAATGACTGGGTCACTTCCTTGCTATCCATAATTTTTATCTTATACTTCTGATTATACCCTTGATTATACAGGTTCTGAAAGCATTTTAAAAATATTTTTAATAACATGAGAAAGTATTCATCACATTATATAAAAAATTCAGGATACTGAATTGTATTCAGAGAAGAACCTCAACACACACACTACATATCCACTCCATAGATCTGAGACACCAAAATGCATAAAGTGTTAATAGCAGTTATTTTTGAGTGATGGCATTATAGGCCATTTTTATTTCTTCTTACACTTTACCTACTTTCTAAATTTTTATATATATTATTCTTAAATCAATAAAAATTTTAATTAAAAGGTAAATGGCCCTTTCCTTCCTCTATGAATCAAACTCATCTGGTTTTTATCAACTAGTTTTTAAAAAATACAGATGCCTGGATTTCCTCCTGGGTCTACTGAATCATCAGCCCTAAGGGAGAGGCTCAGGCCAGTGTCGCATTAAAAAGCCTCTGAGTGATTCCAATGTACACCCCCAAAAGAGAACGGCTTGTCTAGGCCGGGTTGCTCGAAACCTTCAACTGCTTTACCTCCAATTTAGAGCAGATGGAAAGACCCCTGTGTCATTCTTAACTCAAGGAATAAATATGAATAAACCATAGTGGCAAAAATACCAAAACAGTAAAAACAGTCGTCTAAATGGCATAGGTAAGCAACTTTATACATGAGCGTAGGATAAACTATGAATCGTGGGTACACCGACAGGCTTTGAGAAGCTGATGATCTCTCAGTAAACGAACTGAAACGGCAGTGGTGACCAAGGGCTTCAAACACATACACTCACTTGCAACTTTAACTTCAGGATCATTTAAAATTACTACCCCCGTTACAAGGTTCGTGTCAACCACTAACTTACCCTTTGGGGTCTAAAAGATCCCGGACTTTCTCATTATAAATTTCCATATAGGATACTTCCACTTTAAAGGTCTGTGACTCATTCTGCTCCAGAGAGATCCTTTGAAATAAAGCACAGCAGAGCCTTGGGATGAGGCCTCGCTGCTCAGCATTGCCCATCATGGAGAAGGATTTTCCTGAGCCTGGAGAAAGGTGAGCAGAAAGAGAGGAGGATGGAAGAGGAGGCAACGTGTAATGCTTCAACCGTACAAGTGTGTCCTACACATCGGCCAAGGTCACACAGCAGAAGGAGACAGACAACCTGGCCCCCAGAGCCAGGCCCTCGGACACCAGAGTTACTACTCTTTCTATTACACTCCTGACCGCCAGTCTGACTTTCACTGTGAGACCCGGAGGGTACCTCCTTTACAGATGGATGCGCACTAATGTAAGTGCTACAAATAACGTAATCTTTAAAAGTATATATAGTAAAAAGGAACTACTGTATAGTACAGGGAACTCTGTTCGAGATTATGTAACAGCCTAAATATGTATAACAATCATTTGGCTGGACACGTGAAACTAACACAACACTGTTAATCAACTATACTCCAATATACGACAGAAAGTTTTAAAAAGTGCGTAAATATCAACTATGCATCAAGTAACATTAACATATTTTACCCACAAAATATTTCACACTTTTGAAAGCGCTTTGCTATATATTGTCCTTGATATCCTGTGATGTGACAATAGGCAGTATTGTTATCATTTAATTAATTTATTCCAACTTTATAGTTGAAATAATGGGTTGCTCACAGTGTTAACTGCTGACCCACTAGTTTAGTTTTGTTTAATAACCTGTCATCACTTCCATATCCTAGTGAAGTCCTCTGTATAGGATGATAGATACTAAGAGTTTTTCTACAGTTTTTCACTATAACATTTGTACTAAGAAACTGGTAATTATTTTCCTAGCTCAAATACAGGTTAAAGCTATAATTTAGGAAAATGACACTTAATAGTTTGAAACTAGCATGCTCATTAACACTTAAATTACTTCATTCCACAACTGTTGAACCTTCAAAAAGATTACTTTTGATCATTTAATTCAGCTAAACCTGTGAAGTCAGAAGCATTTTTCTATGGCTTCCAAAAGTGTTTTCTATTTCTATATTTTAAGAAATGCACATTTAATATCACTGACTGTAACGAAAAGCAGCTACTCACCTGTCTGTCCATATGCAAAAATGCAAGCATTATACCCCTGAAAGGCTTTCTCAAGAATTCCTTCCCCAAGGCACTTGAAAACCACTTCTTGACCTAAAAAAACAAAAATAAAAAGACTGATTTTTCTTGACATATTTGTATTAGTAACTGAGCCCCAGTCACTAATAACATTCTCTCAATCCAAAAAAGATGCTGAATGTATTGCATACCTACTATGTGCAGGGCTGTGGATTAAGAGCACAATGAATGCAATTTTATTATTTATTCTTCGACACTGTAACTCAGTACCTGGGACAATTTATCATTCTACCCGCTGCTTCCCTCTAAGACATTTCTCTAGGTGTTCAAGGTTCCTGTCCATTGTCCGTGGGTCATATGGAAGCATCATTTGAATTCGGTTTAGTTCCTTTTCCTGAGTTAGTATGAAAGTGTCATTCAATATAAACTGCCTTGTCTCCCCACCTGGATTCTGAGCTTCTGATGAGCAGGAACCATGTCGCCCACATCTTGATATGTGTGTGCACCTCTGCGCCTAGTGTGGTGCTAAGTACATGCCACGTGCTGAGAAAATGTTCATTGCTGGTAGAGGGGGTGTGCTGAGCACAGGTACCTCTTAACTGTGTTCCCATGGGGTTTAGGGAACAAGTTCTCGTCTGTGAGTCTTTCTACAGCTCACTGTGACTCCTAGGGGTGTTCTGTCATGGACTGTTTATGTCATGTAGTGCCCAGCTGAAGAATAAAGGTGTGAAAATCTTTTTAAACATAATGAGGCATTTACCACCTTTTATTTATTTATTTTTTTATTTACCACCTTTTAAAATTGATGTCTTTGTAACACGCAATCCCCACCATCACGAGAATTAAAGTGATTTTCTCCTTCCTCTGTGCAGAAATTACTGGTTGAAGTACCTCTTTCCTCTCCTGGAGCCCCTGATTGATGTCAGTCTATGTAATCCTAGTGCCTAGTATGAAATGCTTAATAAATGTCTGTCCAGAGAATTAGTCAGTTTAATCTTTTTATCCAAATGACAATTCCTTTTACATTTGGAAATAATGCAATATAACATAAGCTCTTGGGTGTATGTTTTTCTTTCATGCATCTGATTTTAGCAGTCTCATTACATTATGACATATCACAGCTGCAGAATGGGACTCAAATTAAGTGTAAACATGAAACAATATTTTCAATCATCAGGTTGGAAAAAAAAAAACCCAGCAGATGACAATATCCAATATAGCTGGACTGAAGAAATAGGTATTTTCATAAACTGTTGGTGGGAGAATAAATGAATGCAGTCATTCTAAGGAAAACCTCACAGGACCGAGAAAAAGGAATATGTCCTGGCTCTCTGGCCCACTATGGGGCATCTGCCCTAGAAACCCACTCCCCAAGAGACCCCAGTAAAAGGATGTTCATGCAGCATTATTTATAATACTGAAAGTTGGAAACAAGTTAAATGCCAATTAGTAAGGGAGTAGTAGATACATAAAATGTATTTTATATGATGTAATATTTAAACACACCATCTTAAAAAAGACAAGCAAAACAAATCTATGTGTTTAAGCAATGCTAGAATTCAAAAACATTGTTGAGTTTTTTAAAAAGTCATGTTCAGACTGTGCATATAATGTAACAATGTATGTCCAATAGTATGTATGTGTGTTCTCTATGTGTGCTAAAGTAAAAGAAAAAAATTGGATCAGGAGAAAATATACCAAATTTATATAAACTTATTCCTCAACTTCTGACTTCTACCAAAGAGGCATTTAAAACATGTTGGTGGAATACGTGGATTATTTTTTTTTTTAGAAGAATATAACTGTAAGAGGCTTCCTAAAAATAAGGGTTAGGAAGACTACCTAAAGACTATGTATATGCACATATACACAAATACATGGAGAAGAATAAAGTACTGTCAAAATTCTTATCCACTAAAGACACATTTCCAAAATTGCCTTTATGCTATAGTTAAGTATAAGAGTCTTGTGCTCATTAAGAAAATATCTGGAAACTGGAGCCTATTATACAGAGTGAAGTAAGTCAGAAAGAAAAACACCAATACAGTATATTAATGCATATATATGGAATTTAGAAAGATGGTAATGATGACCCTACTTGCGAGACAGCAAAAGAGACACAGACTTTTGGACTCTGTGGGAGAAGGTGAGGGTGGAATCATTTGGGAGAATAGCACTGAAACATGTATATTAGCATATATGAAGTAGATCACCAGTCCAAGTTTGACACATGAAACCAGGCACTCAAAGCTGGTGCTCTGGGACAACCCTGAGGGATGGGATGGGAGGGAGGTGGGAGGGGGTTCAGGATGGGAGACACATGTATACCCATGGCTGATTCATGTCAATGTATGGCAAAAACCACTACAATATTGTAACATAATTAGCCTCCAATTAAAATAATTAATTTTTTAAAAAAGAAAATATCTTACCCACCCTGTTGCCAATCTTTCATATCCATCGATATTTTTTTCTCATACATTTGCTCAAAGGATTTTCCTTATTCCACATGTATTCCCAAGGCCCATGCCAAAACACAGGCTTAAATCTGGACCTGAGCCCTGTAGTGCCGAAGATGGGGGAACGAAACGCAGCTTCTGCTCAGGCTTGTGCGAACTGACGGTGGTTCCTCGCTAGGACCCAAGTGCCATCGAAAGCCTTCAAAAAGCACCGCTTTCCTGGCACAAACAGATGAATGCAGCCATCTTGTTTGATCTTCCACACTGGTTAACCAGCCCCCAGAAAGGGAGTGGGGTGAGGGGGGGGACAAGATGCTTTAAGATTTGGCTGGATCAAACATCCTGACCGTAATTCATGATTTTGACTTATTTAGTAACTTGAAAAAATAAAAATAAAAAAGCGAGAACGTGACTTGATGAAAAGGACTTAACTGCGGAGAAGCCCTGTGGTCAAAGAGCTTTTACTCTGGTTTCACAGAGTTTCAAGTCATTAACTCATCAAGGATTTATATCTGTTCTTTTATCAGGGAGTGAGATGGAATACTTTCTGGTTTCTGCTCTGCTGCTGCTGCTGCTGCTGCTAAGTCGTTTCAGTCGTGCCAGGCTCTGTGCGACCCCATAGACGGCAGCCCGTCAAGCTCCGTCAGGATTCTCCAGGCAAGAATACTGGAGTGGGTTGCCATTGCCTTCTCCAGTGCATGAAAGTGAAAAGTGAAAGTGAAGTCGCTCAGTCGTGTCCGACTCTTCGCGACCCCGTGGACTGTAGCCTACCAGGCTCCTCTGTCCATGGGATTTTCCAGGCAAGAGCACTGGAGTGGGGTGCCATTGCCTGCTCTGATGCTGAGTAGGCTGGAATTATGAGGGATTATTTTCTCAATGTTTTTTCCAAGGCCATGTCACGAGGTTTCATTTACCTTTTTAAACCTTTTTAAAAGGCCTTTTTAAACCAAAGATCATTAACAGAAAAAAAAAAAACCAAACCCAAGAACGAATGCTATAGAGCTATATGAAACAGGTTCATGATGAGTCAATTGATAAAACAACAACTCAGGGTATGTAAACTAAAATTGCACCAAAAATAACAAATGATACAAGAATGTTCCAGTAAAAATACAAGAATAAATTTCAGCTTGACCTATTTCCAAATTATCACAAATATTAAACAGGATGTGAATTAACCTATTTAACCTGTATTACTGCTGTTGTCTAGTCGCTAAGTTGTCTGACTGTCGGCCAGGCTCCTCTGTCCATGGGATTTCCCAGGCAAGAATACTGGAGTGGGTTGCCATTCCTTCTCCAGGGGGGAGAGGTCTTCCCCACCAACGGATTGAATTCATCTCCTGCTTAGCAGGTGGATTCTTTACCACTGAGCCGCCAGGGAAGCCCATTTAACCTATATATCTTTATTCTTTATGTTAAGAAGAAAAATTAATTGTTTTGTCAAGTGCTCTGTTTGCAATACAATTTACATATTCTATCTATATCGTTGAATCTGTGCAATACCCAGATATGGTAGGTATGGACTGTGATCAATAAGGAGATGAGGGGGCCACTAAGAAAGAGTAAGTCATTTGCCCAAGACATGGCCACCAGAGAGAGACAGGACTGGGTCTATGGGTGATGACTCCCAGATGGACTCCCATCCATCAGTGACTCAGGCTGCAATGACAATGGAAATCAGTTACTCCCATCTCTGGTTTCCATGGTAATTTTTTTTTTTTTAAAAACAAACTCTCAGAACTCATTACACTCCAGTACTTTTTTCTCCCACATCTTTCTACACCATTGAATTGTGAGCTCCTTTGAAAACAAGAGCTGTTGCATCTTAGCAGAGTACCTGGCACACAGTGTGCAGTCTTCTTTACAGAACTGTCCCCGGTGACATTGCTGTTCTCAGATTAATGTGTATTTTCTTTTTCAGAGGAAACTTTTATTTAAATACATTGTAAACACAGCATGAGTAGACTGTATATGGAAGCTGAAAAGCCCTCGGTGCTACCCAGATCCTTCATCATCTAACGTGTATTTAATTGGGGGCCCCTTTTCTCGTTAGTGATGACAAAGGTTTCAAAATACTGTTTGTTGAACTTAAAAAAGTTAATTGTAGGATTTACACTTTGATCAAAGTACAGCTGTTTCTGAAATTCCAATGAGCCCCAAAGGCTACAATAGTCTTTGTTGAACAAGGCGCTAGGGTGTGAACACACATGTCAACATCATCTGTAACTACTAATCGAATAATTTTGATAAAAATTACAGATTTTACTGACACCCACATTACCTCCTAGTCATTAAAACAAAATCTATGTGACTGAAAAAATAAATCACTCTCTTTGATGTCCACTAAATGTATACGTAAGTTTTCCAAGAAGTCAACATCTTTCAGTTAAGCACTTAGTTACATTTGACAGACAGAATGTAATTCAGACTTACTGTATTTAATAAAGTTTTGGTTATAACTAGGAAAGGAAAAAAACTGGAAACACAAAATGGAATATGAAAAAGTAGAAAACAATTATACTCTGTTTCTGAAAAGAATCTTTCTTCTTTCTGCCTTTAAATAGCTACCCCAAAACACAATTTATAAAAGGGTAAGTACAAAGAACCATATTGTAAAGTTCATGGACTTTTACAAATCTAAGCAAGGCTGGATTCTAGTGAGACTAGAATCCATTTTATCACTATGGCTTCATGTCTCGAGGGAAATTTACTCTTAAGACAAGAAATAATGAACACTTTCCCTGTTCTACAAAAATACATCAACATTACATTTTTTAATAGCCCCACTTAGTTTCCACTGTATGCTTTACTGATGCAGTTTCCTATTAGAGATACCCAGATTGTTTCCTTTTTCCTTTTTTTTGCAATATTTATCCTTACATATCCTATTTATCCTTACATATTTATCTATGTACACTTTTCTATTAACTTTACCAGGCAAAACTCCAAAAACATTGGAGCAATGCAAGAGTCTTTTTTTCTACAACTTCAACAATTCTATTATCATTCTTCCTGGTTTTGATTAACAGAAAAAGCAAGCTCCTTGCTTTGTTAAAATAAAATTTTCCTTACCTTAGTTTATTGTCCATTTTGTATTTACTCTTTAGTAAATTGAATGAGTCCTATGTTTACTTGTATAAATCAATTGGTTTTTCATTTAAAAATGCCCATCATATATTAAGGATATTAACCTTTGGTCTGTCACACGTTGTACATATTTCTCCCAGTCTGTCATTTACCTTTCAGTCTTGGGTTGTTCTTTGTCATATAAAAGCGTTTGGTCTTTCATATTCAAATCTCTTATCTTTTCCTTTATGATTTTCGTTTATGGTATATGTTACACTTTCAAAATCCTTCTGGATTATCATTACCCCAAATTACGTAGCTATTCACGCATCTCTTCTTCTAGTCTTATTTTGGTTTTTCCAGTTTTATTTCCAAACTTGAATGCTACTTCTTATCAGCTGTGTAACCTTGGGCAAGATCTCCTTTAGTAATAAAACAGGAGTAATACTTGCTCTCTTACTGAATTGCTGGTGTGATTTAATAAAGCAGTACAGTAAAGCACTTACCATAGTGTCTGGCCATTGTAAGTCCAGAATATATTTTAGCTAATATCCATAATTAATATCATCTCTTAAAATTTTAACCAACTAAAACTAATTTTGGTATAAAGATGGAGGTGCTCATCTAATTATTTTTCCTTAAATAGCTCCTCCATCTTTGCAACAAATCTGTGAGACAATCCAATCCCATTTTAAAGATAAAAGACACTTATTCTTAGGAAAAAAAAAAATTAAAGGAATCATTTGTTGCTATTTCTCTAGTGCCTCTAGGGGTCCCACTTTCAAAGTTTTATGATGGTGTACTCACATATGAGAGAAAAAAGGGGGAATGTGAACAAGTGTGTGTGTGTGTTCTGGGTCACAATGAGAAGAGGAAGAAGGAACAGTATCATTAATTATTTGGAGAGGGCTATGCCAACCCAGGTTGTCCAGTGGAGGAAAGACACTTGCCATTTTTTAATAACATTAAGATATCTCAGAAAGGTACAGGGAAAAAAGCAACTTAGTAAATCATATCAATAAAACTAAATGGAAATATTCTCTACGGAGCTCCTCTTATTTATTTTTTTTTTTATTCTGGTGCCTTTGTAGCTCTATGAATCCCTGGCTGGGGTTATACTTAATCAATTCTTTGGTTTGGTGACTTTCAATCACCACTGGTACAATAAACAATTACTTTAAAAAAGCCAAGACTGTCTCCCAGAGCCTAAAAATTCCATGTAGGTGCTACACACTCTTCTGCCCTCCTCAGCATAATTAGTTTTCCATGACACATGAACAGTGGCTACACTTCACTCTGTGATGGACAGAAAATATTAATCAAAGACCCTTACACAGTCGAGTAAGGAGAGTCTGGTTTATCCAAAAGACTGAAGGTGTTTGTTTTTACTTTGTTCGGTTCTAAACGCAGGAATTCCTTTTTTTCAGTACAGGGAAAGGCAGCTTGCCCACTGCTTTTAGAAGCTTAGTTAACTAACAACAACAACAAACAAGGAGCTGCTTATGCTGGATGGTGGGAATCGGGGGATCCATAAAAGATGCTCTACTTCAACCCTTAATACGTCCTAACTCCCGTTCACAAATGGAATGAAGTGCCCTTGTCTAGGAGAATGAGGGTCAACCCAGAAGGGAAAAGCCAGAAGTCCCAAGGGAAGCAGAAGGATCTATGAGAATTTCTTTCTATCCCAGACAAAAACCACACGTAGGCACAACTTGGTCCAACCCGAGAGTCTGCGGCTTTTCCGCAGGACCCCTGCCTAACAGGAGACAGTCACTCTGCTGATGCCAGCTCCATGCGCCTGGCACGGGGAGTCCACGGGGCAAACCTGACCTCACTTGTTTGGAACCATGACCAAGATGCCAATTTCCTCTGTGGGGCTTATGATTAGACGCCTATAACCATGTGGACAAGTCTTAAAACACAGGCATGCCCGCAGCAACCCACAACACAATGTCAGAACGGTAGAGAGGGCTCCTGATTGGAATTTCTGCAAGCCAAGTCACAGAAGACCTGACCCACCCAGCCGTGAGTCACACATGATACAGAGCTCTACAATGCTAATACCCTGAGTCTCCACACTTGTGCATAACCTGTCCCTCTTGGGAATAGCAGCAATGGCCTCAGAGCTACCAGGCATGTGCACTGGGAGCTGAGGAACCAAGGGAATTCTCTCTATAGCAGGGCTCTGGTACCAAAGTACAGAGGAAGAGAAACCAGGGTGGGAGGGAAAGTGCATAGCATGCATACCCCAGCTCTTCACAGTGGCTATACTCTGGGAAAAGGGGGAACAAAATAAGAGGGAATAACCTTGGGACTTCCTAGTGGTCCAGTGGGTAAGACTCTGAACTTCCAATGCAGGGGGCAGGTGTTCGATCCCTGGTCAGGGAGCTACGATTTCACATGCCAGGCGGCGTGGCCAAAAAAACCCCCAGAAACTCAAAAAGGGCATGTGAATGCGTGCCTAGTCACTTCAGTCATGTCTCTTTTGCGAACCCATGGACTGTAACCCACTAGGCTCCTCTGTCCATGGGGTTCTCCAGGCAAGAATACTGGAGTGGGTTGCCATGTCCTCCTCCAGGGGATCTTCCCAACTCAGGGATCGAACCCGTATCTCCTGTGTCTCCTACATTGCAGGCGGATTCTTTACCACTGAGCCGCCAGGGAAGCCCCAAAGAGGGCACAACCTTGTCTCATTCACAATCTGCATGAATCAAGCCAGCCTCACACAGATAAGGGCTGACTAAAGCACTCAGTCTGGAGATCCAGGGCTGGACACGACATAAGCACAGAATATTTCTAAAGTAGTGAAGTGGAAGAGCAGTCAGAATTTTAACACCATTTTATCACTTTAAACAGAACCTCCAGTCTTTCTTCTTTCTCCCGTCTCTTTTCTCACCGGAGTTAGAGTGAAAAAAAAAAAAATATATATATATATATATATATTTATGACCTGGAATTCCTGGGCCTGCGCGTTTGGGAGGGTGTTTTTCCACTCCTAACCAAGGCTGACAGCCCTAGAGGCTGTGACGAGTCTGGACTTGGCAGGTGGCAAGGCTCCCAAACCAAGCACCTGGATAGGGTGAGAGCCGTCAGGCTCCACACACAAACCTGAAGGGGCGAGGGTTACGTTTCAGTAAATCTCTCCCTCAATTAGTGCAACTCTCAGAAATGGTCACGTGTAGAGGCCTTAAACCTGGTTTACATTAAATGACCAAAAACTACAGACTTTAGATAGAGGAACTAGGGCTTTCAAGGCTTGACTGGGTGACACGAGATTTAAGTTTTAATCAACTATAGAAGGTTGCCCTCAAGGGGCTGGGTAGGAACCAGGACCCCGAGAACCTAGGCCTGGAGGGTAAAGGTCGACACGGGCCGTTTTCCACAGTGGCCGCTGGGAGCGGCCAGCCCCGCAGTCAGCAGCAGCCTTCCTCACAGCCCAGCCTGGGTGACTCACCCAGACAGACGTGCCCAGCCCAGTGACAGCACTGGGGCCAGTCACGAGCTGGCGGTGAACTTCAGCGCCTTTTTCTGTCGCCTGATAAAGTGGCTGAGTCATGGGGGGAGAAGGGTCAGGCGTCGGGGCCCCGGAGGAAAGACCTGTGAGGCCCACCTCAGCAGAAAATGCATTTTGGAGTCATTTTCAGGAGGGTGCTTTCACATTCAACAGCTGCTGAAAAAGTCACTGTGTTTTATCTCCACCTGCTCGATGGTTTGCCACTGTCTCTGACACAGAGGCAGGCCTGACTCGGTATCTCTTCTGAACTGTGGGGTGCACGGGACTGACAGCACTTGAGGGGAGGGGAGAGCAAAGCCAAACCAAACACAGGCAATCAGGATTCCAGAGAACTTCCGACAGGAGGGAGAAGGCGAACAGTATTATTCCTGGCTAGGTGCCAAGCCAGAACACTTCAGCAGTATGATTTCCTAAGCACAGCCTCTTGCTGGGATGAGAGAAAAGAGAGGAGGGCCCAGGGTTGCAGCAGAATCATCAAGTCCTCACGCGTACTTGTCATGGACCCAGATCTACCTTTACCACTCCTTTCAGCTCTCCTACAAGTAGCAGGGCCTCTCTGAACCTCAGTTTCCTCTTTTGTAAAATGGGGCCAATGTTAGATTCTACTGACTGGGCGTTTAGACAATTAAATGATCTGCTGCAGGTAAAGGAATAAGTGCAGTGCTGGGAACCTAGTGCTCAGGATTCTATTGTCGATTGTTGTTATTATCATCCACCCCTATAAACGCACTCAGCTAAGTTAAGCGATGTCTCTGGGTGCCACGAAATAACTCTAAGGCAGGGTTCCCCAACCTCCAGGATCTAATGCCTAATGATCTGAAGTGGAGCTGATGTAACAATAATAGAAATAAGGCACACAATAAATGTAATGTGCTTGAATCATCCCGAACTCCCTCGCCCAGTCCATGGAAAAATTGTCTTCCGTGAAACCTCCCGGGTGTCAAAAAGCTTGGGGACCGCAGCCCTAAGGAATGTGTGTGTGTGCTCAGTCACTCAGTCATGTCTGACTCTTTGCGACTCCAGGAACTGCAGCCCACCAGGCTCCTCCGTCCATGGAATGATCCAGGCAGGAATACTAGAGTGGGTTGCCATTTTCTCCTCCAGGGGATCTTCCCAACCCAGGGATCGAACGCACATCTCCTGCATTGCAGGCGGATTCTCTACCTCTGAGCCACCAGGGAAGCCCCATGGAATAGATGTGGACAAAGAAAGAAAAGCGGAAGGTAGGGTTGGGTGGGATTAAAAAATCTGGGAGTAGAGATGAGAAAAAAGAATACACATATACTCTTTCAAAAAATTTAACAGTACCAGCCTAGCCTACGCAGAGAAATTTTTCTTAACTGACCTTCACTTACCCAATTTTCTGAATTAACGAACATTCTGTCTTCACCAGTAAAATACACTGGGGCATGCCTGCTGCATACTAAATCATCCAGCTGGTAGACAACTCTCTAGACTCCCACCAGATGAGTTATGTTCTTACAAAGGGTCAGTTGTGTTTGCTCCTAGACTGGCTTATATCAGTTGCACTTCTCCACAATTACATAATTAACACATGCAAAAAGGGAGTTGCTAGTTTTAAGAAAACTAGGTTGGATGCTCAGGGACAACTTGATAAAGGTGAGTCACTAAAAGAACTGTCAGATTAGGAATGGGTGAGAATTTGGAAAAGACAAAGAAAAATCTAGAAGGATTCTGCAGTCAGATTGTTTCATAAATGTCTTTTAAGATGGCATGGCTCCACTTCTAGTGAATCTCTAACTTTTCACATAGTCAAGTACTATTGCTTCTCATAACCACAGGGAAAATTTCCACAATTTTGACAAACTTAATAGCTAACAATTATTGAGTATTAATTCCATGCAAGGTACTTGCTGAGGATTTATATACACTTGAATATTTTTTAAAAAAGAATACAATATGCTAAAATGAATTTTTTGGAACTCTGCTTAAAAAATTGGTTTTATTTTGGCTACTGTCACTTTTTAGAATGTAAATTTTGAGGCACAGTTAAATAATATGAAACAGACATCGTTTCTACCTCTGAGCACATAAACTCTCCCATCAAGAGAACAGACTCAGACATGGCTACTCTCCCCAAAGAGATTGCCCATGGCTAGGGGGCACTCAGCTGGCCCCTCATGGTACAAAGAAACATTAGCAGAACAAGAATCAGATGAAAAACATTTGTCCTGAATTGCAGGGTATTACAATAACTGAAAACACAGGCTTCAGCAAATCTGAGCAACATGCCATATGGTGGAAACTGTTATATAACTTCTAAGTCAACAGTTTAGACTCTCAGGTCAGGAAACATTCATGTCCACATAGATTCCCCAGAAATGCCATCACAGACCAATTTCTATCTGGTATGAACATTTATAGAAAGACAGGTTTATGAAAAATACTGTCCTAATAGGAAGAAAAGTGAAACCAAAGTTACTGGAAGTCATTGTTATTTACCAACCTGACACATTTTAGGCACATGATAAAAAAATGTAAGAAGCCCTTAAATGAAATTAGTAGTGATTTAAACATTTACAAAGACCTATTATCTGTTATGGTGCTCTAAAATTTCACTATAATAACCCTTTTTTTAATTATTGAAAATAATGGAGAAGTAATGGCTTTCTTAATAATGGGCCTTCAGCAGGATCACTTGACTTATACCGACTTTTTAATCCCGAATGTGGATCTATATTTATGTATATGTATTTATGGGCTTGGGAAGGGGAGGAGAATGGGTTTACGTAGAAATGCCATGTTTTGAATGCCTAATTCTGCAGGTTACTTGTTTTTTTTAAGCCCTGTCACAAAGGTTTTTGCTTAAAGATTCAGAACAATGCACAGACAAGCATTATTATGACTCACTAACCAAAAGGTAGTAATAAGCGATAATATAATTAAAATGTGCAATGTCTCAAGGCATGATTCAATGCAATTCAAATGGCTTAACAAACAAGCCTTTGATTTGCCTCTGAAAAGTCCACTGCAACAGCTGTGCGGCCAGCATAAAATGTCTGATTCATGTTTAATCCGAGAGCCGGAGGAGATCTGAGACCATTCTATGCCATAGATCCTCCCTCTACAGATGAAGAAACAGACACTTCCAAAGTTTAGCAGTTTGTGGCAAAACCAGGTCTCATAGATACCAGCACGTACAATGCATCTTCTCTCCAAAGGACTGATGCTACTATCCTTACTACTGCTACAGCGAGACAGTGATAAAGATGACGATAAATATTAAGTGAGCTTTTCCTATAAAGTACTTTACATGAACAGGTCATTCAGTTCTCAAATCAACCTATGGGAGCAGGATTAATATAATTATGTATCCTAAGAGGAAACAGAACTTGCCTGACCTGACACAGATAAAAAGGTGCTGGAGGCGGGACTGGAACCCAGGCAGTTTGATTTAAAAGCCCACATGCTTCCACCACTCCACCTAACCCAGTGCTGTGCCCTTAAACCTACTACAGAATCACAGATTTCTACATCAGCCTGAGAGTGGAAGTTCTTGCTTGCTGTAGTAGCCTTTAAGTAGAGTAACATAAAACATAACTTAGAATTGAACATTGACACACCCCGTGAAATCGAGAGCCTCCCTTTGCTCTTTCAGTCCAAGCACTCATCTCTCTCCCTCCCACCTCCTCTCTGCCCCCCGAGTTTTGAGAGCTGCCTCAAGAGCTCTGATTCAGTATCAATGATGCCATTCTTTATTGAGCCTGACAAATAGGTCGGTTTCAGGAACTATGTGCTTCCCCTTCTCTGTTTCCTCTATGCCCGATCAAAGAATGAATGCTCTATCTTAATGTTTCCATTCACAATTAAGAAGGAATCACTTTTTTTTTTTTTACTAAAGAGAAAAGAAATCAAACTATAATTCAATGTAAAATAAAAGTTGACTATATGGCAGAAACCAATACGATATTGTAAAGCAATATCTTCCAATTAAAAATAAATAAATTTTAAAAACAAAAATTGAATTAAAAAAAAAGTAAATCAAATTAGTACAGAAACCACTCAACTAATCTACTAGCAATATATTTACTAGGCAGATTGTTTGCAATGAGTGCCAAAAAGCCTGAGAGAGTGGTAAGCAAGAATTTTACTGCTGAGGTGGTCACAGCATTTGTACAATAACAGGAATGTCTAAAGAATAAGAAACTTTCTCCCCACACTTTGCAAATAGATGCTACTCTATCAATCAAGAAAATCCTGTTTCAGGCTAATTGGAACATGGAATTTGCTGTGATCATGCAAACAAAGATTTAGTAAAGTTTAGGCTATCAGTATGTTAGGCTATCAGTATGTTTAGAGAGCATTTTTATCTATTTACATATTCATCAACATACTATATGTAGTGAAAAGCTACAGAAATCCTGACTTTCACATTTGAATTTTATCATCTGTACTTAATAAAGTTATTTCCAGTAGGAAAAAAGTTTACATTCAGAGGTATGAGTGATACATGGCAGAATGCTAGGATGGTCTCTATGGGCAGTTAATGGAGGACATGATTGTAGAGATGTAGAAAAGAAAGAGAAAAACAATCTTCCTAAAACATTCTATTAACCACATCACTCCAACAGCCTCTATTTTTTTTTTTTTTTAACAGTTCTTACCTTAGATTTTAAAATTTCCTGTTATCTGCCTTCACTGAACATGTACAAGTGATTCCCCATAAGATGCATCTTCTGCTTGGACCAGTGTTACACACCATGCTCACTTCCACTTCTGCACTCTCACTTATGAAAAAGCCAAATGAAGTATTTATGGGCACCTTCCACTGTTCAGCCCGTGAAGTTACCTACTGAACCCTTATAACAACATCTAAGTACTATCATTGACATGCTTCCCATTTTACAGAAAAGAAACTATAGCTCAGAGAGATTAAATTGTCTAAGAGAATCAACGCATCCTGAGACTTAAATCAGAGTGGACTTCAGAGTCCACATGCTTCCCTTGACACCATATTCTTCCTCTCGTCTGGATGCCCTCCATACTGTGCATGTGCTCAGTCCTGTCCAACTCTTTGTGACCCCATGAACTGTAGCTCACCAGCCTCCTCTGTCCATGGAATTCTCCAGGCAAGAATACTGGAGTGGGTGGCCATTTCCTCCTCCAGGGGATCTTCCCCACCCAGTGATCGAACTCACCTCTCCTGCATCTCTTGCACTGGCAGGTGGATTCTTTACTACTGAGCCACCTGGGAAGCCTGCCTTCCATACTGCCCTTTGGTTAAATCTATGCTAAACTTTTATGTCCAGTTACAGTCTCACTTCCTCTATGACTTCTTCCCAGGCAACTTCAGTCTTTGTAGATTTTGCCTCTCCTCGGGTTTTCTATAGTACTTAATACCTGTAAAATTTTGAGCTTAAATATTATCTCCAAATGCTTACTGTTGTTTGTTTGCATTCTTTTGCTTTCCAACTCAGGTTTTAATTTCTCAAGGGCTTCCTTGGCTGCACACACAGTAGCAGTTTAATGAATACTTAAGGAACTATTCTGAATCTTTCTGGCTTCCTGGGTTAAATAAGAACAATCAATCACATTGGGCTGGAGCACAGAATGGATGGTAGGGAGACAGGGAGCAGCAGGTAGAGAAGGTAGACGGGGTTACATATTAATAATAAAGGACCTTAAATGTCACCCAAGGAGTATAGATTTTATCTATAAGTGATGAGGAGTCCTCTAAAGTATTTGAGAATTTCGTAAGAGTTTTAATCCAGGGAGCTATATCTGACTACATCCTGAATAATATCAATTGAACAGAATGAGAGACTGTGCTTTGTATAGCCATAGCATTTGTCCTCATTTGTTTCTGTCACACTATGAAGTGTTTTATTTAAATCCAAAAGCACACATCCAGAATGAAAATACACACAGTGCCAACAGTCAAGGCAGACTCTGTAGAATATATTATCTAGCATCCCAAAGGACTAATAAAAAGACAAATTAATTATGGCCAACATTAAAAATTATTTATTCACATTAATAAAATACACTGCTGAAGTTGCAGGAGTGATGTTTGGAAAGAAAGCTTATTTACCCAATGTGAGCCCCGGAAGGAATTTTCCAACTTCAAGATTAACTTTTGAAAAAGCTATATATCAAATAACTTCTCAGCAAATTTTCTTTACATGGCGAGGAAAAGGTTATCAAGAAACAAAATTTCCTACAAGCAGATGACTTCCTTTGCCTTCTAATCTTTTAAGATCTACAGGCTCTCCATCATCCTCTTGCCCTTTCATTCAGTAAATGGAAAAGTCATTCAACTGAGATTCTTTTTTTTTTTTAATATTTATGTATATATGCATTTATTTAGCTGCACCAGGTCTTAGTTAGTCGTGTGGACTCTTAGTTATGGCATGTGGGATCTAGTTTCCTGACCAGGGATGGAACCTGGGCCCCCTGCATTGGGAGCTTGGAGTCTTAGCCACTGGACCACCAGGGAAGTCCCAGCTGAGATTCTCATGAGTAGAAGTAAGGAGAAAATACTCATTAAGACGATGTATTTAAGAAAAGGGGTCACAGTCAGAAGGAAAGGAATGAAGACCTCCTGCACTAAAACAAGTGCTTCCCTCTTGAGCTTATTTTAACTCCTAGGAAAGGTGAAGATTCACCTGTGATCACAAATAATAAAATTATTAATAGCAGTCATTTGTATTTAATGAAATAGGGATAAAATGCCTCAAAAGGAAGGAACAGTAGCAAAATGAGGGGCCAGGAGGCCGTGTTTCCCTGAAGAATGAAGAGCTTTAGTTCACATCACCGCTGACTACTCTAGAACACTCAGGACGTGAGAGGGTTCTGAAAACCAACAGCATCTGTGCTTTGCTTGCTTAGATGAGCAGAGCATCCTCTACAAGCCAGAGATGAGGGAAGACCGGACACATTCAACCTCCTCTTCGTGTGATAACCGCAATACAGCTTGAGGTGGTTCCTCGTTATGTCTAATCCTTGGAACACCTCTAAAGATACTTCATACTCCCTTTACAGGTGAAGAACCTGAAGCTTAAGAGGCTTGGGGGCAGGGAGGGGGAACCTGTCTTCAGTTTCTTAGCAAGTACGTGGCTGAGCCAGATTCTGAAACCAAATCTTACTGGCTTCGAAGCCCACATGCTAGAATTAGAAAGAATGAGTGCAAATTTTATGGAAAAAACAGAACTCCGGAATAATTAAAGAAAACAGACGTAATGGAAGAAGAGGCCAGAGGCCCCAAATCAAGTAGAGAGAGGCAATCAACTTACCAGCATATTTTGCAGTGTTAGACTCATCCATGGACCAAAAGCAATAATCAAATGCAAATACCTGGATGAAAGAACAGAATGTTAAACTTAAAAACTTGTTAACTTCCATGAGTAAATCAGACTGAAAAAAAATTCACTGATGAGGATGCCTGCTTCTGTCTGATTTAAAAGGAAAGCAAAAACCAGAAGTCTGACGCTTTATTAACCCTGAAGTTTCTTGCAGACTAAATTGGCTATTTTCTGGTATTACAAGAAATACAAGGTTATTTTCTTGCATTAGAGTAAATTGTATATGAAAAATTGCTACTTACTCCACATTCAAACAAGGAGACCTCTTAGCCAAAATATTTTAAATTATACATTTAGTGAGAAAAGACAATGGCTTCTCTCCCAAGTCTGCAGTTTCAGCAGATGCTGAAATGGTGGACCAGGTAGACCTTCCATGGTGGATCTTCCATGGCTTCACAAGAAATACTAAAGTGATCAACTTTCATTGAAATCAGTCCCACCTAACTTTCCATGACACTATCATTTCTAGCATAGCCAAAGGTTTGTCAAAACTTTCCACATTCCCAGAAATCTTAGACTCCCAATCCTGGGCCAAGTATTGTTAATGTATCAATTCACTCTTGCATGCTTTAGCTTTTTGTATAGTTACTGAATGCCTACTATGTACTAGGAATGGTTGATGCTACTATATCAGTTCAGTTCAGTTCAGTCGCTCGGTCGTGTCCAACTCTTTGGGACCCTATGGATTGCAGCACTCCAGGCTTCCCTGCTCCAAAAGGACACACATCTAATCACTGTTTTCCATGCATATGACCACCACTCCTGTTACAGCCATCTTTACTACATGCATAGGGCAACGCTCCCCAAAGTGAACACCAAGGAACAGCAGTTTCATGAGACAGTCCATGAAATAAAGATTACACCATATTGGAAATGGTACATATTTTACCCTGTTTAAGATTTTCCATGCAATTCTCAACATTAAAGGCACTGAAAAGTCTTCAGCAAATAAACCCATTTTTTAAAAATTCATTTCTTTGGAGTATAGTTGCTCTACCACGTTGTGTTTCTACTGTACAGCAAAATGAATGAGCCATACATATACACATATCCCTTCCCTTCTGGACTGTCCTTCCCATTCAGGTCACCACACTGCATTAGGTAGAATTTCCTGTCCTATACAGTACATTCTCATTAGTTATCTATTTTTCAGATAGTATCAACAGTGTATATGTATTAAATATCAATCCTGATCTCCCAGTTTTTCCCATCTCCCCTTTCCCCCTTGGTAGTCATACATAAAGTGTAACTTTATTTTTCCAGTTTCTTTTGATGAGGAGACCCTTTCTTGTCGTTTAGTCGCTAAGTCATGTCCGACTTTGCAACCCCACGGACTATAACCTGCCAGGTTCCTCTGTCCATGGGATTTCCCAGGCAAGAATCCTGGAGTGGGTTGCCATTTCCTTCTCCAGGGGATCTTTCTGACCTAAGGATGGAACCTGTGTCTCCTGCTTGGCAGGCAGATTCTTTACCACTGAGCCACCTGGGAAGCCCAGCGACCCTTTCTTGAGTAACACCTATTAACGTGCCCTGAAGCTAGTGTTTCTCAGCATCACCCTCCTACTCCTCAAGCTAACTGACTCAGGTGACTCAGCAGCTATTTGTATCATGCAGTGTCCACAGTAGTTGCTTTATAATTGTTTATTAAATGATTACTGGCATTGAGGCCTTAGAAGAAAGCAGGTACCTTCCACGTCATTAAAAGACTAACTTACACTCTGAATAGTTTCAGCACCACCTGTACTTCAGTGCTTGTCAATGGATTCAGGTCCACACACAACTTATATCATCAACCTCAAATCCAAATTCAATTTTGTGATGTATACAAACATTCACTCTGGTCTCATAATAACCAAGGTTAAAATGAACAGCTATGAAACAACAGTTCCAGCCAACAGAGTGTGAAATATTTACTGCATTCTAGGGCTCTTCCAAAGACTTGAGAGACCACACAGGCATAATCCAGTTAATCTTCCTGCCTCAAGGCAGGACAGAATTTCAACACTTCTCCTGAGAGATGAAGATCTGGCTTGTTTTTAAACATTTCCAGAAAAGGAGATTCCACAACCTCCCTTTGATGGCATCTTTATAACACTTAACTTCCAATTCCAGGGTATTTTCCTTTCCTTTTGACTTAAGTCGACTCTCCTGACTTTATAAACGGCCAACAGAGGCTCCTTTCCAATTTGTAGGTACTGTTTCCCTCTAGACTCCAAAGAATTCCTCTTAGTAGTTGCTACATACAGTGAAATCATAATTTATCTCCTGTATGTTAATTTTTCATACCTACTTGAAACTTACTGATAACAGTTTGCTATTCTGCATACGAGATTAGAAAGTTATAGATCTATATTCACAGTAATGATACTTGAAATAAAATGAAATCCACTCCAAAACTGGGGGTCTACCCTTAATAATAATCATTCCAAATTCTGTGCCAACTTTCATTTCTAACAAACTAGTTAATACTCTAAAGTTGGCTTTGATCATAAAAGGAAAGATAAAATTTTCATTTTAGGCACTTGCCCCCATTTCCAAATTCAGACAAATGTTAAAAACATTTTCTCAAAGGGCTGTGATAGTACTGGCAGACACACTTGTTCTTTGCCTGCCAAATACTGGCCTCTCCCTGGACTGAATTATATCTCACATTTCAAAACCTGCGATCACAAGCATTTTAGAATGGGCACGCCTCACGCCAGTCACGGAGTACGGGTTATGATTTTACTCAACATTTATCATAAGAAAGTTAAGCCCAGAAATCTGAAGGATTTCCCTAAAAGCTCAAAGCAACTGGGAAGATTTTTGCTGTCATTTTTTTCTTTAACAAAGGCTGCCAGTGATTCCCCGCCACTCCTTCTATGAAATTCCATAGCACTCTACATCTCCCACGGCACTAGTTCACACGTGGTCCTGCTTCATGGCTTAGTTCTTCTTGGGTGGGTCTCAGCTCCACGTAAAGGCGAACCTGTTGGGGGCAGGGGCTTTGTCTTATGCTAGTGTCTGGGTCATATCTCATACAGAGCAGTCACTGTACATAATATTTTCTCAATAAATAAACATAATACTAGGAGAAGAAGTTGAAATGCAGACAAGAGCATGGAATGGACATGAGGAACTGTTAGGAAAAAGTAGAAGTTCAAACTGCAAGACAGATTTTTAGATGATTCATTACTTTCAGATGTAGGTTTTCAGGGAACTTGTTTCCCTTAATGGTCCAATACAGATTTGGTCAATAGATGAGCCCTCTTTGGCACCATCATTCCAGGGTTCACGTGCATAGACTAGGATGACCACATCAAGTATAATTATTTATTGTGAGAATAATTATTTGGTATGACTTATGAAAATAGTGTGTAAAAGTTTAAAATAATTTATCTTAGGTAGCATGATCATTTCCCCTCCAATCCTGTTAGTACTATACTATAAATAAACTAGTGTTCACAAACAATTATCTTTCTTTTCCTGGCAAAAAAAAAAAAATTAATTATTTAACTTAATCACAAAGGTTTATAACAAAAGAGGACATGGTTTTCTTAGGTCTTAAAGAAATTTTGATTTTCTAATACAGAAATCATTGACATTTCCAGTTGCCAATGGGAAGGGACAGTTAGGGAGTTTGGGATGGTCATGTACACACTGCTATATTTAAAGTGGATAACCAACAAGGTCCTACTGTATAGCACAAGGATCTCTGCTCAATGTTATGTGGCAGCCTGGATGGGAGAGGGGTTTAGAGGAGAATGGATAGATATGCATGTATGGCTGAGTCCCTTCACTGTTCACTTGAAACAATCACAGCGTTGTTAATCAACTATATCCCAGAACAAAATAAAAAGTTCAAAAAAAAATCATTGACATTTCAAAAGAGATAACTATTTTCCTGAGAGTTATTCTTTGGAAACTAACCACTTCAAATAAAAAGGAAATCACACATTAGGCATGTGTTTCTGACCTCTAGTCTCTTTTGGTCTAGTTATAAAGACAAAACAAAAGAATTCTTGAAAATTAAAAAGCATGTGTTTTTTTTCCCCAAAAATAATTTTTGTACTTTTCAACTCCTCTCCAGGCAGAAAGTGATTAATCCAATACTTTTCTCCAGATAGTTTAATTTTAGGCAAAGAAAACACCTCCAAACATACACATCAGAGTTTTTGCAAAATGCATCAAAACATACTCCCTTTCTAATTTCTCCTTATTAAATTATTTTAGCATCATCTCAAATGTCACTCCCTTATGAAACCTTTCTTAAGGACACTACTTCTTCTTACTCTGAATTTCATACCTCTCTGACCAGATTGTATGTGTTAACGTATATAAGAGAGTCCCTTTGTTCTTCTACATTACTAATTCTGAGAGGTCAAGACCTTGGTTTTCCTAATGATTTTATTGCCCATAATTCCACCAAACAAAAATACTCCGAGAATTTACTTTTTAAAGCAACTTCACAGTGAATGACCATTCACTTAAAAACGATCTTGTAAATCTGTGTTGTCACACACGCTGCTGCTGCTGCTGTTAAGTCGCGTCAGTCGTGTCCGACTCTGTGCGACCCCATAGACGGCAGCCCACCAGGCTCCGCCGTCCCTGGGATTCTCCAGGCAAAAACACTGGAGTGGGTTGCCATTTCCTTCTCCAATGCATGAAAGTGAAAAGTGAAAGTGAAGTCGCTCAGTCGTGTCCAACTCTTAGCGACTCCATGGATTGCAGTCTACCAGGCTTCTCTGTTCATGGGATTTTCCAGGCAAGAGTACTGGAGTGGGGTGCCATTGCCTTCTCCGTGTCACACATGACTGCTGCTTAAATAAAACAGCCCACACTGGTGAGTAGGGTAGTAGATTACCCAACAGTACTTGGTCGAAGTCTGTTCCCACTCGACTGTGAAAGTGACAAGACCAATGTCACCCTACAGACATGATCTGCGTGTTTACTGGATTCCCACTCCTTTCCCAAAAGACAGGAGCAAGTTCCCCTATTCACCTACAGATTATGTCAACAGTCAGGCATCTCTCCAGCTCTGAGAGCTTCCACCAATGACCAAGAAATCCTCTGGGTGGATGAGCACAGTGGGAAGTCCAGGGGAAAAAAGGAGAAGAGAAAATGTAGAAGTCTAAGAAAATCCCCCCTCTGACAACCCTTTGCCTCTCTTCACCCCCTGGCCATTCTTCAAGACCTGCCCAAAGGTCACCTCCTCCAGCGCGTCCTCGACTTCCCTGCTCTGTGCTCTTTCAGTCAATAGCTTCACCTCTCGAATACACAGTCTATCGAAGTAAGCACACATTTTATAGTAAATGAGGGCTGTGGGCATTTAAGCAAAGTGTCTACCAATACAATGCACGGTGCACAGTAAAACTCAGTCTATGGCAGCTACTGCTATCCATGTTGACAGTCTCTATGGATGGGCTCCTCTCCCAGTTAACAGTACAGCACAGTTTCCATTTAGAGAGTGTTTATTATGTAGCAGGCACCATCCTAAGCGTGTTACTTTCTCATCAAGCTTGGAAGTCTCCTGGGCCAGGGCTTGTGCTAATTCATTTCTTTAATCCTTACAGCCACAGACAGTAGATAGGTGCTCCATATCTGCTGAGTCAAATAAAGAAAGAAAAATGAAAAGGCAAAGAAGGTTCATACGGCCATGAGAAGAGAGCTGCTACAGTTCACCGAGCTCCTCGTCAAAAGGATCAACACAAGCCTCACTGTGTACTTCCTAGCCCCCAAGTCCAGGATGAAAAGGGCTTCCCATGGGGGGAGAAAAGTCCACTCTATGTGGGCTGGCTGGGCTTTGCACGAAGGAGTGTGTCTCTCTGTGCTCACACAATCCTGCCATCCTCCTCTCCGGGTACAATTCACCCACTGTTCACATCTGCGGACTGAGCTGCTTGCTACTCATAGCTTGTTCTGGCCGCTGTCGACTCTGGAACTGCACCTGAGATCTCTCCACAAACCCCAGTTCTCCGGTTTTATAAATATCGGCGAGCCCATGTCCTGCTGGTGCTTTTCAACTCTGTTCATTTGAAAGAGTACAAGGGCTATGAGAGACGTGGTGTGCCAAATGTGTTCACGTGTCACCACACTGTCAGAGAACCGAACCAGACCCAAAAGAGTTAAAGCCCTACATTCACGTCATGTCGAAATGATGATGTTTAGCATGATCTGTTTTCCACCACTTACAACGCTGTACATGTTTAATCTTCCTCACCATACTGTGAGTTCCAGAGAGCAGGAACCACCAGTTAAATCGCCTCTTGAGCCCCACAAATTCTTCATATACTGTACTTTCCACAAACGTTCTCAATTACAGTCATCTAATAAATGACACTTGAATGAATAAAGTAAAAATGCCTCCTAGGAAAAAACGCACAGGGGTAGGGCTGTGCTGCCATTCAATTCAAGCAGCTGCAACACTCGTGGGCTCAGATACAAAGGCAGAAATGTAAGGGGTGAGAGCAGAGTGGCTGCATTTAAAGGGTAAGAGAAACTGAGCGAAAACCTCAGGATGGATGCTAAAAAGAAGTTCCATATTCAGCTATATGTTTGGTCTGAAACAGAAACATGATCCAAGCTACACGTGCAATTTAAATTGTGTCTGTAGGCACATTCAAAAGTCAAGAGATTAAAACAATTTAAATAATGTTTTTATTTAACCTAATACACTTTTTAAAATATTTTCTTTTTTCCTCATACCAAGTCTTTGATGTCTGGTGTGTAGTTTTACACTCACAAAAATCTCAGTTTTGACTAGTCACATAGCACATGTTCAAATGCTATGTGTGGCTAAGTGGCTGCTGTATTGGACAGAACAGGTTTAGAATTCATCTCATTTCAGGCCACCACTCAGTTTTCAGAAATGCACAAAGTGAATGATGAAAATGATGGTGGTCACAGAACGTAAGATGAGTCTGAATGAAACTGCACTTCAGATGGCCTAAGTTGTATACAACTTACTCCCTCCTTATTTCTGAGCTTTTTTCTGTAAAGTCAGGTTTTTTAGTACGGCAGTATGACCCTTTAAAGGATACTGCCTCAAAAAGTAACAATTTTATTTTGTTATGCTGTCATTTTCTCCTGTTTAAGATTTTGCCAACAAACTTATGTAACTAGAAGAGGGATTAACACCCTTAAGTTCAATAGTTCTAAACAGGGCTTATAAATAAAAAAACAGGAAGGTCCCCTGGAGAAGCGCATGGCAACCCGCTCCAGTATTCTTGCCTGGAGAATCCCATGGATAGAGGAGTCTGGCGGGATATAGTCCATGAGGTCACACAGAGTCAGACACAACTGAGCTACTAAGACTTTCACTTCAAAGTGAGTTTAATTAACAAGATCAAATTGTTCAAATGACTCTTACACTAACTTATAGACATCTTAAAATGATAATCGTGTCTTTAAAAATGAGCAAACGGGGTACAGAAGAATGTGATTGCAAACAAAGTGATCTTGCAGATATTTATTTTTGCTTCAGACTCTTCCTTACTTTTTTTTTTCCTTTTTTTTTTTCCTTACTCTTCCTGCTTTTTTTACTCCATAAAACCCAAAAAACAGAAAAACCACTTTACAAGCACATGGTATAACAGACAGGTGCAGCAATCAGAAGGCCTAGAATTGCAGCCCAAAGCTCTCTCACTGAATGGTCTGGGCCGATTTACTCCTTAAGCCTCCATCTCCTTAGTGGCAGACCCTGAATGGTCTGAGTTCAGAAATTTCTTCCAGCTCCAAAGTGCTCACTTGGCACATGGACGGTACTCAACAAATACTGAAGGGTGAAGAATAAAACAGAAAAAGCAGGAAGAATTTATTTGTTTTTCTCTGCATGTGTTTCAGTGTAGCTCCCTGGGAAAGTAAGATACCTGTGCCAGAGATGACAGAAGCATGAAAAGTGAAGTGTCCTAGAACATGCCTGACATTCTGAGGGCCAGCAGGGAGACCTGGAACTGGGCTTCTAAAAGCAAAGCTCCTGTGACTGGGACATTTTCCTGGTTTCCATCAACAGAGTGTACGTAACACATAATCAGACAGAGAGCTTCACACACACACAATAAGGAAAAACACACCTATCTCAACTCTGAACATTCTGAGACAAAGGCTCTTTATTTTAAACTAACAAGGAGGCATAAAGCAGGTGTCTCTATGTTTGTCTAAAAGCTTATTTTTCTTTTTAAGGGAAGTAGAACACGCTCCAATAAACATTGCATGATATGCTACTGGTGAAAGGATTAAATGGTATGCACTAGGCCCAGGCCGAAATAAATGTTTCTCTACTCTGGAGTGCAAATTTAAAAAATGTAACACCAAAGAGAAAATTCAAATATATAGTACAAAACGATTTATACAAGGATACATTTATGGAAATTTCTCTTTCTATTGTACATGCACGTGCAATATAAAAAAAAATGTTCAATCTTACTCTCAAGTTCAACCAGAAGAATATTTTTTCCTTGACCTAATACAACACTAGAGAAAATAACTTTTAAGAACAAAAGAAACACAATTCGGCGAGAACTAGTGTAGGTGCCCTCAGTGTCATGAGCAGCAGCACCACAAGGGCATCTGGTTTCTCTTCTGAGTTTTCACGGGCTCTTCCCCACCCATTCCCGAAAACAGGATGGGTCCCTGCTCACCCCTATTCTCTCACGTCTTCTATCCTACTTAATCCTTTCTTCTTTGACAACATAATCAATACCTCTTCCTTTGCCTCCTATCTCCTTCCCTTCTAGGGCAGACTACAAACTGTGTATTACCTGCTAGGCGTCTCTCAGATGCTTTGCCATCATTTCTAATTCAATTCACTCTAAAACTGAACTCTTTCCCTTTGCCATGCACCAAATCAGGTCTTTCTTCTTCAGTTCCTGCTGAATTTTCAGTTACTCAGCTTCAAACCCCAGATTCATCTCTGCCTCCTCTTGTGGCACTGCCTTCTCCCACACGCTATCAGCATCCAAGGCCTGGATACTTTAGTTCTGCAATGTTTTGATCATTCTTCCCTTCCTCTTCTCTCACGCCACCACACCAATGCAGGCCCTTGTTATCTCTCATTTTATTGAAATGAATTTACTGCATTCCTGGCTCGTTTTATTGAATACCATCCTGTTCCCATCCACTGACCAAACCCAATTTATTTTATGCTCTGCTTTCAGATTAACCTGAAAAGGAATTTGAATCAGGCCACTGCTTTGGTCAAAACAGAGACATGGAATAAATCGAGATGCAACCCTGGTATCCAGGCCCTCCACAGCGGGATTTGGCTTCAATCCCCTCCGTTGTTTTTTTTTTGACCATGTCACGCAGCTCATGGGATCTTAGTTCCCTGACTGACCAGGGATTGAAATCATGCCCTTGGCAGTGAAAGCTCAGAGTCCTAACCAGTGGACCATCAGAGAAGTTCCTCAACCTCCTTCTAAATATGTCACCCAGGATTCCCTTCCATGGACCAGAAGTCCAACTCTATGCTATGTCATTCTCTGAATACAGTTGATATTTTCTCCATCTCTTGGCACATCTGCCTACAATTCGATGGTCAACTATATTTGAGATGTTAATAAAAAGGTATTGTGCATTTTCGGAGGAGGCAATGGCACCCCACTCCAGTACTCTTGCCTGGAAAATCCCATGGATGGAGGAGCCTGGTAGGCTGCAGTCCATGGGGTCGCTAAGAGTCGGACACGACTGAGCGACTTCACTTTCACTTGTCACCTTCATGCACTGGAGAAGGAAATGGCAACCCACTCCAGTGTTCTTGCCTGGAGAATCCCAGGGACGGCGGAGCCTGCTGGGCTGCCGTCTATGGGATTGCACAGAGTCGGACATGACTGAGATGACTTAGCAGTAGCAGCATTGCGCATTTTCAACTAAGTATATCCCTAAATATCTAATGTTTTTGAAGCTACTGTAAATTATTGGGTTGCTGTTAATTTTTATTTTCTAATTGCTCATGCTATCTTAAAGAGGTATAATTTTATTTTGACCTTTTTCTTGCCACCCTGCCACTTGTAAGTTCTAGAAGATTATTTGGAGATTCTCTAATGTTTATCAAATATATGACCTTATTATCTACAAACAAAGATGCTTTTGCTTCCTCCATTCCGATCTGAATTTCTTTTCTCTTTCTTGCCTAATTACACTGGTTAAGAAGTCCAGCCAATGCTGAATAAAAGTGGCTAAATCCTCACCTATTTCACATCTTAGATGGAAAGTGTTCAGTCTTTTACTGTTAAATATGATGACAGCTGTATATGTTTAATGCATGCCCATTACCATCTTGAGGAGGTTTCTGTCTACTACAACCTGCTGCAAGTTTATATCATAAACAAGTGTTGAACTTTGTCAAATGCTTTTCACATAGTTTTTTCTATTTTACTCTGTGAATATGAAGTACATCTATTTTTTCATAATTAATACTTTATTTTTTAAAGCAGTTTTAGGTTTACAGAAAAACTGATCAGCTAGTGCAAAGAGTTCCCATATACCCCCTCTTTACAAACACCCCCTCAGCAGTTTCTGTTATTACTAATAACTTGTATTAGTTATGGTATATCTATTATAATCGATAAACCAATATCAATACATTATTAACAACTAAATTCCATACATCAAGGTTCACTCTTTTGAGCTATACAGTCCTATACGTTTTGATAAATGCATAATGTCATATATCTACCCTTACAGTACCATACAGAATAGTTTCACTGCTCTAAAAATCCTGTACTTCACCTATTTATTCATCTCTCCTCTCCTCTCACTCCTCCTGGCAACCAGTGATTTTGCCCCTATTTCTCTGAAGGCATCCAAGTTTGCGCTAAATTTTAATTTGGATTTAAAGTGGATCTGGCATATTGTAAGTGCTGAATTAAAGATAGCTGTTATTAATAGAAACAATGAAAACAGCATAGCATTCTAAGAGTACAGTTTCAAGGACAGATAACAAGACTGTGAGACTTCTTTCCTCTATAACAGTTGGGTAGGGACAGTGATAACTCAACCAAATATTCTAAGAGACAGCCCCTCCTTCCTCCTAACCAGCACCTCTACCTTAGAATATTTTTAAGTAAAATGTACAAAATCCTCACACATAATAGAAACAGAGAATACTATAGGAAGGTGATTATTATTTACCAACATCATTAGGCATAATTTCAATAAGTGTCCAAACACAGACTACAAGAAAAGGCAGCTATTCCTCAGGAAAACACAAATTAATGACAAGAGAATCCAAATTGCTGGTGAGATTTCTAAGGTTCAATGGGCACTTTCCCTTTGGGCACAGGCCACAGAAGAGGATCAGGATTATGACCCAGCCGGGCATTTGGGTCTCCTTGAGAATGGAATTAGGACAGAGTGTTTTCTCTGGCTCAGTTCAGTTCAGTTCAGTTGTTCAGTTGTGTCCGACTCTGTGCGACCCCATGGACTGAAGCACGCCAGGCCTCCCTGTCCATCGCCAACTCCCGGAGTTTACTCAAACTCAGGTCCATTGAGTCGGTGATGCCATCCAACCATCTCATTCTCTGTCATCCCCCTCTCCTCCTGCCCTCAATCTTTCCTAACATCAGGGTCTTTTCCAGTGAGTCAGTTCTTCGCATCACGTGGCCAAAGTACTGGAGTTTCAGCTTCCACATCAGTCCTTCCAATGAATATTCAGGACTGATTTCCTTAGGATGGACTGGTTAGATGTCCTTGCAGTCCAAGGGACTCTCAAGAGTCTTCTCCAACACCACAGTTCTAAAGCACCAGTTCTTCAGCACTCAGCTTTCTTTATAGTCCAACTCTCACATCCATACATGACTACTGGAAAAAACCATAGCTTTGACTAGATGGACCTTTGTTGGCAAAGTAATGTCCCTGGCTTTTTAATATGATGTCTAGGTTGGTCATAACTTTTCTTCCAAGGAGCAAGCGTCTTTTAATTTCATGGCTGCAGTCACCATCTGCAGTGATTTTGGAGCCCAAGAAAATAAAGTCTGCCACTGTTTCCAATGTTTCCCCACCTATTCTCTGGCTCAGTCTTTAGCAAAGTGGTTCTGTCCACCAGTGAAGGGAACACATAATTTAGCTAAACTTGACCTTCTTTCTACTAAACTGGTGAAGTGTCCTTCTGGTACAACAGGTCTTTTTTTCCTTCCTTCATTCAACAGTCATTGTGTAGATGCCATGTAAAGGTTCAAGTATAGCTTTTTAATATTTTGTCTGGTCTTAGCTGTGAGTTCTGCATAAGTCAGAATAGGACTTTCTTCCATCCGATGAGTTTCACAGGTATTTTCCTCCTGTGGCCTTCAGCACACTTGATTTTATATTACACTGTGCACATGTTCTGTACTCCAACCCCATTAGAATGCTAGGATCTGGTCTGATCCATGTAGCACTTGGCCCCTGCCCAGAATATTTGTTAAATGAAACCAACTTGTCTTCTTTGATGCTTTTACTAATTAAGCATGTCAAAATCTCATTGTCTGAAATAAATAAAAGTTCATGCTTATATAGTCATCATTAAAAATATGTTTCCCATTTGCTTTCAATAGTCACAGTTTCTGCAAGAAAAGACCTTATCTATTTAAGCATCATTTTAAAAAATTTCACTTTGCTATGTGATTTACTTGAATCTAAGATGACCTTCATACTTTCCAGATGTGCCTTACAGCATCCACACACACACACACACTCACACATATGTGCATGTGTGTGCATGTATATATTTATTTATATTTAACATCGTTCATTTTATCTTGGAAATTTCATGATACTTCATAGGAACTATTAATAGGATACTTAGTGAAACCACAAAACTATTATATACCAGGTAGAAAGTAACCAGAACATTTCTGTATATAAAGCAATTAGTGGTTTTTTAAAAATGTGGTTTTGTGTCTCTCTTTCATTTCACTTCTTCTCCTTCATTAAGTAACCCTATGTGGAATTGCTTAGGATTTTAGTGCCTTTTTCTGTAGGGAGAGAATTAAATATATCACAAGGTTGGCTGTCTGTTCTGAAACCTTTAGGAACCAACAGCAAGGGAAGAAAGAGCTACATAAGGGGAGCTCATATCTTTCTAAGTAGCAGAGACATTTTCGGTTACACATTTCCACATCAATAGGGTCTTCCCAGGTGGCACTAGTGGTAAAGCACCCGCCTGCCAATGCACAGAGTCGGACATGACTGAAGCGACTTAGCAGCAGCAGCAGCCAATGCAAGAGATGCGGGTTCAATCCCTGGGTTGGAAAAGATCCCCTGGAGTAGGAAATGGCAATGCACTTCAGCATTCTTGCCTGGGAAATCTCATGACAGAGGAGCCTGTAGGGCTACAGTCCATGGTGTTGCAAAAGACTCAGAAACGACTGAGCACACACACCATGTCAATGATTGCTCAGGAATAACCTTCTAATCCATCAGATTTGGCCAGGATGCCAGTGCTTATATTTCTAAACATCATACACTGCCTCTTTCTTAAAAGATTTCATATTATCTGTTCAATGCACGCCTTCCTTACTGGAGCTGGAACTCTTAATGCCAAGGACAATTCCTATACTGCCTTCAATAAACATAAAGGATAACACTTAGCATTTTAGGGACGTCTCAATACTCCAAAAGCTAAGTTAGATTTTCCTTCATAATCCCAGAGATAAGTAAGTCTAATCTATCCTGGAATTGTTCCCTTTACCCAATGTGTCTTAGATTCTAAGGTGTAGCCTTAGACTGATCTTGTAGCCTGACTTGATCCCATCTCAAAAACCAAAGCTATAACCAGCATCACCGGTCAGAGGCTGGTTGCATTTCTCCTTCTTTTTGGTACTAAGTGTCCCTTGGGTAACCAATAAAATACTCACCGGTAATAAAAATCAGCCTTCATTCATTCAAGAGTTGATCATTCAGATGATGTCGTGCTTCTCATTGTCTTCTTTTTCTACCTACTCTTTAATTTTTAGGCTTCTCACTGGCACACATACCAACAAAGGCAGGCCGGGGCATGGGGGCTCTAATCAGTGGACTTCGCAATTGGCTAGAAACTCCAAAGAAGCACATAAAGTTGGCAGATGGCTGAAACTCTAAAAGTTTGGAGAATTTTTCTGATGATATCAATGATTCTTAGTAGGACACAGAAAAGATAATTTGTCCAGTCAATAACCCAGTTACCAACCTACCATGATGTTACCATTTTTGTCTTCCCATTTTCTAGGTGGTGATATTATATAGTTTTGCATTACCCTATGGGGGCTTCCTTCATAGCTCAGTTGGTAAAGAATCCACCTGCAACGCAGGAGACCCCAGTTCGATTCCTGGGTTGGGAAGATCTGCTGGAGAAGGGATAGGCTACCCACTCCAGTATTCTTGGGCTTCCCTTGTGGCTCAGCTGGTAATGCAGGAGACCTGGGTTCGATCCCTGGGTTGGGAAGATTTCCCTTGGAGAAGGGAAAGGCTACCCATTCCAGTATTCTGTCCTGGAGAATTCCATGGACTATAGTCCATAGGATGGCAAAGAGTCGGACACGACTGAGCAACTTTCACTTTCCCTCTCCATTACCCTATCCATGAATTATTATTATCATATTATTTCCTCTCTCTGGGCCTCATTTCATCATCAACAAAATATAAACAACAGCCAGATAGGTTTGTTCTGAAAACCCACGCATTAGTTCCAAGGATGAAATAATGTATGAAAGTGCTTTATAAGATGTAGAGGATCATTCACATTTTACATCATTACCAACATTAACTGTCATGGTTGAAGTTTTACATTAGAATGCTGAGCTGTCTTCTCAAAAGCACAGGTGTTTCACATGGGTCATTGTGATGGATGAAATTCGAAATTTTGGCACACTCGGCCAGCATGCCTACCAAATTCCGTATCTGGTGCTTACCTTGGGAGGTTTCCTGAATGATGGAAACAAAAAATTTCAGCAGCAGAAGTAGAGAGGGTTGTCCACACAGCAGCGATACATCAGAAGGAGCAATGAAAGAAAAAAAAAACAAGGCAAACTCAGTGTCTTGATTACATGATCTAATATACGCTCTACTTCACAAAGATCAGAGGCCAAATTTACTCCACTGCCTGAAGCAATAAACTCTTGTATTTGCTCAAAAACACAGTGTGGGCATAATAAGTTTCTTCCTTGGCTTAATAGAATCTATCCAGTCATTCAGAGGTATTTTTAATGATTATAAAATACCCAACAAAAAGAGCATCAGAAAAAAAAAAGAAACATGCTGTAATCATATTGCTTTTGGTCAAATACTTCAAAATCAATTTTCATATTTGAATTTTTCTTAAATTGGCATATAAATATATATTTCCTTTGAAAAATACTCTAATCAATATGGGATTTCTCCCCCATTTAGAAAGCATTGTTTAGATGACAATTTTCACATATTTCAACCTGAGTATAAACTTAAAAGCAAATTGCATCCTTATCATCAACCACACATGAATTTTTTTATCATTCAATTTTGCATTAAAAAAAAAAAAAAAACTTTGCATCCAGTAAAATCTCTGAAAAGGAAATAGTTTTCAAAGTAACAAACCATTAAACTAACTTCCTCAGTAAATGTTTTAACTGTGTACAAAGTTAAGGAGCTAAACTATGATTTATATGGCATGTAATCCTATCACAGGGGCTTGGCCTTCTGGATGTGGTTATTCTTAATTAGTCTCTAATACCATCGATTCAGAAACTCCAAAATGACTGTTAAAAAGAAATGGGCGGGGAGGGTTTCCTATGGCTTTAATCTTTCTTCATAGGGAATAGAACCATGAGAATTAAAAAAAAAAGAAAACAAGATTTTCCAGGGCAGAGGGAATGGGAACTAAAACGTATAGGCACAAACAGCACGATGCCCTTTCTCAGTTATTGTGTTCAATGATGAAGCACAAACTGCAATCAAGGTTGCTGGCAGAAACATCAATAACTTCAGATATGCAGATACCACTCTTATGGCAAAAGCAAAGAAGAACTAAAGAGCCTCTTGATGAAAGTGAAAGAGGAGAGTGAAAAAGTTGGCTTAAAACTCAACATTCAGAAAACTAAGATCATGGCATCTGGTCCCGTCACTTCATGGCAAATAGGTGGGGAAACAGTGGAAACAGTGACAGACTTTATTTTGGGGGGCTCCAAAATCACTGCAGATGGTGACTGCAGCCATGAAATTAAAAGATGCTTGCTCCTTGGAAGAAAAGTTCTGACCAACCTAGACAGCATATTAAAAAGCAGAGGCATTACTTTGCCAACAAAGGTCCAAATAGTCACAGCTATGGTTTTTCCAGTAATCATGTATGGATGTGAGAGTTGGACTATAAAGAAAGCTGAGTGCCAAAGAACCAATGCTTTAGAACTGTGGTGTTGGAGAAGACTCTTGACAGTCTCTTGGACTGCAAGGAGATCCAACCAGTCCATCCTAAAGGAGATCAGTCCTGAATATTCATTGGAAAGACTGATGCGGAAGCTGAAACTCCAATACTTTGGCCACCTGATGCGAAGAACTGACTCATTGGAAAAGATGCTGATGCTGGGAAAGACTGAAGGCAGGAGGAGAAGGGGATGACAGAGGATGAGATGGTTGGATGGCATCACTGACTCAATGCACATGAATTTGAGTAAACTCCGGGAGTGGAAATGGACAGGGAGGCCTGGCATGCTGCAGTCCATGGGGTCGCAAAGAGTCGGACAAGTGAGCAACTGAACTGAATCGAACTGTATTCAATATCCCTCCCGGAACTATGAGGCCCCCAACTCTGGCCCCAGAGTTCAATATCAAGAAAAGAAACACCATGGATTCCAAAATTAGGTAGATAACCCTAACCTTTAAATCTACGGGAAGAAAATCATGACATTTCTTATAATGATGAAGATAAAGAATTATCTTTTTGAAATTCCATGAATTAGCTAAAAAGAAATGAATCCTATGTCATGACCACAGGCAGGGACAAGAGGAATGTGATTTTTGTCCCCAGCTTTCAGAGGGAAACTACCTAGAAAAACTGGTATCTCAAGCTGCTATTAAGAAGTCTCAACATTCTGTGCATCTATCCTTTTAAACAAGACAAACATTTATGGATGTTGTTGTAAAAATGCACGCATGTTTGTAAATCTAAGAGAGCCAGGGGTCTTTGCTCTGTACATAAAGCTTGAGGTTTCGTCCAAGAAAATTTCTTTAAGTGGAACAACTGCTCTAGAAGGCATCTGTTCTGAACAGATAGAACAATAATAATAATAATAAAAACCTCACTCACAGTACTTTTGATAAAGCCTTCTCTTATATTGCCTGCTTTATTTTTTAAAAGCCATTTAAATCACAGCTTTATTTATCAGGGTAAAGAAAAGCCACTTGACTTGGCCTACAATAAAGCAACCATATGAAACAACATGGGACAAATCAGTAAAATACATGTTTCACATTAAGGCTACAACGAACCAAGGAATCTAATGGGGGTGGAACATGCTAACATGAAAAGATGCTCAACATCACTCATTATTAGAGAAATACAAATCAAAACCACAATGAGGTACCATTTCATGCCCGTCAGAATGGCTGCTATCCAAAAGCATGAAGTAAGCCAGAAAGAAAAATACCAATACAGTATACTAACACATATATATGGTATTTAGTTAATCGGTAAAGATAACCCTGTATGCAAGACATCAAAAGAGACACAGATAAATAGAACACTATTATGGACTTTATGGGAGAGGGCGAGGGCAGGATGATATGGGAGAATGGCATTGAAGCATGTAAATTATCATATGTGAAACGAATCGCCAGTCCAGGTTCGATGCATGATACAGGGTGCTCGGGGCTGGTGCACCGGGATGACCTGGAGGGATGGGATGGGGAGGGAGGTGGGAGGGAAGTTCTGAAAGGGGAACACATATACACTCATGGTGGATTCATGTCAATGTATGGCAAAACTAATACAATATTGTAAAGTTAAAAAACTGATAAATAAACTAACTAAAAAAAAAAAGAAATCCCAGGGATTTCCCCAGGGTTCTCCTGTGCTTCAAGACTGCATAATAATCATCATCAGCAGCAAAGAACAAGTGCTGGTTTTTAGCCAGTAGTACCCTGACCTCCCTTGCCATCCAATAATAGAGCGATCCTTTCCTTACTGACATTTCAACACAGTTTTCTTTATTCCTATTAGGAAACCAATCATTTGGTTTATCACAACTGCACTTCATTAACTGATAAACATTTCTTGAGGTTTGAATTAGCTGATAAGAAACTAAGCATCCTAATCCAGAACCACAGTTTACTGCCCCAATTTCCAGAGGCTCTGTATCATTTTCTGGTAATTGTGAAGAAAAAGTTTTCCAACATGAGTAATACTGATACTATAATCAAATGCAGCATGCTATCCTTTGGGGGGAAAAAAGGAAAAACTAATGTGATATTGCAATGTAAAGATAAAAGTTTTCTCTCATGTATCTATGAAAAAAGATGAATATAAACATCTATTGTGAACATAATCAATATTAAAAATATATTTTTGTAAGAACTCACTGACCTGCAGACACAGGCTTAGAGAGAAAATAAGAATGTGTGGTTCTACACTGATTGATGCTTACTCTACTTTGTAAAACACCAAAAGTTCTTTGCTCTCTCAGGACAAAAAAGCTGATGGGTCTCTTCAAGGTCATCCACACTTCATGCACTCCCCACACAAGTCTTATAACTTGCATGCCTTTCACCCACTTGGTCTCTCCTTTCTGCCTGATCAAATCGCCCCTCTCCAAAACCCAGCTCAAGGCTCCACTCTTAATTCCTCACCAACTGTTTGAGACCACATTGACCTTTACCAGCTCTGATAGCTGAGGATTCCCATGGTCAACAAAACAGCCTAACATCACTGCCATACATATAGTCCTGTAGCCTTCAGTGATCCTGTCTGAATTTGAGTCTTGGGTATCCTTAAGACTTAAATTCTTGAAAGCAGAGACCATGCCTTGTACTACTTGCATGATATCTCAGTCCCCAATCCCACACAGTTATGTAGTACTGAAATCACAGGAAGAACTCAGAAGTAGGTTTGTATACTTGTGGGTTAAACATAATCTAGATGTGAAGACTTTCTTGTATCACCACCACAATCTCATAATTCCAGAGTTTGGGAGCTAGATTTTTTGCCTTTAATAGCAGTGAAGGTGTCAAGGACTGTCAGAAAATGGAGACCATTTCCTATGTCTTATTTAAATATAATTATTTCTCTAGATCAGCATTTCATACAGAGAAGTTCAATGGGATGTTAGCTAGGGTCAAGTCCTCAAGAGCTTCAGAGGTCAACTAGACTCAGAAATGCAGGTTCAGTTTGATGACACAAGACACACACACACACACACACACACACACACACACACACACACACACACACAGATATGGAACTGTAAAGATAAGCTGGACCTGTATCTGGCCAGCTACAGAAAACTCCTCTTGAAATGAGGAGTAGGTACTGAATTTAGTAGACTGTATAAGAGTTTAACAAGAGAGTGAAATCAATCAGGCAGTATAAATAGCATATTACAATGACAACAATCCTATGTAGCTGTCATTCTCTCTTCACACCTTACACCAAAAGATGATGCTCTGGGCAAGGAGTCTTTTGTCCAGTATTTACAGCCCATCAACTACAGAGTGAGCTACTTACAAGTCAGATGGCCCCAAACTCCGATATCCGCAAGCCCTAACCCCAGTTGGTGCTTCAAGAGACACGAATGATACATGCCTTCTTCTGAAACAGAATACTCTCTTCCATGTGCTAAGAAATGTTTTGATTAATTGTTGGAAATTGCCAACCTACATCAGAAAGATACAGAATTAAATGATATTTGACTCTTAGAGACTATACTCTAAGGACTTATACTTTATAAAGCCCTTGACTTTCACCTTCCTCTTGGAGAACTAAACATCAGAGGCCAAGTAACCCTGTTAAACCGGCAAGCATTGACTGAGTACCGATCACCACACTGAACATCATAGGTGCTTTGAGGGACAAGAGAGGAATGAGGCATAGTCTCTGACCTCAACATCTTGTGAGAGAGACAGATACATTCATGAAGAACTAATATCCAGTAGACTGGGATGTGTGGGATGGAGCACAGACAGAAACAAAGAGCTATATTTCAGTCCACAAATGCCTAACACATACTGTGCGCTTTGTTGAGAAATAAAATCAATTAGACATGCTGCCTTTCAGACAACAAGAAATGCAACTTATACACACAATTATGATACAGTGTGACGTGCACAGCAGCTCCAGAGGGAAAGATCACCTGGGAAAGAAGGGAAGTTTCTCAGAGAAGGAAACCCCGGCGCCGTGTCTAAGAGGTGAAGAGAGTCACCCAGCTGACAGGGTAAAGAAATGGCCCTTCAATAGGGAGAACTGTGAGTGCAAAGAAGTGCTGGAGCACACAGCCTGCTTGAGGACCACAGCGTCGTACAAGCTCAGTAGTCTGTCTGCAGAAAGAGACAGTAGGACACGGGGCTGGGACTGTGTTTGATGGGCGGCTATAAAGGTTCATCTTCCACCAGGATTTATTAAGTGTAGTTTGAAGATAAGTTCATATACTTGCATACCAACAAGTGAACATATTCATATATACAAAACTATACAGCAAGAACTTCTGTGAGTTATAAAAAGCAGATCCAGTGAAGCTACTCAGTTGTGTCCGACTCTGCGATCCCATGGACTGTAGCCTACCAGGCTCCTCCATCCATGGAATTTTTCAGGCAAGAGTACTGGAGTGGGTTGCCATTTCCTTCTCCAGGGCATCTTTCTGATCTGGGGATCAAACCCAGGTCTCCTGCATTGCAGGCAGACGCTTTACCGTCTGAGCTACCAGGGAAGCCCAAAAAGCAGATGGGGTTACATATACATTTTGAAGAGCCCTTGACACCCACCACAAGAAGGACGCAAATGGCAAAAACATTAATAAACTGGTTAATACAAATAGATTGCTACAATAAAATGAAAAACTTGAGAGGAATACACGAGCACATCCACAGAAACTATTAATTCAACCTAATGATGTTCATTCAATATGTGTGTGTGTGTGTGTGTGTGTGTTTCCAAAATTAAAATGGATACACAAAGCAAATGGAAAGGTTAGCAAGTTACAGGGCATTTTTTGATGGAATTACTATCCACTGATAATAGCCTTCCTGCCTTTTTTCTCCTGATATTTGTCAAGGAAAATGCCCAAATTATTCCCCCTGACTAACGAAACACAGCCAGCTACCGCTGTGGGTGACAGGCCTCTGAGAAGCCCCTGGGTGTCTCTGTGGAGAGTTCTCCAAGCCACTGCAAGGAGCTCCAGCTTCTCATCACCATGGATGCAACTCCCAGCGAGGGGAGCCTGGCAAGAACTCACACTAGATTAACCAAAACAAAGTTGAGCAGAGAAAACATGGCTCTTGTGCAATTTTCTTGCTGTGTCTTCAAAAGGACCATGCAGCGAAGCTTAAAAAAAAAAAAAAAAAAGCAGCAGTAAGCACCAATTCTTGATTTAAAATCAAGAATCAGGCCCCTCTGTGAGGCCATTCTCAGGCTAGTTCTCAGCTGCTACAACTAGACAGGACCTCAGTTAACATGCTGTTTGGAAGGAGCGTACATCTTATCAGTTTTACTAGTCCTTCCAGGATTAATTTTCCACTTACGTGAGAATTTGTACCTAGATAGCATATACTTCCTGGAGGAGGGCATGGCAACCCACTCCAGGATTCTTGCCTGGAGAATCCCCACGGACAGAAGAGCCTGGCAGGCTACAGCCATGGGGTCACAAAGAGTCGGATACGACTGAGCAACTAAGCACAGCACAGCATATACTTATGATATCAAGCTTATAACTGCATGAACAATATTTACATTTCCTACATCAGGGAGTCGGAACCAAACATCACGCTCCATGCAACAGCCTCATGAAAGCAGAGATGTTAGCTGAGTAGCAGAGACAGGTATCAGCCTTTTCTGAGAGCCAGCTGAGCATGGTGGCTAAGGGCAGGGATGCAGAAACCAGACGCCGGGGTTCTGTTCTTGCCACCACCACTTTCCAGTGATGGAATTCTCCCACTTCCAGCCATTTATTTTACCTATTTAGCCATTTATTTTATATAATCTCCTTCCTTCCATCTGCCATAGCAATAGCTGCACTGCTGACGCCAGATGCTTGCAGACTTTGAGAGCCTGCAGGACCCACCTCCTTGAGGGCTGTGGGACCAAGACACCTCTGACTCAGCAGCCCACACATGCTGAAAGATGTCTGTGCAGAACCATTAAGTTTCAAGGTCACAATGAGTTGAATCATGAAGACAGGAAAATTACAATTCAGCCTCCACTGTGGACAGCCCACTAGGAACAGTTTGATTTCAGAGCCCAGGTACATCTAAAAACATTCAAGGCAGGATGCATGGATCAATATTAAATTATATCCAACCTCAGCACTAAAAAGAAATGAGCTATCAAGCCAGGAAGAGACATGGAGGAACCCTAAATGCATAGTACTAAGTGAAAGCCAATCTGAAAAGGCTACATACTGTATAAATTCAACTGCATGACATTCTGGAAAACGCAAAACTACGGACACGGTAAAAAGATGGGTGGTTGCTTGGGTTTGGGAGGGTAAGAAGAGATGAATAGGCAGAGTACAGAGGATTTTTAGGGCAATGAAAATATTCTGTGTGATCTAATGGTGGATATATCTCATTATACATTTGCCCAAACCCATAGAACGTACAACACCAAGAGTGGACCCTTCCTGATGGAAACTACAGACTTTGGGTGACTATGACATGTCAGTGTAGGTTTATCAGCTGTAACAAATGTACCATCGTAGAGCACAATGTTGATGATGGAAAAGGCTATGTATGAGTGGAGGCAGGGGGTACACAGGAAACCTCTACCTTCCTCTGACTTTGGCTGTGAACCTCAAATGGCTCTAGTAAAAGTTTTTATTCAAGAAGATTTTTTTAAGCTAAGCTGAAAATAAATAAATCAACCCTCTCAAAAACATAACAAAAACAAAAAAACAACAAAAACACCACCATCTAACCAGCACTGCATGTGTGAACCTCCTAATGCCTATCCACCCAGGGAAGAGCTGAATACGGGCAAGTCTAATGCCGATTCATGAAGGTTCAGGATTCCTAACACAGGCTGCCATCATACTACAGGCACCTCGAGGGCAGCTGCTACTCTCCCGGGTCATCTTTATTATCCCCACACCACTGAACAGCATTTTCTTTACATGTTTTATTTACATCATTAAAAACAAATAAACCTTGCACCCATGACACAAACTTGTAACATGAACCCAATGAACACTATTATGGAGTTAGTGAGAATTAAATGCTCCCTCAAAAGTGTATAAGAAACTGATTATTTACGGAAGACATTGAGAGATTCAAAACAACAAGAAAGTCCATGTAAATCAAGCAAAGAACATGTCTTTAGTCTAAATGAGAGTCTCAGAAATGAACAAGAAGCATGAAGGTTTGTAGATCCTCCTAAGAACTTAGAATTATCAGCGAAAGGGCGACAGTGGTGTTCCATCCACAAGTTGGTTTTTTCCTTCAAGAGGCATCAAGAAAAAAGGAGAAACTCTGTGAGACTAAACTAATCATCTCAATTGGAACAAGCCATTAATAAAGCCACCATTACTAATCCAGTTCTTGAATGGGCCAGATCAACCCTGAACTTGTTGTTCAATCACTAAGTCGTGTCTGACTCTTTGCAACCCCATGGACTGCAGCACGCCAGGCTTCCCTGTCCTTCACCATCTCCCAGAGTTTGCTCCAACTCATGTCCATTGAGTCAGTGATGCCATCCAACCATCTCATCCTCTGTTGTTCCCTTCTCTTCCTGCCTTCAATCTTTCCCAGCATCAGGGTCTTTTTCAGTGAGTTGGCTCTTCACATCAGGCGACCAAAGTATTGGATCAGCATCAGTCCTTCCAATGAATATTCAGGGTTGATTTCCTTTAGGATTGACTGGCTTGATCTCCTTGCAGTCCAAGGGACTCTCAAGAGTCTTCTCTAACACCACAGTTCAAAAGCACCCATTCTTCGGCGCTCAGCCCCACAGATGGACATGGTGGCCATCACCTCATGGAGCTGCCACTGGGTTCAGTGATGCTGGCCCCAAGGCCACCAGAGACTGACCCCAGAACACTTTGCTCCTAGATTTTACTCCATGGGAAGGAGGGACAACGAGGAGGGCACTGATGTCATTGAGTGCATTCAGCTCATTGCACATGGTTCTCGACACCTTATCTTATTTACTCAATCCTCACCACAACAGGAGGTGGACTTCTCAGATGAATAAACAGCCTACACAGCTAAGCAAATGGCGTGGCTAGGATAAAGACCAGGCAAAAACTAGGATTAGGATCTTATGATGAATCCCTTTAACCCTACATCTAACCTTGTGACTAAAAGGATATATTGAAAACAAATTTCCTACCATTCTCCTTGTTTAACATCGGAAATAAGTTCCAATTGCACTTAGAATAATGCCATTGAGTTCTTTAATGTCATCGATAGGATCTGGCCTCTGTTCACCCTTCCATCTTTCGTCTCCTCCTTTCTACCCACCGTGAACTCATAAAACTCTTCTCTGACTCAGAGCCATCACCCACGCCACTCTCTCTGCCAGGAACGTCCTCTCCCTTGATTCTTTTTTCACACTAGGTGTGACCGTCACCTCCCTAGAGAGCCCTTCCCTGACCATCCCATCTGGAATTCCCCATCAATTTTCTTCATGGCATCCGTTGTACTTTGTCAGTGTCGTGATTTATTGTCTGTCTCGTCCACTTGAAGCTGAGCTGCACTAGGACTGTGCCCAGGTCTGCTCTGCTCACGACCACTGACCCCCGCGCCTGGCACGTGGTAAGCATCCGGCCTGGTCACAGACCCCTGCCTCTTCCCACACTGGGTGCCCCCCAGGCAGAGGCTGAGTCACGATCGTCCTGGCCCTGTCCTGTCCAGTCTCCACGGTGCTTGCTGCACAGGACGGAACATGCGTTTACCAAAGACACACACACAGTCATTAAAAAACAACCTCAGAACCACGTTCAGAAAGTAGGCAGGCGTCCCACAAGGCCATTTATGATGGTCATACTTGAAAGGCATCTTATTTTTATGCAAATAACTGGGTAGGTTTATTTTACTACTGCAGAAAAGTGACTGTTTTGGTTAACCACTAATTTGAAAGCCCTCTTAATAAGGATATGTTTACTGGCATATTTACTGGCTCAATCGATAGCTCTTAAAGCAGCAGGTATTGGGCAGGAGGCTAATTTCCGACTCTGGGTGTCGGGAGGTACGTATGTCGGATGAACTGGCTGGACTGCATGCTCTCTGGGGCTGCCTTTCTAAAAGTGAGAGGCACCACCCCGGAGAATTCACATCCCAGGACGCCTGCACAGAAGCTCCCCCTGCCTGGGGACCCCTACCTCCCCATGACCCTGCTCCCCTTCTTGGGGAAGCCTTCTTTAACTTTCATGTTAGCTGTCTGCACCAAATCATCTCCACTGTCTCACAGTACTTGGTTCTGTTTTCCTCAGCACCTTTCACCACCTTAAACCATCTTGTTTATTTACCTACTTACCTATCTACAGACCTTCTCCCCTGGACCTAATGGTTATAAGATTCATAGAAATAGGGGCTTCCCTCTAGCTTGTCCCCAGTGCCTAGAATACTGTCAGGCACCATAAATATAAGTGAATGAACAAATATATGGAGACACATCACCAGGTCACTATAAATATTAATAGTACCATTTGAGACAATGGCAATGTTTCCCTGAGTAACTCCATTCTTTCAGGTTTGTCTGAAGACCAATCAAATATATATGCAGCGTTGCATTTTCACAAAAGCTTTACTGGCGGATATTTCAAGCATGCATGAATGGAAAGGGAACAGTGTAATACAGCATCACGGAACATCACACCACATCCACCATATAACAACAGAGCATAACAAACCCATCCGTAAGACGTATGTATACACAGCCAGGCTTGTGTACATAAGGAATAGCTGATGCTCCTGAGATAAGGCTATTAGAGAATTTTCAAAGTTCTATTAATGTCTGAGTCAAGGTGGCTGCACACGCAGTCTGGAGAAACAAGTAGATCGCAAATTTCCAAAGGTTTTACAGGCAACTGAGAACAGTAGGCACTCCCTTCCCAGGGACCTCAGTCCTCCTGTGTCCAGAGGAAAGCATAAGAGCCCCAGAAATAGATGTCTGACAGCCCCAAGGGGTCAGCCATGCCTCCACTCCCAACTCATCCATCCTGAAGCTGCAGTACTCACTCCCATCTATTATCTGGCTTTCCAGCACGCAGCAGATACGACAGCCACTTTACACAGGGCGAAAGGGAGGCCACAGCGGGATGAGTCTCCTGACAGCCCATCACTGTGACAAGAGATGGGGAGTTGAGAGCAAGCCAAGCTCACTTCACCGCATGGACAGTAACAGCTGCTCATGATCACATCCAGTGACCTCTGGCCTCTGCTTAGGACAGAGCAGAAAATAGAGCAAAATGGTTAAGGTCTGGTGTTTGAAGGAAGAGGAGCCAGTTAGCTGGAAATTTTACTCACATTAAAATACTTATGGGTAAGAAAATCTGAGCAGCAGGAAGAGTTGAAAAAAAAAATTTTTTAATCAGGATAAAAAAATATTTTAAATAAGGATTATACCCAATTTTCAGTTATTCAGAATTGAGCTTCTCTGCTTTGGGGTTTAGTATTTTGGTGGAAAAGGTGTAATTAGATGCAGTTTTCATTTCAGTCTCCATCTCTTGTATACATTCAAAGTCAAGAGGATATAGAAAAGTAATCGACAGAAGAAAACATACTCTGGACAAAGCCCCAAATAAAATCTATCTAACATACCCCAATCAGCAGAGCGTGTACCTGTCATAAAACAAAGTCTTTTAACAAAGGATAAATCAGTGTCCTTGACTTCTTCACCTTCACTTCTGCCCCCTCACCAAAAAGGAAGGGAGAGAGGGAGGGAGGAGGGTGGGAGGGAAGGAGTGGAAAGAGGGCAGAATTTTTGATTTACCACATTGGGAAGATCAATCCTTTCACAGTGTTTTTACATACAAAATCTTTCTCTGCCTGGAGACGTTTACAAAAAGATAATTTTGGTTTGGGCCCTTTCTGTTACTCTCCTACTTTCATAGAATATAATTTCAAGGGCAATGAATATCCTTTAAAAGGTGAGACTGTATTCTTCTTGTCAACTTACAAAATTCCCTCTTTGCCCTACTGTCATTCACACACACACACACACACACACACACACACACAATCGTTTGGCCTATACATTCTAAATCAAACGTGAACTGAAAATTAGTTTGCCCTTAACGGTTCACATTCTCCCTCAAGATAAATGGACTTATCTTAAGGTACTAGAAGATTCTACTGCAATTCTGAGATCTAGGTAAAAGGAGCCAATGTAAACAAATGGAAAATACATTAACGATGCCTTTCCCAAAGAGTATTCAGGGGAGGGTTACTACTGCAAGATACACTAAGACGGGGTGGAACAGAACATCTGCCAATTTCTGATGAGAAACAAGGTGGTTACGGATCGGAAGGAAGGAGAAGACCCTCAGAAAGCCAAGTGCAGGAAGAAGAAAGTCTCAGTATCTTCCTGTGCTCTGAAGACTAGCCTCCTTCTAGCTAGAGCATCTGGTTTCCTAGCTGTTTCCCACCCCCAAAACAGATCACACCAGAGTGTGGTGAACATGGGGAAGGACTCAGACACAGGGAAGAAAGCCTCGGGAAGATCCTGCAGAAACAGGGCTGTGATTCCAGATGGAGAAGAATCAGGTCAAGAGCTAACAGCCCCTGGAGAAGGCAAAGCAAGTCCATTCTCTAGCAAGCCTCCAGAAATGAGGGCCTTCACCATTCCCACAAATGAAAGCAAACCACTTGGGAATCTGACTAGAAAGGGGTCAATCTTTGAAGCTTTCAATGGCTAGCTGACTTGCTGAATTTGGGGTCCATACTGCTTTTCAGGGGGCTTCCCAGGTGATGCTAGTGGTAAAGAGCCTGCCTGTCAATGCAGGAGACTTTAGAGATGCAGGTTCGATCCCTGGATGGGGAAGATCCCCTAGAGCAGGGCACGGCAACCCACCCCAGTATTCTTGCCGGGAGAATCCCCATAGACAGAGGACCCTGGTGAGCTACAGTCGACAGGGTTGCACCGAGTTGGACATGACTGACGTGACTTAGCACAGCACAGCACATTGCTTTCCAAACCCCAGGAAAGAAAGAAACCTGGAGAATGGAAAAATACACAGTGGTGATCCATGCAATGTGATCCTTTGCAGCAGTGCAAGAACATGAACTACAGTCACTACACATCAATCTGAATGAATCTCAAAACAAATGCTGAAAGAAAAAAGTCCCCCCAAATATTCAGCATGATTCCATTTCTATAAAGTTTTCCAAGAAGGACAAAACTAAACAAAGTATTATCCAGGGGATACAGAGCTAAAAGTAAAAATGTTTGAAAAAAATGAAAGAAAAGAGCTAAGGAATAATGAACACAAAAAATCAGGAATGTGGTTATTTTGAAAGCAATACTGCTTTCTGTCTACTCGCCTTTTCTTAAGCACAGGTAATCTGTTTCTTCAGATGAATAGAGCATATGGATGTTCATTTTTATTATTATTAGTCATTATGTGTGTTTTATATGTTTGGTGGATCAAGCAGTAAAGAATTTGCCTATAATGCAGGAGACCCAGGTTTGATCCGTGGGTCGAGAAGATCCCCTGGAGGAAGAAATGGCTACCCCCTCCAGTATTCTTGCCTGGAGAATTCCATGGACACAGGAGCCTGGTAGGCTACAGTCCATGGGGCTGCAAACAGTCGACACAACTGAGCAACTAAGACACACACAGATATGATATATTTCAAAACTTAAAATAACTGACTTTCCCTAAGTTTTTTTCTTAAAAAAAAAAAAAAAGTTTTTTAAAAAAAAGTTTTTTTGTGTTTTAAATAAAGTGGATGAGTCAGGAGACTCATCAACCAAGGTGAGGTCAAAAACGCCCCAGGAATTCGATTGGTCTTTGCAATTAAAACAGGAAATTCCATGACATCTTTCCTGTACCAGAGACTTGGAGGCTGCCAGATGCAAATCCCTGTGGCTTTTTCAGTAGCTGGCAGTCTAGATTTTTTTCATGCTTGTGGAAAGACAATATATGGTGATTAGGAGCAACCCTCTTTGCATAATTACTGCATTAATAGACAACTTTTCAAATGAACCGCACAAATGACAAGGGACACCAAAAAGGCAGGGGACCAAAACCTGCCACCAGTTGCACTCGAAGGTTCACATAAAGGCTCTTTAACTCTTTCCCAACATATCCCAATTCTCCAGTCACCTTTCACCAGCATCTCAGCCGGGAATATGCCAGCAGTCTTGGTGTCTGATCTCAGATGGGCAGGGAGGGCAAAACCCTCAGGAATGTTTCCCTGAGATTCATCCAGCGTAGCAGCCCCAGGAAGACAGTCACCGGTACGCACACACACACTGCAAGCACGTTACACACAGTACTGTGTGTACACACACAGTAAACACGTTAGGTCAGCCATGTCTCAGTCCTACAGCATCTTCAGCAGCTTCTTCAATAGCTGATACATGGAGGTGCTCAAAAATCTTTTACGTTAAAATAAGATTCTAGGATTTTTAAATTAACTCTATTTAAAACTTTCAAAAAAACCTCAGGATTATTGAATAAATGTTTGTTAAAACTACAAGATGCTATCGTGAGCAGAGATTATATTTCTAGTTACATAATATCTGAAATACATAATATCTAAAATACTAACATTTTAGAAAAGTCACACCCATAGGTTCCAGCAGGACCTGTATTTGGTCTGGAATATTTTCCTGCCATTAATTACAAAACTTGTTAGAACTGCTTACAATAGACATTTCAGGGATTTTCTGCACGACTTCCAGTCTTGGACTTGAAGTAAGTTATGTTATGGGTCCACAGGATGCATGCCATGCTGTTAATTTACAGTTCAGTGTATTAGTGTGCCTCGTTCTTCTTTTGTCTGATCTAAAAGCTTAATTTTCTCCTTGTGTTAATCAATAAAAGTACTTTTATAAGATTTGTTTTTTTTAGTTCTTCAAGTAATAGGACTTGGCAGGTAAAATGAAAAGTCTATAAGCAATAAACACATTTCTACTGAGGAGAGCCTCCCTTAAATAAAGCTTGCATTTCAGGGGACTAAATATTCCCCTGAATATTTAGGGGGAAATTTGTCTCCCTTAGAGACAACAGAACAAGGACAAAGAGTTATAGGAAGGGCAGCACTGTGGTCTGAGACAACGTGGATTAGAAAGGGCAAGATGGAGAAAAAGACCCTTCAAAAGAGACTATTAAACAGCAAAGTCTCCCTGTGCAAATGGAAATATACATAGCATAATTATTATTATATTTTGTGTACAATTTTTTCTCATATTATTGATTGTAGGTGGGTATGATATGAACATTTAGCAACATTTAATTGGTTCAGAAGTGATAGCAACAGGAGACTTCCCTGGTAGTCCAGTGGTCAAGACTGTAGGCTTCCAAGGCAAAGGGTGTGGGTTCGATCCCTGGTCAGGGAACTAAGATCCCACATGCCATGTGGCATGGACCAAAAAAATAAATAAAAACAGAAGTGACAGCAACAGATGCCTAAAACCTAGGTTAACTGACCTCCCCTACACCTTGTGATGTACAATATCTAAGACTATATAAGATAGTCTTATAGTCTTATGAAAATGTATTATCTCTACACAGGATCTCCATATAAGAATCAAATTAAATTCACCCTTCCCAAAACTTGCCTTCCAAAGGAAAAAAAAAAAAATCAACAAATGCTTCAAGTCCATCAACCAGATACCAAGGAGGAGGAGACTCCAGCTGGAGGGACTTAACAAGAGCGAAAACAGTGGCAAGTCCACACTTGGGGACCAAGATGTTAAGTGTCACCTTCAGGACATATTCTGAAGTTAGAGCAGAGGGACGTGCTGATGAACCAATGTGCAGTGTCCGGTAAGAAAGGAATTGATAAGACTTGTGCCTCCATGTGTCAGACCTGTGCAAGAGGAAGCCTGGGATTGTCTTTTACTAAAATGGGAAGACTGTGAGAAGAGTGAGTTTGGTAGGTAAAGCAGGAGTCTGAAATGCCAATTAGACATCTAAGTGGAAAAGGCAGGTGGGCAGTCTAGATATACAAGAGGTCAGAATAAAGACGATACTCCAAGCTTCGTACTTGGATGACGTTATATTCTGTCTTGTGTAGATGGTTTCTCCATCACTACAGAGAGACAGTCTAGCGGGTGTTTCACATCAGGGAGCAGAAGAACGTTCCAGACACTGAACTTAGGAGAACATCTAAACAACACATCCCTGGTGGCAGGGGCAGATCTCAGATACTGTGCGCATATGTGCCCACGGCATTCAAGCAGAGTTCATCATCTCAGTGCCCCATTAAGAAACAGGTTCAAACTGACTGCAGTCATTCATGGAGGGTGGCCATAGAATGACAAAAGCAAACAGTGTTACCTCTTAGAAGGGCAGGGGACACTTAGTAAAGAGATACTTAGATGTCAGTTTGCTCTGGAAATTACTCAAAGTGACTATTTGGCTAGGAGAGAGGCAAATCAGAAGGAAACCTGTTTGCTAGTACAAACAGTGACATTTACTAATGCTGTCAGTTATTTCTACCTCCCTCTAATCAAACTCTTATGAGAATCTGCTGTGCCCATCGCACCAGGAGATGCAGGCCTGTTTATTTCATCCTTGTGTAACCTTCTCATCTTACAATAAAGATGTCAGACAAACATGGAATGGAAGTGGTCATTATGTCCAAGTTTCTGTTAAAGAAAAGGAAGACATTATCTTTTGTTAAACTATAAGCCTGCCAAGAAATTCAGTTCTTAAATAGTTCCGTGAGCTCCTAAAACTTGTCTGTCTCCTGGTGTGTTTCTGAGAACACAGTTAGACATTTTTTCTGGTATTCAAAAGAAAGTTTAGCTAGCTGCTTCTTAACTAGACCACATTCCTAATTCCACACTCACTGAGAAAGCGGAGGACTAATAAGAAGGAAGCTGATAGTTTCTGTGATGTAAAAATTACTTATAATTTAAATGCATAATAACTAGAGAATGCTTAAGTAAACTAGGGAATATTCAGATGAAGACTACCTTGTGGTCAGATCTGAAAATGGTGTCTTAAAATGTATTCAGAATCCAACAATCCCACTTCTGGGTATGAACCCCAAAGAACTGAAAGTAAGGACCCAAAGAGATATTTACATGCCCATGTGCATAGCAGCGTTATTGGCAAGAGCCAAAACATGGAAGCAACCCAAATGACCATCAGCCAAAGAATGGATAAACCAAATAAGATGTCTACACATAAGGAGAGATTATTCAGCCTAAAAAGGAAATTCTGATACATGCCACAACATGGATGAACCATTGAAGGCCTTATGCTAAGTGAAATACACCAGAAACAAAAAGACAAATACTGAAAAGATTCCACTTCTATCACGGACTTGCAATACTCAAGTTCACGCAGACAGAAAGTAGACTAGCAGCTGCCAACGTCTGAGAGAGGAGGAATGGGAAGCTATTGATTAATGGGGACTAAGCTTCTGCTTGGGATGATGAAAACGTTCTGAAAATGGTGATGGCTGCACAGCAGTGTGAACGAACTGAAAACCACCAAATTCCACACTGAAACAGTTCAAATGACAAACTGCATGTCATGAATATTTTACCACAATAAGCAATCTAACCAGAGCATAGATAATTCCTTACTTTCATAATCACTGAGTTCAGAGACGGATAAGAGAGCAAGATTTCTCCTAGAAGGAACAGGAAGGCACCAATCCAGACGAGTCTGGCCCAGGAAAGAAGACTCCTGGTATAAACAAGCCACGTGTACCCCTGAAGCACTGGAGCCCCAACCTCCAAACACCCCAGGGACAGACGCTGGCGAGCAGTGACAACATTTTAACTGTTCACCATCAGTAGCCAGGTGATAAGTGAAGACAGAAGAGAAAAGCCGCTCGGAATCATCCTATTAGGTACACTGGGTAAAAGTGCAAGCTATGAGAAAACATAATACGTGAAAGCTATAAACCTTCTGCAGAATTTGAGGCTTCTACTTCCCAGGCTAGTTTGAGCATGAAAATAAGTCAGAGTCAGGGAGCTGTTGATAGTAAGCTGAACCATCACAACTCACTTTCAGATTTTGCCAAATACGGTTTGATGAACCAAAATGAACAACACTTATGTATGTATATGCTTCTCTACAGCCTGAGTATTTTGTGCAAACGTACTCTTGGAGCTTCATTTTTATTTGAAATGAAGTAGAGTTGATGTAAAGTATCATGTAAGTTACAGGTATACAATATGTGCTATTGCATGCTCTGTCACTAAGTCATGTCCAACTCTTTGCGACCCCCTGGACTGCAGACTGCTAGGCTCCTCTGTCCATGGAATTTTCTAGGCAAGAATACTGGAATGGGTTGCCATTCCCTTCTCCAGGGGCTCTTCCCAACCCAGGGATCAAACCTGCATCTCCTGCATTGGCAGGCAGATTCTTTACCACTGAGCCACCTAGGAAGCCCATACTACATTTACAGTTATTATGAAATACTGGCTGTATTCCCTGTGTTGTACAATACATTCTTGTAGGTTATTTTATACACAATAGTTTGTACCTCTTAATCCCCTACCCCTACACTACCCTTGCTGTCTTCAAGTCTCTTATTCTTCAAAATATTTGAAGTGCTCCAAACCAGTCTCGGATGGAGCTCAAAGGAATCTTTTCACACCAGTTAGCACAGCTAACAAGAATCAGGATGGTCTCGGGAAGCCTGGGGTGGTGGTGGCAGTAGGGCCAGGGAGCTAAAAACCTGGGGATTCAGTGAAACAAATCAGAAGCTGGCAAAACCAGTTTGCTTGCTACATCAGAGGCCACCACCAAAGGACACTTTGGGAAGCAAGCTACAGTGAATTCTACTTCACCGAGCATAGTGCTACTCAGGGAGCAAAGGAAAAGATAGTCCAGAGTTCATTTTATTCAGCTATAGACAGTCATCCCTTGGTATATGCAGGGGATTGGTTCCAGGACACCCTCCAAATACCAAAATCTGCAGGTGCTCAAGTCCATCCCTTATATAAAATGGCCAAGTACAGTCGGGCCTCCACATCTGCATGCTTCAAGTAGATGGCAAAGCAACAAGAGCCTCCCTATAAATACCTTCTCTTGGCTGCTCTGTGTCATGCAGTCTAAGACATCTTACTATTGCAACAGTATGAAGCAAGAACTACTTCCCTGCTCCAAGTAAGGCCATGTGTGCTGAAGGGTAGCAGATCGTGCCACCCCAAAACATGTTTCTTTGGCATAAGGATTATTTTGAGAAATAGCAGATGTAGGGACAGCTCAGAAAACAGAGACGTTCCTCTTTTTTAAGGGACATCTACATTTATAAAGGAAATAACCATTGTTTAAGATTACCTCTTTCACTGTACCAGGAAGAGAAGGACGACTGTAAATCACAAGAAACTCAATGGAGATGGCACGGTCTTCAGCCTAATAAACTTTACCCTCTCTTGTTTATACTGTTCTTTTCCTGGTAACTTCACGTAACCGCCCCATCACACACACACACACACACACACACACACACACACACACACACACACACACGCACACACACATACACCCTTTTCTTTTGTCTTTAGTGGAAGATGGTATTTAAGGTATGTAACTCAGGGAGTTACTCATTTTTCCTTGGATCTTCCCACGTATGCGTGCGTGTGCTAAGTCACTTCAGTCACATCTGACTCTTTGTGACCCCATTGACTGTAGCCCACCAGGCTCCTCCGTTCATGGGATTTCCCAGGCAAGAATACTGGAGTGGGTTGCCATACTCTCTTCCAGGGGATCTTTCCAACCCAGGGATCGAACCCACACCTCCTGTGCTTCTGCATTGCAGGTGGATTCCCACCAAGCCACCCGGGGAAGCCCCTTCTCATGTATACACGTTCATAAATTTGTGTTTTTCTCTTGTTAATCTTTTATTACAGGAGGTTTCAACCATGAACATGAGAGGATAGAGGGAAAATGATCTTTCCTCCCCTACTGGGTTAAATACCATCATAAGATAACCAAAAAGGTGATATTTAAAAAGAGATTAGCAAAAACACCTAACAGAGGTCACATCAAATCCTAAACTTCAACTTCAGAACAATTTGAGTCATGCTAATATTTTAAAGGTGAACTTATTAATAGAAAGACCAGTATGCAATGGAAATGCTGAGGAAGAATTTAAGGTAAGATCACAGACCCTATAAATAACATAAAAGCTAAACACAAGATGACAAACAGTGCGGGAGCATTCCAGAACAAGCTCATGTCATAAGCAACAACTCCAACAAGAATTTCTCCAACAAGTAGAGGAGCTCTTCAAGAAAAAAAGGTGTAAGACTCCCATAATTAATGTTCTAAATCATTAACTGCTTTGTAGAGGTCAGAATAATGTGTTTTAGACTAAAAGCCATACTCCAGTCGCCTGGTTTTACCTTTTTGACCTCCTTTTCCAGCAGGAATGAAGCACTGGCATGTGCTTGTCTTAACAGCCTTCATGACAGCAACAACCCCATGACCACAGACCACACACAGTCAACAGAATACAACTGAAGGACAGCTGATGAGCAGGAAGACAGTTACCTGAGACTCACTAGCCCTTAAGACAAAGAAAAGGAACCATACACGGTGCTACAGTCTGCTGGTAATGCTTAAAAAGATGGCACCACTCTTGAAGCACATTACCCTTCTGCTCTGAAGGAGAGAGTGAATTAAGAGGCACCCCCAAACTTGGCCAGGTGCTATGGGAACCAGGAAGCAGAGCAAAACCACCCCTTCCTTAAGAATTCACAATTCTGACATTTTCATCAATGCACATCAAACTGTTCTGGAACGTTTATTAATTCTTAGGAAGTGGATGGATGAAGTGTCAGCTTAGCTGGAACGGGGAAGAACAGCAAGAACTTATAAGGGAGGGTTCACAGAGGCCTAGTTCCCTAGCTTCCAAAGACAGGGAGTGAGCAATGAAGGGACAAATTCCTCAGGTGAGAGATCATTTCTTTTTTATATAACAGATTTATGGATTTCCATAGAGACTGTAACTACTTTAACTTCCTGGAGACATCATAATTGGAAAGGAACTTAATAGTGTTATCAGGAAAAACACCCTTCAGAAAAGATCTTGCTTGTTCTAAAGCTGTCTGACTTCAGAGGTCACCCAGAGGTCAATCAGTGTTTCTGCCAGAAGGGCCGGGCCGGATGGAGGGTGGACAAGGACCTGGATCTGCCAAGCTGAGCCACAACCTTCTCTCAGGTACAAAGACCCCGAGCTACGTCAACTTCCACAAGAGACCCCCGGGCTGGGGAAGAGAAAGGGCAGTGCTGGTCTCTCTGTTCAGACCACACCACTGCCTTAAGTTGTAAAACATTTTTAACCAGCTTTCCCGACAGCTGACTCATTTGATCATGGTAACTGCCCAGGGCGTTCACAGGGCCGACATACCCACTGACCCACTAGGGTTTAATCCAAGGGGCTCAGTAATGTGCCTACCGTTTGAGAGTTGGACACAGAAATTAGTTCTCTAGATTCTAAGTCCTATGTTTTCTCAACGAGTCAAGATCTAAATATATTTTCAATTCAGGAGGTCCTTTCTAAAACATCAGTGGAACTCATATATATGCATAACACCCTTGCTATTCTTTTGTGGCGAAGCACTGCGTTCTTGAGGCTTTGTTTTTCATGTCTACTGTTATGCACATATTACTTTTAAAACTGTAAGGGGTGAACTAGGGAGAGCCTTTTACATAATGAAGTGATAGTTCAGTTCCAGGGTTTTTTTGGTAGGTGGCTGGTTGATTTATTCTGAGGTCAAGAGAGTTAACACCATCATTTAGGTCTCGACTTATTTTGGTTGTCTTAGACAAATTTCTTACTCTTTTTTTCAGATTCTGAGGAGACCTTCCTCTTCCAAAGGCATGTAAAATACAATCTGGATTCTCGAAATAGGATCCCATGGCGTCTCAAGAGAATTGACGTGGCATAAAAGAATCTGATATTCTAACTGATTGAGCCACTGAGAACCTACTGAACATGTCAAGTTTAGCACCATGACTGGGAAGAAGAACTACTTGTGACAAAAACGCCCCTCTAAACAATCACATCTTGGGAAGACAAAGTAAAAACAAGGGACACGAAACACTGAGTTCTTGAAACTTTTACAAAGTATTGGCGTGGTGTAATAGAGAATAGACTCTGTGTGTACCCATCAGCTTAGAAATACTAGAATTTTTAAGAAAACTGTAAATACTGTTTCTTCTGATGATAACAGTAATAGTCATGGGGGGGATACAGAAAAGCATAACAATAAAAATAGAAAGCGCTTGCAATCCCATTACCCAGAAATGAGGTTAACTATTGTCAACATCATGGTGCAGCATCCTTGAAGACTTTTTTCTATGCTTCTCTTTCCCACAACAATTCTCAAAATGTGGTCCCCAACTAAGAGCATCAGTATGTGAAAACCTGTTAGAAAAGCAAATTCTCCCAACCCAGACCTACAGAATAAGAAACCCTACGTATAGATAATTCTGACGTGTGCCAAGGTTTGAGAATCTCTAACACAGGCCACAGACACAGACACAGACAACACACAGACACCTTTGTCTCCCCAAAATGGGGTTATGATATACACATTATTTAAAACTTTAAGCCCATATTAAACTTCTACTTTGTAAGCTACCTAAATATTGCATACTCTATTGTATGCCTGAATGTCTTCTGCCTCAGTGAAAAATATCACAAAATGGTTCACGTAACAAATGCAATTAAACATCAGAGTCAGCCAGCCTAAAACACTGATGGCTGAATAATAAGTCAGTTAGCAACATGGAGACCTAACAAACTCTACTTTTAAAAAATCCCTAAACAGTTTCATAAGGTTTTTAGATCTTATCTTTTTTTTTCTTAAACGAAATAAGGAACATGTGTAATAGCTTCTCTATCCTGTCCATGACTCTATTTTGGGGTTACTTAGAAACTTGCTTTTGTTTTCCAGCATCCCAAGGCTAGAAGCAGCTCCCTGACCCGCCAGTCTGCACACACCGGAACTGTCACCCAAATATTGCTTGTGTCGCTTCTGCCCACCAGAGCAGACCACCACAGCACAAATTCCAGAAGAGCACCGCAAGCTCTGGAAGCTTGTGTTCAGGCTAGGGTCTGTGAGTGAGAAAACCAGGTGAGGATCAAAGCAAGAAGGAAGTCTGTGAGAACAGGAAGAAAAGAAAACCAGAGTGAGTGGCACCAACATCCAAAGAAGATTTTGCTCAATTTCGCCAAGTTGTTTCTCGAGTCCTGGAACACATAACTTTTGAAAATCTCTGCCAGCCCCTGGGAAACCACAATAGAGGAAAGCAGAGGAAAAAGGCAAGCTTTTTATTTGCTCAAGGTTATCCAAAAAGCCTAACTGGGGATAAAAAAAGAATGCATGGTAAGATAAGAATATCTGTACTCTGTCCTTATTACTTTATAAAACATATAAGCTCAGTGACCTTGGGCGTGTTGTTAAACCTCTCTGGGCCTCAGTTTCCTCTCCTGAAAGAGTCACATGATTGGAGAAGGTGACCTGAAGAGCTGACAAGTGATGGCCACAAAGGAAACCCAAGACAGGGCTATGAGTATAAAGATTTGCAGCCATCTGTAAAAGACTTACTGGCTTGCACTCTCTCCCCTCAACAACAAAGAAAAGAATCCATTCTGAGTACATTCTTCTTTGTTAGAAACTTCACAAGTAGAGCTGACAAGGTATTGCAGGCACAGGATGAAAGGCATGGTGGACAACAGCTAACAAGCAGACTAGAGCCAGAATGCCCAGACCGGAGAGCAGGATTTACCCCTTACCAACTGGGTGAACTGCCCAAGTCACCCATCACTGAACCTCAGTTCTCTCATTTAGAAAATGGGATTGACAGAGTTTTGTGAGGATTAAGTGACTGTGAAAAGTACATAAGACAACTTCTTATCTATATGTTTTAGCTATTAGAATGATCAATAATATTGTTAGTAATACTATTGGATGTTCTTAAGAGGGAGAAACTATGAAGCAGCTATGGCCTGCAAGCACCACGAAAATGTAGCTTGTGCCAGAAACCATATAATACGTACTCAGATGACCTTGGACCACCAACAAGGACCAACAAGGCAGACGATGGATTGGGTCAGTTAGTCCTAAATCCTACTGGAGACTACCTACTCCGTTTACGACAGCACTATTTTTCAAAGGGCAACGTGTCCACCCACATCTAGAGATCAAAGTGGCTCAGAGATTTGGGGGAGAATGGCTACATGTGAATGGATGGCTTAGTCCTCTTGCTGTCCACCTGAAACTATCACAGCATTGTTAATCAGCCATTCTCCAACACAAAATAAAAGGTTAAAAAACAAAAACAAAGGAGCTCAAAGAAAAGACTCAAGGCTATAGGTCAGAAGAGAAACTGAGTTCAAAACCCAGCACCTCCAGTTCTGAGCTGTGTGGCTTCCAACAAGTTGCTTAAACTGAGAGTTATGGCCCGCACCAGGAAGGTGAAAGCAGTCTGCATTAGGCAGGGATGACCCAAAGGGAGTGGAGAGGCACTGACCAGACCCAGGCCAAACCACAGAATCCACCAATTCACTCAGAAGTCACCCTCCTTGAAAACCAAAACCACACACCAAAATATTTTTTTGTCTTTGGGTTACAAAAATAGCTATGCTTCTTCTGTCTTAAACGTTTTATTTTGCTTTAAATGCATACTTTGTCTCTTTAAAAATTAACCACGTCACCTGTATTAGTAATCATGGCAATTTGTATTGGGTTGGCCAAAAGATGTTATGGAAAACCTGACCCAACATTTTGGCCAATCCAGTAGTATCATGACCCATAGGCCGGGGCCAGAATGAAGGGAGCCATCACTTTCCGTATCAAGTAACTAGGAGCAAAAGACAGGCCACAACTTTCCTCGTGGATGTCTGCCCCATCCATAATCTGGTTGGCTCTTCTTATCAGGCAGTGATACGACATGATGAAGAATTTCATTCATAGAAAGCCATCTTGTTTGATTTTGCAATGAAATCATTTTATTAATGGCTATTTTTCAGGCAGTAGGCAAATGTCATGCACCGTTTATGAGATGAAGGCTCCTGAAAACAACTTCCAGCAGCAATCGCTGGTAATACAAGCACAATATAAGGGTAGAAAATGAATGAAATTGACCACAGGGAGAATCGCTTTGAAAGAGTGACAGGAAGTTAAAAGAAGGAGCTATAATAAATAACTGAAACCAATACTAAATAAATTGGAACCATAAAGATAATTAGGCCCTTGCCCTGAAAATGAAACCATGTTTATAATACATTTTATGTGAAAAATATGAAAAGTTCTGTGCAGCTACTTCCTGAAATTAATCACAGAAAAAAAGCAGAGGGGGGGAATGGAAGAAATTTTATACTTTCCTTCTTAAGAGAGTAATTCAATCAGGTTTTCCAACCTCATTTTTTACCCTTAGACATTTTATGCTATTAAAATATCCTTTTAACTTGATGCCATGGATAATAAACGGTATACTTCCCCTGCTTAGGGGAGAGGATGCTTTAAAAAAGCAGGGAATACCTTCCATTTTCTTGTAAATTAGAATAACTATTATCCTACAAAGTAGATTTTTAAGGAAATGATCATCCACGGGATTAGTAACTTTGTAAGTGATAAAATCCCACTCGTGGCCTGTCTAAAGTTCCTGCTTCAAGTTCCAAAAACATCTTCAGAGTTAGTTGTTTATGTTCTCATACACAAAACACATCAGGCTAAATTGTGATATGTCAAACAGAAAGAGCATCTATGAATCTCCGAAAATAGCATAAATTAATCTATAAACTATGGACAGCTGTGCAAACAAGCACCATTACCAACCCTCAGAGCAGCATATTTGCACTGGTCCAGTATGGAGGGAGTTAAAGGTAGGGGCTTCCCTGGTGGCTCAATGGTAAAGAACCCACCTGCCAGTGCAGGAGATGTGGGTTCAAGCCCTGGTGTGGGAAGATCCCTCATGCCATGGAGCAACTAAGCCGATGCACCACATCTATCGAGCCTGTGTTCTAGAATCCGGGAGTCGCAACTACTGAACCCACACGCTGTGACTACTGAAGCCCTTGCACCCTAGAGCCGGTGCTCTGCAACAAGAGAAGCCACTGCAATGAGAAGCCCGTGCACCGCAACTAGAGAGTAACCCTCACAGCAACAGAGACCCAGCACAGCCAAAATTAAACTATTAAAAAAAAAAAAAAGACTGAGTTAAAGGTAATTTATGAGGGCTTCCCTGGTGGCTCAGATGGTAAAGAATATGCCTGCAATGCAGGAGACCCAGGTTCAATCCCTGGGTCAGGAAGATCCCCTGGAGAAGGAAATGGCAACCCACTCCCTTATTCGTGCCTGGAGAATCCCATGTACAGAGAAGCCTGGCGGGCTACAGTCCATGGGGTCACAAACAGTCAGACATGACTGACTGATGAACACTTTTATTACAACTCTATAGTGGAGACTATTAATCACTGTTGAAATCTTTATACCAAATCTTGAATCTATCCTTTTTGAGTTCCTATTAAGCTTAGAAAATGAAACAAAAATCAAACAACTTGGATGACTTCACACTAGTTTTACTGTGAAAAACAATAATAAATGCTTCAAATAGAAACTATTACTGTTGAATTTTTTGATCACGTGCCATTTCCTCATCACTCTCCCACTCCAGGTCTCATTAAGAAATCTAATCACAAAAGCACATTAAATAACTTTTTAAAATTAATGCCATTGATTTTTTAATCTTTATTGAAATAGTGTTTATTTACAATATTGTATTAGTTTCAGGTGTATGGCACAGTGATTTAGTTATATATATATGTATGTACATACATTGTATTCTTTTTATAGATTCTTTTCCATTATAGGTTATTACAAGATATTGAGTATAGTTCCCTGTTCTATACACTAGGTTCTTGTTGGTAATGCTATTTGAATAAGCAGAATAAAAGAAACAAAAAATTTGGGTCCAGTAAAGTAGGAAATGGCAACCCACGCCACTATTCTTGCCTGGACTATTCCGTGGACAGAGGAGCCTGGTGGGCAACAGTCCATGGGGTCAAAAAGCGTTGAACATGACTGAGTGACTGAGCACACACATGCATACAAAGGATACACTTAGCCTGAAGTCTGCAGGACTCATGGAATAAAGAAAATAACAAAAGGAATGGGAGCTGAAAAGGAGTAGAAATTAGAATGATCAAGCTGGCGATTTAGATTTTAATTTTATTTATTTCCCACACGGGGGAAGAACACTGTGTACATTTCCAAAATGAACAATATTAGCATATTGCGTATCTAAGTATTGGTAAAATACAAATTTCTAACACAGAAGTAATGGTTCAAGTTTTCTTGATCCATTTTTACCTTAAACACAAAGCATCAGAAAGAAACGTCTTTCTCCCAAGGCGAAATTTCAACCAGTTCAGCCTGCCCGCCGAATGCCTGACTAAAATCCTGGCACTGTGGCTTTCTAACCACATTGATCTCGGTCAGCTCGTGGAGTGCCTTTCCAATCTTTCAGCCTGATTTTTATCTTATTACAATGCAATGTAACTATGGAAACATAGGCCTTAAGAGTTGTATTTTCTCTTACAAACAAAAAGAGCTGCTTTTTTGTCACTGAGTTCCATGGAAATTGTGTCATTTTGGGCCAATTTCATTTTTTTTTGAAAAATGGAGGCAATAAGCATTTAGGTGGAAAAAAAATTTAAAAAGGGAAAAAATTTTAAATAAAATCTAGGGCAGATTTTCATTGTAATTACAAAGGAGGCTATATCTTGGTCACTCCTGCCTCATGGCCAGAGGGTGCTGCCCTTCTTCAAATCCTTAAGTGACCCCAGTGGGGTCAGAGCAGAGTCCAGACTGCAGCTCTTACTCCCTGGCAGGTGGTCATGCGAGAAACCTCAGCCAGCTGCTTACTAAAGACAACGAGGCTGAATATCACCCCATTCCTAATTTAGGAACTCTGAACTCTCCCCATGGTACATGCTTCCACAGCTAGGATGTCAAATGAGATATTCTGGCAATATTCTAATATTATAAACACAGACTCCCCTATAATGTCATAATAGAAAGACAACATCTAAAAATAATACTCTTGGGCTAACTGCTGCACGTCATAGATACGGCCAATGTCCAGTAGAATTGTGACCCAGTTTTTTTTTTTTTAAGCAATACACAAATATAAATATATCCATCTCCCAGGGATTAGAAGTGCTCACCTCGCAACCAGGTAGATCCTGTGTTGGCTTATCAGCTGCAACACATGAAGCCAGTTCCTTTAAACCTTGAACTTCAGGCTTCTTACCACTCTAAGGGTAACAGCACCTTCACTCGTTGGCCCCAAATGAGTACTCAATAAATGAAAGGTTAGTTTTGTCTGTTTTTGTCACTTTCCTCATTTACTTAGGCAAGATGAAGGGGCATTAAAAGGCCAGAATGCTAATGGTGGTTCTCCTTCATGGAAGGGGGACTGCAGATACTTTTTCCTTTTCTTGTCTCTGCTTCTCCACGATTCTCAAATTCTCTACAATGAACATTTTAATGCCTTAGTATTCTTTTAAGACAGTTACTCTCCTGAGTAAATTTCACAAGCAGATGCTAAAGAAACATGTATACTCTTCAGGAAAAAAAAACTCCTGCTTAGCTACCTCCTGTCCTTGGCAGATAATTCCTGCTAAGTATAGCCAGTTTGAGACCCAGAAGGGTCTCTTCGCCTCTCTGCAGGAGGAAGCAGAAAAACCCTGAGTCCCCAGGGGCTCAGGGAAGGAAATTCAGTGCCCCTGAACCCTGGCTCAGTTGCAATTTTGCCTGAGGAAGGCGGTGTGGAATACCTGGGCATACAATCCTCCCAACCGCCCCACAAAAGCAATTCATCTCGTATCTTTCTGTCCTCATGAAGTGATCAGAAGCTCAGAAGCTCTGAGGATGGGCTATGCAGAATATGTTTTTAAAGGCACCCAAGTGATTTTAACATGTAGCCAGGTATGGAGAATTAACACCTTAGTAGGTCCATGAAGCTGTAAGCACCAAGCCCCCAAGGGAGAAGAAATTGCAGTTCTTTCAAAATCCAGGACTCCTGCCCTAATCTACAGAAGAGGGGAAGGGGGAACGGTGGAAGACTACCCTTGACAGTTTCATAAGATTATCTTGTAAATAAAATTTTGTTATCTTCTTCAATATATACAGGTATAACAAATACTGGCTCATTTAGAAATTCAAAAGTTAACTTCTACTACACCCGTTAGGATGAGGCTTTTAAAAAGAGAAATTACTCATTTCCAACCCAATTTCTCAGTTAAGACAGAATCTGGTGGTTCACTTGGCTTTGCTGCTGCTAAGTTGCTTCAGTCATGTCCGACTCTGTGCGACCCCATAGACGGCAGCCCACCAGGCTCTGCCATCCCTGGGATTCTCCAGGCAAGAATACTGGAGTGGGTTGCCATTTCCTTCTCCAATGCATGAAAGGGAAAAGTGAAAGTGAAGTCGCTCAGTCATGTCCGACTCTTAGCGACCCCATGGACTGGAGCCTGCCAGGCTCCTCCATCCATGGGATTTTCCAGGCAAGAGTCCTGGAGTGGGGTGCCATTGCCTTCTCCTCACTTGGGTTTAGAGAGATCTTAAAACCAATGGAACATCACAATCCTGAATATTCAGGATTGGAAGGTTGGAGAACTGAGAGTCCCTGGCTGCAAGGAGATCCGACCACTGCTTCAGACGGAGATGCAAGTGGAAGCTCTAAACCAGGGGTCCCCAACCCTCCTCCTCAGGCTGTCATTTGGACAGCTGAAACTCCAGTACTTTGGCCACCTGTTGTGAAGAGATGACACATTTGAAAAGACCCTGATGCTGGGAAAGATTGAGGGCGGGAGAAGAAGGGGATGACAGAGGATGAGATGGTTGGATGGCATCACCAACTCAATGGACATGAGTTTGAGTAAACTCCGAGAGTTGGTGATGGACAGGGAGGCCTGGCATGCTACAGTCCGTGGGGTTGCAAAGAGTTGGACACGACTGAGCGACTGAACTGAACTGAAAAGATATGGATGACAAGCAGATGAAGAGGTATGTAGACAGAGATCCACAAAGGTCCCGAGTGTGGGAGCTTCTGTTCCCTGTAGAGTGGGGATGGGCCACTCTCCTGGCACATGGATGTTTGTTCACCAAGCTGGGAGCCCTCTGAATCCCAAACTTTTGGGTTTTTAATGGAGGCTTCATTGCATAGACATGATAGATTATTAACTACATTTCCAATCACCTTTCAGAAGGGGGGAAAGGTACTGAAGGGTCCAAGTTTCTATTCATGGTTTGGTCTTTCTTGTGAACAGTCCTCAACCAGAAGCCCACCAAGAGTCCCTTCAATAGAACAAAAGGTGTCCTCATCACCCAAAAAACTCCAATGGATTTAAGGAGTTCTGTGTCAGGAACATAGGCAAAGGCCAATATATTTACACAGTTCTCATTTCACATTGCCCTACATTTTCAGTAAGGCAGTGAGATGTCTCTGCACCCCACCCACTCCCCAAACACGAGCCTCACGTCTTTGAGAGGCTTAAATGTAAGCACTGCCCTAGGCTTCACAGTCATGAGCAATGTTGTAGGAAGAGAAAGGAGATTAAAAAAATTGAAGATGGCACAGAAAACCCTGAACAAACTTTTTGGCCAACCCAACACAATGTGCCAGGCCTGGTGCCAAGTATCATTTCATTTGAGCACCATAATCCCATGATATTGCTACTACTACCCTAGTTCACAGAGGAGGTTCATGAAAATTAACAAACCTCCTGAAAATCAGCAAGGCAACAGTCTCAACTATATTCACAAGTAAAATTAATGAGCAACACTAACTAGCATATTAAAAAGCAAATACATCACTTTGCTGACAAAGGTCCATATAGTCAAAGCTATGGTTTTTCCAGTAGTCATGGAAGGATGTGAGAGTTGGACCATAAAGAAGGCAGTGACAAAAAAATGATGCTTTCCAACTGTGGTGTTGGAGAAGACTCTTGAGAGTCCCTTGGACAGCAAAGAGATCAAACCAGTCAATCCTAAAGGAAATCAACCCTGAATATTCATTGGAAGGATTGATGCTGAAGCTGAAGCTCCAATACTTTGGCCACCTGATGCAAAGAGCCCACTCACTGGAAAAGACATTGATACTGGGAAAGACTGAAGGCAAAAGGAGAAGGGGATAGCAGAAGATGAGATAGTTAGATAGCATCACTGACTCAATGGACATGAGTTTGAGCAAACTCCGGGAGAGAGTGAAGGACAGAGGAGCATGGCGCACTGCAGTCCATGGGGTCACAAAGAGTTGACATGACTTAGCAACTGAACAACAATAACACTAACATACTATTTTTAAAAACATCCACTTTTAAATGCATAGTAGGGTTTCTATGAAGCAGATTTATGTATTACATTTAAATGTGTTTTCATTTCCTTAGGGGTAAAAGGAAAACTGAAGAGGGACAACTGGAAACTTTGTTAGGGGAAAAAAAGGGAGTCGGGATTTCACACAGGCCACCAACAACCCAAAGCCGAGAACAGCAATTTGATGTCTCTGGTAATTTCAAGAGTTGTTACTGCTGGCTGGTCCTAAATTCTAGTGAAAGCACACCCTCAGTATGGATTACATTCTGACGTATTAATAGCAGTGATCTGTGTTTGCTTTACTCTGTCACCCTTGTAGACGTTTCTTGCAACTGCTGAGCGTAGCCTGCAAGAGCTTATTCCATAGCCCTGAAGATAGTGTGTCTAACTGCATCGTTTGGAAAAGTGACAGAAGGTCTCTTCGTGTAGTTATGGGAAGCAAACAAAGATGACTTTTAAGTGCAGAACTAGGGTGAGGCCTTTGACAAGTGAAATTAGAGAATTCTAGAGACAGACTCAGCACCTCAAGCATCAATGTTCCTTAATTATTAGTTGTATGATGTAAGAATGGTCAAGAACCTATCTTGCTTTTAAACAGATAATAATCCAATTAGGAAGCAGGGTGCCTGACACACAGTAGGTGCTCAACAAAGACCTGTGGAAGGAAGGAAGGGGTGAGGGAGAGACGGAGATAAAACAAACTTATGGGGAAAATGGTAGAATAACATAAAATGTGAATACTGTGATAAGAAAGGTATGAAGTGTTCCTGAAGTTTGGGGGGTGGAGACATAGATGACAGCAGAAGAAATCATGAATGTCTTAGGAGGATGGTCTATATACTCTGGCCCTGAAAGATGAGGGAATTTGTCAGTCTACTGTTTCACCTAATGAAGAATAGGGCTTATTCTATTCTGGCAGTCTTGAAACACACACTTATGACTTGATCTAAAACTAATTTCATTCAAAGAATAAAGAAGCACTAACTGAAATATCTTTCCCTTGAAACCTGGCAACTAAGTCTCACCGAAATGTCAGAAATTAGTACCTTAGTTTTCTGAACTATAATGGATTCAATATGGTACTTAAAAAAAAAAACTTTCCTCTATCTCCTTGCCATATGTAGGTTTTCCTTGAACCATTCTCTGGGAACTGAAAGTCTTTAGAATCTAACTCCTGAAGCAGCTACATCTTTAACCAGTAAAAGCACTGTTTCAATATGTAGGATGTACTCAGTTAATTTTTATTTACTCATTCTGTAAAATCAGTTCAATTTAGTCAACCAATCACATTCAATTTTATAGTCTTTACAGGTCAAAAACCCCGTGATGATAAAGATAAGGGTCATTTCACCCTAATACATATGCAACTGCTATGCAAGCAAGTTGGCACAAATCTCTTCTTTAATATCTCTGTTATTTGTTCCTATAGAATAAAAACTCAAAGAGAAACAAATTTAAATCTTGAAACAATTCTAAGGTGCTCAAGGCTGCATCCCTCTCCTCGCCTGCCCCTCCCCTCGCCGCCCCATGCATCTGCTGCATATTAACAATACTAAAACAACAGAAGATGTCTATAAACAACATTTCCTGTGAGGAAGACATAAGGCATTCTGGTGCATATCCTAGTAACAGATGTTTTAGTAGGTCTGAAATCCAGTATCATCCAAATCAGGGATGATAAACCTCACTGTGACATAACAAAGAAATAGAAATTATACTTGATGTGTTTTGATTTACAATTACTCCTCGAACAGAAGCTTATCGTTCAAGTCTTCTGCTGTCCATGTCTGAGAGTCTAACCATTTGAAATGGAAATGAGGCTCATGGGGGTTGTACTGGCTAGAATGCTACTGACACCCAGAATCAGAACCATAGCGATGATGGAGTCCAATCTCATTTCACATGTGTGTAAATTCGCTCAGGTCAGCATGGCTGGTCAATGACACACAGGAGCAGAGGTTTCTGGACTGCCAGTCGTACCAAGTACATGTGCATAGTACTGTTTCAGCCAGAACTTTTCTGGTTAAGGATACAACAGTTTCTGTTAAAGAAATCCTGACTGAACACAGAGCTTGTGTTTCTTCATGGGAGACAGGCAAGGGAAAAATGGATGGTTTCATGCACACTTTTTCTCCACTAAGCTTTTAAATATTTTGTTATAATTTGGTGTTTCTTTCAAAGAGGGGTTTAAAAGCCTGGGTGAATTATCTGATAGGTTGGTATGACATCTGTATTCATGGTAGGAATTGCTCTTCATAAAGTAATCGTGACATTTATCACTCACTTCTGTAGTAGGCATTTTACTAGACTAAGTAATTGGTGTTTGATTTGGTTATAGTAGCAGTAGTTGGTGGCTGGTAGGAATAAATAAGGAGGATAATAATGACGACAAAGTCAACATGACTGAACTCACCGTGCCCTGCACTGTTCTAAGAACGCTATGTACATTTACTCCTTTAATCTTCCCTAAGATCTTATCTTCTTTTATAAGTGAGGAAAAAATGAAAAGGAAACCAAAGTTATATAGTTGGTAAGTGAATCCTTAGCAACAAGCCACAACTTGCAAGCCACACAGTCCTCCAGAATTCTGCTGAGACCCACTGGCTATAACATTGGGACAGAAAACAGAGGCAAAGCACACGGTAGACCATTTTTTATTTTTAAAAAATTCCATAAGGTCCTGCCGCTATCATCATTCAAAGTGGTGCTTCTTACACGTGACTATGCAACGGGTTACCTGTGTTCAGTTCAGTTCAGTCGCTCTCTTTGCGACCCCATGAATCGCAGCACGCCAGGCCTCCCTATCCATCACCAACTCCCGGAGTTTACCCAAACCCATGTCTATTGAGTCGGTGATGCCATCCAACCATCTCATCCTCTGTCATCCCCTTCTCCTCCTGCCCCCAATCCTTCCCAGCATTAGGGTCTTTTCCAATGAGTCAACTCTTTGCATCAGGTGGCCAAAGTATTGGAGTTTCAGCTTCAACATCAGTCTTTCCTGTGAATACCCAGGACTGATCTCCTTTAGGATGGATTGGTTGGATCTTCTTGCAGTCCAAGGGACTCTCAAGAGTCTTCAACACCACAGTTCTAAAGCATCAATTCTTCAGCACTCAGCTTTCTTCACCGTCCAACTCTCACATCCATACATGACCACTGGAAAAACCATAGGCTTGACTAGACGGACCTTTGTTGGCAAAGTAATGTCTCTGCTTTTAAATATGTTATCTAGGTTGGTCATAACCTTCCTTCCAAGGAGTAAGTGTCTTTTAATTTCATGGCTGCAATCACCATCAGCAGTGATTTGGGAGCCCCAAAAAATAAAGTCTGACACTGTTTCCCCTGTTTCCCCATCTATTTCCCATGAAGTGATGGGACCAGATGCCATGATCTTAGTTTTCTGAACGTTGAGCTTTAAGCCAACTTTTTCACTCTCCTCTTTCACTTTCATCACAGGTTTAGGCTCATGAAACCTGGTACTGGTGGCTGAGATTCTACATTTCTCACACATGTCACACTGAGTAATGAGAGATGAGGGCACAGGACTTATTTGCCAAGAAGAAAGCTTTACTGTTAATGGATTTTACACATGGGAAGAAAACACTGTGAGTGAACCTAAGACTCAACCTAGCTAGCAGTCAAAAATCAATCGTATACAGTGTGTACCTTGTCCTGCCAATGACTGTTTCCCCTCTTTCAAGATGCACCAGCAGAGTGAAGGGAGAAATTCCATTTCTTCTTAGCAGACACAGTTGACATGTTTTCAGAGTCTGCTCTCACAAGAGGGACGTATGTAAAACACAGCTGAAGGCATGACTTGGAGTAATGACTGAATAATTAACCTGATGTAAAACAGGATTATTTACATTTCAAATCCCACAAGTTTGTTCCCTCTATAACACGAATTCCTGTAGTTGGCAGTTTTTATGATGAAATTTTAATTGGTTAGGATTAACGCATGTGATTCTAAATCATCAGAGTCTTTAATCAGTTTTTGAAGGATGGAATCCATTTTGCTACCCAAATATATGACTCTTCTAAAACCCATTAAGAAGCTGGTTTGCTCTTACTGGATTTCAAATTAGCCTGGTTCCATGAACTCTTGTCTAATTGTGTTGAAAAAAAGAGGGAAATACATTCAAATCTCAAATAAAGGATCCTGACCTTCTGTGAAAAGCTCTAATTTACCAAAAGCATCTTAGTTGTTGTTATGGCTTAACTGGGTCTCTGCAAAATTCTTATGCTGAAGTTCTAATCTCCAGTACCTCAGAACATGACTAGATTTGGAGGTGGGGAGGTCTTTAAGTTAAATGAAATCGTCAGAGTGAGCCCTAAACCAGTATGGCCGGTGTCCTCATAAGAAAAGGAGATGAGAATACAGGCACATACAGAGGGGTGACCACATGGAGACAGGGAGCAGACAGCGGCCATCTAGAAGCCAAGGAGAGCCACTTCAGAGGAAACCAACTTTACCCGCACCTTAATTTTAGAGTTCTAGCCTCTAGGACTACAAGAAAATAAAGTTCTGTTGTTTAAGCCACCCAGTCTATGGCACTTTATTACAGTAGTACTAGCAAACTAATACATTTGCTTTTTGCTTTCATTCTCAAAGTGAAAGTGAAAGTGAAGTCGTATGTATATGACTTTTTGCAACCCCATGGACTGTAGCCCATCAGGCTCCTCCATCCATGGAATTTTCTAGGCAAGGGTACTGGAGTGGGTTGCCATTTCCTTCTCCAGGGGATCTTCCTGACCCAGGGATCGAACCCGGGTCTCCCGCATTGCAGGTAGACGCTTTACCGTCTGAGCCACCAGGGAATCCACTCTCAATTCAGAGTGAAATATAGCAGAAACTCACTATACTCCTATATGTATGATTCAGAGAATACTATTGACTTTCTTATTATGAAATCTTGTAAGTTAACCATGTTAAGATTTAGGGCTTTCCAGGTGGCACTAGTGGTCAAGGAATCTGCCTGCCAATGAAGGAGACATAAGAGACACGGGTTTGATCCCTGGGTCGGGAAGATGCCCTGGAGAAGGAAATAGCAACCCACTCCAGTATTTTTACCTGGAGAATCCCATGGACCAAGGAATCTGGCAATTTACAGTCCATAGGAATGCACAGACTCAGACACACCTGAAGCAATTTTGCACAGCACATGAACATAACCCTAGGGCACAGGGACCCCCTAGTGAGAATTAGAAGGCCTTGTCACAGATACCGAATTATTTGTTCTCTTTCTACCTAACGATGCTAGGTATTCTATATCGGTACATATACTTCTGTTCACCAACATTTACACAAAGCCACCAGCAGAACAACCTGCAGCTCACCTAGATTTAAATTTTGGTGCTGACATTTAATTAGCTGTACAGTCTTCAAATTTGAGCCCCATCCACCTCTAAAATGGGTACCTACTTCATAAAGGTATGATATGGGTTAAACTACACAACAGATTTCAGGACAGATGCTGGCTGACCAGCTCTTCCAGTACATACTGGATGGCTATCAGCCCTGGTTATTAGATTTATCAAACACAGTCAAAGCTTTCCTCACTTACAGACTCACTTCAGCAGCTGGACAGTCAGTGGGAAAAAAAGATTAAAGCGGAGAATCATAAAAACTGATACTAGCACTTCTAAACACGTTTATGTCAATTGATGTCATATGTTCATTCATTCCTCAACCTTAAGTTGTGAGGTGAAGGCCATTTCTTTGAAAATGGTCTGCTGAATGAAGTTCTGGTTGTTTTTTCTATGTAAACTACACCTGATTCGTAATCAATTTTTGGCTTGTGTTTCTTTAAAGACACTCAAAAACTAAAAGATCTTTGAAACACAATCTGAGTGCAGAAGCTTCCTATATTTTTATAATCCCTCTTCCTTCCTGTACTTAGTTCAACTGCAATATTTTTGGCCACACCATGCAGTCTGCAGGATCTCAGTTCCCCAATCAGGGATTGAACCTCTGCCCTTGGCAGTGAAAGCCGAGAGTCCTAACCACTGGACCCCCAGGGAATCCCCCAGCTGCAGTATTTCTCAGCACAGTGGTTCTCAAACATTAGCATGCTTCACAAGCAGCTGGAGGGTTTGGTAAAACAGAGATTCCTGGGCCTTTCTCTCAGAGTTTCTGATTCATCAGGTTTGTGATGAGGCCCAAGAATTTACATTTTTAACAATTCCCAGAAGATGTTGATGCTGCCAATTTGGGATTTCCATCTTTCACAGAATAGGAATCTTTCTGCATTCATATTTCATTGACCTACATAATATTTTCTTAAATTCCACAACTTGGGGACAAATGCTTGGTAGCTTCCACTGGGAGGGGTGGAAATGCTTGGGGGGGGGTCCAACTGGAGTGTCCATTAACATTATACCTACCATGGACATCAGTTGATTTGTGGTACAGAAAGAGCAGGGAACATAAGTCAATGCTGCAAGTTGGGCAAATGAAGATCAGTTAAGAAAACTTCAATTGTACTAAGATGATGCCTAACACTTTGCCACGTCCACTTTCAACACACAGGGGGAAAGAATCATGACTTAGAAATGTGCTTTTCTAATCATCACATGTTTATTTAAGACTTTTCTCACTACTCAGCATCTCAAGCTATAATTACATTACTATACAGGATGATCGATCCAGCTTTCATTTGTAGGTATAAAAATTCCCTGTTGAGACTTCACAGGTGAGCCTTACTGTCTTTATCAGTGTCATCATCTGAGAAATCACATGGTAACTTGTGATTCAAGATTTTGTGTGACTCTAAGTTTCTTTTAAAACTTCACCTTGTTTTCTAGGAGTTTTGACTAATTCATATGCACTGGCGGAGAAGGCAGTGGCAACCCACTCCAGTACTCTTGCCTGGAAAATCCCATGGACGGAGGAGCCTGGTAGGCTGCAGTCCATGGGGTGGCTAAGAATCAGACACGACTGAGAGACTTCACTTTCACTTTTCACTTTCACGCAATGGAGAAGGAAATGGCAACCCACTCCAGTGTTCTTGCCTGGAGAATCCCAGGGACGGAGGAACCTGGTAGGCTGTCGTCTATGGAGTCGCACAGAGTCGGACACGACTGAAGCGACTTGGCAGCGGCAGCAGCATATGCACTGGAGTGCTTCAGATGCAGATCCAGGAGACTGGAACTTCCTTGTGCCTTTCTGGGTTCAGTGCATCCCAAATCTATTTTCATTCAATTAAACAACAAACATATGCTAGAACACAGATGACCTCCACATCCTTTGGCTCTCCAACTGTACTGGTAAACCAAGAACAGAGTAACCAATTATGACAGCCTGGCAAGATCCCCAGGAAAAAGACTCATTTCCGGTCACACACATGTGAACCAGAGGCCACAGGCAAAGGAGCTACTGCCTTTGGTCTCACTGACTATAAGACTCCCCTGTCCAAACTGAACAGGCACTAGAAGGGAGCAGAACTCAGGGCCGGAAAAAAAAAAAAAAAAACCACTAGAAATTCCAGCCTATTTTCTGTTCCAAGATCTAAGGAAAACCTGTTTAATTTATTCAGAAAACACATATCCCATGATTTTCACATCTGGCTTCTCTTATGCTGGTTTCTTATCTTAATCAAAAGAAATGAAAGATATAAGGACTAAGGGGAAAAAATAAAACCCAAAACAGAAAATCATTGATAAACAATATGAGCAACTGTAAAGAAAGCCTCAAACCATCTACCAAGAATTAATGAGAATTTAGCAAGCTTACAGCCTACAAAAATCAGTATATGCTACAGTCATTAGCATAACAAAAAGACTTAGAAAATGCAACTTAAAATGACCACTTGTGGTACAGGCACACAGCTGAATACTACACATTGAGAATCTATTGTACATCTACAACTAGATGAACACAAATAAAACACTGAGCAGGCAAAAGAAGCCAGTTAGAGAAGAACACAAACCCTCTGATTCATCTACATCAAGTCTACAAACAGGCTGAACTGACCCATGCTTTTGGAAGTCAGGACAGCGGGCAGCCCTTGCGGGGCTGGCAGTTAAAGGAATACGAGCAGAGCTGCTGCAGAATCTTCTGGTTCTTGATCAGCATGCTGGTGATTAGTTCTAAAATTCAGCAAACTGTGCATTTATACACACAGAAAAAAAATTGCACATCATATTACATACTGCAATAAAAGTTTTTAAAAGATACCATTTATAATAGCAAAATAATAAATTTAAGGACCTATGTGCAAATCTAAGAAAATCTGTGTAAGAACTTTATGAAGACTTTTTTAACTTAAAATCTATTGTTAAAGAAGAAATTGAGAGAGACATCATATTCTCGGGTTAGAAAATTCCATACCATAAAGATGTCAGTTCTTTCCACCTTGAGCTATACACCCAAAGCCATCACGACGTAATTTCTTTCTGTGTATTTTGGAAAGTAAGACCTTGGTCATTTGTAAATATCTTCTCCTAGTCCCTAGGCTGCCTTTTTGTTTTCTTTATGGTTTCCTTTGTTGTACAAAAGCTTGCAAGTGTGGTTAGGTCCCATTTGCTAATTTTTGCTTTTATTTCTATTGCCTTGGGAGACAGACCTACAACATAATTTCTTAATGGAAATCTATAAGGACCAATCTACCCATGAAGCAGAACAAAGAGGGGAAGCTGGCCCATGGTTATCAGTATTGCAGAGGATGGAGTATTCAGGGAAAGATACAAAGGGCTCTGAAACAGAATCAAGAGCTCAGAAAATGATCCTTGGTTATCTGGAAACCTGATATGACAGAATTAGTAGAACAGATGAGTGGGAAAGGCTGGGCTATTCAATAAACAGTGCTGGGCAACAGGTTATCTACATAGAGGGATAACTAATCCTTACCTCATACCATATTTTAAAAAATCAATTTCAAAGATTCACATGTGAAATGTGAAACTTCAAAATTTATGGAAGAAAATTCAAGGATATTTTATAGCCTCAGGCAGTAAAGGACTTTTTAAAACAAGACACACAAGATATTAATCTCAAATAAAGATAAACAGTAGATTTGAGCTTTTTTAAAACTAGAGCTTCTGATGATCAAAAGCAATTAAAACCAAGTGAAAAGAGAAACCACAAGCTGGGGAAAAGATGTTTGTATATGACAGAAGAGTAATATGAATAGTCTGTCTAGGACTCCATTAGAAAAAAGGCAAAATATAAGGAAAGTGGGCAAAATAATAAGCAAGCACTTTAAAAAGAAAGCAAATTAACAGCCAATAAATACTTGGAAAGATGTTCATCCTATCAGTCATGAAAGAAAGTGAAAGTGCTAGTTGCTCAGTCTGACTCTTTGCGACCCCAAGGACTGTAGCCCTCCAGGCTCCTCTTTCCATGGGCTTTTCCAGGCAAGAATACTGGAGTGGGTTGCCATTTCCTTCTCCAGGGGATCTTCTCAAGCCAGGGAAAACACCCAGGTCTCCTGCACTGTGGGCAGATTCTTAACCGTATGTATGAGCCACCAGGGAAGCCATTCGTCATGAAGGACATGCACATTAAAACCACAACTGAGATAGTATTTCACATGCTCCAAATTGATAAAAACTTTAAAGTTGCATAATATCAAGTACTATCATTGGCACAAGTAGTATCCTTATCTCATACTACTGATGGTGATATAACCACTTTGGAAAAAATGTTACACACACACACACACATATCCCACAATCCAGCAATAATGTCCATAGCAGCACTGTTAATAAAAGCCCAAACCTGGCAACTACCCAAATGTCCATCAACAACAAAAGGATAAACTGGAGTATATTTGTACAATGGAATACCACACAACAGTGGAAGTGAATAAACCGCAGCTACTTGCATCAACATGAACAAATGAATCTTCAAAACAAAGTTGACTGTGGAGATGGCTGCACAATGGTGTACACTTACCAACACTCCCCAAACAGTACATCATGTGGGCAAATTTCACCACATGCAAATTATGCCTTAATAAAGCTCTCCCCCACGAAAGTTAAGCAAAGAAAGTGGGGAGGAAAGTGCAAAGAGTATCAGTCCATTTAGAAAAAGATTTAATTTCATGATTATCAGGCAAACAGAAAATTAAGTCTAGTTACATCATAAAGAAAATGAAGAGAAAGAAATACACGAAAGTCGGAGAGTAGTTTCCTTTTGGGGCCATGGAGAAGAATGGAGTGAGGAAAAGTCATTACAAGGGACTTCAAAGTACAAACTGGGTGGTGATACCGGGTACTTCAACATTTTTCTTTACTGTTAAAACCCAACATATAAATGATGCACTCCGTTATTATACATACAATGCTTCAACAACTTTTTAATAAAGGAAATTTACATAGTTCTGTTTTAGAGAGCTCGACTATAAAAGAACAAATTTATCTTAGCAAAATGTGATAACAAATAATAACTAAGGCTAGCTACTTTATTTTGTTTCCAGGCTTTTCTGGTAGCTCAGCTATTAAAGAATCTGCCTGCAATGCAGGAGACCTGGGCTTGATTCCTATTTTATTTCCAGATTCCCCCTTAATGTCAAAATTTAATTGTTAAATTTTCTAATTTTGGTTATCTTCTTAGAAAATACACCCTGAAATATTCAGGGCTACTGATCATCCTGCTCCTCTCTAATGATGGAGAAATGAATTAAACGAATTCATGTATGCAAAGAAAAAAAAAAAAATTCAGGGCTAAAGGGCTAAGATGTATGCAACCTAGTCTCAAACAGTTTAAAAAATAAATTATATATATGTTTGACATATATATATATATATATATCATATACACAAAAAGATATCATAAAGCAAAAGCAACAAAGGCTTAAAAGGTGGAAGTCTGCAACCTGACATATTTTCAAAATTAAAAAAAAAATTTTTAATTGATGCCCAAGGAGAGACTGGGCTTCCCTTGTGGCTCAGTTGATAAAAAGTCCGTTCACAACGCGGGAGACCTGGGTTCGATCCCTGGGTTGGGACGATCCCTCGGAGCAGGGAAAGGCTCCAGTATTTTGGCCTGGAGAATTCCATGGACAGTCCATGGGGTCACAAAGAGTCGGACACGACTGAGCAGAAAAAAAAAAAGGAGAGACTAAAAACTCAGCATAGGAAATGTCACTGGATACTGAGGATGCTTTTTTTATGCCTGGATCCTATTCTAATCATGCTGGATTGTAAAGAATCGCAGAACTGCGTTACCTGCTCCCTCCCACTGGTCTCGGATGAAGAGACTCTGGAATGACCAGACTGAAGCACCCGACAGGACGTTATTAAGGGGTCCCGGCCTAAAACTGTCATCCAATAGTGAAGGGCTTTCTTATGACACCACAAGTGCTGGTGCTTTGGATGAGGACACTGCTGCTGCTGCTGCTAAGTTGCTTCAGTCGTGTCCGACTCTATGCGACCCCATAGACGGCAGCCCACCAGGCTCCCCTGTCCCTGGGATTCTCCAGGCAAGAACACTGGAGTGGGTTGCCATGTCCTTCTCCGATGCATGAAAGTGAAAAGTGAAAATGAAGTCGCTCAGTCATGTCTGACTCTTAGCGACCCCATGGACTGTAGCCTACCAGGCTCCTCCGCCCATGGGATTTTCCAGGCAAGAGTATTGGAGTGGGGTGCCATTGCCTTCTCCGGGATGAGGACACTGTGGATTCACAAACATCTGTTTACAAAGAGCACTGCTTTCTTTGCAGACTACAAAATACAAAAAGACAAATGTCTGCCAACTTCTGAAAACAGTGACAGGAATCAATTCACTCTCTCCAGCACTGTGGGTTTTCTAGAGAAAAAATAAGTTATGTTGCCTGAACACTGAAGGGGAATGTTTTTGTTCCCCAACTTGACACACAGTGGATCACAGGTCCACTTCACAGCACAGAAGGGCTATGCAGGAGATTACCAGCTCTTTGAAAGCAAAAGCTAACAATAAATAGCTTCTTGCTATAGAATATTACATTCACTATGAATACCCAAGTCGAATGTATACTATACAACACGGCCTAAGGAAAAACAGGACCAGATGAGATGGGGGTGTGTACCATCTCAAAGGAAGTGCTGAAACTCACCTACCACAATACATCATAGCTCATTAGAAATTTACATTAGCCTCCTCTGGGTCAAAAAGGCACTTTGCATAGGAAAATTTATCATGCTCTGGTTTGCCTTAAATATAAATCTTTTAGGGAAACGTCACCAGAGTGTGCCATAGCTCACTGATAAGTTAATTACTAGTGAGACAAAGCATGTGACCAATGGCTTTTGGGGAAGTTCTGATTAATATTTATTATAGTGACCACAAAGGCCTTTCTGCAATGAATGAAAGCCAGCCACAACATTTTAATTCTGGCTACTGAGTGATTAGAGAAATAACAGGCAGCTGCTGCTATATTTCAGCACTTTGGTAAAAACAACAATGTGACTAAAGTCTAGAGACCTTGGCTCTCTAAATGTATTCTGTTGTTAGTGAAGTTGGAATAAGAAACCAGTTAGGATAGGAAAAGAAAAACACGCGTCTAAGCACAACCATAAAATACATCTGACACTAGTGTTCTTAATTTTCTGGAGTTGTGGAGATCTTTGATATTTTGATGAAAGATATGGACTTGCACCCTTAGAAATTACACATGCATCCACAGACACATCTGTGTGTGTGTGTTTTCAGTCGTGTCTGACTCTTTGCGACTGTGCGTGTGTGTGCATGCATGCCACAGACTGTAGCCCACCAGGCTCCTCAGTCCATGGGCATTTCCTTGGCAAGAATACTGGAGTGAGCCATTTCCTTCTCCAGGGGATCTTCCTGACCCGGAGATCAAACCCTGCATCTCTTGTATTATTAGCAGGTGGGTTCTTTACCATGGAGCCACCAGGGAAGCCCTAAGCACAGTTAACAGATGACAAACTTTAAAAGTAAAGATTATAATGGTTGTTAGATTAATAAAATTCTCTGATTAACCAAGATGATACAAAATCCAGTCACAAACTTCTTTTAGTTAGCTCTCTTCTTCCTAAACAAAGAATAGCACTAAGACCATTATTAATTACAACCAATTTACTGGGCACTCACAATGCAAGAGCCTCTTGAAAACAAAAACTATTGACCCAAATAGTTTTCCTAGGATATAGTCTGTAGCATACTGCTCTAATTGTTTAACTTAATCCTTGTTCTTTTGTAAATCCTTGTTCAAATGTAAATTACATTTGGCACAGAGTCTCAGAGTGTGGGGCAAATGATCTTTTCTGTTGATCTCCGTCAATACAAAATTACAAATCTCTGCTTCCTAAAGTACAAGGAAAAGAAGAGCTATGAGCGAGCTGATTCAATTCTAACAAACCAGAGGGATTTGAACAAATCTGACTGCAAACTTTATTTCTGATTAGAGAAACAGAAGATTTAAAATATAATTACTCAAATACATGTGATGTTACAAAATAATTCATTAATGGATTACCAAATAGAGCACTGTAATTATGAATTTCACTGGTCAAACTTACTTTCTTACGTTCTTTAGGACCAACAGATATTAGAACACATGCACACAAACACACATTCCTTTCTTATACCCTATTTTCCGGATGAGTGCCCCATGGAATTTTAACAAAAGCATTATTTATTCAACAGTTGAGCATCTGCAAAACCGCAAAGCAATAACTATCTCTCAATCTTAGGAATTTATCCTTATTCCTCTAATAATTCTCAAGTATACTTTAATCATACCTAACCAAATACAAATAAAACATTTTAAAAAATACTTATAAAGATCAGAAATATCCCTTAACCATCCACCTAGAAAAGCCTCCAATTACTAAAGGACTTTATTTTTTTTTCTTAATTTTAAATATCTTAAAAGAATACTATGGGCTGTGAATGACTAAATATGTGGGCTATTACTAACCCATGCCTAAGGAGCTCCATGCTGCCAACATCCACTTTCCATGTCTGCTCTGATGCAATTCTCCATACACTTCATTTTTAAAATAACAGCTTTATTGAGATATAATCCATATACCATACAATTCACCAATTTAAAGTATACAATTCTTTGAAAAGTGTTAGTCATTCAGTCGTGTCCGACTCTTTGCTACCCCATGGACTGTAGCCCACCAGGTCCCCTGCCCATGGAATTCTCCAGGCAAGAAACCTGGAGTGGGTGGCCATTCCATTTTCCAAGGCATCTTCCCGACCCAGGAATCAAATCCAGTTCTCTTGCATTGCTGGCAGATTCTTTACCATCTGAGCCCCCAGAGAAGCCCTGGGTTTTGGTTATAGTCACAGAGTTGCATAGTCATTACCTCAATTAATTGTAGAACATTCTCAACACCATCAAAGAAAATTCTACACCTGTTTGCAGTCTCATTTCCTCTCAACTCCCTCCCTCCACCAGGCTTAGACAATCACCAAGCATACTTTGTCTCTATGAATTTGCCTGTCTGGACACTTCATATAAATGGAATCATATAATATGTGGTCCTTTATGACTGGCTTCTTTCATTAGCATAATGTTTTAAAAGCTCATGCGTGTTGTGGCACACATCAGTTCTTCATCCCTTTTCATTGCCAAGTAATATTCCATTGTAGGGACAGATCATATTTTATTTATCTAGTCATCAGCTGTAAGACATTCAGGGCCTCATATTCATCAAATCTTTTCCTGTCGAAAAATTTAAAAAAAATTTTTATTGAAACATAGTTGATTTACAAGGTTGTGTTAGTTTCAAGTGTACAGCAAAGAGATTCAGTTACACACACACACACATATATATATGCACACACATATATATAGAAATATAGTTGATTTATAATATATTAGTTTCCAGTATAAAACACAGTGATTTAAAAATTTATAGATTATACTTCATTCAGTTATTTTAAAATATTGGCTATAATTCCCTGTGCTTAAAATTTTTTAAACTTATTTACATATATATTAATTTAAAAATTAAAAATGAACTTTTGAAACAAATTTTAAACTTTCAAAAATATTTTATATACAACTTTTCTGCAAGCAGTTTGATGGCTTGTATTTAGGTTGTAAATGCTCATAACCTTTTACTCAGGTTTTTACATCAAAAAATTTGTTCTACGGAAATAATTAAGAAGGTAAAGATAAATATACAATGATGCTCACTGGAATAAACATGACCCCTTTTGTACTTTGGTGGAACACAATTCAAGTGCTTCTTGGGTCTGTGTCTCCTGGGCTGCAGTCCTAACAAACCCCAAATAAACTCATTCTTTGGCTTCAAGAGGAAAAATGATGCTCATTAAAGTACTGTTTATAGTGAAAGTCACCCATGTGTGTCCATCAATAGGAGAATGAGTAAATAAATGATCATTCTTCCATAAAATGAAACAGTTAAACAGATTGAGGTAGCTGCATATGCCTTCACAGCAACTTGAAGAACAGCAACTTAGAGAACAGTTCATATAGATGATCTTATTTAGGTAAAAGGGCTTCGGTGGCACAGTGGTAAAGAATCCACTTGCCAATGGAGGAGATGCAAGAGATGAGAGTTCGATCCCTGGGTCGGGAAGATGCCATGGAGAAGGGAATGGCAAGCCACTCCAGTATTCTTGTCTGGAAAATCCCATGGACAGAGGAGTCTGGAGGGCTGCAAAGAGTCGGACACGTCTGAGTGACTGAGCACACACACATATACATGTAAACACACGTGCCTGAATACACATCCATAGTCCCTCTCTTTCTCAAAGGATACACTCCAAACGTTTAAAATCGACTGCCCTTAAGGAATAAAAGGGAAAGCAGAGGTTTCTTGTTTATCATTTATTCTCTTAACAACCAGAAGGAAAGGCAAGGAAAAAAAGTTTAAGCCCTTGTGAGAGGTATCACTTAACTGAAACTGCAAAAATTCTTTGGAAACTAGACAATTAGATCAGCAATTCTGGACAGATAATAAACTCCTATGGTTCAAAGACAACATCTTCCCCTGCTTTTTAAGGGGAGAGGAGGACTAAGGTCTTCACAAACTTCATCCTTCCTAAGGTTTGGAACAGCTGCTCAATAAACGCAGCTTACTAAACATGCTACCGGTATTACATTTTAAAGTATAATATATAGCATAATTTAAAATACAGTATGGGAGAAGGGAATGGCAACCCACTCCAGCATCCTTGCCTGGAGAACCCCCATGGGCAGAGGAGCCTGGCGGGCTACAGAACCTGGGTTTCCATTTGTTTTTATTTAAACATAACAAAGCAACAGCAACAAATCTATTCTACCGAGTCATTGAGCAGCCACTCGGCTTTCTTTCACCTCTGAACCACTCAGGTAAAGAACCAACTACACAAAGTTTCATGTGAATTTCTCTCCTTGCACACCAATCTGGATATCTGGCTAACAAATCACATGGTGGTTTGGTCGCTAAGTCGTGTCCGACTCTTGAGACCCCATGGGCTGTAGCCTGCCAGGCTCCTCTGTCCATGGGATTCTCCAGCCAAGAATACTAGAGTGGGTTGCCGTTTCCTTCTCCACGGGATCTTCCCGACCCAGGAATCGAACCAGGGTATCCAGCACTGCAGGCAGATTCTTTACCAACCAAGCTAGAAGGGAGAGACACTAAGTAAAATCTTCCCTATAATTTCAAAATATTCTTGAACAAGTGCCTTTCTTAAGCAAACAACAATATACATTTACTCAGTGTTTGGAACACAGGAAGTATCCATTTCTGGGTCAAAATTTATCTTACTTCAATACACCAATGGAACTAATCTTTAATGATTTGGCCATCTGGATGTGGTAACAGCTAAAAGGAATGTCACGGTTTATTACACCAAAGAGGCTGTGTGTTATGTGCAAGGTAGCAAGCCCTCATTTACTATGACTCCTTGCAAAGTCCCAGGAAGAAGTTGTACCAAATCAACTGGTTTATTTCCATGTATTAACCTGTGAATTAATTTATACCAACTTGGTGTTCACACATCCATATAATTGCTTAAATACATGCAAATTTATTCATCACACCAGTCAACTACTGTCTTTTATATTTAAGATGATGCCACTGACAGTGACTGTTATCCCTTGCACAGGTTTCTCTGAAATGACTTCCATCTGTTTCAGATCATAAATACAATTTTTAAAAGTAAATATTACTTTAAATCTTATTGGCTAACAATTTGAGGGTGAACAGCAAGCTGATATATAGATTCAGTGCCAGGTGCTGTTTTTTTTTTTTTTTTTTTTTTTCCTCTTCTAACTGCTCTGGCTCCTCACTGCTTTGTGTGGGCTTTCTCCAGTTGCAGAAATCAGGGGCTACTCTTTGCTGCTCATTGCAATGGCTTCTTTTGTTGTGGAGAACAGGCTCTAGATATGCGGGCTTCCGCAGTTGCAGCACACTGGCTCAGTAGTTGTGGCACACAGGCTTAGTTATTCTGTGGCACGTGGAATCTTCCCAGACCAGGGATCAAACCCATGATCTGCACTGGCAGACAGATTCTTATCCACTGCACCACCAGGGAAGTCCCAACAGGCGCTGTTCTAAGCACTCTTCAAGTGTTAACTCTTGTAATGCTTACATCCACCCCAAGTAGGTCCTGTCATCCAACTATACAGCTATGAGTGCCACCTGCTTATGGCCCAACCTTTCCAAATGAATTAGCACAGTCTTATTGATCATCTACCTCTTGCCTAGCACTGTAAGAACAACCAACATAGAAACATGGAATCCAAGACAGGATCTCAATATACCAGAAATTAATCATCTAATTTAGGGAGACAAGTTAGGCCTAAATGAAATAATTAGTGAAAGCAGTGCTGAGGTTCTCACAACATTTGAAGACATGATATGTATGGAGCATCTAACAGCCTGATAGAGGTTTGTTCCCTCCCATTCACACTGTCACGAAACTGGCTACCACAATGGCTCCCACAGTTTTTCAAAAAGCTTTAAAGGAGCACTCTAAAGTCTTGCACTGGTCTTCTTCCAGGAAACAATCACAGAGAGACATTTCAACCATGAAATGTCTCTAAAAACTATCCCCAAGCCCTGCTATTGAAGCAGCCTTCTGTCCGAAACCTGACACAGAAATAGAAAACTCTTTATATAACAGACACCCGCCTCTACAAGCCGCTGCATTTTCATCTAGTTACAATTATACCTTATTGCACAATGAGGGATTTAACCAAAGCACAGTCACCATCCGTTTTAATCAACTGTAATTTGTCTTCATGAAATTGATTTCATCTTCTATGTCCAGATGACCCCTCACATCAACCTAAACTCCTCAAAACCCACCAAAGTGGCTTGCAAAAACTCTTCCCTGGAAAATGTGATCTCTGGCCCCTCTCAGCAGAAAAATGTCTTGCAATTGTTCTAGAAAATGTTGTTTCGCATAGAGGGTTCTGCACAGCACACGTTTAACTCTAAAACTGGTGAAAACTAGATACATCAGACTTCTGAGCATCTAAGATTGTGAACTAAAATCTCTATAAATATCTTAATACATAGTTGCTTGCTTATAACATTGGTTCTCAAGCTATAAATAGTGAAGACTATTCTCTATAAATGTAGCACAGCTGTTATTTGAATTTTGAGAGGCAAAGACCACAACAATTGGATATTCTAACAACAACTTACTTTTTCCAATCTGCTATCCTTGTAGCATTTCATATTTCAAACTTCTATTCAATGGCTTCATCATCACCTTGAATGTATAATGCGATACTTCAGATTAATTCTCGATGTATGACTTATTCTTGAATTTTAATTTCATTTACTCCATCTAACCCATCACCATGGTTTCAGTCACCCCAGCACTAAACTGATTTTCATCCTCTACTTATTTTCTTGAATGTATAAAAATCCAACTATGAACTTCCTTTGGCAATGCGAACATTTCATGTATTTATTTCTAAGTAAAAAATGAATAGGCTGGTAAGCCACATACAAGTCATGTTTAGGAACTACACACATCTTACCATTCATTCAAGGTTTACTATAAGTCTTTGTGCTAAGTATACAATGACAAGTAAAACTGACATGATGCCAGAAGCTCATGAGCGCTTCTAGAGAGGAATTCTCATTTATGCTCACAGAGCCTCATGGAATATTCAATCATACTCATACAAAATCATGTGTGTTATCTACATTTGCAAATTGCTCTTTGTTAATCGTGCTCCATTATGTTTGGGAGCTACAATACAAACAGAGCGTTATAAAAATATTCAGTTGCCACCAAAAATAAAATTCTCAGAATACCAGATGTTTCTCTGTATGGACACATACAAGTCAAGAGTTGGAAAGCAGGAGAGGAAAGAATGTATTCTTAGAAAAATAAACCAGCTGGAAACAGGCAGTCACTAAACAATCCCAAAATAAGATGATTCCAACCCCTTTGTATTAGTAGTTTTCTCCCCAACAAGTAGAGATGTACCCGGTGTGTGCGTGCTCAGTCCCTTCAGTTGTGTCTGACTCTGTGACCCCATGGACGGTAGGCTGCCAGGCTCCTCCGTCCATGGGGTTTTCCCGGCAAGAACACTGGGGTGTGTTGCCATTTCTTCTTCCAGGGGATCTTCCCAACCCAGAGATCAAACCCACGTGTCCTGCATTGCAGGCAGATTCTTTACTGCTGAGACACCATTCTGCCTGAAGTAAAGAGGACTCCTCTTTAGGCAAGACAGGTATTTTCAATGTACACTTATTAAACCACTGCATTCACCCCCAAAATGACTATCAATGTTGGAGACATCTAATGGTATGTCTCTTCATGCAATTAAAAGGTCTCAGTTTCCACCAATCAGCATGACCCCTTCAAGAGCACTTATGGTCATAGTCTGGGAAAAGTTGCATTGAGCATTCATTTTGGATGGCATTTGTGATTCCACAACCAGCAGAGAAATGTTAGGAGTTAAAAGTTGCCAACAGCAGAATCATAAGAAACGAGTATGAGTCAATGGAAATCAAAAATAAAAAATTCTTCAGAGCAAAGGAAACATTCAACAAAATGAAAAGGATGAAAATAGAGTGGGAGAAAATATTTGCAAACCATATATGGGATAAGGAGTTAATATCCAAAATTCATAAAGAACTCATATAACTCAGTAATAAAAACCAAACATCTGATTTAAAAACTAGCTGAGGAACAAAAGAGACATTTTCCCAAAGAAGATATCCCAGTGGCCAACAGGTACACAAATAGGTACCAACATCACTGACCATTAGGGAAATGCAAGTCAAAACTACAATGAAATATCATCTCACATGTGTTAGAATAGCTATAATCAAGAAGAAAAGAGATAACAAGCATTGCCAAGAATGTGGAGAAAGAGGAACCCTCGTACACTGTTAGTGGGAATGTAAACTGCTGCAGTCACTAAGGAAAACAACATGCAGGTTTCTCAAAAAAATTAAAAACAGAACTATCATGTGATCAGGTAATTCCACTTCTGAGTATATACCCAAAGGAAATAAAAACAAGATAGCAAAGAGACATATGCACTCACAAGATTATTGCAACATTGTTCACAATAGCAAAGATATGGAAATGGAGACAACCTAAGTGTCAGTCAATGGATGAATGGATCAAGATGATCCTGTGTGTGTGTGTGTGTGTGTGTGTGTGTGTGTAATATTAGTCAGCCATGAGAAAGAAGGAAATGCTCCCATTTGCAACAACGTGGGTGGCCTTGAAGACATTATGTTCAATGCAATAAGCAGACAGACAAATAGTGCATGCTATCATACATGCAGAATCTAAGAAAAGCCAAATTCATAAAAAGAGAGAATAAAATGGTAGTTATCAGGGGTGGGGAAGGATGTTGTTTCAGGATACAAACTTGCAACTAGCAGATAAATAAATCCTGGCGATCTAATACACAGTACAGCAATTACAGACAACACTGAGTTATAAACATCAAACTTGCTAAGAGACTAGATCTTAATTTTTCCACCACAAAAGAGCAATGATAATCGTATGGTATGATAGAGAGAGTGGCTAACACTACAATGTCAGTCATACTGCAATACATAAAGCTATCAAATCAACATGTTGTACACTTTAAACTCACACAATGTTATATGACAAATATATTTCAGTTTGAAAACTTTGTGGGGACGGAGGGTCATGAAAAATAATTTTGGATTTTACTTTGACTGGAAATACTTTCCTAGCATCAGAGTCTTTTCCAATGAGTCAGCTCTTCACATTAGGTGGCCAAAGTATTGGAGCTTCAGTATCAGTTCTTCCAATGAATATTCAGGGTTGATTTCCTTTAGGATTGACTGGTTTGATCTCCTTGCTGTCCAAGGGACTCTCCAGTTTTCTCCAGCACCACAGTTCAAAAGCACCAATTCTTCAGTGCTCAGTCTTTTTACGGTCCAACTCTCACATCCATACATGACTACTGGAAAAACCATAGCTTTGACTAGATGGAGCTTGTTGGCTAAGTGATGTTTCTGCTTTTTAAAATGTAACCTATGTTTGTCATAACTTTTCTTCCAAGGAGTCAGCATCTTTTAATTTCATGGCTGCAGTCACCATCTACAGTGATTCTGGAGCCCAAGAAAATAAGGTCTGTCACTCTTTCCACTTTGTCCCCATTTATTTGCCATGAAGTGATGGGACTGGATGCCATGATCTTAGTTTTCTGAATTTTGAGTTTTAAACCAGCTTTTTCACTCTTCTCTTTCACATTCATCAAGAGATTCTTTAGTTCCTCTTCACCTGCATATCTGAGGCTGTTGATATTTCTCCCGGCAACCTTGATTCTAGCTTGTGATTCATCCAGCCCAGCATCTCACACGATGTACACATAAGTTAAATAAGCAGGGTGACAATATACAGCCTTGTCGTACTCCTTTCACAATTTGGAACCAGTCAGTTGTTCCATGTCCAGTTCTAACTGTTGCTTCTTGATGTGCATACAGGTTTCTCAGGAGACAGGTGAGGTGGCCCAGTATTCTTATCTCTTTAAGAATTTCCCAGTTTGCTGTGAACTTAACAAATGAATATTACTAAAAACAACCATGATGAACTTCAAAACCAAGACTCTTCGTTAGCAAAACTGTCTCCACAAATACAATTTCTCCTTCCATACCCTAAATATACATTTATTGATGTGATCAGGTTGGCCTAAAAAGTAGCCATTATTTTAGAGTAATAACCTTCAACATCAGTAAGTAAGAGGAGAGTCATATCAATCATAATTGGGAGAAAATTACAAGGATTCCCCCTTCCTTTTCTCAGAGGATATATGAAAATATTGTATCTCGGGGGGATGTGAGGTTTTCAGGGTGATCCAAAGGGGCCATGGCTTTAAATGTTTGAGAAATACTTTCTATGTCATTGCTCAGGAGAAAAATGCTATCTGCTGAAAAATACAGGTAAGAATTCCCTGGCAAATACAGGTAAGTAGACTCGTGATGTACCGTCCATCATAGAGCCGTGCATGAGAAACAGCAGAGCAAAAGCCAAGGGAGCTGGAAAGAAGGCCCTACTGACTCCACCACCAAAAAGAGTTCTGAGCACCACAAACCACCAATTCCCCCACTATGCTGTTGAGTGCCCTCTGTCACCCTAGACACCTTTGATGCAGCAGAGTAAAGGCAACTGATAAGCTTTCTTTCAAGAAGCTTATAATTTGGGGGGTTTTTTAAATTATAAAAAGGTAAGTGAACAAATTCATTATAACATGGCTAAAACTATCTAAAAAACATTAAGAGGATTTGAAGTTAAAACAAGGATCATAGAAAAGAGGATGGATTTTGAAAGAAATGAATTTTGAATGAATGATCTAGATGATGGATCTAGAAGGAGCTAATGAACATGAATGGACAGGAGGCTAAAAGGACATTTCAGACTGGAGAAAATAAGAACGTAAGAACTTGAATGTGTAATTTAATAAGATGTGGGCATGGTAAGGGGAGAGCCTTTGCTGGGGGAGAGAGTTCGAAACCCAACAAGGAGCTGAGATGACCAAGATGGGAAGCAGCAACTGATGTGGAAATAATCAAGCAAGTTATTAAGATACAAGCTAAACCAAATCCCAGCAAGCAAGTCAGAGACTTGAAATCACCACAAAATTGGCCCAAAAAGCACCAAACGTATTTTAAGCCCTTTATATTATCCTTTAATTAGGCCAAACCAAGAGAGGCAAACTGCACTTATTACCAACTATTACACATGAAACAGACAAAAACAGTCCAGTCAAAGAGACTATATTTAAAGTTTGGGAATCTACTGCATGGCAATGATAGTTAATAATACTCTTATCACATACTTGGAAGTTGCTAAGAGACCACATCTTAAACGCTCTCACTACAAAATAGAATTATGTGGCATGATGGAGCTGTAAGCTAAGTTAAGGTGGTGATCATTTTGCAATATGCAAATGTATCAGATCAATACATCAAATCAAATACATTTGAAAAATAGGCAAAATGCAAATAATATTCGAGTAAGTCCATTCGCCTACTTCTTGGAAGCTATGATCATTCATTGGCCTAAAAGGATGTTTTAATAAGTCTGTCTGTGGTTCTCATAAGTTAACATCAGGAAACTGTACCTTATTCCCTATTGCCCTCAAATGTAGAAAAAGCAAAGATAATAAGTATTGAACCCCATCACTAATAAAGTGGAAGTAAATAAAATTCATCAAAATAGTTACTGAATTACACGGAGAAAGAAAACAAAAGTAGAGTGCTGTCAAACTGAGTGTACACTGATGCTACTTTCACGAAAAGAAACACAGAAGTTTAAAGTTTGTTTGTTCAGGTATTTTTTGGTTTGGGTTTTTTGTTTTGTTTTGTTTCCAGTATTAATTAGACAAAAATGATACTAATCTGACAAATTTTTCACAGGCTAAGGGTGATCACCATCTGAAGATCTTCAAAGCTTACTTGATTTTGTCCCAGATAAATGTTTTTAGAATTTTGAAAGGTATATATAAAAAAAAAAAAGTCAAAGGAAACTAAAGCATCCTAACTGAAAATGCTAGATTAGTTTTCTCTGCTAGTTCTTAGTTTTGGTCAATCTCTAGATATAGTCTGTCCACATATTTAATTTGGTGATAAAGAAATGCTTCCAGCAATGCTAAACATGTTAAAACTTGACTATCTGAGAACAGTATTCAAATACTAAAAATCATAGGTGGGGAAGAATAAGGCTTTTGTTCTATTTGATTCAAGTCTCCTAAAGGCCATTTTATTGGCCAGTATTTCAACAATTATTAAGAGAAACTCTGTTCAGACAGAGAAACTCTCTCCCTAGCCCTTACAAAATTTCACATAGCTTTTACTAAGTCAAAAGTTCCATTCTTTTTTTAGAAGCAGGAAGGGAAAAAAATTATTACAAGTGACTCAAAACAAAGTAATTTAACTTTGCTTCATTAGTGAGATGTTTTCCAAGCACAACCATCGAAGACATCTGTGATGTTAAATCTTATAACTTATTCAGTAGTTTTATTATCAGGGTTGATGTTGACCTTACTGCTTTATTTTAAATTTACCTTTGTGGTGATTAAGTACACATTAGCTTTTGTCACAGTTTTAGATTAAGGAATAATCACAAGCTCATCAAATAAAAAAGAAATACAACAGTGGGGCTAAAAACTTTCAGATAGGAGAATAGTATGATCATGGCAGTTCAGTCTCCCAGTCGTGTCTGACTCTTTGCAACCCCATGGACTGAAGCATGCCAGGCTTCCCTGTCCATCACCAACTCCTGGAGCTTACTCAAACTCATGTCCATCAAGTCAGCTATGCCATCCAATTATCTTATCCTCTGTAATCCCCTTCTCCAACCTTCAATCTTCCCAGCACCAGGGTCTTTTCCACTGAGTCATTTCTTCGCATCAGGTGGCCAAAGTACCAGAGTTTCAGCTTCGGCATCAGTCCTTCCAATGAATATTCAGGACTGATTTCCTTTAGGATTGATTGGTTGGATGTCCTTGCAGTCCAAGGGACTCTCAAGAGTCTTCTCCAACACCACAGTTCAAAAGCATCAATTCTTGGGCGCTCAGCTTTCTTTATAGTCCAACTCTCACATCCATACATCAGTTCAGTTCAGTCGCTCAGTCATGTCCAACTCTTTGTGACCCCATGGACTACAGCATGCCAGGCCTCCCTGTCCATCACCAACTCCTGGAGTTTACTCAAACTCATGTCCATCAAGCCGGTGATGCCATCCAACCATCTCATCCTCTGCGGTCCCCTTCTCCTCCTGCCCTCAATCTTTCCCAGCATGAGGGTCTTTTCCAATGAGCCAGTTCTTCGCATCAGGTGGCCAAAGTATTGGAGTTTTAGCTTTAGAATCAGTCCTTCCAATGAATATTCAGGGCTGATTTCCTTTAGGATGGACTGGTTGGATCTCCTAGCTGTCCAAGGGACTCTCAAGAGTCTTCTCCAACATTACCATTCAAAAGCAACAATTCTTCAGCACTCAGCTTTCTTTATAGTCCAACTCTCACATTCATACATAACTACTGAAAAAACCATAGTTTTGACTAGATGGACCTTTGTTGGCAAAGTAATGTCTCTGCTTTTTAATATGTTGTCTAGGTTGGTCACAGCTTTTTATCCAAGGAGCAAGCGAACCTCCATCCATAGTTCTTTCATGCAAAGATGATCATGGCAAGGTTAAAATTAAAATTATCAATGTCAACTCAAAAAAGTTAAACAATCTGCACGTGTATATTTTTAATTCTATCTCTAAAGTGACCTAACATAGCAACTTTAATACTTATGAGAAATAACCTGGTACATCCACTGGAATTTGTTTCTAATGTTCTTTTCCACTAAATGAGTTTATAGCTTGACACAGTAAGTATTCAAGATTCTGGAACATACTTTTGCCAGTAAGCAAAGTACACTTTCAAAAGTTCTGAAGTGTAGCTGAAAGAACACAATTCAGAAGATTCTTATTGGTGACCATTTGAGCATTTACAAGAAGGAGAGTATGAATAAAACCAGATCTAATCCAAATATGGTACAATGTTTGATTGTTTCAACATAGATCAGGCACAGACAACCACATCCTCTCATCAAATAACTGAAAAATTATCTCAAAGTACTTTTGTTCTTCTCATCATTACTCATCATACTACATCAGCATCATCCCTCTCACAGTTCTTACTATATTGCATTAGTGAAAATGCACCGATAAAAAGAGCTAACACAATATTTTCCAGGTGCTAGAAACTGTTTAAGTGCTTTATCTATTTTAAACAAAGTTGGGAATTAAAGCTCGGTGAGGTTAAGCAGGTGCTGAGTTTGACACCCAGGGAGCCCGGATTCCAGAACTAGTGTCACTAATGCTGCTTCATCAGTGAGGGAGGGAACATTCCAAATGTTCCACAGAGCATGCTTGGCTGACTGAGTAGACATTCTATTCCCTTTGGTGCTAAGCACTTTCTCGAGGAAAAAGTAGTCTGAGGGGAAGGCTTTGATGAAGGGAGATATTAAAGCAACATACACATAAAATGTCAGTGAGAACTCATTTAGACTATTACTGAGCTGAAGTTAGTATTCTGAAATTTTAGATAGCATCAGAGCCTAGAGGCAGTGTGCAACTGCTGTGTTTTCATAACCCCAAGAAGTAAGTTCTTCATTCAGTGGTGTAAAATATCACACGCAGGAAAAAGGAATTGCATCAAACATTAACAGGATAAGGAGCAAATTTTAGTTACATCTCTCTAATAGTCTATCTTTGCTAAGCTTTTTAACAGTGAATGTGCATCGCTTTTATAATTAGAAGAAAAATGATATTAAAAAGGTTACTGGAGATTCCAAAAAGAGAAGGAAGGATATATGCCTCCTACTTTCCTGCATTTGGAAGCCCTAAGCCATGCAAAAGTCAGCTGTGAGCTCCCAAGAGGTCAGCCACACAGCCCCTTGGGTTAAAAAAACTAATAATAAAAGTAGAACAGATTTATCTGTTACTCTGTCATTTCAAAAGCGCTGTGAAGAGGGAAAGACAGCAGGAGCCCATCTCACACTTGATTGTTCAAGGATTGGAAAAACTTGCCTAAAGCAGAGAAAATTATCTGAATTCCAAAGCTTTCCAGAAGCCTGTATGTTCTGAGGGCCTGGATGCCTGGATCTCTCCAGAGTCAAGAAATACCTGACCATACAGACGGCTGTTGGCAACAACGCCCAGTAACCGCCCTGCCTCTTTCACTGGTAAGACCTGGAGCCAGGGTTCTCTGTTGCTCTCAGCTAGCTTGCCTCTGAGCCTTCTGCCTTCCTGCTCTGATTCCTGAAGCAGCAAGGCTCATCCATGGGATTATTACCAGTGACTGTTTGGTAATCACGGTGAGATGTATCAAAAGTAACTTGTCAATAAAGTGCTTATGTAATCAAGTCTGTATTGACTTCAGAGAGGCAATAAAGTCTGTAATAGCTTACTTAAACTACAAATAAAAACAGACCGGCTATCCCTACAGAGGCCCATTCTCACATGCCTTCCACTCCCAAGTGCATTTTTGGACAATATGGTACAAACTGCCTACCACCCTCAAAGAACCCCTGGGGGAGTGATAATCTTAGGAGCATCCTTTGGTATGTGTGCTTCAGAGTTAACAACAGAAACACCGCCTTGAGGACAAGCAGAAGATGTGGTATCAACCCAACTACCTAGGGACCAGAGGATGAGAGCCGCCCCTAATCCACCAGGAGAAAGAAGAGGATGTGGACCAGCAGCCCCTGCCATCCAGGGAGCTGACCCAGGTTACCCGGCACCGGACTCCCCCACCCCAGTATCATTCCTTCTTCTCATTCTGTCTCCCCACCCCTCTCTCTCCCCATAACACTTCCTCTCTTCCCACATTGACTCACACCAGTGCCAAGTCAGCCTGCTATGGGATCCACCCAAGTCTGGGACCACATACCGCCTCTGGGGCAGATAAGAGCTCTAGCGCTATAGGAAGTGAAACGTACCTAGCCTCATGACTTTGCCCAGAACAGGATTCTCTTCTGCTAGTTACCTGTACAAAGCTCACTGCTGAGGCTGCCACGTATGCTGTGCTGCTGACATTAAATATGCAAACTCTGTCAAAGTCTGGGTGACACCTTGGCCGGATTGACCTTTACTTAAGTGACACTAAGCAGCTATGGGCTTCCCTTGTAGCTCAGTCGGTAAAGAATCTGCCTGCAGAGACCTGGGTTCGATCCCTGGGTTGGGAAGATCCCCTGGAGAAGGAAATGGCAACCCACTCCAGTATCCTTGCCTGGAGAATCTCATGGACAGAGAGGAGCCTGGTGGACTGCAGTTCATGGGGTCACAAAGAGTCAGGCATGACTGAGCAACTAACACTTGCTTACTTACTCAAGCAGCTATAGTCTCTGCTTGTCAGCCCCAGGCAGTGTTAGTCAAAGTTGTAAGACTTAGGAGACGTATTTGTACTGCCGTTATCAGAAACAAACAAATCACAAAACAGTGCAGAGCCTATTATTATGTAATGATAGAAGGCAAAAATTAAAGATCTCATAGAGCCCAACTAGAAGCAGCAGAACCACTAGTGACATGACAGATACAGCCTGAGGATCAAATAAAAACACTCCACCCATAGACTCACCAGGCACAGCTCTTCTTGTAAAATGCATATCCATACCTTTCACATGTCTGATCATAAACATCTAGAGAGCACCTACTATGTACAAGGCATGTGCTGGCTGCTAAGGGAAAGGTACAAAGGAAAACTCGAAGATAAATAAGACCAAGGGTTCTTCTCTAAGCTTACATCTAGCAGGGGCAGTAAACTGTTTGCACAAATTCTCCAGGGCCATGGAATTGGTTATTAGTCTCTTACACTCAAGTATTTCAAAATATTGACTCAGGACTCCATGACAAAACTCACAGAGCTATAATGAACTGTCAGCAAGTGAACAGAAGGCACTAGACAAGTATCATTCTCCTTGTAAATAAGCTAAACAAACAAATAATCAAGCAAGTACAGAAGCACGCACGCATGAGCTAACAGAACGTTCACAGTAAGCCAGGTCTCAAATCTGTAGAACACTCTAGAAACTAGTGGGGAAGGACCGGAAGCCTGGAATAGCTCTTCATAGACCTACGGTTCCTGAGCCATATAACGCGAACGCCCTGGGTGCCCTCTTCAGAACAAGTCTGTCCAGATGTGCCCACCCTCCCAAGGGATGGGGGTGGCAAGTGGTCAGTGTACTTGGACCAAGGTACCCACGCGACTCCTAGATGTGCTCTGTCTCTTCTCTACCACCCACAGAGCTTCCCAGCCGCCAACAAAGAAGACTGGACGGTCTGTTCAAGATAAAAATGCCACGCTCCCTCCCAGAAGTCCAGCCCACTGTCAAGGGGATACAGCCTGCCAAAATGAGAAACAGGGGCTTCAAGTTCGGAAGATTGCACACCCCAAAGATCACTTGCTAAGCCGTGCAGGACAGCAAGGTACCCCGTTAGCATCTATCTGCCGCCCCCGTCAGAGCGACTATAGAATTTTCTAGGCAGCTTCCACCTGACTGGCCTCCACACTACAGCCCCGGGAGCAGGTGGCATCAGACACTGATTGGGGCTTCTGCCCCCACTGACAATTTTCACGCAGGGACATTCACAGTCAGGACTCCAGGGCCACGTGGCTGTGTGTGCTGATGGAACAACCTGCTATCAATGCAGATGTCTTCTTTCAAACATTAATTTTCTATTTCTTTGTTTATTTACTGTTGGCTCTGCTGGGTCTTCGTCGCTGCGTGCGGGCTTTCTCGAGCTGTGACGAGCAGGAACTGCTCTCTAGTTGTTGTGCGCGGGCTTCTCATTGCAGTGGCTTCTCTAGAGCACAGGCTCTCGGCACGTGGGCTCAAGAGTTGCAGCTCGTGGGCTCTAGAGCATGGGCTCAGTAGTTGTGGTCCAGGGGCTTAGTCTGGAATCTCCCCAGACCAGGGATAGAACCCATGTCCCCCGCATTTGCTGGCGGATTCTTAACCACTAGACCAGCAGGGAAGTCCTGGAACTCTTCATCAAAGGGCTACATTCTACAAGTGAGAAGCCACAAGCAACTGAAGAGTTCTCATGAAAGACAGCGTTTCAGAAAACTATGAATAAGAGCTTCCTAGGTGGCCAGTGGTAAAGAATCCGCCTGCCGATGCTGGTGACGCAAGAGACCTGGGCTTGACCCCTGGGTCAGGAAGATACCCCGGAGGAGGAAATGGCACCCTACTCTAGTATTTTTGCCAGGGAAATTCCAAGGACAGAGAAGCCTGGCGTGCTGCAGTCCATGGGGTCGCAAAGAGTCAGACACGACTGACAGACTAAACTGAGCGCGCACACACAAACACACACACACAGAAACATGAATGGCATCTTTTCCCCCCAATGTACCGGCCTCAAAATGTACATCAAGCCCTAACCTACAGCTTTGCTCAACTCCATGCTGCTCAGGGAAAGGGCAGCCTTCGACATCCTAATGACACGGGGCACCTGTGCGACGAGCAGGGCTGAGGGAGGCTTCAAGTGTTGGGCCAAAGGGCTCCCGCAGTAAGCACCTTCACTGCACACATTACATGTAGGATGAGCTTACCTCATTCTACCCAGAGGCCTGGTGAAATAAAGGAGGAGATACCAGAAAGAGGTAGCTTTGGTCTGGTTAAGTTTCTACATGTCCAAATACTAACAGGAGTTTTCAGTCCCCTCACAAATGCCACCTGACTCCTACTTAACCAAACCTTAAAACACATCAAGGACCAATCTGCTTGCGTGTTCACAGCAGCCCTTCTTGGCAAACACTGTGAACAAGCTGGCCTTCTGCAATGCTTATTTCTGTCTTTACTCAGGGCCACGGGTTTTGACCACATGGGCGGAGGAAGGGCAGAGTGATCAGGAGAACAGATTCAGGGCTTTTAAAGCACTGTACCCTATTTCTGCTCAGCACTCCTACAAGGGCCTATCAATGACATCCCTAGAAAGAATTCACTACATCAGAGGCTTAGGGAGGAGTTTCCTCCCTAACACTCAGAGCCAGGTTTGTCCAGGATCCAGACCTTGCAAAGGCTGTGCTGACACTGATCAAAATCAAACCACACTGGCAACTGAAGCAGGCCAACTGCTGTAAGCATGGAACTGACCTGAAATCTATTCACTTTCATGTTGTCATTAGATCTCCTGTTTCGGAATCCTGAAAATTAAAATGTTCCTCTGCATCCAGGGACCCACCTGGAATGATACCCTCTGACTGGCTCTGACTCATGCCCATCAGCAGCCGTTTAATCACTAAGGCTGACTAATCAAGTAAAGGGCTTTATCTTCCCAGCTGAAAGCTCAAGATATCTAATACATACCTCTGATATTTTAAAAATCATCCCAGCTATGGAATGGAGCACGTGAAGTCTGAGCCTGTACCCCCCAATCTTGCCCTAATGCTGACCCCAGATCACCAAGAAGGCTTTGGGAAGGGCCTGGAAGGCTTGGGGCCAGGCTGATCAAATTCTTTAATTCCTCCCTATCGCCCCCACCAAACTCTCTGCTTCCAGGGGTGGAACAAGGGCAGCAGCCGTGAACTCGGGAGAGCCTGGAAGACATCAGACAGCAGAGCTGAGAGCAGGGCGAGGCACATGGGAGCAACATGCCTGTTTTCCCCACTGAACAAAGAGACGGACTGGGGATGTCGGCTGAGATGTTTTACACGCACAGGGAGAAAGAAGAGAGAAGCACACACTTGATGCTCATTCATGTAAAGGCACAAAGTATTTACTACATCAAAACTTTTCTTCATCTTCCTCTTTAGTTTTCGTGTATTTCTGCACACAGGAAATTAGATAACCTGATCAAAATTTCTGAGATGGCGTACATCTCTCCCTTATTAAAAAAAAAAAAAAAAAAAAACAACCAAACACCTGCATGTATTCAGGTTTCCATATTCGTACATCTTTTTGGAAAAATGTTGAAGACAATGACTAGCAAGTTCAAAGGAAATGCAAATGTTTCTATGAAATAGCCTAAATATATTTTCTGAATTTTAGAGTGCCAGTAAAAGGCTATTAAAAACCAAAAGATCACACCAAACAGATAAATAAGAGAGTTCAAGATAAAATATACTCACTTAAGGGGTGCCAGAGAACCAGATATACAACTATTTCTCCACTTTCAATTTTTAATAGAGAGGCCCTGAGTCTATGTCTCCAGTATGGTAAACAATGGTATGAGAGTCACCAGCCTACGGACTGGGATAATAAAGTCAGTTTCCTCAGGAAAAAAAAATTAAAAAGTATAGAAACCCAATATTATTGAACACAATGTTTTGTTAGTTTAGATATTCATTTCCTCAGAAGTCAGTTTATGACTAGGTAGTACTAACCATCGGAGAAGGCAATGGCACCCCACTCCAGTACTGTTGCCTGGAAAATCCCATGGATGGTGGAGACTGATAGGCTGCAGTCTTTGGGGTCGCTAAGAGTCGGACACGACTGAGCGACTTCACTTTCACTTTTCACTTTCATGCACTGGAGGAAGAAATGGCAACCCACTCCAATGTTCTTCCCTGGAGAATCCCAGGGACGGGGGAGCCTAGTGGGCTGCCGTCTATGGGGTCGCGCAGAGTTGGACACAACTGAAGCGACTTAGCAGCAGTACTAACCATCTACAAATCTCCTATACTAACCACAGCCTGGTAACATAGATCCAATTACTAGGTATGATCAAATGCAACAGATATTTACTGAGAACGCACTATGTCTAAGGGAACAATGAACTACCTAGAACACAGAGCTGAAGCTGCAGGATTAGAGCTCCAGTCCCATCCCGAGGGCCCAGGGCAGGTCCAAACAGCCTCTCCTTTTACTCAGATAGTTTGGTGACGGGTCAAATTCCAGGGCAGGCTCTTTGCCATGAGGTTTCCCCCTCAGATCTTATTCCAGGGCTCCAATGCCCTCCCATCGCCAGCCCCTCATTCTTCCCAAACACACTTTTACAGAAGTGTCAAAACTGTGTCAGGCTTCCCGGGTGGTTCAGTGGTAAAGAATCCACCTTCCAATGCAGGAGACACAAGAGATACATTTGATCCCTGGGTGCGGAAGTTGCCCTGGAGAAGGAAACAGCAACCCACTCCAGTACTCTTGCCTGGAAAATTCCGTGGACAGAGGAGCCTGGTGGGCTACAGTCCATGGGGTCGCAAAGAGTCGGACACAACTGAGCACACACACACACACACACACATACACACACACATACTTGGGTCAAGAACATTTTACTTTTCAATGTATTCACATACGATTTCTGGACATATACTCTTTGCCCAAATGAATGACTGCCAAATGACCAGACTGGTGAACGCCTGTTATAGAAGGAATTTCCCTTTCAAGAAAATTTAACACACCCATCCCCACAGAGCAGTGGTCTGTCAGCTGAGACATGGCAAATGGCTGATTTGATACCACAAAGGTGGTCTTTCAAACATACACTGCATGGAGTGTTCACATTTAAATCAAGTGTTTGACTCTGCGACCCCATGGACTGTAGCACGCCAGGCCCTTCTGTCCTCCACTCTCTCCCGGAGTTTGTGCCAATTCACGTCCACTGAGTCAGTGATGCTGTCTATTTCATCCTCTGTCACTCCCTTCTCCTTTTGCCTTCAATCCTTCCCAGCATCACGGTCTTTTCCAATGAGCTGGCTCTTAGCATCAAGTGGCCAAAGTACTGGAGCTTGCAGACATATTTTTGAGTCCACCCACCCTGGTGGAGGATGGAAATGATGTTGACCTTTGCCCCAATTCTATGCTGAGTTCTCCTGGCTCAAGCCCCTTCATGAACATGCATACACTACCCAAGCCCCCTCAATCTGGGCTTAAAAATTCCCCAATTCTGCTACGGGGGAGCCACAGCTTTGGGAAAGATCCCTGATGTTCTCCTTAACTGGCTGCAAGTAATAAATCCTCCTTCTCCTGCTCTCTCTTGATCGTGTCTTTTGGTTTAATACCCACCAACAGGAGAACCCAGTCTTTTGGGTAACTAATTTTCAGAATCTCTATGGGTCTGTAATTTTACTACTCCCATTTTACTGGTGAGGAAATTCAAGCATAGAGGGTTAAAGGACTTGCCAAACATTTCCCAGCCAGTAAGTTGCACAGTCAGTTTCAAACATAAGCAGTTTGTCCCCCCAAGTCTTCTGAGTGTCTCTTGACCACTACACCACTCTGTCACAGTACTTGACAGTGTTTTACAAATTAGTTATTTACTCCCAGTTGATGGCCACAGAAACACACAGAAGGTAACCACAAGATTTCCTCTCACTGAGTAAAAGCTCTGGCTCAAATACAAAGTAATTCACATGTTTATGAATATTTCAACTTTAGGCTAATTTTTAAATAGACAGGTGAGATTAATTCAACGTATCAAACTACAAAAGCAAAGATGTACCCTGCCATTCAAAAAGTTCAATTATACACACAAATAGGGAAGAGTCTTTGTTCAATATTTAAAAGGAAAATGGGGGAAATTATTTCCACTGCTTAATTCGTCACATACAAAAAAAAAGCATACTAAGCTGTCACTGTAGAGAAGGAAATACTATTCTCTCAAAGCCTGTAATACTTAAAGGCTTCAAAAAAAAGAAAAAAAAAAAAACTTAGTTACCTGACCATGCTAATGTTACCTATTTGTTATAGTAACTCTAGATCAAAAAAAGCAAATGTTTAAAACTGGATAAGGCTGCTCAAATTTAACACCATTCTCTTGATAAGCTTTCCCCACCACTCTCCTCCCTCCTTACTCAAAACATTGCTCTTGAAACAAGTAATTTTAAGGATCTTTCTTGAGGCAATAAAGTAACCATCCCCACTACAATTTGGATAGTGACTACTAAACTTTAATTAACTATATAAATAGAAGTCGTTAAGGATAGAGAACAAAAGACAAAACAAAACAAGAACCCTAACAGTTTGTTATCCAATTTAAAAAAGGGGCAGTTACAAGTTTAGCTCTGTGACACATTCTCTACTGAGCTGGGATTAGAGACTGGTGGGGACACAAAGCATCGATTCTGAGGACCTGTTTTATTAAACTACAAAACGTTAAGTATACTAAAGGCTTGTTAATCTGCTCAACGAACCACATGAGGGTTTACTGCATGGCCCTTCCAAAACTGGGGATGAATCAACTCAGGACTTGCAGCAGAACGCCTGAGCAGTTCAGCATGGTTTGCCCTTTCTGATTTTCCCCACACGAATAGTTGTGGTCATTCCTGGTGGGTGGACAACCTAGGAAGTGTTTTTTTTTTTTTTTTTCAAGACAGCACAAAGAGCCCACAGCAAGGCTTCCCTTTCCTCAAAGCCTCCCTTCCTGTTCCCTGTCTTTTTTTAAAAAAAAAAAAAAAAAACTTCTTCCCTCAAGGGAACTGCACAGCTGCTTTCCTCAGCCTCTTCTAACAGCAGCAGAGCTCATCACACCTCCAGACCCGACTCTAAAGGGCCAGACAGAATCAGTAACTCCACTCTGCTTTCAAAAGAATGGCTAAGAGGACACAAACCAGAAGGGAAACACACGCCCACTCCCCGTTCCTCTCTCTCTCTCTCTCTCACCCCATCTTTCTATCGCCTGTTGACGGGAATTCATCTCACAAAGGAAGGTAAAAAATACTGGGGATTAACCATACTTTTGGTAGGGTGACAACAGAACCCTCAGAAACAAAACAAGCTGCCCAAGGAAGTGGTAGGCTAACAGGCTTTGGAAATGTCATTTCTCCACCCCCATATACATATACTTGTCACATAAAACAGCTGTATGCCTGCAAGAATAGCTTTAAAATCACTGGTTTCCCCCAACAGAACACAACTGTACTAGATGAAAACTAACTGAAAGGTTCAAGTCAGAAGATTTATAACGCTCTGTAGGCACACGAAAAAGCTGCTGTCTGAGCTGAGACAAGAGGCTCGGAGAATGTCTGCAAGGAGCCCACTCTCCCTGGCTGGCTGATACTGGCTTCCACTATCTGGAGCTCGTGGCTGCCTTCTTTCACTTGACACCTTCCACTCTCCCATTAGCTACTGCAGGCTAACTCAGCCTCCCAAGAACAGTGACCTTTTCTCCCTGGTTTTCCTAACACTCTGACAAGAAATAAATTACAACCCAAACCATTTCAGCCGCTGTAAATGTTACCTATGACTCTATGTGACTCAACTCTACATGTCAGTATAGTTGAGATAAATCCGAATTTCAAAGCTAAAAAGACCTTACAGGACTTCCCTGGTGGTACAGTGGATAAGAATCTGCCTGGCGATGCAGGAGACATGGGTTCAATCCCTGGTCCTGGAAGATCTCACATGCCATGGAGCAACTAAGCCCATGTGCCACAACTACTGAGCCCAAACACCCTAGAGCCAGCAAGCTGAAAATACTGAGCCCGTGTGTTGCAATGACTGAATCCCGTGTGCCTAGAGCCTATGCTAGGCAACAAGAGGAGCCACTGCAATGAGAAGCCCACACACCACGACGAGAGAGTAGCCCCCCGCTCTCTGCTACTAGAGAAAGCCCGTGTGCAGCAACAAAGACCCAGCGCAACCAAAAACAAAAACAAAAACCTTACAGAGTACCTAGTTTAGCCTGCAGTTTGACAGATGAAGACTCAGATGGAAAGGATTAGTTACTAGCTCAAAGGATACAGACCATGTTAGCGGCAGGACCAGGCAGCATCCAGACTTCCCATCCAGCTCTCATGCCATCCTGACCCTCCACATAGAAGGGGTGCCTGGGATCCTGCAGTGCTACAGGAGCTAAGGCTAGGAATGACATACAGTTCCAGGGCCTGAAGCAGGGAACCCTGGTCCACAGGCCATTCAGTTCAGTTCACATGCTCAGTCGTGTCCGACTCTTTGCGACCCCATGAACTGCAGCACACCAGGCCTCCCTGTCCGTCACCAACTCCCGGAGCCTACCCAAACTAGTGTCCATTGAATCGGTGATGCCATCCAACCATCTCATCCTCTGTCATCCCCTTCTCCTCCTGCCCTCAATCTTTCCCAGCATCAGGGTCTTGTCCAATAAGTCAGCTCTTCGCATCAGGTGGCCAAAGTACTGGAGCTTCAGCTTCAACATCAGTCCTTCCAATGAACACCCAGGACTGATCTTCAGGATGGACTGGTTGGATCTCCTTGCAGTCCAAGGGACTCTCAAGAGTCTTCTCCAACACCACAGTTCAAAAGCATCAATTCTTCGGCACTCAGCTTTCTTTATAGTCCAACTCTCACATCCATACATGACCACTGGAAAAACCATAGCCTTGACTAGACGGACCTTTGTCGGCAAAGTAATGTCTCTACTTTTTAATATGCTGTCTAGGTTGGTCATAACTTTCCTTCCAAGGAGTAAGCATCTTTTAATTTCATGGCTTCAATCACCATCTGCAGCGATTTTGGACCCCCCAAAAATAAAATCAGCCACTGTTTCCACTGTTTCTCCATCCACTTGCCATGAAGTGATGGGACTGGATGCCATGATCTTAGTTTTCTGACTGTTGAGCTTTAAGCCAACTTTTTCACTCTCCTCTCTTTCATCAAGAGGCTCTTGCTGCGAAAGGTGAAAAACCTGTGCCTCCCAAACAGGCAGGTGAAGGGGTTGATTGAAGGATAAGCAAGTACCCTGCATCTAGATAACTGAGGTAATTCCTTCCCTCTCTGCCACAATTCTAAGTAAAAACAAATAAAAAGAGGCATTTTGATGAAATACACCTGGCTTGAGAATAGGAGGCTTTTTTTCTTAATAGGACAGAATTTCATTTTGTGAGGCTTCACTTTCACAATCATACATACCCTTGGCACAGGAAGACTCTAGTAAATTTCCATAAGTTGCCTTAATAGGGAAAGCACTTAACTTAGTAAGGTAAATAAGGTAAAATAAGGCTTACTGTCTGAGGCTTTCAGATTTTAGTTTTGAGAACATTAGTGGCTCTGAGAATGTACATACATGATCACAATCAAAATAGGAAAATAAACCAAAGGACAACAACTTGTGAAAGTGGGCTTTAAAACCTAATTTATTAAACTAGAACAGCGTTTATCAACCTTGGCTACACATGAGACTCAACTGCCAACCATGTGAGTTAATCACCTTGGATATTCTACCAGCTCAAGCCCTCTGATGACTACACCCGCAGATTTCTAGTCTTCAGGATGAGACCCCCTACACTCTGGAGTAGAGACAAGTCATGTCTACTTTGACCAATTTCCTGACCCACAGAATTCAGGGGCATTAAAAAATAATGTTTTCAGACCACTAACTTTGGGGCTGATTTGTAAACAATAATAGTAACTGGGACACCTGGCAAGTGTTTAAAAATCCCAAAGCCTAAGGTACATTTCAGCCCGATGAAGCCAGAAATGCTAGGGGTAGGAGTCAGGCATCCATTTTTAAAGCACGCCAGATGATTCTAACATGGAACCAAGGTTTAGAACCATGTCCAGACCTGTACTGTCTAACACAGTAGCCACCTGCTGTTTAAATTTAAACTAATGGGCTTCCCTGATGGCTCAGTAGTGAAGAATCCGCCTGCCAATGCAGGAGACAAGGGTTCGATCCCTGATCCAGGAAGATCCCACATGCCCCAGAGCAACTAGGCCCCTGTGCCACAACTATTGAGCCCGCACTCTGGAGCCTGGGAGCCACAAGTACTGAGCCCATGGGCTGCAACTACCGAAGCCCACAAGCCCTAGAGCCCGTGCTCTGCAAAAAGAGAGGCCACCGCAATGAGAAACCCACACACTGCAACTGGATACTGGCCCCTGTTTGCTGCAACGAGAGAAAGCTCTTGCAATGAAGACCCAGTGCAGCCATAAATTAATAAATAAAATTTTAAAAGTAAAATAAATTTAAACTAATGAAAATGAAATAAAATTTAAAATTCAGTTCTTTGGTTTCACTAGCCACATTTCAAGTGCTCAGTCATCATACACAACTAGCGATTACCACAGTGGATAGCAGATGTGTAGAATATTCCCATCATCACAGAAAATTCTAATGGACCAGTCCTGGTCTAGAGCAGTGATTCTCAAAGCTTGGTCCTGAGCTAAGAGCATCAGCATCACCTAGGGACTTGTTACAAGTGCAAGATCTCAGGCCAAGCTATGGCTCAGAACTTTTTGGAGCGAGGCTCTCCAAGTGAGTCTAATGCACTCTCAAGTGTGAGAACCCCTGGGCTGTTACTGTCCACACAAAATAATTTTTTCCATGGCCTAGCTCATACCTACATATGAAAGCTATCAACTTTTAACTCCATAGTAATGTAAGGGAACGGTTCATGTTGTCATACAATTTCAGAGATGCATTTTTGTGTTGAGTAAGTTCACTTGGGAAGAAACGCCTTGCAATTGGCAAAGGATTCTTAAAAAGTTCCAGTTATTTTTATGCTCTCGGTTATTTATAATTGTTAAGAGAAGCAACTTTCAGGTCCAGAAATATAGAAATATGGTTTTAAAGTTATGAAACTCAACAGACTATAGTACTCAACTATTAAAATTATAATTATGAAACCCATGTTGCATGACAAAATATAAATGGGACGAAAGCAAAACACAAAATTTTAACTACAAATATTTATATTTATGGACAATGACAAGATGAAGGAAGGGGAAAAATAAGAATAATGGATTTGTTAGGTTTGGTTGAATAATGACACTTTCCCCCTGCCCCCGCTTTTAAATTTCTGCCATGCTTCTTATAAAACATTTTAGACTATCTAAGGAAGCAATCTTTTAAAAAGATACAATTGTGCTTTGATGTGAAAAGTTCATTTCAAGAACAATTTGGTAAAACGGTTCTAGCACTTTATTAATGACGCACCGAACTGTGCATCTCATAGTAAAATGAAATCAACAGCAGAAACGAACACAACACTGTAAAGCACTTATACTCCAGTGAAAAAATAAAATCGGGGGCTTCCCTGGTGGCTCAGCTGGTAAAACATAAAATCGAGACAAGCTAATGATGAGGCTCGGACTGTTTATCCTCCTAATTCTGAGGGTCTATGAGGGCCTGTAAGAAAAAAAAAAAACTTTCCTTTTTTATTAACCTTAGATCTTACAATCAAATAAACAAATCACTCATTTTTACAATAAAATTTTAGAGAGATGAAAACTTGACATTTTTCCATGCTTATTTAGTTTCCATATCATTGTTGGATGGTAAAACGCCAAATAAACTAATTTCCAAGGAAGAATTTCTGATATTTTCTTCTTATATTTGCAAAGCTAAATTCCCAGAAATATAATATTTTGTAGAGTGATCTCGAAAAGATAGCTCTTGAATTCCATATAAATCAACTCTTGATTGTTTTCATGTGAATTTTAGTATACTTCCTTTACTGATAGCTCTGCTGTTAGTAAATTTCATTTTTGTTGTTAAGGCACAAAATTCTCTTTGAGTGTTTCTATATGTCTTGGTTTCTCTGCCATTCTGTTTCCTCTGCCAGTAATGTTCTCCAAAGTCCTTTCAATGCTAAATGCACAAATACCTTCTCTGTTCTAGCTCCAGGGAAGATTTGAGAAAGGGTAACTGTGGCTGAATAACTGAGAAACCTTGATGTCTTCAGAAAGCCTACTATTCGGGGAAGATGTTTTCTTATAAATGCTTTTAAAATATGAGTGCATAGCATATGTTTCAATTTTATTGAAAACTGGAAACAATTCAAGTTATCCACTTCTCTAACTAGATTTCGCCAGAAGAATCCAAGTGGTAGAATGATAAACTGGCTAGTTTGGTATCATTTTGAAAAATCTCCCCAGCCTAACAAGCATATATATTTTAAGCTTAACAATAACCAAGAAAAGAAAAGAAAAGAAAAGAAAAAAATTCAACTAACATTTTTGCAATAGTAATACAAAATTAGGATTTTCTAATTTTTTTCAACTTTTGTACTGATTACAACTAATTATCTTCATGAATGTTAGTAACTAAGAGTTGCATAAGGTAACTACTACCTTTAATTATAGCATTTATATGTGCTCTTAAGAAAAAAGCAATTTTATTTCTATTGTTGAAAGTTAAAAAGAAAAGGGATTTGACAGAACATTTAATAATATTTTTTTAAAAAACAACAAAGAATTTACAAAATGCTTTCAGTCCACTGGGCACTCTTGAATCTAGGCCCTGAGAATAGAAAGATAAATCATATATAGTCCTTGTCCTGGAGAAAGCCCAAAATCTATATATTTGAGAAAAGCCTTTAACATAAAAGACAGATAGCAACACTAACAAAACTATGCACTTTAAAAAGAAGAAGAAAGAAAAGGCCTACTATATAGAGAAAAGTATCATCGGTGTCCTCAGAAAGACAAAAAATGCCACAACTAGAAAATAAGCACAGGATGCTATTTTTTTTTTAAGTCTAAAAGAGTTCTAGAAAATTAAAAATATGATATCAGGGGAAAAAAATTAAACATAAAGTTTGGAAGATAAAGTGGATGAAATCTCCCAGAAGGCAGAACAAAAACAATAGATGAAAAGCAGAAAGGAAAAATTAAGTAATCAGATGAGCAGTTCAGGAAACCCCATGTCTAAATAAGTGCTCCAGAAAAGAATGAATAAAAAGAGAGCATTTGCTAATGAATTAATTCAATCAATTTTTTCAGAGCTGAAGGATACAAGTTTCCAGGTCCAAAAGGCCCACTACTGTGATTTCACAAAAAAGGAGAATGAATATTCTATAGAATTCCAGAAAGGGAAAATCTAGGTCATGTCTTAAGGGCTGGAAATCCAAATAGCTTCAGACTTCTCAACAGAAATACTGGAAGCTAGAAGACATTAAAGCAACCAACATCTTTAAAATAGAATTTGTTACCCATCCAAACTATTAACGAGGTAAGTGGGTGGAATGAAGCTATTTTCATGGTTTGAAAAACTTTACCTCCCAAAATTCTTTCTGGGGAAGCAACCAAAGGATATGCTCTACAAAACTGAGGCAGCAAAGAAACAGAGAAAAGAGAAACAGAAAAACAAGAGATTCCGCACAGAAACGAGTCTGCACAAGGAATTCTCAGAATGATGTGGCAGGAGCCCCCAGGATGACAGCAACATCAGGCATAGCCTTTATAAATTATAAAACTACTCCACACTTCAAAGTATTCACACCGATTTAAAATATTTATACACATGTATGTATGCAGAACCCAACTTCTTACCCACTAAAATTGTATTTTTCAAATTATAAACGTGTGACCCTTTAGCAGGTTTTGAAGTTAATTTGGTAAGTCACAACCAACATTTCTAAAATGAATGAGAACAGAAAGGGGTAGAAAAACAACAGAGATATTGCACACAGTAAACTTTTTCATGAACCTTTATACAGGTGCACACAACAGTGCATAATGCAAAATGCATTTTTAACTGTGAACAAAATAATTTTAAGTCACTAATCTTTAGTACATTATAATTACTTTTAGGCTTGACTTTTAAAGTGAGAGATGACAATCTATTTTAAAATAAAAATGGAAAATGTGGACATCGAATGAAAATATTTCACTATAACATTCTTCAAAACACCACTGATATCATGCATGAAAAATGCTCACTCCTATATTAGTGAAATCTAAATACTCTGCTTTCTTACAATCAACTTTATAATACTGAGCCAGAGAGAAGAGTAACAACACAGAAAATATAATAAAACTCAAAGTCACCTAGATAATGTAGAATATTACTGCTTCTTTGGTGATGGATCTTTTTCATTTGATATGATTTCAACTACTTTTTCAATTTTCACTCTACAGTTTTACTTGAGGAGAAGAAACAACCCTAGAAACCATTGTAATAGCAGGGGAAACCAGTCTGGGGGAATAAACAATCAAAAACTTGCAACATGTAATCCATAAACTGGAAAACATAGATGCAGTCGAATCGACCAAGTCGCAGCTTTCTTCCACTGACCAACCTTCGTGTACCTTGTAAGCTACACTGCCCACCTTACAGTATGGAAAAACTGGGCAAGAAGTTAAAACTTTGGTGCTCTTTTACTAAGGGCCTAAATTTATCCAATTTTTCTTTTAACTTAGCTAGATTATATATGCACATTGCTTCAGCTGCTTACACTACAATTTACTTACTTTAAAATGGTTTAAAACAATCAAGAACAAAAATTTCTGTACAAAGCAAGTTCTATTACATTCTGATGATAAAGCTTCACTTCCTAAAAGCTATAAAGATCAGATTGATATATACATGGGTATATATATATTTTTTATGGGCTTCCACAGTGGCTTAGCAGTAAAGAATCCACCTGCAATGCAGGAAATGCATTAGATCCCTAGGTTGGGAAGATCCCCTGGAGGAGGGCATGGCAACCCACTCCAGTATTTCTTGCCAGGAAAATGGGGGACAGAGGAGCCTGGTGGGCTACGGTTCATCGGGTTGCAGAGTCGGACACGACTGAGCACACACGAACATGTATATTTTTAAAACCACAACTACCACCCATATTGGATTTTTTTTAAGGAGTCAACATACTGTTATTAAAGGATAGAAAAGATATTTGTGGAAAACATAGATATTTGTGTATGTATTTGAAAATATGCATGGGAAATCAGTAACTGAGGTCACCTTTTTTGTTTCTGGAGAGGTGACAGGATATTAAGTGTAGGGATGACAGCAGGAATGAGAGGAAGACTTTGCAATGCACACCTGGTTATACTTTGATTTTTAAACTCTTACATATTTTGGCAAGTCAGAGCTTCTCATTCTGCCTTCCTTTCTGCATCGCCTGGCCTCTGCACCCCGCTTCACATTCTGCACGCACGCACACACAATCAGCCAGAAGTAATCTGCGGCAGGTGTGCTTTCAGTTTCTTTGACAAAGCACTTTCTCCCGGTCTTGAACAAGTGAACCTGCACTCTTAGCATCCTCCACGACCAGCACAAATGCCACCTGTCTTTACAGGATGCCAAGACCCCGGGTCACGTCCACAGCCCCTCCTCAGCGTTCCCATCACAGTGCAAACCATCACCATGCAGACATTTGCTGAGCGTCTGCTACGTGCCAGGTGCTGTTTGTAGATACGGAAGACAAAAGTCAGTAGGACAAGGTTCCTGACTTCCCAGAGCTCACAGCCGAAAGGAGAGGAGATGGAAGAGGAAACAGGCAATTTTCAAGGGAAATGGTATATATAATGGTAAAAGTATAATCTAAATAATCTACTGCACTATATTTTAACTATTTTTACTTCTCTCTTCTCACATCTCTCAAAGGTGTGAACCTCTGGCATAGGCTCTGGGTCCACAGTGGTCTTTGGATCCTCTGTTTAGCATGGTACCTGCATGATCTGAACTTCATAATGAACTTCATACATGTCTCCTGCATCGTAATGCAATGGTACGTTAAGAAACCCATTCATATAACTCTTAATGTTTCAGAATGGTTTATTAACTATCAACTATTAATCTAGACTTCTGTGGTACATTATAATCTTAGAATTTTAGGACCAAAACAAACATCTTTAACCTCAGAAGCCCTGTGATCTTTTAGACCTTAACATGTAGCCTTGGCTTTGATTCCATAAAGGGGGAAATTATGAAAGCTAAGCCTGTCTGTTTCTTTTCCTGGAAACCAATGTACTCTTGCTTGTTTTTACTAGTAGGACTGAAAACTTGGACCTAGTAACTTAAAATTCCAATCACCATTAATACATTAGTAATTTCCTGCAATATTTGGAAAAACAGCTATTTCAACTTGATAAGGTTTCCCAAGATTCATTTAAAAACTTCTTACACTTCAAGCCTTGGATGGACTTCTAGGTAAGAAAAATACTAGTCTCACCTTGCTCTGAGCTCTATTCCAAAACAAATGAAAAAATGAATTGCAAACATAACATGAAGCATTGTTGCAATTAATCAACCTAGAAACCCAAGGGAGAAACTGTTTCTATTTTTAAATGCACGGTTGCTTTAAGGGAAAATCCACTGGAGAAAGATGCAACCAAGCTGCATAATGAAAATCAAAATGCATTTGGTGTCTCCATCCTTGAAAAGACAGTAATCCTAATGTGCAAGCAGTACTGCTGGGTTGACTCCTCCCAGTTTGTCTATAAACTGAATGACAGGTACCTAAGCAAAACCCACAGAAAGAGCCCATCCACCACTCAAAGAATTCTGTCAGGAGGTCAGAACATGTTTCAGTGCTGTTCTTATAGCTCCAGAAAAAGGGCTATTCCAAGAAGCAAGCAGATGGAGAAATGCCCAAATCACCCTTCAAATAATTACTTAAAAGATCCTGATTAGTAATGACGGTGGTGGCCGTGAAAATGATCAACTGATTATTTAGCCTCTCCAGCCAAGTGTCTGCAGTTGTAAAGTCTATCCATATTCCACAAAATTAAATCCCTGTCTGTCCACAATGGACAAAGCTTCATAACATTAAATAGTAGCTAACAGTAACAATCTTTATGGTTAAGAGTGGCCAGAAGCAGGTGCCAAACCAGCAAGGAAAACAGAAGCCACAGAAACATACGAGTTGACAATTCTACCTGTTTCCTAGATTGCTTTGAAGAATCTCATCCAGTAGAATTTTTTTCTGAAACATGTGAAAATATTCAGTTTGGGGGTGGGGAGAATGGGGGAAATGTACTGGTGATCTAGGCAGCCAATGTAATCTGTAAATATTTTAATTTACTCAATGAGTTTACTTGCTATTAACATGAAATATACAACTATATTGCTATAAATGGATCTAAAATACTATAAATATTTAAAATGTATTTATGCATTTTAAAACATAAAAATATTATCCAAGGATACAACCATTACCGTTAAAAAGCATTTAACACATTTTAAATATAACTTAGCTATTTACTATCACCATAACAATCTGCTATAGGAAGCAGAATGTTTGCACCCTGGATAAAAATTTCTAGCCTCAGCACCAAAAGCAAAAAATTCTCAAATTTACCTCCTGATAATTTCTTCCCCCAAATTTAGTAAACTATGCCTGGACACTGCATGCATGATTATAGAATGAAGGCAGTTGCTTCCTTTAGCAATAAAGTAACAAACCCTACTCCAGAGTTGCTGTTCAGTGAAAAAAAAAATCTCCAAAGAGCAATAAAATCACTAAATTGTATCACATCAATCAACAGGTAACAGGTGACTTTTAGAAACACAAAGTCACTCCGGAGGAGTTAATTTTTCAAATCTCCCTGGTTTCTCTTTCCTATTTTTCCAAACTACTGCACTGCTATACTGAATGAATTCCAACCGTTTTCTTCTCAGGGGCTTACCAGAAAAATGCCAAATATTCAAATTATTTTAGGGCATTTTCCCATACTGTTGCGTGGAATAGAGCAGAATTAATAAGGATCCAAGAGTTACCACTTTTCAAATGCAAATATGTTGCCATCTAGTAAATGCAGCCCCTCTTAAACAACCCCCCAGTGTCTACACAGCTCCGGGCACTACTTTCGTTTCCCTGAAAATCAAAATTCGCGCATTACATTCAGGCATTATGTCAACCCAGCACCAACAAAATAATAGATCTTCAATGGTCCAGGCCTGAGCCTGCATCGTACAAAACTGTTTTGCTTTACTGCGGGGGGGGGGGGGGGGGGGAGGTTCCCTCCCACTCCCTATTTCACACAAAGTTCCTTAACAAGTCTGCCAAATAAAGCCAACAGTGCAGGGGTGGAAAGAACCAGGGGCACCGGGTTCCACTGAGCCGGCCTTGGGTGGTCACTTCCTCGCCTCAGACCTCAGTTTGCTCATCTGTAAAATGTGGCCGCGGGACCAACCATCTCGAGGGTCCCAGCCGGCCCTCTCGGGGTGTCTCACCGCGGGCCGGGGACACAGGACTGGCCCCAGCTCTGGCCCGGGGTGTCCTGCCTGACGCCGCCTCTCTAGATAGGAGGGGACAAGGGGAAGGGGGGCAGAGGGAGGAGAGAGAGGAACTTGGACTTGCAACAGCTTCAGACGGGAGCGTGCGACAAACTTGAAGCCGTCCTCCTAACAATAGGAAAGAGCACTCCCATTTTCCTGGCTCAAACTTGCAGGAGGCGGCGGGGCTGCACCCGTCCGCCCTCGGTACCCGCGTTTACCTTTCTCCCTGTTTGGTGTTAGAAGGAGGAGGGTGCAGGACCGTTTGATTCCCTTCCATCTCCACCACGCACTTGGTGTTGAGTTCCAGTTCTGAAAGCAAAAGGGGAGGAACAGCGTCGCAGAGCCGAGCATCCGCGCCCGCAGCCCGCCTCTGCGCGCCCGCGCGGGGCTCTCCCCGGGGAGGCGGCCCGAGCCGGGAGCCGGCGCACCGGGTCCCCGCGGCCGCGGCGGGCGCCGCCTCCTCCCCGGAGCGACCCCGGTCCCGGCTCGCCTCCCCGCTCCCGCCGCCCCCAGCCCCCGCGGCCCCGCAGTTTTCCAAAGTTGCCTCCCAGCCTCCCACCCCCCGCCCTCAGCCCCGATCGCGAAGCGCAAAGGAGCGGAAAGCTTGCTCACCTCGTCGGTTCAGGGGCCGGACCCGGACGGCAACTTTTACCTTGGTGTCCGACATGTTGGCGGCGCCCGCTTGGCCCCCAGGCGGCCCCTTCACGCGCGCCCTCCGAGCGCGGCCGCCGCCGCTCCGCCGTGAGCTCCGCGAGGCAGCGCCGAGGCGCGCGGGCCATCCCGGGGGAGCGCGACGCGGGGCACGGCCGGGCCCGGGGAGGGGCGGGCGCGCGGGCGGGCGGGCGCGCGGGGCGGGGCGCGGCGGCCGCGGCGGCGGCGGCGGCGGCGGCGGGCGGGGAGGAGGCCGCGCCGCCCGGGCCCAGGCGCCGCTCTAGCCGCGCCGGCCCAGCCGAGCGCACAGCGCCGCCGCCCCTCGCGGCCGCCCCGGGCCGGGCCGCGCCGCCATCTTCCCCGCCTCGCGGCGCCCGGAGGCCCGGCCGGCCCGCACCCGGGGCAGGAGCGGGGGACGGCGGGCGGCGCGCGGGGCTAGGGGGTGCCGTGCGATCCGGAGCGGGGCGCTCGCTTTCCCCCGGGGCCCGGCCTGTCCCCCGCGCCCCCGGCGCCGTCGGGGACCCCACCGGCACCGCCTGGAACTCGAGTCACCTTCTGGGGCCGCTGTCACCGCAGCCCCCGGGAGCCCCTGGGCGTGCCGGGTGGGCAGGCCTTACCCACGGGGTCAAATGCGCCTCCACCGGCCGCCCGCCCCCCTCCGCCCGCCCCGCACCGCGCCCAGCGCGCAGCGGCGTTTTCCGATGCTGAGCCGAGGCTGAAAGGCAATCCGTGCCTCCGCCACCAAATGAGCGTGTCTGAAAAGCTTGCTCTTGCTTCCTTCCCGGCCCTAGCGCTTCTCCGGCGGCAGAGATGTCCAGTGTGGGCTGGGAGGGTCATTAACTCTTACATAAGAATTTAAGAGCCATGGATTTTGGTCGCGCTTGCCAAAGACCGACCTCGCTGCCAGGGCACCTCGCTGCCAGGGCGGGACTAGGGGGGATCTGATCTATTCTGTGCGGTTCAACAAGTGCTTCTTGGGCGTGCACGAGGTGCCGGGCCTGTTGAAGTGTACACGGTCTATAATCCCGAGTTGAGATCAGGGGAAGTCTTTCCAGCTAGCTTGAATGTAGAAATTCAATCTTTCATAGGGTCATTCGAAGTTGTTTTGGGGACCAAGTGTGTGCAAAGTGCTGTGGAGGACACACAAAAACGTGAATAAAGTCATGCATCCAGTACTGCAGACACACACTCTGTGGCGGGAAAAATAGCACCGAGTCAGGTGTGACGCCAGACTGTTGGCAGATGCTCCAAGAGGTTCAATTCTGTCTCCAACAGGTGCCAAGTAGGGGCTTGAGTCTCTCCCCACCCCACCCCCTATCCTCTGTCATATGAAAGCCTGGAATACCTGAGAAGTTTCAACTTTATTCTAAAGGGGAAACTGAATGGAGACTTTAGGTTTAGAGCTGGGGGCGGACTCTAAGACTATCATCAAGGTAAGAGGTGATGATGGCTAGAACAAAGGCAGCGGTGGTAAAGATGCAGGAAGCAGGACTTACTGTGGAGATAAGAGTGAAATAACTCAGCAGCCACTGGGATGTAAGAATTGAGGGTCTGGGAGGACGCTGGCACACACGTGTGAGTGTGTGTGTGTGTGTGTGTTGCTCAGTCATGTCTCTTTGTGTACCCATGGACTGTAGCCCGCCCACCAGGCTCCACTATCCATGGGATTCTCCAGGCAAGAATACTGGAGTGGGTTGCCATGCCCTCCTCCAGGGGATCTTGCCAACCCAGGGATTGAACTTGGGTCTCTTGCATTGCAGGCGGATTCTTTATCCTCTGAGCCACCAGCGAAGCCCATGCTGGCCCATAACACACCATAAATAGACAAGAGGTCTTAAGGTGAGGGAGGTGTGGTTAATTTTCTATTGCTGGTTAAATAGTTTCCTCTTGTTTTTTTTTTTTTGGTTGGTTGATTGGTTGGGGTTTTGTTTGTTTGTTTCTGTTTTTCCACCTTTCCCAACCCTCTCCAACTTAAAAGTCCCAAATCAATCCTCACCTCCTCTGAGAAGAGTTTACCAAAACAGTTTTAACCCTAACTCATGTGAGATTGGGCTTCCCTGGTGGCTCCGTCCATAAGGAGTCCACCTGCATGCAATGCAGTTTCGATCCCTGGGTTGGGAAGATCCCCTGGAGAAGGAAATGGCAACCCACTCCAGTATTCTTGCCTGGAAAATCCCATGGACAGTGGAGCCTAGTGCGCTGTAGTCCATGGGGTTGCAAAAGAGTTGGACATGACTTAGCATGTCCCTACAACGCTTCTACAACCCTCCTCCCAAATGGTCATCCCTCTGCTTGAGTTTGTTTGCTGGCAGAGTGTTCTCTCATGGGTAACTCTAACATTCTACTGTTAGAGAAGAGCTCTGTACAAGGGCTTCCCTCCTAGCTCAGTTGGTAAAGAATCTGCCTGCAATGCAGGAGACCAGGGTCCGATTCCTGGGTTGGGAAAATCCCCTGGAGAAGAAAATGGCAATCCACTCCAGTATTCTTGCTTGGAGAATCTCATGGACAGAGGAGCCTGGCAGGCTACAGTCCATGGGGTTGCACAAGTCGGACTCACCTTAGCAACTAAACCACCATGAAGAATCAAATTTGCCTCCTTGTAAATTGCAACTGTTGATTTCAGCGCTGCCTCCTGGAGCTTCCTCCACTGCAAATTAAACTCCTCTTCTATACCAACAGTCCTTCAGACACTTGAAAATGGCTCTCATGTTCTTCTGAAGACCTCTGTTCTTCAGAATATGCTGTACTAGGGGCTTCCCTGGTGGTCCAAAGGCTAAGACTCCACACTCCCAACGCAGAAGGCCTGGGTTCCATCCCAGGTCAGGGAACTAGAGCCCACATGCCAAAACTGAGTTTGCAGGCCACGACTAAAGATCCCGCATGTTGCAATGAAGATAGAAGATCCCGCATGCCACAACCAAGACCTGGCACAGCCAAATAGATAAATAAAAACAAATTAAAAAAAAAAAAGAATATGCTGTTCTAGTTACTGTGGTTATATAACACATCCTCCTGGCAGATTAGCAGCTTAAAACCATTTGAGAAGGGCTCATCTGGTTCAATCATGAGATTGCAGAGATGGCAGTTAGGTGGTAGCTGGGGCTGGAATGAGGGAGGTGGGTGGAGTTGAAGCAGCTGAAGCAGGACAGACATTCTTCTTTCTCTAGGTACTTTCAAGGTTTCTCCATACGGTCTTTCTGCATGGGTGGCTTGAGCTTCCTCACAGCATGGTGGCTAGGTTCTAATTGTGAGCATTTTAAGAGTCCCAGTGTAAGCTCTTCCAGCTTTTATGACCTCACATTAGAAGTTCTGTAGTGACACTCCTGTAGTCTCACAAGCCCTCCCCAATCCCAGGAGAGAACTACAGTCCCCTTATCTCAGTGGGGGAAATGTCAGAGTAAATCTTTCAAGATCATGTGATGTGGGAGACATTTGTTGTAGCCCTTTTTGGAAAATGCCGTTTGCCACATATTGCATTCTCTCAACTGTCGTGGGCATCCTCCTCTGAAACAATATTATAACAAAGTGAGGGGACTTCCCTGGTAGTCCAGTGGTTAAGACTCCTTGGTCCCAAACCAGGGGGCATGGATTTGATCCCATATGCCACTCCGTGTGGCCAAAAAAAAAAAAAGAAAGATAAGGCTTAGGAATGAGATAGACTGTATTTGAATCTTGTCTCACATGCAGCCTGAAACAAAATTTGAACTCCCCACAACAAATTTTCAACTGGTTCATGAGTAAAGAAGAACTATGAACTCCTCTCCCGCAAGATGTACTGAACACCTTTTTGAGTAAATGCCTGGCCTACAATGTTCACTTTTTCTGAAAACAGCTGTTCCTTCTCCCTCCATCACCCCCTTGACTTCTGGACCTCAGCTACCATGTTTGTACTATATAACTCCACATTCCTGGTAAAATTCAGTGGACCCCCAAGGGCCATTCCTGCCACAAGCTGAATCTATCAGTTTCATCCCTCTGGAAATCTAGGCTTGGGATTCAGAGAGTTGTGAGTGAGAATATGACTCTTGGAATCAAATTGTCTGGTTTGAATCCTGAAACTTCCTTTTCTGAGCAAGAAAATCTGTATTAACTATTCTGGGCCTCAATTTCCTTATTTGGATGATGTTGTGGTTGTTTAGTCTCTCAGTTGTGTCCAACTCTTTTGCGATCCCCTGGACTGTAGCCTGCCAAGCTCCTCTGTTCATGGCATTTTCTGGGCGAGATTACTGGAATGGGTTGCCATTTCCTTCTCCAGGGGGTCTTCCCAACCCAGGGATTGAACCCATATCTCCACATCTCCTGCATTGCAGGTGGATTCTTTACCAGGCTGTGCCACCAGGGAAGCCCATAAAACCCAGTGTTTACTTATAAAGATTAGATGCATTCATGGAGAAAAAATTTGGATGATGGTAACTGATGATGGAAAAAGTCCCTACTACATAGGGTTGTTATGAGGATAAAAGGAGTTCATATCTGTGTCAATCTCATCCCAGCATTGTAAGTGGAAGCTGGCACCTCCCTGAAGTCAGCCTGAGGGCTCTGGAAAGACTATTCTTCATCATCACAGGGAGGTCCACACTGAAAAAGAGTTAAGAAGCCACTGTGCAGGACATTTAGGGAAGTGAAAACTGTTTAGGTTTCCAGGTTTCTAAAAACCTTCCAGGTTCTTCTTCTAGGCTCTGTTAAGGCTGAGCTCCATTCCTGCTCCTTGAATCTACACTGAGAATAGAATTAACCTGGGAAAAAGTGCAATGGGCCTGAGAAGACAGAAGATGCTCATGGAACTGTAGCAATGGTTTTTTGTCCGCTTGGAGAATGTCGATAAGTGATGCAAAATATTGTTGGCATTGACCTGCGTCCAGAGAAGGGGAGTATGTGGAGGAAAGACACAGATGATAGACATGATGAAGGATGAAAGGCAGCACAGAGCAGGCAGTAAAGGCATTCTATGGGGTCATGCAGCCGGGGTTCCGATTCCAGCTCTGACATGTCCAAGTGGCAACACCCCAAACGTGCACACTGCCCACTCAAGGCCACAAAGGAACCTGTTGTCCTGCCACAATTGTCTCTTCAGGCCAATTTGCTATGAGGGTATGAGGTGGGGGCCATTCCCAGGGCCCTTAGAAGTTCCCAAAGGGTATGAGGGGTGCTTATGGGAACCCCAACCTCAGGCATTTGGCAGGCGGAAATCCCAGTGTATATCCATCTAAGAAGGTGTTGGAGGCTTGTAGACCAGGGATTTTAACTGGATGGGCTATTCAAACGAATCTGGACTCTTCTATTGCATAAGGCTTTGTTGGATTTTGGTGTCGTTTATTCTTATCTTTGTTTAATTGAAGTAAGCAGCAAAAAAAAAAAAAAGAAAAAGCTGATAAAAGAGTGGACGTGCTTTTCTCTAGTGGCATCAGGGGAATTCTGGGACCAGACAGTGTCACACTCTGGAGTCAGTCTGAGGACAAAGCAGCTCAGGGAACAGCAAGGCAGCATCCTTCTTAGATGGATAACCACTGGGATTTCTGCAGTAACGAGACTGGCGTACAGAATTAAAGGTTCATCAGAGAGCTGGTCTAGACTGAGAAGATCCTGGTTGTGGGTCCGAGCTATGCACAGGCTTTGGGGAGCTTTGCTGAGAGCGTAGCCTGGCCCGGACTTTCTTTTCAAGCATCTCTACAATCCCCAAAGTCCGGCATAACCAATGAATACAGCTACTGCGTCCACTAGACACACCCCCGTCCACCCAGTCTATGCACTTTACACATATGCTCTTTGTTAGGAAGAGCTTGTTAGTAGGGCTTTACTTTAGAAACCAGAAACGCCCTGGGATCTGAAGAACCCGACAGACACCTGATCACAAACATCCCGAGGACTCTGGAATCATCTGATTTCAAGCTATTCCAGCCAGAAGGGGGCTGCCAGGCTGATGTCAAAACTGCTAATGGCTTAAGTCTACAGAGGATCAAAGAGTAATGATGGCATAGGCAAATACTTAAATAAGAGGCTTTCCATAAATATACTTTAACAACAGTATCCATCAGCCTAGACTAAGTCATGCCGTGGTAACCCCACAACCTTTGAATCTCGGTGGCTTATGTAAACAAGGCTTCATGCCCAACTCAGGCGACTTGTCCCCAAAGCTCGGCTGTGGCTCTGCTCCTTCATTTTCAAGCTCCAGGCCAACGAAACAGCCTCCACCTGGGACAATGCCAGTTTTGTGGCAGAAGGGGAAGAAAAAGATGGCAGGCCATACAATGGCTCTTCAAGATTTTGCTCAGAAATCATGCGTATCATTTCTCAGTTTTCACTGGACCAAGAAACATCTCCACTTGTGCACCTTCTGCATTTTGGATTATTAAAGCCAGGAAAGATGCCCAGAATGCTGAGAACCAGAAAGGAATCCAGATAGGAATTCAGATAGGGTTCATCATGGGTCCTGGCTCACGGCTCCTATAACTCTTGTAATTAACTAAGTGATTAGAGCATAGGAGCATCTTTCCTTATAATATTTGGTTTTAATCCTTCATTCCTGAAATAGCTCCAGACCACTAAAGGGGAAAGGAGGTGATTTTTGGAAAGATAACCACAGGATGAGGGCTGGTTGCCATGGAAACTGACCATGGGATTACAAGGCTGGAAATTAAAAGCTCACCTACCCTCTCTACCTCTATCTCAGAGGCAGGGAGGTTGACTCAAATATCAATGGTCAGTGATTGAATCAACCATCTATATACAAGGAGTTCGGTTCAGTTCAGTCGTTCAGTCATGTCCAACTCTTTGCAACCCCATGGACTGCAGCACACCAGGCCTCTCTGTCCATCACCAACTCCCGGAGTTTACTCAAACTCATGTCCATTGAGTCAGTGATGCCATTCAACCATCTCATCCTCTGTCGTCCCCTTCTCCTCCCACCTTCAATCTTTCCCAGCATCAGGGTCTTTTCAAATGAGTCATATACAAGGAAGCCTCCATTAAAAAAAAATGATGGTGGTTGGGAATCTTCCAGGTTGGTGAGCACGTGGAGGTGCTGGGAAGGTTGCTTGCTGTGGAGAACATGGAAGGTCCATGCCACTTCCCACACAACTTGCTCTTGTGTCTCTTCCATCTGGCTGTTCCAGAGTTGTATCCTTTTATAATCAACCAGTGATCTAGTAAGCAAGCTTTTTTCCCTGAGTTCTGCGAGCTGCTCTAGCAAATTACTGAACAGAGAAGATGGTCACAGGAATGTACAGGATGACCTGGACTTGGTATCAATGTCTGAAGCAGGAAGGGAGAACAGTCTTGAGGGACTGAGCCCTTAACCCGTGGGATCCGATGCTACGTCCAGGTGGATGCTGTCAGAATTGAATGAAATTGGGTTTCCTTGGTGGCTCAGACAGTAAAGAATCTGCTGGCAATGTAGGAGACCCAGGTTCAGTCCCTGCGTCGACAAGATCCCCTGGGGAAGTGAATGGCAACCCAGTATTCTTGCCTGGAGAATTCCATGGACAGAAGAGCCTGGTGGGCTACAGACCATGGGGTCGCAAAGAGACAGACATGACTGAGTGACTGACACTTCTGTAGGGCACTAGTTGGAATCTCCTGAAAACTGGAGAACTGCTTAGTACAGGGAAAAACCCTACACATTTGGAGTACAGACGTATTCAGTGAGTAGATGGAGAACAAAGTGGGTTTTTTCCTTTAGAGAAGGGCTCCAAACCATCTACCACAATAATATTTATATCTCACAATGGTTCACAGTAGCAAATATTTATTCAACATTGACTACCTCCCAAGCACAGGTTCATTATTTAATTCTCACAGTACCCTCTGAGACACACACTATTATTATCCTTCATTATATGATAGGTTAAAAAATAAAGAGAAAATTTAGGTAAGCTGTTCAAGGAAGGGAAGTGGCAGCCTTGGGATTTCAACGCACATACAAATTGAAACATGCATGTGAGTGATTTTCATAAGAAGGATAATAGATTTCCCCTGACTCACCTATATTTTTCTGGTGCAAAAAAATGAAATAGGCAATATAAATAATAGTCTGTTACTATTATGATTTACAGTTTAATGCACTATGTAGCTTCCATAAAAGGGTCATAAAACACTATGGGAGACAGACGAGAAAAATGGGTGATGACGGGGCATCATTACTAACGTCATTACTAATGATGTTCAGTCTGGATGATGCTTCTGTCAGTGAACAAGCACTGATACTTTTTTTTTTAAAAAAAAGCAACAGTTTTCTTTTAGTCAAATTAGTATCAAGACAGACTCAAGACAATGAGAATTCCATGGGAAATTAGTAAACTTACTTGGAGTTAAAGGCAGCTGTAATCCATTGGTTTGATTGTCTGCCTCTTGGACTGTGAACTCCTTAAAGAATTAGAATCTACAAAGTGACAGGCACTTTGAAGGACCCCAGTAAAAGGTAGTTATTTTTATTCTTACTATTGTTGAGTATGGGCGAAACATCCTGCCCGTCTGATTATGGCCCATCCATGGCACAGAACCTGACGTCCAGTATGTTCTCAGGGCATCCATTGAATGAATGAATGGAGTAGTAGGGTCTCTGTCCTTTGCAAAATAGCATAGAAGTAAACACACAGGTTGGAGAAGGCAATGGCAGTCCACTCCAGTACTCTTGCCTGGAAAATCCCATGGATGGAGGAGCCTGGTAGGCTGCAGTCCATGGGGTCGTGAAGAGTCAGACACAACTAAGCGACTTCACTTTCACTTTTCATTTTCATGCATTGGAGAAGGAAATGGCAACCCACTCCAGTGTTCTTGCCTGGAGAATCCCAGGGACGGCGGAGCCTGGTGGGCTGCCGTCTATGGGGTCGCACAGAGTCAGACACGTCTGACGCAACTTAGCAGCAGCAGCAGCAGCAAACACACAGGTTATTGTGATGTTTTCAAATTCTTTTCCCTTCAGAGCCTGTGATACCTTCTTTTGAACATTCTCAGCGTTGTCAGATCTTCACTGGTTACCTGGTCCTGGGATTTTCCAGCTGGAAGGAATCTTAGAGATCATTTAATCCAGCCACTGCCTTAGAAAAAGTGGCCCCTGAGACATTAGGTGGTGAGACTGAAGTTAAACAGCCGGTCAGTAACAAGGCCAGGAAGATGGGCGTGAATTTTTTCCAGTTCTGTTGAGAAACAATTGACATACATCACTGTAAGTTTAAGATGCACAGCATGATGGTTTGCTTTACATATATTGTGAAATGATTGCCAAAATAGGTTCAGCAAACATCCATCTTCTCCTGTGTATCATCCATCAGTGTTCACTATAGTACATCCTTTTGCATTCCTGGTACTGATTTAGCTTATAAGTGGAAATCTGGATGTTCTAACCACCTTCCTCCATTTCTGCCCCCCTCCACCTCACCCCCTGCCTCTGGTAACCACAAGTCTGATCTCTTTTACTATGAGTTTGTTGTTTTTTTGTTTAGGTTTTTAAGTCTCACATATAAGTGAGATCATATAGTATTTGTTTTTCTCTGAGTTATTTCACTTAGCATAATGCATGTTATCACAAATGGAAGGATTTCCTCATTTTTATGACTAAATAATATTCCTTCATATATATATATATATATACACATACACACATACATACATACATACATACAATTTCTCCATTCATCCATCGATGGACACTTAGGTTGTTTCCATGGCTTGCTTGGCTATTACAAATAATGCTATGAACATAGTGGTGCAGGTATCTTTTTGAGTTAGTGTTTTAGTTACCTTTGGTTATATTCCCAGCTGGATCACACAGTAGCCCAATTTTCAATTTTTTGAGGATTCTTCATACTGTTTCTCATAAGGGTTGCATCAATTTACAGTTCCAACAACAGTGCACAAGGGTTCCCTTTGCTCCAGATCCACACTAGCATTTGTTATCTCTTGTCTGGTGTTGATTGATGATGGCCATTCCAACAGGGGTGAAGTGATAACCCACTGTGGTTTTAATTTGTGTTTCCTTAATGACTAGTGACCCTTGAGCAGCTTTTCATGTACCTGTTGGCCTTTCTTACATCTTCTTTGGAGAAATATCTCTTTAGGTTCTTGGCCCATTTTTAAATTGTGTTATTTGGCTTTTTGCTATTGAGTTATATGAGTTCTTTATATGTTTTGAATATTAACCTCTTACCAAATAGATTTGCAATTTTCCCCCCCATTCCATGGACTGTCTTCTCACTTTGTTCATAAACAGCCTGAAGTTATTTGTAGTTTAAGTCTGGAGGTAAAATGGGTGAATCCTCTGGGTAATATTGGTTGGTTCAAAACCAAGGTATAAGTGAAAATAAACTAGTCTGCCTTGCTCACATAAGAGTGATGGCAATTCCAAAAGAGGAGTCCCCAAAGTGCTAAGATGTCATCAATGGAACGTGTGAACTGGCTTTGAAGAGGGCTGTCCACACCAGCCCCCACAATCCCTAACATCTTTCAGGATGTCAACCCTTGGCCAGGTCACAGGTTTTTCATCTCAAACCCCTTTTCTGTGAAGTTGCAGGCCTGGAGAGCCTCAGCATCTTACTTGACCTCAACTCTGAATATTGTTTCAGGGCCTCCACCTGGTGCTCTGCCCAAGCCTTCTAACTCGATGCTTTGTAGACTTGCATTAACCCAAGTTCCTCCTCTGAACCACAAAACTAAGAAAATGATTCCAGTGACACTTTAATCATTTCTCCCAAGGTTAACACCTAACTAGCCCCATTCTAGATGCCTGGGAGAAAAGTTAGCTCAGTACACACAATGGATACTTTGGAGCACTGGAGCTTAATTCTCTTGCATAACCCAGTGAAGAAAGGTTCCTGTTGGCTTTTCCTGTAATTCCTAATTTGTCAGATTCTGAGATCTGATACAACCAAAGATACAAATTTACCTTGCCCCCACCCCTAGCTCCCACAAACCCCTGCCTACTTGGATGTTCAGTAAAGACCATGCTCTTGGTAATGAACAAGCACTGACACATTTGCTTAAAAAGAACAGCTTTCTTTTAGTCGTGTTACTATCAAGACAGATAACTAATTGTTAGCTATGTGATTGTGGATAATTTAGTTACATTCTCTAACCATTGTTACTCCAGTTGATTGAGAAGGATGTAATATGCCCTTTGTAGCAGTCTGAGTATTAAGTGTTACAATCCATTTAAAACACTTAGCATTGTGCCTAATACATAGTAAATATTAAAACATAAAGTATTGATAGTGATTTAAAATAATAAATTAAGATTTACTACAATAGTAATTACTTAAAATATGTATTATAAATTCAATAAATAATGTACTTTGAAATGAGTAGAACAGGAAAAACAGATCAGAACAGAAATGCAAGAAAGAGTGAAATACAAACTAAAATATGTATAGTAAGGGGTTTTATAGATCAATAAAGTAATTATTACTAGAATTGTGACAGTTAGATACTTGAGTAAATTACTAAAAGTTCTTCATATTAAAAGAAAAAAAGACAGGGATTTCCCTGGTGGCCCAGGGGCTAAGACTTCGCCTTTCAGTGCAGGGGGTTCAGGTTTGATCCTGGTCAGGGAACTATGATCCCACATGCCTCGTGGCCAAAAAACCAAAACACAAAACAGAAGCAGTACTGTAACAAATTCAATAAAGACTTTTAAAAAATGGTCCACATTAAAAAAAAATCTTAAAACAAATAAAAATAAATTTAAAAGACAGACTAGTGAAAATTTCATGGGAAAGTCACACACTAACCTTGTTTGGATTCAAGGAAAGGCAGCTGTAAATGAGACGGTTGGATGGCATCACCGACTCAATGGACATGAGTTTGAGCAAATTCTGGGAGATGGTGAAGGACAGGGAAGCCTGGCATGCTGCAGTCCATGGGGTCGCAAAGAGTCGAACGCGACTTAGTGACTGAACACCAAGATGAAATAATATTTCCCTCCCCATGGGAGTGAAAGATCCCTTTTCCTTCACAAAGATTCAGGATGTGCGCCTGTCTCTTGAACTAGGATTCCTAACCTCCAAGGGCCTCCTTAAACACTTCTACACATCTTTGCTGGTAGGGACTGTGGTTGTCTTCAGAAGGTGTTTAAGATGGAAGGAAAAGAATAGCCTGCAATATCTTTGAGGAGTTCAGGTTTCCATATGCAGCATTTGCTCAGGGATGGTTAATTTCCCTTCTCACTTGCTCTGCTTTCCAGGTAGCACTGCTGGTACAGCTTTGTAATTTTAGAAAGCATTTCCTAAAGACTTTGGCAAAATTCTGATACAAGTGGAAGAAATACAGCTCTAAAAATGACTGTTCCCTTTGGAATTAAAAAAACCCCACATTTTTGTGGAGGGAGTAATGCACTGTGGTGGCCGTGGACAGATGTGTTTCCAAAAATAGATTGTAAGGCAACACTTGTGAGGCTATTGAGACCCTGGCTGTTTATCTGAATGCTTTCTCCACAGAGCTCCACGAAGTTCAAGCATCTATTGACCTTGAAAAGGCTCTAGCTGCATATGTATGTATTGACTCCATAGTCTATGAAATCATTATTATAAAAGGTCAAATATCTTCATATATTTGACAAAGGGAGAAAGGATTGACAATAAATTTTCGTATAAAAGCCTTTCATACAAAACTTAACCAAATCCAGAGTATGGAGCATTTGATCCCAGTTCAAACAAATTGACTATGAACAGGTATTCTGGGGCCAGTCAGAGAAATCTCAATATGTATTGGGTATTAGAAGATAATTAAGTAAAATGTTTTTAAAATTGTTACTTTTGTGAAGTGATAATAATGTTTTGGTTATGTAAATTATGTCATTTTTAAAAAAGATATACACTGAAATAGTTAAAGGCAAATATGTCTGGGATTTGCTTTAAATTCTTTATCAAATATGTATCACAGATGATGTAAAAGTGACTTAATGTCAGTTAATATAGGTGACTGTTATGCTGGGGTTTATCATAATGTTCTCTTGATTCATAATGTTTAAGAAGATTTCATAATAAAGTGTTCTTAAAATAAAAATACAAATTAAAAATTTCCAAAGAAAGACTCTAATACCAGAAACAGATCATTACTCACAAAACAAATAGATGCATTTTGCGATTGGATATAATGATGAACCAAAAATAGGTCATTTGCAAACCTAGTGCAAACCAAATTAGGTTTTTCCATGAACTTCGTCAATAATTCATGATCAGACACAATGACAATATTGAACACAGGAGCATGACCGTGATAAAGAAATCGGAAGGTTAAAGTAATAGAAAATGTCTCACAATCTCCCTGACCATCTGTCTTAAAAGCTGCCTTTCTCCAGGGACCTTCTGTCCTCTTAACCTGGGCTGTTTTCTTATTCCTGGGCACCTGAGAACCCTGACCTGGGTGCCCTGCTTTACAGGACTGCCCTGCTCCAGCCAGACCTTCTCATGGGGCAAGAAGTCTGCAGGGCCAAGGGTATATGTTCATCAGAGCCTACACCTTTGCATTAGGGCTCAATTTAGGGTCTTACCAGTCTTTTGCTATTGTGAATGCTTTCAAACATATAAAGATCTCTAGGAAAAATTCATAGAAGTGGGATTGCTGGTTCAAATGACCTTTATGAGAGGTGTTGCTCATTGCCGTCTAGAGAGCTTATACCAAGTTACAGTCCCTTCAGCAGTGCAAGATGCCTGTTCTCCTCTACCTTTGCTACCAAAGCATGCATGATACGGCCTTGAAAATGTACCACTCAGACTTTGTGCTGCAGAAAATGTACTCTCTTGAGGGTTGGAATCCACCACTGCCCACGCACCGAGGCCAGGCTTCCCAGAGGCTCTTCCCAGTCGGGGGCTCAGTGCAGCCAGGACCCTAAGGAAGGCCCAGTCCCGGAAGATTTGGGATTGTTCTGCAGGTGACTTCAGCTCAAGGACTCTCCTGAATCAGCCTGGCCAAACTCTCTTAGAAGTGCTGGACCCTGAGACTCGCCCTATCCCATCCTCCTTCCTCTTTCCCTCTAGCCTTCCCAAGGGTCAGGTTAGCCTCATAGGCTAAAAGGCTCTCTTCTGCCTTCACTGGAGTTCCCCTAGTCAATCTCTTGCATGTCTAATCCCATCTTGATCCCTAGAAACCAGAGTTACAACAGCATGTTGGTCATCTCTGCTGGTATGATAGGTAAAAATCTAGCATCTCAAAAAAATTCTTTTTCACTTTTTAGCATAACTTTAACTTGTATTGTTCTTATGAGTGAAGCTGTAGTTTATATTGAAGAACCATTTATATATATATATTTCATAAGATAGCTCTTTATCTCCTTTGCCCATTTTTTTTAATTGGGTTGATGGTCTTTCTTACAGACTTATAGGGTCTCTTTATATTTTAGGGAATTTGGGCCTTTGAAATACAAATTGCAAAAATATTTTTATAGGTTATGTCTTCTGTTTTTAAGGATTTTTTCCCCATGCAAAAACTACTTGTTATCAAATTAATATTTCTATTTTTTTCATGGTGTCTGGGTTTTGTTTCACATTTTGAAAGTCCTTTGCCACTGAGAAAAGATTTTAAAATTCTACCATCCACTTGTAAAAGAATGAAACTAGAACACTTCCTAACACCATACACAAAAATAAACTCAAAATGGATTAAAGATCTAAACGTAAGACCAGAAACTATAAAACTCCTAGAGGAAAACATAGGCAAAATACTCTCTGACATAAATCACAGCAGGATCCTCCATGACCCACCTCCCAGAATATTGGAAATAAAAACAAAAATAAACAAATGGGACCTAATTAAAATTAAAAGCTTTTGCACAACAAAGGAAACTATAAGCAAGGTGAAAAGACAGCCTTCAGAATGGGAGAAAATAATAGCAAACGAAGCAACAGACAAACAATTAATCTCAAAAATATACAAGCAACTCCTGCAGCTGAATTCCAGAAAAATAAACGACCCAATCAAAAAATGGGCGAAAGCGCTATCCAAAAGTCTACAAGTAATAAATGCTGGAGAGGGTGTGGAGAAAAGGGAACCCTCTTACACTGTTGGTGGGAATGCAAACTAGTACAGCCACTATGGAGAACAGTGTGGAGATTCCTTAAAAAACTGGGAATAGAACTGCCATATGACCCAGCAATCCCACTGCTAGGCATATACACCGAGGAAACCAGAATTGAAAGAGACGCGTGTACCCCAATGTTCATCGCAGCACTGTTTACAATAGCCAGGACATGGAAGCAACCTAGATGTCCATCGGCAGACGAATGGATAAGGAAGCTGTGGTACATATACACAATGGAATATTACTCAGCCATTAAAAAGAATACATTTGAATCCGTTCTATTGAGATGGATGAAACTGGAGCCCATTATACAGAGTGAAGTGAGCCAGAAAGAAAAGCACCAATACAGTATACTAATGCATGTATATGGAATTTGAAAGATGGTAATGGTAACCCTATATGTGAGACAGAATAAGAGACACAGATGCATAGAACAGTCCTGTGGACTCTGAGGGAGAAGGTGAGGGTTGGACGTTCTGGGACAATAACATTGAAACATGTATATTGTCATATGTGAAGCAGAACACCATTTCATGTTCTATGCATGGGACGGATGCTCAGGGATGGAGCGTGGGGATGACACTGAGGGATGGGAGGGGGAGGGAGGTGGGAGGAGGGTTTGGGAGGGGGAGCACGTGTGAACCCATGGCTGATTCGTGTCGATGTATGGCAAGAACTACTGCAATATTGTAAAGTAATTAGCCCCCAACTAAAATTAAAAAATAAAATAAAATAAAATAAAAAAAAAAAAAAAAAATGGGCCAAAGAACTAAACAGACATTTCTCCAAAGAAGACATACAGATGGCTAACAAACACATGAAAAGATGCTCAACATCACTCATTATTAGAGAAATGAAAATCAAAACCACAATGAGGTACCATTTCACACCAGTCAGAATGGCTGCTATCCAAAAGTCTACAAGCAATAAGTGCTGGAGAGGGTGTGGAGAAGAGGGAACCCTCTTACACTGTTGGTGGGAATGCAAACTAGTACAGCCACTATGGAGAACAGTGTGGAGATTCCTTAAAAAACTGGGAATAGAACTGCCATATGACCCAGCAATCCCACTGCTGGGCATACACACCGAGGAAACCAGAATTGAAAGAGACAGGTGTACCCCAATGTTCATCACAGCACTGTTTATAATAGCCAGGACATGGAAGCAACCTAGATGTCCATCAGCAGACGAATGGATAAGGAAGCTGTGGTACATATACACAATGGAATATTACTCAGTCATTAAAAAAATACATTTGAATCGGTTCTATTGAGATGGATGAAACTGGTGCCCATTATACAGAGTGAAGTAAGCCAGAAAGAAAAACACCAATACAGTATACTAATGCATATATATGGAATTTGAAAGATGGTAACGATAACCCTATATGCGAAACAGAATAAGAGACATATGCATAGAACAGTCTTATGGACTCTAAGGGAGAAGGTGAGGGTGGGACGTTCTGGGACAATAGCATTGAAACATGTATATTATCATATGTGAAACAGAACACCATTCCATGTTCGATGCATGAGACAAATGCTCAGGGCTGGGTCATTGGGATGACCCAGAGGGATGGGATGGGGAGGGAGGTGGGAGGAGGGTTCAGGATGGGGAACACATGTAAACCCATGGCTGATTCATGTCAATGTATGGCAAAAACTACTACAATATTGTAAAGTAATTAGCCCCCAACTAAAATAAATAAATTTATTAAAAAAAAATTCTACCATCAGTACTTTTATTTTATTTTTAATATTTAAATCTTTAATCCTTCTTGAATTTATTCTGGTATAATATATTAGATAAGTATCCAAAAATTTTTTTCCAGATTGGCTACCAATTGTTTCAATACAATATAATCATATTATCTTTTGCCTATTAATTAGAGATGCCAGCTTTATCATATAGCACATTTTCATTTGCACATGGGTCTTTTTCCATATGTTTCATTTGATTCGACTGATCTGTCTCAGGGTGATGCTTTGGCCTGTATGTTATTAGTCTGGTATTATTAAAAATAAACAGGCAGATAGCCAAGATTCCGGTAGAAATTTATTCCAACTCCATCCAGAGCAATATATCCAACAGGTCAGTTGTTCTTCGGGGAAAATATACTAAAATCTTCCATTTCCTTAAATCCAATCTTCTTCATCTTTTGAGACTGAAGTCCAAACCACAACAATCAGTAGTCACTGAATGTGGACTTTCCTACAGCAAAATAGCTGGCTAGTGTCAGTTTGTTTGTTTTTGTGGATTAATTTAGCAGATTAGTGGGCTACACTCAAAGTTAAGATAAGAAATTGATCCTGCCATTTCTCTTTTCACCTTCTTGGAAAGGAAAAGGAAAGTTGGTTGCACAGTCATGTCTGACTCTTTGCAATCCCTTGGACTGTAGCCTGGCAGGTCCTCTGTCCATGGAATTTTCCAGGTAAGAGTACTAGAGTGGGTTGCCATGCCCTTCTCCAGGGGATCTTCCCGACCCAGGGATCAAACCCGGGTCTCCTGCATTGCAGACAGATTCTTTACCAACTGAGCTACTAGGGAAGTCCCAGTAGCTTCTTACTTTCTCCTTCACCTTCTTACTTTCACCTTCTTACTTTCTCCCAAAGCTTGGTTCTTGGTTTTCCTGTTTTGTTTTCCATCAGTCGCCTATATTAACTTAATTTAGGGACTTCCCTGGTGGTCCAGTGGCTAAGACTCTGCGCTCCCAACACAGGGGACTCATACTGCAAGGAGATTAAACCAGTCAATGCTAAAGGAAATCAACCACGAATATTCATGGGAAGGACTGATGCTGAAGCTGAAGCTCCAGTACTTTGGTCACCTGATGTGAAAAGCCAACTCATTAGAAAAGATCCTGATGCTGGGACAGATTGAGGGCAAGATAAGGCAGCAGCAGACAATGAGATGATTAGATAGCATCACTGAGTCAATGGACATGACTCTGAGCAAACTCCAGGAGATAGTGAAGAACAGGGAAGCCTGGCGAGCTGCAGTTCATGGGATCTCAAAGAGTCAGACGCAACTTAGCAATTGAATGACAATAGGGAACTAGATCCCAGATGCCACAACTAAAGATTCCATGTGCCACAGCTAAGACCTGGCACAGCCAAATACATAAATTAATTTTTAAAAAAAGAAAAAGGAAAAAAACAATCTATATCCTAACTCAAAGCACTCTTTTTGCCAATACTAGTGGGATTTTGGTTTGTAGGCAACTTGGAGACAGCCCTGAGACTATGCTTTACAGACCTTCAATTCTGGAGAGTGTATCTGACCGAGGACCCCAGCCCTGCACTCTGAAACCCATTAAAGTATGTAAGGTTAAGGGGATGTCCCCCCACGGGCTGCTGGGGACTGTGGGGAGCAAAGATGCTAAGGTGGGCCATTCAGCAAGACAGGGGATGCCTCTCCAGCTGACGACTGTGGTTTGGGGGCTACCCAATGGTTTGCTGAGCCTTCCTTTGACTGCATGGCAGTTGAGGACACTTCTACCCAATCTTCCTTCCCTCTCACCTTCACTTAGAACCAGATTGGCATGATGGTCTGATGGTCCTCCTAGCATCACATGGCTTTCTCTTCATTTTCTCTCACACAGGGGTTTTTCCTGCTAAATTTATCTCACTTTAATCCCAATTTGACATCTGACTCTTGGAGGACCTGCGCTAACACAAGCTTCTTGTTCTTGTAGCCACTAAATGTGTGTATCGGTACTTTCCCTCCATATCCATCATAACTCGAGTTGTATGTTGGATCCTTGGCTCCTGACCACCTGCTCCAGTCTCTAGTAGTGCAATAGGAATCGCTCCTTTTCTCAGCTGAGCACAGCATCTTGCCTCTGAACTATAGAGATAACAGTCAGAGAACATTCAATCTGTAGGGCCGTGAGTCAGGGCCTTCAGACTCCAGTGGTCACACAGCAAGGATGAATGGAGTATTCATCTTAAAAACAACTGGTGCCTGACTAATAATACAAAGAAGCTATTTCAACCTGGGCTTCACAGGGGCTGTACCTGGAGAACAGAGCTGTTCCTCGGGGCTGAGATCACCCTGTTGTCTATAGGTGAAGCAGTACTAATGCATCATCCTGATCCACCCCATGATGAACAGACACACCCTTGAATTTAGTTCAACATCCACCCATCCTGCCTTTTTGAAGGAAGTTCAGTGTTTCCAGAGCTATGATGTGATTGTAAACATCCTTCCTCTTTTTCCAGCTTCAAGGATTCAGATATTCTGGGGAAACCAAGTGTGATCTGAAGGTTGAAGCTTAACTGTTCATTTTTTCTCCAAGTTCTGGGATAATGTTATTAGTTTTTAAGCATGAGGTGCTTCCCAGGAGAGCTGCTGAGTCCCAACCTGACCAAACCCTTTCACGTTGTGGCCTGTACGATGCACCATCATTGTGGAATGTCTCTGAGATGACTTCTGCAGGTAAGTCTGCCCTCTGAGTGTCTCTGGGGCTAGATCAGTCATGTCTGTTTCATTGCTGATGAAGTACTGGTATGACAGAGGATCTTTTAAATGGTTTACTTAACTTCTCTGATTAACATTTTACTATCTGGATCCTAGTGGATCAGTGATAGACATTTAATTTATCACCATTAAAAAGTCCCACTTTTTTTACTGTGCAAAGAAGAATGTGTTTGAGCAACACATGGGGTGGGGTTAATCTAAGAAAGAATTTAGGGAGGAGAAAATTAAACAATCTCTGATTTGGAGGAGAGCCTGAATTTTTACTAGGTTACCTTGTTCATTTTTACTGAGTTTGCCTCAGAGGTTCTTATCTGTTTACAGACCAGCCTGATTTGGTATTCTAGCTGAAATGATGTGCAAATCAATCCCATTTTCTTGTTTCCTGGCCCTTCACACTCCAATGTCAATGGGATGCATTCCTCCCAAATTAAATTCTCTAGCAGGTTACTCTTGATATGAGACCTGTTGAGAAGCCAGAGCTGTCATGCCTGGGACTGGCACCGTTCACTGGCATGAAGAGCCATTGCCACCTATAGATGAACTTGAGTATTGATGAAGAGATCCCCCTCCTGAAACTGGTCTAGAACTTTAACAATCCACCATTCCATCAATTTTAAAACATTGCAAAGAAGAAATTCTAATTAAAAAAGAGAAAAAAATCTCCACCCGTTCTCACACCACTTTAACTGTACATCTATTTTCTAATTATGAAATTCATTCCAACCTGTATTGATATATGCATGTTGCTTTCACATAGTTAGATCATAGCTTCTCTCACTGGTTTCAATGTTAGGACAACTATCACATTTATTCTTTTCAGTAGCTATATAATATCTCAGCATTCATGTGTAATTTACTTCATCACTCTGAACTGTTAAACACCTACGGTTTGAAGGGGTCTTTGATTTTTAAAATATCCTATAAATGCCACTATAAGCATCATGACCTGTCGCTTTTTCAAAATGTATTTCCCTTGTGATCGAGTCCTAGGAATAGTACTAGTGAGTCAAAGAATATGAATATTTTAATGACTTTTGACAGGTAGCCAAACAGTCCTCTGAAAAATACAACAGGTTTACCAATCTATGGAGAAGGCAATGGCAACCCACTCCAGTGTTCTTGCCTGGAGAATCCCAGGGACAGCGAAGCCTGGTGGGCTGCCGTTTATGGGGTCGCACAGAGTTGGACATGACTGAAGCGACTTAGCAGCAGCAGCAGCAGTTACCAATCTACTGGTGTAAATAGCATATGACATATACTTAAAAAGATAAATCAGTATGTGTTGCTCTCAGATATAAAGATGAATATTATCAAGTGCCAATAAACAGTTTAGATTAGCAAGACTGAAGAAGGAGCTACACAAAGGACAGGCAAAAGGCTTAGAGAGGCCGCTCTACTCTGCATTGACTGAGCAAGCTCTGAGGGTAAGAATGTCACGTGTGAGGCTTCCTGGCAGTTTCTGTTTGAAAAAGTTCAGGGTTCCATTGGAATCAGGAGAAGACTATGGTAGCAGTAGCAAAGAAACTCCTACCAGGGCAATTAGAGCAGTGAAATGTAACAGGGATGGATTTTAGATCCAGACAGACATGGGTTGAAATCCCAGATCCAGTTTTTTAATTGTATGGCCTTGGGCAAGATATACATCCTTTCTCAGGCTCACAGAGAGCTTTGTAAGGATGACAGATGGTACATGTGAAGAGAAACACATGATAACTGTCATCATCATCATCAAGAACAGCCCGACCTTACTAGTAGCAGAGGACGGAACAATCTAGAGATTGTCACAACTTTCGGTTAGAAGGTCATAAAGCATGCAAAAGGCTGTGCATGTTTGTACCCATCCTGCAGGCCTAATGCTCTGAGGAAAAGTTTGGGAAATGATAACCTAGTCCATCTTCTTTATTCTACACACCAATCACAGAAGGCCAGATACGGAATTTTAAACCAGCCCAACCAGAGTGAGGGTCTTCCCCAGTGGCTTCGCGGTAAAGAAGTGTTAGTCACTCAGTTGTGTCCGACTCTCTGGGACCTCATGGACTGTAGCCCGCCAGGCTCCTCTGTCCATGGGATTTCTCAGGCAAGAATACTAGAGTGGGTTACTATTCCCTTCTCCAGGAGATCTTCCCAACCTGAGGATCTTCTGAGTCACTAGCGGTAAAGAATCTGCCTGCAATGCAGGAGACGCATGCTCAATCCCTTAGTCTGGAAGATCCCCTGGAGGAGGGCATGGCAACCCACTCCAGTATTCTGGTCTGGAGAAACCCATGGACAGAGGAGCCCCAGCCTACAGTCCATGGGGTTGCAAAGAATTGGACACAACTGAAGCGATTGAGCACATTCAACCACAGTGAAAGTCAGAAATATCTGAATTGCAAGGACCAAAACCCCATGGAAAATAAGACCGAAGACTGTGATAAATGTTTTGAGGGGCAAATTGTCCCCTGGTTTGGATGGAAGCAGAGATGTCTGGGAAGCCTCTTGTTTTTCCTGCCAGAAGGATCTGAGCTGTGGCTTGGCTGAGGAAGAGCAGTTTCCACATGGATACCCTCTGGTCCTTGATTATACTTCCCTGGATTGACAAGTAATGGAATGCTTTGTCTTACTGAACCCAAATCAGACATCAATTCAGAGTATCAGTTTTTCATATCTGTAAAACTGAGATATTGTTGTTGTTTGGTGCTCGATTGTGTCTGACTCTTGACGATCCCATGAACTGTAGCCCACCAGGCTCCTCTGTCCATGGGATTTCCCAGGCAAGAATACTGGAGTGGGTTCATGTCCTTCTCCAGGGGATCTTCCCTAACCAGGGATGGAAACTGTGTCTCCTGAATTGCAAGTGGATTCCTTACCACTGAGCCACCAGGGAGGCCCCAGACTGAGATAAGATACACCTAACTTCCCACCAGAGGACTTACCATGAAGCATTTGAGCCTTAAGGCTTATTAGATAGGTCTTTCACTCAGATGGGCCTCTCTTACAAATTTTTGTTAATCTCTATATTCATTCTAAATAAATAGTTGGCATAGGAAATTTATATTTTCTTTCTTTCTTTTTTGGCCACACTGTCCAGCTTTTGGAATCTTAGTTTCCCAGACCAGGGATTGAACCCAGGCCATAGCCGTGAAAGCATGGAGTCCTAACCCCTGGACCACCAGGGAATTCCCCAGTACTATCTTTCTCAAAGAGCCACTCCTCCCACTTCTGACCCCAGGCAACCTGGATTCCACAATCAGGAGACATGTTAAATGATCCAACTGGAAGCTCCACAAGGGCTAGAATCCCCTGCATCTAGCATTCAGGGCTTATCAAGAAAGATTTGTTGAGGTTCACTGTTTAGAGATCATGTACATTATGCCCTAGGCAACTGGTCCTCATTACATGTTTTTTCGTTTGTTTAATGAGTGTCAAACAGAGGCAGAAAGGAAAATTGTATCCAAAGGTATTTATATGGAGAACTATGTAAATGTCATTGGTTTTGAACCAGCCCACAATATTTATGAAGAATATTCACCATCACAGGAACAAATTGCAGGTTTGGAAACATACCCTGATCCCTTTGCTCCAGAACGAATTGGCTCTTTCCATCACTGACTGTCACATAACCTATCCCTTCTGCTTTGGAAGGTAGCTGCTGCAGTCTGCCCTTATTTGCAGGAGCGTGACAATGGGGAGTTTGATGCCATGTTAATCATATTCTAAGCTCCATCCAATGCAGGTGAAATCATTAGAACAGCAAACACTCTGGTCTGATGTTCCTTAAGAGATGGGTGATTTTCTCACTCAGTGATGACTGACATTCTTTTTCGTAATGATGGTGAGTCTGGGGGCCTCCAGTGAAAACCATCAGGAGACAACTGGAAGAATAGGAATAGTGGCATGTGTGTATTGTGTGTGTGTGTGTGTGTGTGTGTGTGTGTGTGTGTGTGTGTGTGTGTGTGTGTGTAGCATGCATGTGTGTGTACCCTCTTTGTTAGAACTGCCTCTGTAAATGGAAACCCAGCTGAACCCTCTGGGAATAGCAATTCACGGCAGCAGTCAGTGCCCGAGCTATTAATATAGCGAGCACTAAAGCAGTGCAGGCGTGAGAGGCTGTGCTCTTTCCTCCTCCGCACCTCCCACTCTCTCCAGAATCCTTCCTAGAAGGCACTCACCCTGCTCATCATTATCCTAAAGAATGGCTGGAATGCGGGGAGGGCTGGAACAAACCCCTGCCGTTTATGAGTTGTTAAGGAAATGAAGGCAGAGGGACAGCCCAGCTTATAAACACTGGGGACAAGATGTCAGCGCCATCCCCTGCTGGACTGGAACACTGGGCCATTTATCACACAGAGCCCCATCTGTTCAAGGCAGAGGAATGCTATTTGCTTGGGGAGGAAAGGAAGAATTGATAGCAATATTCCCTAGCTTTTTCATTAGAGAGTTTGAAAAATAGCCTTTCAAGAGAAGGACACCTTTATGTTCCAACTGAGTTATGAATTTAAAAGCATCACTTGGCTGAGGTTCGTTACCTGCTTTAGCCAACCCTAACATGCAACAGGACTCCAGACCTTTCCTTTGAGAATTCTGCTCTGGGAATGAGTCCCCTGAATATTTGACAATTTTCTGCTGGCAAAAGAAAAGAGATTTGGCTTATTATTTTATGGTGGGCAGAATTTAAAGGGCAGAAGGAAGGAAAATAATAGTGGCTTTCAGTAAGAGAAGAGAACATTTGCAGAAAACATAGCATTTGCAGTAAACATACACACAATCATCTCAGTCCTCAGCAAGGAGTATTTTTGATGACGATTATCCAAAATTGGGCTTCCCAGGTGGTGCTAGTGGTAAAGAACCCGCTTCCCAATGCAGAAGACATAAGTGACTGGGGCTCAATCCCTCAATCGAGAAGATCCCCTGGAGAAGGGCATGGCAACGCATTCCAGTATTCTTGCCTGGAGAATCCCATGGACAGAGGAGCCTGGCGGGCTATGGTCCATAGGATCACAAAGAGTCAGACATAACTAAAGTGACAGCATGTAAACATCCAAAATTAACTAAATCCTCCCTTTATCCCCAGTTTTCAGAAAACTTACAATTAAGTGCCTTGATGTAGGTCTTATTATTATCATCACTCTCATCATCTTCATTGTTTTAGGAAGCAAGTTTTTTACCAGTATCTTTCCTTGAAGAAAATCATCTTACTCTATGCAGTACCCATGGGGATGTCGATAGAAGTGTCCCCTCTTCCGTGACTCTAAGGGTATATGGACTCCAGCCAGCCAAAGTGATCGTCTCAGGGATGATTTGTGACTTGTGACCCCAGCTTCACTACTCAGAGTCGCTCCTGGAGACAGAAGCTTGTTTTCCTCTGGAGTTGTTAAGCTAGAAAGATGTGAGCTTAGAGTGACTATATAAGATATTTTCTGTTGTGTTTCTGACATCACCACCAAAATCTCTGACAAATACAGTCCATTTGATAGATTCAGAAACAATGTTCAGAGACACCAAAGGATTTTACTAAGGTCTTATAATGAAGCAAGTATTTATTTAGGTTCTTATTGTTAAACCAAGATATTTCATAACTGAGCAAGCTAGCACCCAGTGTCTTACTCTATAAGCAGATTTTCTTGGAAGTGTTGGGAACAGACCACAGTTCACCAGATTTTTAGTCCATGTTGACCTCAAGGGATAGTTCTTGGATCTTTGCATAAATGGTCAAGGCCAAGGATATTTTATGCTCTGGTGTGAGGGAGTGGAAATTTGATGTGACAGACAGTAGAGCTGTTGAAAATAAGAGACAGGTCCTCTTGTTGGGCTGACCCACTTGGATTGGCTTCCCCTAAATAGCTGACTGGCTCAGGGCTGTTTCCCACTTAGGGGATCCATGGATAGTTGGAGGAAAACATTTTAGACTGGCTTTGCTCAAGCTAAATTCAAGTAGCCTTCTTCTTTCCTTGATGCACTTTCCTTAGGCTTATCTCTCCTTGTCTCTTCCTGCCACTAGAACACTAAGGTTTAGAGAACTGATATTTAAAACAACAAAAAAAGAAGTGATATTAAAGTGAGGGCTCGGAGCAGGGATGATAAATGGGTTTGAACTTGTTTATCACTGCAATTTGGGGGTTTTTTTGTAATTATATAGAAGGCTATTTTGAGGAGCCTTAAGATTTAATCTTGCTCAGCAAGAGAAAGCAAGCAACATGATTAATTAGCAATATATTCCAAAATGGCTACTGTTTTAGGGGGATTCCACAAAAACTGACTCTGAGATTTAGAGACTTGCTTGCAGGAAGTATCCCTAAGAACAACACTTGTAGGGAAACGAGGGAAGTAATAGGAGACATTGCAGTGGCAATGAAGGCCTTAGCCAATTTCATGGGGGAATCTGAAACTGCGCTGTCCCAAATCAGGCAAAGTGCCAGGCCTGAACACTAACCCCTTTCCCCAACTCTCCCCAACACTGACCCTGGAGGGCTGTAACCCTGGAGAAGGATGCAACTATAAGCCATCAGTGGCCAACATTCCTAGCACTTGGGGGAATGCATGTGTGGGTCCTGAAGGGAGGTCTGGATAGCATACCCCGGTATCCACTACAGCCACAGAAGTGAGAGTGGCCATGTATGTGTGAGATATTGGTTATTCTAACATAGGGAAGAAGCACAAAGGACTTATTCTGCACGTAAAGTATAAGCTTTAGCCAGAGGAGCAAGTTAAGGTGACGCAACCAATAAGATCCAGCCTAGCTCACTAGAGAACAATACTGAGGTTCGGGATCCAAAGTCATTTTCATCAAGTGTTCCTGAGCCTATGCACGTATGTCTCTTGAAAAACTCATATGAGAGGACAGCTGTTTCATTAGCAACTGGAGAGGGTTTAGGAATCTGGGGCCCTGAATTCTGGGGGTCATTTGAAGCCTAGTTGTTCTCTACAATTCTATTTATTCTCAATCCCCTCAACATTCCTTATAGCCTCTCCCAAACTTTTAACTAAAAGAAACTCTGGGCATAGCCTGTCTATGGGGCCAATGTTAGAATGAGAATGTTCTATAGACTCACAAGTCAAACCAAATAAAGAACACTGTGCTTGTAACATAATATTTTTAAAGGAATAAGGAAGCAGTTTCTAAAACAAGTGAAAATATACTCCTTCTTCAAATAGGAGTACATCTCTAGATTGTTTTTAACATTTAAGCAATTGTATTCAGTGTCTGCTACCAACAGTCTAATAAAAGCAAAGGTGCTTGACTGAGCTCAGTTGCTCAGTCATGTTCAACTTTTTATGACCCCATGGACTGTAGCCCACCAGCCTCCTCTGTCCATGGGATTTTCCAGGCAAGAAAATTACAGCTAACCCATTCTTAACATTTATGTTTCTACGAGTTAGGGATGTTAACAGGAGTAAGAGTAACTGGGATAAACCAAAATTATACACATCCCTGGGAGTCAGCTTTGACTCCTCTCTCTCCTACCCCCTTCTTTCTCATTCCAAAGGAAGTTGGGTGGGAGAAAGTCGTGATTGGCAGCATTCGCTTATATTCATGGTATAAACACTCTCACCAACATGACTGATTCCAAGTAACAGAACAGAGTTGGGAAGTGATGTGACTTGGATATTTTGGATGTAAGAAAGATCTGATAAAATTATCCTGAGAAAAATGGGATTTATGATAACAATTCATAGGCACTGGCCCTCAACCTGGAAAGGAGCCAGGAATGGGGCTGCTCCAGGGATCTGAGCCTCCTTGTCGTCTCTCAGGGGACACTGGGTCCCTCTGTTTCTCTCTTGGTCACTTCCCTTCTCCCCTCTGGGAGTTTCTTCTGCTTAGTCATAGTTTCTACTCCTTCTGTCTGGCTTGGCCTCATGGCCACAAAGCTACCTTGGGCATCACTCTCTGCATCCTTTTGGCTTCTGTCCTTCCAGCTGCCAACTCCTTTTCTGGCTGCTTTTCCATTCAAATCGGGGGCAGAGAGTAGCTGCCTGGCCATGTTCAGGTTGCAAGTCATGGGCAGCTCAGGAACAGCCCATACCTGTTTGGCTCAGGCACTTCTTCCTGGTCCAACCAGCCATGTTCAGGAGAGGCCAGTGGAAAATACGGCTGCCTGGTTCCATTTGGGGTGCCCCCACCTGCCCAAAAGTATGCGTGCATGCGTGCTAAGTCGCTTCAGTTGTGTCCGACTCAGTGCGATCCCATGGACTTTAGCCTGCCAGGCTCCTCTGTCCACGGGGATTCTCCAGGCAAGAATACTGGAGTGGGTTGCCATGCCCTCTTCCAGGGGATCTTCCTGACCCAGGGATTGAACCTGCGGCTCTTACATCTTCTGCATTGGCAGGCGGGTTCTTTACCACCAGTGCTACCTGGGAAGCCTCCCCAAAGGTATGTCTAAGCTGTAACCCTGGCTATTTATGAATGTGATCTTATTTAGAAAAAAGATCTTAGCAGATGTAATTAAGGATCTTGAGAGGAGATCACCCTGGATTATCCAGCAGGTCTTATATCAAATGACAAGTATTCTCATAAGAGACAGAAGAGAAGACAGAGACATGGGAAGGAGACCATGTAACCACAGAAACAGAGATCAGGGTGAGGCAGCCACAAGCCAAGGAATGCCTCGAGCTAGCGGAAGCTGGAAGAAGTGAGGAAAGACCTTCTCCTAGAGCTTACGAAGGGAATACGGGCCTGCTGACACCTTGGTTTCAAACTTCAGGTCTCCAGAGTTGCAATAGAATAAGTTTCTATTGTTTCAAGCCCCCAAGGTTAGAGTGACTTTTTTACGACAGCCGCAGGAAACAAGTACACCCCATATACCCATCATGCAGATTCAAAACCACAATTTTGCCATATTTGCTTTACCTAGTCTTTTCCCTTTCTTTAATACTCTCTCTCTTCTGAAATGTTTTAAAGCAAATTCTAAATATCATGTTTTTTCACCCCTATATACATTAGAATACCTCTCAAAATTTATGGATATTTTAAAATTTCACTGCAGTGCCATTGTAACAACTAACTTAAATAGCAATTATATAGCTAAAAATAAGTACATGGTATCCAAAATGTCTTTTTATTTTCTTTTAATTCAATCACTAAAATACTGTTAGATACTACTCCTCTTTGAATTACTGTTTGTTTTCTATCTACCTTTCTAGAAAAGAAATGCCTAGGATTAAATGCAAGAGAGTTCCAGAAAAACATCTATTTCTGCTTTATTGACTATGCCAAAGCCTTTGACTGTGTGGATCACAATAAACTGTGGAAAATTCTGAAAGAGATGGGAATACCAGACCATCTGACCTGTCTCTTGAGAAACCTGTATGTAGGTCAGGAAGCAACAGTTAGAACTGGACATGGAACAACAGACTGGTTCCAAATAGGAAAAGGAGTACGTCAAGGCTGTATATTGTCATCCTGCCTATTTAACTTATATGCAGAGTACATTATGAGAAACGCTGGGCTGGAAGAAACACAAGCTGGAATCAAGATTGCCGGGAGAAATATCAATAACCTCAGATAATGCAGATGACACCACCCTTATGGCAGAAAGTGAAGAAGAACTAAAGAGCCTCTTGATGAAAGTGAAAGAGGAGAGTGAAAAAGTTGGCTTAAAGCTCAACGCTCAGAAAACTAAGATCATGGCATCTGGTCCCATCACTTCATGGGAAATAGATGGGGAAACAGTGGAAACAGTGTCAGACTTTATTTTTTGGGGCTCCAAAATCACTGATGATGGTGATTGCAGCCGTGAAATTAAAAGACGCTTACTCCTTGGAAGGAAGGTTATGACCAACCTAGATAGCATATTTAAAAGCAGAGACATTACTTTGCCAACAAAGGTCTGTCTGGTCAAGGCTATGGTTTTCCCAGTGGTCATGTATGGATGTGAGAGTTGGATGGTGAAGAAAGCTGAGTGCCAAAGAATTGATGCTTTTGAACTGTGGTGTTGGAGAAGACTCTTGAGAGTCCCTTGGACTGCAAGAAGATCCAACCAGCCCATCCTATCCTAAAGGAGATCAATCCTGGTTGTTCATTGGAAGGACTAATGTTGAAGCTGAAACTCCAATACTTTGGCCACCTCATGCGAAGAGTTGACTCATTGGAAAAGACGCTAATGCTGGGAAGGATTGGGGGCAGGAGAAGAAGGGGATGACAGAGGATGAGATAGTTGGATGGCATCACCGACTCGATGGACATGGGTTTGGGTAGACTCTGGAAGTTGGTGATGGACTGGGAGGCCTGGCGTGCTGCGATTCATGGGGTCGCAAAGAGTCAGACACGACTGAGCGACTGAACTGAACTGAACTGAAATGCATTTTACAGGTTTGGGCTTGTAGATGTATTGGTGTTCTTCCCCACTCAACGATGAAAAATTCTTGGAATTTTTTTCTCTAGTTATAAATAAAGATTTCTGTCTTCTTTTACAATATGAGCTTTTGTCCAGAACTGACGTTCATAAGTTCCACTTCAAAGTCATACTGGAGGTGGACAAGAATAAAGTCATGGTAGAGAAAAGTAATCTGGATTCTAACATCTTTCCCCAAAATGTAGAAGATATTTGCTTTGAAAAATGAAACAGGGGCAAAAGAAAAAGGTGAAAACCAGGAAGTTACTCTACATTGGATTTTAAATAGCTCTTTCACAAGTTTCTCTTTTCTCTGAAAAACTTCTCCACCAGTTTCAAAATGAAAATTACATGTTGTGAATAATGGCATTTGGCTATCTTTTCAAGGAGAAGTAGGGTACCCATGGGCTGTATTCCAGTGTCTCTTCCTTTGGCACTTTTCCTGTGGTTCTAAAATTACTTTTTTCTTCTAAAGAGATTAATATTAAACTTTTCCTCTGCCCACTAATGAAAGGGATTAAGAGTAAATCATTTCTATGAAAAGAGAGGATCTATAACCATTGAGAGGATATGGTGTCAGAGGTCAGGTAGGATCCTCTGCCTGAGAAACATAGTCTATATATCCTTGGTGACTATCTTAGGAGTTTCTTCATGCTAAGGGATCCCTTGTCAAGATTTACATACTCTTTGGGAAGGTCATACCTTCGCATGTTCCAGGATGTGCTGGTCATGCAAGCAAGAAGGTCATTACTGTAGCTGATGACTACCTGAGAATCAGACTTTCAAAAACTGGGTACTGGATATTTTCAGGAAGACAGGAGAGAGGATTGTGCCATAAGAACTAGAGAAAGGCAGCCTAGATAACAGAAAACTGTGAGGATTCCAAAGATGAACCCCTCCAGATTCTTCTCCCATTGTTTTCCCTTCAAACCCCATGTCTTGGGCTCACAGCTGACTTGGCCATCATGGTAATTGTTGAGCTTCACTTTTTCTGTCTGAAACAGTGGAACCTCATCATCTGAAGTGGGTTTAGTCAGATCTTGAGATCCAGCCAAGTGACTCCCCGCCTCCTTGTCTTCACTCACATATATTCCATGAATGGCTTTCTTTCAACAAGGCAACTACAACTCCCTCCTTTCGACTTTGAAGCCCTTGATTTATGTGACCTATTTGTGCATGCTTAAATGAAACCCTTGGCAGAGTAGAAAAGCTTGTTCAAATCTCTTCTACTGGTAGGATTTTCTTCTATCATAACCCAGTCAAGAGGAAGGAGGAGTGTATCTGATAAGCACACAGTTTATAGCATCAAGGGTTAGGAACTAAGAATGATGTGGCTTGAATATCATCACTTTGCTTCCCTTCCTTGGTAACTTTCTGCTTTAGTGTTCTCAGCTCTCTACCAGAAGGAAGGGTGAATAGAGAGTAGGCATCTTTCTAAGTATAGAGGTCCAGTTTCAGTGACAACATGTAAAATGCTTAGAAGTCATCCCTCCTGTTCTTACAATAAGAAAAAAATGAAGCCAGCATGGGAAAAAAATAGTCTTACTTATACAGGAGCAAAGATAGGAATTTATCTGACTTAGAAACCATGCAAGCAAGGAAAGAGTGGAGTGAAATATGTAAAGCATTTAAAGGAAAAAACCCCACCAACCTACAGTTCCATAGCCAGTGGAATTATCCTTCAAAAGTGACAGAGAAAACAACTTATTCAGACAAACAAAAAATTCATCACAGTAGACTTGCCTATGAGAGACATTAAAAGTAGTTCTTCAGAGAGAAGGAAAACGATACAGGTCAGAAACTCAGATCTACGTAAAGAAATGAAGAATGATGGAGAGGGATAAATGAAAATAGAATAAGGTCTTTTATTCTCCTATTCTTTTGTACAGAGTTGTTTTCATTTTTTTTTTATTTATTATTTATTATTTTTGGCTGTGCCACATGGCATGTAGGATCTTTGTTTCCTGACCAGGGTCGAACCCATGTCCCCTGTAGTGGGAGCTTGGAGTCTTAACCCCTAGACTGCCAGGGAAATCCCTATTTTTCTTATTCTTAATTTATCTACTAGATAACTGAGCAAAGTAATAGTAATAACAATGTATTAGATGATTATAGCATACAGGTCAGTGAAATCAATGACAGCACTGTTATAAGGGATGGGAGGAAGAAATCAGAAACGCTCTAAGAAAAGCTGTCTGCACTTTCCATGAATCTGTACAGCATCATTTGAAAGTAGACTTAAGTTAGTTGCAAATATGTACTGCAGATTCTAGGGCGTCCACCAAGAAAATTTTTTTTGAAAGATGTATAATTGATAAGCTGAGAGGAGAGAAAATGGGTTCACATAAAATGCTCAATTAAAAGGCAAAAAAAAATAAAAAATTTTTAAAATTTTCAAAAATAACAAGAGCAACAAACAAAAACAATGGTAATAAACGTGGTAGATATTAACCCAAATATATCAATAGTCAGCTTATACGTGAATAGTCTAAATGACACCAATTAAAGGATATAGACTGTCAGAGCGAATTTAAGAACAAGATCCAAGAAACACACTTTAAGTATAAAGACAGAGACAGGTGAAAAGCAAAGAGCTGGAGAAAGATAAATCCATGCCAACTCTCATTAAAAGAAAGCTAGGGTATCATGTGAATTTCAGACTATAGAATAAGGAAAATTATCATGGATAAAAGGAAGTATTACATAATGATAAAGGGGTCACTTCTTTAAGAAGGCATAACAGTCCTTAATGTATATGTGCCTGACAACAGAGAATCAAAATACAGGAGGCAAAAACTGCCAGGAGAAATAGATGAATCCACTATTATAGCTGGAGGCATCAACACTCTTCCATCAGTAGTTAATAGACCTGGCAGGCAGAAAATCAGTGAGGATATCGCTGACCTACCCTGTACTGTTAATCAACTGGACCTAATTGATATTTACAAAATATACGCTACCTGACTTTAAACAAAATTGGAAATATGAAAAACACACTTAGGAAACCAGTAACTTTAGGGATAATATAAAAAAGAATTCTTCAATTTGTTGAAGTGTGTATGTCTATTCTTTATTGTACCTAATAATTTTTATAGCTTCCCTTTAAACATTTGAAGATTCCCAGATGGCTCAGTGGTAAAGAATCTGCCTGCCAATGCAGGTGACACAAGGGACAAGGGTTCGATCCCTGGGTTGGGAAGATCCTCTGGGGGAGGAAATGGCAACCTCCTCTGGTACTCTTGCCTGGAAAATCCCATGGACAGAGGAGCCTGGTGAGTTACAGTCCATGGGGCTGCAAAGAGTCGGACGCGACTGAGCAACAGAGCACACATAAACATTTAAATTATGAATCCATTTAGAAATTTCCTGTATCTTTTAAAATAAACCATCACCATCCCCTCTAGATATCTGGAAAAGTGGACCTCAGAAGCATCAAAGGATGTTACTGACGATGTGACCAGCATACATACATACAACCTCTTAAGGAGCTCTTGCTAAAGGACTTGGCTGGTAATTATGGGTTTTTCCCTTCCTAAGTCTGAAGGAGAGAGTGGCAGAGGGGTGCTGTTCCTCCAATCTGGGGGTCCCACTCTTTAGTGGCTACTAGGGGAGATGGTGTTGAGGCTCATCCTTCACCAGAGCATCCTTGCAGGCTGCTTTTGTCTGGTTACTGCTTGACCTTCATTCATTCTTTCAGTAACATTTACTGAGCACCTGCTGTGGGTCAGGTGCTGCACCAATTGACCCCAGACACTCAGATCAACTGGTGGATCATTAACATCACTATATAGGTCAAAGCAATAATGACAGGTTAGAAAAAAATGGAAATTCTCAGCACAAGTTGTTCACTCAGTTTTGCATCTGTTATCACCCATATGATCCTTAGGTGGATGGAATAAAAGTCACAGTAAATCAATGCCAGCTCTTCATCTATTTCCTCCCCTCTTCCTGTTCTCTGGGTGCACGGAAGCAGAATCTCCAGTTAGCTAGTTGGGCCTTATTTCCTGAAGAGCTTCATGAAATTTTCATTAAACTCTCTATTACTTTTTTTTTTCATTAAACTTCTATGAAGTTCTCCCAGCCACTTTGAATCCTTGGCAAGATTCCTCTAGAACTTGAGGTAATTGTTCTCATTCATTCTTTCATACATTCAGTGCTCACTAGGTGCAAGATATGCTGTGCTGGGGATTATACAAAATGCAAAAATAAATAAGCCTCAGTCACTGTCCTTTAGTAGCTTGCAGTCTATCATAATCTTTTCAAACAGTTCCTGCAAAGTTCTTACTTGTATCCTGCATTTCACAAATTTGGTTGCACACAAGTATGTTCCATCGTGTCTGACTCTTAGCACCCCATGGACTGTAGCCCACCAGGCTCTTCTGTCCATGGGATTTCCCAGACAACAATACTGGGGTGGGTTGCCATTTCCTCCTCCAGGGGATCTTCCTGACCCAGGGATCGAACCTACGTCCTTTGAGTCTCTTAGCATTGGCCGGAAGATTCTTTACCCCTGAGCCAGCTGCGTGGTGACAAATTTGGTTACTTTCATTCAATTATGTTTTCTTCCTCACTTTTTACATCTTTTGGAAGCACCATACATGATGTGGGGACTAATATAATTATCTATATTATATGTGTACTGATAATTCCATAATCATCAAAAACAAAACCCTCCGTAACACATATTTAAGAATTGGAATGTCTGGGTTTGAGCGCCATCTCTGCCTGTGTGACCTCGGACCAGCCACTTAATCTCTCTGAGTCTCAGTTACTTTGCCTATCAAATAGGACAAAATATTTCTACCTTACCTATTGCATAGTTGTGTGTGTGTGTGTGTGTGTGTGTGTGTATCAGATGAGCAAATGTACATGCAATCCTCTTCTACAACATAAAGTGATACAAAGATGTAAACTGTTATTAAAACTCTGCAATGGGATCAACTTCAGGGTTTGCTCGTGTGTACAATACAAATGCCACAGAAATAGTAACTAAGAGCAGAATTTGGCCCAGGGCACTTAACTACAGCATTTTTTATTTTAAGGGCAGAAGGAAAAAAAAAACAAATCAAAGACTTTTTATTCAAAGCAGAAAACTTTCAAACAAGTGTCAACACTTGCCAAGGACATGGTTACTAAGTGGCTCTCCTTGAGGGAAATTCAGAGCTTGAAGGCCGGCTTCACTGAGCAGGAACTGCCAGAGAAAAGTCTTTAATGTTATCATCTTCCTCCTCCACCCGTGCTCAGAACTCCTTATCTAATCAGCTGGAGACACACATCTTAACGGTCAGGCAATAAACATGGGATGCGGTCTAAGTATGGATCATGACAGAGGCCAAAACACATGCGGGTCGGGTGGCTATCATCGTGCCCACAGGGCGGCACTTTTGCTTTAAGAGAACTATTAATACAAATCAAACTCCTTCTCTCCTAGATTTCTGAAGTGTTTTGTGGTGAAATCTGGCTAACATACAGTGCTAAAAATGACCTTTTGTCCCCAGAACCTAGCAAAGTTTATGCGCAGCTCCCCTGATATGATATGGGGAGGGCGGTGAGGGGCGGGGGAAGAAGGACTGCAGCCCCTGCGAATTTTTCCAGCCTGGCCTCCAATTCCAGACAACTGGTTCCAGAAAAGTAGAAATAGAGGGGTTAGTGGAAATTTGCTTGGTGTAAGAGATAAAATGAGAAGTGGTAAAGAGAACTGGACAACAGCGACTGCTTCAATTAAAAACAAAGAAAAAGCGACCTCCCTGGTGGTCCAGTGGTTAAGACTTCGCCTTCCAATGCAGGGCTGTGGGTTCGAACCCTGGCCAGGGAGCCAAGATTCCACACGCCTTGTGGCCAAAAAAACCATGACATAAAATAGAAGCAATATTGTAACAAATTCAATAGACCTTTTTTTTTAAAAGGTTCACATTAAAAAAATATATATATATCTTTAAAAAAATAAAGAATCTGTGTATTTGTGGTATTAAAAAAAAAAAGAAAGAAACCTCAGATCCATTAGAATGGCTACTATCAAAAAACTAGAAAAATAGCAAGTGTTGGCAAGGATGTGGAGAAACTAGGACCACTGTGTGTTGTTGGTAGGAATGTAAAATGATGCCAGCCCTATGGAAAGAGTATGGTGATTCCTCAAATATTTTAAAACAGAATTACCATATGATCCAGCAATCCCACTTCTGGGCCTCTATCCAAAAAATGGAAAACAGGAACTCAAAGTAATGATTGCACATCTATGTTCATAGTGGCATTATTAACAGCCAAGAGATAGAAGCAATGTCCAGTTATCCATCGATGGATGAATAAATAAACAAAATATATTCTAGAGACATATGATGGAATATTATTCAGCCTTGAAAAGGAAGGGAATCCTGTCACATGTTACAACATGGGTGAACCTTGAGGAATAGTATGCTAAGTGAAATATGCCAGTCACAAAAAGACAAATATTGTATGAGTCCACTTATATGCAGTCCCTAGAGCTGTCATAGTCATAGGGAAAGCAGAATGGTGGTTGACAAGGACTGGGAGGATGAAGTAATGGAAAGGTGTTGTTTAATGGGCACTGAGTTTTAGTTTTGCAAAATGAAAACGTTGTGGAGATATTTTGATCAACAGTCTGAACAGGTGTAACTCTACTGAGCTGCACACTTAAAAATGGTTATGATGGTAAAAGTTTATGTTAATGTGTCTTTAACACAATTAAAAATTTTATTTCCAAAGAAAGGAAAACTCTAAATGAAACCTCACTGCCCAGATTAACCTTAAACTAATGACCAAGCTCTACACTTATGGTTTTCCATGCCTGGAAGGTCCAAACTTTTTAGAACAGCACTGGTAGCCAACAAATGTTTAATGTCAGGCAAATCATGTCACTCTTTTGTCGAGAATCCTCCAGTGGCCACAGTCACTTTTATGAGGGCTTCAAAGGACTGGCATCGTCTCCCTAGCCTGCACCCCACTTCTCCGCCCTCACCTCCCTTCACAACCCCCTCAGTTACTCCACTCCGTAGTGGATTCCTTCTTGTTCCCTGACCCACTGGGCACGTTCTCCCTTTAGTGCCTTTACAACGGTCTTTATTCTTCTCTTCCTGGAATGTTCCCCTCTGAGGTTCCCTGGCTCACTACCTTACCTCCTTTGGGTTTTTGATCAAGAGCTCCCTTCTGGAAATGCCCTTTCCTGACCATCCAGGGAAATGCAACCCAGCCCATCCCCACCCCAGCACCCCCTAACTCCCTCCCATCTTTATTTTTCTCCATTGGCACTTACTGCCAGGTGACATCTCCTTTATTTACTTCTTTGGTCTTGTTCTCTTCACTGCAATGTCAGCACTATAAGGGCTAGTATTATTTTACTCTTTCAGTCACTGCTTTCTAAAAAATCCTCAGCACCTTGAACGGTGCCAACACATCATGGACTTCCAATAAATAGTTGTCCAATGAATTAAATGATTGGATGGGATTTCCCTGGTGGTACCATGGATAGGAATCTGCCTGCCAATGCAGGGGACATGGGTTGGATCTGCGGTCTGGGAAGATCCCATATGCCTCTGAGCAGTTAAGTCTGTGCACTGCAACTACAGAAGCCCATGCACCCTGGAGCCTGTGCTCCACAAGAGAAGCTACTGCAATGAGAAGCCTGCACGCCACAACTAGAGAGCAGCCCTCCTTGCCCCAACTAGAAAAAGCCTGAGCACAACAACAACAGACCCTGTACAACCAAAAATAAATAAAATCAGAATGACTGAGTGACCACAGAAAGCATTTGAAGTACAAGATTACTGAATACTTTCTAGTTGTTTATAACCCACATCTTTTTCCTGCGACCACTATCCTGGGCTTGGGGAGGGAGCAGAGAATTGCAGTACAAACTCTTCTTTGTCTTCATTGCACAGGACTTAACCTGTACACAGTAGCAACTGATTGCTGTTTTTCTGCTGGCACACTCTTTAATCATTTCCCATCAGAGATTAAAAGGAAAGGTCATGTTGGATAAGCACTCAATTAAGTCTTTAGATGATGGTGATGTGTAAACAGACTTATTAGTCCATATGTGTAATTAATTCTCATGCTACTTTCAGGTTGCTTCAACACCATGGTAATACGATTCCTGATAACTTGCTACCTGTATTACATTATGAGTCTCAATCTTGTAGTAAGCCCCCTCCCAACATATAATTGTGGAAAAGTTTCAAAAGTATGGGCAAATGCAAAGACTGTGCAGTTAATCTCCATATACGTGCCCCCTTGATGCTACTATTAACGTTTTAGCATCTTTGCTTTAATACTTAACAGTGCATCTAAACATCTCTAATTTGGAAGGGGGGGTGGTACAGGATACTTCATGGATGGCACATGACAAGCGAGGGCTCCTTAGCCTCTCCTCCTCTTCAAGGGTCTAGGATGGAAACCGTGTTGAGCACAGGAGATGCTCAGTGTGTTGGGGAACTGAGGTGGGATAAGGTCTCCCCAGCAGCCAAGGGGTTCTCTCTTCTTCTCATGATCTCACTGGGGCTGCTGGCCCAGGGGGCTCTTACTCCTCAGAGCCCACGTGGGCTCTAAGTCCAACCACACTGTTGCTGTAGGCAAAGTCATCGCCATACCAAGAAATGACCTTGACAAAGCGGTCACGGGGGGCAAGGCCAACCGCAGCATTGACCAAAGGAGAGCAGGTGCCACTGTTAAAGTTACAGGAGCCAACGTGGTCCTCAATGTGGCCCAGGGTGCTCTTTAGGGAGAACTCTGATGTCTGCTTCACCACTTTTTCTCAAAATATTTACTTATGTATCATATTTATTCATTTGGCTGCACCAGGTCTCAGTTGCAACAAGCAGGATCGTTAGTTGCAGCCTGTGAAATCTTAGCTGAGGCATGTGGGATCTACTTCCCTGACCGGGTTTGAACCCAGATCCCCTGCGGTGGTAAAGAATCCACCTGCAATGCAGGCATTGCAGCAGCAATCCCACTCCTGGGCATCCCACTCCAGACAAAACTATAATTCAAAGAGATACACGCACTCCTATATTCATGGCAGCACGAGTCACAATAGCCAAGACATGGAAACAACCTAAATGCCCATCAGCAGATGAATGGATAAAGAAGATAAGGTACATATATACAATGAAATACTCTACTCAGCCATAAGAAAGAAACAAATCTTATCATTTCCAACAACATGGAGGGACCTAGAGGTTATCATACTAAGTGAAGCAAGTCACGAAGAGAAGTACAAATACTATATGATGTCATTTATATGTGAAATCTAAACTATGACAGAAATGAAGCTACCTATGAAGCAGAAACAGACTGAGAGAACAGACATGCGGTTGCCAAGGCGGAGGGAGGGACTGGGAGTTTGGGGTTAGAAGATACAAACCATCACATGTAGAGTAGATAAACAACAAGGTCCTATATTTAACGTCCTGGGATAAAACGTAATAGAAAAGGACACACACAAAAAATGTATACATGTACATGCTGTGCTTATTCAGTCGTGTCCAACTCTTTTCAATTCCGTGCACTATAGTCCGCCAGGCTCCTCTGTCCATGGGGATTCTCCAGGCAGAATACTGGACTGGATTGCCATACCCTCCTCCAGGGGATCTTCCCAACCCAGGGATTGAACCCAGGTCTCTCGCATTGCAGGCAGATTCTTGACCAGCTGAGCTACCAGGGAAGCCTCATATATGTATATAACTGAGTCACTTTGCTGTAGAGCAGAACTATACTTCAATTTAAAAAAAAATAAGAGGGATATGGTAACATGGAAAGCAGTATGTGACAAGAAAAAAAATAAGATTTTTCCCATTGGTGGCTCCTCTAACCAGTGTGGATGATCCCTCAGGTCAGTAGTACTTCACATGTGGCTGATACAAGGAAGCCTCAGACCAATCCCTTTAAAGAAAAGTGAAAGTGTTACTCGCTGAGCCGTGTCCAATTCAATGGACTATAGCCCACTAGGCTCCTCTGTCCATGGAATTCTCTAGGCAAGAATACTAGAGTGGGTTGCCATTTCCTTCTGCAGGGGATCTTCCTGACCCAGGGATCGAACCTGGGTCTCCTGCATTGCAAGCGGATTCTTTACCATCTGAGCAACCAGGGAAGCCAGCATCCCTCTAAGCCTTGCACTAAATTCCATCACCAGCCTATATGACAGATGCAAAGTTTACAAAGCTTGGGTTGGCAAGAACATGAGTGAAAAATAAATTCTAGCAGAGTTTTGATGATGGTGTCATTTGCTGGCCGACATCGGAAAATCGTTGGCAGTGTTTTAGGGCCTATTTTGCTTTAACAAGTAGGGAAGATGCTTTAATTGGTGCCCTTTATTTATCATTTTTGTCATTCATGTCCATGGAAAATTCTAGCATCTTCCACATTCCGTCATCGGCAGCACACCAGACTAGCAACTGTTTCAATAGAGAGCAGTTTCTCTTCTCACTCAGGAAACATGTTTCATTGCTTGGAAGATTGCTCTCCATGAATGTTACCCAGTAACTCTTAATACGATTTTATAGATTAGAGCTATCCCCTCATAACTGATTTTTATATCATCCCATTTTAAAGGGTCAGTCAGCATTGAATGAGTGCTCACGTATCTCAAATTCTATATGACACAGGACTGGGTTTACTCAGGAGTGATAAACAGATGGAGTCGTTGCACACAGTAGGCATTATTATTATTTTTTGAAATCAGAATTTTTAAATTAACTTCTCCAGAGTGACCTGGTTGCTTCTATTTATTTTTTACTGTGGTAAAATATATATAACATAAAACTTGCCATTTTAACCATTTTAAGTGTACAGTAGCATTAAGTACACTGACAGTGTTATGTAATCATCACCATCTACTCCAAAAACTTTTCATCACCCCAAGCAGAAACTGTGTAATCATTAAACAATAACTTCCCATTTTCCAGGCAGCCACCATTCTATTTTCTGCTTCTGTGAATTTGCCTCATCTAAACATATAGATGGAATCACACAATATTTGTCCATTGTGTCCGGCTTATTTCACTTAGCAAAATGTTTTCAAGGTTTACCCATTTATAGTACATGCTGGATCATGGGTCAGGACTTCAGCATTTCTTTTTAAGGCTGAATAATATTCCGTTGTATGTATACACCATATTTTGTTTATTCATTCATCTGCTGATAGATATTTGGGTTGCTTACAGCTTTTGACTATTTTGAATGATGCTGCAGTGAACACTGGCATATAAGTGTCCACTTGACTCTCTTCTTTCAGTTCTTTTGGGTATATTCCTAGGAGTGGAATTGTTCGGTCTTACGGTAATTTTATGTTCACCTTTTGAGAAACCACCAAACTGTTTTCCATAGAAGTTGTTCCATTTTACATTCTCATAAGAAAGGTACAAGGGTCCCAGTTTCTCCACCTCCTTGCCAATGCTTATTGTTTTCTGTTGTTATTGGGGTGGTGGTACCATTTCCATCCTAGTGAGTATGCAACAGTATCTCATGTGGTTTTGATTGGCATTTCCTTAACGCCTGGTGAAGTTGAACACATTTTCACGTGCTCATTAGTCACTTACTTAGCTTCTTTTTCAATATTGTTTTGGCTATTTGAGATCCTTCAAACTTCCATGTGAATTTGAGGACATTTGCAAAAAAGGCCATTGACATTTTGATCTGGATTGCATGGACTCTGTCGATTTGGGAAGTATTGACATCTTAACAGTATAAGTCCTCCGATCTATGAACACAGCATGTCTCTCCATTCATTTAGGTGTTCTTTCGCTTCTTCGAGAAATGTTTTGTAGTTTTCAGAGCACAAGTCTTACATCTTCTTGATTAAATTTATTCCTAAGCATTTTATTCTTTCTGATGCTAGTGTGAATTGAATTTTAAAAATTTGGAATTCTTGAATGTACTGTTTGATGAGTTTTAGTAAATTTATACTATTGTGCAAGGCTCATCACGATCTAGTTTTAGAATACTTTCATCACCCCAAAAAGTTCCCTGTGTGTACTGTAGTCAATCCTTGCTCTCACCTCTTCATCCCAGGCAACCTCTGATCTGTTCTCTTTCTCCACATTTTTTTCTGTTCTGGACATATAAGCAGGTGCTTATATTTATATAAAATGCAATTATTGATATAGACAATGCAACATCCATCTTGGGACTCAAAAACAACACACATCCTGGCCAGTCCAAATGACCTCATCTCTTATGGTATCAACTAGTTAAATGTGATCTTGGCTCATCCTTATGTCTGAAAGGAAAGGCAAGGAAAGTTAGTTGCACAGTCGTGTCCGACTCTTTGCGATCCCATGGACTGTAGCCCACCGAGTCCTCTGACCATGGAATTCTCCAGGCAAGAATACTGGAGTGGGTTGCCATTCCCTTCTCCAGGGGATCTTCCTGAACCCAGGGATCGAACCTGGGTCTCCTGCATTACAGCAGATTCTTTACCAACTGAGCTACCAGGGAAGCCCCCCTTATGTCTGAGGAAGATATCAATAGTCAGGCTAACCAGAGCAGGTTCTGAGGGGGTTAATTCTTGAGAAAACACCAAGGGATGTGTCTATTCTTCCAGGTATCTGAGGCGTGCGAGCATGCACTGAGTTTCTACTGGACAAATGCACTGCAGAGAGAGACTCAGAAGGAGAGAGGACTGCTATGGGTTCTTTCACTTTCCTCAAAACCCCAAATTACAGATGTTGCCCAGCCACCATTTAGAATCCATTAGAAACTGCTGTGTGTGGTTAGCTTATTAGAATAAAGTCATCCTGGGAGTGAGGTTCAAGAGCTGCAATTGTGTGAAATGTGAGGTTGCATTATTATAAAGCGAATGAAGTGAAAACAGGGGCTGTGCAGAGGAGGAGAGCCAATCACTGACTGTCAATACTGGATTCAAACACAGCTCCACGGTCCAAACCTAAATCCTCCGGATGAGGCCCAGGCATCAGAATAACTACGGGGCTTTCTACACACCCCTTTCCCCTGAGTCTCTGCTGATCTTCCCTTTGATTCCCAAGACCTGGCATTTATGTTCTTGTTCAGCAGTTCTCCTAAGGAGGGACGAGCCATTGCAAACAATGACTCAAAGTGCTTTCATTAGCTTAGATAAAAGGCTCAGTTACTTCAACCTACTTCTTGCCGCCAACTACAAAAGCAACAGGAGGCTCAGATGTTACCAGGAATTGCTAAGAAGCACTTTGCTATTGAAAAGAATAAGACGACCAGTTTCTTAGAAGACATCAAAATCTCTTCTCCTGAGGGGTTTATGAATTGTTTAAAGGGTGGGAGATGGGGTTGTATTTTTCCTTGGGATAAGGGCCTGAAAACCTGGGAGTTTAAAATTAACCAGGTAAATATTGAATCAGAATTCACTGGAGCTGCTGCTATATCCTTGTCAGCTCTCAAGGATATAACAAATATTTATCAAGGACCTACTATGTGCTTGGCACTGTACTAGGTGCTGGGGATACAGCAGTGAACAACATGGGCAAAAATCCCTGCTTTTCTTTCATTCCGGTGGGAGAAGACAACACAATAAAGAAGACAAATAAAGGAAATATATGTGGTACATGGTACTAAGGAGAAAGCTAGAACAGGCGGAGAGAGAGAGTTCTAGGTGAGGAGGGGTAATCAATACCTACGATTTTAAATAGAGTGGCTGTGGGAGGCTCCACTTAGAACGTGGGAACTGAGTGAAGACTTACTTGAAAGAGCTGAGAGAACCTTTCATGCAAGCATCTGGGGAACAAGCAGTCCTGTTAGAAGGCGCAAAGGCCCTGATCTGGGAGCGAGCCTGGTATAAGCAACATCCAGGAGCCAGGATGACCGGAGGGGAGACAGAGAGGGAAACTGGGAGGAGATGAGGCAGAGGGCAATGGGGAAGGGGCAGGTCACTGGGGCCTTACAGGCCATTAGGATGACGTTCACTTTTCCCAGAGTGGGATGGGAACCATCGGAAGCTTTTGAGCAGAAGAGGGAAGTGGTCTGATTTAGGTCTTGAGTTTTTTGTCTCTGGTTGCTCTATTGACCGCAATGGTTAAGATACTTGGCATCCTGCTGGGCACACGGTATGCATTCCATGAATGTCCATGTTTTGGTGTCTTCCAAATACGTGCAAGTTATCCTTGACTGATATTTGGAACACTTACTCATATAACCCTACAGCCCCAAAGTAGCACCTTCATTAACGTGTGGATGGTTTGCGATCGTTCAGCCATTCATTCGTTTACCAAATTTTTATTAACGGGTGCCACAAGGAGCCACGCACTGTCCGTTTTAAGCACTGAGGACTCAGTGGTGAGTGAATAAGCTAGAAAAAGTCCATGCCTCGATGGGGCTTTCATTCGAGTGATAGGAGGGCAGAAAATGAGCAAATAATATATAAATAAACAAATACACATACAGTGTCAGGTGTAACAAGTGCTAAGAAGATCAAGTACATAAAAGGTTACTGAGTATGGGTCATTTTAAATGCAACGGTCAGTGATGTATTTCTTTAGGTCAACAATACTTGTTCAGTTCTCACTGAATCAATGGACATGAGTTTGAGCAAACTCCGGGAGATAGTGAAGGACATGGAAGCCTGGTGTGTTGCAGTCCATGAAGTCGAAAAGAGTCAGACCCAACTTAGCAACTGAACAACAACTCTATGGGCAGGCTTTGCGCTAGGTTCTGAAGCATTTTCTATACCATCTCTGCCCTCAAGGGATTTACAGTCTGTAGTAGGCAAAATTCTATGGTGGCCTCTAATATTCCTGCCCCTGGTGCACACACCCTGCGTAAATCCCCAAGACTTGTGACTATGAGATGAGAATCACTCCTTTGATTGGGTCTTGTTGTATGGCACAGCTAAGAAAGAGAGGTTACCTGCTGAATCTGACTAAATCATGTATGCTCACCCTGAAGAAGAGATTGAAAGCAGGAGAGGGACTCAATGCCAGGAAGGTTCTCTGCTGCTGGTTTTGAAGAGAGAGGGGGACACAGGGGGATGGCTTTTAAAAATTGAGAGTGACTTGAGGTTAACATCTACCAAGAAGACAGAGACCTCAGCCCTAGAACCACAAGGAACTGAATTATGTCAAGAACCTGAGCGAGCCTCAGAGCAGATTCTTCATCAGCCAAGTCTCCAAATCAAGCCTAGCTAACACCATAATTTCAGCATTGTGAGAGCCTGAGCTGAGAACTTGGCCATGTTTTGCCTGGTTTTCACACTGGCAGAACTGTGATATAATAAATCAGTATTATTTTAAGTAGCTAAATTTGTGGTAATCTGTTATTTAACAATAAAAACAAAGATAGACTCTAATAACACTTCTTATATGGTTTCTGGTCCAGCATATAAGAAGCTAAAAGTCACCTCTCTATCCTCACAAGTAAAAAACTGGACAAACTAGAAAATCAACTCTTTTTAAATCTGTAAGAGAAGGGAGGTCACAGGACAAACTGCTGCCCCCAGAATTAGACAGACTGACAGGCAAATACGAAGAATCACAACTTACTGAAGCAGAAACCTTTGCGGGAACCAGGGCGGGAGTAGGGAACTTGAGCTGTAGTTGACAAATTGCTGGAGGCTCCATGTGGATAAGACTAAGAGATAAAAACTCCAGAGGGACCCAGTAATTGGGAGCCACTGCACATTTTTGTGAGCTTTGCCTTCAGAATCTCTAGCAGGTCTTCACAGTGAGTTTCAGAGAAAAATCCCCTTGTGATTCCAGCAGAAGAGGAAAAGGGGTCATTTTGAAATACACCTGAAATACATTTTGCTCTTAACAAGCTCTGTTCTCAGGAGAAACTATTTAACCAGAGCTAATCTTCTGGGGTTTTATCAAAGACTAACCGATCTTGGGAGAGGAAAATACTTAACTAGCTGGCTCAAGCCTGCTACGTGACAGAAGAGAAAATACCCAATTCCAGAGCCCACTCCAGTCATCCTGCCCTACTTGAAGAGTAGGAGGGAAACTGAGAATTATGTGTGAAGTTCACAGTCCAGAGGCATAGGTGCACTAAAAGACCAAGTCCCAGGACTTCCCTGTCAGTCCAGTGGTTAAGACTCTGTGTTTCCACTGCAGGGGGTGTGGGTTCGATCCCCGGTCAGGGAACTAAGATCCCATGGGCATGGTATGGCCAAAAATTTTTTTTAAAAGAAAAGAAAAAAGACTGAGTCCTAATCATAGGATGATAAAAAAAAGATGCTCCCCTTTCGGTGACCCCTTATCATCACATCACTGAAGGCCTGTTTATGGGAGTTGTTTTTTTTTTAAAACTCAGTACACCACATCCAGCATTGAATGAAAGATTACAAGGCAGACTAAAAGGCAAAAAACACAGAAGAGACAGAGCAAGCATGAGATTAGGCTGAGATATCACAGAGATGTTAAAATTATCAGGCCAGGAATTTTAAATAACTATGATTAACATGCTAAGGGGTCTAATGGAAAAAACAGACATTGTGCAAGAATAGGCAGGGTAGACATTTTCCTCACAGTTCAGTGGTTAAGACTCCATGCTCCCAATGCATGGGGCCTGGGTTTGGTCCCGGTTGGGGGGGAGGGGAACTAGATCCCACCTGCTACATGCTACAGTGAAGATCTTGCATGGCACAGTGAAGATCAAAGATCTTGAGTGATGCAGCTAAGACCCAGTGCAACCAAATATAGATAATTTTTTAAAAAAAAAAATCAATAACAAAGATACTAAAACCTTTTAATTTTTTCTTCTTTTTCTCCAGGGACATGGTACATTTTCAGTTCCATGGCACTTTCCCACTCCTCCTACTGATGCTTCATGGAATTACCTCCCAAATAAACTAGAGTCTCAGGGCCTGCAAAGGAAGAACTCAAGTAGGGCTAGCTTTATGTGTGTGTGACCAGTGAAAGACCTTGTGTCTGATTTAACACTCCACTGCTGCCATCTTGAAATTATTAATAATTCATAAACAAGGAGCCCCATGGTTTTATTTCACACTGGGTCCTTCAAATTATGTAGTTGGTCTCGAATGCAACTTAGGACAGTGGTTTAGCCTTCCATTTAGGATTGGGGTCCTTAACATCTACTGTGTTATTCCTGGGCTCTGCAATTATGATTCATCATTCTATGACAAAGGTGTCATTGAGAACTTAAGAGAATAACTGAATTTCACTCTTCTGTCAGGAGTCACACTTTGTGCTATAAGACTTTGGTGGTCACATAGCTTGGGTTGGGATTATTCCTTTAAGGTCAAAAAAAAGCTTATTATATTTGTAATGTGTCGTCACTGATGCTCCATCAGCCCTGTGCTCATTATTGCAATTCCACAAACTTTTATTCTCCTGCAGAAAAATTTCCAAAGATTTCCATATCTTTGGATCCTTCCAATCAATTTCTGAATGTGTGGTGGCATTTCCCATGGGAATAGTCAGTTGGCTCAGACTCCTCTGTTTCTCATCCTATTTGTATTAATGTAGACTCTCAAACCATAAAAATCTGTTCTCATGAGGAAGTAATTAAAAAAAAACGTGGGGGATTGTTTCTGTGGCGCTGGGCCTGCTCTGAATGATGAAATACGTTGCTTAAAATTCAGACTTCGGCCAAAAGAGGGAACTCTTCTCATTTGTTGGCTGGCCAGACCAAAGCATTTCACACCTCAAGGGGGCTGTGTTTCGAATGGATGGGCAATCCTCTCCCTCAGAGTCATCACACCTCTTCAAGAAAGCTTTCTACTTTCCAGATTTAACATCAACAGATACATACCTTACTCTTCCCTCTCATCCCACAATAATCAAATAAGATAGTTTCAGCCTTTTCAACTAAAAACAGTCTCCCAACAGAATGTCTAGACATTAAGGAATTATTGAGTGTGGGTGGAAAGTAGAATACAAATGCTCTAAACTTCAAATGGAAAAAACAGAGATTTTTGCGTGCTGCGGTTCATGGGGCCGCAAAGAGTCAGACGCGATTGAGGGACTGAAATGAACTGAACAGGAAAACTACAAAGGGCAATAGCCAAAAGGCCTTTGGGGAAGTAAAGGCTCTGGGAAAATCTGCTAGAAAACAACGTACTGACGTAGCCACATGGAAATGGTTGATGGGAATCCCTGCAGTAGATGCAGACTTATCCTTAGTCTCAACACTAGGTTTTGTTCCCCTCTTGGCTTTGCCCATGGTGGCTCGTCTACCAATCCCCTTCAACCAGTCACTCCCCCTCATCCTGCTAAGCCTTTCTCTTGATGTAATTTCCTCCAGGAAGCCTTCCCTGCCCTCTCCTGCCGCCCGGTCCTGGGTTGGGCCACAATGATTCAGCGCTGCTCCACAGTGCTCCCCAAACTCACTGTGGATGGATCTTTGCTCAAACAGGCTGTCTACTGCAACTCCCCTCGCTGGACTGTAAGCTCCTTGGGAGAAGGTGTGATGCCTTATTTTTCTTTAACTTTTGCACACGGTTGCAGCTTCTTACTCAACCTTGGTGGGATGACCATCTGATTGGCTTCACTGCCTGATCTCCTTCCCAAGAACTGACCACCGTGACCACCAGAACCTTCCCAAGGACGAGGATGTAAGGGAAGAGGCACTGACTACACAAGAGCTCAGAAAGTGAACTCTTCCTGGTGAATGAAAACGGCAGCTGGTCAAAGCTCAAATGTGATCTGAAGGGGAACATTTGCTCTCGGACCACACCCGTGGACTTGGCTAGTTCTTCCTTATTTGAGGGTGTGTCCCTTCCTTTTGTCAGATGTCACACTAGCCCCATGAGGAGGAGCTGTTTGTTTCTATTTTTAATGTTTTGTTTATACATTCTAATTTTAACGAAGTAGGTGCCTGGAAGGTCCCTGAGCCTCCTATTGGGTGAAGGGCTTGCATTACAGATATACTGGTCTCTAGGTACAATGGATGTAAATGAATACAGAGTCTGAAGGGAAACGGGACACAGCCCCTCAGCTCATCTCTCTCTAGGCTTTCCTGACAAAGGCAAAAGTGGACAGATTCTGGGAGTTGGCAGAGCCATGGGCTTTCAATTAGAACTGGATTCAAGGAATTCCCTGGTCCAGGGGTTAGGACTCTGTGCTTTCACTGCCAGGGGCCCAGATTCAATCCCTGGTTGGAGAACTAAGATCCTGCTAAGTCATGTGTTTCAGTCTACAGCAAACAAACAACAAACTAGATTCATGTTCTAGTTTTCTCAGCTTTTAGGCAAGTCACTTCAGTTCAGTTCAGTTCAGTCACTCAGTTGTGTCCGACTTTTTGAGACCCCATGGACTGCAGCACGCCAGGCTTCCATGTCCATCACCAATGCCTAGAGTTTACTCAAACTCATGTCCATTGAGTTGGTGATGCCATCCAACCATCTCATCCTCTGTCATCTCCTTCTCCTCCCGCCTTTAATCTTTCCCAGCATCAGGGTCTTTTCAAATGAGTCAGTTCTTCACATCAGCTGGCCAAAGGATTGAAGTTTCAGCTTCAGCATCAGTCCTTCCAATGAATATTCAGGACTGATTTCCTTAGGGTTGACTGGTTGGATCTCCTTGTAGTCCAAGGGACTCTCAAGAGTCGTCTCCAACACCACAGTTCAAAAGCATCAATTCTTCGGTGCTCAGCTTTCTTTATAGTCCACCTCTCACATCCATATTTGACTACTGGAAAAACCACAGCTTTGACTAGATGGACCTTTGTTGACAATCTTCCACTGGTAACTTTAAATGGCATAATTTATATACAAAATACTTAAAAGGAGATAATCAATCAATGTTTCCTCCTTTGTCTCTGTACCTGTTTGCCTCAAGGTCACTCATTCAGCAGCCTCTCTCTGGCAACCACTCTTTGAAGACTGTCTCAATTCTCATTTTAACGAGATTCTCAGTTGCTTAAGAATCACCTTGTTAAAAGGCAGTTCCCGGGCCACACCTCTAAAGACCATGGAACAGTGGGCCTGGATTACAGCCTGGGAAGTGTCATTTTTAACAGCTGTCTCAGGTAATTCCGAGTCAGGTGGCTAGCTGTCCACACTTCTGGAAGCACAGTTTGAAAACTTCAAAGTCTCTCTTAGCACTAAGAGGACTTCCCTTATGTCAGGGACAGCCTGAAGAAAAACCCCTTTACAACAAAATATTTAATTAGGTGCTCCGCCCTGTCGAGGAAGTGTTGAGGTTAAAAAAAAAAAAAAAGACAGTAAGCTGAGGAGGTGTGGAAGTGGTGGAAGAGGGTGGGGAAAGCTGGTGGTGTTCACTGGCCTGCAGAATGCTGTCCACACTCCTCGGGGAGTGTGAGCAGGGAGGAACTGAGCAGATGGCTTCTGCTGGACCTGGAGACGCAAGAGGTGAGACTGACGGGAGTGCTTCCAGCTTACATCCCCAGGACTTGGAGTGCGTGCTAAGTCGCTTCAACTGTGTCTGACTCTTTGTGACCCCCATGGACTGTAGCCCGCCAGGCTCCTCTGTCCATGGAATTCTTCAGGCAAGAATACTTAAGTGGGTTGCCATGCCCTTCTCCAGGGGATCTTCCAGACCCAGGGACTGAACCCATGCCTCTTATGTCTCCTGCATAGGCAGGCAGATTCCTCACCACTACTGCCACCTGGGAAGCCCCAGAGCTTAGAAGTATGACTTCATTTTCTTCCTTTATGGGCTGTAAATTCCCTCTCCATCACATCCAGTCATATGTAAACATCAGTACTCATACACAGCCCTAAGCTATCACCAGTGGTTTAGGGTTGCCCAGTCCCTGTGGCTTCATTAGAATAGGAAAGGGAGGGGTGAGTAGACATCTGCTCTGCCTGCCCCTTGCAAAATCCCCTCTGAGACTTAGAAAATCCTCGGGGTCTTGAGCTGCCTCCTCTTGCCAGGTCCTCAGGCCATTTTGCAAAGAACACCTGGCAGGGGTTCCCCTGTAGGGTGATAACTATCTAGGTGCCGGCTCTTGCTGGAATTTCTCTCTGGATTCTTATTTCCCACCTTTCCTCCTCTTTCTGAACACCATAGGGATCTGAAGTTCACTGCTCTTTGAAGAAGTGCAGTATGCTGCTTTCAGGGTTCTCCCACCCTATGCAGCTTCTTTACCTGTGTTCTTCAAAACCAAGTCTCAAGTACAGAAGCCAGGTGGTTTTCTCTGCTCTGCGTCTATTCGGTGAACATTTTATTTTTCAGTTGTGGCAAAATACATGTGATACCAAGTTTACCATCTTAAGCATCTTTAAGTGTACAGTTCAGAAGTGGTAAGTATATTCATTGTTGTGCAATCCATCTCCAGAACTCTTTTCATCTTATGAAACTGTGACTCTACACCCATTAAACAACTCCCCGTTACTCTCTTCTCCCAGCCCCTGGGTACTTGCATTCTGTATTCTGTCTCTATGGATTTGACTGAGACATACAGTATTTGCTCTTCTGTGACTGGCTCATTTCAGTCGGCATATAATATTCTCCAGGTTTGTCCATGTGGTCACATGTGTCAGAATTCCCTTCCTTGTTAAGGCGGATCACATTTCATTGTATGTATAGACCACGTTTTGTTGATCCATTCATCTGTCAGTGGGCACTTAAGTTGCTTCCACCTTTGAGCTATTGTGAGTAATGCTGCTATGAACATGGGTGGACAAATATCTCTTCAGATCCTGGATGCAATTCTTTCGGGTTTCTTGTCAGAAGTGGAATTGCTGGTGGTTCAGATGGTAAAGAATTTGCCTGCAATGCAGGAGACAGGGGTTCAATCCCTGGGTCAGGAAGATCCCCTGGAGAAGGGAATGGCTACCCACTCTAGTATTCTTGCCTGGGAAATCCCAGGGACAGAGGAGCCTGACTGGCTATAGTCTGGGGGTTGCAAAGAGTCAGACACGACTGAGCGACTTACACTTCAACTTTTTTCACTTTTCATGGTTACTTTATGTTTTATTTTGCTAGAAACTATGATATTGTTTTCCACAGTGGCTGCACCATTATACACTCTAACCAGTGGTGCACAAGGGTTCCAATTTCCCCCCACTCCAACAGCACTTGCCTTTTTAATAGTAGCCATACTAATGGGTATGAGGTGGTATCTCATTGTGATTTTCACTGGCATTTTCCTAATGGTTAGCGATGCTGAGCTTCCTTTCATGTGCTTGTTGGTCATTTGTGCATCTTTGGAGAAATTCAACAAACGTTTCTTTGTCATCTGTCAGTTGCCTATCTAACGGCTACTTCCCCTTGTCCTCTGGCTGACCTCTGATTTCACTTCTCCCTGATGTGGTTCGGGGATAAGTCCTGATTCATCTAAGGCAGTGGTTCTCTACCCTGGCTAATCCAGTGTGTTACCTGAACGATGCCCTGGAAACCTATGGATTTATGATTGTTAGTGGTGTGTCCAAGGCCAAAATTTCTATGTAGAAAAGAGGTAGAAATTGCTTGTACTATGCTATGCATGAAAGAGAACACTCTAGTCCAAGGAAGGAAAAGAAGACCAACAAAAAGTTACTTGAATGCTTACAAAGTGATTAACAATACCCTAAGAAGAGTGTGAGCTAATAACTGGCCATCGGAATTTGCCACTGTGGCCATGTTTATCTATGATGATAGAAGAAAGGAACAGAGCCGTGGTTTTGAACAGACTTCAACCCTGGACTCTCAGGGCAAAAGTCTGGTACTCTAATGTCCAAGGGTTTCAGGTTTCATTCAGATCGCAGGAGAGACAGAAAACTGGAACCATTGGACACGCTGGGCTATCAAGAGCTAGACCAATGCTTCCCTGGTGGTCCAGTGATTAAGAGTCCACCCTGCAATGCAGGGGACATGGGTTCGATCCCTGGTCCGGGAAGACCCCACATGCCATGGAGCAACTAAGCCTGTGAGCCACAATGAGTAAGCCCATGTGCCACAACTACTGAAGCCCCAGAGCTGTGTTCCATAAGAGAAGCCACCATCACTCACCACAGCTAGAGAAAGCCCGTGAGCAGCAATGAAGATCTGGTGCAACCAAAAAGTAAATAAATCAAGAGCAAGACCAGAACTGAAAGCGTCCTGAACTGAATCCTGTATCTGCCTCAAACCTTCCCTGTGGTTCCTAGCCAAGTCCTGAAATCTGGGTCAGTTACAGAGTTTAGATGCAACACTAGCAAGGAAAGAAGTTGAGTTCATAGGACATTCTAAGTCCAAACCACGTAAGTCTTTAGAGATTAAATTTAACACCTTGATGTGATACCTGAGCCCAAACGAGTAACTTAGTTAAACTAATGGCCAGCCAGGTAGTACCGATCAGATTACCTGAGGCTCAGGTATATAGCAGAAGTAATCTTCTTTAGCTTCTTCTTTCCTGGATCTGGGTGTTATCAGATCAGGCATCATTTCTGCTATGGTCTCCTTCAGTTGCACCTGGAGAGGGCCTTTCGAGTATGCACTGGATATCACCACTTAGTGAGTCCCAGAGGCATGGCTGGATGAGAGGTACATGGGGTAGTCTGTGGCTGGTTGTAGCTCTCTACCTATTTCCAGCTAGAGTCTATGCTCCTCGTGGACAAATCCCAACACATACCAAAATGCTTAAAGATGACACATGGTCAGCTGCTAGCTGACAGCCCTGTGTGACAAGAAACAGCCATAGGAAGGTCTGATTCAATATAAAATAGTAAGAAGGGTATGTATGTCTCTAGGAAACCATTAAAACAGAAAACACGAAAAGTCTACTTACCATCAACATTTCAGAATTTGCTTTCTGATTTACTCTTACAGATAGTGTCAAATTTTGAAATGAACATGGATGAGTATAAAGTTTATCCAAACTGCTGTGTGTGTGCTCATTCGTGTCTGATTCTTTGGGACCCCCACGGATTGTTACCCACCAAGATCTTCTGTCCATGGGATCACCCAGGCAAGAATACTGGAGTGGGTTGCTATTTCCTACTCCAGGGGATCTTCCTAACCCAGGGGATTAAATCGGCATCTCTTGAATTGGCAGGGGATTCTTTATCACAAGTGCCACCTGGGAAGCCCATCCAAAGTGCTACCTGTCAGTAATTCACATCTGGCCTTGGAAATGGCTTGCTTTGCGGTCTCCACAATGAAGCCACAGGCCCAAAACTCCTCAAAAAAAAATGATTTGTGTAGGATGCATCTCAGTTTCAGAATGAATGGGAAAAATTCTGGGGGAAAAAAGCATGAGAAGGAGAAAAGTTCATGAGGTGTTCATTCAATTGAATCAGCATGAATGCAGGTTCTGACACTATTTATTTGATGGAAGAAGCATGGTACTTACTCGAAACACTACCATGAAGTCTCTAAAGAACCTTGAAAATTAGGGGACTTTAAATCTTAAAACTCTAAATGGAGAGAAATCATACCTATGCGTTAAGTATGTTCAGAATTACTGCTAGAATTTTGTGGATACAATAAGGCAGATGTAGAAAACACAGAACGCCTGAGAAAGATGAAAGACAGCAACACACTCAGAGATAACTGCGGGGGCTCTTAATCAGGGAGGCTGATTCTCCCGGTCAAAGTATAAACGCTGAGACTTCCCCTGGTGGTCCAGTGGTAGGGGCTCTGGGGGCACGGGTTCAATCCCTGGTTGGGGCACTGCAGAGGGCACAGGTTTAATCCCTGGTCGGGGCACTGCAGGGGGCACGGGTTCAATCCCTGGTTGGGGCACTAAGATCCTGCAAGCAGTGCCCAAACAACGGCAGGAACAACAAAGCTGAGTACAAGTGAAAGTGTAAATGCCACCTTGGACACAGAGCTACCTTGTCCGGAGACAAAAGGTTGAATGTGGGGCTGGAATTGGCTTGCTGGTGAGATCCCTGTTGTCTGGAGAGAGGCTCCGATGGCTGGATAATATGCAGAGAAGTTTCACTGCTGGGCTGTTCCTGGAAAGGTGAGGAGGACTCAACAGAGGGGGACAGTGGCTCTCGTGGCACTTCTGGGAAGCCCTGGAAGGCATCGGTACGAGCTGCTCTTTCCTACAAGCCCACCTCGGGGCGCGGATGTATTGAGATACAATTAAGTCAAGGCTGATCTGAGTGAGCCCAGGTTGGTCATTCTTCCCTAAATCTGCAAGAGCTCTTTACCCTTCCTTCACCCTCTCCCCACCCTGGCAAAAAAAAAAAGGCCACACACAAAGACTGAGAGAAGGGGATGATCACTGGAAAGCACCCAAATGTAGGAACTTGGGGTGACAGAAGACGGAGGGAGGATGAGAATTGAAGGTAAGAATTAAAAAAATGAAGACCCAGAAACAAGAACACCAAAGAAAAGGGCAGAATGGAATCATGGGGAAAAAGGAAAAAACTGTGAAAATTCAGGCTGCCAGAACAGCATTTCCAACAGCAGACCTGGGGTCGGAGAACTTTGGAAACACGGTGCCCTGTGTCTAGCCACTCCCTTTATTCTGCAATTGATAATGCAAAGTAGCTTATTGATGGCTTTGAGATCTATTGCAATAAAGAAACCCATTTAACTAATAAATTTAATTAAATGTAGAACCTCTTTTTCCACATTACCCCCTAGTAACATCCTGTAGGGCTAGAATTATACATTATATGTTTGTCACATGCTTATATACATTATAGTAAGATAAGTAAATACCGTGGTTACAAGAAAAGTGTTTACTTATAGGAAAAAGCATGATAACAATGGGAAAACCAAACTAGGTTAGGAGTCAGCAGAGCTGACATCAGCTGCTGACTCTCCGATTCTGCATATCTATGTAGAAAAAACACTGTGTGCAGTTTATGTTGCTGAAAATCCAAAATCAGAGAGAATTCCAATGGCAGCAAGGTTTAGAATTCTGGTTTTTCTCCTAAGAAGATTAATCACTTGTCCAAGTTACTTAACCTCTCCGGGCTTCAATTTACTTACTTAGAAAGTGAGGGACTTACACGTCAAGATTTCTGTTATCCTGTGTGTGGGTGTGTGTGGGGGAGCCAGCTCAGTTGTGTCTGACTCTTTGCGACCCCGAGGACTGTAGCCTGCCAGGCTCCTCTGTCCATGGGATTTCCCAGGCAAGAACACTGGAGCAGGTGCTCGCTTTGGCAGCACATATAGTAAAACTGGAACAATACACAGAAGATTAGCATGGCCCCTGAGCAAGGATGACATGCAAATTCCTGAAGCATTCCATATCTCTTTAAAAAAAAAAAAAAGAATACCGGAGCGGTGGCCACTGCCTACTCCAGGTGATCTTTCCAACCCAGGGATCGAACCTGTGTTTCTTGCATCTTCTGCACTGATAGGTGGATTTTTTTTTACCATGATGCCACCTGGGAAGCCCTTTCTATGATCCTACCAAACTTGAAAACCTTTTGTATCACAAGAGCTCTGATAATAAAAAAAAAAAATCCTATCAATGGATAGCAGGCGACTCTCCTCCCATTCCTCAAAAAAAAAAAAAGACAATGTAAGGACTTCTCTGGTGATCCAGGGGTTAAGAGTCTGCACTCCAAAATGAAGTGGTCGGGGAACTAGGATCCCACATGCCACGTGGTGTGGCCAAACAAACAAAAAAGTCCAACAACTTATTAATAGTTTGACACCTCACTCAAAACTCAAAGGAGCCAATCATTTTCTTCTAGTGTGGATCTCGGAGAAGGCGATGGCATCCCACTCCAGTACTCTTGCCTGGAAAATCCCATGGATGGAGGAGCCTGGTGGGCTGCAGTCCATGGGGTCGCTCAGAATCGGACACGACTGAGAGACTTCACTTTCACTTTTCCCTTTCATGCACTGGAGAAGGAAATGGCAACCCACTCCAGTATTCTTGCCTGGAGAATCCCAGGGACGGGGGAGCCTGGTGGGCTGCCGTCTATGGGGTCGCACAGAGTCGGACACGACTGAAGCGACTTAGCAGCAGCAGCAGCAGTGTGGATTTCTGAGTATAGACTGAAAGCCAGCTTTGTGCTTCCTTGACATAAGGTGTAAAGCAAAGTCCTTGTAATATGAATATATGATGTCTTCTAGGAGCCTGACCTTGGACTCTCTTGAGGCTCCTTTAGATGAAAGTCACAGACCCCCAGGTGGCTTCCCTGGTGGCTGCCAATGCAGGAAACATGGGTGCCATCTCTGGGTCTGGAAGACCCCCCTGAAGAAAGAAATGGCAACCCACTTCAGTATTCTTGCCTGGAGAATCCCATGAACAGAGGAGCCTGGAGGGCTACAGTCTATGGGTAGCCTATGAATGACTTGTATATGCCTATGTAAGCTTATGTGCATGACTTGTCCTACAGTCAAGGGTCGGACACGGCTTAGCAACTAAACAATAACGACAACACAGACACACAACTCAAACTTATTTTAGAACAGGAAACTTGTCAGCTCAGATAAACATGACATCCAGGGTGATGCCCAGCTTTGGGAACGGAAAAACTGGGAGATCCAATGATGTTACACGGATGTCACCTTTCTCCGGCTTTCGGTTCTGCTTTCTTTTCTTCGGGCGTTGTTGTTGGGCAGGTTCTCCCTACGCGTGAGCATAGATGGCTTCCTGTGGGTCTAAGCTTCATGATCACTAACCTCTGTGCTTAAAAACAGAGGTACTGCCTTACCCCAAAATAGTTCAGGCAAAATAATGATTGCTAAGAGACTGAACACCTACCATGCGTTCTACTGCACACGTGTAAACTTATGTAGGCCTCACAAGTCTAGAAAGTGGGCACTATTAAATTTCCATTTTACAGAAAGAAACTAAGGCTCAGAGAGATTAAACAGTTTATCTACTCTCTGTCTACATGACCTTCAGCAAATTACTTAGCCTCTCTGTGCCTCAGTTTTCCCACCTGTAAAAGTGCCAATAGCAATGACTGGTTGGACAAAAGTTCCTTTTGGGTTTTTCTGTAAGACATTATGGAAAGCATCTTATGGACATACGTAACATCTCACAGAAAAACTCGAATCAGGCTTTTGGCCAACCCGATATTTCCTAGGCTCTGATGAGGATGAGATGAGTCTGTGTAAGAAATGAAGGCTGGTACCCAGTGTAGAGTCTCTGCATCCAATGAGAAGCCATTCATTCTTGGTACCATTTGCACTTGCTACTCTCTTATCCTCTGCCTCTGTCCCAGTAACGGTCCAAAAAAACTCAACCTCATACATTTCCTGGTCTCTAACAGCATTAGGTAAGACAGAAAGTGTCACCATGGGTCACAGCTAAGGATGGAGACAAGGATGCCTATAGCAGCCGAGCGAGAGCAAAGCTGGGGACCAGATGTCGTACCTGGGTTGGTACCATGGTGCTGAGGGTAAGAGCCAAGTCCAGGCTGCCCCTGGAGCCTAGATGGGAGCCAGTAGTGAGGCCTATGCCCTGGATGGCAGACCCCAGGCACCAGACAGGAAAACCTTTAACTGGAAGCCTGTTATACTGCTCCAGGGGGGCCAACTTCAGAGTGTGTCCACAGGAGAGCTGCAGGCAGGAGCCCTTCTCCCGGTGAGGGAGATGGTAATGAGTTGACCTGGCTGGGAGAGAGAGCATGGAACCCAAGCAAAGGTCACATCCCAACAGGAAGCCTTTCACTGATGGTGTGCACACAAAGAGATGGTGCTAAGCAGTATTCATAAATTATTTGGCATGTTTCATAACAAAGATAGGATCTTATAGACACATGCCCTGGTATCCCCCAGCCCCTGCAAAATACTTCCGAACTCAGTTGTGAAATATCCCATCAAATCAACCCTCAATAACTGGAGAATCTTTTCTAATATTCTGACTAAGTGCTGGGTGCCTGGGGCCAAAACTCTTCTAATGCTTCATGTTTCTCCATCATGCTTCTTTGAAAGCATTCCCTGTTTCTGGCCTCTTTTGACATACAGTTTATGATTCGTTAAAAATAGCTCCAGATGAAAACCTGCAGTGTCTTTCTCTTGAATGTTTTGCCTCTATTTGACCAGTTACCACACAGGAGGGATGGCCCCTGAGTGGCTGAAGCTGGGGAAGCGGAGGACTCAAGTAATCAGTGCCAAGATGCCCAGCAAGGTCCTGATTTAGAGGTGTCAAGACCACAGGAAACAGGAGGACACTTCCAACAGCAAGCATCTCTGTATCAGGGAAGTACGTGTTATGTCCACGTGACTCCTCCCCCCATAAAATCTGTCACCGCCACAATGATGGGAAAGGACTAAATGTGGGAGAGGATTATAAAATGTTTCACCATGGGGAGGATTTCATTGTAACAACAAATAAGCTTTGTTCAAAGAGGGCACTTTTGACCCCGGGCAGATATTAGAATACATGTACTACTGTGGTGTTTAGCTAAATGTAAAAATATCAAAACATATCCCGAGATGCTCAAAAACTCAGCTGAGCATCACTGCCCATCAGCTGTCATCTTGCCTTCTTTACGCAGTCCCCGAACGCTGACAGGCTACAGCAACAGAAAAATAGATCCTAACACCAGGTCCACGAAGGATCAATACTTAAAGACAAACGTTTACTTTTAGTTTTTCAGTTTGCTTTGGATGAAGTGACCAGCATTGATGACATCAATCAGTCTGGAATTCTAGGGTGATGTCATCTCTTCCAATATCTGTTCTGTTCTGGCCACTGGGCCCCTCTCCCCGCCCCACTGCCCAGCACCTTCTTTCCAGAGCACTCACCATCCTGTGCCGTATTCTTCTGATTAGCTTGTCCATCTCCACACCCGACCGCCGACCATCAGCGCCTGGGAACCTTCGCATCCTCACAGCTTCACCCCTTGCTCAACACAAAAGGAGGACACAGGAAATAGTCAATGATAAAATGCTTACCCCCCAAAAAAAAATCAAAGAAATTTCAAAGGTTTTTTAATTGATTAACTTTCTTTTCCAGTGTGATTGAGTAAGCTCCAACTGGCCCATCTTTCTACAGAAAACAACCATAAACTCGGGACATACACACACCAAGAAATTTCTTGGGCCGCTAGGTTTCACTGGTGAATTCTATCAAACATTTAAGAAGAAATGACAACACTGTCACACAAATTCTTTCAGGAAATAAAGCTGGAAGGAACATTTCCCAACTCATTTTATGAGGCCAGCACAACCCTGATGGTAAAACCTGACAAAGACACAACTCTCCCCTCTCCCCCAAAACCCTTATGAATCAATAGATTTTGTCCATAATCAGAATGAATTTGAATATCCTCATGTGTTTGACTTGTACAGACAGTGCTTCTAGCAAATTTAGCAAATTCATATAACGTATTTCTTACTGACTGGTCAGAGAAGAAAAGTTACTAGTTTTAAGATTTACATTTTAGTGTCCACCAGAGGCAACTGGTACAATTTTGCGGAAATTAACTCCAAAATGTAATGGAATTGGCCTTCCCGTATCATCACTTTTAGTCCGTCCAGATTTATCCATCAGAGGTTTGAAAACGGAAATAGATCACACAGCACAGGGAACCACACTCAATATTTGATAATAACCTACAAGGGAAAAGAATCTAAAAAAGATGTATGTGTAACTGAATCACTTTGCTATGTATCTGAAACTAAAACAATAGCGTAGGCCAACTATGGTGTGGTTTAGTCACTAAGTCGTGTCTGATTCTTGTGACCCCATGGACGGTGGCCCGCCAGGCTCCTCTGTCCACAGGATTCTCCAGGCAAGAATACTGGAGAGGGTTGCCATTTCCTTCTCCAGGGGATCTTCCTGACCCAGGAATTGAACCCTGGTCTCCTGCATTGCAGGTAGATTCTTTACCAACTGAGCTCGGAGGGAAGCCCATAAAACTAACTACACTTCAATTAAAAAAAAAAAAAAAAAAAAAAACGCAACCCTGCCACCTCAAGAAAACAATCTAATTGGATTTCCTTGTCCCTTTTTGAGAAAAACTGTTCATCTGAGGCCAATTTGTAGGCTAGCTTCCTGATCTAATGAACATTAAATCTAATGAACAATGTCCCTGTCCGGGACATTGACGTAGAGGTTGCTCTTCATATTGGGTGGGCACTCCTATCCAATTAGCTATGGGTAGAGGGTCAGGCCTGGAGAAGGCGATGGCACTCCACTCCAGTACTCTTGCCTGGAAAATCCCATGGACGGCGGAGCCTGGTGGGCTGCAGTCCACGGGGTCGTGAAGAGGCGGACACGACTGAGCGACTTCACTTTCACTTTTCACTTTCACGCATCGGAGAAGGACATGGCAACCCACTCCAGTGTTCTTGCCTGGAGAATCCCAGGGACGGGGGAGCCTGGTGGGCTGCCGTCTACGGGGTCGCGCAGAGTCGGACACGACTGAAGCGACTTAGCAGCAGCAGCAGCAGAGGGTCGGGAGTAGGAAACATGGCGGCCGAGGGCTGGCTCGTCAGCAGGGCCTGAGGGGGAGGGGAGTAGGTTTTCCTTAGAAGAGGCGGTGGGCACGGCGGGCAACCATGACGGCTCAGCACAATCGCTGTAGTGAGTCCTGGCAGCCTCCCTCTCATATTTTCTACATATTCTTCAAGAAAACACTTCATCTCCTTATCAACCATGGTACACCACCAGGGTGGTGGTGGTGTAGTCGCTAAGTTGTGTCCGACTCTCTGCAACCCCATTGACTGTGGCCCGCCAGGCTCCTCTGTCCATGGGATTCTCCAGGCAAGAATACTGGAGTGGGTTGCCATTCCTTTCTCCAAGGGATCTTCCCGACCTGGGGATCGAACCTGGGTCTCCTACATGGCAGGCTCCTTTACTGACTGAGCTACAAGGGAAGCCCCAGAAGCCCCAGAGTGGTCGCCATTAGTGGCGCACTAGCCACCAGCCTACATCCCTTCTCTCGGTGGCGGTGGAGGATGGTTAAATTGCCATCATCAGTGCGTCTTCCCCATTTTTCAGAGGTGTATGGACTACTTCCTCAAAAGGCACATAATTCACTTTCAGTGAGTCTTCACCCAACTCACCAGGAAAGGTCTGGATGAGGAACAAACAAGTTGTGATGCTTTGGGTCCTGGGATCCAGAGAGAAGATCCAGAGGGAAGAGGTATGACTCTGAACCACAGTCCTTAGGAAATGCCAAGGGAGAAGACTGTGAAAATCAAGTCCAGAGGACAGAACAAGGTCAAAACCAGGAGACAGTCCGAGCCTTAGGAATCGGGCAAAACATGAACAAACGGAGCGTGACATGAGCGCTGCTGACTGGGCCTCTGCTTGCTTTTATAGCTGTACCAGGTGGCGAGGCGTGGTGGGGAGCGCTGGCCTAAAGGCACCTGACTGAGGGGGATTTTCAGGAAAAGCCCATTCCTTTTCCTTCTCCAGTTATTTGTGGTTGACTTCTTTTGTCTCTGACCTCTGGAGAGTCATTCCAACTCTCCTCCATCACCGGGGAACCTCTTTTTTTTTTAATTTTATTAATTTTTATTGCAGTGTAGTTGCTTTACAAGGTTGTGTTAGTCTCTGCTGTACAGCAAAGTGGATCAGCTACTTTTACATGTATCCCCCTCTTCCTTGTATTTCCTTCTCATTCAGGTCACCAGGGAGCATTGAGGAGAGTTCTCTGTGCTACACAGCAGGTTCCCATCAGCTATCTACGTTATACATAGTGTCAATAGTATATTTAGTCAATCCAATCCCCCAGTTCATCCAAACCCCTCCTTTTCCCCTTGGTATCTATACGTTTGTTCTCTATGTCTGTCTCTGTTTCTGCTTTGCAAATAAGATCATCTGTACCATTTCTCTCGATTCCACATACATGCGTTAATATCCAGTGTTGGTTTTTCTCTTTCTGACTTCACTCTGTATGACAGACTCTAGGTCCAGTCTGCAAAAGGCACAATTTCGAGGGACCTCTTTCTTTCTGTTGCGATGAGTTCCTCTGGCCCATCTCAGACTCTCCAGTTCCTCTAACAATCTCGTGGTGTTCAGCGGGGTGGGGCTCGAGCACTTTAACCAGCTTGCTTTAAAGAGCACGGCCCAGAAGGTGAACTTATCATCTCTGTTACAGGTTACTGAACTTATCCCCTCAGCATGTGCATGCCTGTGGATCAGAAACAGCAAAACTGGTGTCTTCAGAAACCCTGCTCGCTATCCGCAGCCTGATCATCTACCAAGTAGAGGTAGCCGTTAACAAGATCACTTGTGATCACCTCTCTGATTCGCTCCCACGTCATCTTTGGAGCTCACACCCCATTCTTCCAGCTGAGTAATCCACATGGTAACAAGAGACCTCTCCATACATGCTGCATATATTCCACACCCAGCCTGAAAAGACATACACTCAGCTCTAGAGGCAAACATGATACCACTGATGATTCCAAGTAATAGAAGGTCTCCTGATTGGCTCAATGGACCCCGAGGACTTAAAATGTCATTGTTCCCAAGGAAAACATTTGTAACATCAATCCATGGTTGCCCTATTCACAAATGACCAAGTCTGAACCTCTATCTCCACCTGAGACAACTTTTCTTGTTATACAACTCAGAATACCTGTGGTGTCGCTGACGTGAGGGTGATTTCTAAGGATAGGGTGATGGTGGGGGAGGTGGAGGCTCTTCCCAGAACCCCAATTTGGGATGATGCATGTACCGTGATGCCTGAAATTGTATCAGTGCTACATGATTGGAGCATTGAAGCAAAATGGGCTTCTGTGGACTGGCGTGGGAGTCTAGCTCTCTCTTTTAGCTTCAAAGAACAAACTACAATCTTTTTTCATAATTTGGGGGCTGTTTCTAGAATGTACATTATATCTATGACAATGCTTTGTAAATTAGAATCCTATTGTTGATAAAGCATCAGCTATTAACTAAAGCAAACCCTCACCTTTCAAAACCACTATTTCCTCCCCGAGGAAAAAGTTTTGCTACTGCTTCTCAGGTGCTGGCTATTTGGTATTTTTCCAACAGCCCTCAACACTGAAATGTTTACACCAGCTAGACACACACAGCTTACAAAGAACTGGCTACTTCACCTGAAATCTCCACCTGTTCACTTAATCAATGCAACCTTAAAGCAGGCATCATCTTGGTCAAGGCATTACTTCAATTCAAGAAGTAAAGTGTTTGAAAGTGAAAAGTGGAAGTGTTAGTTGCAAAGTCATGTCTGACTCTTTGGAATCTCATGGACTGTAGCCCGACCAGCTCCTATGTCCATGGGATTTCCCAGGTAAGGATACTGGAGTGGGTTGCCATTCCTTTCTCCAGGGGATCTTCCTGACCCAGGGATCAAGCCCCTATCTCCTGCATCGCAGGCAGATTCTTTACTGTCTGAGCCACGAGGGATTTGCCACTGGTTAAATGCCAACTCAGGATCAAAGGAATTATTTATTGAGTGCCTGGTGTTTGCAACATATGGGACAGATTTAAATGAACAGAGAAAAACCCCATCACAAAAGTTCTTCAGATTACCACTGATCATAAAAAGGCAAGCAAAATCATTTCTGCTATGAACTGACTGTGGTGACTTATCTCTATTACATTAACAGAAATATCATCTGGCCCTCTAACACAAGTACATGTGTAGAGCATTCCACAGGAGTTCAGAACTTACATCAACACAAGTCTTTCTCCAGGACTTCCCTCCCAGTCCAGAACTCAATGCAGGGGGCCAGGGTTCAATCCCTGGCCAAGGAACTAAGATCCCTCGTGCCACAAGGAGGCCAAAAAAAAAAAAAAGTCTTTTCAACAAATAGCGCTGGAATAATTGGACAACCTCATGCCAAAAAAAAAAATTAACTTCAACCCATACTTCATGTCATAGACAGGAATCAACTCAAAATGGGATGCCCCAAAATATACAACTTGTAGAAGAAAACGTAAGAAAAAAAAAATCTTAGTCATCTTGATTAAGTAAAGATTTCTTAGAACACCAAACAAAAAAACACAAACCTTTCTCAACCAACCAAGTAGTATTTCCTAAGTGCCTATAGGTACTATAGGAGGAGTACAGGTACTAAGAGAAGTGTTGACCTTTTGAATAAGCAAAGCTGATTGCTTTTGTTTTTCAAGTAACTCAGGATCCACAATAACTCCATCTAAAGAGCCATCAAAGAATTGTATGTTGAACTAAACTGACATCCACCACAAAATCCTTTTTCTCTTGAACTCTACTCTTTCTCTGCGCCTCTAAGTAAATAGCTACTTGTAAATAGAGTACATGTAGCAACAATATACACTCATATATTTTTCCACATCTGTTGTCTTACTTAAGAGCAAGGGGTTTTGGAGTCAGAATTTAGTTCCATTTGTGAGTGTCAGAGTAAGTAAATGTGACCTTGGGTAAATCTCTTTAGTTCTCTGGGTCTTAGTTTTCTCATCCTTAAAATGAGATCCGTAATAGAAATTACCACTGGGTCATCGAAAGGATTAAAGGGGCTAATATTCACAAATTTCTTAGCACTAGCAGTACATAATCCATCAATGGTAGATTTCATTATTATTCTTTAATAATGGCCCCCACCTTTGTTAAGTCTACCAGGCAGTTACAGTCATCTCCGTTGAACAGATAAGATTAAGTCATTGATCCAGGCCTCAACAGGGGCAGCTCCAGGGCTTCCGGCGCAGGTCCCAGGACTCCCACCACACCCCATCACCCCCAGTCAACCTTGTAGACTTTTACAGAATGGGCCGCGCTGTCCAGCACAAGAAGAGAACTCTCCTTGGTGAAGGCCAGCGCCACGGGATGCGAAAGACCATGGGTGATGATGGGCTTCAGCACTGGAAACTCCTCGGGTTTGCCTAGACAGAGGACAGCCGGACTGGAAGTATCGGCAACCACCACGTTGCCCTGGTGATCGAAGGCCACGGCCGAGGCGGTGATCTTGGAAGGGAAAAAGAGGCTCAGCCCGAAGGAGTCCACCTGGCCGATGAGCTGCATGCTCGCGCTGAACACCTTCACCGTGGTGCTGCTGCAGGCGCCGGCCCCTAGCGGGTGCTCGAGGACCGCGATGGCCCCGGTGAGCCAGGACACCGCCACGCCCCGCGGGCGACGCAGGTGAGCCTGCAACCGTTCGGTCCTCCGGAGGACCCCTTCGGGAAAGTCGACTTCCAGAAGGTGCAGGGACCCCGCCTCCGCGTCCGTCACCAAGACCCCATTCTGCGGGGTGGTCTCCACACCCCACGGCAGGCAGAAGTGGCCTCCCAAGACGAGTTTGATCTGGCCGAAAAAGTCAAACACTTTGAGGGAGCGGTCGCCGGCGTCGGTGACGGCCACGTGGCAGTCGTTAGTGACCGTGACGTCAAGCGGGTACCGAAGGTCCTGGGCAGCGTCGCCCTTCTCTCCAAACTGATGCGCGCAGCCTCCCCCGGAGTCGAAGACCTTGACTCGCCTCTTGCCGTCGTGCACCACCACGACCCGGCCCGTCTTGGGACACACCGCCAGCCCGGTGGGGTTGACCAGGGTCCCCCAGCCGCCGAAGGCGTGCTGGCAGGTGAGGACCCCCGGGGCGGCGGGGGCGGCGCGCGGGGGGGCGGCCGGGCCGGGGCGCAGCGCGGAGCCCAGGAGCTCCAGGAGGTGGAGCACCGGCAGGCAGTCGCTGGTATCGCAGCCCCGGCAGGCCCGACGGCAGAAGGGGCATTCGAGGGCCAGGGTCCGCGGGTGCGCCAGGGCGGCCACGCAGGCCAGGCAGACCACGTGGCCGCAGGACAGGTTGCGCGGGCGCCGCTGCTGGCGGTGGCCGAACCGCTCGAAGCACACCTTGCACTCGAGCAGGCTGGTCTCGGCCTCGCGCAGCAGCTCCCGCAGCGCCGGCCCGCTCCCAGAGGCCTCGGCCCCCATCGCGCGGCCCTCGCCCCGCACGCTCCGGCCGCGCCGTCTGCCCGCCGAGCCGGACGCGGCGCCGGCGCAGCCCGGGGTCACGGTCACGGGGCGGGGCCGCTGGGCCTGACGTCCACTTTGGCCGGCCGCTCGGCCGAGACCTGCTGCCCCCTGGTGGGCGCGCGCGGAACTGTATCCGGAGCGGCGGACTGGATTTTAACAAGCTCTAATTCACAGAATAGACTGCGCGCTGCAGTCCATGGGGTCGCAGAGTCGGACACAACTAAGCGACTGAACTGAACTGATCCACAGAATATCCATTGGAAGGACTGATGCTGAAGCGGAAACTCCAATACTTTGGCCACCTGATGCGAAGAGCCGACTCATTGGAAAAGACCCTGATGCTGGGAAAGATGGAAGGCGGGAAGAGAGGGGGACGACAGAGGATGAGATGGTTGGATGGCATTACTGACTCAATGGGCATGAGTTTGAGGGGCAGGGAAGCCTGGCGTGCTGCAGGTCGCAAAGAGTCGGACACGACTGAGCGATTGAACTGAAACTGATCCACAGCCTAGACAGCGTATTAAAAAGCAGAGACATTCCTTTGCCAACAAAAGTCCGGCTAGTCAAAGCTATGGTTTTTCTAGTAGTCATGTACGATGTGAGAGTTGGACCATAAAGAAGGCTGAGTGTTGAAGAACTGATGCTTTCGAACTGTGGTGCTGGAGAAGACTCTTGAGAGTCCCTTGGACAGTAAGGAGATCAAACCAGTCAATCCTAAAGGAAATCAGTCCTGAATATTCATTGGAAGGACTGATGCTGCAGCTCCAATACTTTGGCCACTGGATTCGAAGAGCCAGCTCACTGGAAAAGACCCTGATGTTGGGAAAGATTGAAGGCAGGAGGAGAAGGGGGCAACAGAGAATGAGATGGTTGGATGGCATCACCAACTTAATGGACATGAATTTGAGCAAACTCAGGGAGATAGTAGTAAAGGACAGGGAAGCCTGGCGTGCAGTAGTTTATGGGGTTGCAAAGAGTGACTGAACAACAACATGAATGAAGGAATGTCATAGGACAATACATGAAATACACAGGAGAATTTGTGTTAGAGGCAGGGACCATGGCTGGGAATGTGTTCCAGAGAAATGAATGTGAAATTAAAAAGTTGTTAATTAATAATCAACTTACTCCATGCCCACCCTCTTTTAAGTGGTTTCCATAGGTTATCTTATTTAAACCACATGACAGTCCTACAGGATGTGTTATTTTCATCACCCTGTTTCTGCTGTAGTGTTTGCAGAGGTTAAGTTTCTTGCCCAGGGTCACGGGGCTAGGAAGCGACCAGGCTGGGCTTTGAAGCCAGGCAGTTTTCAGAGCCCACATTCTTAACTATCCCAGTCATTTTCAATTTTGGTTGCACATGGTAAATACCTGGGTCTCATCCTCCAACGATTAATTTGTCCAGGGTGTGGTCTGGCAGCTGGGATGTTTTATTGTTATTTAATATTTATTTTTATTTGGTTGCACCGGGTCTTAGTTGTGGCCTTTGGGATCTAGTTCCCCCACAAGGGATCGAACCCAGCCCCCTGCATTGGGAGTGTGAAGTCTTAGCCACTGGGCCACCAGGAAGTCTTTGGGCAGCTGGGATTTTTTTAAAGTTCCCTTCAAGCTTATCATGTACAGCCAAGTTTGAGAACCAGTGATACAAGAGTCCCTCAAATGACATCAGGTTAAATTCTTTCAACTTCAATCAATATGGAAAATGTAGAGAATATACAAAATGTTAAAAAAAAAAAAATCTTCAAACAGGAGATAACATAGTCTCTCAGGAATCCCTGTGGAACTACAAGCAATCACTTTCAGGAATTCTCCCCTCAGTGTCTGCATGAAAACTGTCTTTGCAAAATCACTTATCAGATCATTTCTTCTCATTTAGAGATAATTACCATGATCATTCACTCTCTTATTTGCTAGACTTCTTCGGAAACAGGAAATCTTTATCCCATTAAATCCCCTGGAGGAAGATTTAATGTAAGATAAGAAAGAACATTTTCCTACCGAGTGTTACAAGATTCAAAGATTATCTGTGTGTTGGGACATAGTAATCAACTTAATATTATAATTTCAGACTATAATACATTTTCATTCCAAATAGAAATTGCTTTCTGCAGTAATCCTTAGGAAAAAACATTCAGGAAATCTAAATTCCACCTAAAAGTGGAATGTTTTTGGAATTAATGTTGTCTAATAGGAATATTATAATGAGAGCCACGTATATAATATTAAATTACCTAGTAGCCACATTTTAAAATGGAAAAATAAGCTAGTGAACTGAGCTTAATTGCATATGCATATTTAATCCAAAATATCCAAAATGCTATCCGTATGACATATAATCACTGTAAAAATTGTTAATGAGATATTTTACACTCTCTGTTTTATTAGCACTCGTTCAGTGTGTATTTTAAACTTACAGCACGTCCTTTTTCAGCTCAGTAACCCCATGTAGCGAGTGATTACTGCAGGGGCAACAGTTAGACCTCTAGTTAGAGATCTAGACCAAGTCTCTGGTGTATTACCTTCTCAAGATGCTTTCCAGACGGGTTTCGTGGATGCTTGACGTGCCTTTAACTTGTCTCTGCTCCCACATTGTTTTAGAACGAATCCAAAGACCACCACCCCAGCCCTGCCACTCCCTGCAGACTGTGAGGAGCCTGTATCCCACCAGCCGCTCCGCTTGGGGAGGACTGCCTTCTTCTTGATCCTGTGCTGCCCTCGCGTGGCGATGGGCAGTACTGTGCCAAGAGGTTGGCGGTAAACCAGGCAAACCTGCAAGAAATCCTCCTTCTTTAAGAAGGTTCACAATAATTGGTCTATCGCTTGTCCTAGTAGACAGCACAGTGGTTCCGGAAAGCACCGTGGCACACATACACACAATGAACCCTAACCATTTGCAGTCAAGACTCTAATCGGTAAAGTATGGAAATCTAACTTTGTGGCATTTGATCCGGAGCTGAGGCCTTCTCAGTGACACAAAGCTTCAGAACTAAAAACGTGTAGGTTTGCCGTCTTTCACAGCTGGGCTACTGCTCGAGCGTTCCTGTCCACCCCCCACCCCCACCCCCCACCCTTTCTCACTTGTCCTTTTTCTACTTTACCAAGTGCATGGAGTCCAATTTCCCTTTCTGTCTAATCTTAAAATTGGTATATCCATCCCTTCTTTTTCTGAAGAGAGAAACTAAGTTTCAGAAGAGCAGTGCCTAGAGCTTGCCTGTGTACACAGAGGGAGACAAACACCTTACTTTTTATTTAACTTAATTCTTTTGGCCTCACTGTGTGGCATGTGGAGCTTCCCCCAGCAGTGCAAATGTGGAATCTTAACCACTGGATGACCAGCGAAGTCCTCAGTTCAATTGCTCAGTCTTGTCCAACTCTCTGTGACCCCATGGCCTGCAGCACGCCAGGCTTCCCTGTCCATCACCAGCTCCTGTAGCTCGCTCAAACTCATGTCCATCGAGTCAGTGATGCCATCCAACCATCTCATCCTCTGTCGTCCCCTTCTCCTCTTGCCCTCAATCTTTCCCAGCATCAGGGTCTTTTCCGATGAGTCAGTTCTTCGTATCAGGTGGTCAAAGTATTGGAGCTTCAGCTTCAGCATCAATCCTTCCAATGAATATTCAGGGTTGATTTCTTTTAGGATTGACTGGTTGGATCTCCTTGCAGTCCAAGGGACTCTCAAGAGTCTTCTCCAACACCACAGTTCAAAAGCAACAGTTCTTCGGCACTCAGCCTTCTTTATGGTCCAACTCTCACATCATACATGACTACTGGAAAAACCATAGCTTTGACTAGATGGACCTTTGTTGGCAAAGTAATGTCTCTGCTTTTTAACATGCTGTCTAGGCTGATCATAGCTTTTCTTCCAACATGTTTTTTAAATGGATGAACTAATGAACACTTAAAAGGATGCTACATACAGGCAGCAAACCCCAATGTTATACCTTTCCTTTGATGGTTCTCTCGTATTTATAGCATTGTTAGGAAAATAGCATTTATCCGGGAATCATGTTAATCAGTTGCTTATCTCGAAAGTCCATACCGAAAGGTTTCTCAAGTACCTTAAAGAGTATAATCCTTGTCACATATATACACATGATGATTAATAAAAGAAATTCCTTGAGTCGAACTCTGAGTTTCCTATGAAGACTCCTTCCTCCTCCGTGGTGAAGTCTCCATGGATTTCCTCTGTACTTTCCTCCAATACTCCTCCCTTAGAGGGTCCAGGGATAGCACGACCATCTCTCCCCGCTTCCACCTAGAAAGAGCCCCAAAGGGGACAAAGGGTTTGAAGAACAGGTCTTGTGGTCAGTGGCTGACTCCTGTGCAAAGTGCCAGGCGGAAGAGGAGGGGAAATGGAGACCCAGCTCAAGCGGTGACAGCAGAGAGGGGGTGCCGGGCGACAGGCCGTGAAGTCTGGGGATGGAGTCAGCGCTCAAACAGGCAGGCTGCTGGTTTTGCAAGCGTGGGAAGACATGCCACATACATGCAGTTGAGAAGGAATCCCAGAACAAGTCCAAGGGCACAATTATATCGCAGAGTGTACCTGAAAATGACCACAGAGGAAGGAAGAGAGCAAGTCGCATAGACTAGAAGCATCTCAGTCCAGGAGGAGAGACACAACCTTTGAACCGAGAGGGAGCAAAGACAGTAGGCATCTTAGCTCGGGCTTGTGAGCTCACAGGAGCAAAAACTTGCTACCATTGCCAACCTGAACCCTTCCTGGGTTGGTGAGTTTTGAGTTTTGGGCCAGCCTCGGGGCACCTCCGTCACAGGCAGATCTCTGTCACCTGCGCAACTCCTTGGACCCGACCTGCGCTCTGGTGACGTCGCCAGCTCAGCCTTCCCCCAAGGGCACCTTGTCCTCCAGCACTCACCCGCCTATCTAATTTCATAAACTTGTGCCCCACCACGTGCTTGGGTCCAGTGGTGAGGCATTGGTGGTGAGGGGTAAGTGGTAGAGGCCTGAAGGTTTCGAGCACCCACAGAAAAATGAGCTGGAGCCGTATGGTTGGAAATGAGAATCTGGAAATTTCAACGCTTCTCAAATTTTCACACACACACCATTAAATAATTTTAATAATACACACCAGCCTACTAAAATGAGCTAAACAGGCTAAATCGTTTCGGTATCAGGTAGTTCAGTAGGAGAGGGATGTCTAATTTAACAAAATGTGACTGTTAGCGACAACTGAAAAGTTTTGAATCTAAACTTTCATAATGAACAGACATGAACCCAGCCCTAAGTACACCTCACTTCTTAAGACTTTATCATTTAAACAAGATTAAATTCAGAGAAACAAAAAACTGCCAAACACAGGAAAAAACTTCTAGAAAGAATTTATTCTTACAGTTTGGGAAAAATATTTTGTTCCATATAGAGCGGTCAGTTTCATTAGTTAAAATTTTTTTTTCTTCATTCTGTCGCATATAAAATTATATAAGAAGAAAAATGTGAAAAGGAATGCTAGGATTTAGTACAATATGAGGATGTATAGTAAAAATTAATGTTTTATTATAATGTCTTAGATGGTTAGCCTTTACCTTGAACCCTTGAGCCCTATTAAAAGTGTTACATCTCCTCAATGCTTCTAAATTTCATAAAGATACCATGTTTTCTATTATATTTAAGTTACATACATTGCATTTCTTTTTTTCTTTTTTAATTATGTAAGTAATACATGCTGATTGTAAAAAACTCTTACAATCGGTAAGACACACAAGTATAATCTTTTATTCTCAGTCATACTCTCCTTTCCAAAATATGTGCTTTTTCTAAAAAGTTGTAAGCATTTTTTAGCAAAGATCTATGATATGATTTGTGAACCATTTTTTTCCCCCAAAATCATCCATTTTCATGCCTTAGCACAATTTTCAATTGCTCAAAAACATTTTGATATTATTTGCTTCTATTTAGGTCTCATTTACTTTTCTGTAAATAGATATAACCTTTCAATAATCTGGTCGACTCCCAACCTTTTACATGGTCCTCCAAAAACATCAACCTTCTCCAGACATTGAATATTGCATACTGAACCTGAAACAAAAAGAAAGTGGCAAGTTAAAATTTTATGACGAATACAATCAATTCTTCAAAAACATTATCAAGTGATTTTAAAAACAGTGTGTGCTGAAGATTTTTCCTTTCTTTTTAATGATAATGGGAAAATACTAAGAGTACATTTTCTCAACTCTGAATGGTTATTATCATTTTTAACTCCTAAGAGATAAAATAAACATACCATCTCTCTAGAAGAATTGAGATGTCTTTAACATAAAAGTACCATTTAGCTAAAAAGGTGTATTGCAGAGATGGGTCCCTTTTGGGGGGATAAAATAGTCTAATAAAATAGCTTTGGACTTTTAAGTATTGTAGATATTAATAGTTTGCTAACAGCTCAAAACAGTTGACTTTACTTATTAAACAGTTATAGCACACATCTGCAACTTACCAAACAGGTTTTTAACTTCGCCATCGGTAACATAAAATGGTGGCCCTAAGTAACAGAGAAACATGGTGAAGAATAAGCTCTATAGATCTAATTCTAAAGAGAAACAAAGCTTCAGGGCCCGCTTCTCAGCTTATTCCCAATGACCTAGGGATATTCATTCCACACACAACTCGATTATCCAAACAGGTGAGGATGGGACCCGCTTTCTGCTTCTTATTTTGCACATATTATACCAAAGACCAGCTTACAAGTGGTAACGGCAGATGTGCACCTCTAGCTTACATGAGACGCTGAGTCAGCCATGGGACTTGGGAACTGGGCCGTGAGAGTGGAGTTCATGAGCAAATTCCCCTGGGACTTCCTACTTCCAGAGTATAGATTTTCGACCATGCACTGACCCTCATTCTATACACTCTGCCCATTTTGCTGCAGGCACTTTAAAGGAAACAATTTCTGCCCCATTCTAGAAGGTATTCTGAGCCTCCACCCCAGAGAGAGCCTGCTTTGTCTTCTTCTCACCGGCCCTTCCTTAGGCCTACTGCTCAGGAAGGGAATTTAACACATTATTGACTGGGGGATTTTTGCTGAAACTAATACCTGTGGCTGGCGATTTGTTATGTAAGTGAATATTGAAATGTCTCGGTCAATAATATTCTGGTGGCGGAGTGGTAAACAATCTGCCTGCCAGTGCAGGAGACATAAGAGACACAGGTTCCATCCCTGGGTCAGGAAGATCCCCTGGAGAAGGAACTAGAAACCTGCTCCAGTATTCTTGCCTGGTAGATCCCATGGACAGAGGAACCAGGTGGGCTACAGTCCATGGGATCGCAAAGAGTCAGACATGACTGAGCACACACACACAACACACAAGCGAAAGATGTATTAACATCTCTCTGGTCAGTACGTTGCTAAATCACATTTACAGGGCTGACATCTGTCTCCCTTAGTTTTTATTTCCATCTGACTCTTCCCAGACTTAATTATGGACACTAGGTCTCATCTTTTAATGAGTTTTCAAGATCTGACTTCTTCAAACAGGAAAAAAAAACAAACACCTAACATTAATATGTATAAAACAAGGCACTCTTTAAAAAGGTCCATTAAAAATCAAAAAGGGAATGTTTATGAATTGAAAGTCTATGCACTTGTTTTTCACTTCTTCCTGAAAAGCCATGACTTAAAAGGTCAAGTGTTAATGTTCAAACACATTTAAATGAATCCAGAAGAAAACATTCCTTTTACACATTCAGAAAATATAGTTATTTTTAACATGTGCTACAGTCCATGGGGGTCACAGAGAGTCGGACACAACTTAGTGACCGAATAAGAACATTTTTAACATGCAATAAATGATAAAATTCCAGCAATTAAAAAGCAACGATAGTTTAGAGATTTTCCTGCCCGCCTCCTACCTTCCCACGTGCACTTCTCACCCCATCTTCCTATGAAGACGTACTTGTCGGCATCAGTCCAACACATCCCATCCCCTCATCATGGCTGACTCAGACTTCATGTATACAAGCAGGATGCCTCCCATGAGATAAAGTAGGAGAAAATAATGCTATCCCCATCATAGCAATCAGGAAGCAAGGCAACAGGAAAAAGAACAAAAAGCAAACTTTACCTGCATGTTTAGTTGGATCGTAAGAAAGAACACACAAGAGGTACTGGAACCCGGGCCTCGTTAGGGACAACATTATATCAGAGTAGCTGAAAAGAACACAAAAAGGCACGCGTTACATTTCTTTACAGAGTCAAGGCCTGCGGAGGACCAGAGGCAGGGAGGGAAGCCCAGCTTTCATCTGTTACCGAGTTTAATTCTCCGAAAAATCACATGAAGTCGAGTCTCATTCTAAACAGCCAGAAATGGGCTCAGCAGATGATGTTACCCGCCTAAGCTGGGAGATAGGGAGGATGGGAATCAGGAGCTCTTGGGACTTCCCTGGAGGTCAAGTGGTTAAGACTCTGCACTGCGAAAGCAGGGGTCGTGGGATCAATCCCTGATAGGGGAACTAAGATCCAAATGCCTCGGGGAACAGACCAAAAAAAAAGGAAGCCGGGTTCAGGAAGGAGCCCCTCAGACCAGAAGACGTCAAATAAAGTGGAAGAGAGGCTCCTTCCAGCGTGACGTGGACCCCGGAGGCTGGTCAGCTTTGAACACATATTTCCCAAAGCACTGCCAGTTCTGGAGCAGTGGTTCCCAGACCAGGCTGGTATCGAGATGACCTGGGCATCTGTGGGAAGAAAAGATGCCTAGGCTTCAGTCATCCCAAGACTGAGTCAGTAGGTTTGCTGTGGGGCCGAGGATGATGCAGCCTAACAAATATTCTGGGTGACGGGGTGCTCGCCAGGGGCTCGGATAAGAGGCACAAAACAATCCCTTTCCTCTCTTTAGCTGGAGAGAAGACTCATAAATGGGCTTCCCAGATGACACTGTTGGTAAAGAAGCCATCTCCTGGTGCAGGAGACATAAGAGACACAGGTTCAATCTGTGGGCCAGGAAGATCCTCTGGAGAGGGCATGGCAACTCACTCCAGTCTTCTTGCCTGGACAATCCCATGGACAGAGGGGTTTGGTGGGGTATAGTCCATAGGGTCGCAAAGAGTCAGATACAACTGAACCAACTTAGCATGCCTGCATGCAAGACTGATGAACAGGTCAAAATTCAAGAACATTTAAGTTCTGCAAGTATGGCATGAACCCTGAGTGCTACTGTAACTGTCCTTTGGAGCAGGTGTCCTGGGTGGCAGGCAATACCACTTCCCAGCGTGTCTGATGGGTTCAGAGTGGGGACCAGATGCTAACAGGGCCCATCAGCAGACCAACCAGGAGACAGAAGGATGAATTTGGCCCATCAGATGACTCCACTGGGAAACTGAGTTAGATCCAAAGGGAAGCTGCTCATAGATGGACCTCGAGATTGTCATATTGGGTGAAGTAATTCAGACAGAGAAGGATAAATATCCTGTGACATCCCTTATATACAGAATCTAAAAAGAAATGATACAAATGAATTTATTTATAAAACAGAAACATGGGATGGGGAGGGAGGTGGGAGGGGGGTTCAGGATGGGGAACACATGTAAACCCATGGCTGATTCATGTCAATGTACGGCAAAAACCACTACAATATCGTAAAGTAATTAGCCCCCAACTAAAATAAATAAATTAATAAAAAATAATACATAAAATAAAAATAAATAAAACAGAAACAGACTTGCAGTTTTAAGAGAATAAATTTATGGTTACCGGGGGCAGAGGGGAAGGATGGAGGAAGGGATAGTTAGGGAGTTTGGGATGGACATGTACGCACTGCTGTATTTAAAATGGGTAAACAACAAGGTCCTACCGTATAGCACAGGGAACTCTGCTCAGTGTTATGTGGCAGCCCGGATGGGAGGGCAGTTTGGGGAAGAATGGATATATGTATATGTATGGCTGAGTCCCTTTGCTGTCCACCTGAAAATATCCTAACATTGTTAATGGGCTATACTCCAATATAAAATATTGTTTGTTGTTATTAGTGAATAAGTCATGTCCGACTCTTTGCGATACCATAGACTGTAGCCCACCAGGCTCCTCTGTCCATGGAATTCTCCAGGCAAGAATACTAGAGTGGGTTGGCCATTCCCTTCTCCAGGGGATCTTCCTGACCCAGGGACTCAAGCCATGTCTCCTGCATTGGAAGGGGGATTCTTTACCACCGAGTCACCAGGGAAGCCCCGAATATAAAATATAAAGTTCAAAAGAAAAAAAAAAAGAGGAGTTGATGTTTCTCTGTGGTCTTTGAACTAAACACTGGAGTTGCTGTGCTGGGCGGTGGCTGGAGCTGAGCCTAACGGCTGAGTCAGATATGTGTGAACAGGAGTGTGTCAGTGGAGGAAGCCGAGTGCTGAGGCTGGATGGCAGAGGAGACTCACACAAGGAGGTGAGTGGCCACGAGAGACAGACAGACAGAGGTCAACAGGCTGCACAGCTCTGGGTGAGGAGCTTTGGCACCTGGCATACGGGTTTCCACCGGGTCCAGCTGTGTTGCCAGCCCTGTCTGGAGCCCTGGGAGAAATCAGGGAGGCTGTCCAGGGTGGGGATTAGGACGGACTCTGCAAGGTCCCCAAGCTCAAAGTCCAACCCCTCCACCTACTGGCTGTGTAAGCTTGATGAAGTCTTTACCCCTTTGTGCCTCAAGTTTTCCCATCTGTTAAATGGGGATAAGACTAGCAATGAATGCACAGGCGGCTGTGAGGATTCAGTGAGTTCACACATAGAAAGTGCTTAGAACACTGCCCGGTATGTAGTGAGCCCTTGAGTCAGTGACGTCTTCCTTCAGCATCCACAACATAAACTCCCCTAAAACGCAAGCTGGTTTGAGCTGGTTGCTCTTCCTCGCATGTGAAAGAACCAGCCCTAAAGCAAACTTCTGAGCAGAAACCTTCGCTTCTTAACTTTCTGATTCTCATTGTTAACAAGAAAGAACTTGCTGTCCCCATGAAGTGATGAGTCAGATGGGTTCGGGGCGGTGTCCTGGGGCTCACCAGCATCCTTCTTCTTGGAATGCAGACTTTCTCTCTCGTTTCCAAAAATTCAGAAAAATGAGAGATATGATTGATGTCAGACAAAAGGCCTAAGAGTCACAGAAGAAAACACAGCAGTTCTTGCCCACATGTAATCTCAGCAGGAAGACACCCAGTACTGAGGGCAGGACTGGGATAAAGCACTAAGTACCTTAAATGTAAGATAAAGTCGTGGATCTGTCCAATGGCTCAAATTAAACATTTATTCTGGAAACAAAGGCCAGTGTTCTCAGGAGTTCTTGGGGCTGTGACCACAGACATACTCACACACACACAGATGGCTGAAAGGGGAGAAAAGAGAAGAAGGGGACCAGGAATACAGAGTCTGTGGCCAAACTAGAACTAGATTCTCTAAGAGCTCCAGAGAAGCCTCATGATTCTTTCTTACCATGAATTAAAGGGTTCAGGGGCCACTTGGAAGGCCTTCATTTCTAGGACAGAGGAGGTGATAGTGGCTGCTGGGAAACAATGTATTTCCCTGGCTTTGAGTCTAATTTGTTCTCAATTATTGACTCAACACATATTTTTTAAGCTTTTACTATGCATTAGGAGAAGGAAGTGGCCACCCACTCCAGTATCCTTGCCTGGAGAATCCCATGGACAGACAGAGCCTGGCGGGCTACAGTCCGTGGGGTCGCAAAGAGTCGGACACGACTGAGCAACTTCACTTTTACTTACAGTGCGTTAACATTTTATATCTATTTGGGGTTGGCCAAAAAGTTTGTTTGGGTTTTTCTCAACAACAGCAGCTTTTAGGAAAGAACAGAACCGGAAATTCAGAAACAACGAGGGCCAATACCAATGTGCGCTTGTTCAGTTATTTCTCCAACATCGTGTGCTTTTAGACACAGTAGGAACTTAATGCGTATTTGTTGAACACTGGAACGAAAGTTTCCAGCAACAGGAGAACTGAAGCGATCGTTGAAGGAGGGAGTACAGGAGGGAGGCAGGAACAGTCTCGCTAAGGATGGTCCTTCAGGGAACGATGACTTCCAAGCATGTGAGGTAGGGAAGGGTCCCAGAGAAGGAAGGAGAGAGGCACGGTGTCAGAAAGAAAAGGGAAAAATACATATTAAGAGGATGTGGCACGGTCTAATTAAAAAAAGATGAGGTGTGGCAACAGCCTAATTCATCAAACAATTCACTTTTAAAATATGAGATTTTGTTTCACTGATGTGTAGTCCCAACCCTTTTTGCCACATGCTATGAGTCTGCCTCCATAAAACTAAATAATTCAATGTTTATGTGCTACACCCACATGAGTCTGTGAATGACATCTGGGTTGGAAAGCACACAGGAAGGATCACATTTTACTCAGTATGCCTTCTCATAGTTTAATTTTCTAATAAGACCAGGTACAAACGAATGGCCACTCCAAATATCCAGATCAAAAGCCCTAATACAGTAACAGCTAATACTTAAAGCGTCATTTAGGGTCGACACGGCACTTTCTGCATGTCACTTCCTTTGATTCCCACAACAACCATATGAGGGGGCTGAGGCATGGGCGTGGCTTTAACTTTTTATTTATCTTATCTTACGGCTGCACTGCGAAGCGTCTGGGTCTTACTTCCTACACCAGGGATCTCCTGCAGTGGAAGTGCAGAATCTTAATCCCTGGACCAGCGGGGAAGTCCCTGAATCTCAATTCTGTCATGCACTTGCTGCCACCCTATGGACATATAACTTTTAACCTCTCTGACCTTACTTTCCTCATCTGAAAAATGGGAATAATGACAGCCTAACACCTCACAGGGCTACTTTGTGGATGAACTTGTTGATCGACATAAAGTATTTCAATAAATCCTGGCACATGGCAAGAGTCCAACAAATATTATTACCTGGTAGGGTCAGTGGAAGTGATGAGGGTGGTATTAGTAGAAATATTACAGTTTTACAGAGGAGTAAACTGAGGCTTAGAGGAACTGAATGTTCTGGCTAGAGTAACACAGCCTAGAAGTGACAGAGCCACAAGTCTTGCACCCGTGTCCCCGTGGCCAAATCCTATACTTTTTAGACCAAGATACTGTTGGATACAGGTCTTCTAATTCCAAATACAACAAGCTATTCCAAACTAGTAAAAGTCTAGGAATCTTCCATAAACCAGAAAAAGTATGAGACACTGAATTAAGGCTAAAAATGGGAGGCAGGGAACAACATAATTAAAGAAACAATTCACTGACCGTTTGCGATCACTTGGATTAACAGCGACTAAGGCTCCTCTATCCCAAATCCTGTCAAATTTGCCAATATTTGCTCTACCAGAAAGAAAAAGAAAAAAAAATTCTGTAAGAAAAACTGAATCTTTAACAAGACAGGGTTCCCCATGGTATGTGCTGGAACCTCACCATCAGTTAAGGAACTGGGATCTCATAGATGCTTTCCCTCAGAATCTCTAGGGATGTGCTGATGTGTGCATACATGTGTACGTGTGTGTGTGTGTGTGTGTGTGTGTGTGTGTGTGTGTGTGTGTGTGTGTAGCTGGCCATCTCTGCCTAGTTCTAGGCACTGGTGGTAGCAGCTTGGGCTTGGGAGCACAAAGGAAGCACACGGGACAGTTTGCAACAACTCTGCTCTCAGCCCCTGGAACAGGTATCAGGAACTCTCAGAAGAGATCTCCCCTCTGTCTGTCCGTGCCTGAAATGCATTTCCGTTACAGACACAGGTGTGAAATGGAAGACATTTTCTTCCCCTCCTTTTCCCTACCTTCCTAGGATCAAAATGATTTTTCCAGAGCTTAGAAGTTACCCAAGGACAAAGATACCACGTGCGCAGACATGTATGCTCCAGTGAAAACAGCTGCAGAACACAGACTCAAATGAATGTTTCGTGGATGCTACTGCAAATCGGATGGAAGTGATAAAAAGACTCTTAACCTATCTCATCACTGTCTAGCAAACACTCAAATGTTTAAAAGTGGAGAGGAAGACATCAGTCCTACCTGGGAAGATCAAAAAGGTTGCAGCAGTAGAGTGAAATGTTTCCTGAAGAACTCTGCAATGAAAGAGTAAAAAAAAAACAATCCACTTTATTAGGAGGTACCTGAATGGTCAGAGGAAAAAAAAAAAGAGGGGACAAAACAGAGCATAGGTAGTAGAGAAATATCAGGGGATGTTTAGCAGGAGGAGTCTTACGGGCTGTTTCTCATAAGACCTCTGTCCCTTATCAGAGGAACAGAAAGCCGCTCCCAGGGCTGAGGTCGTGGAATGAGATGGGCTTGGGTTTCCTTCAGTAAATATTCTCCTTAGGCAAAACTAGTTAGTCTCGATCCTCTTTCTTGAGATATGGTTTGTCTCCTGACCTTGTGACTATTATTATTCCCTTGTTCCCTTGGTAACGGTTGCTGTACGTTTGGTTTTCTGACCTTTATCATTGTCAAAAGAAATTTCTTGTAACACAGCATATATATACTCATAGAAAGATCATTAAGGCACCCTTCCTCCATCAGAGGCTTGGGTCCCTGTGTCTTTCTTTCTCTCTCTCTCTTTCCTTTTCTCTCTGTCTTTCTCTCTTTCATTTTCTTATCATCGACTCCGCACCACCAGATCCTGGTCCATCAAAGGACCCCAACAGAGAAAGAATATGTAATTAAACATAAAGAACATAATTTCATGGCAAATCATCTTTACACATCATTTTTTAAATGTTTATTTTTTAAATTGTAAAATAAATATGGACCATATTATAAAGAATTTACATAATAAAGAAAAAAACCTGCCTGCCTCCATCTGAACAGTGATCTTCAATCATTTCGGCATGTTCCTCTCCATTTTTTCCCTCTCACTTCCTGCACGTTGCAACTTTCGCAAATATTTTTTCACTGAAAATAATTTTTAATGGCACTTTAAAAAATTAAAAACCAGTATGGGATTCTTTGGGATCAACTCCAAAAGGAAAATCAGACATTGGTTAACCCTGAAGATCAGTTAGCATTATCACTTACTCACTCTGGAACTTGTTAAATTTTAGCAAGGATTCCTTTAGCAGAATCTTGATATTTTAACTCCCTAAAGACGAGCACACAGATCGCTCAGTTACCAGGCAGACATTTGAAAAGTGCAGTTCTGTTGATTCCCCAGTTTCTCTCTTTCATTGGCCGATGAGCATTTATTTCCCAAGCGTCTAGTGGACAGGACTAGCCCAGGTTCTAGATACTGCAGTAAACCTGATACAGGCCCTGACCCCGGTGAGGACAGCCCGGTGAAGCAGAGAGGCGTGGGAACAGGGAGCCACCACGGTACGGGATGGGCTGTGCTGTTCTGGTTGTGTGCCCAGAACTGTGGGAACAGAGCAGACACAGCGGGGACCTCACTTCACTGCCCTCGCTCGGGGAAAGGAGGAACAAAAGCTGGCAGCAGATGAACTGACTAGAAGCGTCTGCTGACATCACGGTGGTGGGTGGCGGGGAGGCTGGGGTGGGGGAGGGGCAGGGTAGGAGAGGTACTAAAAGACCTGAAAATACTGGATTTTATTCTGAAATGAGGTGCCAACAGAAGCTACGATGAGAGGAGCGCAGGTCTTTGAAGACCCGTCTGGAAACACAGAGAGGAGGGGTCTAGAGGCCAGGAGAACAGCCCATGAATGTCAACTCTGGCTGCAGATGGGACTCACCCGGGAGATTTACACAGACCTGATGCCAGGTCCCACCTCTGGAGGTTATGATTTAATTAGCCTGAGCACTGGGAATCTTAAAAGATCCACAGACAATTTCAAAGGTGCCACCAGGGCTGAGAACCATGGCCCCCAGGAGGACTAGCCTCTCTGGACTGAGGCAACTGGGATTCTTAGATGATCTAAGAATGAACTGGGAGGAACCTGTAAAACAAACTACTCTCAAGCTTCCTACTGACCTGAGTGATTAATTTCAATCTTTAGAAGCGAGTACTTTGCGAGAGACTGAATGTACAAACACACAGTGGCCAAACTGAATGTACGAACAACTCATGTCTGACAAGGGAACCTGGACCCATAGCCTCTGCAGCAAGCAGCCTGGGAAGTCAAACCACAACCCTGCAGGATGGTGGTCAATTGATCGCCATCCTCCCTGATTTATAACACCACCCCTCTTCCCCTTCTCTTCCAACTCAAAACACGCTTCCCAAAGCAGTCACCAGGGTGCTGCTCCGAGTTAGCCGACAGAACCTGAAGCCTTCACATCTTTCACCAGGAAGCTTTCCCACCCCACTGCCAGGCTTTGAGCCACTGCCAAATGCAATTGGCTGACTCCCTCTGAACAAACAGTCTCTACTTGTTCTCATTCGGGTAGATTCTGTCTATTTCCACATTATTACTCCAAACTAGTGCAGCAGTTTCACTGGATCATTTGGGTCACAGGAAGAAGACAACTCTCAAATCTATCATTTCCAGCCCAGACGCTGCCCCACGCTTTGGAGCCAGTTACCAGTACCCCCTTATCATGCCGCATGTCTCTTCAACTGATCATCTCCAGAACAATGCTCATTTTCTCTGCTCTTCAACTTGTTGCTCCTTTATTCTCTGCCATCCAACCTGTCATCTGAGCTGGAAAGGTAACCTCATCACCCTCTGGATTCCCACTCAGTCACCAAAGCCTTCCCAGTGTGACACCCTAACATGGCTTTATTCCATCTGTTCCTCTAAGCACACCATCACTCTCCTGGGGCAGCCCTTCAAGGTCTCTTTCCTGGACCATTGCTCACAACCTCCTATCTGGTCTCTCTGCCAGGGGGCTACCGTCCTTCAAACTCACTTCCCTTGAGGCTACAAGGGTGAAAGTGAAAGCGAAGTCGCTCAGTTGTGTCTGACTTTTTGTGACCCCATGGACTGTAGCATACCAGGATCCTCTGTCCATGCGATTTTCCAGGCAAGGGTACTAGAGTGGGTTGCCATTTCCTTCTCCAGGGGATCTTCCTCACCCAGGGATCCAGCCCGGGTCTCCCGCATTGCGGGCAGACACTTTACCATCTGAGCCACCGTGGCTGGTTGCAATAGAAAACCTGGCTGTCACGTTGCCACTTAAAACCCTATGGTGCAGAATGAGGTGCCAGCCTCACAGGGCATCTGAGCTGGCTGACCTGATGCTCTATCTGTCCCAGCCCTAACTGTCACCACACTTCAGGAAGCTCCCCTTAGGCTGGGTTATGAAACTTCCCTCTCGGTTTGCATAATACCCCAAGTCATTTCACTGAGCTCCCTGTATGACAAACAGCCTCCTTCTCTTTCCTCCTAAGCTAAGCAGCTCTTTAGGGTAGAGACAGTGTTTTCATCTCTTCAGTGTCTTATGCAGGGTGTGGCACAAGACAGGTTCTCAGAAACATTTGTTGATAAATTAAAAAGCCAACAAACCCAAACCAAAAATATTACAAATAAGCTTTGATCTTGACTTTTTATGTCTATTTGTTCACAGCTAGCTATCGTCTATCTTTTTATGCTCCTTATGCTATACAAAGTCCAGGTGAATCTGATCATTAAGAGGGGTCACCTGATGTGCATAGTGTCTTCACTTATATATTGTCTATCTTTTTCTGCTCCTTATGCTATATAAAGTCCCAGTGAAACTGATGATTAAGAGGGGTCAGCTGACGTGTATAGTGTCTTCACTTACTCATGCTGAGAAAAACCTTTTTTGGGGGATATGGAAATAATATTTGCCCAAACCAAAACACACCTTGAATATTTTGGTTCCAGGAATTTCCATAACTGGTTCTTCTGAGTAAGAAAGATTTTGCTCCATAAAAAATTCCCGTATCCCAAGTTCGCTGATTTCCACACCAACTACACTGTGTCCTCGGTCTGCAAACCTGCATAAAATCATATAATTACACTTATTAAAGTTTTCTTTCTAATACAGTACTAAATAAAAGGATATACAACAATGAGCATATAATTTCCTTAATTTTTAGAGATTTGTATGAATTCAGACTCACTGGGTTTCACAGAACATGTAGATCCACAGAAAGCAAATCTATATACTCTCAAACCCTATGCTATGTGGAGTTCTGAGAAAAGGGTTTATAGGACCTTGAGAAAAATTTAAAAGCTTGGAAAATTATACCTTAAAATGTTGATTTACTACAAATGGACTGGATTGTAAGAGTTTCTGATTTAAAAGCATCCTATGAACTTAATGTGCTTTTCAATTTCTCAAAATCAGCTCTGTCCATTAAAACTTTCAGTGATGAGAGAAGAACCTCTACCTGTGTTGTTTAATTCAGCAGCCACTAACCAGTGGCTTGTGTGATTTAGTTTACATAGCCACATGAGGTCGGTAGATATAGTACTGGAGTACACAGCTCTAGAACATTAGCATCCATTTCTGTAACAATGTTAAAATTTCCACTTACTTACACTAAACCCTATCCAGAAATTTGTTTCATTACCATATGCAAATAGCTAGTATTTTCCTGATAAGCTTTGTGGTTACAGAATTCAGTCTTGGGATCTTTGACTTCAGAGAAAACGATCTAGTGGCACAAATACCCAGGTACAGTATTGATTTTTATACCACATTAAACAAACACTTAAGTCATTTATGCTATAATGTAATACACGCCTTCTTAAAAATCACTGCACCATGCAAAATCATGCAATAAAATCATGAAGTTTATGGGGATGGGAGTTGGGGTACACATTAAAAAAACTTTACTGTCCCAATGGAATATTATTCAGTCATAAATAATTGAACTCTTGCCATATATGACAACATGGATGGGCTCTGAGGGCATTATACTAAGTGAAATGAATCAGCGAAAAACAGCATATAATCTCACTCACATGTTGAATCTAACAAATACAAAAACAAGCTTATAGATACAGAGGCCAGACTGGTAGTTGCCAGAGCCTGGAGGTGAGTGATGGGTGAAATGGATGATGGAAGTCAAAAAGTACAAATTTTTACATGTGGAAAAATGAAGGATAGCTTACTGTAGAATCGCAAAGACTAGATTATACTGTAATACATTGCCCTAAGAAAACCCAAAATCTAAGAAAATGTCCTAAACACTTCTCTAATATAACAACTTTTATACAATAATAGTCATGTCCAACTCTCTGCAGCCCCATGGACTGTAGCCCACCAGGCTCCTCTGTCCATGGAACATTCCAGGCAACCTGGAGTGGGTTGCCATTTCTTACTCTAGGGTTTCTTCCCCACCCAGGGATCAAACCCTCCTCTTTTATGTCTCCTGCATTGGCAGGCAGATTCTTTACCACTGAGCCACCTAGAAAGCCCATACAATTACAGTAGCTTAGTTCTGGCATTCTTATTACAAATGACTTTAGACCCTAAAGTCTAAAGCAATCTTCAGCAATCACATTTAATCGGCTGTTTCCTTATACCATTTTCTAATCTTGCCTCAAAGCTTCTGCTAGAGCTAGGTTGTTATCACTTATGACAATAAGACAATCTGTTCATAGAGTTAATGTTTTTCCTGCAGGTAGTTTCCAAAGTAATTCTCTTGTCTGTTTCAGTGAGTCGGTTAGGATGTAATGTTCTCAATTTAGTGGTTACCTAGACTCTTTAAGCCACGGCAGCCACTCACAAAAGCTCTCAGCTACAAGTTGCAGGAGCGGTGGCAGGCTGCAAAAATGTCACTGTCCCCACTCAGAAATCCACTCCCAATGCATACATATTCTGTGGTTTGGCCACCTATATTTACACAGGGAACAGAGCATTTTTAAGTTACTGTATTTTTCCCTTACTAATCGTTTTCATATATTTTATTTTTCTTTCCTGCTTGATGATCAAAATTCTCAGCATTCATGCTTATAAATGAATAGTACGTCTTGGCACATAAGATAGCATCTGTACATCAATCATTACAACAAATTCTGTATAGGAAACAATTGTCAGGTTTGTGACTTTAGGGTAACCTGTAGTGAGAGTGGCTTGTTAATTAAAGTGAATTCTTTTCACAGAGAATTACTCACAAGAAATACTTTCTTTATCACTAGTTTTATTAGCAATGATTCATGAAAACAAAAACTCCTACATGCTGGTTGAGGGACAGGAGGGTGGAGCTGACCTGTGCACTATACACATTCTTGCCAAAAAGCTGTAATTCATTTTTCTGTCCACCTCTATTTCAAATATCTAAAATTAACTTAGCCACATTCCTAAAACATCTATAAAAACTAAACCATGCACAAAGGTGAAGGAGGTTTAAGATGGAAGACTGGTTCCATCTTCCCCTCCCCCATCTCAATGGTTCTAAATTAATTCTTTCTCTTAACTCAATACAGAAAGACAAGCTCACCCCTCTATTTCGGCAGTGTCTTAACTGTTTGAGAATATTACCTCTATGAACCCATCAGTAATAGTCTACTAAATATAGAATCCCTGTGCATTTCCTGAGAAAGGAACTTTTTAAACTTACATCCTATTAAATATTCACCCCAAGTATTTATCATCAAGACAAGAAAGTATGTTCATGCTTATCCGCTCATACCATTTCATCTCAACTGCTTTTCCACAAAGGGGGAAAAATACTCTCAGTTCTTTCTCGCCTTTAAGAAAAGTATCCAAATACTTCTGTAATAGCCTGGGAAGAAAAAAAAATGTTTTAATTAGCCCAAGGCACAGAGGAAAGGACTACAATCATATAATGCTAAGTACTTTTCATGCATTATCTCACATAATATTTCCCAACAACTTTACTCAGTAGAGAACCTTGGTTATTAAAATCTCCAGTTTACATATGAAGAAACAGAAAGATTAAGCAGCTTGCTCAGTCATGTAACTAGTGAGGGCTAATCTGGCTCAAATGTGGGATTTTCCTGGTTAGTAATTAAAAACAAAATTTTATTTTTCATTAGTTGATATGTTTTAAAAATGTATACCTGTGTGTGTTAGAGAAGGAATGACAACCCACTCCAGGATTCTCACCTGGAGAATCCCATGGACAGAGGAGCCTGGCTACATGGGCTACACAGTCCATGGGGTTGCAAGAATCAGACACGACTGAGTGACTAAACCACCACCACCTGTGTGTTTGTTCTAAGGCCAGCTACACGACAGAGAGAACTCATACAATGGTTCTGGAATGATATCCCAACTATTACTCGATGTGCAAAAGTAATAATAATGACAATGTCCTCTGGGCAGTCAGGGTGGCTGCCTGGACGAAGGAACATCTGTCATGACCACTTTACTCAGCAATGGGCCATCATTTATTGCTGCTGCTTCAAAGCTGACTTCTACTACTATAACCTTGCTCAGCATTTAGCTCACATTAATTTCTCTCAGCTTCTCTTCTTCCACCGTGTAGACAGTACTTTAACATTTGAATATATGCTTTTGAAAAGCAAAGTCACAACACCACTACTTTTCAGTATAAAGAGATAGCAGCTTAACATAGCTTGAGCATCTGGGTATGTATAAACACGCATGACCAATGAATAGATGTTACAGGGGATTAAAGAAAGACATATTTCAAAAATTGAAGATGCCATCAACTGTAGGTAGCACCATGATTTATACTCCATGGGAAGAAATATCACTGCCAATTAAACCAGGACATATCACAGATGCATTCTGACTTCAGAGATGCTCAAATGTGAAAAACTAAACCTGTGCATCTTAAAAATCAGTCAGATAATGTGTACCTATATTATTATTTCCATTTCCAAAGTCAGTTTCTGATGGGGGATTTCCATTAGAGACCAACATTTAATATAAAATAAACGTTACTTACTGATGTCCTTGTTCTTGATGAAATTCAGTTCTGCGGTTCACCCACCTCTCTCGCCATTCTTCCAGAGTCACCACCCGGTTTTTCTGAACCTCAGTGTTGGGGTACTCTTCACTGCCAAGCACCGCTCTTGGATCACTCATGGTTTTGTAGATGGCTCTGGCTCACACACAAACGTCCCCAGCGCCTAAAAATGAAAAATGTCTGTAACGCTGTCATGAAATAAAACCCTAATATTTTCAGCAGTGTAGCATTTAACAAATATTTCAATATTCAAGGAAAAGCCACACAAAAAATTACTTTTCAGTGAGTCTGATAGGAAAAGCATACCTCATAATCCATATTAGGAAGGATCTTTAAATAAATTGAGTTACATCTTAGAGCAAAAGAGTTTAATTTTTTTAAAAAGAGAGGATAAAAAAAATAAACAGGCAGTATAACTTGTTAGCTGAGCCTTTTTTCTAACATCTCATTCTTTTGCATTGGCAGGCGGATTCTTTACCACTGAGCCACAAGGGAAGTCCCTTTAATATCTCATTCTTTAATGTTTAAAATTTCTTTTAATGTTTACTTACTGTTTTTAACCAATGTTACGCTGTACACAATTCAGAGTTCAACAGTTATGAAAGCAGGTCCCCATTTCTAATGAGAGGCAACCATCTTTAATTCTTTTAGCTGAATCTTGACATATAACTCAAAATGCGACTCAAATACCATGCTTATTTTGTATCTTAATTTTTCACTTCTAGGAAGCATCTAGAAAATAACAGCATTTAGCCCTCTTTCAACTGGCCAATACACACCCAGACACACACACCACCTTCTCATTTTTCCTATTGTATCCATACACACATAGCGTATCTGTGATTAAATATTTCAAGTACACATTACACTGACTAGATAAATACTATTCTCAGCTAAGCCATGTAGAATTCTATGATTACTTTTCCTTTTCTGTACAACTTTTTTATGCTATACTTAATAACTGTCTAGCTTTTTTATAAAATGTCTATGTATTTATTACTAACTCAACACTAAGTTCTCCCAATCTCCTATCAGTACATTCTCAGTCTCATCAGATATCCTATCAATCTCATCTCAGAGAAGAGCCTGCTAACGTGGCTGCTCTCTTCTCCTGGTACACAGCTGGCCTTCTGGGGTCCTTCCTGATCATCATCCTGAAGTTTTCTATCTTGTGCTGGATCCCTTGTTTCCTTAATTGGCTCTCCCTCCTCTTTTTTTGTTATCACCCTTATATTGGTACAGTACAAACTTCAGCAGCTTTCTGAGAAAGGGTGTACGGGAGAAAAGGGTTTTTTCTACAACTTTGCATGTATAAAATATCTTCATACTATTCCCCAACTACTGGCAACCCACTCCAGTATTCTTGCTTAGAAAATCCTACGGACAGAGGGGCCTGGAGGACTATAATCCATGGGGTTGCCAAGAGTCGGACATGACTGAGCCACTGAGCATTTCCCAACCTTGATGTATAGCTTTGCTGGCTAAGAATTCTCAGGTAGAAAACATTTCACTCACAATTCTGAAGAAATCATTCCCTTACCATCTAGCTTGCAGAGTTAATGCTTAAATTCAAAGACACTCGGATTCTGATGTTTCCATGTGGCCAATATTTTTCTCTGTCTCAAAGCTTTTCTTTGTCCCTTAGTTTGTGCAATTTCATAATTCTATGCCTTCCTCTGGGTTTGGTGTAGTTCTTTTAATCCGGAAGCTCATATCCCTCAATTCTGGAAGAAGTCTTGAATTATTCAGAAGATTTTGACCCCCTCCTTTTTTCTATTTCTCTTTCTTAGACCCCCTTTTCTTTCGATTCAAGACTTTCCCTAAATGGACCTTCTAATTCCTGTTGAAAGCTTGAGTCCTTGGGACCATGGTTCTATACTCACATGAGAAAAGGATAACAGCGGAAGAAGGTGCCAGCACTCACTTGCTTGTGTTCAGTTAAATGCCATATTTTCAGCATGGTACTCCCATCCCCAACTGTGAACTGTATCTTCCCAGTCCAGAGACTGTACCCTCTCCAGGGAATAAACCCCCAAATGTATGCTGATGCTGTGAGGAGCAGGAAGTTGGAGGAGGGATCAGGAACTTAGCTTTTCAGGAATCAGAATTTCAAACAGTTGTCTTAATTTAGAGCAGACCCTTCCATTTCCCAGAGATATCTGGTGCTGCTAACTTCTGAGCACTCGGGAATTCTACACTGCAAGTAGGATTGCTCATTGGCTTCCCCATTGTGGGTTTAGAATTTAGCTTTCTTCAGTTTGCAAAATCCTTCACACTTGTCCATCTGCTTTCTTGATTTAGAAATTTTAGTCTTCTCTTCTGTCCTTCCTCTATGCCTTTAAAAATCCCATTGTTGTTTTGGTGGAATTTCAGGAAGGAATAAAAGCAGATACATGGATTCAGTATCCCACCTCTATCCCACAAGTCTGTATTTTCAAATACTTTTCTTAAATGTTTCTTTTTTGAATGGGAAAAGGCATACAAAGGTGTTGACCTAAAGAAAAACACACAAGCTGGGGGATTCCCTGGTGGTCCAGTGGTTACGACTCTGAGCTCCCAATGGAGGGAGCATGGGTTCGATCCCTGGTTGGGGAACTAAGATCCCACATTCTGTGTGTCCAATAAATAAAATAAAACAATCAAAAAAAAAAAAAAAACGGAAAGAAAAACACACAAGCTAAGAGCTATGAGTTTCAATTTTATTCGGGGACCTCACTGAGGACGAGAGCCTGGGAGAGAGCCCTTCGGGGGCACAGCCTTTTAGAGCATAGCTCCGGGAAAAAGCTCCAAATATGTATGTTCTGTATACATAAGGTCTTTTTTTTTTTTTTTACTAGGAAAAATCCATAGTCTAGTGTGTGTATGCATGCTAAGTCGCTTTAGTCGTGCCTGACTCTTTGCGACTCTATGGACTGTAGCCCACCAGGCTCCTCTGTCCATGGGCATCCTCCAGAACCCTGGAGAGGGTTGCCATGCCCTCCTTCAGGGGATCTTCCCCACCCAGGGATTGAACCTGCATCTCCTGTGGCTCCTGCATTGCAGGTCGATTCTTTACCGCTGAGCTGCTGGGGAAGCCCGGAGTCTAGCACACATCTTGGTAAAAGATTACTGCTAATCACAAAGAACAGATACTTCAGGTTAATGATTTTAGTGATTTCTGAGCACAAAAAGTTGCAGGAATCTGGGACCACTGTAATTCTCCCTGAAGCATGCTATCTAGGGGCCATTGATCCAAAACACATAATGCCTCACTCTTCTTTTCCTTCCTGAAGTCCTGAAACATTTGGGGAATATCACTCTCTGCAGGGGGATGCAATTTAACCCTTAGTATAACTGGATGATGAGCAATACTCTTTGTTCCTTTTTTGTTCCTTTACAAAGAGAACTAAGGAAAAAAGACATGTGAACATAACTGCAAATCTACCTGAAGCTATGTGGAAAATATCTCTTTTCAATATGAAATTTGTCACATAAGGGCAACAGAACAGAATAGTTCTAACATATGCTTTGAATCATTAGTGAAACTAATTTGGTTTGGATTATAGTAGCAGGCTAATCTTAGTGGGGTTTATTTAATGATTCATCTATGAGAACAGCAAACATCACGGAAAAGAAGTTCTTCAAGAAAAAGTTCCCTTTATGACAAAATTGGGTTTCAGTGTGCTTAGGATTTAAAGGAGAAGGCACCTCCCTTGGAATTAAGAACACAAATCACTTTCCAGCAAATGTTGTTAACAAATGGCTTTTGAAAGGCCCTGACATGTCAGGAGGTGATTCTCGAGTCTTCTGAGAGGTGAGAGGAGTATCTGAATATATCGTGTACAGAGAGGCAAAAGAGTTATAGTTTTCCCATTTCCAGCCACAGATTTTGACACCTGAACTTGAGCCTGATTAAAACAGTTTTCCACTTAAAAGGGAAGCATTATTTTATCATGGAGCAAGGGCAGCCTATTGGGCCTCCCTCCTAGCTCAGTCGGTAAAGAATCTGACTGACACAAGCAATATGCTCTTTGAATCTGCCTGCAATGCAGGAGACCCAGGTTCGATCCCTGGGTTGGGAAGATCCCCCGGGAGAAGGAAATGGCAACCCACTTGAGTATTCTTGCCTGGAGAATCCCATGGACAGAGGAGCCTGGCCGGCTCCAGTCTATGGGGTTGCAGGAGTCGGACACGACTGAGTGACTAAGCACAAGCGCAGCCTGGAATAGTTCAGCTCCAACACGACTGAGTGACTAACAACATCCTCTCTTCCCAGCTGGCGCTAGTGGTAAAGAGCCTGCCTGCCAGAGCAGGAGACATAAGAGACCAGGGTTCAAGCCCTGGGTCAGGAGTTTTCCCTGGAGAAGGAAATGGCGATCCACTCCAGTATTCTTGCCTGGAGAATCCCATGGACAGATGAGCCTGGTGAGCTACAGTCCATGGGGTCGCAAAGAGTCAGATACGACTGAAGCAACTTAACACACATACCCCTCTCACACAGACTTGGTATCATGAATATAATTTAGTCATTTCTTAGCTGTTCTCATAGCTTCTCAACATGTACTTAACTTGTTCACGTCCCTTTCTGGAAAAATAAAAAATTTCTTTCTATAACAAGATAAAAGTGCGAAATTATAAGAATCAGGAAAGGCTAATATCACAGTTATTCTTACCCATACACAGAAATAGCAGATGTGCCCAAATCTCCTTGGGTGTTCTCCCAAGTCTGGTTTCCTCCTCACCTTTTCAATAAAACCACGTTTCTGCTTTAGATTTGTTTTAAAATTTTAGCAAACTGCAAATTTAGTAAATTGAAGTTAAATTTTCCTAAATTAAAATTAGTAAAATTCAGTAAAGTTATTTTAAAATTTTGGTAAATTGTAGAATTTAGAAAACTGAAGTAAATTTAAAATTGAAGAACTTCCCTCAAGTGCACAAATTTTAAGAGTGTGGCTCAGTGATTTCCTCTTACATATGCATACACCTATGCATTTACCATGGAGCAAGACACAGGGTATTTACAGCACCCCATTTCCCCCAATTCCCCGCCATCACGCACTATTCTGGCAAGTATTTCTCTTTTCTTAAAATCAACAATACCCGACAGTGATTTGGAGGTCCCTTTAAGCAGGGACTCAGAAAGGTCATTCACTACCCATTCCCACTGGGCTCCCCGAGTCCATTTCAGGGCGCGGAATGCCGGGCGATGCGCGCACGGCGGGGTGCCCCGTTCCCGACCCCGATCACACACACACTCGCAAAAGGCCCACTGGTCACGGCACCCTCCTCCGCGCCTAGCGGCCCCTACCTCGTGCGCTGTCCGCCCGCCGACCGCCGACTGGCGCTGTCCGGGGGCCGCACGGGCTAGGGCCCCGCGCCCCCGGCTCGCCCCGCCCCCGGGCCCGCCCCTCCCGCGGCGCACAGGCCCCGCACCCTCCCCAGGCGCCCCCGGCTTTGCGCAGCGGCGGAAATGGCCGGGGCGGGGCGAGCCGCGCGGCGTAGGCGAAGGCGGGGACCCTGCTCCTCCCCGGTCCCGCCGGCTCCTCCCCCCACGGGTCACGTCGTGACAGGGGCGGAAGCGGCGGCGGCGGCCGAGTTGGGGCTGCGGCTCGCGGCGCGGATCCTGCCGTCCTGTGCGCGCGGCGCGCGGCTCCGGAGAGGCGCCCGCAGCCCGGGGCGGCGCGCTCGGTCTCGCCTGCTCTCCGAGGTGGGGCGGGGGGGAACGCGCGGCTCCAGGGGCGGGCGTGTGGGCGGCGGCGGATTTCTGGTGACAGCTCTGCACAAAGCAGCCTGCCCGGTGTGCAAACTCTCCTGCCGCTGAGCCGGGCTCCTGTCCCGGGTGGGAGGTCGACTGGTCCCTTGGGGCTCTGCCTTCGTCCCCGGGTTGGAAAGGGGCGAGGGGTGCGGGGGAGGGTCCCAGCCCGAGGAATTGGGGGGGATACGGATTCCTGGCCTGGGGTGTTGGAGCGACCGGGTTTCCCGGTTCCTCGCGGTGTTGCGGGTTAACCCCCCTCCTCACAATGTTTGCTTTCTGTACAGGGGTGCCGTCTCCCCGCGAATCCTTGCACGCCTCCAGCGCAGAGGTGAGCCTGGGGAGGCTGCGGCTTCTCCGACTTCGGAGCTTTTTGGAAAGCGAGGCGGCTGCCGCTGGCACAGAGAGCCTTTGGGGGCTCCCTCCTGGGGTTGTCAGAGCCCTGTCACTCGGGGAGAGGCTGCTGCGAGGAAGGGGGCACCCACCGTCCGGGGGCTGGAGCTCCGTCGCTTGCCTCCCAGCTTTGAGAGCGTGGCGGCGAGGAGCCGGCACGGCCTCGCAGGTGCTGTTAGCCGGACTGCAGCGCAGGGACCACGCGTTAAGACGCGATCGGCATTGCCAGGTTGCCGAGGTGACCCCTCTGGGACCCGGGACCCCGAGGGAGCGGCCCGATTTCGGTAGCTGGTAGTCAACAGCCCAGCAGCTGGCAGGTGAAAGAGGAAGGAAGAGACGGGCCCAGCTGTAGCGAGTTGGGGGTTCCGTGACCTGGAACCTAGCCAGCCGGAGGCCAGGCCTTCCCTCGGGAGAGCGTGCAGGCGTCCAGACCTCCCCGTTTGGGGGATCGGTCTCTCCACTTGTGCACACACAGCTCAAGGCTTTTACACTTTGGTTGGTTGTTTTGTTCTGTTTTGTTTTTAAACCGACTTTAGTGGAAGAAAGGTGAGTGGGAGCCAAGGTTTTCTTTAGGAGGTACCGGAGAAAAGGACCATCAATAATTAATTGTCCTCCCGTGCGGAGAAAGTCGTCAACAAAGCATTCGGGCAATTGAACTGGATCCGTATGTCTGAAAGTTGATTCTTGTGGGTGCAGTTTTAAGTGGCCCGAAGGGAAATTTTTGCTCCTATTGTTTCTGGAGAAGTTTCTAGTAGTTTGTCCAGTTTCGAGAAATTATGCTAATGCCACTATACATTTTTATTTCAACCTGGAGTCCTTTAATTCGTATTTTTATGGATTCTGTGTCCTTTTTTTTTTTTTAAGTTTTTTGAATAAGTTACTTCAGAAAAAATCTTGGAACTTACTAAACTAGAAATCTAGACATTGATATATTCACACATATTTACGTACCCCCGAACCATTTTTTCCTTTCTTTTGTCATATTAAGAGAAAACCAAAGCTACGAATTTAAAATTAGGAAGAACTATGCTTATAAGGTCATACTGAACCTGAAACAAATTGATTATATTTAGAGTCAGGTGTGTTTATTAATTTGCAGAACCAGGCGGGAAAGCACTTCCAGTATACTAATTTGTTTTACTAACACTTGGTCAGTATTTCTAAGATTGTATTTAAAAGCACAAGTAACTGTAGTCCTCCCAACTTAAAATTTTTTCCTCGATTTGAAGCCCCAAGAACCCAGCAACAGTGAAAAATGTAGAAATTACAGTGTCAAAAAAGAATGAAGGTACGTAACTGTTAATTGTAGAATTAAAGGTGAAAATGTACTACTCTGAAAATCTTCAATCATATTTTTCCCAGACTGCACAGATTTCTTAACGGCTTTCATAGCTAATGTTTTCATTTCCTCTTAACCATTTCTTGGATTACATCATTCTTTTGCAATCAAAAATATGTTTTTCAGTATACGCTTGGGTTAAAATGTTTGATGAAATTTCCAGAAACTATGCTTTCTTTTGAGAGTGCTTACATTCCCAGGTAACATGGTCAAATGTTGCTTGAACTGATTTTATTTGCATTCCTAAACCGCACATTAGACATTTGTTGCAATACTTAACATATACAATGTACATGTTTACATATGCTTTATTCATGGTTTATTTTATGAATAATGTAGGTTATATGTTTTACATAAAGAGATTGTAAATTATTTTGAAAATGTGAGCCAGAAGCCCTTCTTAGGGTATAAGAATTAAGGTAGACAGTAGTACTTTTAAAACCACTAGTGCTTTATCCAGCTACATAATGAGTGCTGTAGGACTAATGGCAATTTTTTAAATGGCTAAGAACTGTAATGCATTTCAGAATGTGTATGCAGTATATTTGTTCATATACTAACATAATGGTTTTGAGAAAGTGAAGACTGAGTCAAAGAAAAACCATCCATAACATGGGTGTCAAGATTTCTCAAAGTTGATGTAGACGGCAGATTGAAAGTTTTTACATGTGATGTTCATAATCCATAAAAAGGGCACTTACAAATGTTAGTGTAAATAGTAGGATCACAGTTTATAGTGAAGCAATAGGATTACAAGCCCATCAAAGGTTTCCCCCAAGATTAAGATCATATATGTGGGATTTGTATCTTAAGATAACAACACTTCTCCACTTTCAGATTCCACTTTCAATTTCTTATCTCTAGGTATGTCCTATTTGTTTCTCATGAGTATGTGTGTGGAGTAAATATGGATCAGGGAAGGAGATGTCTGATAACTGTAGGATCCATATACTAGCGAGTACTTAGTTATGCTAAGCATTTTTCATTCCTTATTTAAGTTAATTGAAAAAAATGCTGGTATGATAAGCCTTGATCATTCATGGTTTTATACATTATTTTTTTGTGTAGACTTTTGATTCTTAATGTTTTAACTGTGCTGTGATTAAACTAGTTTGAGAATTCAATTTGTCCAGTGACTGTCTAACCCAGATTCCTATATTAAATAGTGACCAGATAGTGTGCCTGAGATTTATCTGTTGGATTTTACTGAGAAGGAATGAATGCGATTTCTTTGTAAAGTATGGTGGTGGGTGGTGGTTTAGTCACTAAGTCGTGTCCAACTCTTGCCACCCCATGGACTGTAGCGTGCCTACAGGGTGCTCTTTCCATGGGACTTGCCAGGCAAGAATACTGGTGTGGGTTGCCATTTCCATTTCCAGGGGATCTTCCCAACCCAGGAATCTAACCAAGGTCTCCTGCATTGCAGGCAGATTCTTTACTGACTGAGCTACAAGGGAAGCCCACATACTTTTTAAAGTATAATAGGTCAAAATTCAGGAACTAAGACACAGTGAGAAAGAGAGGAACATAAACAAAAATAAGATATTTTTACTCATTGAATTTTATAAACAGTAGTGTCTTCTGTTTATAGGTCATTCATTTCTGTATATATGTCAAATGTGTATACTACTAATGGGTAGCATTTATTGAGTACTGGAAGCCTGGTGCTTCCAATTAATTATTTTACTTAATCCTCACACCAATACTAGGGAACACTCTAGTTGTGCCCATTTTATATATGAGAATACTGAGGCTTAGTCTTAGCTTAAATAACTTGAAAGCAGTGGCTTCACGCTCAGGCCATCTAACTGTAGAACCTGCACTCTTCCCACCAAAACTAAATAACTTGACTCCAGAGTGTTGAAAGTACTAGCAACTGCCCTTATTTAATGTTTTCTGGTTTGTGTTTTCAACAGATATTCTGATACAATGGCAACCTCACGGGGGAGAACGAAAAAAAAAGCATCTTTTGATCATTCTCCAGATAGCCTTCCTTTGAGGAGTTCCGGTAGGCAGGTATCGCTTATTTGTTCATTCATTGACCCTGTTTTGAGCCAACAGACTTACTGTGATTGGGACTGCAAGAATTAGAGATGAAAGAGTAGAATTCCAGCCCTCAAGGAACTTGCGGTCTAGTGGAAAAATTCTCCTTGGGACCTCCGGTGTTCTAAAGTGATAGAATGTAGGAAAAAAAGCTTATCTGGCAGAGATAAAAGCATTGCTGTGAATCAGCACAGGGTGTTCAGCTGTGTGGTTGCCTCCAGGATGTGAGCTGGGGCCAGATCATGCTTGGCTTGATGTCATTCATAGGAATTTGGACCTCCACTTATAATAGTTGGTTGGGTGCTGTTGGTGGGTTACTAACTGCCATCTTTCTGTGGGGCCATTTTTTTTTTTTTTAAAGGAAAATATTGAATGATGTCATTCTTTCTCTAGAATTTGTCTACAAGTTTTTATTGTAGTTTTTAAATCTACAGTGCTGAGAGGATAGAACTTCTCTAAGCAAAGAGAACAATCTTAATTTGAGAGTGGCTTTCATTTTTGATGATAAAGCTTAAAAAAAATTTTTTTTTTTAATTTTTTATTGGTTAGACTATCTGGGTTAGATAATCAATATTGAAGTAGAGTTGAAACAGCTTTTTCCTCAGAGAAGCTTGTATGCATTTTAGGCCTCTACTCAGAGACCTGTTGTCAAAGTGCTGGTTCTGAATTTCTAGCAGATTAGTGAATTGTTTGCACAATGCAGTCTCAAGGAAATTGCTGTTACCTTCAGCCCCTACCCCACTGCCAGGATGCTTTTGATCTTCACACTTAGAACTTCTAACCTGGAAGTGATTTCAGGAGTAAACCTCCCACCACCTCCACCCTGGGCCATGCCGGTGTTGATCTTAACCTCAGCTGGTTCTTTCTCAGGCGAAGAAAAAGGCCACTGAGACGGCGGATGAGGATGAAGATGGTGGGTCAGAGAAGAAGTACAGGAAATGTGAAAAAGCAGGCTGTACAGCCACGTGTCCTGTGTGCTTTGCAAGTACTTCTGAAAGGTCTGTTGAGACGGTGTGTCTTGGCCTCACCTTCCTGCCAAGATAGTCTTCCTAAAGATACAGAGAGATACTGCTATTCCGCAGTAGAGACATTGCCGGTACATTTTGTACACATCATACCCCGCTACTCACTCCCCTGTTAGACTAGCCTGTATCATCTCAGCACAGTGACCAACCCCCTGTGCTCACGTCGCATCCCCCATAGTTATACCTCTGGTGGTTGGGAATGGGGGGATAGTTTGAGGATGGGATGGGGTAAGAGGTAAGTGGGGAATAGAGAGAACCTTCAGCTTCCTACAGAGACCAATGTTTGCTTATTTTTCTGGGCTGCTTTTCTTCCTCTTACAGATACCTCCTCCTCCAAAGATACATTCAGGGCTCATTCAAACTATGTAGCTAACTGCACTCTTGCCATTTTTGTTGGGATGATCCAAGCATGACCTTTTACTTCCAGTGAAAGAAAAAAAAAATCTTCAGTTAAGATTCAATGAAACCTGGAAAACAAATTCTTTCTTTTTTTAAATCACAAAGAAGTGGTGGTGTTAGTGTTCATAGTGGCTTTATAGTTCATTCTTTTGCTACATTATTGGCAGCGTGGCAGGTTTTATTTGCCAGATTGCCCACCGGATGGTCTGATCCCAGCTGGCCAGATGTTGCTACTAGAGACCACACTTCCCTCCTTCACACACATGCGGCAAGCCCACTGCTATCCCTTCTTGCATGTCCTAAAACCGTATCATCACTCCATGGAGTCCTGATAAAAACTAAGTCCCAGGCCCTTTTGATGAGCAGGCAGCTGGGTACCACTGATAAGTCCCTGTGTCCTCCCCATGCACTGTTCTGTGTCAGTCATCCATTCTGTTTCTTCTGTTGTAATCTCCTGGTCATTAGGATTCTAAGTGAAGGTAAGGCAAAATGGGCTCATAGGAGGTGTTTGATAAATGTTAAAAAAACAGTGAGACATGTTTATTCATTACCAAAGCTATGTTTCTGCTGTTTTCAGATGTGCCAAAAATGGCTACACATCCCGATGGTACCACCTCTCCTGTGGGGAGCATTTCTGTAATGAATGCTTTGACCATTACTACAGAAGGTTTGTTCTGATAATTGTTGGAGTTTTCTGGGGTGGAAGGGATGGTGGCGTGGGCAGTGGGCAGTGGAGGGGGTCAGATGGTTAAGCACCCTCCTCCCTGGGTTACTGAATTATTTCACTGTTTCATCCATACTTGTGCTGACTACAGGTGTGCCAGAACTTTGATGCTGTAGTTTGCATGTGTGTACGCTTGTGTGTGCACACTCAAAGCTCAGAAAGTATCTGCCATGAGACAGTTATTCTCTGTAGTTCACAAATTCGGAAAAATTTAGGAGCTGCTTTGCTCTTCTATGCAAATGCAAAGAGGCAGGAATGAAAAGATTTTATGGGGGAAGCTGAAAGCTAGAGGGTGCTGGACAGACAGGTAACCATCCCTTCTTGATAGTTTTAGATACTAAAAATGCAACCTGTTTTATGGGTGCTATGATAACTTACCCCTCCCCCCTTATAATATGGCTAAGTCCTTCACATAAGATTTCTATCTGCCTCCTGTTTTGAAAACCTGAATAGCTTATTGTTTGATATATTTATTTTTATTGTTTTTCAGCCATAAGGATGGATATGACAAATATACTACATGGAAAAAAATATGGACAAGCAATGGAAAAACTGAACCTAGTCCCAAAGCTTTCATGGCAGACCAGCAGCTCCCCTACTGGGTAAAAATGATAAAACTGTATTATTTTGTGAAGCATTTGTAGGGCTTCCCTGGTAGCTCCAGGGTAAAGAATCCACCTGCCAAGCAGGAAACGGGGGTTTGATCCGTGAGTGGGGAAGATCCCCTGGAGAAGGAAATGGCAACCCACTGCAGTCACGCTTGCCTGGGTAATCTCATGAACAGAGGAGCCTGGCAGGCTACAGTCCACGGGGTAGCAAAGAAGTTGGACACAACTGAGCAACTAAACAGCAAAAGCATTTATAGCACTAAATGCAAGAGGAATGGATGAAAATTCCAATTTTTAGGAAAGTTTTCTTTAATTACATTTATTTTTTATGTAACTATTAAAGCAAATCACATTTTTCATTTTTGTGGAAAAATCACCTAACTTGACCTGTAGGGTAAAGAAGAAGCTAAAGACTCGTTACCAGCTGGTGATAGCCGTTGCTAAGTTTGGTCCATATCTCTCTTCTTTTTTTCTGTTCATGTTTTTCTGTGTTTATTTAAACACAATTTCATGCTTTGTATGCAAATCCTAATTAGGTCTAGAATCATACTTTGCATGTAAGTTTTTAGTAGCTTTTAGGTTTTTTTTTTTTATTAATTTAACTTTATTTTTTCTACTTAGCCATTCTTTGAAAACACACTTTAGTGATTGTATATATAATATAAATATACCATCATTCAATAAATTATTTGCTAATTTATTTACTGTTATAAGTAATTTGAGCTTTTCTCTGCATACCTTAAATTTTCATTAATTGAAGTGAGATTTACATAACTTTAAATTCACAAAAAATTCACAAGGGAGACTCAAGGGGGAAGAACACACACACACTTATGACTGATTTGCATTGTTGTACTGCAGATGCCAACACATTGTGAAGCAATTATCCTCCAAGTAAAAAATAAATTTAAAATGTTTTTTTTTAACCCTTTTAAAGTGTACAACTCAGTAGCATTCAGTACATTCACACTGTGGTCCAATCACCACCCATATCCAATTCCAGAACATTTTCATCATCCACAAAGGAGACTTGTGCCCATTCAGCCATCACCTCCCATTCCTCCCTATCCCCACCCCCTGGCAACCACTAATCTGCTTTCTGTCTTTATGAATTTACCATTTTGGATGCTTTATAAAGGAATCAGGCAGTATGTGACCTTTTACATTTGGCTTCTTTCACTTAACCTCATGCATTTGATGCTGAACACTTGTTAACCCAAATCACGTGGAGGAGATGGCAAAGGAAGAGATGGAAGAAATGCTCGCTCAAGAGGTGCTAACTCATTGACTTTGACTTCTTACTTTCCATCTAGGTTCAATGTACAAAACCTGAGTGTAGGAAATGGAGGCAGCTTACCAAGGAGATCCAGCTGACTCCCCAGATAGCAAAGACCTACCGTTGTGGTATGAAACCAAATACTGCTGTTAAGGTATGATGTCTTTGGTTTTCTGTTTGAATTAATTGATGGGTTAGTTTAGTTGTCAGTCTGTAGTAATGACATATATTTTTTCATTTATCGTGTTGACCAATGTATCAGGATGGTACTGTCCCATGTATAAGAGAACCACCACTACAATAGCTTAACCGATTAAGGCTTTTATTTTTCTCTCATTATAAGTGGTTTAGAAGCAGGCGGTCCAGAGTTGGTATAGTTGCCCAAGGAATTCTTCTAGTTTCCAGTTCTCTCACAAGATCATTACTGCACTGTCAGCCATCATTCCAACTTCAAAGCAGAAAAGATGGGAAAGGCTGGAGTATCTTAAGCCAAGTCTCTCCTTTTACTGGGAAACCAGGAGCTTTCCTGGAAGTTCCAACAGTAGATTTCTATTTATAGCTCATTGGCCAGGACAGGATCTCAACAGCTACTCTGAACAACAGTGGGGACAAAGGAAGAAGATATTCCATAACTGTTGCATGTTTTATATTTTATAACTGGAAGGAAATCTTTTATAACAGGATTGAAATTAGGATCCTGTTTGTAAGGAGAAAAGGATGAGTATATGTTTGGGCTCAATAGGCAGGAGTTTGAGCAAATGCAGAGAGATAGTGAAGGACAGAGAAGCCTGGCATGCTGCAGTTCATGGGGTTGCAAAGAGTCGGACGCGACTTAGTGACTGAACGACAATATGTTTGGGCTGTTAGCAGTCTTCCTTAATTGGTATAATGTGCCTCTTTGGAGATTTTACAATTGCTTAGTGTTTAAAAATGTGCTAATTGCTTCAAAGTGTTAAAGCATTCATCTATAGAATGTGTCTAGTTTTATCCGTACAGTAAAGAATATTCGAAATTGTAATCTCAGAAGCAAGATGCTTTTCCTTTCTGAAAATTTTGACTTAATTCACATAGCATGAAATTCACACTCTTAAAGTATATAATTCAGTGGTTTGTGGTATTAATATATTCACAGATATGCAGTTATCACCAGCAAAATATTTTCTTAGTTCAAATTCCCCTTTAAAGAGTGAATGAGAAACATTTGAAAAGCTTTATAAAGTTTATGATCAAGTTTTTCAAAGCCTGGAATTTAAGATACAAGTATTATTGAAGTGACTCATAATTATTATAAACATATTTGGAAGATTTTGCAAAGTAAACTGGTGAGGAAAATGGTATCAACATTTAGGAGTTCTGTTTTCTATTGTTTTAATTTTACATAAGCATTACGTGAATATAATTTCAAGTTTAAAATAAATTGAACATGTGTGTATATGTAAATATATGCACACACATAATACGTAAATAAAAAATGAAAGTCCCCTTTAAACCATGTCTTTCTTCCCACTCTAGTAGATAACAACTCTTAATGATTCATTTATCCTATTAGAACTTTATGCTCTGATTATGTATTTATGGTAGGCATGTTTTTTTTAAAGCACTGGATACAAATATCTAAACTACTTTTTAAAGGTTTAAAGAAGTATAGCTTAGAGTGATCACAGCCTCTAAGGATGGTATCATATCTTTTAAATCCTCTCTGCCTAAGAAATTCTCCCTTGAGTCCCTCTAGCTCCATTCTGATTGATTACCATCTATAGCCTCAACTTTTGAAATATTTATTTAAATGGTGTTTATTGACTCAGTCCCTTTGGTTTTCAGCTTGGTCTTCTGTCAAGGACAAAGTCTGGAAAGGTTTATTTGTAAAACAACATTAAAAAGAATGGTAGCAAACAACGCACGCTGTTTGGGGCTCACTTTTTGTCATTTAATATATCTTGAAGATGCTTCCGTCTCAGTGCATAAGGATCTCTTTCTCTGTAAAAACTGTATAATACATAGTCCACTGAATGGATAGATCGTGATGAATTTGACGTGGTCGAAGGACATTTAAACGTTTATCGTCAGTGAGTGCGCTGTAGTGAATAGCTTCGTGTCTCTGCTGGTTTTTAGTGTGTTTGTGGGATCCATTCTGAGAAATAACATTCCTGTCAAAGAGCATATCCAGTTTTTCAAAGTTTTATTTATGTATTTTTATTTTTGGCTGGCCTGGGTCTTCCTTGCTGTGGACAGGCTTTCCGTAGTTGTGGTGAGCGGGGTCTACTCTTTGTTGCAGTGCGAGGGCCTCACACTGCAGTGGCTTCTCTTGTTGCAGACACAGGCTTAGGCTCATGGGCTCCAGTAGTTGCAGCCTGCAGGCTTAGTGGTTGTGGCTCATGAGCTCTAGAATTCTGACTTCAGTAACCATGGCATCCGGGCTTAGCTGCTCCAAGACATGTGGGATCATCCCAGCTCAGGGATGGAACCCGTGTCCCCTGCATTGGCAGGCAGATTCTTATATTCTGTGCCACCAGGGAAGGCCTATCAAGTTGTTTTAATTTGAAATAATTCTTAGACCCACAAGAGGATTTACAATTTGTGTGTATAGAATGAAGGTGAACACTCACCATGTACCCACACCCAGTTGTAGAAACAGAGCGTTACCAATGCCTCTGTAACTCCCTGGTTGCCCCTCAGTGGTTATCTTCCTCTGCCTCTCCTGCAAGAGCAAGCAATATTTCAAATTTGGTATTTATTATTCCTCTGCTTTTTGTTTTTGAGTTGATACATATGTATGAAACCCTAAATAACATGTGAAGTTTTGCATCTTTTATGTTGGTTGGAAATTGTACCCTGTTGTTTGCATTCTTCTGCAGCTTTCTTCTTTTCCTTAACACTGAGGTTTTTTTGTTGCCTCCATGTTGATGCCTACAGCTCTGAGTCGTTAATTGTCCCTACTGTGTAATTTTGCACTTTGTGAATCTACCGTAGCGTGTCTCTTCTCTTGTTCATAGGTGTGTGAGAGTTGTTTCTAGTTTGGGGCTGTCACGTTCTTTCCTGTCTCACCTAGTGCTGTGCTGTGCTCAGTTGCTCAGTCATGTGCGACTCTTTGCGACCCCATGGACTGTAACCCACCAGGCTCCTCTGTCCATGGAATTCTCCAGCAAGAATATTGGAGTGGGTTGCCATTTCCTGTTCCAGTTTTCCAAGTGCACACGTACAAAGAGTTTCTCTGGATTATATTCCAAGGGCTAGATTTCCCAGACCATATGGTATGCCAATCTTCAGTTTATTTAGGTAACTTTTTAAATTGAAATATACAAACAGAAAGCACACAAGTCAAAGTGCCATAGCTCAGTGAATTTTCAGAGTCCACATTTAGCCAGCTCCCAGCAAAGAAAGCTGAGCACCAAAGGATTGATATTTTTGAACTGTGGTATTGGAGAAGACTCTTGAGAGTCCCTTGGACAGCAAGGAGATCAAACCAGTCAATCCTAAAAGAATCAGTCATGAATATTCATTGCAAGGACTGATGCTTCCAATACTTTGGCCACCTGATTCGAAGAACTGACTCATTGGAAAAGACCCTGGTGCTGGGAAAGATAGAAGGCAAGAGGAGAAGGGGACGACAGAGGATGAGATGGTTGGATGGCATCACCAACTCAATGGACATGAGTTTGAGCAAGCTTCAGGAGCTGGTGATGGACAGGGAAGCCTGGCGTGCTGCAGTCCATGGGGTCGCAAAGAGCCGGACACAACTGAGCGACTGAACTGAACAGTAAAGAAATTGACCAGTCTCTCGGAAGCACCCTTGCACTGCCTTTCATTCAGAGTCCATCACTTCCCCCTGCCCAGAGTAATTACTTACTTCAACTTCTCCCCCATCCAAATACTAACCAGCCTGACCCTGCTTAGCTTCTAAGATCAGAGAGGACAGGCGCTTTCAGGGTGATATGGCTATAGGTCCCTACTTCCCCTTCCAGCTTACAACACTGTGGATGTTGCTTCCTTTTGAACTTTATGTAAATGGCATAATACAGTATGCATGCTTTTGGGTGTGGCTTCTTTCAACTCACCGTTATGTCTGGAAGGTGCATCCTTGCTGTAATGTGTGTTGCAGTTTACTCTCATTGCTGTGCCCTTGTTTGACTGTAGTACAGTTTGTTTCTGCCTTCTACTCTCGATGGACTTCTGGCTTGTGCTTAGGTTTTCTCTCTTACAAACTATGCTTCTTCAAGCATTTTCTAATCCTTCTCTTGGTGCACGTGGACAGGCGTCTCTCTAGAAAATACAGGCATGCCTTGTTCTATTGCACTTTGCTTCTTTGCGCTTCACAGATACGCATTTTTTACAAAGTGAAGCTTTGTGACAACTCTGCATTGTCAGATGATGGTTAGCGTTTTTAGCAGTAAAGTATTTTTTATTTTATTTATTTATTTATATTTGGCTGTGCTGAGTCTTCATTTTGGCACAAGGGCTCTGGGGCCCTTGGGCTCTGTCATAGCACACTGGCTTAGTTGTCCCAAGGCATCTGGGATCTTCCCTGCCCAGGGATCGAACCCTGTCCCCTGTATTGGCAGGCGGATTCTTAACCACTGGACCATCAGGGCCTGAGGTATTTTTTAATTAAAGTATGTACAGGTTTCTTTTTTTAAGCTATTGCACACTTAATAGACTACAGTATAGTGTAAACATAACTTTTATATGTACTGGGAAACCAGAAAATTCGTTTGAGTCACTTCTATTGTGACAGCAATGGTTGGTCTCAAACTGAGCCCACAATGTCTCTGAGATATGTCTATATAGCAAGACTAGAATTGTTGGGCATAATGCAGTCATATCTGCAGGGCTTGATTCCAGGACCCTGCAGGTATCAAAATCTGAAGATGCTCAAGTCCGTTGTATAACATGGCAGAGTATTGCATATAACCTACATACATCCTCTCGTATACTTTAGTTCATCTGTAGATTACTTTTAATACTTAATATAATGTAAATTCTATATAAATAGTTGCTGGTGCATGGGAAATTCAGATTTTACTTTTTGGAACTTTCTGCAATTTTTTTGAATATTTTTTAATCCGAGGCTGACTGAATTTGTGGATGTGGAACCGATCGTAGCATGTACATCTTCAGTTATACAAGATAATGCCAAATTATCATGCATTTAAAGGTTTCATATTTTGTCAGATTGTTCTCCAGAGTTATTACACATTGTTGTAGGTTGCCACTGAGGACATCCTTGCAAGAGGAGCTGTCTTCCTCACACCCTCACTCATGTGGGTGTTTTATCACACTTTCTCTTTTCCAATCTAATTGATGAAAAGAGGTATCTTATTAAGGTAAACTGACACTTAGGACTGTATTTTAGGAACTTCCCAGGCGGTCCAGTGGTTAAGACTTCACCTTCAATGCAGGGGATATACATTCGAGCGCTGGTCAAGGATCTAAGATCCCACATGCCTTGGGGCCAAAAATCACAGAAGCAGTAGTATAACACATTCAATAAAGACTTTAAAAGTGGTCCACATCAAAGAATCTTTTTTTTTTAAAAGATTATATTTTATAATTAAGTTTAATTAATACTTTTTGTCTTGTTTTTGCAGCCTGAGACCTCAGACCATTGTTCCCTCCCAGAGGATCTAGTGAGTATTTCTGCATGTTTCAGATTAGCCTGTATCACGCCTTCAGTGATAAGTGCGATAAGTAAAACACAGTAACAGTGTTATGAGTGTCTTTATTTGGTTGCTGATCAAAGGCTTTTTAATCTCACGTGATAACTATGTGATGAAAATGCTAGAAGTAATGGTATTATGCATGATCCTCACCCAACTTAAAAAAAAAACAAACCACTAAAATTTTATCGCTTTATGTTTAAAGGAAATAAAAAGGCAGAAACTGACACCATGCCTTCCTACAAGGATCAGACTTGTTATACTTGTTTTCCAAGAGGGACTTTATGACCTTCTCGCCACTTGAATCATTCCAGGAAACGAACAAGAGGCCCATAATTTGATGGTCTTGGCCCAGATTCAGCTGTGAGAGGGTTCTCGTGTTATTCTGACCTCAGCGTAGCTGCTTTGTCCCACCTCTGCCCAGATGTGGAAGGGGCAGCAGCTGGCAAAGCCTCGCCACGTGTTGCTTGTCTTAGGAAACTTTGCTCCCCGAGCTGACTGATTTTGCCACATAGCCAGATCCAACGGCTATTTCAGAAGATGATTTTTTTTTTAAATTATGAGTTTCTGAGTTATTCTGCATGACAGTGATTCAGGATTGTTAGTTTGTAGTTTTTCTAGATGTGAAACTCAGGGAATGTGATTGATGTTCAGGCAAAGGGAGAACGGACACCTGGCTTGTCTGTTCTGTTACATAAAGGGCTGTGAGACACACACATACACCCCCATTAAAAAAAATAAATAACTGTACCCTCAAACATTTCTACAGTAAAGCAGTGGCCCAAATAATTTCTGGATGCAGGGTAAACCAGATGACATTATAGAAAGAAAGGAAAAAATAACTTTAAATACAGTTAAAAAAATTAATTTATGAATATTTCCCCTAGTGTTCAGACCATTGTGCTCTCAAGGAATCTAAACTTTAGGACAGAGGCCATATTCTTGGGATATAAGAACCTTAAAAAGTTCAGAAGAGTCCTTGGATGGTCATATGCCAGTTACTTATTTTTGTCTTCAGTTAAGAAAGAGTCTGGGGCAGGTTTATGAAGTAGAATTTTCCTTCTTTTTGGTCCAGCACAGGCTGGTCAAGGGTAGCCAAACCTAAAACAAGCCTTGAGGACAAAGATTGCAAACTGAAAAGCCATCAGGGGCCAGGCAAGTAAAATGAATGTGTGAGGGACTTTCCTGGTGGTCCAGTGGTTAAGACTTCGCCTTCCAGGGCAGGAGGTGGGGGTTCGATCCCTGGTTGGGGAGCTGAGATCTCACATGCCTCATGGCTGAAAAAACAAAAGGTATATAACAGAAGCAATATTGTAGCAGATTTAATAAGTTTAAAAAAAAAATGGTCTGCATCAAAAAAAGAAAAAAAAGTGTGAAGCAGCTGGGAATAATTTATGAGGGATGTTGGGGCTTGTAGTAAGCTGAGAAAATGCTTGCCTGAGATTTGGACTCTGAAATCTGAAGGGCAGGTAATGCATCTTTAATTCACAAACCACAGCTTGATGGCAGGTGACATTTGCTTGGAGACTGGAGAACTAACAGAGGGTTCCTGAGCTCAGGATTCTCCTCTATTAGATTCCTAGAATTCCTGGAGCATACATTCAAGATCATGTTTAGCAAAGTCTGCCTAGTATAGGATTTCTGGCAGTGCTGCTTTAGAAGCAGGTAAATTTTATTTTTATCACAACAGTCATCACCAGGCTGCTTTGATCGAATGACTCCATATGTTAATTCAAAATCTGGAATATGATCACATATTTTAAGACCAAAAATAGCTTCTTCAGTCTACATGGAGCATATTATTTTGCTGATTGTCATGTACTTTTCCCTCTGAAAAAAATTTTTAGTAACCTCTGGCAAAAAAGCAGTAATATTTGACTGCTACTTCAGAGAATTATTTTTTTTTTGCTGAATTTTGCAGTTTCCACTATCTTTAGATCCTAAGTTAAAAGCGGGAAGGGCCAGGTGATAAATGATTCCTGAACAGAAGAAAGTTCCTCATGTCAGACTTAAACAAACCTAGGCTTCCAGGAGCCTCAGTGGAGGCACCATTAAGACTTACCTGATGTTGGGACTTCCCTGGTGGTCCAGTGGCTGAGACTCTGTGCTCCCAATGCAGGGGGCATGCTTTTGATTCCTGGTCAAGGCACTAGGAACCCTCATGCCACAGGATGCAGCCAGAAAAAAAAAAAGACTTGTGTTGGTGGAGTTTTTGGTAGGGGGGAAGGGGAGACCTCTTGCTTTAGTTCTTAGGAACTCGGCCTAAGAAACATTTTTTCCCGGTCTCGTCAGGGGTCTTTGTTTCTGAATCTGCCTGTGCAGGACTCTGGCCTAGGACTGAGGAGTGGGCGAAGGCAAAGGAGAAGGGTTGGGAATGAATGCGGATGAAAGGGCGAGAACCCTCTGTCCTTGGTGGACCCTGCATGTCCATTTCTTATCTGCCATTGTCCCTCTTTGTCTTGCTCTGCTCCCTTGCAGAGAGTGTCGGAAGTGTCCAACCATTGGTGGTACTCCATGCTCATCTTACCTCCTTTGCTGAAAGACAGCGTGGCTGCACCCCTGCTCTCGGCCTACTACCCGGACTGCGTGGGGATGAGTCCATCCTGCACCAGCACGCACCGCGTGGCCAGTGACGCCAGCCCTGGGAAGCTGGAGCACCCCAAGGCGGTCCCCTCTGTGCTGGGTGAGAGCTGGGCCTGGCCCTCCCTGCCTTCCCTCCCCTACCTTGCCCTGGAAATGTGTGGGTGAGCAGAATGGAAAAGATGGTTTTCTTGTTTGTTTGTTTTGAATGTGTTTGCTTGGTACAAAGCACCTGGTTATTTCATGAATCTGGTTTTACTGTGGATCACTCGTGTCATTTGTATACATTAGTTAATTTTTCCCTTAATCATTGGGAAGGCCTGTAACACTTGTCTAGGAATCATACCTACAGAGTTTAATGAGCATTTTTTTGAAAGTTGGATAGCTGTGTAATTTGATGATAGTGCCTACTACACACTCTGACATGCCCGAAGAAAGTTTTGACTCGATGAGCCACCCTTCTTTTTTCTCTTTGAGTCATTCTGCTTCTAATTATGCCATTGATAATTACAGTGGAACGACTCACTCTTGAAAAAACTTCAGGTCAAAGCAAGCAGACTAATGACTGTTTACTTTCAATGGATTTAAAAAATTCTCCATCAGAATTCTCGGTGTACGAGCGGACTGTTTACTTTCAATGGATTTTAAAAATTCTCCATCAGAATTCTCGGTATACGAGCGAGAATTCTAGATCATCTCCTGCATGCTAACAAACTTCATCTTTGGTGCAAGTAGATTTTGACATTGTGGCCTTTAATTAAGGTTTTAACTAGTAGCACTGGAACCTCCAAACATATGGATGTGGTCGAAATCACAACTGAAGTGATAAATCCCAATGTTAATGAAGGTGGAATGAAATAGGCCCTCAGACACTAATTAGTCGGTGTGTACATATATGAAGGGCAGTTTGACAGTGCGAATCAAAAACCTTACAATAGATCCTCTTTGGATGTAGGAATTTATCCTAAATTATCAAAGATTATCAAAATTAAGTCCAAAGATGTGTGGCGTTGTTTATAGTATTGAAATAATTGGATAAAATCAAAATGCCCAGAAATAGGGGAGTAGATAATAAATAAGATAGCATTGTATATCCGTGGAAGTCATATTTAATGACATGGGACAATGTTCTTGAAAAGCAGGTAGGAAAAACAGCCTTTTCAGTGCGTTTTTTTGGCTTTTTTTATTTCTTTCATAGAAACAGAACGTAGGTTAGACTAGGTTAACGCCACTCTAGGATTATCAGGGGTTAGCGATTTGTTATTTACTTCTGTGAACCTGTCTTCTAATCAGAAAAACTCCAATAATGTTTCTTTTGATACATTTCCATGGGGATTTGGCATTCAGTTGGGTTTGGAATTTCAGGTTTGCAAGATGAAGTAGCTGTTCAGTTGCTAAGTCATGTCCAACTCTTTGTGACTGCGTGGCCTGTAGCACACCAGGCTTCCCTGTCTTTCAGTATCTCCTGGACTTTGCTCAAACTCATGTCCATTGAGTCAGCGACGCCATCTGACCATCTCATCCTTTGTCGCCCCCTTCTCTTCCTGCCTTCAATCTTTCCCAGCCTCAGGGTCTTTTCCAGTGAGTTGGCTCTTCACGTCAGGTGGCCAACATATTGGAGCTTCAGTTTCAGCATCAATCCTTCCAGTGAATATTCAGGGTTGATTTCCTTTAGGATTGATTGGTTGGATCTCCTTGCTGTCCAAGGGAACTCTCAAGAGTCTTCTCCAACACCACAGATTGCAAGATGAAGGCATTCTGGAAATCTGTTGAGAAACAATGTGAATATGTAGCACTCATGATTAAGATGGCAAATTTTATAGCATATGTTTTTCTTTAACAAAAAAAATTTTTTTATTTTCTGTACTACAGAAATTGAATTTGTGAAGAAAGAACGGGGAAATATTTTTTAAATTCCACCTAGAAGGTCTAATTGGACAGAGGAAGTGGAAGCATTTACGTAGGACAGACCAGGAAGCTTGTCTAGGCCCTTCTTTCTGGTTTGTTTTTGTTTCTGCTTTTCAGCTTACCCAGATTTCCCTGGTGGCACAGACAGTAAAGAATCTGCCTGCAATGCAGGAGACCCAGGTTCGATCCCTGGGTCGGGAAGATCCCCTGGAGAATGAAATGGCAACCCACTTCAGTATTCATGCCTGGAGAATTCGATGGACAGGGGAACCTGGCGTGCTCCAGTCCATGGGTTTGCAAAGAGTCGGTCACGACTGAGTGACTAACACTTACCCAGATTTGGAATTTACAGCCTGTGAGATTTACTCCTTTGCTTGTCCCCTCAGTTCCAGGCATGAACCGGTACTTCCAGCCTTTCTACCAACCCAACGAGTGCGGCAAAGCCTTGTGCGTGCGGCCGGACGTGATGGAGCTAGATGAGCTCTACGAGTTCCCAGAGTATTCGCGGGACCCCACCATGTACCTGGCTCTGAGGAACCTTGTCCTCGCACTGTGGTTCACTAACTGCAAGGTGAGTGGAGGGCAGGTTGGCCAGCAGCACGTGGACACAGACTTCTCTTAGAGGAGTGGCTTGATCTTTAGATGTGTGTGTCTCCGCCACACGTTTGGGTGGATATTCTCTGTGTGGGGGCTGTCGTGTGCATTGTAGGGTGTTGAGGCAGCATCCCTGGCCTCTACCCACTAGATGCCATAGCAGCCACCACCCCCCCACCCGGTGTGATAGCCAAAAATGTCTCCAGATATTGCCAAATGGGGCAGTCTCACCACCTGAGAACCATCGCTTTAGACCCTGTGTCACCAGGACTCTTGACTCTTTAGTGAGCGAGTGTGCAGTGCAAAGCTGGGTCAAGGAGTTCCGATGACAATGCCGGGAGAAAAAAGAATAAAACATTAAAGATTGGATCATAAACCCCTTGCAGGGCAGGAATTCTTACTCAGTTTGTTATCCTCAAGCATCTGAAACCAGTGATTGGTTCTTTTCTGGGACTGAATGAATGCTAGGGGCTTCAAACAGCACTTACCTTGAAAGGGATGAAGGTAAATTGGGGGATGGACCAGGTGGGGAACTACAATTTTTTTTTTTTTAAGCAAAGTCTTTCCTGACCCTCGTATTTTTCCAATTTATTAATTTCTTCTGCAATTATTTGAGTGACTGCTGAATATAGGACATTTTGCAAGACTGCCAGTCTTGGTTAAAGAAAGATATTCTAGGTCTGCTCTGGTATTTCAATGAATTAGACTCCAGCCCTAGATGATTTGATTAAGTAACAGCTATAAATGCAGTTGATATGAATTACACCCAGATGAGTGGGCTGGGTAGGGTAGAGTTACTCATTTCCTCTCCAGCAGCCTTAAAGTAGGTATTCAGTAAACATTTGCGGAACTAAACAAAACTGTGGTCAGAATTTTCCTGTAAATAAGCCGTGAAAATGCATTTTTCAGTAACAGCCTTGGGTTCATTTTTTGTGACATTTCTTTTTAGTTGACTTTGAAATTGGACTTATACTGTGGAAGATTCATGTTAAAAAAGTCCTCCACTTATCAGTGTGGATCTATTTTAATTTGTAATAAGATAATAAGATGTATCTATTTAATACTCTCGTGGGAAAACTAAAATATGGTTGCTTTTAAGGAGTCAGAAAAACAAATAACAAGGAGTCAGACTAAATGTGACTTTTTCTTTTTAAAGTCGTGAATACAAACACATTTTTTAATCTTCTGCAGCAATCCAAGCCAACATTGTACATGTTATTTCTTTCGTATTTGGAGCCTGTAGTCATCTTCCTGTGTTTGATCAGGTTCTCTTGGAGCTGGGGGTTGGGGACAAGTAGAGGAGGTGCCAGAGGGGGCACCTCCCCGCTGCGCCCCGTGGCCCAAACCTGTCCTGACTTCACAGCCCTGCGAGGAGGCCACCTCACTCTTGAATCTCAGAGATGAACCAACCCTCACCCAAGCTGCTAGAGTAAACAAACTCTGGCTTTTGTTTTTTTGTTTTTTTGACAAGTTCCTAAGTCCGTTCCTCCTACATCTTATCAGTGATGAGAACCCAGCTTTTTCAGATCCCAGGGCCAACAGCAGCCTGGGTTTCTATAATAGCCTTTGTTGTGTGGTTTATGGAGTCAGGAATATATTTGTGGTGTGTGCTGCACCCACACTCCGCATATCAATCATTCTCTGCGAGGGGAAACTGAGGTGATAAAACAGATTGCTGTGTGCCTCTTTTGTTCCTTTCTTCCTTGGTCGGGCAGACCTCCCTATGGTCTTCCTATATCTTAGTGATAAATTGTGGATTCCAGTTACCCTGGGAGTTTTTTTTTTTTTTTTTTTTTTCGGTAGCTCAGATGGTAAAGAATCTGCCTGCAGTTTAGGAGACCAGGGTTCGATCCCTGGGTTGGAAAGATCCCATGGAGAAGAGAATGGCAACCCACTCCAGCATTCGTGCCTGGAGTATTCCATGGACAGAGGAGCCTGGTGGGCTGCAGTCTATGGGGTTGCGAAGAGTTGGACACAACTGAGCACTAATACACACAAAACATGTACAACGTGAGATTTATCACTTTTACCGTTTTAACCATTGTAAAATGTACAATTCAGTGGCATTGAGTACATATACAGTGTTGTATAACCATCAGTTCTATGTAGTTCCAGAACTTTTTTATTACTCCAGGAGGAAACCCCACACCCATTAAACAGTGACCCCCCACGCCTTTCTTCCCCCAGCTTCTGGCAACTACTGGCCTACTTTCTGGGCTTCTCTGGTAGCTTAGCTGGTAAAGAATCCACCTGTGATGCAGGAGACCCCAGTTCAATTCCTGGGTCAGGAAGATCCCCTGGAGAAGGGATAGGCTACCCACTCCGTGTTCTTGGGCTTCCCTGGTAGCTCAGATGTTAAAGAGTCCACCTGCAATGCAGGAGAAGGCAATGGCACCCCACTCCAGTACTCTTGCCTGGAAAATCCCATGGACGGAGGAGCCTGGTAGGCTGCAGTCCATGGGGTCGCTAGGAGTAGGACACGACTGAGCGACTTCACTTTCACTTTCCACTTTCATGCATTGGAGAAGGACATGGCAACCCACTCCAGTATTCTTGCCTGGAGAATCCCAGGGACAGGGGAGCCTGGTGGGCTTCCATCTATGGGGTCGCACAGAGTCAGACATGACTGAAGCGACTTAGCAGCAGCAGCAGCAGCAGCAATGCGGGAGACCTGGGTTTGATCCCTGGGTTGGGAAGATCCCCTGGAGGAGGAGGGCATGGCAACCCACTCCAGTATTCTTGCCTAGAGAATTCCATGGACACAGAGCCTGGCAGGCTACTGTCCATGGGGTCGCACAGAGTCAGACATGACTGAGTGACTAAGCACAGCACTGCCTACTTCCTTTCTCTAGAAAGTCTGCCTATTCTGGGTGTTTCACATAAATGGAACCATAGAACATGTGGCCTTTTGTAACTATCTTCTTGACTTAGCATGATGTTTTCAAGGTTCTTCCCTGTGGTAGCATGTGTCAGTACTCCATTTCTTTTTATGACCAAATCACATTCCGTATATGGATAGACCACCTTTTGCTTTATAGTGTCATCCACTGATGGATGCTTGGATAACTCCCACCTTTTGGCAATTTGAATAATGCTACCGTGCATTTTTTTTTTGAACCTAACTTTTGAGTTCTTTCCAGTACACACGTAGGAATATAATTGTTGGGTCATATGGTCATTCTGTGTTTTCCCTTTTTGAGGAAGCAAGACTTGTTTTCGGTTGGTTAGTTTAACAATCTGGTTTTATTTCCAAACACAGGAAGCTCTTACTCCTCAGAAATGTATTCCTCACATCATCGTCCGGGGTCTCGTGCGCATTCGATGTGTACAGGAGGTGGAGAGGATACTTTATTTTATGACGAGGAAAGGTCTCATCAACACAGGAGTTCTCAGCGTCGGCCCCGACCAGCATCTTCTGCCTAAAGATTACCACAACGTAGGTGACTGTAACTCTAGCAATGCTGCTACCAACAGTCATAATACATGATTGTACGTTAATGATACAAGTAAAACTCACATTATCGCTGTAAAAGTTATAAAGTGAGGCTTTTGTAGATTGTGCATTTTTTCAGGGAAAAGAATATCAACCACTGTTCCCCTCAATAGAAAAGAGGAAAGGGTGGATGACTTAGGACAAGCACTGACGTGTTCTTTGGGGAAATAACTTTATACAAACAGGACAGCAGAGAAATACAGATGAACTAACATTGCTTGGCAGGTGGCTCCTTCTAGTACATTTTTTTTCATTGCTCTAATTGGATTTTTGTTTCTTTTTTTCTTTTCGTGAAGAAATCAGTCATCATTATTGGGGCTGGTCCAGCCGGATTAGCAGCTGCTAGGCAACTGCATAACTTTGGAATTAAGGTAAGACTTGGGGGACATGGAGGCGAAAACAGATGGTTAACTGCTCCTTTGGTCCAAATTTTCTATGACTTGGAAACTAGTTCCTGATTTTAGCAAAGAATACTACATTATATCGTCCATGGGGTCACAAGAGTCGGACATGACTTAGCGACTAAACTACCATATTTGGGATAGCCTTATTCCCCAAGGAAAGATACTCTTTTTTATTTTCATATCAAAATGCATTTTATTTTTATTAATTTTAGAAATCCTTTATTTTGTGTGTGTATTTGTTTCTGCCATACAATGATAAGTATCAGCCATAATTATACATATATGTTCCCTCCCTCTTGACCTCCCTTCCCCTCCCATCCCTAGGTCATCACAGAGCACCTATCTGGACTCTTTGTGTTTATAGCAGCTTCCTATTAGCTACCTATGCTATTTCTTTTTATCTAGTGTGTTGCCTTATTCTACTTGTTAAAAATTAGCCAAAACAGAGTCGATTACAAAAAAATTGTGCAATTTAGTATCTAATTTCCATTAGATTCATTCAAGTCTCCAAGATTTATGGGACTTCCTAGGTCTGACTCATTTCTCCTTGTTTTAAAAACTTGTTTTGCAAGGACTTTGGTTTTCCATTAACCCAAACGTGAAAATCAATTTGGTAGAATTGAATTAGTCCTTCGCTGTGCTCTATGTGCCTAAAAGAATCAACATTTTTCACAGCATCTTCTCTGCTGGTGGAGTTTCAGAAATGAGAAAGTTTTCAGTGGTTATGCCTCAGAGGTTTTCCTTTTGGTGGAATGCAAGATCTATGTCTTGGATTCTATATATACTACTGACAAAAACGGGAGAATCTGAGTTGAGTTTATAGGAAGTGTGTTTGCATTTCAAACTATTGTCTATGAGGTATTAAGCTGTGAGGGATTTTAATTGGCCAAGTGTATATTTCAGCAATAGATATTAGGACCAAGGTTTCTTTCTTGTTTTTTGCGGAAGCTCACATTATGTTATAGGGAAAGTTATTCCTGAAAAAAAGTTATATGTATACATATGTATTTATATGTATAACTGAATCACTTTGTGGTACACCAGAAGCATTGTAAGTCAGCTATATTTCGATTAAAAAAAAAAGTTATTTCTAGCCAAAGTCGGGGGAGGAGGAGATTTCTTTAACATTCAGCCTTCCTCTTATAAATGAAAAACTAGAAATGGATGGTTCTGGGTTCATCTGAAGTCAGAAAGAAGGTGGGGAGTCACGAGTTGTAGCCTTGCTAGTTGGAGAAAAGGAGGAATTTAGGTCTGAGGAAGAAGAATATTCAGGGGACCTCTGTTGTTTTCCTCTTTCTCTGGGGAAACCACCCCTCCTGGTTAGGGAATAGATTCTTCTGAGTAACCTCAGAGATGCTTAGCTTGGGAGCCTCCTGAAGCCATCTGAAGGAGTGCTCCTAGGGCTCCAGAAGTGAAGGACTGCTTTTGCACTGAAAAGGCTTCCCATTTTCAGCTTCTACAACCAAGGGCAGGGTCGCTCTTGGAGGCACAGGGCTATCCACCTGAGAGCAGCTCCCTGCCGCTTCCAGCATCAGAAGTTTGGAGGAGATAAAGTAATCTGGCTGTGGGACCCGTCTGTGCCGGCCAAGCCCATGGGGTCATGCTTAGAATCACATGTGATTTTTTTTTCTGTTTCTGTTTTGCAAATACATTCATTTTTGTCAAGATTCCACATATAAGTGATATCATGTGGTATTTGTCTTTCTCTTTCTGACTTACTTCACTTAGTATGATCATCTCTAGGTCCATCCATGCTGCTGCGAATGGCATTATTTTCTTCTTTTTCATGGCTGAATAGTATTCCATTGTGTGTGTGTGTGTGTGTGTGTGTATATATATATATATATATATATATATATACCACATCTTCTTTTTCCATTCATCTGTCAATGGACCCTTAGGTTGTTTCCACATCTTGGCTATTGTGAATAGTGCTGCTATGGACATGGGGATGCATGTATCTTTTTGAATTATAATTTTGTCCAGAGAGACGCCCAGGAATGGAATTGCTGGATCCTTGACACACTGCCCTCTTTTTAAAGTTGTTTTTCTAATAATATGATAATATATTAACTAGATGCAAAACTCATCTTATTGTGTCACTTTACGTTTGTACTGCATTTGGTATGATTATTCCATCTTCTTCAGCTTCTCTGATTGTCTGTCTTTTTAGGTGACTGTCCTGGAGGCCAAAGACAGAATCGGAGGCCGAGTGTGGGATGATAAGTCTTTCACAGGCGTCACGGTGGGTCGAGGAGCCCAGATCGTCAATGGCTGTGTTAACAACCCAGTAGCACTCATGTGTGAACAAGTGAGTTTCCTTAAGATTTGTACTGTAGATGAACAAAAGATGGTCTAAGTTTGCTTGTGTGCAGTATTAATATGCCTCTAGATAACATGTAATAAACCCAGAATGATTTGTTGCCCCTCATCCCCTCTGAAAAGTAAATAAGAACAAGTACAGTTCTTCCTTCCTCCAAAGGTAGAACTGGAAGACTTAATCCCCCCTCCCCACCCAGGTCTGTAATTATATTTGTGTGTTAATTTGCAGGTCACTTGATTAACTCTTGCTGTAGGGTTGCCAGATGAAGCAAACAAAACTACAGAATGCCAACTTAAATTTGACTTTCAGATAAACACCAATAATTTTTTTACTATAAGTATGTCCCAGTATCACATGGGATATTTTGCATGCACTACTTGGGACCTATTTATGCTTAAAAAAAAAGTATTCATTGTTTATCTGAGAATTAATTGGGCTTCCTGTCTCTCGTTGGGCAACCCTACCTGATTTCTTTGAAGACCTATGGTAGACCCAAGGCTTTTTGTGAACTATTGATTGACGGTCAGTTCAGCCTCAACTTCTGTGTCTGTGTGTTTGTGTGCTCTTGCCTGTGAGATTCCACGGAGGAGAGAGGGTGTCAGAGCAGGGAGGGGCAGTGCGCAGCAATAGCGTCTGAAGCATGGATAAATCTTGGTGGAGGGCACGGCCTAGAAGCTGTTGTTGGCACCCTCCCATTCTCCAGTTCCATGCTGGTTTTTCACTGCCTTCCTGTGCGGCCATGCCCTGATCAGCCTGTATTTTTAAGAGATCCTGACTGACCCTTTGCTCCACGAGAGCTCTGTCTGATTGCAGCTTAGAACCTGTACCTATTTTTTCCAGGGAAAACTTTTCACCTTCTTATTCTTATTATTTTGAAGCTTGGCATCAGGATGCATAAGTTTGGAGAAAAATGTGACTTAATTCAGGAAGGTGGAAGAATAACTGACCCCACTATTGACAAGCGCATGGATTTTCATTTTAATGCTCTCTTGGATGTGGTCTCTGAGTGGAGGAAGGATAAGACTCAGCTCCAAGATGTCCCTTTAGGAGGTATGGGGAGAATGGTGTTCTGATTGTTCCATCTGAGTCTCATTCTAACCTAAGCTTGATCAGCGATAGCATCATTCGTCCATGAGCCTGGGTGGACCCAATGAGAATAGTCCAGAGCATCCCTTTTGGACTGGCCATTCCACAAAGGGGAGCAAAACTGCCTCAGGGACCTTTAGATGTGTGTGTGTGTGCATGCGTGCACATGCACACACACAGCTTACTTCATACAGTAGCCATTGTTTTAAAAAATCATGTAAATGTTTAATTTTCAATGTCCCAGAAGAGCTTGCTTTTAAGAAAGCCTGTGATAAGCTCTATGTGAATAACTGGCCACCATATAATGACTTTTCTAGATAAGAGTTTCTATGTGCCAGGATTTCTTTTCCTTTTTCAGACAGAAGGTTAAGATTTATATATATATATATATTTTTGTTTGTTTGTTTAAGAATGCAAGACTCTGTATTATAATTTAAGAATTTTAATTCAAAACTTTTAGGCTTTGGTACCAAATGGACCATATTCACCACAACCCTCAAGAAAACCTAACAGTAACAGCTCATTTCCCTGAGGGCACCAGCTGAGATTTTACTCTATTGCTTCTTAAATTGATATTTATTTAACCTATGATTTCATGACCTGAATGTATTCATTTGTAATTCTCGGGAGCATGTTGGAGTCTCCTACATTGTGAGCATTTTAACTCAACTGTCAGGGTATTAATTGGCTTCAACTTGGTGTTTCTGTGTGAGGGTTCTGGCATACGCTCCATCTCTGTCTGGGGTAAATTTCTCAGCAGGGACTGTTTGTCTCTTCTTTTAAACCTCTCATCCCACCCCACCCCCCATGACCTCAATTCTTCACCTCTGAGACTGACCCACTTTCTAACCGCCCTTAGTAAAAGTGTTGACAGACAAACCACAACGGAACATTTTTAGAGATGTCCTGGGGTTGACTGGGATCATTTAGCCGAATGTGGTGGTGTCCAGACCAAGTGGCAAGTTGTTGAATTTTCTGGAAGACAGCAACTAGGTGGACTTGCAGCATGTTCTCAGAATTTGGTTAGTGTTTGTGTGCTAGTTGCTGGGTGGCGTTCTCTTTGTGATTCTTTCAGGGTCATCATCTACAAAAATTAATAATGTTGTTTTGGCTTTACTTAAAACACGTTATTAAGGGAGGATCAGCAATATTTACTCTATAAGTAGTTGTTTCATCACATTGATATATTTTTTGAAAAGCTTTAGTAATAATGCCCCCATCTCTACATGAGGGTACATTAGAGCCTGCCTCATGGTATCTCAGCTGTCTGAGCTCTCACCTTATTAGATTTAGCTCAAAACACAAAAGTATACGTAGTTAGAAGCTAGAGTGAATTTCACAGAGCAAATGGACTAAAGCTTTAAAATGTTGTTTATGTAGAAATCACATTAAGTCTTCTCTCAAGGCAGTGGCACCCCACTCCAGTACTCTTGCCTGAAAAATCCCATGGACGGAGGAGCCTGGTAGGCTGCAGTCCATGGGGTCTCTAAGAGTCAGACATGACTGAGTGACTTCACTTTCACTTTTCACGTTCATACATTGGAGAAGGGAATGTCAACCCACTCCAATGTTCTTGCCTGGAGAATCCCTGGGACGGGGGAGCCTGGTGGGCTGCCATCTGTGGGGTCGCACAGAGTCGGACACGACTGAAGCGACTTAGCAGCAGCAGCAGCAGCCTGCTTATACTTTAATTTTATGTACTATTTTAGCCATCTTGGTTCTTCCCACATCTTTATGAAACCTAAAGGAAAACAGAAACTACATAGCGGGAGACAAGGATGGGATTGGTATGAGAAGGTACTGAAAGTGGAAAAAACCCAGAGGTCTAGGAACAAGAGTGTAGCACAAAGACGTGGTGGACATCTCCATACAGCAGTCTAGCATAAGAATGGAACATATTAATGAGAACCTTCAGTTGTCCAAAAAAAAAAAAGTTAACTGATACCCAGTTCTGTTTCTAGTCAAGCATATGCAGAATATCTTATAGAAGCTTTGAGTCTGCCCTGTCTCTGTTGGATGGTTGTCATCACTGGGAACATTATAAAGAAGTCATTTTTGCTGAGATATTTGTCAGGCACAAGCCTTTTCCCCCTCTACCTCCCCCCAAAAGGAATCTAAGACAATCATCGGAATGATAACACAAGGATGTGTATATGTAGTTGAAAGTTCCAGTTGAATGGGATAGATAAGTTCTGGGGGTTGATAACCAGGGAGCGATTCCTCAGGCTGGTAGTGACCAGGTGATGCTGGTCTGTAAAGGATGGATGGGACCAGGTTACATGGGGAGGGCATTCCAGGGAGAAGCATGGTAGTAGCAGAAGTTGCAGGGTTGGCATTTACCAGGAAAAGATTGAGTGAGTGGGCAGGTGGGGTTTGCTGTCTTTGGAAAGGCTAAAAATGTGCTCACTCTGTCTGGCTGTGGGTTTTGGAATTTATTACATAGGCAATGGAGAACCAGTAAAGATGTTGAGCCAGAGAGTTGCCTTCGTAAAAGTCCATGGTGGAATATTTGGAATGTTTCCGAGAGACGATAGCCAGTTGTCAGTCTATGATAGATCTTTTGGTCGAGGTGAGCTGTTATAAGAACTTGACTTTAAGGTGGTCCAGTAGGAGCAGAAAGGGAATGGGAATTCTCTGTCTGTATTTATATATACAGAGGTTACTTTTCCTTTATCTTGAGCAAAAGAAGAAATTGGTTCTCCACTAAGCAGAAATGAAACAGGGTTGAAGACATAGGACCCCTCATAGGTTCGTTCCCCATTAAGATATGCTTTTCCTTCCTGAGAGAAACCAACCTTGTCAAGACATTTACCCTTCCCCCCGGGTCTACCTGGGAAAGATCTTCCAAAGTTTGGAGCCTTGCGGGTTGAAGGAGGTGGAGTGCAAAGGATAAGGAATTGAACCATAACGTCCAAACTGTTTTTTTTTTTTTTTCTGCCTTGCTCCATTCCCATTGCAGAAAAGATAGAGGAGATCTACAAAGCTTTTATCAAAGAGTCTGGAATCCAGTTCAGTGAGCTGGAGGAGCAGGTGCTTCAGTTCCATCTCAGTAACCTGGAATATGCCTGTGGGAGCAACCTCCATCAGGTGGGCTTTGAACATGCTTGTTTCTGTGTGTGTTTGTTTACATATCAAAATGTTGAGTCCGTGATGGTCTGGATAACGGGGAACAGTGGGTCTGCCGCTTAAAAGTCCCCAAACCACAACTTTAGAGTATACGAACCCCCCATGATGGTGTTGAAAAAAATTCTTTAAAGCAGGAGAAGCCTTTCTGCAAATAATGACTGTGAAGATGCTCACTCGGTCAACCTGAATTCAGGAAGGCTGTCGTGCTGAGGGGCAGGGGTCATGGGCCTGTGTCTGTCCACTGCCCTCTTTGGGGGGGGGGGGCTCAAGGCGTGCCTGTGCACCTGGGGGCTGAAAACACTGCTCTGAAGAAACCAGAATAGAGCATCTTTGCAATTAGGATCTGTTCATCTTGCTAAAATAAATTTAAATTGCCTAGGTTGGGACGATCCCCTAGAGAAGGGAATGGCTACCCACTCCTGTGTTCTTGCCTGGAGAATTCCGTGGAGCCTGACGGGTGACAGTCTGGGGTCGCAAAGAGTTGGACACGACTGAACAACTAACTTTCACTCTTCAATTCATGTCACCAACTCTGATCATGCGACTTGGATATGCTGCACGTTGAATCTTGGTTCTGTGGATGATCCCCGACTTAATTATCCTCTTTGGTAGGGGTAGGGGAGGGACAAAAATTGATGTTTGCATTGGGTGATTCTTTGCAATTGGAATAACACTTTTCCAAAATCAGGCTGCATTTCAGCTTCTATGTCATTTCCATGTTGAAGACATCTAGGTGGCATATTTCTATATGGAGTTGATCAGATGCAGGTCTCCTCTCATAGAATTCTCCTTTTCCAGTGTTGTTGATGTATAATACAACTTTTTGTCAGGGAGTGGTACCCACGGCCAAATCATATGTACATTTTGTTCTAAAATAAGCTTTCCTGTGCATCACTGAGAAATTTCCCTCCCCTGGCAGTATCCACCTGACTTTACCTGTCCGTCAGTCACCCTCCGCTTCCTTCCTGTTTCACCCTCTGTCCTCCTGCCTGGGATGGCTTTTCCCACCTTGGGTTTCTTTTCTTGTCCCTCAGGTGCAGGCTGTAGGTCTTCCATCACCTCTTGTTTTCCAACATTTCCTGGTGTTTCCTAGGTGTCTGCTCGCTCTTGGGACCACAATGAATTCTTTGCCCAGTTTGCGGGTGACCACACCCTCCTTACTCCCGGATACTCCGTCATCTTAGAGAAACTGGCCGAGGGACTGGACATCCGGCTCAGGTCTCCTGTGAGTGTCCACAGCGGTGGGTGGCTCTGGTTTGGTGGCGTTTGGAGCATGTGAAGTTTGGGACATGTAGATTACATAGCAAATGGGTGCCTGCTTTGATGTTCAGCCAGTGTCTTCAGTACTTTTGATAGTATGATCAGTTGCATTATCCTTGTCGATTAGGTAGCTGCTGTGGTTGGAAAAAGTAGTGATTGAGATTAATAATCAAGCGTTCAGGATGCTCACCACCTTCCTGACCCAGCGCAGTTCTTTCATGCTTAAATTTTCCCTTCAAATTTACATTCCTATGAAATTGTATTGCACATGGTGATAATCATAGAGGCAATTACGTATGTATGTCTGTATTTCACCTTACACAGTTATAAAGATTTTTCCATATTCTGACATAGTGTTTTTAAATTTTAATGACTGAGTGAGAGTTCCCTGAAGGAAGCGATAACTGTTCTTCAAATGCCAGGAAGTGGTTCCCCATAGCCTTGGAAATGTAAACTCCCATCATAAGAGAATTGGAGAGGACCCCGGATCGTGTGGTTCCATCCCTCATTCTGTTTCCCGTAATTGCTTTTCTTGAGCAGGTGCAGAGTATTGACTATTCTGGAGATGAAGTACAAGTAACCACTACCGATGGAACAGCATGTGCAGCACAGAAGGTAAGCGCTGCGATTCCACTGAGTGCTGCCAGGGGCCTGGGACTGAGGGAGACCAGGCTTTTCCACCAAGTGGTTTGCCTTCAGCCATCTCCCTGGAGCTTTATTTGACCTCTGAAGAATTCTGTATCTCCACTAGTTGTGTGTGGATGTACAAATTGGATTTAATTATTTGACCAGCATATAGATTCATGGCAGATGGAATTCTGGGTAGTGCTGCATTAGTTCTGAGAGTTGAACAAGAAAAGAAATTCTTTGGCCGAATAAGTTTGTAAAGTATGATATATGAGTCTACATTTCGGGTTAAATACGAACATATTAAAGGCTCTGAGAAGTCCTGCGTTTTAGGAGTCCTTTGTTTAATTCAGTGGTTTCTAAGTGGGTGGTGTCTTTGTTTCTGTACCACAGAACCTTTTTTCAGATCAAGAACACTCTGTGTTTTTATCTTGAAACTGGCAGAAGTACTTTTATATCATTTGAATTTTTTGTAAACAGCTTTAGTAGGCGGACTGTGAAAGGTAACTGTAATATATGAAATCACATTGAGATTTCTGTAGTGTTGGAAAACAAAGTGTTGGGGGTGGAGGGGGGCTTAATAAACCCCATAGATTTATTTAATTATGTCTGAAGTGTTTACCAAAAGTGTAACTGATGAACTATCACTAGTTCCTGGACTAGCTGTGTTTTATGCTTTTCAGTTAACTAAAAATATTTCATAGTCCTTGGTATTCATATAGAAATGAAGGATTGCATGTCAAATGGGAAAGACAGGGTAGTGTATAATTCCTGGGAGGATGGGTCTTCATATTGTTCCTGCCATTAACTAGCTGAGTAGTGAGTATTGGTTGTATAGACTTTGGACTAGCAGTAATTCTCAGCCCTGGCTGCACCTCTGAATCACCTGTGGTGCTGGTTTAGTCACTGAGTCATGTCTGGCTCTTTGCAACCCCATGAACTGTAACCCACAAGGTTCCTCTGTCCTGGGATTTTCCAGGCAAGAATACTGGAGTTGGTTGCCATTTTCTTCTCTGGGTAGAATCACCTGGGAGGTGCTTAACAAGAAAGGTTACAAAGCCCCACTCCACATAGGTTCTTGCTGAACTGGTCTGGTCATGTTTTTAAAGCTTCCCAAGTGATTCCAACATGTGACCAGAGTTGAAAACCACTTGTCAATAGCATCCATATTTGTGATTCCCCAGGTGAGAATCAGGCCAATATCTAATATTCCTCCTAATGGTAAAAAAAATTTTTTTAAATACTACTTTATAAAGTTGCAAGCTTCCCTTCTGGCTCAGATGGTAAAGAGTCCGTCTGCAATGAAGGAGACCTGGGTTCAATCCCTGGGTTGGGAAGATCCCCTGAAGGAGGGCATGGCAACCCACTCCAGTATTCTTGTCTGGAGAATCCCAAGGACAGAGAAGCCTGGTGGGCTACAGTCCATGGGGTCTCATAGAGTCAGACCCGACTGAGTGACTAACACACACAGACCTTATAAAATTGCAAGTCGGCTCATGGCTCAGGACAACACGCTAGGTGTGCTAACCCTGCTGTGTCACCCTCTGCCTGACCTTGACCAGGCCCATTTGCCCTTTTTCTTTGTATTCTGGCTTTTAGAGAAATTAGAGTGGAGTTTCAGGCTGTTATTCAAAAAGCCTGCTCTGACATGATGAAAGTAGATATTTTTAGTAGTCAGCACAGATCACACAGTTTCAATTGGAAGTTAACCCAGCTTTTAAGTGAAAGATTTCCAGCCCAAAAGGGTACATTGATAAACACGTGACAGACTGTTAACGGTTCCTTATTTCCTACAGGTGTTAGTCACTGTGCCACTGGCTTTACTGCAGAAAGGTGCCATTCAGTTTAACCCACCGCTGTCAGACAAGAAGATGAAGGCCATCAACAGCTTAGGAGCAGGCATCATTGAAAAGGTGACTGAATTACTTAAGCCTGGCAGCTAGAGAGAATGAGTATCGGATGACAGGGATTCCCAAACTTCTGGTATTGGGAAATAGGTGATTCTTGAACCCACATCACATTCGAAGACTTCCTTTTCCTTTGAGTACTTGTTCCTGAAGAATACAGAAGGATATTATCAAAACAAAAAGAGGAGAGCGGACTGAGCTCTGCACGTTTTTATTCAGGAGAAAGACTTTTCGTTATTCAGGATTTGAACTGGGTAGATAAATCAGCAATTCTTTTTTTTTTTTTTCCCTGCTTTCCTTCATTAGTAGTAGTAGTAGTAATAGTAGTTTAGTCACTAAGTCATGTCCGACTCTTTCGACCCCCATGTACTGTAGCCCACCAGACTCCTCTGTCCATGGGATTCTCCAGGCAAGAATGCTGGAGTGGGCTGCCATTTCCTTCTCCAGGGGCTTCCCGACCCAGGGATCAAACCCAGGTCTCCTGCACTGCAGGCAGATTCTTTACCAACTGAGCTAACAGGGAACCCCTAGTACCCTTCACTAATTAGCCCCAACGAGGAGCGTGTTTCACTTCCTTTGCCTTGAAAAACTGCTTTAGCAGAATCTGCCAGTGCTGCAGTAGGTTCCAGCAGACCTATGAGTAGTAAGACTCTAGCTCCTGAACATAAACTTCAAGACTAAGTCTCAGCGGTGCTCTGCATCCTTGGATTAGCCTAGAGGTTGTCAGTGGGTCCCACCATTATCCATGGGAGGACAGGACTGAATGGCATTAAAAACCAGATGTTCACAGAGAGAACAAAGGATAGAAGAATGGAAAGGGAGTATGTTTTGAGTTTTTTGGAACATCTTTTTTAACGTGAGTATTTAAGAGCTATGGGTAGCTTCTTAGAGATTGCCACACTTTTGATTTCATTAAACTCTAAATAACCACCTTTCTCTTGCTTGCTTTCCAGATTGCCTTGCAATTTCCTTATAGGTTTTGGGACAGTAAAGTTCAAGGAGCTGACTTTTTTGGTCACGTTCCTCCTAGTGCCAGCAAGCGAGGGCTGTTTGCCGTGTTCTATGACATGGATCCCCAGGTAAAGTCATGGGTGTTGGAAGGTGGTTTGAATTCCCTTGTTAACAGTTTAGAATTTGGTTTGGTAATGACTCCTGTGTCAAGCCCAGGAACTAATGGACGTTGTGGACACTCTGGATGTCTGTTTGTATGCTGGGGGGACACTTGCAGGGCATGTTTTCCTGTAGGAAAGGAGCCCCCATATCGCTCATATTTTCTTAAAGTACTAATGTTGGTCCCTGGGAAATGAATTCGTTGCCATGGAAGTGGAAGAATTCTTCCTGATGGAAGAATTCCTCTTACGGAGAATTGGTGATAGCACAGTAATGAATGGTACTTGAAACATACCCCCCAAGGGTCCTCCGGGCGGAGAGGGGCAGGTACGATTGGCCCATATGAGGGCGGGTCTGGGATTCAGGAGCCGTGATTGGTTGGGGGAGGAGGACTGAGGAGAGAACCACCTGGGCTTGAAAGTGATGGTTGTGTTGATTCCTGCCAAAGCCTCACAGTGGTTTTTCCTCCTGCCTGTTTGTCCCAAGACACTATCTTCAAAGGCTCCACATGGGAGCCAGGAGCAGAATGTCCTTACCGTTCAAGAAGGGGTTTCCCTCCCCCACCCCCATTATTTTATCTGCAGACTTCCCTTCTCAATCTCATTCCATTTCTCCTAAAACAAATTCTTAGAAGGGAAAAGCCAAGAGAACCCGGGGGTTTGATATGCACATGACTTCTGGAGTTTTTCCAGCAGGGAACAAGAAAATGCATACGTGAAGGTGGGCGGCCTGGGCCACAAGACAGTAGGAAATAATGACCTGTGATCTGTGGGGATGAGGGCCATGTCTGTTGTGTTGGCCAAAAGGTCATTCGGGTTTTTGCATGACATCGGACGGAAACGCCCAAACAACCTTTTTGGCCAACCCAGTAGCTTAAACCCGTGCTTTCGGAGACGTGGGTCCCCAAAGCCCGGCGAGTAAAAAGTGCTTTTCCCCATCACGTGTCCAGAAGCAGCACAGCGTGTTGATGTCGGTGATCGCGGGGGAGGCAGTGGCGGCCGTCCGGAGCCTGGAGGACAAGCAGGTGCTGCAGCAGTGCATGGCCACCCTGCGTGAGCTCTTCAAGGAGCAGGTCAGACACACGCCCCTTGAAAAGAGAAAAACACGCTTGCCGCTAACTTCCCGTGCTCTTCAGAGTGGCGCAGACTCAAAGCAAATCCATTCGTACCGAGCACAAAGGGGCTCAGGGCCATGTGTTAGTTGCTTGGCCGTGCCCAACCCTTTGCGACCCCATGGACTGTAGCCCGCTAGGCTCCTCTGTCCATGGAATTCTCCAAGCAAGAATACAGGAATGGGTTGCCATTCCCTCCTCCAGGGGATCTTCCTGACCCAGGGATCGAACCTGGGTCTCCCACATTGCAGGCAGGTTCTTTACCATCTGAGTCACCAGGGAAGCCCCACCTTTCCACTGAAGTAACTGCATTAGTTTACTTGGGCCACCATGACAGACTGCCACAGACTGGGTAGTCCAAGCAGAAAAAAATTCATCGTCTCACAATTATGAAGGCTAGACACCAGATCAAGGGGTGGGGGTGGGGGTTGGTTTCTCCTGAGGCCTCCCTCCTTGGCTCACAGATGGCTGCTTCCGTGTCCTCATGCCATCTCTCCTTTCTTGTCTGTGTTCTAATCCTCTCTTGTTAGAAGGGCACTCGGCATCCTGGATTAAGGTCCACCTGAATGACCTTATTTTGACTTACCTCATCGAAGTCCTATCTCAGATACAGTCGCCTTCTGAGGTCCTGCGGATTAGGGTTTCATCATCTGAATTTGAGTAGGGGGACACAGTGAAGCTCATAATAGCACCCCATTCCTCCTTTTACACTCTCTACCTTTTTTTTTCACATGCACACCCCCTTTCTCTCAAGAGGGAAAAGACTCAGCATTTTCCACAGATCCTATATTTGGGTATCCTGTTCCCAAACCCTAGCAAACTTTGACAGCAGTTTTCCATTCAAAGGGACCTTGTCCAGAATTTTCTTGTACCCCCACTGCTAGTCTCTTTCCCTTTTCTCCAGGAAGCTCACAGGACTTTCTATTTGCAAGTTTACTAAATCTCACCGTCTCTGGAGATTTATAAATGGCATGATGTATATCTTTTTCCAGTAAAGGAGCAGAAGTAGAAAGAAATGACTCAAAACATAATGTACGTTAGAAAGAGGGGGGCCCTAGGGGTATTGCTTATTTTACATGGTGCAATTCTCTCTCACAATAGTCCCTCGCCTGGGACTTTTGTCTCAAAATTCGTTTTCAAATCAGTTATTTGGAACTTAGCACACAGTTTGCACAGAAATCTGTTTCACGGTGGTGCTTGGCAGTGGTCAGCCTCTACAGGATTATCTGAAACTTAGAGTGAAACATGACCGGTGTAGCCGTTCTGTGGAGAAGCCTGTTGAGAATTCCAGTCAGAGGTCCTCAGACCCTGCCTGTCCCCCTCCTCCTCTGGTCCAGCACGTTCCAGGTGATGATAAGGGGAATATGTGTGTGTGTGTTAGTCGCCCAATCACCTCTGACTCTTCACGACCCCATGGACTGTAGCCTGCCAGGCTCCTCTGTCCATGGGATTCTCCAGGCAAGAATACCGGAGTGGGCTGCCATGCCCTCCTTCAGGGGATCTTCCCAACCCAGGGATCGAACCTGGGTCTCCTGCATTGGCAGGCAGATTCTTTACTGTCTGAGCCCCCAGAGAAGCCCCAGGGAAGAGGACTGCCTGGACTCTTAGCCTTTGGTGATGACCCCTGGTAGGTGGGGAAATTGTCTCTGGCAGAAGGACAAGGTGTTGAAGTGAGGAGACGTGGGTGTTGGGGAAGGTCAGAAAGATGGGGCAGTGATAGAGGAAGAGACACAGATACGGAGCTTTGGGCAGAGCAACAGACAGGCAGTAGGGACATACTGGGAACTGCTGTCCCAGAATGGCACAGGGATTAACTCACTTTCCGGATGGCGGGAGGACTGTAATTTTAGAATGGTTGGGTTGCATCCAGTCCAAGTCCCTTCTGATCCCTTCTGCTTGACACAGGAGGTCCCAGATCCCACCAAGTACTTTGTCACCCGCTGGAGCACGGACCCCTGGATCCAGATGGCGTACAGCTTCGTGAAGACAGGGGGCAGCGGTGAGGCCTACGACATCCTTGCTGAGGAAATACAAGGAACCGTCTTTTTTGCTGGCGAGGTGGGTTTCATCACTTCGACCCCGATTGCCTTCATTTGGATCACCTGCTTTTAGTTGAAGTGGTCTGCGTTCAGAGTTTAAAAGTGATGTCAAATACCGGCAAAAGTCTTAATGGCAACAAACGGCAGGTACCCTGACAATATCCTCCTCAAACTCCCTGAGCAGCCATTTTTAACTCTTTTTGCTGTTTTCTTCTGGAGTTTACTTCATGCCTTACGATTTTTACATTGTTGTCTTTGGATTTAAGAAGTTAAGACATTACCTTCAGACTTCCTGTCAGGTTAAAGACTTAGCCTGTTTCATTTCTTCCCTGTCTGTTTACTTCACAATTTAATTTTAAATTAGTGTCAGTGCTTATATGATGTGGTTGCTTACTGCTGAGCCAGGAAGGCAACCGCAGATTCTTTTCTTACACAGCTGTTTCCTCTTCAGTCATAGTAGCCTCTTTTTTCATTAGCTTAACTCTTTTTATGCTGCTGCTGCTGGCTAAGGCGCTTCAGTCATGTCCGACTCTGCAACCCCGTGGACAGCAGCCCATCAGGCTCCTCTGTCCACAGGATTCTCCAGGCAAGAATACTGGAGTGGGTTGCCATTTCCTTCTCCATAACTTTTTATACCGCTCCTTAAACCTCCCATTTTTTTTGTTGTTGTTGAGCCATGCCTGGGAATCTTAAATTTCCCAACCAGGGATCCAACCCATGCCCCCTGCAATGGAAACGCAGAGTTGCAGAATCCTAACCACTGGACCACCAGGGACGTCGCAAGCCTCCCCACTTTGAGTCCTCTCTAGTTCATAGTTGAATCCATATGGACGGCCTGCAGGTTCCATTCCTTGAAACCCCCTTTCCTGACATCTTCTCTTTGCTCTAGTTTATCTTGGGGACTCCTGCAGATCTATCCTCCCAGGATTCCTCCTTACCACTTTCCAGGGTTGGGGTTCTTACTTCCTAGATCCCTCTTTTCAGTATTTATTTTTAAAATTATTGTAAACAAAAATAAAGATTTCTGGGGTTGAATTAGTTTGCTTTTGCTATTCCCCACCACCCCTTCCCCACCTCCCACATCCATCCAGATCATCAAAATACAGTAAATTCTCAGCACTCTTTCATCTGTCTTCATACCCTAATACAGTTTAGGATTATACAGGTCTCGATTCATCTAAAATAGTGTTTTTAATATTTTCTTTTCAGGCCTTTTGAATTATTACAAAAGAATATCATTTTAAAACCAGCTGACTTTGATTTCCTCTTTGGCCTGTAAATCACCAACTTTGTAGGAACAGAGCATAATGGTTGCATTCCAGGCCACAACTGTTGACTGCTTCCAAGGGATGGCCCTAATAGGGCCAAAGGGCCATGAACAGGCTTTAGAAGTTTTGACTTCTCTTTGCTGCTTTGATACAATTGCTACCTCAGTTGAGTCGCTCAGTTGTGTCCGACTCTTTGCGACCCCATGACCTGCAGCACGCCAGGCCTCCTTGTCCATCACCAACTCCCAGGGTTTACTTAAACTCATGTCCATTGAGTCGGTCCATCCAAGCGTCTCATCCTCTGTAGTCCCCTTTTCCTCCTGCCTTCATTCTTTCCTAGCATCAGGGTCTTTTCCAGTGAGTCAGTTCTTCACATCAGGTGGCCAAAGTATTGGAGTTTCAGCTTCACCATCAGTCCTTCCAGTGAATATTCAAGACTAATTTCCTTCAGGATGGACTGGTTGGATCTCCTTGCGGTCCAAGGGACTCTCAAGAGTCTTCTCCAGTTGCTACTTCATCTTCTTATAAAAGGGCTCCCCCAGTGGCTCAGTGGAGAAGGCAGTGGCAACCCACTCCAGTACTCTTGCCTGGAAAATCCCATGGACAGAGGAGCCTGGTAGGCTGCAGTCCATGGGGTTGCTAAGAGTTGGACATGACTGAGTGACTTCACTTTCACTTTCCAGTGGCTCAGTGGTAAAGAATCTGCCTGCAAAGCAGGACACCCGAGTTCAATTCCTGGGTCAGAAAGATCCCCTGGAGGAGGGCATGGCACCCACTCCATGGACAGAGGAGCCTGGCAGGCTACAGTCCATAGGGTCGAAGAGTCAGACATGACTGAAGCAACCAAGTACTTCTTATAAAGCCCATTTCTTTTGAGGTTTCTATTACTCTGCTATTCTTTTCCCCTGAGTAATGGTGTTCCCCCTGACCTCCTGATCATCCTCCTACTTTAAAGTCTTTGGCACCGGGATGTTTTTCCATTTCATTCCAGCTATCAGTTTAGGTGACATGGAACCTAAATTCACGTGGAACTTCGTGTTTCTTATATTCCCTTTCCTATGACCTACTTGACTACATTTTAGCACCTTTTTGTCTTTCCCTTCTGTGTTTGTTACACCTCTTCTTGTTAATACCCTCCAGGACGCAGCTTTCTTCTGTATCCCAAATGGAAAGGTTTGAAAGACATGTTAGACCTCACTTTGATAAAATCAAACAATTCTCTCTAGGTGGCAAAGCTAAAATGTTCTAAGGTGGTATGGTAATATAAACCAGTTTTTACCATTCTGAAAGCACAGGTTACAAGAATCCTTTTATAAGCACTTATATTTGATAGCATCTTCCATTGGTCTGACTAGTACTAAACGTTCCCATTTCAGAGTAAGGCAGAATATAACTTTCAGGTAAGACCTTGGATATGATTCTTCCATGGTTAAGAGATTCCCTTGAAATCTGACCTTTTTTTGGCTGACCAATTTTCACACACTGAAAAACCAAGTCAAGCAGGAATCATTAAAAAAACACAAAGCCATGTACTTCTGTGACAATTTATCAGTATCTTTGCCAATGAGCCTTAAGATTTTTATGTAGTTCTAATATTGAACTTTTACTTAAATTTAGATAGAAATCTTCCCTTTTTGGATACAGTACAAATTCTTCAAAGGTAAATAAAACTTCTATTTTATATTGTACGTATTTCCTCCCATTAGGTGTTCAAAAGAAATTTAAATTCAGGTATCTTTTATAATAAAACATATTAGATCTGTGCACTCATTGGCAAAATTTTCAATTCAACAGCACAGGTGTGGCATCATTGAGAATGAAGAAGAGATAGTGTGGTCTTTGTACTTTAGACACAGAATATGGCTATTTTTCTTAGAGCCATGTTTGTGCAGATGGCATACTTTAAATAGCCTTAACTTTGGCAACCACTAGCATAAGGGTCTTGTCAGAATAATTTAATGTCTCTCCCTACTGCCTCTTTTTAAAATAACTGATTAAGTCTCTAGGAATATTTTTTATAGAATTATGTTTTCAGTATTCCATAGGCAGGTCCACTGGAAAACTGCAGAAAAATGTGAAATATCCTGGGATAAATATTACACATTTTATAAGCCATATCTTAAAAGCCTGAGAACATAGTAAATATTTACTTTTTCCTTCTTTCACTCATGACAAAAAAATAAACACTGATTTCAGGGTCTTCAGGATGCCCATCTTGCCAAGAAACTTCAGTTTACAGGTTAGAAATATGGGTAACTTAAGTGCTTTTGTTTTAAAAAGTCTTTGAAGAATTCTTTCAGTATGTTGGTCAGCTTAAAAAAGGACTCAAAATGACTTTGAAACCACTTTTCAAAATATTAGGTGTTTTTTAAATTTGAAGTCAGGTTGTAAGTAGAAATTGTATTTTATGCAAAGAATATACAGTGAACTTTAGAAAGAGCTTAGACATACCTCCCTCCCTAGAAGTATGATACAACTGAAAGAAAGCAAACAGCAGTAAATTGGTTTTAAAGTTAACAGGAAAAGGTTGATATTTAGGGTTATCTAATGAAAGTCATTGGTACTGATCGGGAAGTATTCTGCTTCAAGTGTTTCCTGTATTAAAATGTTTAAATAGCATGTGTCAAGTGATAAATGCAAAACACTTTAAGTTGAAATGGTTCACAGTCCATTATTACTTTGGTTTCTGGGCACTTAAACTTGTATAGTGCTATAAGCAAACAAGGGAGGAGACCTACGTAAATAAAGTACGGTAAATGTGTATTTTAAACCCCTCCCTCATTTCCTGTCTCAAGTGACATCACCTAACATTTTGTTCTTCAAGGAGCCACGGTACTTTTTTCTTATTTGAATATGTTTTTCACTGCTGCCTGAAGATTTTATTTAACAGCAGTGAATATGTGTTTTAACTGCAGACTGTGAACAGCTGATTATGTAAAACTGCTTAATAAAACGTGTTTTTCAAATACATTGTGCACTGTAGTGATGAATACACTCCTCAGCAGATACATCTTCACCAGTTTTTCACACACACCAACTCAATCCCCTCAACCTCCAAACCTCTTTAGACTGTGGTCATAGGCATTACTGTGTATCCTTTTCAAGTGAATGATCACAGATAAGTTAACTCTGATCAACTTAGTTTTGTGAGAGCACAAGCTCCCCACCCCCACCCCTGATTTCTTTGTATTTTTTCAAAGTAAAAGCGATCAATTACCAGCAATGAGCACTTCAAATTATATGGGCTACAAGGCTAATAAATCCATTAAAAAAAATCTCTACTCTGAAATACATGTTAAGATACCAAATGCAAAGAGACAGAGGCGTTGATTTATTGTTTTTATTGACAAGGTTTATAGGAACAAACCAAGTATTTAAAACCAAAGGCCAGTTCTCAAGCCTCCTTTAGTTGTTTATTTCATTCACTTGTATTAGTATACCTTTCTTGGAGGTCTTAATACCTTTATCAAGAAAACAAGTCAAACCTGTGAAAATACCTGTTAGCAGTCAACATATTTTTATATATTTCTGTACTATGATGCAAAGATACTTTAAACACTCAATGGTTCATCAAAGGCCTAATTCTTACATAAGCAGCAGTTTTAAAATTGAGATTATTTAATAAATTAAGACAATCAAAAGACAAAATTAGTCTCATTCAGGAGTGATCCATGTGTTGATCACCTAGAATCCTAACTGGCCAAAATTTAACACCCCTGATTCTGTGAATACATTATGTTTCTTTAATGTTAGAAATAAGTCCATCACTTTTGAAAAATACTTTGTCAGATACCCACTACTGTCTACACATTATCATCTTCTGGCATTACAATTGATACTTTCAACCATAATTATAAAGGTGGCCAGGTTTCCTGTAAATACCAGCTTTTTATGTGGGCAAAAGCAGTTAATAATAAAAATCAGTATATTAATTTGAAGCCAAATGTGCTTCTACTTGATCCAGATCCCCCCAATTTTTGAAGTTTTGATGTGTTGATTTTGGTCTACCCTTGATATAAAATGTATCTAGACACTTGCAGAGTTTAACACAAAAGAAATAAAAAAACTTTATATACAAAAACTATAAATTGATGTCATGCTAACAGTTTTGACATATATATACATGCAGGAGGAAAGTTCCAATTTAGTCATCTGGGCAGACAGGTCATCTGTGTCTGTCCTCTTTCTCAAGAAATTAGCTGTAATGAAAGAGAAAACACTTCCTCATACCCAAAATACAGTACGTGGTACACATAAATCAAAACCTCACTTTATTTTTTAACTTCTACCTTACTACTGTGACCTTGGGAAATCAGCTGGGATCAGTATAAGACTACAGCTACTGTTGATTTTCTCCTGCCTTTAATGGGTGGACAGGAAGGAACGTGTGCTCAAGTGGCCGCGTGAGCTCCTTGGAGTTGACTGCCTGCCCATGTACACTGGGCCTGTATCTTCATCTGAGGCCAAGTTTTGTCACTAATGTTCTACTGTTAAGCTCTAAAATGGGGATGAAAATAACTATCTTTTCCTATCTATTTTGAGGAAATTTTGAGCAACAAATATTTAGTGACATAAATATTTTGAAAAATACGCAGTATTTACACATGATTTCCTTTGTCTCATAAGTCCAAAATGATCAAAACTGGAAAAGTTGGATATAGTTACCTCTTTAACAGTTGTTTTTATGAACTCTTTTCTTTCAGTTAAGTCATAAGCAGGATAATTTTCATATACCTATAGTGAAAAGGGAAAACAAAAGATTTAAAAATCCAATAATATTCTCTTTGGATAATGAAGAAATGTGTGCTATGGACAAAGAGCTACATGTAGTTTTAACAGTACATGCTAACCACCAATGGTTCATTCACCATGTAGAATTCTACAGCAAATGAGTATTTTAATAATACTGTATATGAAGCAGAAAATAAACTAGTGTGCAAACATTCTCAGTGTTATATAGTAGGAGTACAGCTGAATTAACAATAAACATGGATGAGGACACCATCTAGAAAGATCTTAGTTAAGTGGATTAAACTCTTTATATTGGTAGGTTACCTGTCAGTCATTTTTTTAAAGTATCCTTTTATTTCTTCTCTGTTACAGCATCTAACGCACTTAGGATTCCTCCACTTCAACTCTGATGAATTTCAGCCTCCACATCACTGCTCCATCCCTTCCCCGAAGCTATTATCACTGAGATCCAGTTATATCTTTGAGTCCACTCCTAAATTTTTAGCCTCTAGATTTCTCAACCTGATACCCTGCTTGGTTTCATAATGACTTCTAGTCCTGACCTGCCCATGTATACCCGGCTGGCTTCACTCCTACTGTACAATTCAAGGTCAGCAAACGTTTTCTGCAGAAGGCTAGAAATGGTCTCAGCTCTCCAATGACAGTTTTGGTCACAACCACTCAGCCATGCCACTGCAGCATAAACGCTCCCGTAGGCAATACTCACAGGAGTGGGTATGGCTGTGGTACCACGGCCCACAGGCTGTATTTTGCAACCTCTGCGAACACGGTCAATCATTTACATTACTCTTGTTTGCCCTTTGTTCTTTCTCTGCAAAACTCCAACCCTTAATGTGTCTAACTACCAATTTTTCTACGGTTAAGTTCCATAGGAAAATGTAACAAATTTGAAAAGAAGGGTCTTTTATCAACTATACTTGAATAAAGCTAAAGAAAGAATGGTCCTGTTTTAAGTTCGTGGTATTCAATGTCACAGCCTCCCCAGAAGTCCCAAGGAGTTCTAATTAGGTCGCCCTGCATTCTCACCAGTAGCAACTTCATCCCCTTATTTGTGTCCCACACACTTGCTCTCAGCTGAGAAGACATTACTCTGAATTTCCTCAACTTTCTGACTTGCCTCTTCTCCTCCAATTCATGTGTAAGGGATCCATCAACAGTTCTGTCTCTACCTTTGCAGGGACCCATCTCCTTTCTCACAACTGTCCTTCAGCCTAACACAAGCTTCCACTCTCCCTCCCTGACCTTAAAAAAATATTTTATCAGCTTGTATCATTCTCCAATTTAATTACTAACACAGAAACTTTAATTCATTCACTTTCCTATTAATTCTCAGTCGAAGAGATAACCCTGGCATCTACCATCCTGCAGAACTGCTATTAGGCGAACAATTCTCTCTGAATTTGTGGAGTCCAAACAAACCCTCATGTTCTAACCTGACCTCTCCATGTTATTAATAATCCCCTTAAAATTACATAAACGTGTTCACAAAGTCATTAAAATGAACAGTACTTGTCTTCCTTCAACTTTCAATCTCTCTCTCAGAGGAAACCAGTTATCTATCTGCTCCATCCCTTCCCCGAAGCTATTATCACTGAGATCCAGTTATATCTTTGAGTCCACTCCTAAATTTTTAGCCTCTAGATTTCTCAACCTGATACTTCCTGCTTGGTTTCATAATGACTTCTAGTCCTGACCTGCCCATGTATACCCGGATCTTTAGAAATGAGTTTATATACAAACATATAAACATGTCAATGGCAATATAGTCTTTCTGTATTTATATAACAGGGAAATACCTCTGTTTTAAAAACTTGACAATACCTGGAAGGTTTTTCGATGTTCTTTTGAACTGCTACACAGTATTCCAAAAGTATGGGTGTACAGTTTAAACATTTCCCTATTGAAGGCCATTTAGGTTGTTTCTGATTTTTCAGTATTACAGACAGGCTGAACATTACTGAAATCATTTTGTGTAGATGTGACTATGTCTTTAAGATAGAGACCTAGAAATGGAATTGCTAGGTTAAAGGGTACTTGCCATTTAAATTAACACATTACCTAACTATTCCCCAAAGTTGTTACAACTTACAGAGGATGAGAGTACATTTCCCTGTACCATTTCTAACACCTATCCCAGTGCCTGATGTGTAGCAGAGGGTCAGCTAATGTTGAATGAAAAAGAAAAACAATAATTGTTATCTTTAAAAAGTTAAGAATATTCCACCTTTAGTACATTTCAAATTTTAATTTCATTTTACCATAAGAAACCAGATTCTAAAATCTTCCAATCTCAACCTAGAGTATGAAATCATATTCAAGACTAGATCATTTCCTGAGAAGTATCAGAAGAATTTCACACAAGTTTGAGCTAATAAGAATCTAACCTGGAGTCTAACCTTCTCATTTATCATAGCAGTACTCAAAGTAAAGTAGCCCAGGAGATTCTGCTTGGTTAAACTAACATAATCTAGGGATGCATCAGTAAAAATTGTTTCCAGGTTAGGAAAAAAGAACATTATTCCTATGCAGTTTGGAATGTATCACTTTAAATTCAGTCACTGTATACATTCTACTGTTTGTTTATAAAATGACTCCAACAGGGCAGAGGTTTTGGCTACTTTACTGAAAGTGGTACCCCAGCGCCTATAAGAACACCCGGCATGTAGTACTATTAATGAATAGAAATGTTCAATGAATGAAAGCATGTAAGAATCTAGCTTTGACCTGAGGAATGGGCGAAAGATTTTTTTCAAATAAAAGGAAAATGATCTCAGTATCTGTCCAATTACCTCTTTGCAAATCTGCTTCATTGTGACTTCCTCCAAGTTAGCACTGGCCAATAATTTCTTTACTGTTTCCTTTAACTCTTCATCTGTAGGAGGTTTCTTCAATTTTTTAATTAAAGGTTCATCATCCGAACTATCCTCAGATTCACTTTCTAAAAGTAAGATATTATATGACATGAAAATAAATTTTTTCTTACATAGAAAAGTAAATATTCAAGACAGATTAGGAAAGATTCTATAAGCATTCATCAGATTCTTGAAAAGGTACTAGATTAAAAAAATTATAGATCACCGCTCTACAGTACCTATAAAACATGCACTGAATTTTTTGTCAATTTTGAAAAATGATAAACTACACAAAACTGGTCTACTCCCCTCAATGTTCTTCATGGTTTACCTATTTTTCACATATGTTTAAACACCATACTATAGCATATAAATTGTATCTTTAGGGTTGCTAAAAATATGTCATTTTTAACTTACCTTTTTTGGAACTATTTTGATTCTTCTTGGTGGTACTACTATCTGCCTTCTTAACATTAGCACTTTTTACAGATTTTTTACTTTTAGGAGTGGCTTTCTGTTTGGGCTTTTCTCTTTTGGATGTCTTTTTTGGTGGCTGTTGGAAATAAAAACAAAGTACATACATTGGTGAGCGATTAACTGCCGTTCCTCTACTTATCCACACCCCTCAACAATACTAGAGAAACTCAATGTAGTCAATATCACCAGTGAAAAATTACTACTAACTGTCCACTTCTGAGATGAGCAACATTCAGGGAACTTAATTTCCCACCAACACAAAACTAGTCAGGTGAGGTAAAGAATCAAACACTGAAAATAACATGTGCTCACATTTCTTACACACTACGGAGAGAAAACTTCATATGCAGAAGACTTTACTCTTGGGGAAAAAAAACCTGTAAAATATAAGTACTATTAATATTCTGTTATTTATTGTCAATCTCTCCCAACTAAAAGAAGTTCCATGAGAACAAGGATTTTTTTGAACTTTTTGTGTTCATTGATGGATCCCTAACTCCTATAATAGTGCAAAGTAGTTTCTCAATAACTTTTTATAAATATACGAGGAAATGAAGGCTCAGAGGTTTTGTCCAGTCACATAAAAAAATAAAGACGTGAGCTTCAAACAGATCTCACTCCGGATCCTGTCTTCTTAAATACTAACTCAGAGCTAATAAAATAAAAGCAAAATACACACATACGGAGGTTAAAATGACAAAATTACAGTTTAAAAAAAATCTTTACTGTATCAGTCGCTCAGCTGTGTCCGACTCTTTGCAACCCCATTGACTGTAGCCTGCCAGGCTCCTCTGTCCATGGGATTCTCCAGACAGGAACACTGGAGGGGGGTGGCCATTGCTCTATGTAACAAACTCATGGTAGGAATTCAGTAAAATATCTTTTTCATAATGTAAGTGCTGGCATAGGGAAACAGTGAAAGCTGAGTAGTGACAGAAACTGTAGAAACTCATGTGTTTCATCTTGAGCAGAGAAGCAATCATATAAATAATTCACATAATGTGCTTTAGCCTTATAGGTGCTAAAAATCACTTCAGCTGCCCTGAAGATAAGATACTGGGTACAGGAAAAAGATATTAGGTACTTTGGAAAACAGAGAATCTCAAACAGACCGACCTTGACATTGCAACAACAGACAATTTTTGGAAGTTAAGGCAAACAAGATCACCTAGTACTTTGGAGGTAATGAAAAGAGGCCCTGGGAAAACTGAGAAGGAAAGTAAAAAACCACGCCCACTTAAATTCTACATGATCTTTCTAATTTTCATTACTTTCATTCCCCCTCCTCTACTTAGGGAAATCTCACTCACGAGTCTAAACCTCTCTCAGCAATCGCCTTCTCCAAGTCTTTCATAGTACGGCCAATCTGATTAATCGGCAGCCCCCAGAGTCCTTGACCTACAATTCATTTGCTCTGTCTTTATGGAAGGTTTTGTGAAGCAGTGAATTAGAATACAGGTTTTTAGAGCCAAACTTCCTGATTCAAGTCCTGACTCCACCAGTGAGCAATTCTGAATTCTCAGACAAATCACTTATTCTTTCTGTGTCTGATTCCGCATCTGCAAAGTAGAGGTAATAATACCAGACTTGGCTAAATTTAACACACACACCCCCCCCACATTTTAGATACTGGGATACATTTTACAATCTACATTTAAATGATGCCTTCCAGGCACTGCAGATAAGGCCAACTATGGCCATATCTGTAGAACTTCTGTGAGGATCACGAGTGAATACATAAAAGGCACCAAAGAAAACATTTCATGCATTTATGTATTTCAAAGTGTAGGTATTTACACGTTTGTTCTCCCACTACACTGCAAGTTTCTTAGGGGCCTATCTGACAATCTCCATGAGAAGAGACACCTATCTAATTTAGCTCTGTCCCTAAACACTACAAGAGCACCTGCCATAAAGCAGCCACTTCAATATTTCTGGCTATGTTGATCTCTGTATCATTTGCAGGATCTGGTTTATCTGTACTCTGAACCCAGAATGTGGTTAAAAATTAAAAGGAAAATGAAAAAGGCATTTGTACAGCACTGCTTTCATATGCACATGCTCATATGACCCAAAAAACAAAACAAAGCAAAAAAGAAAACAAAACACAATGACAAACAACTGACGTTACTATAAATAAGGAAAATATACCTGTGCAGTTAAGTGAAACAATGCCTTACAGCTAGTAAGAAGACCCTGGTTAGGTCCAGTGTACCTCCTACTGCATTAGCTGCTTACAGAGATGACCAAAGTAGCTACGGTTTTCTGTAAGCCACAGGTGAAACTACTGAACTGAACCAGTGCAGCAAGTCAATGATACCATGATCTAATTCTCTGTTACATACAAATATTACTGATAATAACAAAGAATTAAAAGTGTCTGCAGAAAGGCAACAAAATGTAACCAAACTCAGTATTAGGGCTATCTCTAGCCCTTTCCTCCAAACTCTGTATGGGCTCCAGGGTCGTTTCTCTAGAATTTTTTTTTTTGGTAAAGCTAAGATGGGCCTTTCATGTAATTCAATGTTGTATCATTTCCTCCAAACCCCTTTCTTTAGTTATGCCAACCTCTCCTGTTTATCCTTTAAGGCTCAGATCAAACTGTTACCTCCTGTGAGTTTTCCCTGTCTGGATGTTTGCTCCCTACCTGCTCGTAGAAAGAGAGAAATACTCCAGCTTGAGCAAACCACTTTCTTAACTCTTTATTTTCCTGTACTTTTCCCCTCCACAGAGCCTCTATCTTGTTTCTTGATCTCCACTGCCAAGTTTAGAACTACCACTTAGCTGTTGCTATGTAATTATTTGGAAAATTGAGATGGGAAAAGATCCTTGGAGACTATAGGTAACTTTTCAAGATCTATTCCTACTCCAAGGTTCTACTTCAATAGAATCACTCTGCTTGCTAAGACATTTTTTCTATCAATAGCAGTTAGCCAAATTTCTTGATTTTTAGTATCAGTCATTTGGCACAACTTACCTAACTAGGTTGTATATTTGAAGAGAGAGAAAAAAATTAAGGGTGGCAGCTGGGGACCTATGTATTTCTTAAAAGCCCCACAGCTTACTCACCTAGCTATAAACCATGTAAAATGAGAGAAATGTATGGTCTAGGTCTGTCACCAAGCCTTTTCTATGATGTGCAAATAGTAAATATTTTAGCTTTTGCTGGCCCCTTATGGTCACTGTTGTACAATCTTCCTCTTTTGTCTTTTACAAATATTAGAAAAATGGAAAAACCACCCTTGGCTTCTAGGCTGTATGAAAACTGGATCTGCATACAGGCCATAGTTTGCCAACTCCTGGTCTAGGTCTAGAATTACTGGAGACACAGAGAATAGGCAGAATCAGAGAGATCAACAGGCTGAAATTTACACCAGCAGAAGTGGATATATGCCCACGTTAAACTTTCCTAAAGCTACTGCTTTATCAGATTTGGATCCAGAGCTGAAGACAGAAGTATGTGAACCAGCAGCTCTGGAAAGCTGGGTATCAGTTATATCCTCAAAGCAAAAAATAAGAATGTACCACCATCTCTCATGGAGTCAAGACTACACAAGGTACAAGATGTGAAAGGACATGGCACTTAGAAGATTCTCAATAATATCCTCCTTGCTGTCGTTAGTCGCTCAGTCGTGACTGACTCTTCTGCGACACTGTGACCTGTAGCCCGCCAGGCTCCCCTATCAGTAAGATTTCTCAGGCAAGAATACTGGAGTGGGTTGCCATTTCCTTCTCCAGGGGGAGGTTCCTGACCCAGGGGTCAAACCAGGTCTCCTGCACTGCAGGAGGATTCTTTACTGCTGAGCCACTGGGGAAGCCCATCCTCCTTGTCATGTACCAATAAAGGCTTACTGAAAGACTGGTAGCTCTCCTCAGCTAAGCAGTCAGTTCTTGGAAGACAGATGCTATGTCTTTTTTTCTCCACTTAGCAAAATGCTCAGGTAGAATAAGCAATTATTTTGAAGGAACGAGAATGCTGAATCTGTCCCCAGAGGTTGAATTACTCACACAAGGCCCAACCATGTGGGTTCTCTATAGTCTGGCTTCAGTGTATACTGCTCTAGCTTCATCTCTAACTGCTTTACTTCTGGACAAACTACCTAACCACAAACAAGTGTATAGTACCTTTCTACTCCCCATCTTTGTTCACATGTCCAACTTTCCTTTCTATCCCCAAAGTCAATTACAACTGGTTTTCTTCCAACCTCTTCCCAAAGCTTTCCCTCATCAACACAAGAGATGCTCTTTCTTTTAAAATCCTGTACCAAGTATTAGTCAAATGATATTTGGGTAGAAAATATTTTCTGTAACCCCAACAGCACATAGCACACTCTCAATTTATTGAACTGAGTAATCGAAAAGTGATTACATTAAAAACTAAGACCTGGCCTCCTGAGTCTTTTAAAAAATATTCAGAATATTTCAGTAATTATAATAAACACATTATGTGACATTATACAGGAAAAATGTTGGAAGTACTCATGACAGTTAATACCTTTTGCATTTAATCAAACAGGAAGACTTTGAGTCTTTCAGCAAAACGTATGGGAAAAAATTAGGTGAAAAATGAAAAAAAAAAAAGAAAAAGAATAAAGAAAAAGCTAGTTTCCAAATTGGGATTTATTTCTAGATTCTGGCTTGCCATTTCTGAAGATGCTGTGAGCGGCTCAATCAGAACCATCAGTATTGTAGGTGTTTTTGATGCACTAAAGGGAAACAGATAAAATCAACTGCTGCCAGCAATTTCAGACAGTACAATGTACTGTAATCTAAACTTTTTACAATGTACAGTAATAATAGAAATTTTAAAAAATTTGAAGATTTTCTATGTGTCTTACAACCATGAAGGTACAGAAGCAGGGGAATGACCCAAGCACTTTTGAAGGGAGGCAAAAAAAAAAAAACAACACCCTTGGGAGAAGGCTTACCTATCTTTTTATAGGCAGCAGGGCTATTGAAGGAGGGTCTCCAAAAAAGACGCCTGTCACAGAGCCAGAATCCTGTCCTCAGAGCAGAAAGGTTGTACTGGGTGAACAGATGAACAAAATAAGTATTAGCTTCAAATACACTATTCTTTTAACAACTTGGCTGAGAAAACTCGAGAACGCCAAGAGTAAAGAATGTGCAAGCCTTGCTCTATCCCACAAGAGACCAGGAAAGCAAGTTTAACTCTAAATAGATTTTATACGGTAACTATTCAATTTTGCCTTCCAACAAAAGGTTCCAATAGTTTATGTAATTCTGTAATTCCTTTGATCATATGGGGGTGGGGGGAAAGATTCTTATTTTTTAAGACATAATTAAGGGCTAACAAAGCTTTCACGTTCACCCTCCCACCACTACCAAGTTAATTCCTCAAATGGTCCAAATGTTAACCAAACCTGTAAGTGCAAAATTCTCTGACTGGGTAAACACTGTATGATGGCTCACTCAACATCCCACCTTTTATCTGTCTTCCTCCAACAGACGGAGGAGAGCTAACACCTGGGTCTTTCCAGCTTCCCCTACAGCCAGCGGTGGCCAGGTAATAACCCTCTGGCCCATGCAATGCACATGGAGATCTCTCGTAAAAAGTATCCTTGCCAGGGGAGAAAACACCAAAAGAAATCTCTTTGCCCTTCTCTATCTGGCACAGGGACACAATGCCTAAAGGTAAAATAATCTTCCTGAGATCAGGTTAAATGGCACACGTCAAGATGGAGGCTCAGGAAGAGAGAGTCCCTAAATTCTTAATACTTCTCTTGAGCCACTGTCCTGGCCCAGAATTGCCTGTTTGTGGACTCCTTGTCCTGAAAGAAAAAGTAACTCCCATTTCGGACATTATTAGTTGGGGTTTTAAGTACAGAGCTGAAGATATTCCTGATGTATTTGGGAATATTCAGATAAATTCAATACTCAAAGTAAATATTCACAATTAGTTTTAGACTTTCCTAGATATAGAGTATTTATAAAAACACTAGGAAACAAAAACTGAAGAAGCACTAAGCTAGCTTTTAAAGGGTCTAAAATATTATTAGAGTTGTCTTCACTAATGTGGAAAGCACTGCTTCTCCTTTTTTTGTCCTCGTCAGTGAGTTCTGTGCCTAAGGTGACACAGCGAAAGGCATGCCTGAGCGTGGCTTAATCTCAGCAATCTTCTCCTAGACCTATTCCAATATGGCAATCAATTGATTTTCATAAGTAATGAAACCTCTCTTCTCTCTTTGTAGAGAAACCTCATGTACCAGTTTCTGCCTGGTTTCAAAATGCTCTCCTTCTACAGCCCTGAGTAATAAGCAAATGTCCAAGAGCCAAGATGACAGAGAGGTTTACAACAGCTCTTTTATTAAGAAATTATTACCCAGTTACTCTCAGAAAGAGTACCTTCTTGTTTGAATTAATTCTAAAGAAAAAGAGAATGAAAAATGGTTGTGAACCCCTCACTGTGTATCACAGAAACAGAGGTACAGGTACAGAGAACCTCAAACATATCTCAGCAATTGCTGGCTAACACATTAAATGTGACATACTTCATATAAAAGACTAAAAAACAAAAAATCCTGCCAATTCTTTTAAGTACAGTTTTCAGTGAGTTTAATCCTGTATTTTAAAAATAATAAATTTACTTATAAATTAAGTATCCTGCTCTTTCACACAGCGAAATATGAAAAGGACCAGGTGAATATCAGCCTCACTTAACTGGCTAGTGAACACTGTAACTGGATGTCTGCTTAAGACTTCTAACTTCAGCAATACAATATAAATTATATGATCCAAAGCTCTCAATTTACAGAGGAAAGAAGAAACAAGTTTATTTATTTATTCCAAGAACCTAAAATAGAACAAGAAGCTAATCTTAACAGGGAAAAGTTTTATCTATGAACGAAAAATTCATTTCAGGAAATAAAAAAATATTAACGAAGTAATTTTCCATGAAAAAATAATCTGCAAAAAAAATTCTATCCATATGCAATCCTCAACTTTTCCCATCAATCAGCAACTCTTCTGTATGGCCTCTTAGAAATAAGAGGTCTTTTCACAGTACTGAACAAAAATATCTCCATTTATGAAGTCCCTAATGAGGCTGCCACTTAACTGAGTCTTCAAAAAATAGAAGAAAAAGGAAAAACAAAGTTACTATAGAAATACTATCCCTCAAAGGCAACTAGAGCCTTTCACAGCAATGGAATCAGCAATAAAGTTTTTGAGGAGAATGGTCCTAAATTTGAAAGTCTTTACAGAGAAATGAAAAATACCTGTCTTGTGAGAGGGTGATGTAACAGGAAAAACAAAGACTTCTCAGTCCAGATTTTACTAGTATATTTTATGAAGTCTGTCAATACCAGCCCAAGCAGAAAAACCATAAAGCATGATGATACAGCTATGATACAGATATGTTAGGTTGGTTGAAAAGCAACTGCGGTTTCAGATCATGAATTTTAAATCATTATCAAACACATCTTTATTAATCAAAATAGGAACCATTACAATCAATACATTTTTGCCAACGAGAAATAAGTTTCTTTATTCTTGTAGCGTGAAAAAAATCTGTGCTGTGGGATTTGACGAATTCCTAGAAGGCACTTTCTGTCTCCTGCTGGTTGCGGAAGTGTCTTCCCTGCAAAAAGTTGTCAAGATGCTTGAAGAAGCTGTAGTCAGTCGGCAAGAGGTCAGGTGAATATGGTGGATGTGGCAAAACTCTGTAGCCCAACTCTACCAACTTTTGCAGTGTTAGTTAGGTGTGACATGCAGTCGCGTGCTGTCGTGGAAAAGAACTGGGCACTTTCTGTTGACCACTGCTGGCTACAGGCATTGCCGTTTTTGGTGCATTTCACCGATTTGCTGAGCATACTTCTCAGATATGATTTTGCCACGATTCAGAAAGCTGCAGTGGCTCAAACGGGACCACCAAACAGTGACCATGACCTTTTTTTGGTGCAAGTGTGGCTTTGGAAAGTGCTTTGGAGCTTCCTTTCGGTCCAGCCACTGAGCGGGTCACCAATTGTTGTATAAAATCAACTGCTTGTTGCACGTCACAATCCGATCAAGAAACGGTTCGTTGTTGTTGTGTAGCATAAGAGAGGACAACACTTCAAAAGAAAAACTTTTTTTCTATTTTTGGTCAGATCACGAGGCACCCACTTATCAACCTTTTCCACCTTTCCAATTTGCTTCAAATGCCTAATGACCACAGCATGGTCGATGAGCTCTGCAGCAACTTCTCGTGTAGTTTTAAGAGCATCAGTTTTGATTATGGCTCTCAACTGGTCACTGTCAACTTCTGATGATTGGCCACTACGCTCCTCATCTTCAAGGCTCTCCTCTCCCTTGCAAAACTTCTTGAACCACCACTGCACTGTACTTTCATAGGCAGTTCCTGGCCCAAATGTGTTGTTGATGTTGTGAGCTGTCTCCGCTGCTTTACAACCCATTTTGAACTTAATAAAAAAATTGCTCAAATTTGCTTTATGTCTAACAATCATTTCTATAGTCTAAAATAAATATAAACAGCAAGTAATAAGTCATTAGCAAAAAAAGTGAGAAATTCATATTAAAATGAATAATATAATCACATTTACGAATGTATTAAAAAGTACTCCAATATTATCAAATGGCAAAGTTCAACAATGTAAAAACCGCAATTACTTTTGCACCAACCTAATTCTGAAAGTCTGAAAAGCATTTTTTAATTTTTTTCCTTCATGGATTTTCATCATTTGACCTGGATTTCTACCAAAAGACTCTCATTTAAGGTACTGTAGAAAGAAAAGCTCTGATTTGTAGTGGGACAGTTCCACCTGTGATCCTTATACAGCAACCAACATAGTCATCAATCAGGAGTCATCTGAGTTCACCAACAGCAACTAACTCTACTCAGAACAAAGGGACAATAATCTGGAAAGCAATGAAAAAATGAGTGTAAAATATCCTCACTTTTAAACTTGCACCTCAGTAATGCAAGATTGGATTTAGAAATCTTACATATGATAAAATGTCATCTTAATAAATAATAACAGTAATAGCAGCAGCTAATATTTACCTAATACTGTGCTATGCACTGCTCTAAGTGTTTAATACAACCCTTGGAAGATACTCTATTATTATCCCCATTATACAGATGGGAAATTGAAATACAGAGTTTGTAAGTAACTTGCCCAAAGTCAAACAGTAATGATCAGAACACAGTTGGGATTTGAACTCAGTTTCCAAAGGCCATGCTCCTAACCACAGTACCTCTGAAAAAATTAAATGTTTATATTCTAAGATAACTTTTCATGGTTTAAATCTGCCTTTGTAAAGGTTCTGCAAAGTTTAATGAATACACATAGTATATAACCAAAAATCTGTTGAATGAGGAAATCTACTGTAGAATTTCTACTATTATATACTCACATATAAACAAACATGTTTTCCTCCTACTTCCTTAAAATCTATTCCATAAAAACCTCAGTGCTCAGATTACTCATCTTCCTTCACACCAAAAATACATTAAGATACTATTTATGAAACACCTGCTGGATCTGTAGTATTCTCTTTAAAATTAGCAAGTGTTTCATACTTAGCTTTACAGAAGTCTTTATAGAATCTGACATTAAAACACGCACAGATTTTAAATACCTAAAGACGAACACAAAGTGCAAACCTTTGAAAACATAGTTTACCACATGTTAATCCTAATAAAGTAGTTGTCAACTGAAGGTGATTCTGTCCCCAGGGGACATTTGGCAGTGTCTAAAGACACTTTTGGTTTCAACTAAAGGTGGAGGCAGAGGTGTGCTTACTAGCCTCTAGTAGGCAAACACTACAATGCACAAGACAGCCCTCCCTCCACACCGAAAGATCATCTCCACCCAGAAGGTCAAGCCAGGTTAACCAAGTCCCTGAGTAAAACAAGGGAGATTACCCAAGTAAGTTCTGATCATGAAAGGGAGCACCAAAACAAGAAAACAGAGTCAGCAAACCACTATTAACAATAGGAAATCATTACTTGTACCCACTCGTCCTCATCTACTTGGCTAAAAGTACATATCAAGAAGAGGGTAAGCTAACTCCTTAAATGGTTCAGCAACTCTCTTTCCGAACTCTCTGGAAACTAAATATTCTCAACATTTCATTGTTGTTAAGTCGCCAAGTCGTATGACTATTTTGTAACTCCATGGATTGTTGTAGCCTGCCAGGCTCCTCTATCCATGGTATTTCCCAGGCAAGAATACTGGAGTGGGTTGCTATTTCCTTCTCCAAGGGATGGATCTTCCCGATCCAGGGATTGAACCCGCATCTCCTGCATTGGCAGGAGGATTCTTTACCACCAAGCCACCATGGAAGTCCCAACATTTTAAAAATACTCCCAAGTAAAAGAAAATGGCAGGCATTCCTAAGTGATACAAAATTTGCCCACCAACAAAATAAACTTCAAATGCTGCCAGTTTCATTAAATAATCCCAAAATGAGATAAAATGGTGGTCCTTAAATCCCTTGCTTTTTTGCATAAAACAGAATAAAACAGCACAGGTCAATCAAAAAATACTGATATACTACGAAAAAATTCTCGTAAGATCTCCTTTATGTTCCTGTCACACACACACCCTGCCCGCCTTCATTTATGTACTCTAGTCTAGAAGGTCCTGCTCAAATCCAGTCCATACCAACCTCACTCTTTTCCAACTCTTACACTCTGGCACAGTAACAAAACTAAAAGCCCCTTAAGAAAAAGAAAGGGTTTATACTTCATCATTTCTGTGTCTCTGGAATTAAAAACCACCAACATGGTACATATGTGTTTTCTGACTAACCTATTATACAGACGAATATTTAACTCTCCCCATGAAAAAGAAATGAGGCAAAAGCACCAACGTTTTACCTCCTCTTCACTCTCTTTATCTTCATCCTCTGAGGACTCTTCTTTGTTTTTCTTCTCCTCTTCATCACTGCTAGACTCATCTGACAGGATTTCAGGACATTTGGTTCGCTTGGCTTTCCTGGCCATCCCAGAACTGTTCCGTTCCTTTTTGTTGCCTTTGCTAGAACTTTTTTTAGATTTTGGCAATGGCTGCGTAAAATAAAGAATACCAATGAGATATTACAGTTCCAAGTCAATCACCTGTTTCTGATAACTACTTCTCAACTCAACAGCTTCCTAAATCACGCTTCTTTCCTGACACAAGCTTAGCAGCTTTACAGAGAGTAATACACCACTAACTTCACATGTCAAGTTAACCTTTTCGCCTTCATTACCAATAGCTTTTCATTTTGTTTAGAACTCTAAACACCCAGGCAAGAGACTCTTCACATACTGATACAGGACTAGAAGCCTGAGTGCACACTGTGTGACATTTAAGACGTCTGTTTACACTTCATCAAGACAGTATTTCCAGTTAGACTCATAATTTATTTCATTCCTATCAACATTAAAACTGTCACTGTCTTTCTGCTTTAGGGGACCCTCCAATCAACAGACTGAGAGACATCATCCATGAAGGAAATAAAACCTCACTTTACACGTCCTGAATTTATGAACCATATAGTTTATATGCATATTACCTAGAGGTTCTACTTTCAGTAATGCCAGGATTATATTCTCACTTATGATTTTAAACACGCAGTGTTGAGTATGTTAATTATGAAACTAATTAGGAACTACAAAATAAGTGCCACTGTCATTACTTTGATATTCAATTAAACCTTGCATATTTAAAAAGCAGAGATCACATGAGGAAAATGATTTGATTATACTAACAAATTTAATTCTTAAATGCTTTCTTAGGAGAGTATTTGGTAACTTCAGAAATTGAAAACCGTAAAGTAACTTTGCATAAAGATTCTGAAAAGACATACCCTAAGGAATTAAAATCATGGGTATCTTTTGTCTTTGTTTTTGCCCATGTTATTTTCTACAATAAGCAGAAACATTAAGGAAAATTTCATAACATAACCTTAAGATACACAATTGTGTACATGTTCTCAGTAACTTTAAGTAGTATCTCTCACGAATACAGCAGAACCACAGCTCCCTTCCCTTCTGGGAACTCCCAGTCTTTGGAGTCACTGTTACCCACACCAAAATTTGGAAGTGGTTGTTTTGTGTAATGTGGCACTTTCAGGCTATCTACAACCCACGGGACAGCCTCCAGCTTGCCCAACCTACCCTTCTAAAGGCAGACTAGGAAATAGTCCATCTAGGTGCCTCCAAAAACTAAGTTAGTAGACAAAGATATTTCTCAGAGAGGTTCTCCATAAATCTCCTAGAATAAACATATACAGGTAATATTATGTGAACTACTGCCATTACCATCTATTACCAGGAACCAACCCATTTTGATGAATTCTTCAATATGTTTATTTGGAGAAAAGCTAACACTCACTGTCTAAACTCACTACTCTTAAATGAAATCCAAGATATGAATATATTTGAAAAAAGTGATATCCCTATGTCAGCTCAGGAACCAGATGCAGGTGTTGAGAAAATAATCTGTATGTGAAATCAGTTAAGATGAGGACTGGAATGGGGAGGCGGGGGTGCTGGATAAATCTACACAAGAAAATGAAAGGCTGTTTCATCATTCAAGAACCCAATCAAGAAAGCGCCACTTCTAAAAATAAATGAAGAGACCTTCATTTTTAAAAAGTAATAATGTATAAGTGCCTTAGAACTTTCCTATATTGGTTCTAAAAATAGTTGAACATATTCTTCGGAAACCAGTGTCAAGAGCATCATCCCCTTTGAGGAACCAAATCTGATTAACAAACACAAAAGGAGAGTAAAACAATGTTAAATCAACACTTTTAAGCACCTTTAAGATTATTCTAGAGCAGAAAAGATGAATACTAATGACTTTATAGTGTTTTCCTTAAATGATGGAAGCGTATGGTAGCACAGTAAATAGCCTGATATTGATACCATTAGATTAAGGAGTAATCATCACAGAATCAGATATGAAAAATGGATGTAAGAATAAGACGTCATTAAACAAAAAGATAAAACAATCGTTCTCACAGCATGGTTCACGGACCCTGGAGTTTCCTGAGACCTTCCCAGAAGTCCTAAAGGTCAGAACTATTTTCATAGTAATACCCAGAGTATTTATTTGCTCTTTTCACTGCCCTGACATTTGTAGTGATTGCGCAAGAAACGAAGATAGGCAAACCTACTGATACCTTACCGAGACTGAGGCAGAAACTTGTGTTTGTAGTCATTTTACTCCTCACAACCTCATAACCAACCACACACTAGTCCTTGATGTTAACTCTCAACCTCTGAGTACATCTGTACAACATCTGTACAAAATGGGAGGTACACATACAGTACTCCGGTTGCATAAAGAAGTTCACTGATTTTCTTGACGAAAAGCACTTTTGCAACTGAGCCGTGAAATTGCCTGGGAAGTCCCATGGACAGAGGAGCCTGGTGGGCTGCTACAGTCCACGGGGTAGCAAAGTTAGCTAACTTTTTTCCTTGGAAGATCATTTTTAAAAGGATAATTGAAAAATGATGCCTATTCAGACTTAGTATTTGACAGACATATTCTCAAAAATGAATGTGAGTCTGTCACCTCAAAAAAAAAAAAAAAACAAAAAAACCCACACTAAACTGACAGTATTTGTTTCCAATGATAAATTTCAAAGTTTCAAGTGAAAATTAAATTTTGGAAAGTTCACCTCCACCATCATGGGCCTGACAGCCTCCCAGTACCCGAAGATTTTTTTTTCCCCTGATAATAGTTATGCTAATGAATGTGGCTTTTTGACAGTGAAAGGTGCCAACATTTGGAAGATATGCGTAATTCAGGGACTCCATATTTTCCAAATGGAGGGTACGTATTACAAAATCACAGACAGGTGAAAGGTCCAAGTTTATTAACATGGTTTTAGATATCACATTACAACTAACCTTTAAGACTCCGCAACCCCCTCCAACTATGGAGGTTTAGTACTGTATCAAAGGAGACTATCCAAAATTACCTGAAAAGCTTTTAAAATATCCCCCCTTTTTCTAACTACATAGCTGTGTGACGTTGGATTTTTTTCTTATACTTCAAGCAAAACAATACATTATTTCAACAGAAGGAAATGCAGAAGCAAATGAGAATAGACCTGTCTTAAGTCAGACACAAACAGATTTGCAAAAACAGAATGTTTCATTCTTCTCATTAAAATTTTGCAAAGTATAGCTATTTTTCAGACAAAACACTACTTTTGTTAACATGCAGTGGGTCTGTTGCTATTTTAGAATTTTTCAGTTTTAATTTAGAATACAGTATATATCACAATGGGCTTCCCGTAAAGAATCCATCTGCAATTCAGGAAACCTGAGTTCGATCCCTGGGGTAGAAGATCCCCTTGGAGAAGGAAATGGCAACCCATTCCAGTATTCTTGCCTGGGAAATCCCATGGACAGAGGAGCCTGGTGAGCTATCGGGGTTACAAAGAGTCAGACATGACTTAGGGACTAAGTCACTACTACCAAATATCAAAATAACTCACATAAACAAAAGCTCTAGAGGTCCTCACTAACTTTAAGAGAATGATGGGGTCTTGAAGCTAAACACATTTGAAAACCACTGAGGAAAAGCCAAATTAAACACATCCCTCATAATTCAGGCAACTTAGTAACTGCTTCTGGGGAAAGAGTATTCAAACTCATCTTTTAGATAAACCAATGAGAATTCCATCCCCGTCACCATACCTCTTCAATTTGTAGCTACATGACAAAAATAGCCTTAAGGATCACTGTCTAGCTAATAGTCAACAGAACCAAGGGCAGGCAAAAATAAAGCCCCAGAGCTATTTCCCAGTTTTCTAATCTTAATGCCCTTCTCTCACTAATGGATTCTGAGCTGCTAGGATTTCTAGATCTCTTCTCAACTCTTTCCTATTAAGATGAGAAAATACGAAAATAACTGCTAAAAGACTTAAGCTGAAAAGGCAAGGTCAGATAATTAACACTTCAATTCAGTGATGTTCTTTGCTACTGTTAAACAATTAGGGCAAATCTAATCCAGATTTTAGAAGAATGGCAAAACCCACAAGACTATTTCACTCCCCTGTCCGGCTCCTGGGCTCTCTTGATGTTTCTGGAAATCCAACCCAGGAAACTTCAAAAAGCTAGCTTTTTTCCGCCCCCTTTTCATAACCTTACTCCAGTATCTAGTAAATCTCCGGCTCTAACACACCACCTTGTCTTTCTGGATCTGATTACAGGCTGCACACCCCTCCCTCACCAGCCCAACACTTCCTCCTCAGCCCTATTTCTGTTCAAGTGTCTTCTAGATACTTAACTCTGGATTCTTTGTATTTCTGTCCCACTTGACATTTAGATAACAATTATCTATCTTTCTTAATCTTACATCCTTTATGCTTGATAAGGGAGAACACATCTGTATGCCTTCTCTGTTTTCTCTATCAAAATTGTTGCAGCTATGTCAACCAAAGGCAAATTCTTTGAATGTAGAAGATATTACTGAATATTGATAGCAATGCTGCTAACTATTAAAATGTTCATTAAAAAAAGAGAAAGGAGAGGCTAAAAAGAAGTGATTTGTTACTGAAATAGTAAAAATTGATCCTCACTTTGCCAGAAGGCTTTGGATGCATTAAAAAATTCAAGATCCTTTTCACCAGTTCACTATTTACACCCGATCTCTCCAAATCAAGAACCTCGCAGATACTCTTTAACATGGCATTTCTAAATCTGAAACAGAAAACAGAAAAAGCCAATGTGATTACGTAGGAAAATTTATAAACATTCTCCACAATATAAAGGTAAGAGCTAACCCAACTGACTCAGCCAAACATTAAGAAAGCAGCCAGTGTTTCTCTGAATCTTAGAAGTACTCCGAATAATCTTGACTGGTGAATGCACAAAATATAGCCAGGTACTATTAATAAACAGAAAACATCATTTACCATTTAAGTTTTAATGGTGGTATATGAAAAAACGTACTTCATTCACTAGAAAATAATGTAAAAAGTTTTCATTATTTAAAATTCACAAACTTGTTAATTCTTCTGGCTGGTGATTAAATACTACATTTTCCCCCAAGTATTCCTACTGACAATGTCTCAAAGAAGGTAATAGGTAATCATATTTAATACTCAAGAGTTTTAAACTACAGGGGACTTAGTAAAAAACTTCTAAGAATGTATCATCTCATTAAAAAAATTGTTTAAAAAGAATATATTATCTTGTCTACATTAGGGTGGAAATTATTTCTATTAACTTGATTATCTTCAAAATAGTTTAAATGGCACTTATAAGTAAGGAAATGGAGTGGCTGACACAGAATAGGAGTGGAAGAGTTTTTATACTACATTTACATTCCCTTTGAACTTTCTAAATTTGGGGCTGTGTAAATGATTTACCTCCGGGTATCATTCTTCTAAGAAGTAGAAATGTCTTTGAGTTTTCAATAATCTTCATAGCCACTATTTTTCAGAAAGCAAGTTAATAGCTTATAATGACATGGTCTTGGAATTTAAAGCAAAGAATCAGCAGTCTACTGAAAATGTAAGAGCAGTTATACTTAAATGCTTAAAAATAAAGCTGAAGCACATTAATCTAAACGTGATTATTTATAAAGATAACTTACTTTTTCAACATTTCTTCCTTCTTTTTATATTGGATACTTCCTTTTTCAAATGGAAAGCCACTGAACTGACCCACATTCTTCTTTAATGAGGACACCTGAAAACGTTTCTCCTATTATTAATGCTACTTATTACCCAGTAAGGTATACAAGAAAAATTTCAAAGCCAACATTTTCTTTTCATATCTGTCTCCATGTTACACTCTATGGTTTATTCGACATTTTAAAATTCACAATGGAAAACTGCATTTGTTACTAAAATATTAACATTATAAAATGTTTACAAACTTAATTCTTTGAAAATAACAATTTGAATTTAAATGTATTTCATTTGGGAAATTTCCCGAGTAATTATAAAACCACAACTAAATGTTATCTGATAGCACCCAAGGATGTGGAAAGTTACTACTTAAAAGACACTCATTCCCTGGCAGTTCAGTGGTTCAGGTTCCCCGCTCTCACTGTCAAGGCCCAGGTTCATTCTCTGGTTGGGGAATAAATATTCCACAAGCCAGGCAGTGCACCCAAAATAAATAAATAACTTAAAAAAAAATTCCTTGAGTAATACAAGTTACTAGTAATATTAATTTTTCAAATAAGAAAGTCAGGGATTTATTCTTTAAAAAGTTAAGAAAAGAGTACCTCCAAAGGTCAAGACCATTTAGCAGTAATGGGACGTGTGTAGATCAGATTGTTGTCAGGGTTGAATGAGGTAACACACATGAAAACAAAGCTTACCATGTTTCAGACAGTCTAACAATGTCAAGCTTTACTTTGTCCATGCACAGCCCAAAGCGAAGTGTCCTCAGTTGTATGGAATACCGAAGTTGTATGTACAGTATTATAATCAGTAACTGAAACACTGATTTATTTTAACAAACTGTCAGCAAAAAATTATCCCCTAGTTTATCAGATTTCCTCAAAATGAGATACAATATTCTGTATTGTTTATTCTGAATGGCTAGAGACATTCAAAAATAATTTAATGAGATTTTTACAGCACAATTTACATATAACTTCTGCTCTTACAGGACAAATTAAATTACACCTGTAATATGTTAGTACTTAGTAAACACTAAAAACACTGCTAATCATCATTTTGTATACCGCGGCATCTTCACTACAGAATGAAACGAATATAAACTTACCTTGTGCGATTGTAAATGGCTCTCTTTGTAAGGAAGAGACTTGCATCGTCAACCTCTCTACCTTCTTCTTTTCCCTCTTGCCTTCCACAATGAGGCTCTTTTCTAGAAGTTAATTTAACACTTCTTAAGTAAGGAAAAGCTTAAAGGATGTATTATATCAACATGTAGGAAAAAAAACTGCAGAAACCTAGTATCTTATTCTCCTAAGTATGATTTTGAGAAGCAAATGACACAACAGAGGTGAAAATACTTCCTAAGTTAGTATCATCACTGAAAATTTTAAAACGTAACATTTTATCTACCCGGTCAACCTCACAGAGGAACTAGTGTTTTAAAAAAAAAAAATCAGAAAGCAAACAAACTCTTATCCAGCTACAATTATTGCTACAGAAGTCAATTTGTGAAAAATCACCAAGATGCTCATTAACCTACAATTCGATTAGACATATTCTATCTATTGGGATTCCGTTTACTGTACATCAGAAAACAGCAAGTTAAAATTGAGATAAAAATTTCAACAGCTATCCAAGGAAAGCAGTAATTTAGTAAGCTGACAGAAGAAAGAAAAACAGTAACAATAAGGCAGAGCTCCCAGGTTACTACAGCTAGGGTAAAATTCTACAGGGTAACATTGAAAGCAATCAACTGGGATGCCATTACTTTGTAGTTGAATAAATGATGTTCATAATAATGGTCATAAAACCTTGGGAGGAAAAGTTTTGCAATGTTTAGTCTGGACTGCATTTTTTTAAGCGAGGTAGTATATACTTTAACACTTAAAACATTAAGCTGGATTTTCTAAAACCCATTTACTTTCTGACTGAGATAAACTCAGGCAAATAAGAGGACACTATATATTGTTGGAAGGCCTTCCATTCATTCACCTGAATGCCTGTTGCACTAGGTACTAAGGGGGCATCAACAGATGATTAAGAAACTGAGTATTTCCTGAAAGAGACCATGTCTACTAGAGTCTAGGAGACTCAAATATACTCCAAAGATAATACACTTTAATAAAGATAAAACTGAAGTTCTGTGAGTTGATGAAAGAGTAATTCTTTTAGGATTATGGAAAAAGGATCAAAACATCGGAGCTAGCTTTGAAGGACAGGTAAGATGTACAGATGCAAGGCTCTGCCCAGAAAGATAAAGATAATAAAAAGAAAGGGACTCCAGCAGGTGTGTCCCGGCCACGGCGTGTATTAGTTGGACAAAGAATGAACAGACAGCACTCTAAAGCAACTCTGAAGATCACCGGCTTTCCTTCCCTGAATGATTTATGCCCTTTACTGGCTGTTGATTACCATCTATAAGCTAATGACTTCCCTGGTCTACTTCCAGCCCAGAGTATTCTCCTGAGCTTCACACTGTCAACTGGACAGCTCCACTTCGTGTCCTACAGGCACCAAACTCAACGCACCCAAAACAGAAGTCATAATCATCTCCAAACTCACTCACTTTCGTGAATTCTACTTTTCAGAAAATGCTAGTATAATCTACCCAGCTGCCAACGACAGAAACCTAGAAGTCATCTTTTATGAGGCATCTCCTGCCACCTTTCCCCTCACCCCCCCCCCCCAAACCGTTGCAAGTCAAGTCAGTTCCACCCCCTATTTGGCACAAATTTCAGTGCCATGTTTCTATGATGTCTCACTAGTAGAGTTATATTTTCAGGGCTAAGTAGGATAAAAACATCCTCGATTTAAACTGTCACACAAACACCTCAAGAGGAGGAAAAGAGAACAGTAACAAAATTTAAGACAACTACAGAACTGCCTGGGCATTTTTTAAAAATTTTCATGTCTTAAAAAAAAAAAATCACAATTTGAACTATCAATCTCCCAAGCATTACTGTACTGGTCATTTATAGCACCTTTACTGAACACATGACTTCTATAATTTATATTCATCATCTCAGTGGTATCCAAAAGCAAAAACTGGAGGAAAAGTGCTGAGAAAGTCTTGGACTAGCAGTGAGATACTGCAGCCAATTTTCAGTTATTACCTTATGAATAATTTAAAATTAATCCGTATTTTTCTCCTAAGCGTTTCTGTACTTAAATGCGGGCATGCTTCCCCTCTTCGAGCACCTACCACTATAGACAAACAAAAAAAGCACACCGAATAATCTCAACCCAGAATGTATTCATAAAATGCTGATTATGGACTGGTTGAGGCTTGGGAAAACAAAAAAAAAGTGAAACCTGGGTTTGGGACGAAAATCTCAAACCTCTTTCCAAGTTTGGCTGAGTCGTAATCAAGTATTAAATAAGTCCAGATTGGGCTAATATCATTAGAGAATACTGAGATCTCTGATACGGAGTTTTTAAGTGGCTGGAAACATTTCATGAAGCTGGCATACCTCAAGACGTACTGCCCCGTGCATCCTGGATAAACTGACCGCAGGACCACTCCTCAATTCTGTAAGGTTCTCCCCGTTTCAAGCGTCCAGTCACATAGATCACTACTGTTTTCCCTCCACACCAAAACTGAGACAACTCGAAGCTCTTTAACTTTCTTTTCACAGTTCACTGCTTTCGTACTCTAAGTAGCAACCGCTTTCACCGGTGTTTCCCCGTGAAAGGAACTCCCCTAAGCCTCTGAAACGAACGTCTGCTCAAGTTCAGCAAATATACTCGAAGGATTAAAATATTTCCAGGTCTAGCATTAACAACTTCTTCAATTCTTACTCTCAGAGCCTTACAATTTCGAAACGCAAAGGATGTGTACTGAAGAGCAAAAATAAAAGATTACCGTAGTAAACCCCGAGGGCCAGCAGTTTAAAAAAAAACAGATCTGAAACTTACAAACTTCCTGTCAAACGGTGAAATGTTATGAACGTCTGTTACTGGCAAGACGTAAACTGCACTCCGAAATAACAACGGAACGAGCATTTTTTTTTTTTTTCAAATTGGAATTCACAAAGTTATTTTCTCCGCTGCTGCTCGGAGCGCGCGCGCGCACACACAAACCCCAGATAATTCCGCATTCTTACTGAAAAAAAAATCACTCCGACTGAGCGTCTCTAAGTGCACAAAGAGCCAGAAAAAGCGTTTTCGGTACAATCCATCACTAGGAAGGACGGCATCCTCTGCCCACCTTTCTCTTCCTCCTCCTCCTCCTCGTCGTCGTCTTCGTCCTCCTCTTCACTTTCCTCTCTCGGGCCGGGCATGTCGGGCTCTTTGTCGGACGCGGGCTGGGCGGGAGCTGCCTCTCCTTCCGCAGCTGTGCCCGAGGCGGACATGCTGGGGACCTGCGGGCGCGGAGGACACCAGACCCCTCGGCTCGGTCCCCCCTCGCCCCCCGCCGGCGGCCTCGCGCGCACCCGGGCCGCCCCGGTGGCGTCCCGCGGCCGATCCAGCGCTCCGCCGGGGAAGCGGACAGGCCGCGTCGCGGGCGACGGGCGGCGAGCGGGCGCGGGGCCGGCGTGGCGGCGCAGAGCGGAAGAACGCTAAGGGGCCTGCCTGTGTATTGTCTCCGCGGCTCGTTCCCGGAAAGGAGGAGGAGCGGCCGCGGGTCCGGGAGGCAGCGGGAGGGAGAGACAGAGCGTGAAGAAGTTTACAGCCGGGTTAAGTCCCTGCTACAGTTATTTTTCCCAGAGGTTGAGGGGAATTACTAAGTGAGTGATCTTCTTTGGGTCCCAGAGATCACACTGCTGGTGATGACTCCTGAATCTGCTGTTAGTTAGGAGGATCCCATCGCTTGTAAAGTGCATCGCAAGGAAAAAGATTCTACCGCATTGAAAGTTCGCGTCACCGGAGACAAAAAGATTTCCAAACCTGTAAATGTTAGGGGGAAGTCGTGTGTGTTCGTTATAATAGAAGAAAAAACGGTATCGCCCGGTCCAGACTCCTCCTGGAGACGTGGGCCATCTCCGCAGAATTCCCTAAAACTTAAAAAAAACAACTGAACACATGGCTCCCTTGCTCCCATAGCCTTGAGTTTCCAGGCCTATAGATCAAAACCGTCGCAATAAACTCACATTTGGCTTTGTTAAAACGGAACACCGCTCCTCCCCTACACCCCGCTCAAATGCTCCACCTTTATGATTCCCCGTCGTTACACCCCCCCCCCCGCCCCAAAACCACTGCCCAAAGGGTCCTTTTATTGGACGTACTTATATTAGAAACAGGGTCAGTTGAATTTGCCCGGATAGATTCCACTTTGTATGGCAAAAATTAGACCTGGTCTTTGAATCTTCTATTTTCCTTTTGTGCCCCTACAGAAAACATAAGCAAGTTCTGTGATTTCCTCCCTCAAATTTTAAACCATCTCCCACTCTACTGCTAAGTCGCTTCAGTCGTGTCCGACTCTGTGTGACCCCATAGACGGCAGCCCACCAGGCTCCGCCGTCCCCGGGATTCTCCAGGCAAGAATACTGGAGTGGGTTGCCATTTCCTTCTCCAGTGCATGAAAGTGAAAAGTGAAAGTGAAGTCGCTCAGTCGTGTCCGACTCTTAGCGACCCCGTGGGCTGTAGCCTACCCGGCTCCTCCATCCATGGGATTTTCCAGGCAAGAGTACTAGAGTGGGGTGCCATTGCCTTCTCCCACTCTACTGGGGCCACTCAATTCTGTCCACTCTCTTCTTTTGCTTGGATTTTGACACAGTCCCTCACTGATCAGGTGACTTCCACGCTGCTGCCTCCACCTCCTGCTAGTCACACAGCAGCCAAGGTAATCTATTTGGGAGTTTCTTGTTTTCATTTGCTTAAAACACTCCAATAGCTCTATGCTCAAGTGCTTCTCCTACCCCAATACCATCACTATTCCCTTTCCATTCTTTTTCAGTAATTCACTTATTCATAAAAAAATATTTGTGGCAAACCTCTCTGCCAGTCACTAAGAGCTGCCATCTTCAAGCTTACATTCTAGTTGAGACAGTGAACAAGTGAATATAGTGTGAATAGCTATAAAAGTAAAGCAGATTAAAGGAGATGTGGAAGTACCAGTAGGATGGACGGGGTTTTATTTTACATATTTGATATGTAAGGAAGATCTTGTTAAAAAGATGGCATTTGAAAAGAGATCCTAAGTACTAATAAATGAGAGCGGTGGAGAAACTGGATATATTCTAAGAATTCTCTGGAGCTTTGAATGTGAGTTATGGATGATTTGGGGGTTTTCATTCAATATAAGTGTTAGTCGCTCAGTCGTGTCCGACTCCTTGCAACCCCATGGGCTGGAGCCCGCCAGGCTCTCCTGTCCGTGGAATTCTCCCGGCAAGAATACTGGAGTGGGTTGCCATTCCCTTCTCCAGGGGGTCTTTCCGACCCAGGGATTGAACCTGGGTCTGCTGCATTGCAGGCAGATTCTTTAGATCTGAGCCACCAGGGAGGCCCCAATAAACAGCCATTTACTGAGACAAGGAAGACCTCAGGGGTTGAGGAGGAGGAGTATTTGTTGTGGGGAGGAACACAGAGCGGTGGGTAAGGAAATAAGTTATTTTGTTTAGGCCTGTTAGGTTTGTGTGTGTATGCTCAGTCACTCAGTCGTGTCCAACTTGCAGTCTGCATAGCAGGCAGATTCTCTACCACTTGAGCCATCAAGGAAGCCCAGTGAGATTCCTGTTAACTCCAAATGGAGATTCAGACTAAGCAATTGGATGTGAGAGTCGCATTCAGGAGAAGCTCTAGCTCACGATATAGATGTGGGAATTGTCAGTATATAAGAGAGCTTCTCTGGTTGCTCAGATGGTAAAGAATCCGCCTGCAATGCAGGAGATCCAGGTTCAATCCCTGGGTCGGGAAGACCCCCTGGAGAAGAGAATGGCAATCCAGTATATGGTATTTAAAGCCCTGAGCCTGAAGGACCTCATTCAGTTCAGTTTAGTCACTCAGTCATATCCCACTCTTTGCGACCCCATGAACTACAGCATGCCAGGCCTCCCTGTCCATTGCCAGCTCCCGGAGTTTACTCAAACTCATGTCCATGAGTCAATGATGCTATCCAACCATCTTATCCTCTCTAGTCCCCTTCTCCTCTCGCCTTCAATCTTTCCCAGCATAAGGGTCTTTTCCGGTGAGTCAGTTCTTCACATCAGGTGGCCAAAGTATTGGAGTTTCAGCTTCAGCATCAGTCCTTAAATGAATATTCAGGATTGATTTCCTTTAGGATGGACTGGTTGGATTTCCTTGCAGTCCAAGGGACTCTCAAGAGTCTTCTGCAACAGTTCAAAAGCATCAATTCTTCAGTGCTCAGCTTTCTTTATAGTCCAGCTCTCACATCCATACATGATTACTGGAAAAACCATAGCCTTGACTAGACGGACCTTTGTCAGCAAATTAATGTCTCTGCTTTTTAATATGCTGTCTAGGTTGAAGGGCCTCACTAGCAGAGTGAATATCAACAGAGGTGAGGAGAGGATCAAGACTGTACACTGGAGCTCACCAGCAGTTAGAGGTTCAGGAGAGGAAGCTGAAGCAGCAAAGGAGATGAGCCGGTGGGTTTGGCAGATATGTGGGAGCTTTAGAAGTTCTTACTCCTTTGAAGTTCTCAGTGAAATCAGGAGCAGAATCCTTGACAGTGAGTGTGGAAGAGGACAGTTGGCAGTTTCAGAGAGAGGAATGGGAGCTATTCATATGGGAGGATGGGGGATGAATGTGGTAGGGTTGCCAGGCAGAGGCGAGGAGGACCCATTGACGTTGGTGGCCATGAAGTCAGAGTGAGACCAGCCAGGGTTAAATTTTTTCTGCATCCATATTCAGCTACTAGGAGTAGGTGTAGAGGTGGCGAAGATTTGGATTTAACCATGTTCGCCTTTTGTCCGACAAGTATAAAGAGAGGAGAGAAAGGTGAGTTGAAGATGTGGGTGGGACAGTGAACATAATGATAGAGCAGAGAATCAGAGCTGAGGAGGGAGAAAAGAAACAGCATGAGAGGGGTGAGACATACTGAAAATAGGCGGGATGAAGAAGAAAGGTCTTTATTTCCTTTGTTGCATTTATCACTGCCTGAAAAATTTAGTTGCTTATTGTCTGTCTTCCCCACTAAAATGTAAGCTCCTTGTGGCTGCAGGGATTTTATCTTGTTCATCACAGTATTCTTGACACCTGAAGTAGGCCCTGACACATAGTAAGGCATCAATAGGGATTTGCAAAAAAAAAATAGGGATTTGCCAAATGCATGGACATGAAAACAACCTCTTATTGTGAATATTCGGAGCATTGTTTTTGTTTATTGGGATGAGATGATATATCAGTATAAGACAGGTTCTTTTGGTAAAAGTTTATTTAACAGCATGTAAACAATTTACAGCTTAACAATGGAAAGTTTGTTTCTTGGTCTATAAAGCTCTTGGTCAGTTCAGGCAATTCCGTGGGGCTTTCTTTCCTGTGGTTTAATGATTGCTCTAAGCTCCTTTAGGTCTTGAGGTCTCATCATCTCAATATGAGTCCTTAGTATTCACAGGGTTAGGGGAACAGAACAGGACAAGAACTTGTACCTGTTCTTCTAGGGTTCTGCTCATTGGCTAGTGGCCAGATGGGTCATACCACCCCACCTAACTGCAAAGAATATAGGCAACCTGGGGGCACATATGAAGTAACTGGTGACTTTGCTGTATCCGCAGAGAGAGACTCATAATTGCAGCCAAATAAGGTACCATTGCGGAGAAGGCAATGGCACCCCACTCCAGTACTCTTGCCTGGAAAATCCCATGGATAGAGGAGCCTGGTAGGCTCCAGTCCACGGGGTCGCTAAGAGTCGGACACGACTGAGCGACTTCACTTTCACTTTTCACTTTCAAACACTGGAGAAGGAAATGGCAACCCACTCCAGTATTCTTGCCTGGAGAATCCCAGGGACAGCGGAGCCTGGTGGGCTGTCGTCTGTGGGGTCGCACAGAGTCGGACACGACTGAAGCGACTTAGCAGCAGCAACAGCAGCAAGGTACCACTGAGATCAATGAGGGAATGTGCTTGAAGATATTTGTTGGTTTTATTTTAGAAACATTAAAAATCCTGATTCTTAAGTTTTTTGTTTCATTTGTGCCTTGAGGAGTTTTTATATCTACTGCACACAGATATCTTATCTTTCTTCTGCACACATCTAGCTCTTACACACACGTATCTCTCTTTCTCAGGCTACAGGTTTCGTGGGCAGAGCCCACGTCCATGCTACTTATTATTCTCTTCCAGTATTTGGCACAATGCCTGACACAAATACTTTTAAAATATGTGTTTAGTTGAAATGCATCCCCTTTTGGTTCTAAGACAGTGGCATGAGTCTGTTGTCTGGATGCTATTTAAAGACCTTCCAGCAATATCAACTCTGTAAATGATCGTGGCTTATTCATGACCAATGACCAGATTCTCAGTTTAACTCGGTCATAAACATAAATATAGTGACACATTTGGCTCTTCTAAAAACAAGATATCATACTCTGTCTTGGTAGAGTTAGCCAAAGTCCACAGGTTAGTAATTTGAGATTAGGTTTGAAAATATGTGAATGCAATGATATCCAGTTGGTTGATAGACTGGATATTCTAGCTCTGACAATAGCCAGAGAAGACTATTCATGGTAAACGGTAGGAAACGGTGAGAGAAATGGTGAGACAAGAAAAGTTAGAGAACAAAGAATAAGCGGTTACCAAGTTTGGCCCTAGAATCTAATTTTGCTCTACATTTAGCAAATATCATTTGTAACACATTTATTAACATATCATTATCAATTGTTTCATGGTATGAGACCAAAGAAATAGAGATGATAGAGCTTTGATAGTACTTCCTTTGTTTGCTGTAAAATAAAGAGATCATCTCTGTTGAGAGGGGTTTTTCTGCTTATGGACTAACATTCAATGATTAGATTATATTTAATGACATTGCTGTTGGCAGAATCATAATATCAGAGGCAGAAAAATGTTTTCCACTCCAAGTTGGCTAGAAATCCTCCTTATTGTCACAAGATTGTCAAAATGGAATGTTCTCTTAGAAAATAAATGTGTAACTCTAAAATATTTCTATCTAGTACTCCCTGGTGGTCCAGTGGTTAGCCTCCATGCTCTCAGTGCTGAGGGCCTAGGTTCAATCCCTGGTCAGGGAACTAAAATCCTGCAAGCTGCAGGCCCTTCCTTCCCCCTCCCCTCTCCACAAATTCTATTTTGAATCTATAGACTTTTATAAATGAAACATTTCCTTTTTCAAATTACTCATTTAAAGGAATTAGAGAAGGTTTGAGTGGGTATCTTCCCCGTAGACAGCTTGGGTTTAAAAAATGAAATTTAGAATAAGCAGATGTTTGCATATTAGGAAAAGAAAGGTTTTTTTTAAAGAAGATGTTACCGCCTAATAATATTTTTTTGGAAAAAATAAACTTGTTTTGTCTCTTTCCCCTTCCCATCTCAATCTAATGCAGTGAGTCTTAAGTGGGAGACAGGGTATTATGCCCTGAGGGGACATTTGGCAATATGGAGACATCTTTTGGTCACACATAGAGGGGGGATGCTACTGGCATCTAGTGGGTAAAGGCTCCGATGCTGTTTAAACATCCTTTAATGCACAAGACAGGCCACACAACAAAGAATTATTTGGTTCAAAACATCAGTAGTGCTGAGAGGACTTCCCCGGTGGTCCAGTGGCTAACATTCTGGGGCTTCCAGTGCAGGGGGTCCAGGTTCAATCCCTGGTCAGGGAACTAGATCCTACATGCCATAACTAAAAAAAAAAAAAAAATCCCACATTCTGCAACTAAGACCTGGTGCAGTCAAAAAACAAAAAAATGGTGCTGAGATTAAGAAATCCTAACCTAATGCAACGTACAGTATTTTGTTATCCTAGCACTCCAGTTAAACTGCTCTCATAAAGACCAATAATGATCTCGGAATAGACAACTGAAAGACTTCTTTAGAAACTCCTATACTTTTTATTATACTTTTTATTGGAGAAGGAAATGGCAATCCACTCCAGTATTCTTGGCCTGGAGAATCCCATGGACAGAGAAGCCTGGTGGGCTGCAGTCCATGGGGTTGCAAAGAGTCAGACACGACTGAGCGACTAACACAGACATATACTTTTTATTGTTGTTTAGTCACTAAGTTGTGTCTGACTCTTTTATGACCCCAGGGACTATAGCCTACCAGGCTCCTCTGTCCATGGGATTTCCCAGTCAAGAATAATGGAGTGGGTTGCCATTTCCTTCTCCAGTGGTGTTTCCTAACCCAGGAATCAAAGCCATGTCTCCTGCATTGGCAGGCGGTTTGTTTGTTTTTTTTTTACCAATGAGTCACCAGGGAAGCCCTACTCCTATATTTTTACTTTGTTTCTATGCAGCATTTGGTACTGTTTAACGTCCCTTCTTTCAAAAGCTTTTTCTCTTGACTTGCATGACCTTGCTTTCTCTTGGGTCCCTCCCTTGCTGGCTATCTTGCATCTGTTATCCTCTTAAAAGTTGGTGTTCTTCAGGGATCCCCATAGGCCCTTGGTTGGTTCCTTACACGTGAGTTTCCTGGGTGATCTCATCCACATTCGTGGTATCAATAATGTCTAGATTAATAAAGTCCAAATCAACATATTTAACAACTTACTTGTTCTTTGAGCATCATACTGTTATAATCACCTATTAGATTTCTTCACCTAATATCCCATTAATATTTGAAATTCAACGTAGTAAAGCTAAACCCATTCTCTAGCATACCTCTCCTCTTTTTATTTTTATTTATTTATTTTTGGCCATGCTGCGAGGCTTGTGGATCGTAGTTCCTGACCAGGGATTGAACCTGGGCCGTGGCAGTGAAAGCACTGAGTCCTAATCACTGGACCACCAGGGAATTTCCTCTCCTCTTTTTATTAGATTTATTTACTTACTTACTTATGAAGTAGAAAAGAATAGCTTTATTACTCTGCCAGGCAAAGAGGACCACAGCAGGCTAACGTCCTCAAAACTGTGTCCTGACCTGGAAGGGGCAGAGAGGAGTTTTATCGTCATGGGCTCATAGGGGAAGATGTGATCAGTTCGTGGGCATTCTTCTGATTGCTTGGTGATGAGGCAGTTGTGAGTCAGCATCATCAAGCTGGTTCCAGGCAATCTGGGGTCTGTCTCCCTGCTTGTGGACAGCAGACAGTTCACTTCTCCCACCTGGGGGAGTTTCAGCATCTGTCAAAGTTCAGCAGGGAGACAGGAAGACCTTGCAGATGGGTTACAGGCCCAGCACCACAGAGCCTTCCAGTGACATGGTCACATGGGATTTTAGAAATTGCCCCTCTGGGAGATCCAAGGTATGTGCAGGCAGGCAAGTTCAGCTCTCAGACTTGAAAAAAAAAAAAAAAAAAAGGGGAAGGAGAGAGATTCCTGACTGTATTCAATTCCCATTTCCGATGGTTGAGGAAGCCTGTCTGCATCTATGTGTTTGGCTTCCAGGTGACAGCCCGGTTACCTCTCAAACAATTCCTTCCCCTCCTCCCTCCCGAAGTTATGTTGACTGCATTTCTATTACCTGCAACCATAGACTCCTGAGTCACACAATCCACTGATGATGAATTCAAGGATAAGGCTCTTGCCTTGGACTTCTTTGTAGATTCAGCTCTTACCCCAGTATAAAAGCAGATTGTACCACGTAGATACAAAATAGATACTGGATACAAAAATATCTGTGAGTCAATTAATGAAGCAAAAAGGAAAGGGAGAAAGGAAAAAAGGAAAAAGAGAAGTGAAGAGGTAGTTAAAATTAAGAGGAGAGGAGAAATAGCAAGGAAAAAATATAAAGGAAAATTGAGGATGTGCTCAGTCATGTCCGACTCTCTGTGGGCCGGGTTTCTCTGTCCATGGAATTTTCCAGGCAAGAATACTAGAGTGGGTTGCCATTCCCTCCTTCAGGGGATCTTCCTGACCCTGACCCAGGGATCAAACCTGCATCTCTTGCATTTCCTGCATTGGAGGCAGATTCTTTACCATCTGAGCCAACAAGGAAGCCTATATGAAATAGAGTTATGTTTAAATAAAGTCCTTTGTAAAAAAAAACAAAACCCAAAAATCCAAACATACCATTTTCTCTCTTATTTCTATTTACCGCTATTGTTTCTCAATTGTTGACAATCACTGACTCTCCTCCCTCCACCCCTTCCATCAGGAAAGGTTCATGTCTCTATGAACTTCTAGTGGGGTGGATTTCCAAAAAGCATGAAGATCCACAAGCTGCGATTTGCCTGGATAATCCCATGGACAGAGGAACCTGGCGGGCTGCAGACCACTGGGTCACAGAGTCCAACACGACTGGGTGACTAACGAAACAACACATTCATTGACCAGGTGCCCTTTTTAAAGCTCTTCTCCCTGTTTTCTCTCATTCCTATCTCCTGTCCTCATTTTTTTTTTTTCATGCCTGCAGCAAGTTGTCTTGCTTAAGCAAAAATCTGATCTTGTCGCTATCTTTCCAGTGCCTCGCTATTGTTTGTGGAATATAGTTCGGATTTTCAAGCATGGCCTAGAAGATTCTACATGATCTGCTTAACTCTCTAGTTGTCTCTCCATTCTTCCTCCTAAACACTCCCACTCCTGCCCCTAGGAAACAATCTTCCAGCCAAAATCAATGAGCTTCTTTAAATTCTCTGAATTACTAAGTTTTTCTTATTTTGGTTTTCTCTCCACGCTTACCACCATCCCCCTAACCCCCACAAACTCTTTCTCCTCTGCCTCCCCTGGGCTTCATGTCTACCTACCACCCTCTCTGAGTGCCATCCTCCATCAGAGTATGGTCTCTTTATTTACTTGACTGCACCGGATCTTTGTTTCGGCAAGTGGGAATCTGGTTCCCTGACCTGAGATCGAACTCCACCCCGCTCCCTCCCCTCCCCGCCCCTCGCATTGGGAGCAAGGAGTCTTAGCCCCTGGGGCACCAGGGAAGTCCCAGAGCATCTACTTTCAAAAGCCTGTCTGCTTGGCTATCCCTCTATGCAGCTTGCTGAGATAAAGGATGTTATCATTTTTGTTACCTCTTCTATAACCTCCTCTCCCCCTCCTCCTCCGTTACCTAAGGGGGTCCTTTCATTTGCAACAACCTGTTTAAAGAGTTTATTTTCTGACACTGGCCTCCTGTACAATAGAAAACTCTGACAATGCTAGTAAGTATCCTTTTGTTTTTTTCTTCAGCCCTTAGATTAGAGAGCTATCTGATAAATTTAGGCAAGACAGGTTCACTTAGAGTCTATTTAGTAGGTATTTGCATTTTCCAGAGCTCTGTTATGAACTGGTTGCTTTTCAAGTTATTGCGCTGGCCCAAAAGTTCATTTGGGTTTTTCTGCAACATCTTATGGAAAAACTCAAATGATCTTCTGGGGGATTGAACCCTGGTCTCCTGCACTGCAGGCAGATTCTTTACCATCTGAGCCATCAGTGTCCTTATAAATAAAGCCTACTACCCTTAAATTATGGGCTTCCCTAGTGGCTCACAGGTAAAGAACTCTGCATTGCAGGAAACACAGGTTCTATCCCAGGGTCAGGAAGATTCCCTGGAGAAGGATATGGCAACCCACTCCAGTATTCATGCCTGGAAAATCCCTTGGACAGGGGAGCTTGGCGGGTTACAGACCATGGGGTCACAAGAGTCAGACACAACTTAGCAACTAAACCTATCACCATCCCCATTAAATTACAACCTATGAATAATGCTACACTCTAACCTACTCTATATACATATATTGACACGTAAATGAACAAATAAATGCCATTTAACAACTCACCACTGAGAGGATGAGATGGCTGGATGGCATCACTGATGCACTGGACATGAACTTGGGCAAACTTTGGGAGATGATGAGAGACAGAGAGGCCTGGCTGCTGCAGTCCATGGGTTCGAAGAGAGTCGGACACAACTGGGCGACTGAACAACAACTCACCTTGTACATTCCCTGTAGGGATATGTCACTCGGAGAGCTTTCCTGTTAGTGATACAGCGATGTTTCACAACCCCTTTCCATCACTCTCCTCTTTCATAGTATTACTCAGTATGCTCTGCTTTTTGCTAGTTCATTTGCCACTAGATTTCTCTTTGAATACATAGGGCTGCTCCTCCCCAGAACGTCAGGACTGCATCACTCTTGAGAACGGAGGCCCCGGGCACACTCAGTACCCAAAGCCAAGTGAAATTAATTGCCCTTGCCCTGACTTGGGGCCCTGATAGGTGGTAGGTATCGGCAATACTAGCAAAAGAGATCTGTCCCGATTCGCACAGCTGAACGTATCCTTCTCGGGGCCAATCGAAAAGTCCTGGCAACCTAAGTTGTGGGGACGTCTACATTTTTAAAACAATGAAATGGAAAGAGCTATTCTGGAAAAATTCGACTGACTGGCAGGAGATTCTCAGAGCGCAATCAACATCAACTGTCGAGAGATGCCGTGATTAGAACAAATGAGGACGGAGGCAGGGGATGAAGGGAAGCGATTCTTGCTTTGAACCTCAGAGGGTAGATCAAAGATTTTAAAAGGTTATTTTTTTTTTTTTCCTGAAATCGCCCAGCCCCAGAATTTCAAGGATCGCGTTCGCTGCCTGCTTGGTAAAGAGAGCTCGTTTCTGGGGGAGGTGTGTGCGTGCACGCGCGGGGGAGGCAAGGCTCGGGAGAGGGGCCCCAGCTCTCCGGAATAAACAGCAGGGGGAGAAGGGGAGCGCGCCGAGGCGGGCGGGAGGGGCTGGGGAGGCAGCATCAGGGGCAAGGGCCGGGGGAGGGGCCTCGAGCCGCGCGCAGGGGCTGGCAGCCTGGAGATCCGAGCGCCTCGGGTACCTGGAGCTGCTGCCTGGGGACGCTGACAGCGGACCGCTGCGGGCCTGCGCCCGCGCCCTGCCCCTCCCGGTCTCCCCGCCCGGGGCGCCGACCTCGCGCGCACGGTAAGGAGGGGCGCGGGGTGCTGCCCTCGTCCCGGGCCAGGTGCCTGCTCGGCCTCCGCAGGCTGTCACCCCCTCCCCCGTCCCCCAGGCGCCGGGCTGAGCCTCGGGCGGTCGGCCCGCTGGGACTCGGACCCTGGCGGACCCCCGCCTCCTTTCTGTCTTCACTGCTCTCTTTCCCCCTCTTTCCTCCCTCCCCCGGCCCCGGGAGAGAGGGGCGGCGGGGTGGGGGGTGTCGTCCACCCTGCCCAGGTGTGTGTCGCAAGCAACGGCGCAGCAGTTTCCCCCGGAGTCTGGTCATTTCCAGGCTGAGCTCACAGCTCTTCTCCTTCCAGCACATACCCTCCCCCACTTTTGTTGCTGTCCTAACTTTGGGAGGACATGAACCCCTGGTTAAGGTAGCTGTCTTATCTTTTGTATCTGCACCAAACAAGGATTGAGGTGCCTTGGTTTTATTTTTGTTTTTCCTGAAAATGAAACACTGTGATAAGTTTACAGGGTGTTCTGGGTGATTGCGGCGCTAGAACTTTATCATAGTTTAAAATAATAGCTCCAACTCGGATGCTGAGAGCCTGATTAAGAAATGGCAAGGTGTGTGCGTGTGCGAGCAGTCTTCCGTGTAGTGGAAAAAAAAAGAACTCCAGGTGACTGCGATGCGCTCTCTCTCCTAATTACCTGAAAATATCTATCAGGTCCTTATGAGAAGGAGAGTGGGCACCCAGCTGTTGGTAAACATCAGCTGAAAATCGTAGAGTGAACAGGGAGTTTAAACGGAGTGAAAGCTGGTTCCCTTCAAACTGATGAGTTTGGTGCATGTGATTGGTTTTAAGACGGCAATTTTGGGAAGAGAGGGTAAACAGTTCTGAAATTCAGATATAGGATGGAGAGAAATACTGCACTTCTAAGAGCCCTTGTTAAAGAGTTAGCTTTTACACATCAACTTTTAAAATGTAAGAACTGCTTCACAAGTACTCTGGCAATTAGAGAGGACCGAGGCCTATTCTCCTGGGAATCAGAAAAGCTTCCTTCATTGTGCTTGCACTGGCTGACTTTCAATCACCACTGGTATTTTTACCTGTTGGTTGTTTAAAGGCTAAAGACCCAAATGAACTATATCTCTAGGAACTAAAAGAGGAATTACCATATAAATTGATTTAGGTCTTGTTTACATTCCTCATTATTTGAACCAAGCTCTTCTACCCTGACTTGGTTAAGAGTGTAAATTGTATTGTATTTGAGTTTGCACAAATACTGTTTATCCATCCCAAACTGTGTCATTGATGTTCACCTGCTGCTTTTCATGTATATGTATACTTGAACCATTCTAAGTACCTAACCAACTCTGAGTGTAACTGCTAGGGAAAATGAAGATTTGCATTTGTCTTTTGGAAATTTGAGGTGAAGGACTAATTTTTTTCAAACCCCACGAAGTAGGTATAATGGTAAATCATACAATGTTTTATGAAATAAGATGCTTGTTATGAAACAGGAATAGTATTTGATACTTGCTTTCAAGGATATTAAGGACAAGTAGGCGACTGTCTGTAAAGCATTTTGAACTTTCAGAGTCACTGTCTAGGTATTGAGCCAATGGGATTGCTTTCCTGGCAAAGTTTTTCTCCTTTCTAAAATTAACTTTCCCCTAGGAAAAATAGTGCAGATACACACAATTTAGCCAACCAAGTCCAGAAAATACTGTGTATGAGTTTTAACAGTGACCTTAATTCCTTCTTACATATCTCATGTTTGCAGCTTATGACACAAAATATGCAGAAATATTCATTACTCACTGACATTCTCAAAACTTTGGCTTCATGAGGGGAGTTATGGACAGAGTACAACGTTGTGTTATAAAATCTGTTGGCTTGGGGAAAGCTATTATTATTTTCCTATGGTTTTTGTGTATTTGTGTGTACACTGGGTCTGGGACTTACATAATTATGTATATATATGTAACACATGTTTCTAATAGGAATGAAAACCCACAATATTTTTCTTTGTGGCAGAGCACTGTAAGCATTAGGTTTTGATTACTTTTTCATGCCAATTTTAATATGACAGAACTAAAAACTTCAAGGAAATAATTCCATAAAGAGCTGTTTGGAACTGAAGGCCTTTTTAATGAAAGATGTTTGAAGCCCTTCGTCTATGCTCTTAGCATCCGCTGAGCATTTCTTTGTGAGCGAGTAAGGGTGGTAGATCCAACTCTGGCAGCCTCAGACACTGGATGATTAGCCCCTGTCACTCTTCTCCAGGCCTTTAATTTAGTCTGTAACCTGATGCTTCACTGACCCCACACTCTTCCTGCCACGCTAGCTCACAGAGGAATTGTTGGCACTCGGGGTTGAATTTTTCCCCTCCCATCATCAATTACAACGTTTGCATTGGTTGCAGAATGCAGTTCCATTTTTAGCTCAGTATTCTAAGAAATACCTTTATCCACAGAGAGAATAGGCTTAGGGCAGCCTCGCTCACAAATTGCCTTATTTAATCATGCTATGTTAATTTAATTTCTATGATTCACCTACATAGAAATAATCGAGTCATACAGCATTAAAATTGGAAGACACTTTAGAAGCCATCTAGATTCTAATAATGTCTTTCTACAGATGAATATTGATGCAGTTGTAGCCATAATCCAAACTTGGAAGATAGACTTTACATTTAATTTTCTTTTCATAGGCTTTCAATTTTATATTCTCTCCAGTTCTTGTAGTAGTGAGAACTTTGCTCATTTGAAATGAATTTCTTTACAAGTTCAGTGATACAGGAATAGCATTAAAGTAAGTTGCAAATCTCTGATTTCCAATGAAACTCAAAACGTGACCTTAAGGGCAATGTAGGTTGTTTACAAAGCCAATGAATTATTGTAAGCTAGAGTCCTGTGTTTTTCGGTACTTTGGATGTGGTCTATTTCAACTGATTGATAGAAGAAAAGGAGTATCCTAAGCAAAATGATGGTAAAGAAAGAAAAGTAAGGTGGTGAGGTATGTGAAGAACGTGACTTACTAAGTCAGCAAATCATTCAGAAATGATTGGCCTTCAGACCCTTCCCAGAGATTTTATTCTGAAATAGTAGAGACAATCACTGGAGTTTCCAGTCCTCAAAATCCTACTTAAATAAGACTTGGTTTCTGGAAGTTCCACTTCTTGATATTTCTGCCTTTCAGGATCTTCTGTCTTAAAAGATCTGTCTCTTCAACTTTCCATAGTTGAAGATTTCCAGAAGAATTTATCCCGACACATAGGCACTGAAAGGATTGGATCCAGTCTTAAGAAACCATATAGATTTCAGGGGAGTACTCTTGCTAGTGCTACAACTTGCTAACATTTATTTATTGAGGTATTTTACATTCATTAAAAAGTATCTTTATAGCCCTAATGGATAGTTATCATCCCTTTTATATAGATCTGTGACTCAGAAGTTAAGCCTCTTGGGCATACTCACATACCCCTTTCAACAGCCCACACTGCTTCTCTATGAGTACAAGCTGTTGATTGAATCTGTAGATGATAGTATGCTAATTTCGGGATATCTGACAAATTTCCTAATTCTGCAAAGACATTATAAGGTCTTCTCTTGTCCTTATATTTCAGTGTAAGTGTGTTTAATGTGTGGAACTCAACATTCTTAGATAGATTTAATGACTAAAGACAATTACTACATTGAAAATATGTGTTCCAAAGTAGCATGAATCCTTAACAATCAGGATGCTTTTAAAAATATACTTTATAATTTCATGACATTTGGTGATTTACATCTATAGTGTGACTATTTGTTACATTCTCCATTGCTCCCTGTAAGTGATTCTCTGTCACATTGAATCATTTCCTTCAAGGTTTTTAGAAATTCTGTCTCCCAGTGTTGTCCTGCCAGAGCAATTATAAATTAAAATGTGTATTCCTTTATAAAATTGTCTTATAAGTCTCCTTTATATTATAGTTGTTGTTGTTGTTGTTCGGTCCCCAAGTCATGTCCATCTCTGTGACCCCATGAGCACACCAGGCTTTCCTGTTCTTCTCTGTCTCCCAGAGTTTGCTCAAACTCATGTCCATTGAGTTGGTGATGCCTTATTTAGCAGTAAGTTTTAACATTAGTTTCATAAGTTTGTTTTAATCAACTTCCTTTGACTTTGTTGTTTATTCTGTCTGATCAACAGTAAACTGTACGTAAAGAGAGGACGAGTTATCTTAAAGTTTAATCTTTAAGGGTAGAAGCTTCTAGCCCAGGAGAGACTCTTTGCACCTGTGGAATGCATCCTTTTCTTCCATGCAGTTTCTTCCATGTCCCCAAAGGCAGACATTATTCTCTGCATTTAACTGGTTCTTAAAAACATCTTTGTAAACAGAAGCTTTGTAAACAGGCTCCACTGCTACACCTAGTACGTATTCAGTTCAGTTCAGTTGTTCAGTCATGTCCAACTCTTTGTGATCCCATGGACTGCAGCACACCAGGCTTCCCTCTCCTTCACCAACTCCTGGAGCTTGCTCAAACTCATGTCCATCGAGTCAGTGATGCCATCTAACCATCTCCTGTCATCCCCTTCTTCTCCTGCTTTCAATCTTTCCCAGCAGCAGGGTCTTTTCCAGTGAGTCAGTTCTTCACATCAGGTGGCCAGAGTATTGGAGTTTAAGCTTCAGGATCAGTCTTTCCAATGAATATTCAGGACTGATTTCCTTTAAGGGGCTTTGATTGACTGGTTTGATCTCATTGCTGTCAAAGGGACTCTCAAGAGTCTTCTCCAACACCACAGTTCAAAAGCATCAATTCTTTGGCGCTCAGCTTTCTCTATGGTCCAGCTCTCACATCCATATGTGACTACTGGAAAAACCATAGCTTTGACTAGACAGATCTTTGTCAGTAGAGTAATGTCTCTGCTTTTTAATATCTTGTCTAGGTTTGCCATAGTTTTTCTTCCAGGAAGCAAGCGACTTTTAATTTCATGGCTGCAGTCACCATCTGCAGTGGTTTTGGAGCCCAAGAAAGTAAAGTCTCTCACTGTTTCCATTGTTACTCCATCTGTTGGCCTTGAAGTGATGGGACCAGATGCCATGATCTTAGTTTTTTGAATGTTGAGTTTTAAGCCAGCTTTTCCTAGTACATACAGCAACTGTCTTGTTCATACAGCCCAGTTTCTAGGTCTGCAAATTGGGACTGTTGCTGCCAGAAACTCATGTAGTAGCCCTTGTTCTCATTTATGCCCCCTCTTGGAAAGTGCAGAAGTACCTCAGGAAATTTTGCTTTAAATTTTTCAGCGAGGTCTTGTAACTTCATGCTTCTTTCCCGTAGTATTTAATGAGTCCAGCCTTTTTTCCTTTTTAAAATAGTACTCTTTAAAATACTTGAGCAACTTATCACTAGTGAAATGTTTCTTGGGAAACCATGTGAGCAGAAATAGGTAAGAGTATTTGGAATATTGTATGTGAATTTGTATATTTGTATATAAATATATTTCAGTTTATAAGTAGGCTTATAAAAGAGGTAATCCTTAGTTTCCTTAGTATTGTCCAAGACCAAGATGTAAAATTAGTCAACAGTCTGATATGTTCCTGAAACCTGTCTATTTTCAGTTGTATACCTTATTTTATCCTTTGGAGTCAGAGGACCATGGCCTTTGGATTCAGAAGGTTGTGGCTTACATACATTCCTTAATACTAATCATTCAGCTTATGCAAATTAGTTTTCTTAGCCTCATCTACCTCATCTGGAAAAGGTGATAGTCACACCCAAGAGTGGTACGGATCACACAAGGTAATTACAGAGGAATTGTCAGAACACATGTCATGGTAGAAGGTGTGGATGAGGTGAACCAAGAGAGTGGAGCAAAAAGAACCTTCAGCAGTGAAACTCAGAGAACATAGGAAGCCAGTCAACAAGAGGAGCCTGAGGAAAGTGGCCAGAACAGAGGACAAAGATCAGGAGAGTGTGAAATCAGAGAATCAAAGGGAATTGAGAAATTTAAGATGGACTCTCATTAGCATCACAAGGACAACGAAGGCACCATTGGGTTTGGCAGTTGGGTCAGCGTGACCTCAGCCGTGGGCAGTTCCCATGGTGAGATACAGACAAAAGGAAGTGGGATGATGAATGAGCATCAGGAAGATAGGAAAGTGCAAACAGCCAATAGAAAAATGTTTCTCCCTTAGGTGGAAGGAGAGAGAGAGAGGTCAGTTGCCAAGCAGATACTCAAGATTGGGGTACTGGATTTGGACTTGAGGGAGTAGCAAAAATCCTACCCCAGAATTTTAGGGACTGAATGTTTGCCAATTTTAAACATTTTTCTAGTAAGGATACTAAAGACACTACCATCTCATCTTATTTCAGAAAAGAAAATATGAACATTAGGGAGTTAAATAAATTTAGCTTTATGAGAAAGTCAGTTTCTTAAATAGTAAAGTTTTTCTTGTTCAAGATTTATCAGTACTTTTAAAGTTTCCATCTCTTCTTCTTCTTTAGGGATCTGGCCTCACCAATTGCCTTTTCTCTCAAATATTTTCAATCTCTTCTCGACTGATTCTTTTTCATTAACATATACACATACTCCACTCTCTTATCTTAAAAAAGTCCCTATTAACTCTTACAGAAATTAAACAGTGTCAGGAAAGAAGCGATGCTTTATATGTGGCAGTAATAAAACTTGATTACTGATTGGACTTGGCAGATGAGGGAAAGGGAAGAGTCTTAAGATAGCTCCCAGATGACTATGCCACTTGGTATCATGGACAAGGAGCCGGGCTGGGAGAATAGAAGATCCTGGGTTCAGTCCGGCTACATAGATTGGAAACTCTGACTGTATCTTTGACTCTTTCTCCAGTGTGCTTCTAGCTAGGTCCCCACCTCACCCTGTCACCCTGCCTCAGTCATTGTCATTTCATCCTTCGTGGTTGGTGCTTAAACCTCGGTTTCTAGAATTATTTAACTCTCAAAAGTTCAAACCCTGCTTGTAGGTGTCTGTGAGCCAACAGAATACATGTTTTCTACTTGGGAAAAAAATAGAAACGGAGCACTTGAGAGAAATATGTGTGCACATGGAACACGATATTAAAATGGAACCTGTTGATAGTTTTCGGTTTTAGCTGTGGCTCAAGACAATAGAGGCCAAATTCCAAAGTTAGGTGTAAGACCATGGCGCCGATGTGGAAAAGGAAGTACAGGAGAACCAGTTTAAATGGTTCTTAGTTAGCTTGTTGGCCACTTCCAGGAGATAAAACATGGTTGGGGAGGCCAAGGAAATAATTATTAGAAGGTTTTTAGAGAGTTGGTGGTGTATTTGAATTCCCCATCCTGGCCATCAATGGAAGGGTGTGAGGTACCTGCCCCTCAGCTCACGTCTAGAGAAGGGGTTTTATGCAGATCATTTGGAGTGTTTAATGTGTATCCTTTCAGAAGGAGAGGTGTAGAGATTCAGGCCTGAGAAATCTGAAGGACGAGGGACTGGCTAGCTAGCTCCTCTGATGATGGAGTGAAAGAGATGTCACTGCATTGCTCCTTAGGTTGATCGGGCACAGAGTGCCTGGGTTGTTACCTAAAGAACAGAGGTAGATCACCACCCTAGAGTGTGAGCTAGCTGGGGTCCTCAGGTCATGTGTAAGAGGGCCCTTGGACTCCAGCTGGGTAAACTGAGGAGGGGGCTGTAAGTAACCATCTGCAAAAAGGGATCCGTAGGTGAGAGATCCCCGGTGATGAGGGGATTCAAGGATTTCTGTCTCTCTAACTTCCATTTCCTTCATCAGCATCCCACTCCTGTTCAACAGAAAAAGTGAGCTTTTTAAGTGTCCATCAGTAGATGAATGGATAAAGAAATATATAATGGAATATTAACCAGCCATAAAAAAGAATGAAATAATGCCATATGCAGCAACATAGATGGAGCTAGAGATGACCATACTGAGTGAAGTAAAAGGAGGCAGAGAGAAAGTCGAATATCATGATATCACTTATACATGGAATATAAAAAAACAGTACAAGTGAACTTATTTACAAAACAGAAACAGACTCTAGACATAGAAAAACTTATGGTTATCAAAGGGAAAGTGAGGTGGGAGATAAATGAGCAGGATTAACAGATACATACTACTAAATAAAAAAAGAGATAACAAGGATTTACTGTATAGCATAGGGAACTATATTCAATATCATGTGATAGCCTACAATGGAAAAAAATTGAAAAAAGTGTATATATATTTGTATATTTGAATCACTTTGCTATACACCTGGAACTAAAGCAATATTGAAAATTAGCTGCACTTCAATTAAAAAAAAAAAGTAAGCTTTAAACACCCACTACGCTCACAGATCACCAGCAGCAGATCTAATGATCTAATTAGTCTGTATTAGTCAAGGAAGAATTTTCTGTCTCGTTTTCCCCCTACCTCATCCCACTTTTGTACCAGAAAGTGGGGCAACCTCAATTCGCAATCTGGCCAGAGAGAGAAAGTCTTTGTATCCGTTTCCCAGTACAGGTGGGAAGTGTTCAGTGGGCCATACCTAGTTGCAGGAGGGAGCCTTGTAACTTCACGTGAAGTTGGAAGAGTTTAAGTGCTATATTCGATTGGAAATATTACAGAACTGTGATTTTTTTTGGATCTAGAGTGAGTTGAAAAGACTGCACTTTTTGAGTGATTAGAAGTCATGACAACTGTCTTAGAATTTCATCCAAGGACAAAAGAAAAACCCCACATAATAGAATTAAAGAGGCAGTGGAGGAAAACAGTCATTTTCTGATTCTATTCCACAAGTCTTGCTGGTTCATTTTAGGAGTCACACATACAAAACCATTTATAGTTTTTCAATGATACATAGTTGGCAAAACGACAGGAGGGAAGGGCAGATACGGTTATCATAGAAATCAAATTTATCCACGGAAATGTCACAATAACTGTTTTCATTTCTTAAAATGATGCTAGGAGAATTTTAATTAATCAATTAGGATACACATTTGGTAATTTTAAGATGAGGTTTGCAATCTGTTCCACAGCTGGAGAAATATCTGAGATAGGGCTTTTATGTAATAAGCAACATGAGACATTTCCCCCCTTCTGTTTCTAGAGAATCAGAGAAGCAATAAACAGCTAAGATGAATTGTTCACCATTTGTATTCTGCCACTGATCAGTTTTTTAAAAGTGTATGCGTTCCTGTAAACAATAAAGATGATGTTCATAAGCCAATAAACTCTAAAATAAACAAGAATGCTAATGGATGTCTCTTTTCAGCTTTTGAGAATTTTAAACTGTTAGCTTCCATATTATCTTTGTAGCATTTGCAGTGTTATTCAAAGTCTTTTATGGTCAAGGAGTGACAAGGGGACAATCTAAAGAATATTTTTATTAATGCGTTGCTAGAGTTAAAAAGACAACTTGAAAAATACATTTGAGTCGCACACAGAGTATTTACATTGACAGCAATTGTGGTTTATGCCACAGAAATGGAATTTTGGATCCAGCGGTAGTATATTAGATGGACTAATAGATTAGGAAGAAAGGTGATGACTTGGTATGGGGGCTTGAGTCAGTCTTCAGTAGAGGAAGTCCTGTACACTTAAGATCCTGAGGACAACGCCATGCTGTTCTAGCACAGTTCCCTTAGCGAAGTGGTTAAGAGCAAAAGTGCTAAAAGGGATGTGACCTGGGGCATATCGTGAAATATTGCTTTTTCCCTGTAGAAGGCAAAATGCCAAGAAGTCTCCCTAAGATTTTCCTCCCTGGTGTACACCTCTGTAAATCCTTTCTGCGTAAGTGTGGCTGTATTAAAATAGTCTACTTTTTTTTTTTTTCTGTCCAAGATATTTTCAATTCTAGATCTCTGTGTGGTTCTTCTTGAAATCTTGTTTTGTACTACTTTCCTTCTGAGCATGCTAAGCCGCTTCAGTCACGTCTGACTCTTTGTGACCCCATGGACTGTAGCCTGCCCGGCTCCTCTGTCCATGGGATTTTCCAGGCAAGAATACTGAACTGGGTTGCCATGCCCTCCTCCAGGGGATCTTCCCGACCCAGGGAGAGGATGAAATTTTTCTTGTTCTTCTACCCTCCTGACTTTATGTAAGGTGACTTTATATAAGCCTCAGCTGGTAGGTAAATTCTACACTCGAAGGTAAATATCCTATTCTCATATCACTACTAGGTCTTCGATTTCTAATCACTGTTGTGGGTTTTGAGTTTCTTTTTTGTTTCTTCCTTTTCTTGCTTGCTGCCCAGCTATGCACTTAAAATAATTTATTATATTTATCCAGAGCTTCTGTGTGTTAGCAGAGAAGGGGATGGGGTGGGGTGACAAGGGGTGGGATGGAGTGGACTTTCCAAGTCAACTCAGCATGCCTTATTGACTAGAAGTCCTTCACTTCATTTTGTGATATACCCCCCTCCCCATTCCATTTTACTTTTTTTTGGAATTGAATTATATAAAAATTAATGTAGAGAGTCCTTCCACCTGTGAATCTGGTATATATCCCACTCTTCATTTGAAATTTCTCTTTAATGTCCTACTGAAACTACAATTAAAAATTGGTACTGGGGACTCCCCTGGTGGGATACAGAGACCAAGACTCCAAGCGCCCAATGCTGGGGGCCTGTGTTTGATCCCTGGTCAGCGAGCTAGATCCCGCATATGGCAACTAAGACCCAGGGCAACCAAAAGTAAAAATAAATACTAAAAAAATTAAAAAAAAAACCGGTACTGTAGACTTCTTGCTAAATTTAGTTCTAGGTTTTATACTTTATTCTTAGGTATTATTCCTGGCTTGTTGAATAACCATGAGCAAATTATCTAATCATAATAGTGTTAATTTGGTTGAACTAATTACTATTATTTAACTCAATTGCTTAGTGAATACAAAGCGACAAACTTACTGGAATAATTCAGGTTAACATTTTCATTTAAAAGTTTACTGTTACTATAGTTCGAAAGTCTAAAATACATGCATTTATCAAAATGACTCAAATGCATAAAGCATGCAAAAGCATAGAGCTTTTTGAAACGGGTAAAAATAGAAACTACTAACAGAGTAGTAAACTAAATTGATACGTATGTTTTTTTTCTTGTTTAATATTATCTTTTTTTTTTTCACTTGATGCATGTCAGAATCAGGATTTGAAATGATAAGTTGAAAGAGGGAAATTGTGGAATCTGTGGCTAGACTGGGGAGCTCAGATTTAGGCAACAGGCATTGAGTGAGCTCCATCTTCATTGCTAGGATATGGCAGAAGTCAACCCAGACACAACAGAAATGTTACGTTCCTGAAGAGGCCTTCAGTGGAAACTCTGGGACCACACCCTCTCTTGGCAGTGAAAAAAACTGTCCACCCTGGTTTCATGTACCCACAGTGTTGAAGGGTTTTGAAAAATTTATCATTTCTTTTAATTAAAAAAATAGATGTCTGGCACCATATGTCAGGTGATAACAGGAATCTTAACTGAACATCCCCAAGTCAACCAAGGCTAAATGGGCAAATCTTATAATATGTTAGAAATTTCTGGGCTGCAATATTCTCCATGCTGTCTTTAGTTATTCTGTTATGCTTAGATAGCACCCTATATTAAAATTTGCTCATTTTAGAAAGTTGCACCTTTGCTGTTTTTCATTATTTTCTCATGTTATTGGAAAAATAAAAATATAAAGCCTTATCCATGCTTTTTTAACTATAATTCCACCCACAACTGTTCTGAGAACATATTAGGTAGGTTATGAGAAATAAAAAGCCTCATTATATGATTTACTAAAGTGAAATCCATATATGAAAACAAATGGGATATGCATTATTAACATTGGAACTTGTATATGGTATTATGGTTACAAAAGTATTTGTCAAGTATGTATACCTTCTTCACATGCAGCTGGTTGGTTTTGTTTTTACCATCTCCCTTAAAATATGGAGATGAAAGAAAACGAGAGTGAAAGCAAGTCAAATTTGTTGTATCTGAGAAGTCTAGTGAAAGGCTGGTAAGAGTTGCTATATAATAACTTCCCTTAGCTCAGCTGGTGAAGAATCCATCTGCAATGCAGGAAACCTGGTTTCAATCCCTGGGTTGGGAAGATTCCCTGGAGAAGGGAGAGGCTACCCACTCCAGTATTCTGGCCTGGAGAAGTCCATGGGCAGAGGAGCCTGGCAGGCTATAGTCCCTGGGGTCACACACACACACACACACACGCACACACACACACACACACACACACACACACTCTGCTCTGTATGAGGCACTGTGCGCACACACACACACACACACACACATACTGCTCTGTATGAGGCACTGTGCAGAGACAAAACCGAAGCTCAAAAAAGGCTTAAGTGCAGTAACTAGTTCAGGTTTAGTTACCCGGCTACTAATGAAGGAATGAAAATTTGAACTTGGGCCGAAGCCTACTCCGTTTCTCTATGCAAGACTATCTGTGACATGAAAATCTAGCAGTAAAACCTTTTCAACAACTGAACCGCGAGTGGAAGCCAGGTGCCTCTCTTCTTTCACTACAATTTCACCATGTAATCAGCAAATCATTATTGCTTGCAGAGCCTTATTGATTCAACGCTGTAGAACTCTCTTCTCGTTGGCTCCATTGATTGATGTAGCACCTAGAGCTGGAAAGAACTTAAGAGATTTAGAATTTACAAACTAAAGATGTAGATCAGAATCCTTTTGTGCAAGGTTTTCAAAACAGACATGTCACCTTCTGATTAAGTAGGTCTGAGGTGTGGATGGATGTGTGCGTGTTTGGAACTGTTTCTGAGGTAATCTCATGTCCTCTTCTGGTGAAGAATCATTTCTCTTGTCTAACCCCTTAATTGTGTAGATGAAAGAGTTTCCTTGGAAGGGAGAAAAGTGCTTCTAATTTAAGATTGCCTTGGTTAACATTGGCAGTTAGAAAATTTAAGCCTTAATGAGTCTGTTTCTCCAGTTCTGAGCTCGCATTTCACTACCGTCAACTTGCAATTTAGTTTCTGACTTAATGACTCAGGGCTTTAGGTAGATCTTTATTTTCAAAACAAATCTCTGTTTTTCTGTAATGTAGTTGAATGAACAATGCTCTGTACTGTGTTTGGGGTTCAGAAATTGGGAGAAGCTCTTTAATGATAATAATTCAAGTTAGTTGCAAACAGCTGCAGCAGAGAGAGAGCAGACAGAGCTACTGGGTCCAGTGTGCTGGAAGCCACACTGAAGTTTGCACAGTGCAAATGGGACCAAGATTGAATTCTAGGCAGGAAAATAATTTTTTAACCTTCTAAATTGATTTTACACGTGTTGCGTATATATCTGAAGTGATGAACAACAGCATGTATAGTTTGTGACTTAACTTCACCTCCCAATATGGTTGTCTTCAATGACTTTGAAGCATGAGTTCACAAATTCTGAGGTTTATGCAAATATAAAAGTTACCTTTTTTTCAGATGAGTAAAGCAGGCTCCTGGAGACAACTGGAAAGCAAGAGGGTCTTCTTCTTCCCATGGAGGATTGTATTATTTGTGCAAGAGAATAGTGCACTGCTTTTGAACTGTGGTGCTGAAGAAGACTCTTGAGAGTCCCTTGGGCTTCCAGGAGTTCAAACCAGTCAATCCTAAAGGAAATCAATCCTGAATATTCATTGGAAGGACTGATGCTGAAGCACCAGTACTTTGGCCACCTGATGTGAAGAGCCAACTCATTGGAAAAGCCGCTGGTGCTGGGCAAGATTGAAGTCAAAAGGAGAGGGGGGTGGCAGATAATGAGATGGTTAGATAGCATCACCGACTCAATGGACATGAATTTAAGCAAACCCTGGGAGATACTGGAGGACAGGGGTCCATGGGGCCACAGAGAGTTGGACATGAGTTAGCCACTGAACAGTAACAACAAATAGTGCACAGTTAATTTTAAGCTTAGTTGAAATCATCCACCTTAATTGATCAAAAGCTAACTAAGCTTCTCTTTTCATTCACTAGGCCCCAAATTTAGCTTCTGTAACAACACTGATTGAGATATTTAATAACAAAGTATTTTGGGTTTAAGTGACTTGCTTTATAACCTACCTTTTATTAAAACAGATTCACTTTTTTTCTATTTAAAAAAATTTTATTGAAGTATTGTTGATTTACACTGTGTTTAATTTCCACTGTACAGCAAAGTGACTCAGTTATACGTGCATTCTTTTTTCATATTCTTTCCATTATGATTTATCATAGGATATTGAATATAATTCCATGTTATACAGTAGAACCTTGTTGTTTATCTACCCTATATGTAATAGTTTGCAAAAACAGATTCAGTTTTTAAAGAGAGTTCTATGTCTAAATTTACATTTTCCTTTCTCAAAGAGGAACCTCTACTGTTCTTTCCATAATATGTAAGGTAAATTTTTTTCCTGTTAAGAGTATTCTTAATGATCAGAAGTCAATATCAGTGTCCATATTTCTTCAGCTGGTCAAAGAAAATGACCTTGATTCAAGTAAAATGTCATGAACTGACCCCTATAAGAAAAAGTATAATGCTACATAATGCCTTGTAGAACTTAGAATTCTTTCAACACTGTAAGAAAAGGGACACGTAGAAGCAGAGAGAAATAGAGAACAAAAAGATTGTGCACTTAAACATAGTAGTAAAGTGTATTCATGTACAGAATGAACAGAAAACTTTTGCTTTGGTTAGAGAAAGTTTTCCTAGCTGTGGCATAGGATTCTTTGGAGCAAGAATATATCTTGATTTTAGCATGGCCAATGCAACTGGTGACCATTAGTTATCTAGTGATTGAATAAAGGATTTTGCTGAAGGTGCTTGATTCTTGATGGCATTCTTTTTAGCTACCTTCTGCTTGTGATGTAAAAACCAACAACTAGGTACTTAATAAACTTGAGTGTTCAATCAGAGAAGGTCAATATCCAGTTATTCATGTTTCAGAAATACGGCGTGTTGCGGTAATGCTGTTCTTCAAATATTTCTGGTTTTCTGCTTTCAGTATTGCATTTTCTGACTCCTGTGTGGTTTGATGGGATCATGTGACCAGTTTGATGATTTGCTAATGGAATTGTGTGTCACTTTTGAGAGGTGATGTTTAATTCACAGTAAGAGAGACCCCCCCTGGGAATCTAGCCACTCCATTGGCCTGAAAGAGAATGATGGACAGCGCCCCCTGCTGAGCCAGAATGGCCATTTAGCATGAGTGAGAAAACCCTGTTGAGATCACTAAGATTTAGGGCTTACTTTTAAAATCAGGTTGTCAACTTGTTTTCCTTTAAGGAAGAAAATGCTTCCAATTTAGTCTACGGGTTTAAAGGGAAATGAATTTAGGCAACACATTTGACAATTTAGAGCAAAAAGAATAATAAGATTTTTTTTAATTTTGCTTTTTGTGGGTATCTTTTTTTTGGGGATGGGGAAGTGGAAATGTTTCTGTATCATTATCTTTTTATTTATTTATTCTCAGCTGTGTTGGGTCTTCGTTGCTGCATGAGCTTTTCTCTAGTTGTGGTAAGTGGGGGCCACTCTTCAGTTGTGGTGTGTGGGCTTCTCATTGTGGTGATTTCTCTTGTTGTGGAGCACAGGATCTAGGGCGTGTGGGCTTTCAGGAGTTGCGGCACTGTGGTCTTAGCAGTTGCAGCTCCCCAGCTCTAGAGCGCAGGCTGAGGAGTTGTGGTGCCCAGGCTTAGTTGTTCTGCAGCATGTGGGATCTTTCCAGATCAGGGATCCAACTCGGGTCTCCAGTATTGACAGGTGGGCTCTTTACCACTGAGCCACAGAGAAGCCCCCCTGTATCATTATTCTGATCTTCCCCTTTGGTTATTTTTTATCACCTATGGTAGCAAACTATGTCTGGAGTGACTGCTGCAACCAACCTCAAAATTTTTTGAACTACTGTTTTAAATCACTAGTAACACCCAATCAACTAAGAGTCAAGGACTCTGGGTCCTACTTTTCATGTTGCCACTGCATGACTTCCATCCTGTCTGGGTCTTACGACCATATCTATAAATAGGTGTTGAAACAAATCATCTTGAATATCTTTCTAGCACTGTTGATCTGTAATTCCAGGAAATCAGAGTAACATGCTGGTAGCTATTTTGGGTTAGGGATCTTAGACACAACTTTAAAATATAAGAACCAAGTTTAAGTATATTTTGGTCTAACAATTCAAGGAATAAATGATCCTTAAATCATCCCAGACTTTTCCCCAGAACATGATATACTGTACTTTCAGAGTTCTTTTGTTAGTGCTATCCATGATTTTAAAAGTATATATTTGACCAGATTTTTCTGATGAGTAAGTATATTTTGCCTTTACTGAAGAGCTTTTTTCTTTGGCATTCACAAAGTTTCCCAGGGTTGTAGTGGAATTGTGTCTGTTTTGTTCAACTTATGTTGTTTTCACTCTTCCCATTTTTTAAAAAGAGATGTGGATGCCAAAATCTTTAACTTTCTCTCAAGATTGTGTGCCTAGTGCTCAGTCGTGTCCGACTCTTTGTGACCCGCCGGGCTCCTCTGTCCATGGGGATTCTCCAGGCAAGAATCCTAGAGTGGGTTCCCATGCCCTCCTCCAGGGGATCCTCCCAACCCAGGGATCGAACCCAGATTTCCCGCATTACAGGTGAATTCTTTACCATCTGAGCTACCAGAGAAGCCCAAGATTAGTCAAATTTAAATTTACTTTATTCCTCTTGAGTTCTATTGTTAGTCACTCAGTCGTGTCCGGATCTTTGTGACCCCATGGACTGTAGCCCACCAGGCTCCTCTGTCCATAGAATTCTCCAGGCAAGAATACTGGAGTGGGTAGCCATTCCCTTCTCCAGGGGATCTTCCTGGGATTGCACCTTGTCTCCCACGTTGCAGGCAGATTCTTTACTGAGTGAGTCATAACTCTGGGAATTGGCAGGCTCCCTTTTGATGAAGGTATCAGTACAACAGTAGCAACATTTAAAGTTCAGCTATCAGATCTTCAAAATATTTTGTTTGCCATCAGTTTGGATGAAAGGATCAAGTGACAAAGCTTTCAGGATCAATTGTCATGTGCCTTAATGGTGGAATCAATGTCACAGGTTTCTTGCGCTGGCTATTGACCGACTTTTCTCAGAGCCCAGAGTAAGCTCACTACAGAACCATGAAGCCACAGACCCTGGCCAAAGGCACATCTAAGTTATATTAGTATCATTGGTATCCTTGTTGGTAAGGGGACTAAGTAATCTATGAAATCATAATTCAGTTGTTTGCTTTTATGTAGACAATCCAGTTTTCTTGCTTGGGAAATCCCATGGACAGAGGAGCCTGGTGAGCTACAGTACATAGGGTTACAAAGAGTCAAACACGACAGCAACTAAACAACAAAAAACAGACCGTGTTCTGGATTGTTCAATTTGTACTCTTCTTATTTTTTCATATTTCAGTTTCATATAGTTGGTATTAGAGCATAATATTTTTTACTTTAGGGAGCTATTAATGGTGGAGAAAGTTACTCATAATGATTGTCACTGTTGTTGTTTGTAAAATACACTTCTGAGAATCAAAAACTGCCTGAAAATATAAGCCTACTGAATTGCACAGATTCAAAGGCAAATGAAATGCTCTTTATGTAATAACACTCAATTTTTGGGAAAGCAGAGTGTGACATTTGGACAACTGTTACTTACTTTGTATTCCTAAAACATTATTTTCATTCTCTGCTTTCAACCGAATCTTAAATATAACGATAGTTTTGGTGCATTTACCCAAAGAAAGAAAAACAACTAAACACGATACAGACATTACTCAGTCACAGGAATTCTTATTGAGCTTAAAGTCCCTTGTACAAAAGCACCAGTCAGTGCTTTGAAGAGCTTGAAAAGAGTGATCTTAGTGGTACAGTCTTATCATCTTCAGCTCTTCATCTTATCTGGTCTTAAACATTGGCTACTTGCAATAGACAGCAGTGTTAGAAAAAGGGATTCAGTGCCTACAGATTCACTTAACCCTGAGGAATGCTTACACCCCCAAGGCTGAGGTAATGCACTGGAAGCTTTCTGTGTATTTGTGAACCACAATCATGGGGTCTCTCCATAGGTATGAGAGGTATGTGGAGTGAGGTATTTACTGACTCCTTTCTGCCCCCAGCACTCAAATGAGCTAAGCCAGAATCCACATGTCACAACTTGGGTGGCTTAATTGGTGAGGACTGTAAACCGGATGGAATGCAATTGACACTGAGGCTGTCCTGAATGTGTTCAGATTTGATGGTGTGAGAGATGTGCATTTTGGCATTTTGTATGATTATTTTCAGTGGAACACTTGCTATTTTAGACATTCTCTCTTAGCCTTCTACAAACAAGTGGTGTCATTTGCTCGATTATAGCCATTTCTCCAAGTTCAATGGATGTTATTGAGCAAACCCTAATAAATATATGACTCTGGGCTTTCAGTTAATAGACCCATACGACTTCTGGGCTTCCTAGGTGGTGCAGTGGTAAAGAATATGCCTGCCAATGCAGGAGATGCAAGAGACGCAGGTTCGATCCCTGGTTGGGAAGATTCCCTGGAGGAGGAAATGGCAATCCACTCCAGTCTTCGTGCCTGGAAAATTCCATCGGCAGAGGAGCCTCGTGGGCTAGTCCATGGTGCCGCAAAGAGTCGTACTCAACTGAGCAACTGAGCACACACAAGATTTCTCTTATCTTAGCAACTATTCACAGAGGGGATGAGCTGTATTCTTAGAGTACTTAGTATCTGAGGTAAGTACAGATTTTTTTGCATTCACACTTGAGAGATTTTGCAGCATACTTAAATAACTGTACCTACATGCCCTAAGGGATTATTGACAATAGTGGGTTTGATATTTGAGGGGGGGGGGAGGTTGGAACTCATCAAAGTAAAAGCAAATTAAAGAGCAGACAAGCCATAATTCTTGCATAAATGTTCTGTTTACTGATTTCTGTTGGACTCTGAGGGCAAGAGTGAGCCATGTCTCCTGGGTGAGCATTGGGTCCACAGTTTGCATCAGCTGCTGTTGCTAAGTGTCAGCTATGCGGGGCCCCTGACCCCTTTCCACTTTCAGAACAAGAATAGAACTAATTGAAGCATGAGGATGCAGAACATTCCAAAATATATTTACTCCAGAGCAGTAATCTCTTCCACATCCTGCAAAGCAACCAAGGATTTTTTTTTTATCACTTAGAATCTTTTTGATATTGGGTTTGAAACTCTAAGCCTTAAATATACCCCCCCCCCAAATATAATACAGATAATCCAGTTTGTATATAGCTCAAATCTTTTCATAATGAACTCATGAAACCATTCCTGTGCTTTCACTCTGTTGGAATTGTGCTGTGTTTATTTCTACCCCGAACAACCAGTTTTAGAGAAGGTCTTCTGACAGTGGTTATTTGTTGTATTGATTGAATGAATCTGTGTCCACCTCCAGCTTTAGGTCAAATCATAAACTTGGTAAAGTTTGCATATTTTTCTTCATTTTCTTTAAGTTTTCTTTCCTGCTTAGAGGCCCTCACCCTCATTCCAGTAAAATCCCAGTATTGGACAAAGTCCCTCCCTGAGTACAGTTTAAAAAAAAATCTGATCTTCAGAAGGAATGTAAAACCAAAACACAAAGGTACAATTAATCAAAAATAATGACCAGAAATAGGAAACCTCTAACTTTAATGCCCCTGAACTAGCTTCATCTAAAACAATAGGGACGTTTTCATAGTTTGTGCTGTACATGGAGCCAGAAGACCGTGGGTCCAAGCCTGGCTTAGTCCTGCTGTTAGGAATTCATCATTCTCAGCTTCAGTTTATATCTTGTATCTGGGGGCTGTGGTTATTCTGCAAGTTGGACTGTGTAGAAATGTTTTGTAAAACGTGAAGCACTTTGCAAGTGTTCTTTTAAAAAAAAAATTGCTTTAAAATCCTGCAAGGAACTATCAAAGTAGGAAGTCACAAGTCCTAATCTTTGGGACTTGGAAAAGTCTTCTGATCATGTGGGGCCTGTTTCCTCACCCTGAAACCCTGGAGGTTGAACCAGAATATCTGTAAAGTGCTTTTCGACCCCAGGGCATTTTACAATTCCATGAAATAAGATGCTGCCGGCTAGTACTGGGATCACAGATGTGGCATGAGTTTGAACGAAAGGTGAGTTGGAGGAGTAAAGGAGATGACACTTACGGGGAAATTGGCCTTCATCCTCCCAGAGGTGTGCAGAAGCTACAGAGCAAGAGGTAGATGGGGACTGTATGGCAGGAGCTGTAGGGAGTGGGGGCATTAATTTGGATGGGCTCACGGATTTGGGGTGAAGACTGCAGGGAGCAGACACTCAGGGAGCGGAGTGATTAGAATGATTAGACTTTTGGGGGCAGTGTTGCCAGGTGGGTCGGATCTAAGGCTGCAGGAATTTTGGTATCGGCAAGTGCCGGGGTGGAAGTGGCAGGATGCGTCACTACAACCCCCGTCTTCCTAACCCGTCTCCCCTGTGCAATCCACTGGGGAATGAGGAAGATCAGCTCGGAGGACTTCTCTTTTCTGCTTAACATCCTCTAATGGCTTTCATTGTATTGAGATTAAAATAGGAATTCCTTAAGTGGGCTTTCAGATGCCTGAATGAATCCACCTCCCGTCCACTCTGCCTCTTTTTCAATTCCAGCCACGCTGGCTAGTTTGCAGTCGTCAAGATTTTCCTGCATCAGGGTATTATCATGTGCTGTCACCCCACCATTCTTCTCGGGGTTAGCTTTGATTTTGGGGGAGCTTAGCTGAAGTATTTCTTCAGACAGGCTTCCTCTGACCACTCTACGCATAGCAATCTCTGCCCCTGGCTGAGCCCTGTATTGGTTTCTTTAACCACCACAGTCTGTAGTTATTATATCCTTGCAAGATGTCCAACTAAAGAATTCTTTGTCGAATGAATAAATTAATAAGAAGCTCAGATTCTTTTCTTCCATTTTCTCTCTTTTCTTCCTGTATCTTTATTTTGTCTTTCCCTCATTTTTTCCAAGGGCTTCCTAGGTGGCGCTAGCGGTAAAGAAGCCACCTGCTAATGCAGGAGACCTAAGAGACGCGGGCTGGATCCCTGGGTTGGGAAGATCTCCTGGAGAAGGAAATGGCAACCCACTCCAGTATTCTTGCCTGGGGAAACCCATGAACAACAGAGCCTTGGCAGGCTGCAGTCCACAGAGTCGGACACAACCGAAGCGACTTACCACTCACACTTTTTTTCAAAGTCTATGTAGCTTTGATAATTTGATTATGAAAGTTTATATCCATGTCAAAAAAGTATGTGACAATACTTAAGTATGTAAGGAAATAATAAAGATCACTAAAATCCCATAACCCACAGGAACTCAGAACTGACTTTTTGTTCGACATACTTAAAATCTACTGGCTTCCCCACTGGCTCAGCAGTAAAGAATCTGCCTGCAATGCAGGAGACACAGGTTTGATCCCTGGCTTAGGAAGACCCCCTGGAGAAGGGAATGGCAACCCACTCCCGTATTCTTGCCTGGCTAATTCCATGGACAGAGGGACCTGGAAGGCTACAGTCCATGGGGTTGCAAAAAGTCAGACATGACTGAAGTGACTGAGCACAGCAAAAAATCTACTTTTCAGTTTTAAATAGTAGCTGAGATCAATATTTTTCTTTTCAAAATTTAAAACCAAGTTCCTTTCCTCTTGAAAGGCCTTCAATTAATTGGGTCTATGCATCCTTCCCAGGAGCCTTTTCCTCACGTTGACCTTGGTGCTGTTCTTTTCTGTTCCAAGGAGTCAGGCTGATCCTGCCTTTTTCAGGAGTGATCCGGTGGCATTTATCTTTGGTAAAAAAAAAAAACAAAACTGTTATTCTTGTCTTTAGCTGCCAGCATTGCAGACTGGGCATTTCAATGCCTTGGATGTTGTATTTGGAGAAGCTAACAGCTGCCTGTGCTATTTCCAATACGTTTTAAGATCCACCCAGAATGTGACAAAGGGAATGCTTGTCATTTTTCAGAGTGGGGGTATAGATGTAAAATTGATGAGTGATAAGCAGAGGTGAAAACTAGGTGAGAAATTCTTCAACAGATTGTAGGCTTGCCATCTGATATCTGGAGAAAACTGCGTTCCTCTGAGCAGCTCTCAGAACCTCATCTGCCTGAACTTGGGGGCAGCCATAGATGTGGAGGGCTTTGAGGACTCAAGGAGACCAATCAGTCAGTTTCCAAAACAAACAGCAAATTTCACTCTCTCCTGCCATGTTTATATGGCAAAAGCAGTGCCACATGTCCTGTGCAGCACTCCTGTTCTCTTAATATCCGATGTTCATGTATACACAGGGCTTCCCTGGTGGTTCAGTGATAAAGAATCCACCTGCGATCAAGAGATGGGGGTTCGATCCCTGGCTCAGGAAGATCCTCTGGAGAAGGAAATGGCAACCCACTCCAGTATTCTTGCCTGGGAAATCACTGGACAGACGAGCCTGGCAGGCTACAGTCCACGGAGTCAGAGTCGCAAAGAGTCAGTTACGACTTAGTGACTAAACAAGAACAATGTGTATACATAGTACTGTTGCAACATACATATGTTGGAGAATAGCACTGTTGCATAGTCTGTAAATTACCAGCCAACCAACAAGCAAAAACATAAATGGAAACCTTGATTTTTCTCTTTAAAAAGGAGAATATTTGTATTGATTAGGGGGCCGCGAGCAAGTCCTTCTCTTCTTTAAGTATTGAAATACACAGTTGAATCGTGTTTCTGTTCACCTCCAGCTCAATCCATGAATGATTCACTGACACTGTTTGGGGGTCTGATTGGACTGAGAAATCCTCGTTATATTTTGGTAGGGCCAATTTCATGGATTTTCTCAAAATATTTTGCATCCCAAAGCTTAATCGAAGTATAAATTAAATCCTTATTTCTGTCCTTTCTGTACAACATTAAATTGTTTGACATTCTAGGCATTTTTTGTTTGTTGTTTAAATTTAGAACTATTTTCCTTGGCTATAATTACTTAAGAAACTGTCACTGCCAGGTTTTGACTCTTTATTTTGGTGAGGGGAGGGGGCAGACAGTTAGCATGTTAGTATTTGCATAATTACTTGATATAAGAATGTATATTACCCCTGAAAGTGTGTAGCAGATACTGTGGGTGGCCTGCCCATTTCCTTTACATTTCATTGGCTTCAGAGTTCCAACCATGAATTAACACCAACCACCAGAATGCTCTTAATCTGTGGTTGATGGGAATTAGGGTGTAATTACTCCAGCTCCTTCACCCCTTGGGTGGGACGATTCCAAGGCTTGTTTGTCTCAAAGTTCCCTGGTGGACTTAAGTCCTAGTGATGGCTTAACAACACAGCCTTCAGTAATTATCCTTCCTTACCTGCTATTCCCCCTACCAGTAATCCCTATACCTTCTTAATAAACTATTTGCAATCAAATCTTTGTCTCAAATCAAATCAAATCCTAGGTTTGGAGGATAAGTAAGTAAGTAAGTGTTAGTCGCTCAATCATGCCCAACTCTTTGCGACTCCATGGACTGCAGCCCACCAGGCTCCTCTGTCCATGAGATTTTCCAGGCAAGGATACTGGAGTGGGTTGCCATTTCCTTCTCCAGGGGATCTTCCCAACCCAGGGATGGAACCCGGGTCTCCTGCACTGCAGGCAGGTTCTTTACCAACTGAGCTACAATACCTAATCTAAAACAAACCTCTTACCTTCAGACAACATTTTCATCTGTTATCCCAGGGAGATAAAAACACTCCTGGCTTAATCCACTTTACCAGGTACTTGATGTATTTTCATTATCTGATAGCACATGTTGTTAATCGTCTACTCTGTACTGTCTTTGTTATTTTTCTTTTTTAAAGGGAAAGCTTTTCAACATCTAAAACATGATTGAAACAAGGAAAATATAATACAATAAAAGCATCAGAAAACTAAGTACCTAGGTTAAGCACCATCATATTTTAAGGAGTTCCCAGTCTCAGTAGTGACTTTTTTTTTAGTTCTTCCCTCCAATCTTAAGACCTTTTGAATTTTTATTTTTAATTATTACTATTTTTTGGCCATGCCATGCGTCATGTGGGATTCTAGTTCCCTGATCAAGGATAGAACTTTTGCCCTCTGCATTGAGTTTGCAGAGTCTTAACCTCTGGACCACCAGGGAAGTTCTCAATGGTGATACTTTCAGACAGAACAGAATATACATCAAGTGTTAAATGTAGTTACTAAACTTATCAGTATACTTTCACTGTTGTTTTTCATAGCATCTAATATATTGTAGGATAGCCAGAGACTTATAAAGAATTTGTAATTTTTTGTGAAGGTAAGGTTAGAGGTCAAAAGCATGTAATTCACATCAGTTTAAGAGCTCTTCATTATGGTCTGCCCCTTAAGTGGTGTGAACTCTTCCTGATGGTCTGCCCCTTAAGCTTCTAGGATGCCGTTGAATGCAAAAATAAAAGATTTTGCAGAACTGCCAATGATACATGCAAAAGGCACCTGCTCCTTGAAAGACAGGAGGTAAGTGTAACTGGGGGCAGTCAATTGCTTAGCTTCACAGCTATAGTTTGGCTTTCTAATTGTGCCAGCTGTCTTGAAAGTGTGTATAGCCTTGGCCATGTGGGTAATGGGGTCAGGGGTCATGATGGAACCAGATTCAAGATCACTAACTGCAGGGTTCAGTCTGTGTTGGGTTGAAGTGTATCCTGAGATGCAAGGAGAGGGGCAGTGGAATGTGGTGACCGGGGAGTACAGGCCAAGGTAGGGGACATCCTGGGTGCAGAACCTCACTGCCACTTCCTGTCCCCAATAAAACAAAGATAATTTCGACTCTTCAGGGTGTTGGTGTAGAGATTAAATTGATAAAGTGATTCAGCACAATGCCTGATAAATAGTAAGATCTTGATAAATGTTGTTGTTCTGTTGCTAAGTCATGTCCGACTCTTTGTGACCCCATGGACTGCAGCGTGCCAGGCTTTCCTGTCCTTCACTGTCTCCCGGAGTTTGCTCAAGCTCATGTCCATTGAATTGGTGATGCCATTGAACCATCTCATCTTCTGCTGCCCTCTTCTTCTGCCCTCAATCTTTCCCATCCTCAGGGTCTTTTCCAATGAGTGGGCTCTTCGCATCAGGTGGCCAAAGTATTGGAGCTTCAGCTTCAGCATCAGTCCTTCCAATGAGTATTCAGGGTTGATTGGTAGCCACTATTAGGGTTGTTTATTGTTCAAACCAGTACACTTTCAAAAATGAAAAAGGATACTAAGATGAGATATATTATATATATATTTTACAGAAATATATTGACTGAAAAATTGGTTTTATTTTATGGATAAGCCCACAGAAAGTTCTATTTAAACACGTTAGCAAATGAAATTCTTTCCAAAAAAATAAAAATAAATACCTGTGTACATTAATGCAAAAAGAAAAAACGTTACAATGTCTTACTTGAACAGTATGTATCTTTTTGAAATACTTTTTTCATTTTCTTCAGATATATATATATGCTCAGGAGTGGGATAGCTGGATCATATGGTAGTTCTATTTTTAGTTTCTTGAGTAACTTCTGTGCTGTTTTCCATAGTGGCTGCATCAATTTTACACTCCCACCAACAGTGTACAAGAGTTCCCTTTTCTCCACATCTTTGCCAGCATTTGTGGTCTTTTGATGATGGCCGTTTTGACAGGTGTGCAGTGATACTGCACTGCAGTTTTTATTTACATTTATCTGATGATTCATGCGGAGAAGGAAATGGCAACCCCCTCCAGTGTTCTTGCCTGGAAAATCCCAGGGATGGGAGAGCCTGGTGGGCTACCGTCTATGGGGTCGCACAGAGTCGGACACGACTGAAGCGACTTAGCAGCAGCAGCAGCAGATGATTCATGATGTTGAGCATCTTTTCACGTACTTATTAGCCATTTATGTCTTCTTTGAAAAAACATCAGGTCTTCTGCTCATTTTCATATCAGGGGTTTTTTTTTGGATATTGAGTTGTATGAGCTGTTTATATATTTTGGATGTTAACCCCTTATCAGTCATTTGCAAATATTCTCTCCCATTTGGTAGGCTGTATTTTCATTTTGTTGATGATTTCCTTGGCTGTGCCAAAGCTTTTAAGTTTAATTAGGTGCCATTTGTTTCCCTTTCTGCAAGTTTTGTTTTCAATAATTGTAATTCTCCAAAAGCTTAAAACACTGAAGGTTTTTGGTGTTCCTTGGATTCTTGATTAAAACTTTAACCAATACTGAGCAAAGTGCACCCCAAATCTAGAGGACTCATTTACAGAAAAGTTCAATATCACACATAGGACACAGATTGACTTCTAAGTAGTTTCAGTTGATGATGGGAAGCAAAGAGAATAGTCTGGTACTGCCATGCTGAAGTTTTTTTTTTTAATTCAACATCAGCTTTATTACAAAAATTTTGTAATTTAATCACTTGACATATTCAAATTTTGTAAATTTGACATGTTAGAGTTTCCATTTCAATTGGTAAAATAACTCAACTTCTTTGCATGAAATTATTACTTTTTTTTGAAATTATTACTTTTATATATATACTCTAGCCAATTCCAATTATTTTTCTGCTCCATATCTTAGTTTTAAATTAGATATCTTAATTTAATGAAATATTGTTTTTGCCATGGACACCATAGTCCACCAAAATTATATTATCAAAGTATAATATGTTTTGATTAAAAAACAAATACTTTTAATGTTGAATTTTTATATTTTAATCTTATTTATTTATTTATTGCCCTGAAAGCATGACCAGCTATATTTAGCCAGTGAAGTTTAGTGTAAAATAAGAGTATGTTTTTGCTGACATGTATTATTTACAAATCTCTAATGTTCTTCTAGGTTTTGTTTACAAACCTGAGTTGTTGAGTTTTTAAACTAAATTTACAAGAAGATTCTCAGTAATGTCAGATGTTTCATCTTAAACAGGCTAATTTTCCAAAAGCTTTGATTCCATGAATTAGATAAAAAAAAATTAAACGCTTGTTGGAATTAACCCATCTTTCTAAATGAGGCCTTGATGATACCAAGATAAAATTAGCAACATTGAACTGTTTATAAAATTCTTCTGCTTTCACTACCAACACATCATGGCTTTTGCTTTCCTTTTTGTGCACGAATACAAAAATTTGAAATAAAAAATTGGCAAAGTCAATTCGAAAAGCAATCACTGGATCTAAGTTATGTAAGCACCTTCTACAGCTGCATGTGATAAATCAAACTACAAGTACAGGGTTCTCAAAACAGCTACTAATTTTTGATGTCTGTTATAATGCTTCTTCAGCAGGTTTGTGTTTTGGGGTTTTCACTTGACTGTTGTTATCACTTTGTCCTTCATGGCTGTGGGAGGTGGCAAATGATGACATTTTGTGCAATTTCACACTCATTGTTCACTTACTTGAGAGTTGAACATTCAGCACTTTTACTATTTTACTAAATTTAAACTTATATTTTTTGAGCTCATGGCTGTTAAAGGGCTTTTTCCCAAAATAAAAAGGCAATGCCAAACAGAAATGTAAGTAATAGTTGTAGACATCTATCATACAAGAAATGAGCACAGGGAACTATAGCCAATCTCCTGGGGTAAACCATAATGGAAAAGAATATGAAAAGAGAATGTATATGTGTGTATAACTGAGTCACTTTGTACAGCAGAAATTAACACAACATTGCAAACCACTATACTTCAATAAAAAAACTAAAAAAAAAAGACCAATTCCATGTGTCCGGATTGGTTACATGCTCTAATGCAGCTCTGTTCAGTCTCTTTTTCCCTGCAAATATTTCACATACCCTTCCCCATAATTTCCCACCTTCCTGTTGACCCCACCAGCTGTGCCTCGGCAGTTGTGTGGGTCCCAGCACGAGCCTGGCACACCTAACTTGTACACCACAGGGCACAGCATGGCAGTTATCAGAGTTCTCCCACCACCAGCAGAGGCTGGAGGGTCTAGCTGACCGTGGCAGCTTCTGTTTGAGTACATTTTCTTTTGTGAGCAAATGCTGCCCTGAAAGGGAGGTGTTAGTTCCATAGTGTTTGGCAAGGATTGGGGAGTTTGGGTCATCTCTGAGCATCTTGGAGATTTAACCACGTTAGTATGACAGCTCTGTTCACTGCTCGTCTTAGCTCGAGCTGCTACTAAGTACCATAGATTGGGTGGCTTAAACAACAGAAATGTATTTCTCAGAACTGTGGAGGCTGGGAAGTCCGTCAAGGTGCAAGCAGAGTGTGTCTGGTGAGTGCCTGCTTGTTGGTTTGCTGATGGTCATCTTGTTAGGTCCTCAGTGTTTGCAATGAGAGACGCACAGAGACAGACTGGCGCTTTTCTCGTGAAGTCACGGTTTCCATCGTGAGGGCCGCACCCCCGTGACCCCGTCTAAACCTAGTTACCTCACATTGGGAACTGGGGCTCCAGCCTATGGACTTTTGGAAGTGCTCACTATTCAGTTCACGGCGTTGTCTGTGTGCCTGTGCATTGCTACTGCACAGCCCTGTGGAAGGAGCATGGAAACACAAAGTGGAGGGCTACTAAATCAATTATGTCTGATTTTAATGCGATTATTAATGTAATTCTATTACTAATAGTAATTCATTAAAGTGAAATTACCCAGGCAGATGTTAAGCCCTAATAAGATGTCAGGACAATAAGACCAAAGCAAGACTGTCCAGGGCAAAAAGTCCTAGCCATTTATCGCTAGGAAGGATGGGGGCCTTATCTTAAAAGAAGTTTTTACATAGTAACACTAGAGGGCGCCCTAGACTGTAATTAAGAATCATGCTTATTTACACGAGGAAATATTGTACCAGTTTGATGATACAAAGTTCAATAGTGAATGTTTATAAAAATGTGGGTAAATCCATATCAGTTGATTTTCAATGTTATAAGGGCATGATCAAATTCAACAAAATGTTTTGGAGTGCGTGTGTGTATGTCCATGCTGGAGGTTATGATAATCCTATTTTATTTCATTATTCTTTTTTATTGAAGTATTATTTTATAAGAATAATCCTATTTTTTATTTTACTTCAAAATGTCTCTTTTTCTTAAATCTTCAGGAGTGCCTTAAGGTGAGATAAAGATTGGGTTGTAATCTGTCCTCACTACCTGAGGTTTTGTTTTTTCTTGGTGGAGAGGGAGGGCTAGGGAGGGCTGTAGAGCCCATTAAAACAACTATAATGTTGTCCTTCTTTAGAGATAAAGCCAATGATATTGTCATTTATTTATTTTTGGCTGCGCCCCACGGCATGTGGGATCTTAGTTCCCCAACTGGGGAATTAAACCAGTGCCCGTGTAGTGGAAGTCCTAACCATCAGACCTCCAGGGAAGTCCTTGATGATATTGTTTTAAATACATGTGGCACAATCGTTCTTATATGTGTTAAAACTTCCTTGGTGACTCAGATGGTAAAGCATCTGCCTGCAATGTGGGAGACCCGGGTTTGATCCCTGGATCAGGAAGATCCCCTGGAGAAGGAAATGGCAACCCACTCCAGTACTCTTGCCTGGAAAATTCCATGAATGGAGGAGCCTGGTGGGCTACAGTCCATGGAGTTGCAAAGAGTCGGACACGACTGAGCGACTTGACTTTTATGGGTGGATTATTAGGCAAGGACTCCAGTCTTCAGGGCAGCAGTATAAACAGTTGGAAAAGCATTGACTCTTCATCTAGTCTGGAGCCCCTGCTTCTGTATCTGGCTCTGTGACTTTGGCAGATCTTATCTTTCTGAGCCTCCTTGCTAGTAAAGGGGTGGGTTGAACTAAATGACTCGGTCTTTTTCAAGTCTAAAATTCTCTTACTCTGACTTTCACGCCTAACATTGGCTAGTCTTAAATTTACGTTCACGAATCGGTGCCCTGTTTAGAAATGACTTTCAGCTCACATCATAACATTCCATGACACTGGGAAAACTTGATTCAGGAGAAAGTGGAGAGGTAGTGGTTCCCCGTTTTGGGGCCCTGATCAAGTTCTTTACAATGGCTTATTTTACCCTAGAAACAGATAGCTCTTTGTCACCTGCTAAAAAATACTCACACAAGCAGTGCTCCCCAACCTCAGACTTCCCTGGAAGCAATAATGATGGTCAGATGTTTATATTCATTGACTTTGCTGCTAGGATTCAGTCTAGATAAATAGTGAGAGGCCAAAAAACTCACTGGAGATTTTCATTTAAGTCTAATTAGTTTATTTCTGAGGTTATAAGAACACCTGGGATAAATGTTTGCCAGACAGATATAAGCCTTCTCTGCCTTCAGATATTTGAGACAAGACAACTTAGGGATCTGGCGTTTGACTGAATATTGTTGCTGCACCGTTGAGATCTCCAAGAATTCTCTGACATTCTCGAGTGAGTTCTGCTTCTAAAGTAAGCATGTTGAATGGGGTACCCTTGACATGGAAAAATGAAATGTTAGCAACATTCATCTTTGTTGGAAGGAGAATGATTTGGTTGGTGGAGTTATATGACTCCTGTCTCATATAGACATAAAAAGTGACTCTTAGCACATTTCTCATTGATAACATTTTCAGTAATCTTTTGTGTGTGTGTGTGTGTGCATGTCTGTGTGTATGTGTGTTTGTGTGCCTTGTGTCAGCAGGTGTCTCTGTGAGCTCGTGCTTCAAATTGACAGTCACATACATGCAGTAACTCCTGCCTGATAACTCTTTCCAGATCTTGGAAGTTTTTTACACTTTGTAGTTCCCCATCTGTGATGGTGAAATCAAAATGAAGGTGATCCCAAGGGGATCTTTGATCTCCTGGCAATTTCTTCATGACTCATAACGTCTGAGCTGCACCTTGGAAACAGCAGGCAGAGTAGGGGAGGAAGGGACCCCGAGGCTGAACTAGGGAGGAGGGAATGCAGGGGTTGGGATGCATCTCACGCCAGGGAACCTGGGCACGTGGGCCAGGGGATCACCCTAGAAGGCTGTGGAGGTCAGGAAGACGCTGCCCGTCCATTCATCAGACCTGTACTGAGTGCCTAGTTTGTGCCAGGTGCTGTGATTGGTGAAATGAATGTACAAGCGTCTTCCTTCAAGCTTTTTTTCCCCCAAACTTTAAATTTTTATTTTGCTTGGAGGATAGCTGATTAACAATGTTGTGGCAGTTTCAGGTGAACAGTGAAGAGACTCAGCCGTACATATACATGTATCCCTTCTCCCCTAAACTCCCCTCCTATCCAGGCTGGCATATAACGTTGAGTAGAGTTCCATGTGCTGTACAGTAGGTCCTTGTTGGTTACCCATTTTGAATATAGCAATGTGTATTCGACCTTCCCAGATTTCCTAATTATTTCTTCCCCACAGCACCCATAAGTTTATTTTGTCATCTTTCTGTTTTGTAAGTTCATTTGTATCATTTCTTTTTAGATTCCACATATAAAGGATGTCATATGATATTTCTCCTTTTCTGACTTACTTCACTCAGTATCACACTCTCTAGGTCCATCCATGGTGCCCCAAATGGCATTATTTCATTCTTTTTAATGGCTGAATAATACTCCATTGTATATATGTACCACATCTTCTTTATCCAGTCCTCTGTTCCTTCAGGCTTTTTAAGGACCAGTTGGTGAAACAAACATAGACATAAACCACGATAAAATCATAAATGCTGAGAGAGCCATGGGAGCCCCAGGGATTCAGGTTATGAGGCGATGACCTCACTAATATGCTGATGCCCAGTGTCTTTCAAGGGAAGACACAGGTTCCAGGTGGAGAGCAGCAGGCTTTCCGAGGTGTGAATGGAGGGAACGTGAACCCTGGTCCTGTTTGCCCTGTGGTCCAGGGGCAGGTACACCTTGGGGAAGGCAGTAGGGCCTTCAAGAGATGGAGCCCTCAGTTCTTCCAGCACATCCTAAAGTCTTTGATAGACATGCTGGCTTGAATTCAAGATAGTGTTTTCTAAACCCATTTTTGCTGTTCCTTAGAGAACCTTTGTGTGCTTAGGGAGTACAAACATTTCCTCAGTCATTTATCCAAAAATTTATTTTACTGCTTGTCCTTAAAAATAACACTGGGGGGAAGAGACAAATCCAGTGGATATCAGTATTTCCAGTGTCCTTTTTAACAAAATCATTTTTGAGCTTATTAGTCAAGTCTCTCTTAGTTGCAGGTGACTGAAATTCCTTTCAAATTAGCAGATACTAAGGGAATTTGTGGGCTCACATAATTAGGAAGTCTTAGGGGGTAGACAGGAATAAGTGAATCAGAGATTTGAACATGGCCATGAACTCTCTCCATGTCCCTCAGCTCTACCCACTTCTGCTTAGTTTTGGATCCTCAGTTCTGATGCCATCCAACCATCTCATCCTCCTCTGTCCCCTTCTCCTGGCTTCAATCTTTCCCAGCATCAGGGTCTTTTCCAATGAGTCAGTTAAAAAAAAATTATATCTTTCTCGAGAATTGAAGTGAGGTGCAGAACTTTGGTTGGATTAGCATGTGCCAGATGGCTGGCTGGTATTTTGGCCTCTATAGTACAAGTGATGGAAAAACTGTCGAGAAAATGATAAAATGTAAATTCATCCTCTCGTACCCCATTCATTCCTCTACTTCTGTGCGACAAAAGTGTTGAACACTGGGAATAAAAAATGTCCCAGGTCGGCAATGAGCGAGGCATTGATGGTGATGAACTGACTCAGATAAAATGAGAACAGCAACTTGCCTTTATGCTCGGCTGTTTCCTTGTCATTTCCAGCGGCCTGGGAGGGGCGTGATGCATCACTGTTCACCCCACCTCTCCCTCAGTTCTTTGTCTCTAAAACACAGGGTCTAGGAGAGCAACTTGATTTCACAGTGAAAGAGTTGGGGGTGAGTGTTGAGGTAGGGAGAACACCTGTTACTTATTCACACTTGAATGTGAATTTGTGTCATGCTCTGGATCTCCAGCACCCTCAGCAGAATTAAGCAAATAGGAATTATGGAGTTGGAGTCAAGGGTGGGGTAAGTTCTGGAGTATAGGTACTCCTTAGGTGCCTTATTCAGACACCCGCAAGGCCCCAGGCCTGTAAGAAGGAGGAAGGAGAGAAGAGGGAGCTGGGGTTACGAAGAGGTGGCGGGACGAGCCAGCCCTGATCTCGGTGGTCTTCACCAGCCCCGGTCAGGACACCCCTTGCTCATTGTCATTTAAAGCATCTCCGGTGGCTAGCCCACCTGGAGTCTGGTGTGGGGAGAACTGGATTAAAAAAAAATAATAATTTGTATTTATTTCTGGCTGTGTTGAGTCTTCATTGCTGTGTGAGCTTTTATCTAGTTGCAATGAGTAGGGGATATGCTTGTATTGCACGGGCTTCTCATTGCGGTGGCTTCTCTTGTTGCAGAGCACAGGTTCAAGAGCATTTGGGCTTCAGTAGTTGTGGCAAGTAGGCTCAGTAGTTGCGGCTCCCGGGCTCTAGAACACAGGATCAATAGTTGTGGCACGTGGGCTCAGTTGCTCTGTGGCCTGTGGGAGCCTCCCGGACCAGGGATCAAACCCATGTCTCCTGTGTTGGTAGGCAGGTTCTTAACCACGGAGCCACCAGGGAAGCTGTGGGAGAGCTGGATGTTGCAGCCTCCTTCCTTCCTTCTTTGTAGATTCTTTGGGGATAGAGACGTGGAAGAAGTTTCCAAGGCTGCTTCTGGGTCAAGCAGTGCAAAACAGAAGCTCTTTGTGGCATGGTTTCTGTTCTGTTCAGCCGTCCTCACACGTTCACTTCGAGCTCTGAGCTTCCCTGGCCATGACTCTGAAGAACCTTCCACGTAGGTTTCCATACTCGCAGTCCCTGTCGAGGCAGGGGGTCTCTTTCCACCTCACTGCTCTGCTCTCTTGGCTTTTTCACCCTGGACTGGCGGGTGAAAAGGCAGTCAGCCTTGGCTGCAGTTTGCGTGGGGTGGGGACAGGAAGGAGGTTTCTGGGTCTGTGTTGCTGACCTAATTCCACATTATGTTTTCACTGAATGAGTTGATTATTTTTATATCACTTACTGGTAAGTGAATGACCTGCTCTCCTTTCAGTTTTTCCATGTCCCAACTTCCAGTTCCTGACCACATTTTACACGCACTTGAAAATTCCCTTAGGCTCTTTTCTTGTAAGCCCGTAGGAACAATATTGCCTGCTTATTGTTGGAACAGCAACTTTGCTGCCAGTATTATAAAACCCTCGTCTTACACGTAATTTGTATGAGGAATAAGTTAATATTTATTGTCAAGGCTTTAAAGCAGCTGTGTTCATCATGCTGCATTTTAATATTTAATGGACCAATGGAATCTTTTCACTTTAATCACCTTCCTTGACGTGATTAATATGCATCACTTAATCTGGCTTTCTTTTACCAACTCTGAAAACTGGTTCCTTGTTAAACAAGTTAGTTATTTGTTCCCTAAAGTTATATTCACTGTGTACTTTTTGTGTTTGACATAGCTTTTTATGTTTCAAGTTCAATAAAAAACATGAAAAAAAAAGTCACTTCAGAGTATATGTTCTCTTTGTATTTTGAAACTGGGATGCTCCTGTTAATTTGATGTTAGGCTGAGCATCAGAGAGACTTTCCAAGTTCAAGTTCAAACTCACAAGCATCATGGCTTTCTTTTTTCTATGACTTGCTCACTTGTGCCCCATTTCTGCTGGTATGACATAATAAAAAGGCTCATTTTTTGAGTGTAAATTTGATTTTTGTATCCCTTCCCTGCTTTTCAGTAAACTTTGAGATTCTTTTCAGTCCTAAAATTTAAGTGAGAATAATAATTCCATGAAGTGTGGCTTTTAAAAATGTTTAATAGACAAGACGTTATTGTTTAAAAGTTATTGTAAAAATTAAAAACATTAAAAAGTGATTATTATGGCAGCATTAATTTACATGTATTGTTACATGTATTGTTAGTGTGATTGATTTACCTGTATGAGACCTACTTTAAAAGTAAATAAGTGCATTTAGTAAAACTTTGAAAACAATTCCCCATCACCCACAAAAAGAATCCATTTGTTTTACAAGAAGTGATAAAATGTGTATTTTGTAAGAAATAGAGTTTTAAGTTTATTTAATATCAGGTATATTTTGTATACTAAATATGCAATATAGTATTTGTTTCCTGTTGCAAAAGTAAAAAAAAGACTTTAGTGGAGAAAGCAGAAAAAAAGCCCTTTTGGGTCTCTGCCCTTTGTTCTGAATGTATATTCCTTTATTGTAGATGTATTAACTGAGTAGATTACTCTAATTACATAGTTCATTTTTGTAGCAGCCTCGACTAATTCAGTTTAAAATCAGATTAAAACAAAACTTTCTTCTTCTTGTGTGTCCAAACCCATAATTTAGACTGTTCTGAACTTTTAAAAGAATGCTTAGCCAGTTTTTTCCTCCAACCACAATTTGAGATAATTTCCTTAAAAAGCAAGAAAATTGTGCCACATTCAAAGATCCTAGATTTAGCTGTTTAGGGATTGTTTCTGTTGATGGGGAGAAATTAAGTGGACCACCATGTACTGTGAGTAATAGCAAGCACCAGGACTGGGCAGCCGGGGTGAGTCTTGATTAACTCAGAGGAAGAACTGGCCAAGTCAAATTCTCAATCTTTGACCTTAGCAGTTCAGTGGGTCTTTGTTTTTCTATGGACTTTCTCCCCTCCCCTATTTCCTTCTCATTTTTAATTCATAGAAGCATTTAACAGTTTTGATAGTATTTGGATGCCCTCTGTGCTTAGAAAGACATTTTCTTTGGGTTCAGTCCATTGAGTCCATTTAAGTCTGTTGTGTTTTCATACTGTGTTCATCAGAAAAACCTTAGGTGGAAGGAAGCACACAGAGATATTAAGTTATCTCAAGTTCCTTTTTGAGTCATTTCAGCTGCAGAAGTTTCTCTTTCTTTTGCTACTTAGAGAATTGGGACTTTGGAAGTAGGGATCCCCCTGGCCACAAAACCTCCACTGTCGCTCCAGTCCTGCAAAATATCTTCTCACTTCTCCATGTAACTTCTCCATTTGCTTTGTGATTTGGTCAATGCTGAAAGGAGGACTTTGCCTTAAGCAGTTGTTTGCCGGGTTAAAGGTACTCATGGATAAGGTAATTTGACAAGACATTCACTGGTACTGATGTTATATATCGGAGGGAATCTCCCTGCCTCCTGCCTGATAAGCACTGTCTGTCTTTTCAGTTCATCTCTATCACCATGTGTGTATTTTAGCTTACACATGACATGTTTTCTTGAATTTGAGTAACATCTTTAAAGTTAACATTTATTTTAAAAATTGTCTTCAAGTTAAAGAAGGAAAAAAAAAGAATCAATATCACATCAATGATGTAGTAGTTTCCCAAAACTGTAACTTCTTTAGACATTTCATTTTTATTAAAATTTCTAAAAAAGAATTCTTACTCAATTATTGTAATATTATTCATCATGTATATAGATAATTCATATCCATTAGTCATATATATATATAGACCAGTATGTAGATCTGTTTTTCCCTTTTTAGTCTAAAAAATATATTAAAGTAATGAAAGGGTATTTGATTCATTACTTTTCCTCCTTTTTTGAATGAAAATTTCTTTTTTTTAATTCTTTATTTTTTATTGGCATGGTTATATGTATGTATTGAGTTCAATAAAATAAAAGTCCTTGCCAAAGCCCCTTTTCTGGCCACTGTTTTATAATTATGACTAAAAAGCTAACTTGGTTATATAGAGAAGGGTGATGTTAGATTTATTTCAGGTCAGATTTGCTAGGCATGACATTATTTCTGGGATAATTTTCACATTATTATTATTGTTTTTTACCTTCTCTGATAACTTTCCTGTCTCCATATTTAGTAAAACAAACAAACAAACATATCTTGCTCACTTTTAATATCATGACACATCCCTGAAAAACCTGTATGTAATCAGAATCTTTGGAAAAGAGATAATTAAAACATATTCTTTGGAACATACAAGTTGTCCACTTTCTTTTCAGCATGCTTAAATCCCATTTATCTTTTTATTCTGTTAAAAGTAGAAAGCACCCCTAAAGAAATATTCTGTGTCCTGAGCAGAGAAGATAGATGCTCTTCCAACTCACTCTACTCCTTGCTCTGATTAAGGGGGGCGTAACTTCTTTCAGCCCTGTAATGATTTTGTTCCATCCTCACAGATCCTCCTTGGACCTAAAAACTCTTATTTCTTACAACTCTGAAGTCACAGGTCAACTTCTTTACCAGCTAGAACCAAAACAGCAAAAGGCTCCCTGCCAAAGACAGTCCATGAACTCCTCAGGCCAAAGATGAAGACATTTCTGGTTTCCCTGGTGTAGCCTTAGGACACGGTAGATGGAAATCATGTCTGGGAAGAGGCACGTAATATGCACTTGATTATATTGGCTGCATGAACGGACTCTGCAACCTCAATACTAATCAACCAGGAATTCCTGAATGTTCTTTAACTCATCCTATGGAACAGCATCGTCAAGTTCTTGAGTCTCTTCCTGTCCGCAGGCTTCTGTATATTCACTTGTGAGTTTTCCCAAATGTGTTTTCCAAAAGAGCTCTTTTAACAGAGTGGCTGGGGCAGAACTTCTCTGTAGCTTAATCTGTTAGTTCAAAATATGAAAAAGGTTTATGGTGGGGCCGGGGGTGGCTCGCCGCCTGGATATCACTGTCATGCTGTCAGAGGTCAGTGAGCCCCCCGTCCTCTTATTTTTTCCACTTTTTGGGCACTGGTGAGTGCTCCCTATTCTTTGGCCTCTCCCCGCAGAGTCCACTTCATTTTGTTTTGTAAAAAAAATGATTTCTGGCTGTGCTGGGTCTTTGCTGCTGCACTCAGGCTTTCTCTAGTTGCTGCAAGAGGGGCTACTCTGTAGTGGTGGTACATGGGCTTCTCATCGTGGTGGTCTCTCTTGTTGCGGAGCACAGGCGCTGGGGTGTGCGGGCTTCATAGTTGCGGCCCATGGGATCAGTAGTTTCAGCTCCCGGGCCTCTAGAGCGCCTGGAACTTGGTTGCCTTGTGGCATGTGGGATCTTCTCGGACCAGGGATTGAACCTGTGTCCCCTGCATGGGCAGGCAGATTGTTAACCGCTGGACCACCAGGGAAGCCCTGTACTTTCTTTTAGATGACAGTAACTGTTAATCTGGGATGCTCATCTGAGTGAATTTGTTAGCTAAAGAGTGTGTCATTCTCTCGGATAAGCTGGACATTTCTTGAAGATGTTTAAGGAGCGCAAATGCTGGTCCGAATTTAAGGCTAGCAGGGGGAGAAGTCACGTGAAGAAGGAATTCTGGCCTCAGCATTAGACAGGTCAGGGTATAAATCTTGGTTCCTTGACCTCTTAGCTTGGTGCCTGTGTGCTAACTTGCTTCAGTTGTGTTCGACTCTTTGTGACCCTATGGACCATAGCCCACCAGGCTCCTTTGTCCATGGGATTCTCTAGGCAAGAATACTGGAACGGGTTGCCATTCCCTCCTTCAGGGGATCTTCTCGACCCAGGGATTGAGCCTGCGTCATAATCTTATATCTCCTGCATTGATAGTCATCTTCTTTACTTCTTTACTAGTGCTACCTGGGAAACCCAAAAACCTGCCCTCTATGAGGCTCGAACTCAGGACCTTCAGATTATGAGACGGACGTGCTGCACACTGTGCTAAGAAGGTTTAGTGATCTTGGGCAAATAACTGACCTCTCTGAGTCTTAGTTTTCTCAGCTCCAAAATGAGGATGATATTTCCAATTGGCAGGGTTGTTGTTTGAATTAGGTGGGATAACAGATGGTAGAATACTTAGCACATAGTAAGCTGTATTAATTAGCAGGTGTAACTGTGTTATTTAGGGCCATCTTAAGGCTTCTCTGAAGCCTTCTCTATGTCTGAGCTTCTGCCTAGGTAGCTGATATAAAGCTCTGGTTTCCTTTGGCATTACTAGGTAAACTCTTTTTAATAGTAAATGGTACCCAAACACTTGGAAGCTATGAGTCTGGATGTTAGCTTTATTATTTGCTTCGTGTAGGTTGTTTTATTATTCTTAAATTATCTCCCTTTGAATTTATTGGCGTCTCTTCCAGCATATGTGATGCTGATGACTGAATAATTTGAAGGTTAAAAGAATGATGCATTCAGGTGGAGGCAAAAACTTCTCTCCAAAAAAAGGTCAATGTTTGCCTCTCAAAGTTGAGGGTGGTTTTACATATAGTTGCTATAAAGGTAAGAAAATATTTCTCAGGTGAATATCTTATATTTACTTATACTGGGTCAAGAGAGGCACACAATAGCAACGTGAATCTGTGCTAAAATGATCAGCCTTAGGATTTTCAACTTGAAAGGGAGAAAAAGGCTGTAACTCTCCCTTGTATGAAAAACCCCTATTGAACTAGTAAGGAGCTTTAGAAGGCTCTGATAAAAGATCCTGAGAAGGTGATCGGGCTGTTGATTTAACCCATTCATCCAGTGTGTTTAAATCCTTTGGGCTAGGGAGGAAAATTATTTTTTTTTTTTCCCTAAAAAAAGTAATTTCTGCATTACACGAAATACTTACACCCTGGTGTCTGTTTTTAACGCGTGACTCCGAGAGCTGGGAAAGCCGTTTAATTTGCCAATGTGTCAGTTTCTTTTTCTATAAAATGAGCGAGTTGGACTGGCTGCTCAGACCTCTTGTGTTCTCACAGGCTCTGATTTGTAATGCAAATTTTAAGGATTGAACGACTGTTGAACATCTGTCAGACATTCCCAACCCTTTCAATGAAAGTTGGCCTCTAGAAGATTGTATACTTTTAATATTCCAAGGAAAGAAGTCATTGTGACTTTTATAAATGACAAAAAGAGGCAGCAAGAGAATTTTGACTTTGCAGTGTTTCCTCTCCCCCCCACCCCCTTATCAACCAGCTAGTCACTGCTGCTGCTTTGATGTTAAATAGATGCTTGTTTCCATTGAATTTTCTGGGTGACTTGTCAGGTTGGTTGTGCTTTGCTCTGATGGAACATGTGATGTTAAAAACTCCACCCGCCCCTCTGGAAATTCTTAAACTGGCAGCCATACCACACTTTTTTCTGTAGATTTTGTTACAGATTTGCTTCATAACGCTTAAAAATGCAAAGTTTAAGGAACATGGTATTAATTTAAGTGATATTTTAAGTTCATACTTTCTATTAAGTTTGATTTTCTCTTCTATTCTTTAACTTTCACTTAATTTTTACTAGCTATTTTGGTGAGAACTTTGAGAGAAACATCTGTTACGTTACTCCTTCTTAGAGTTTCCATTTTGTTAGAATATACTCTGCATTTTACTGACTGCTTTGCTTGTAAACTCGTTTGATCCTCTTCAACCAATGTAAGTCTTATGAGACATTTATAAAGTTAACCAACCAATTATAATTATCAATTTTTTTTGTGTGTAAATTAGGAAATTTAGGGAGGTTAAATATCTTGCTGGTCACACTGGTGTGGAAATCTGTAGTCTGAATTCAATCTGCATGGTTTTTCCACTTCACCAGCTCAGTTCAAATGAGCAAGCCTGATGTAACACATGTTTGAAAGGTTTTCAGAAGACTTCTGAAGAAGGAATTTGCAAAGGCAGACTTGTACTTACTGTGACACTTTGGACTAAAGAATTTTCTGTCTCTTAAAATACACTATGTTGGTCACTCCTCATCCTTTCCTGAAGCTGGACCTGTAAAATAGATGCATTTTTCAATTTAAGAGTTTCAAAATGTTCACCTTAGGAGGATTCCATAGGCCAGAGTTCATTCGTTCATTCAATAATTCAATGAGGGTCCTCTCTTCCAGGGACTGAGGAGGCAGCCGTGACTTGCGGAGTCAGAAATTCCATGAAGCTGTCATTCTAGGAGCCTGGAGTGGGGAGACAGACAGTAAAACAAATAAGTGAAAACATCGTGTGTCATTGCGTGGGGGTATGTGCTATGGAGAAAAATAAAGGAATTGTAGTTTTTAGAAGAGAATGATTGAGAAGATGATAGTTTAGTGTGGACTTGAAGGAGGCAGGCGAGGGTGGAGCCTCTGGATAAATGGGAGACGAAGGCTCCTGGTGTGGAAACAGCAACTGCAGAAGCCCTCAGGTGAACACTCTCCTGCACAGTCAACGAAACCTCGCAAGTGGAGAAAAAGGACCAATACAATGATTATTTCAGGAACTTCACCATGTAGTAAACGGGTACATGAATGGCCTTCTGTGTGATTTTATCATGCTTTTAATGTTAAATACTGAAAATGACAGGCTTCCCAGGCGGCTCAGTTGTGGAGAATCCACCTGCCAATGCAGGAGATGTGGGTTCGATCCCTCGTCTGGGAAGATCCCTCGGAGAAGGAAATGGCAGCCCACTCTAGTATTCTTTCCTGGAGAACTTCATGGACAGAAGAGCCTGGTGGGCTACAGTCCATGGGGTCATGAAGAGTTGAACAACAGCAATTGAAAACGACACCCGCCCCTCACCTCTTCACATAAAGGGTGGCATCATTGCTGAGTTTCTCAATTCTTGTAGCAATTTCAGCTTTCACAAAACCTTTTGGGAGTATATTGTTTTTCTGAATAGGAAGTATATTCCTAAAGCATAAAGTCCCAGAAATACATAAGGGTGTGTAAGTTAAAATGATCCCTTCTGTATCACAGATACCCAGTTATTCTCCTAGGAGGCAGGAATGTCACGTTTTTCTGGGCCTAGAGACAATCTAGGCCCATAGTTGCAGGCATAGTAGAGGTTGGGGGCACCAGCTTTGGAGCCAGACTACATAAATTTTAGCCCTGATATTGGTCCTCACTGACCAGTGTGACTTGGGCCCGTAGCTAAGTGTCCAGCTGCCTCCATTCCCTCATCTGTAGAATGGAGAGAATAGTCATAGGGTTGTTGTGAGAATTAAATGAGATTCTGTGTTTACATAACAAATATAGAAAATATTATATACCTATAAAGAATTAAGCACAGTTTCTAGCAAAGAGTAAATAAAAAATGTTAGCTGTCATCAGATAGTCTTATAGGAAGCTTTTAAAAGTAGTCCTATTATGCAGATGAGGAAAATACGAGTCTTAGAAAGGTCAAGAAGTTTCCTAGGAAGCCTGGCAAGTAGGTGAAGGCACAGTGATACTCAATCAGAATTCTAATACCATGGTCCAGGATTTCCCAGATGAGAGTCATTGAGATGGCTTTCTCTTGTTGCTGCTGCTGCTGCTAAGTCGCTTCAGTCGTGTCCGACTCTGTTCGACCCTATAGACGGCAGCCCACCAGGCTCCCCCGTCCCTGGGATTCTCCAGGCAAAAATACTGGAGTGGGTTGCCATTTCCTTCTCCAATGCATGAGAGTGAAAAGTGAAAGTGATGTCGCTCAGTCATGTCCGACTCTTCGAGACCCCATGGACTGCAGCCTACCAGGCTCCTCCGTCCATGGGATTTTTCAGGCAAGAGTACTGGAGTGGGGTGCCATTGCCTTCTCCATGGCGCTCTTACGGGTCTTCTTTTCCACCAAATAACGCGTTAAATGCCAGATGAACATCAGTGTAGAAAGACTTGTAGGTGTTGGCTGAGAGCCTAATCAAATCCATTTCTTTAATTTTTTAAAATAGTTTTCACCAAGAATATTTCACAAATGCATAATGTTTTGGTTTTTTATGTTGAGCGACTTCTGTTCTTCCAACCAGTGTTTACTGAGTGTGTATTATGTTCTGTGCAGAGTATTAGGCCCAGTGAGTGAAAAAACTAGACGAAGGCCCTGCCTTGTAATGTTTACAACTAAGTGGGCAACAGACAGGGGGATCTGTAAAATACAGGGTCAGGGGAAAGGTTGATTTCCTTAAGCCAATAGGTGTTTCCAAAACATTTTTTTTTTTTTGAGAATTCATCAGGTTTGCTGTTTATGGGTGTACGTCAAATACTTCTTACAGACAATAGGCTTGTTTTTTGTCATGCCTAGGACGCACTAAATATTCAGTAAGCCTGCTTGCTTTGAAGGTTCAGTGAGCTGCAAGAGGTATTGTATTGTTTGCCAGTGGAGAAATCATTAACAATGTAGCACATAAAGGGAATTATGACTTTATAATGTACAAAGGAAAGACAATAGGTATGGGTTTGAAGCAGAATGCATTAAAGATGGGACATGGGAGTGCTGTCTGCCTCGAAACAATGTTCAATTCTAAACACTGTCAGCTATTATTTCTTGGATGGAAGAAGTGAAAAAAGCTTCAAGCATGAATTCTAGTTTGCCTGATTTATATAGTCTACTCAGTCCTACATGCCCAGGAGGAATAAAACACGTAGAGGAAGGTTTGAAAATAATAAACTCTTAAATCAGCAGTTTTTTTTTCTTTTACCCTCCTCCCCTCTCCTTTGTGGGGGTAATGCTTGTTTTGCAAATTTGCTAATAAATTGTGGTAGGAGCTCAATAAAGAATAAAATATAGAATGATTTGAAATATTTACTTAATATTTGTTGCCTTCAGTGAAAAATGATTGCATCTGTTTCCTTTTGATGACTGGCCCTTCTTTTAGACTTTATTATACTTCACTTCCTTGTCTATTTGCCTCACTCCTCAGATTCTATCCCTCTCATGCATCTAACTTACCTGCTCTTGGTCTTGGATGGGACCACAGCTCTCACGGAAATCTTAGCATTTCCGCCCCTGCTTCAGGTAAGGATGAGGTTCACCTGCAAACTGCCTACCTTTCAGTACCAGCTAATGCCTTTGGGTGCAGAGTGGCCCACAGCTCATGTGAAAAGACCGTAGTCTAGAATCAGAGTTGTTACTTTAAAAAAAATTAATTAACAAGTTTTTGGCTGTCCTGGTCTTTGTTGCTGTGCGTGGGCTTTCTTTAGTTGTGGTGAGAAAGGGCTGGAGCGCTGTTACTCTTTTTTTTGAAATGTATTTATTTTTAAGGATAATTACAATATTGTGTTGGTTTCTGCCAAACATCAACATGGATCAGCCATAGGTATACGTATGTCCCCTCCTTCTTGAGCCTCCCTCTCACCGCCCACCCCATCCCACCCCTCTAGATTGTCACAGAGTCCGGCTTGAGTTCCCTGATTCATGACAGCTGTTCCTCTTGAGTGATTGTCCTGAAATCAGAAATTTTTCTTTTCTTTAGCCAGCCAGACTAGGCCTTCCCTTTCCAACCTGTCTGGAACTCATCTGTGTATCTAGTCCCGGCTTTTTTTTCAACCTTTAGTGGTCAGCAGCTGTTCAGTGGAGAGCTCCAGTTCTGCTAGGGCCTCCTTGTGTACTCCGGGACCTAGCAAATAGCACTGACCTCCAGAACCCTGGGGTCCCACAGATTTCCGTGTGGCTCTTCTTAGACAGGTGTATTACTTGGGCTTGGCAGGGTGGGGTGTCCCTAAACAGAGGTAGGAAAAAGGTGGCTTTTAGCAGTCTCTCATCGCTGTTTCCGTAAAGACACAGGCAGTCTCTCGGCCTCTTGCTGAAGGCTGAGATGCCTTGGAGTTCAGGGCATTGGGTTTGCAGCTCCTTTCCCCTCCCACTACTCAGGGAGAAACCGGAAGCAGGACAAGAGGAATTCCTCTTGTGTTGCCCTGCAGGAAGTGGAGACATCAGTTTATCTTTCAAGACAGCTTGTGTCATGTCATCCCTCCAAGTGGGTGTGTGCATGGGTGCTCAGTCGTGTCTGACTCTTTGTGGCCCCACAGACTGTAGCCCACCAGACTCCTCTGTCCATGGGATTTCCCAGCCAAGAACACTGGAGCAGGTTACCATTTCCTTCTCCAGAGGATCTTCCTGACCCAGGGATTTAACTCGCATCTGTTGCGTCTGCTGCATCGGCAGGGAGGTTCTTTATGAAGTGGGTGGACCTCTGACATTTATCCTGACTTGCTAAGATTCACAGTGCGCCTGAACGAAACCCTTGTCCCTTCCTGAGATCTCAGGAAGCCCTGTCCTCTCTTGGAGTCAGAGATCTCCACGGCTCCACCTCTTTGAAGAATCTGTCCAAAGCCAACCCCAGTGCCTCTCCATGCAGCCTCCTCTTGCCCCAACACGCTAAACCCACAACTGGCTAATTCTTCAGTATCCCGCCTGCCAAGTCTACCTGGAAGTTTTCTTTGACTGCTTTGTTATAATTTATTATCTTTTTTTTGCATAATGGTCTACAATTGTTAACTCTTCCCATCACTGATTAAGGCAGGAGAGTGTGTCCGTGACAATAGGGACTATATCTGACTCTTAGATTAGGTGAAATAATATATATAAACTTCTACCCCAGTACTTGGGATGCTTAAACATTAGCTTCCTTGAGCCTTTCTGTGTTCTCTTTCTGGCAGCAAGCGGTTATGCAGGCAGGCTCTTCAGCTTTTGTTTGGTGAGCCCCGTTATAGGGTGATGTTGGTCCCTCCAGATTTGGGTTCAGAGCCATCTTCTACCTGTGACTGTGGGTAACAGGCAATTTGTTCAGCCTCTCTGCCTCAGTTTCCTTATTGGTAGAGGTAGCACTAAGAAGGGTTCCTATTGGTAACGTAATTGTGAAGATTAAATTAGTTAATATACTAGGTGCTGATAAGACTTTGCACACAGTGCTAAGTGAGTGGGAGAGATAATTTGTTCTATCAGTAACAGAAGTGACTCAACAGCAGTCACGGCCACACAAAGCAGTGATTTTCATCGCTATGTAGCATCAAGTAAGGTGAGTTCCCTCTCTCTCTTTGGGAAAACCCAGGTTAGATTGGAGTTTATAGTACAGAATAGGGGTTCCAAAACTGAAGTCAAAAGTTCCATGGGAGCAGCCTTGCTGAGAATGGGAGTTTGTGATTCACCTAAGCAAGACAGGCACATTTCTCAAATCCCATTGTAAGAATCCCCCGGGGCACCTGTGTGACTGGTAGACTCTAGGGCTGTGCCCCAGACAGACCTAGTGAATCAAAATCTTCAGGGAGGGCCTTGGAATCTGACGTCTAACAACCCAGACAACTAGTACCACCTGGAAACACCAAACATTCAATTACCTGGAAGCCTTGAAAGAGCACTGATGCCTGGGTCTCATGCACTGGGCATTCCGATTTGATTGTTTGGGGGTCTTGGTGGACAGTGTACAGACGATGAGAACTTTTTTTTTTAAAGCTTATTACAGAAATCAAATGTGAGCCAGAGTTGTAAACCACTAAAATAGAGAGTGAAAATCAGACCTAAGTCAGAATTTCTCGGAATCAACTGGGGAAAGGGGAGTGGTGTTTAAAATATAGATTTCTAAGCTCCCACCTGCTGTGTCTGACTTGCTGGTAGCAGGGGATGGGCTGGGCTGAGGGTGGGTTAGAGAGAGTGAGACCCTGGGAACAGACATTCTAGATGATTCTTCTGCATGCTAGACTTTGAGAACTATCCACCACATGGTGTTTTCCCTTAGTAGGCATGAGTGGAAACAGCTGAATGACTGAAATGGAATCATTATTTCCTCTTCTGCTAAACCAGTCTGTTAGAAAAACATGCTTCTGCATGTCCTGTTCATAAATTCATTATTTCTCTCTCTTGATTGGTACTGGGTTTCCAGAGAGTTGTCTACTTTTTAATATGCTTTGACTTGACCTGGAAGAACTTTGTGGAGTTATTCTTGGGTTTTTGCAGGGCCACATGAACATAAATGGGCAGAAGATAAAACTGAGGGAAAGTGCTGTAGGATGCATTCAACCCAGCTGAGCAGGCTGTAGTTCAGCATGGGTGTCTGTGTCCCCAGGGCTGTTAAACCCAAGGTCTGAGAAAGCTGGAGCTGACAACAAGGAGAAAGTAGAAGCTCACAAGATTAGAATTCTGCGGAGCTGTTCTGAAGAAGTAAGCCTGTCACTGCTCTCAGATGGCAACCTTGCCATCAGGACTGGAGTCTTGTGCGCTTTTTGCTCAGCTCTGCTGACCTGTGTCGCACTCAACCGGGGCTCCATAAATAGTTTAGAAATGAGAATCTTTTCTACTGTGGCAACAGTGTAAGGGTACTGTTTCATTCTTCTCCATTAAGATGTAGGGAGGGACTTCCCTGGCGGTCAGGTGGTTAAGAGTCCGCCTTCTAATGCAGAGGATGTGAGTTCGATCCCTGATTGGGGGACTAAGATCCCACACGCCTCAGGGCAACTGAGCCTGCACACCGGCAAGCTGCAACTTGAGAGCCCGCACACCGAAATTAAGAGTGCAGCCAAAAAAAAGAAAAAACTAAGGGAAACTACAATTTTTTTAGAGAGCCAATCTAGGAAATTTATATGCACTAGGTCAGTGCAAAGATTTACCAGGTCCCCTTGGAGTGAATGAGTCCTCAGTCTGCAGAACCAGGTCATAAACTAATTGAAGGTGTTTTATTTGCACATAAAGAATCTGTCCCTCCCACCTCCGGTGGGAGGAGATTAAGTGTGGAAGCATAGGTAGGAAGAATCTCTGCACTTTGGCAATCCCCCATGAGCCTCATCCAGAGGAAAGGATACTGCAACTGCTGAGAGCTAGTAGTAGTGGGTTTCTCTCTCTGCTCTGGAGATGGCTGCATCAGGACACCAAAGCCTGCTGGCATTAACAGTTAAGTGGTCAACCTCTCTCGTGATCTACTTGATACTCAGCTCATCAGTAAACTTGACACTTTAGTTCCTCTTGTAGCTTGCCCAGACCCTTGCTATTCAAAGCGTGGTCCATGGACCAGCTGCACGGGCATCACCTGGAAGCTTGTTAGAAATGCAGACTCTCATGCCCCACCCTGCCCAGCCCTGTGTGTTAGGTTTGCCTGACAGTGTGGCATTCTCTTTCTCTGTATCATTCTCATGGATATTTAGTTAGTATGAGTCATTATCCGTGGATTTGATTAACCTCAAGATACCAGCGAGTAGTTTGCTGAGCCCGTCAGGCTGAGGGCTGACCCGAGACAGAGATGAATTCACCAAGGGAATGTCACTGAATGGGTGGCCAGTCGGCCTTCTTCAGGTGAAGACCTCCCTTTGTGTTATGTGCTGCCTTTGAATTTCAGCGCTGACATCTGCTACCTGTTGCCTCAGATAACTGTATAGCATGTACATTACAGTGAGCTTACCTCCTTTCCCGCTTATGAGCATATTTCTCCCATCCACTTGGACTGCAGCAGTTTCTGAGAGTCTTTGCAGTAGTGAAGAAGGGCCTTACCTGTAGGGCATATTTGTCAGTAGATTATCATCATCATTTTAAAATGAACCAAAGTTCATACTTTATTCTGACTTCCTTAGTTTCTACCCTATGCCCTCTTTTTCTGCTCCAAGATCTCTTGGACGATACCACATACAATTTGGTCATCATCGCTTCTCGGGCTCCTCTTGGCTGTGTTTCTCAGACTTTCCTTGTTTTTGAGGAGTGTTGTCAGAGATAGGCTAAACATATCTGATCATACACACTTAATCCCTCAGCTGAGATTTAGGATTTCTCTGATGCTCTTCTTAGCGAATAGGCTGGGGTTAGGGGTTTTCAGGAGGATGACCACAGAAATAAAGTGTCATTGTGTCAAGGGCACACACTGTCAGTATGACTTGCCACCACTGTTGATGTTGGCCTTGATCACCTGACTGAGTCGGTGTTTGTCAGGTTTATTCACTTTCCTTTTTGGCCAGCACATCATGAGGCACATTGAATCTTAGTTCTCTCACCAGGGATCGGACCTGTGCCCCCTGCACTGGAAGCTTGGAGTCTTAACCTCTAGACCACCAGGGAAGTCCCAACAGTGATTTCTTGACATCCCACATGTCTAACATCCTACTAATCCTCTAGTCCTGCCAATTCTGTGTCTTACATAATGTAAGAAACGCTTACTTTTCTCCAGGCTCCTTGCTACCACCAGCATCATTTCTCACCTGGACTACTGAAACATATTCTTAGCGAGAAGCACCTGCATTAAATTTTGCTTCTGTTCAGTCTGTTTCTATGCTGCAGCCAGGGTGATACTAAAAAAAAATAAATTTCTGCTAATGTCAAGTTGCTTTAAAAAGCTTCACATGGTCTTTTAGTTTAACTCTTAAACGTACAGATTTCTTCTCCATTGTCTGGTCTACCTCTTCAACCTAATGTCAGAGCAATGTTTTTCACATTCTTTATAATCCAGCCCAATTGGATTCTGTAAGTCCTTCAAATACACCATGCTTTCCCTTCACCATGAAGCAATCTGTGGTAAATGATAGATTAAAAAGAACTTTTAAATTAAACCATACTTAGATTCTCTTCATATGTGCTCAGGAGCTTCAGTCATGTCTGACTTTTTGTGACCCATGAACCACAGCCTGCCAGGCTCCTCTGTCCATGGGATTTTTCAGGCAAGAATACTGGAGTGGGTTGCCATGCCCTCCTCCAGGGGATCTTCCTGACCCAGGGATCAAACCCATATCTCCTGCTTTGCAGGTGGATTCTTTACCTGCTGAGCGATCAGGGAAGCTCTACTTTTTGGGCTTCCTAGATGGTGCAGTGGTAAAGAATCCACCTGCCAATGAAGGAGATGCAAGAGATGTGGGTTCAATGTGGGTGCATTGTTTTTTCATGGTATGATGATTTACTTTATGGTAATGTGGTTTTACCAAGGTGTTCCTGATTTCAAATAACTGAAATAAATTTGGGCTAGCTTTAACAGAAAGGGAATTATTATTATTATTATTTTTAATAAGAACAAGGCATGTCTTAAGAAGTTCAAAAGATAGGAATGCAGCCGGCTTCTGGAAGAAACTGCGTCTAAGAACTGGAAAATCATCATTTTCTTTCTCTAGCTCTTTTCTTACCTCCCCTCTTGCATACCTGCTTTATTGTTTTCTCTCTAGTTTGTTCTGTTGTTCATATACATAATGGAATATGGCTACCATACAGTTTCAGCCAAGCAGAGAGATATCTGTCCCTAAATACACATTCCACATTCCTGATAGAGAAAATCTGATTGGCTCTGCTTCAGACATCCATCCATTCTGGGCCCAATCAGCTTTTAGCTGAAGGAGGCAGAATTACATCATCCAAACCTTGCTGCCATGGGGTTTGGAGACACCATCCTTTGCTGGTAGGAGTGTCTGACTCTGGTCTTTTCTCACTCACATTGTTTGACTACAACTGGTTCTGGGTACTCTAATTGTTAAACGGGGAAGTCTAAGAGTTCCCCTTCAGCTTTGACCCCATGATTATAGCTCTTCAAAGAGAAATTAGGACGAAAGTAGGCTCGGCCAGTATATTGTCATATCAGTGATCATCCTGTTTTGAGGTACATCATCATTGTCCCCTCAGTCTTGTTCTTTACAGCTCATTTGGCTCTACACAGACAGACAGGTGTGTGCGTGTGCGCACACACACATGCACACATTTCCATTGGAGTATGTTTACAGTTTCTGCTCAGAAGAAACTACTTGCCTCCTTGGAACTCAGCTTCTGCCTTAAGCTACAATGGCAACAATTCCACTGACTCTTTGCCAGTGTAAAGTGAAAAAATAAAACTATCTTCCAACCTATTGTCTTTACTGTCTTCTTTATAATAATGCTGAGTGTCCTTTCCCCTGTAGTCACTAATTATCAAGAAGTGAGTTCCATTTCTCTCATTGAGCACAGTGAGAATAATAAATTCACCTGGGGCTCTTAGGGCACCAATGGTCACCGACTCTTTTCTCATTTGGAGCTGCTTCTAAGGAACGAGGTCAAACCTCAGCACCCAGTTATGCATGTGTATACATTCTATATATTCTTCTGTAGCTGTAAAGAACAACTCGGGGAACCATTTATTGTTACATTTTTTTGGTAGGTGGCCCAAACTTATGAATATTAAGTGTTCCAAAAGTTTCTTTGCAGATCAGTGGTTTAGAATTGGGAACTCACTTTACTATGGAAACAATGTTACACTTACTAGTTTAGGTCTCTAGCCAAACTATAAATGATCATTTGGTCTACAACACAGCTGAAATGGTTTGCTTGCCCTTCAAGTGAGAGTCTGGACTCTTCTCTGTCTAAAGCTCTGAAATCACTAGCTTCCTGAATACCAATTCCCCTGCATTTCTCTAGTTTGGTTCTCTGTAGACCTCCCTTTTTTTCTCACTCTAAAGAAGGAAGGGAGAAACCAAGGAGCTGTACAGGTGAACAGTAGGTGTGGGCTCTAGGTATTGAAGGATGCCAGGGGTCCTAGATGGCACAAAAGGAAGGGGAGAGTGGAAATTAGTGAGTTTGGTGTCCTTTGTGACTCTCATAAGAAAGATAGGAGGGGGGTGGTGGTGGAGGAGTAGAAGGAGAAGGGTAACTGCAACATTGGATAAATAGGTGTTGTCGTTAGTCAGTGCCTGTGTGTAAAATCTTTATTAACTATTTTTTGTCATATGCAGTTGAGTTGTCCTTTGCCTTCAATTAGCCAGCAGTAAATTAATAATGAATTTTACAGTATTCCCCATTGGTCTAGCTGAATTCCCGAACCCCCCTCCCTGGGATGAAGCAATGTGATTGCATAGAAGTCCAGCCAGGTAGCGGAAGGTATGCATTTGCCTCTAATGGCACAGCTGTGTTAGGTCAGCACTGTGTCTTCATGGCGCTCCTGCATACGTGGCTTTAACAGATGATTTCATTCTCTTTTTTGGCTTGGACCCAGACAGTTTTACATTCTCAGCAAAACACATGGACAACAAGGGTGAAACAGGATCTCGTACTAAAATAGTCCTTTGAGTCATCCTCTTTGACTGTTCACTCTTCCAGGAAGCTTACCCCTTCCTTCTTGCAGAAGGCTACTGCTGAGCAATAATGCACTCAGGTTCTGAACTTTCTTTTCGGTGTACATTTTCTGTTTTTCTTCTTGGTCAAGATGGAGCTTTTGCTAAGCTAGAAGTATTGTCTAATTTGTTTTGGCATAACACCTGGATTTTTGCCTGAGGTAAAGATTTAAAAATAGAATTAAACATTTTATGTCAACCTTCCATTTTTGTCTTCTTTCCAAAAAAGATTCCAATTTGAGAAGAAGGGGAGCTTGATTTCACATACAAGTTTATTTGGGGAAGCAAGGGCGCTTGAGCAAAGATCACTTGACCAGGTGATTAGGTTCTAGTCCATGTTGTGACAGTAACTGCCTCTTGGACCCCAGGAGAGTCCGCCCATTTTTCAGTGCTCAGTTTTCTCTGTAAAAGGGGAATGATACCATTTCAGCTGAAAGGTGGTTGTGTGTATTCAATGAGAGGGTGTTTGTGAAGGCACTCAGGTGAAGTCACATTGCTATAGTAACCTAGGTTTTGATTAGTTCTTTGAGGTTAGAACTATCTTCCTCTATAATGAAATAGTTTATAATATATTGTAGCAAGGATTCATGTGTTTAAAGATTTATTTGTTTTAAACCTATGATATTGTGCTCAATGCCCTTTATTCAGTCCTTGCAGAAAAGAGGAAGTAATATACACGCCATTGTCATTGCACCTTTTGTTGGTTTTCTGTTCATTCATCCATTCATTCATTCTGAGATATAATTGACATATCACATTATATTGGTTGCAGGTGTACAACATAATAATTTAAAAAAATTTTTTATTGGAGTATAGTTGACCATTTGATCTTTCTTGAATGCAGTATGAAATCAAGGATAGCGTGATTCAGGGCATGGTGTGGATCACAATGACTCTGCTTCTTTGGGGCATTTATTGCTACCATGTTTTCTGATAATAATCAGGCATAAGCTGATGTCAAAGGAACATCTGGAGCCACCTGAACCATTAAACGGAAACAGTCAGCATGAACGGGCAGGCGGCCACCCAAGTCTACTGTGTTCTTTTGAGGATGATGATATCTGATTTCTGCTTCCTCATTTCCATTTTGGTAGCTAGAGGTAAGTACTGCAGGTGCTGTGTTGTCTAAGATCCTATAGGAGTATGTATAAAAACTGCAGGTTAAAAAGATTGGAAGTTTGTTTTTTAGAACTTAAGTAACAATGTGTCATTACACTGGTCACTCTGAAAAGTTTTGCCTCTGTTGGTCAAAGAACATACAGTGTTTTGGATTGATGATTCTCCAAACCGAGGAGTGTGTGTGTGCATTAGGTCATGGAAAGGAAACAGATTCATGTCGAGGGCCCCCTAATCCCAATAGAGTGGTCTAGGAGCCTTGCACCCGCGTTTATACCATTTGTCTTGTTTCATTCTCATCCTGACAAGGAAAGGTGAGTGAGCCTCCCCTGCTTACCCCATTTCTCAGTTTGCTGTGTTAACGTCTCACATAATGGAGCGGTTTCTTTATTCACTAATGCCTATCAGAGCAGTTATATATACCCTTTTATGGACATATAAACACTACTATGTATAAAACAGATCACTAATGAGAACCTACTGTATAGCACAGGTAACTCTACCCAGTGATCTGTGATCTGTGATGACCTGAATGAGAAGGAAATCTAAAAAAGAGTGGATGTATGTATATATACCAGGGGATGTAGCTCAGTGCTAGAGCGCATGTTTTGCATGTGTGAGGTCCCAGGTTCGATCCTTGGCATCTCCACATGGTTCCATTTTGGCTTCCCTGGTGGCTCAGAGAGTAAAAAATCTGCCTGCCATGCAGGAGACCTGGGTTCGATCCCTGGGTTGGAAAGGTCCCCTGGAGAAGGGAATGGCTACCCACTCCAGTGTTCTTGCCCGGAGAAGCCCATGGACAGAGGAGCCTGGTGGGCTACAGTTCACGGGGTCGCAAAGAGTCGGACACAACTGAAGTGACTTAGCACACACCCATATAACTGATTCACTTTGCTGTACAATTGAAACTCACACAACATCGTAAAGCAACTGTACTCTAATTAAATACTTTTGTTTTTAGATAAAATTTGAAAGTTTTAATATATCACTAATAAGCCTTTTTGAGTTTAAGAAAGCCCTGGATATTAACAACAATTAGTAAAAATAGGGTTGCCTTTCTGTGATTATCTTTTGCTTTTATAATAGCTTGAACAAGTTTTGTAAGTGAGTCATTTTCGGTTTATTAATCAAATGCCTCTGCTGGAGCAATTTTCTGCCATCAACAAAGCTTATCTGTTGTCCATCTTTCTGCACGTACTCACGCAGTTTCTTTTCCCCAGCCTCCTCCCTGTTGGATTCTCACACTTCTAGGCACTCAGTTCCTCCTCTGCTACAGGGCGGGGCTCACACAGCTGCCTTCCTGGATCCGGCTGGCACCGCTCTCACTTGCATAGGTGTCTGTCTTTCTTACACCACCTGAAGGCTTATTTACCTTTGTAGTCCCAGCACTTAATAAAGAACCTGGTCAATAATAGGAGCTTAATAAATATTTACTGAATAAAAGAGGGAGTGTTATAATAGGGTAAGATCCTCATACTAAGGGAGGAAGACCGGGGGAGGCCATCTATCCCGATGGCGGAGAAGGTAGATGTGGGGGGGGTCCCAGAAAAGGTACACCTTGGGTGATGTTTTGGTAAATGAGGAGTTCTTCATCAGGTGAGAGAGGTGGGGAAGAATTGCCTGGGCTTGGGAAATTCCGTGTGCCTGAAAATAGTGTAGCATGGCTGGAATTTAGATGCAAAGTGAAACGGACAGAAGATGAATCTAAAAGGGTAGATAGGTTGCATGTTTCTTTGAACTTTGTGCCAATTTAAATTGTTTAGGTTATTAACCAGAATTACCTCTGTGATCCACTGGGTCAATCAGTTAATACCAGCTGGGATTAGATCTCATGAGGTCATTTGATTAGATGACATATTATTTAATTAATTTTTGTGCAACAATTATTTGAAGGTAAATGGATGGGCATATTGGTCCGTGTTTAAGACAAAAGTTTGTTGAAATCACAAACTGAAATCTTAGAAGTTTTAGGGGACTCTTCTCAACTTAGAGGTAAAAATATTGGAGTCTTTAACTCTAAATGGACTATGTCATGAGAGAACTTTGTAGCTGAATTTATGTTTTAATGAGTCTTTCCTGTATATCCATTACCAACCATTTAAAAATGCAAGTACATAAGATTATTTTCTATAGTGATGACTTTTGTGAAGGTTCAAAGAGATAATGTATGCAAAATGATTAGTCCCAAATACCTTGCCTGGTACACAGTAGATGCTCAATAATATAATCTGTTCCTTCCTCAAACACACCAGGCTTGAGGGAGTTTTCACTTTACCTTTATGAACTTTAAGGAGAAACTTTTAAAACAACAGCCTGCCTGAAAGTGTATCTTTGCTGAAATATCAGCTGGTTCTTTTGTAAAAGTTTGGAATTTCCTTGGTGTTTTTAAACAAGATTTCCTCTCTTAAATGTATTCATTGTTTGTGTCTTAGATTGCCAAGATTTGATTTGAGTACAGAGTCTTCAAAGTGTTTGTGGGACTAAATATTTTAGCAGACGCTTGCATTTGAAATACTTCTAACCCCTTTCATGTCCAGGTTTCAGTGAATCACGCCGAGGTACTCTTGACGTGCAAGACAAATGTGTTTCTCTTGGATTTGAAGGACAGAGGGTTTGCCTGATGCTTATGAATGTTTACTAATGCAGAGGAGAAATTGAGATAACAGGTCAGAAAATAAAAACTTGAATGAGGTGCTTGCTGGGCACCGTTTAGGAGTATTGTGTGTCTTTGGGTTTTTGGTTTTGTCTTTGAATAAATTCCAAGCTGGTACAACCCATCTGCCTGTTAAAAATAATTAATTGCCTTGTTTTCTACTTAGAAATGTAATGGTTCCAGATTTGCAAGTGAGAATTCTTTCGCAACATGAGCCATTGTTACTTCTGGGGGTTAGATTTTAGGTGAGCAGGGCAGGTTACCTAGTCACACCACCAAGTAAGTCCCCTTTCAGGGAGCATTTCTTTGGAGATGTGCCATTTTCCAAACCCCAGTGACTAGAAATAGAATTATTAAATTTGCCCCAAACAAAGTAAAACTATAAGAAATATCAAAATTAGAGGTTTTTTTTAGATCACATTCCTTAATCATAAGCCAATTAAATTAGAAATTAATAAAATATGACACCCCCCAAAAAAACCACTGGGTAACTAAGAAACTCTCCCAAATGAACCTTTGATAAAAAATAAAGAGAAAGCAATAAAAAATTGCACATATCCAAATTTTTAGGGCATAGCATATGCCCAAAACTTTACTCAAAGGAAAACTTATTAAAGAACTGATAAAGTTTTAAAAGTTGAAATTTATGGAATGAAGAAAAAATAGAGAAAAAGGCTAAATAAGATTTAAAAAACTGGCAAAAATATACACAGTTAGGAGTGAGGAAATGGACACGACTACATAAAGCAGGGAAGTTGGAGAAATTATAAGAATTATACGTGAAGACTATGCACAAAACTCTATAGAAACAAATTGAAAATATCGAAGAAATGGACACTTTTATAAATAAAATGTAAAAGATCAGTATTGGCTCATGTAGAAATTTCAAACAGATAATTACTATAGAATTCCCAGTTTGTGCTGGTTGTTTTTTCCCATTTGGCATTGGTTCTGGACATTAAGGAAATATTAGTTTTTAAATGCACTAAAATACGATGAGAGGATGAGATGGTTGGATAGCATCACCTACTCAATGGACATGAATTTGAACAAACTCCAGGAGATAGAGGAGGATAGAGAAGTCTGATGTTTTTCAGTCCATGGGTTTCAAAGAGGTGGACATGATTTAGCGACTGAACAACAACAAAATGAGTAGAAGTCTTCCACCTTATAACGTCAGGATTTACTATGGTCTCCTCACATGGCATGTGAGATGTATGTGTTTTCACTTTAACACATGTTTAAATGTGAAAGATGGTGCATATAACCCTGCCTTCCCCACCAGTTCTCTCCAAATCCAAGTTAACTTATGCCTCCCTTTGGAGAACAGCGTGCAGAGCACTCACTGAGAAAATGAAATCCGTTCCGGCGCTGGTGGCGGAGAACAGCTAACTCAGTCCAGTCTTCAGGGAGTGGGAGGAGAACTTGTGCTGCTTACCCTGTCAGCTCCTTGGTAGACCACTTATGCCAAGGCCCCCACTGTGGCCTATGAAAAGCATGAAGCTGCCAGGCTGACCGCTGGTGAGGTAGGTGGCAAGTGTAGAAAGCCTGACTGCTCCTGATACAGTAGTTTTATCACTTTTGTAGGGTGCAAATCTATAGCTATTTACTTTATTGTTGAAAACGTTAACATTTATTGTGGGATAATCCCCTTTGGCAGAAAATGAGCTAAAGGAATGCAAAGTTTAATGAAAAATTAAGTACTAAATTTGTTTCTTTTATTTTTTCAATTTATTATTATTATATACTTTAAATTTTATATTGGAGTATAGCCGATTAATATGTTGTGATAGTTTCACGTGCACAGCAAAGCAACTCAGTCATACATATACCTGTGTCCATTTTCCCCCAAACTCCCCTCTCATCCAGGCTGCCATATAACTTTGAGCAGAGTTCCCTGTGCTATACATAGGTTCTTGTTAGTTATCCATCTTAAATCTAGCAATCTGTACATGTCTGTCCCAAAGTCCCTAATATCCTTTCCCCTGCTCCTTTGCCCCAGTAACCATAAGTTTGTTCTCTAAATCTGTGAGTCTGTTTCTTCTTTGTAAATAGGAGATTTATATCATACAAAATTCATTTGTAGGACGTTTTTAGAGTCCACCACATATAAATGGTATCATATATTTGCCTTTCTCTGTCTGTCTTACTTTAGTATGATAATCTCTAGGTCCATCCACGTTGCTGCAAATGGCATGATTTCATTTATTTTATGATTGAGTAATATTCCACTGTATACGTGTACCACATCCTCGATCCATTCATCTGTCAATGAACGTTTAGGTTGCTTCTGTGTCTTCACTATTGTAAACAGTGTTGCAGTGAACATTGGGGTATATGTATCTTTTTGAATTGTGATTATCTCTGGATATATGCCAAGGAGTGGGATTGCTGGATGATATGATAGTTCTGTTTTTAAGGTACTTCCATATTATTCTCCATAGTAGTTGTACCAGTTTACATTCCTACTAACACTGTAGGAGGTCCCCTTTTCTCCACACCCTCTCCAGCATTCATTATTTGTTTACCTTTTGATGATGGTCATTCTAGTCGGGTTTTTCTTGTTATGGCCCAGCTGATTTTGAGATGCTCTTGTATGTATGAAATAGAACCAAAATGACATGTCTCCAACTTTTTGAAAACTTTTGTTATCAAGGCAGACATAACTGGGTAATCATTTCTGGGTCATATTTTGCCTTTCCATGTATCAATAGTTTGACCTCCATGTCACCCTGAACGAATCCCTGGCATAGTTTCTTTTTTTCATATTTTGTAATGTTCTTAGCCTTATTTCATATTGTGTCTTATTCTTAGTTCTGTATTCAGTACTCTCAATAAATGTTGAAAGATGAGCCCTGTTAGATCCAGCAGAAAAATGTGAATGAAATGGTAGGTCTTTGGAAATGACAAGTAACCAAATTGTCAGTGGCAGAAAAGCATGACCTTTGCATTAAATTTTTCTCATGGAGAGAGAATTGCACCTCTTGCAGAAGTTGGTTTCCCAATACTTGTGTTCTTTCATCTGATTTATTAAAACTGAACAAATCATTAAAAAAAATTTTTTTAAAGTTTTAATCTAGGCATATATCCTGAAGAAACCAAAATTGAAAAAGACATGTATCCCATTGTTCATTGCAGCACTATTTACAATAGCTAGAACATGGAAGCAACCTAGATGTCCATCGACAGATGAATGGATAAAGAAGTTGTGATACATATACACAATGGAATATTACTCAGCCATAAAAAGGAGTGCCTTTGAGTCAGTTCTGATGAGGTGGATGAACCCAGAACCTATTATACAGAGTGAAGTGAGTCAGAAAGAGAAAGATAAATATTGTATTCTAAGGCATATATACAGAATCTAGAAAAATGCTACTGAAGAATTTATTTACAGGGCAGCAGTGGAGAAACAGACATAGTGAATAGACTTATGGACATGGGGAGAGGGGAGGAGAGGGTGAGATGTATGGAGAGAGTAACATGAAAACTTATATTACCATATGTAAAATAGATAGCCAATGGGAATTTGCTGCATGGTTCAGAAAACTCAAACAGGGGCTCTTTATCAATCTAGAAGGGTGGGATGGGGTAGGAGATGGGAGGGAGGTTCAAAAGGGAGGGGATATATGTATACCTGTAGCTGATTCATGTTGAGGTTTGACAGAAAACAACAAAATTCTGTAAGGCAATTATCCTTCAATAAAAAAATAAGGAGAAAAAAATATGTTAGTGCAACATGTAATCAGGATGTCAAGACTAAGGTGGGTGTCACTAACAACAGAGTAAAGTAGGTGAGAAGAGTAATTTCAGTAGCATCAGAATGAATCTAATTTTTCTTTAATTAATTTTCTATTTCAGTAGCATCATAATTTCAGCAGCATCAGAATTAATCTAATTTTTCTTTAATTTTCTAAAAAGAAAATCCATTTGTTGATTTCCTTATTATGTAGGACTAGAGTGTGTGTTTTATATATATATATATATATATATATATAATGTTACGTATTACATATTATATAGTATGTTTTATATTATGTAAGTATCTTATACATATCTAGTAATCTAATATGTATATTTCTATATTTGTTTTTTTGGCTAAGTGTGCTTTAGATTTATTTTGGTCTTGCTTTTACATGACTTTAGGTATGTTACAAGTTACTACAATTCCTACAGTTTGGATTTGAATAAAATGTCAAGATTTTGTTCACCTAGGGTCACAAAGAGTCAGACATGACCTAGCAACTGAACAACAGCAACAACATAGGAAAGTCTGTGATTCAGATTAGGAAATTCTCTATTGTGGTGAAGGTCGACATGACTGCAAACTCTGGTGAACAATTTACAGTGTTATGGTTATCGTTGCTCAGAAAGATAAAAGGTACTTTTGTAGATTGCAGTGACTGGATTTTACTTCTCAGTCTGAGATATCACATGTTACATCTGCTTTTGTAGTCTAAAAGAAGCAGTTCCTGCTTAGGTTTACGTGAGGACTCTTCTCTTACCTACCTTATAAATACTGGTGTTTCTATGGGTTCTCTTTTTTGAACTTACCTCTCACTGAGCCTCACCACAACCTGTGAGATGAGTATCATCATTCCTCTCTTATGCATGAACAAACGGAGTTTTGAATATGTTAAATAACTTGTTTGAGGGCTTCCCTGATAGCTCAGTTGGTAAAGAATCCGCCTGCAATGCAGGAGACCCTGGTTTGATTGCTGGGTTGGGAAGATCTGTTGGAGAAGGGATAGGCTACCCATTCCAGTATTCTTGGGCTTCCCTTGTGTGGCTCAGCTGGTTAAGAATCTGCCTGCAATGAGAAAACCTGGGTTGGGAAGATCCCCCGGAGAAGAGAAAGGCTATCCACTCCAATATTCTGTCCTGGAGAATTCCATGGATTGTGTAGTCCATGGGGTTGCAAAGAGTCAGCAGGACAGAGTTTTGAATATGTTAAATAGTTTGTTTAAGGTTACATAATAATGAGTGGGTGATAGTTTGTGTATGTGTCGAAAGTCATTTGTCACTCTACAGCACGCTACCTTTTGTGGGTGATCTCAGCTCTTGTTAATCTCATCCGTGGTCACCACCTAAATGATGGTAATTCTTAAAAGACCCTCCATTCCAGATCTCTGTTGATGGCTTACTGGACAAGTCTTCCATATGTCCTAGAGACACCCCAGATTCTACAGGTTTTAAATCATTGTCCTTAAATATGGCTTAAGGAAAGCCATCCTTTATGGCTGCTCCTCCTTTATTCTTACTCTCAGTGGTACCAGCAGCACGGGCTCTTCTTTCTCCCTCATCCCCTACGTCCAATCAGGTATCAGCTCCCATTCAGTTCTGTTTCTGAGATCTCCCTCCCTTTGTTCCTTTCTTCTCCATGCCATTTGCCACTGTGTTAGTTCAAGCCCTCACTCTTTAATTATGCCCTCATCTGCTCTGTCTGAATTACGAAAAGCATCATCTGAAGCCTGACAACTCTAAGCATTTACATTGGCTCTTGCCTCTGACTGGTTCATCTTTTCCTACCTTCTCCACTTGGCTACTTGAAGTGTCAGCTTTAAGTCATGTTCTCAGGGAAATCTCCCTTGATTCTTTTCACCAACTCCTTTCCTTTAGTTCATTTCTTCTCTGTGCTCCGAAAGCACATCATGTTTAAGTCTCTCATATCACGTACATACACACCATAGTACCCTGATTATTGATTTTCTTGTCTGACTCCTTCCTTGGACTGAAAGCTCTTTGAGGACAGGGCCCATGTCCAACTTACGTCTGTCTTCCTAGCATCTAGCAGCTTGTCTGGGAGGAGATCAATACATGCTTGAGAGGCTGGGGCACACTGTGGATTCATTAGGCAGTTCTGAAAGAGTTTTGATTATTGTAACTTTGTAATATAGTTTGAAATCAGGATGTGTGATTTCCTCCAGCTTAGTTCTTTCACAAAATTGCTTTGGCTATCTGGAGTCTGCTAAAGCATTTACACTGGGAAATGCTAAATTTGAAGTTAGACACCTGTGGGGCAGTTTTCATTAACAAATACCTTTTTCATCTAACACAGATTTAGGTTTCATTCCAGCTCTGCCCATATCTGGTTCAAGTTGACCACTTAAATCTCCCTGGACATTAGTTTACTCATCTTTAAAGCTAAATGCCTGGACTAAACTAGCTAGAAGGACTTTTCAAGCTCAAGTATCCTTCAGTTCTATTTTTTAGGACCCTGCTGTATGTTCTCTTACCGTCTTATCTACCTTGTCCTCCTTCCCTTCCTCCCCCACTAGAAGATTGGTCCTCCTCACAACTGAGTGACTGAGCGCGTGCACACACACACAGACACCCCTATGTAATAGTACTTGAAAATCATTTCAAAAACTACTGGTCATAACCTACCTTTTAGAACTCTGATAATGGTTTTAAGTGGAAGTCCATGAAAAGAGATGTTTATCAACCAAAACCTGTTTTTATTTTTAAAAAAATCTGCTTTTGTGAAACTAGCTTTTTCAAATGAATTATCCCTTAAATCTAAAGTTTCCTATTACATACTGTACTGTACTGGGTTGAATAGTATCCCCTAAAATTCTTGTCATTACCTAAGAATGTGACTTTGTTTGAAAATAGGGTCTTAATTTGTAATGAAATGAAGATGAGGTCATACTGGATCATGACAGGCCCTAAATCCTATGACTAGCGTCTAAGAAAAAAAGAGAGAGATGTGGACAGAGAGACAGGAAAGGGAAAAAGCCATGTGATGATGGAGGCATTGTGAACTGATGCAGCCACAAGCCTGAGAAAACCAAAGACTGCTAGCAACTACCAGAGGCTAGGAGAGAGACGCAGAGATTTGCCCTCACAGCCACCAGAAGCAACCAACCCTGCTTACAGCCTGATTTGGGACTTCTGGGCTCAAGAACTGTAGGAGAATAATTTTCTGTTGTTTTCAGTCACTCAAACAAAAACAAAACTGGCCCTCCTGTCTGTCCTGCCATCATACACAGAGATACACTGTGTTCTTCCGCACTTGGCTTTGACCTTAAGGTTTTCTTCAACATGGAGAGCCCAGAGGCAGTTTGCTTGTGTCCTTTGGCACCGTGCCTACTGCTGGTCTGACCCTTCCCCGGCAGGCTCAGTGTTCCTTCCACAAAGGGCTGCGAGGCCCTTCCTTTTAGGAAGCACATTCCTGACTGTGGTTGCAAAAGTCGGGTGAGGGTGCCGAGTGAGCACAGAAAGGTTCTCCTGTCTGGGGAGGGACATTTCCAAACTGCGACGTTCGATAGAGTTGGGACTGTGATGGTCACCCTAGGGGTGTGGGGAGTGAGTCGGTAGGTAGCCTGTTAAAGACGGCGCACAAACTAAGTTTCTGAGATTTTGGAGTGAAGACGACCTCTTAAGACCGCCCCCCCCACCACCCCCCCGGAGCTTCTGGATTACTTTGTTACATTGTCTTTAACTGGAGTACTACCTGTTAGGTTACTAAGCAGTCCCTACGTAATTTGTTGGCAAAGCACTTCCGGCAAAATCAGTTTTTTTCCTAAAAGTGTGCCTGTGTTACAGGAGGTCCACTAAGACTGTCCTGATTTGATTTGCCTGCATTCTAATTTTATCATTCGATGCTAAAGGACAGATCAGGTACACGATGTTTTTTGATGAGATGTGCATGGGGACTGGCTCTACAGAAGCCCGTGTTCCGGCAGGGTGGGAAGGCAGGTCTGGGTCGTTAGGAACAAGAGGCTGGGAGGGAAGGGAAAGACAGGTGTCCTGGGAGGACGCATGCAGAGAAGCAGCAAGTTCTGAAAGCCAGTTAGGTGAAGTGTCCCGGTCTGGGCGGAAGGAAGGACGCCAGGGGCTGATGATGCTGGCCGTCCTGCCCTGTCTGTCTGCAGCGGGCGTCCCAGGAGGACGAGAGAGAGGTCTTGCTAAGCGGAGCGAGCGCAGGAGGGCCGGACTGCTGGGGCGCGCGGGCCTCCGGGTTCGGACAGGGTTAAGACTATCACCTGCAGCTGAAGTGCGACCCAGATGGGAAGTAGGAAGTGCGCGCCTGAGCTTCCTGTATAAATAAACTGCTGGCGGTGCTGCCCAGCGCTCTGCGAGGTTCCCCGGGTATCGCAGCTGCGCCTCGAGGCGGGAGGCGGTTCGACGGATTCCTCCTCCCTCTCTGGCCCGATCGGTCTGGAGCCCTGTTGCAATCCAGCAGAGCGCAAAGCTGTCAGCCGCAGAGCAGGGAGGAAGACGGAGGGCATGGAACAGCCGTTTCTCCCCGGGAAGCGAGCGGCCCCGGCGGGCGGTGCGCGCGAGGGAGGCTGCTGAGAAGCCCGGCGGCGGGGCGGTCGGGAGGAACGGAGCTCTCCGGCCAGGTAGGTTTAGGCAGCTTTTTAAGTGCTGCAGGCATTGCAAGACAGCGGTGGGGTTGGACTAAGAAAAGAAAAAGGGACGGGAGACTCACTCTGACACCTGGGCTGTTTAGCTTTATTTTCTGCCTCTCGTGCTGAAACCATGCAGAATCGGATTCATTCTGAATGCCTGAAACACCTGTGAACCTTACAAAAATAGCTCTGTTTACAGGCAAAAAGGAACGAGTTTAATTTATCGAAAAACTAGTCTCTGCAGAATGTATTGTAAAATTCAAGATTAGAGCAGACCTCCCGGTGTCTTCAGCTGGAGACCAGAGTTGGCAGAATCTAAGATACTTACCTTCTGCTGTTTGGAAATGCAGGGCAGTAGGTTGACATACCTACATATGGATAAGATGTTATCCGTGGGATCTTGGTCATACATTCTGCTGATTATTTTGTTGTGTAGTTGCTGATAAAACAGGGTGAAACTTTGATTTTCCACTGCTGTTCTCAAGTTGAAGTTAAAATGAAAGTGATCCCTCTATCAGTGGAGAAAAGATATCTTTAGCTGACCCCTTCCAGGGTACCTTTTGTTTCTCTTACAAGGAGTTTCAGAGATTCTGTTGTAAGTCTACTCTTGAATGTACTTCTCACATTTAGATTTCTCAGAAATGATTTCCCCTTTCTGGCAATATGTTCTCTCTTCATGCTTGCACAACAGTCTCACTTTCTTCTTTCTTTCTGTTGCGTGTATCATATCAAAATATTAGCTGAGGCTGGCAGTAAGGCTAGCAGTGTTCTTCTGATTTGGTATTTCTGGAGGTTTGTTTGAATGTTGCCAGGTATGAATTAAAGAACAATGTATCTAACATTTCTGAAGCAGCCAACTGGGGGTGTCTAGGCCCAGAAGCAAAATAAATGAATCTTGCCATGACTCAGTTTTTAGGGTGCGGATAAAGAGGCAAAAGGAACCCAGCCAGTCTTCAGTGAGTTGCTGGCTAAAGTATTGGACTGCTGCAGCTTTCACTGAGATGAGCCTCTTGGCCCCCAGTCCCTTTTACATCTAATTCCTCTGTTGGTCCCTCCTTCTCCTTCATCTGTCCTCCCTTTTCAGTCTGAGTCCTTTTCAGCAGTCCCTTAGGTATTTCTGAAGATATCTTGAGGAGGAGAGAGAGGGAGAAAAAGAAATATCTGTAGCCATCCACAAGGCCACGTGGAGAGAATTGTATTAAGAACTCCAAGGCCACATTTTCATAAAACTCCTGCCTTCCTTTTGCATGCCTGTGACTGGGATCTTATTCTTTGTGATGAGCATAAAGTTAGAAAAGTGGGAAAGAAAATAAATTGTTCCAAAAGGAGCCTGTGACTAACTGAAACTGTCTTGATGAGTAAACAAATTCAAGGTATAGAAAATGTAAAAAGATGTCCTGTAGCACAATCAAATTGCTTGGCTTTTTTTTTTAATTTAAAACAAGCAGAAAAAAAAAAAGTCCCTCAACCAACCCCCTCCCCCTCTCCCCCCAAACCAATCACCCCAGATAACTTGCTTCTACAGTACTGTGCTGGACTTGAGGTTTGAGTGTGGTCAAACACTGTCCATTTACCCAGAGTTTTACAAATATTTACAGTCATCTATGCCAAATATCTTTGTGCTGAGCCCCAAAGAACATTCTCAGCATTCAAAAGCCCCATTCTCATGAATGGTTTCAGTTCATTGGCAATTTAAAGGCATCCAGGCTTCCAAACTAGGTCAGCTTAAGAGATGTCTTTTTTTAAACATAGTTAATTTTTGGGTCTCCCAGATTATGATCCAGGTTTTCAGAGCCAAACCCTGCAGCAGAGAGGAAAGTATGTTCTATCAGAAAGAAAAAAAGCTTATTTTAGCTGTATAGTAAGATCATCAAGGTTTCTGGAAGCTGTCTTTTCTCTTCCATAATATAAATACTTTTAATCTGATAAATTTATATTTCTATTTAAATTTTCCTGTTTGAAAAGTTGTTTCAGAGTGGCTCAGATGGTAAAGAATCTGTCTGCAATGCAGGAGACCTGTGTTCGATCCCTGGGTCAGGAAGATTCCCTGGAGAAGGGAATGGCAACCCATTCCAGTATACTTGGCCTGGAGAATCCCATGGACAGAGAAGCCTGGTGGGCTACAGTCTGTGGGGTCGCAAAGAGTCAGACCTGACTGAGTGACTAACACACTTTCAGGACTGTTTTTAAGGACACCAGAATCGGTCCTCTCCTGTTTCTGCTAGTCTTGGCTCCTGTGTTTCTCCTGGCCTTGACTTATGATTCTACTTTCCTGTTGAGTGAAGTTCTTAGTGTTTGAAATCTCTAGTTTGAGGTAGAGGTCAGGAGTCATGCGAAACCCAGATGTTGCTGGAGGAACAAAGTCCAGACGGTTTGGGGACTAAACCTACTTTGTGCAACTGATTGCTTTGGAGATGGGAACTAGGCCAAGCTGAGCTTGGGGAGTAGGTATCGGTAGCCACTGCTCCTGAGTACTGAGACTCTTTTTCAGGGATGCCTGTCTTGACTTACTGAAGCACCTTTGACACAACAAATTATCAGTATTTTTCAGCTTTTGAATTGTTGGAGGTGACTACAGATGAGAATCAGGCCCTGAATATATTCTCTCCTTCATGTACATTAAAGAAGTTATCTTCTGTGGTATTGAGGGATTGGAGGCTGAGGACATAAAGATGCATATGATGTAGCCTCTGTCCTGAAGGAATTTGCTTAGGCTTGGGAGTGACTTTGGACCAGAATGGTAATTTTTAATTCATGTTGTTTTACCTGAGAGTGAAAAATACTTTGAAGTTTGTCATCTCAATTCTGTCTTTTCTTTTTGATGTTTTCCTGATGTCACCTGACTGTTAAGTAATTTGAAGAGGCATAGGAGCACCTAAGTTAGTTTATTTAATTATTTTAATTTTTAATTTGTATTGTCACCTTTAGGCTTATGTGTGAGGTCTTGTACTAATGTTTTACTTCTATTATCATTGGAATGTATTACTTACTTGGTCTATGAGTACTTCTAAACCTAATGCATTGTGCTACAGTAGTTATTAAAAAATAGGAAGCTGTAAAAGAGAGTGAAAGTGGCCAATACTTTTGCAGCATGGAATGAGAAGATTCTCATCTGTGACTGAATCCCTTCCTGAAATTGAAAGCACAGCAATCTAAGTAAAGTACACTTCTCTTATTCATAGCTGGGGATATTTCTGATTGTATGGCTTGTGGTATCAAAGAACACGCTTAGAAAGCTGTGTCTCATTGGTTTCTCATTCCTCTGCAATCATGAGTTTGAGTCTCAGACTTTCAGTCAACTGGTTCTTTGTTTTTCTTGGGAAGGTAGAACAAGACCATCTCATTTCTTTTTTTTGTTGGACTTGTGGCTGAAGCCATAAACCCTGTGTATGATTATATGAAACTCTTTGATGACAACCTTCTCAACTAGTTTACTGTTAATAAGTGGGGACTATGTTTAATCACCTTTACATCCACATTCCATGTGTGGAATTCAATTCTTTGTGGGTTGACCTTATTTCCTGCATTTTGCATATTCCTGCATTTGATTCCTTGAGAAATTGATTTGGCAGAGATGTACAAAAATACATATCCTGCACCTCACTTAGTGTGGGATGGAGCAGTTCTTTCCCCAAACAGGTTTTAAATTTGTATCTATAAAATGTCTCTATAAAACTTTTAATTTTTACAGGAGAGGGTAGTATTTACGCAAGCTTTTATGCATTTGAAGAAAACATTTTGGTTTAGATATTATTCTTTAGTGACTGTAGTTTCCTGGTAATGTCATGACCCAGGAAATCAACCCGTCTCTTGCTCCATGGGGCTTTCTGAAATAACACTTCTTGATCTGTTAATTACATCACTGTCTGACCTGCCTGTAAGTGGCATTCCTTCCTGCTTCTGAGCTTTGTTGTTACACCAGGCAGGGGGAAGAAAATTATTCAGCAGGGCTGTGTGAATAATTGTGGGAGGCCAGGGAACCAGTGATTAAAAAAGAGGTGGGCAGGGCACAGTGGTGGGGTTGAGGAGGGACCTACGATGATGAATGTGAAATTACAATGTCAAAAATATCATTGAGCTGTTATTCTCATTTTCACTCCTACCTTCTTTGAAAGTTTTGTTAAGAAATCTGGGAATGGATTTCCGCCTCTTGGGGCTTACCTTATAGTGGTGATGAGAACAGAGAAAGAAGGCAAGAAAAAAATAAATGTGCTTTTCAGAAGGATAGGCATTTTGCAGATGTTAAAACTTGACCTCCCAGATGTCCTGTACTCTGTAAGGTATACAGGGGGGGTGGGGAGGCCGACATGGTACCAGGCCGAATCTTATAGCATACTACAGAATAGTTGCTAATCTATGCTGTTGTTTTCAACTAATGATTAAAGTATCTTATGTGTGATGTGTGTGGTGCTCAGTCACGAAGCTGTGTCCAGCTCTTTGTAATCCCATGCACTGTAGCCCGCCAGGCTCCTCTGTCCATGGGATTTTCCTGGCAAGAATACTAGAATGGGTTTCCATTTCCTTCTCCAGGGGATCTTCCCGACTCAGAGATTGAATCCACGTCTCCTGCAATGGCAGGCGGATTCTTTACCACTGAGCCACCTTGGAAGCCCTGTTAAAGTATATTATATGTGATGTATCTACTTAATGGTCTTGAGCATTATCCTTTTGAAAAACAGATATAAAATATTCTTGATTAATTGCATTTTTGTGATTACTAATGAGGCTGACTGTCTTCCCATTTATTCTTGCCCTCTCAAGGCATGTATTAGAACTGTTTTTCTGATATTACTGGTTGTACACTGATTCATCCAGTCCTTATTTAGGGGGTAGAACTTCAGCAAATAGCCAATGGCTGATGATAGTCAGCACTTTATTAGATTCAGTCAGTACCATTTGAGTCACTAATAGCTTTTGTTGAGAACATGAACCAGCAGTGAAATTAATCATTGCGTTGGATAGAAATGCCAAAGTCAACACAATACTAATTTTCAGATCGTGTTGAGCTGGTTGCCTGACATGTCAGTCTTAGTTGATCTCGGGAGGGCTTTCCTAACAAGATAGAAATGGGACCTTTGGATTATTGTTTCTTCCTGCTCTGCTAGAGTGTTGGCTTCCTCGGAATCTCTCTCCATTATACAAGCAGCACTTCAGCTCTACCTTCCCCACCACCTCCCCTTCCTGACAATGCTTCCCTTTGTCAATTTCCTCTCACTGTCAAGCATTTGTATCTTTTATGAATGCTTTTCAGGGACAACTCAGTATCTTGCATTGGCACGTAAACATTTTGACAGTTCTCACGTGTCTCATCTCCTGTTTAGTCTTAGACTTTCTTAGCGTGGCCTGGAATTAAGACCCTTCACTATAGATCAACTGGATTTTTACAGAAGTTAACGTTTCTATTACATCAGTAATATCCAGCCCGTTGGTTGTTAGCTTTCTTTTTCTCTTTGTCCCTTTAATCTTGTGCTTTACCAGTTTATCTGAGTCTTACAGTCTTTGCAGATGGTGGAAAAATTCCTAAATAACCAGATAAGTCTCCTAGTAAAACAGTAACCTCTCCAATCACGTTATCTTTTTGTGCAGAGGAATAACAGCTATGATTTTGGGTAGTGAAACAGACATAAACTACATTAGTTAAAAATACTTTGAAAGTTGGCTCTCTCACCCACTGCATTTTTGGAGCAGATTGCTTTTTCAGGCGGCCAGCAGAATATGAAAATTCCTTATACATCCTGAGCTTTCCAGCACAGTTTCTGAAGTATTCCTTTCTTTGGCAATTCTAATGAAAACACAGGAGGGAAAAAGTGACTTTCCTGTTCTTTCCTATCAAAAGGTAGTTACTTCTCATATAATGAACACTTTGTAGTGCAGGAGACACTCAGAGAGTAGCTAGAACTGCTGATTCCCTTTTCCTGGCTATTTAGTGCAAAATCAGATGTTTTAGAGTGGTTTTCCTTCCTTGCTTCCCTGGTGGCTCAGACGGTAAAGAATCCCCCCTCAGTGCAGGACCAGGCTTCAGTCCCTGGGTCAGGAAGATCCCTTGGAGGAGGAAATGACAACCTGCTCCAGTATTCTTGCCTGGAGAGAGCCTGGGCAATTCACAGTCCATGGGTTCACAAAGAGTCGGACATGACTGAGCGACTAACATTTTCCTTCCTTGCACCAATCTGTTGTGTCGTATGGTTACTTACAGTTAAGCAGGTGAGACATCTGTAATCTGCGTGAAGCCTGCCCACCCTCAACCTCGCCCTCAATTTCAGAACATTTGAACGTGAAGTCAGCTTGTCAGGTTTTTCTTTTTTTCCATCATGACTCACGTTCTCTACCAAAATTCTTTTCTCATTGGGTTCTTAGCATCCAGTGAGAAGCTCAGTCACACTTGTATGTGATAACTGTTAAAGTAATTATAATTGTTACCCTTTTACATCAAGCTGGAGGGTGGAATGTTCAAGTCACTTTCTTATTTTGGGTAAAATGTGAAGTATGAGGCAAAACAAGTTGAGCAAGCCGGTAGGCGTGAGTTATGGGCTCTCTGGAGGGAAGACTCCTGGAACCCTGGGTGTTATCAGTGTGCCGACGAGGATGTTCCCTGGGAGGGTCAGTCATCCGCTGGCCGTCCCCTCTGCCTCATGCCGTCTGGTGTTGCTGTCATTCAGTTGCTAAGGCATGTCTGACTCTCTGCGACCCCGCGGGCTGCAGCACGCCAGGCTTCTGGGAGTGAGTTCTGCCAGTGGTGGTTTCATGTTATGGAGACCAGTGAATCTTTTTTTTTTTTAATTTTTATTTATTTTGTATTGGGGTATAGCCGATTAACAACCAATGTTGTGATAGTTTCAGGTTGAACATCAAAGGGACTCAGCCATACATATACAGGTATCCATTCTCCCCCGAAATCCCCTCCCATCCAGGCGGCCACATAACATTGAGCAGAGTTCCCTGTGCTATACAGGAGGTCCTTGTTGGTTATCCATTTTAAATGCAGCAGTGTGTACATGTCCATCCCAAACTCCCCGACTGTCCCTCCTCCTTCCCCCTGGCAACCATAAGTTTGTTTTCTAAGTGGAGACTGGTGAATCTTATTAAGACATAGATGAAGAAACACTAGAACATCTTAAGAGTTATTCACAGACATCTCAAGTGTAGGGGAGATTCATTTAGAGGACTTTGGGATTCTCCTGATTATTGCTTGAAGAGCCTAATTTCTAATGACTCAATGGTGAAAAGATTTCTTGTTAGATATTCTTTTTCTATGGAGTGCAACTATGAGTCATTCATTTCTCAAAATCTTTGTTACTAGCTTTGCCCAGAGTGAAAACCAGAAGGCAGGTTTTTGAACCATGCCTGGTGAAGCCTTCAGCTTCAGTGATGCTGCCTGGAAGACTGCTGAGGAAAAGGTCAAGGGCCCCTGGCTGGGGTCTTCCCGGTATTGCTTTGATGAGCACTAGTCTACAAATTCTCTTTTATCCAGTGGTGGAGTACTTAAAATTTTGTTTTTATAAAATTCCATTGCTTTAAAACTATTTGAAAGCCATCACTTTGGGCAACTGGGGTTATTGTACACAGAAAAATAAATCACTTCCTTTTGATGAATTGGTTTGGATTGTTCACATCTCAGAGAGATGAAATATGTGCCTTCTTTCCTCTGTCTCAGTCACAAGTTCTGCCTTGGTTGGAATGCTTGGAATTTTTTTTTTTTATAACAAAAGAAGTCTCTGCTTTGTAAGAAGTTTTCATGTTATAAAAACTTTATATATATATACATATAATACATATATTTTAAATTTATATATATTAAATTTTAAGTCACTTTATTGAGGTATGACTGACAGACCAAAAACTACATATTTAATGTATATAGTGGAGAACTAAATAACTAAGTACACACCTATGGAATTGCATGATGCCTATGGTTAACGATTGAATTGCATATTGAAAAATTTGCCAAGGATAGATGTTATGTTAGCTCCTCTTAATCACGCACACATGCACACAAACACAACAACAACAAAGGGGACAGGAGGAAACTTTTGGAGGTGATAGATATTTTTCTATTTTTACAACTTTGACTCCATAGCCGATAGGCATGTTACTCATAAACTACGGAGTAAAACCTTATGTATATGGCAAGAGACAAGATCAATTTCAGATGGCCTTGATTTCACACAACTTCTCACCCTGTCTTCAAAAGAAGACTATTTTGAAGACATCACCTTCTAAGAGGGATCCCATTACGTCTTCGTTTTTCGAGTACATTGGCCTGTTCAATGACTGTGAGAAATAAATGACTTTCTTGAAGAACACCTATCTCTCTTGTTAGGTTTGGAACAACAGGATTTATCTCTTCTCAACAGCTTCCTCCAAACGGGCTGTTGGTGTAATTGACATTTGTGGTGTGGGATGTTTCTGGCCTGTGTCATTTCCCATCTTCCGTACTCAGGAAGCATTTGCTGGCTACGTTTCTTCTTGCTGTGTGACTTGGGATTTCTCTTTTTGAAGGGAAAAATAATTCAGAGTATGTCGTGTGAGCAGTGTTGGGAAAATAGAGATGAAAAGACAGATGAAAGTACGTTGTTGGTAAGATGTGTGTTATCAACAAGGTCTTGAGAAGAAAACAAGTAGTATCTGTGTAAGCATAAACTGGGAATAGGAGAGAAGTAAAATCATTCACCTTTACCCCTAATTGACCCTAAAGAGTTTTTTTTTGTTTTAACTCCAAAATCCTGAATTTGATGTGCAGGTTGTTTTGAATTTAATTTGCTCTTGAATAATAGATCACCGGTAGTTAATTGAATAAGAGCGTGGTGTCTTGTATCATACTGGTCTTTTCCCAAGAAATACCTATTGTATTGGAAGCCAATCATTGATTAGCTTCCTTTTTAATTTATCTTTAATCAGATCTTCTACTACTTCTCAAGGAATAGGTGATAAACCTTAAACACTTCAGGTTACTAGAGTTAGAAACTGCTGATTCTTTCTGATATGACACTGAGAAAGTTAGTGCAATTAGATCTCATGGATTTTCTGTCTAATTCAGTCTGTTTTTCACTCCCCTATTTTAGTACTTTCATACCAATATAATGAAACTTAAGCCACTGTGAGGCTGTGTAACAAGTGCTGAATATGTAAAATAATTTCTTTTGCCTGAAAAATGGGAGGCAGAGAGCCTGGATCCTCTGGAAGGAGAGGATATAATTATTTTTGTGGCTAAATTGATCAGAATTGCCCTGACTCGTCTAAGGAGGAGAGTTTGGCAACCCACCCAGTATTCTTGCCTGGAGAATCCCTATGGACAGAGGAGCCTGGAGAGCTACAGTCCATTGGGTCGCACAGAGTCAGACGTGACTGATTAAGCACACATACTCTTTTAAAATAGTAAGAACTTAAAGATTTTGCTTTTATTTAATCAGAAATGAAATTTCTTGATGTGATATAAACTATGAATACGTAGGAAAATTATTTTCACAATGATCTTACCTCTTTTAAAGATATTATGAATAAAAATCTAATGGAAGGGCTTCCATTATAATTTTTGTTGTTTGGTGTAAAGATAGCCTTCCCTATAGTCATACGACATGTAGAGACAGATTTTATTCTGGTACAATTTCAGTGATCTTATGATAGCTGTAGGCATGGAATTTAGGTCTCCTTCCATCTTTTTTCCCCTCTCTCTCTCCCCTTCTTATAGCCCTCTCTCCTCACTTCATCTCTCCACATAACATCTATCTGTGAGGCAGTTCTGGGGTAATGAGACAGCACTGGACTTGGCCTCACAAGATAGAGGTTTGAGTTTTGCTGTGTTGTGTGTAAACTCTGAGAACTTTGGCAGATTGCGTAGCTTCTCAGGACCTCAGTTCATCTGTAAAGTGAAGGAAATGATCATTGCGATTGTAAAAGATTAAGTAAAGCAATGCATGTGAAGGAACACAGCACTGATACCATGTTGAAAGAATTTTTTATTGGGATAGAATATGCAAAACAAAATTGACAATTTCAACTGTTTAATGTGTAATTCAGTGACAGTAAGTACATTCACAAGGTTGTGCAACCATCATGCTGTCTATTTCCAAAACTTTTTCATCATTCCAGAAACTCTGCACTCATTAAGTCATGACTCTCCATTTGCCCTTCCTCTAGCTCTTGGTAATCATCTTTCTACTTTCTGTCTCTGCGAAGTTGACTGTTCTAGGTACCTCATATAAATGGAATCATACAATATTTGCCCTTTTGTGTCTGACCTATTTCCCTTAGCATAATGTCTATAAGGTTCATCCCTGTTGTAGCATGTGTCAGATTATCATTCCTTCGTAAGGCTAACTAGTATCCCATTGTATGTTTATAACACATTTTGTCCATTCATTCATTGGTGGGCATTTGAATTGTTTCTTTCTACCTTTTGACTATTGTGAATAATGCTACTATGAATATGGGTGTGCACGTATCTGAGTCCCTGCTTTCAATTCTTTTGGGTGTTCACCCAGAAGTGAAATTGCTGGATCATATGGCAATTATGTGTTTAGCTTTTTGAGTGACATTCTAAGTGTTTTTTGAGTCTGTTGAATTGATCATAGCAATGCTATTCCGAAATGATGTGTCTGTTCATAGTATTTTAATTTCCATACGTCACTTGATGTGAATCAGGACAGTGAGGTCACCTTACATTTCAGAACTCCAGGGACAGCTTGCCAAGGTGGCTAGCTCTCTAGCCCATGGTTCTCAGAAATGCGCTTGCTGTACGCTTAGATCACTGAGGGGGAGGATTTGCTGTGCCCTGACGTGTTGGTTAAACAATAGCTGTATCAATGAATGTTTTCTACTTTGGGTCTTTCCGTAGGGATTGAGGAAACTGAAGGAGGCTGAGGACAAGCTGATGAGCTCAGTGGGTAGGCTCCACTGTCTGACCATGACGGCCGCTGAAAACCCCACGCCTGGAGACCTGGCTCTGGCACCCCTTGTCACTTGCAAACTCTGCCTGTGTGAGCAGTCTCTGGACAAGATGACCACGCTCCAGGAATGCCGATGCATCTTTTGCACAGCTGTAAGTTTTCCTTGATGCTTTCATCATGAAAAAATATGAAGGGAAAAATTGTAAAAGTATAGGAGATATTTCTGTGGCTCAGGAGAAGCCAAACTACCCTATGATCCTGCTTGGGAGAGCAATTCCATGTTTGGATATGATTCCAAATACTGTTTTAAATGCTAAATCCGATAGTTGCTGGGGTTTAGGCAAAGTGTAACATGTGTATGAAATTTAATTATTGGTTGCGTAAGCTGTGCCTTTCTGTTTTTAATGCTCAAGCTAAGGAACAAAATAGAGACATTTTTAACTTGCCTTAGTTAACTGCCATCTGTAAGAAGCTCATCAGGTGTTTTGAATGATGGAGAAATCAGGTAGCAATTTGCTGAATTTTCTTTCATCTACGTGCTCATCTCCTACAGAGCACATGGTATGCAACTGTTTTGCTTTGTTAAATCTCCTTTTCAATTTTTTTTCTATTTTCACAATATTCTGAATGCTGCTTATTCGTCATAATAGATATCACCCTATAGATCTTTAGGGGTGGGCTTGTCTCTTTTAGTTTGACACTTTGGTATTTGTGCCGATGACCTTGATGGCATGTATCCCTGAAGGTTGGTTGGTTAAAGAATGTACTAAGTTGCTTCAGTAGTGTCTGACTATTTGCGACCCTATGGACCCAATGGTTAAAGAATAAAAATAGGAAACAGACTGATGGGTTCCATGGGACTACTAGAAGTATGAACCAGGTGATCGTGTTCAGATTTTCATTTATTCAAGCATTTTTTGAGCTCTTACTGTGTGCTAGTGAGAGCTCCCCAGAGAAAAGGTGGACACGCTGAAGGAACTGGACAGGAGTTTGGTGGAATCCGGGGTGGCTAGATGCCGCATACCACAGGAGAGCCTCGCCTGCTTTAGGAGCGGGAGGGGGCTTCCTGATGGCAGTTCTGTCTGACCTGAGGCTTTAAACAAGAGACTGTAAGCTGATGCCCTTGGGCCGCAGCTGGCCTCAACACCTTTTTGTTTGTGTCTCCCAATGGGAAATTTCAAATAACACTAAATTTTTCATAAAAAAACGAAAACGTAGTAAGATATAGCGTCTCTGGGCCTGTATTCATAGACCCAGAACTCAATGATCTTTCCTCTCTTTACGGCACTCACCTCTCTCCTATGTGTTTGAATCAGCTACCCTTTCCCCCCCCCCCGGAAAACATGGTATCACATTTTATTATTGCTATACCTGAATCAGCTACCCTTTTAAACTAAGGATGGATTAAGAGTCAACTAGGAAGAGTGCTGGGCATCTCAGCATGGTGGAGCAAGGGCCTGATGCCTAAATTACAGTAATCGCCATTTATCTTTGCTTTGGGAAGGGGCCTTGTATGGTCCAGTGGCTAATATTTATTGTACAGTAAATGTATTAATCACCAGACAAATGCGGGTTTAATACCACTGACTTGTGAGGGAAATTGACCAGTTTAGTTACAGTGGTCAATGCTCAAATCAAGGGGAGTGAGAAGAAAGGAATTATTTAGGAAGTTCTAGAATCATTTATAAAAAGGCATTTTACTAAGGATACTTAAAAAAATAGTTAAGGTAAATAAATTTTACTCCATCTAATTTTTCTCTAAGTTTATTCAACTAACGTGACACATTTTCCAGCTAGTTTATATCAGTTTTCTTAAATTCTTTTGGACTGAAGATTAGAGAGAAAGCTTGGAATAATTCTTAGGTAAAAAAGGAAAGTGAGTAAAATCCTTTCCGTTTGTTTTGAACTGTAGCATCCAAAGATGGCAACGAACAGTATCATTTATCCCTTCATTCAACAGGTATCTAGGTATCTAGTAAGCAGCATCTTTCTTCTGGGAATTGTTCTAGGCACTAGGATGTAGCAGAAAACAAACCCCAGCTGAGTTCTTTGCTCTTAGGATCTTATATTCTATCAAAGGAGTTACACGATAAATAGTAACTTTGTAGAGTGGTGGGAAATAGGGGCTTAGAAAAAAAAAGCAGGAGGTTAGGGGTGTGGGGCCAGGGTGTTCAGTGATAATTGGGTGGACGGGAGGAGGCTTCAGTAAGTGTGTGCGTGTATTCTTTACTCAACATTGATGCACTGATTTGAAAAAATTCCCTCACAAGTCAAGGATATTAAACTCACATTTGTCTGGTGATTGGGCTTCCCTTGTGGCTCAGCTGGTAAAGAATCTGCATGCAATGTGGGAGACCTGGGTTCGATCCCTTTGTTGGGGAGATCCCCTGGAGAAGGGAAAGGCTACCCATTCCAGTATTCTGGCCTAGAGAATTCCATGGACTGTATAGTCCATGGGGTCGCAAAGAGTCGGACATGACTGAGCGAATTTCTCTTGCAAAACTTGTTGTATGGTGATTATTACATTTCTTGTATAATAAATATTAACCATTAATATTAAATATTAATCGGACCATACAAGGCCTCTCAAAGCAAAAATAAATGATGATTATTGTAATTTAGGCATTAGGCTCTCCCTCTACCATGCCAAGATGCCCAACTTAGTTTAAATAGATGTCCAACTCTTCCTAGTTGACTCTTAATCCATCCTTAGTTTAAAAGGGTGTTTGTCCTGGTTCTTCCTCATCTTGTCAGTGTGAGTTGCTTTACAGGAAGTGAGGAAATGGCCCTGTCATCATGGGGCAGCTTCAGTTTACTTTGGTCTTGCTTTGTTTCAGAGTGTTGTGCTTCAAAACTATTTTCTTTGACATTCTCACACTGGTTTCAGACCCTTGCTAATCCTTGAAACAAATGAGTCAGAAGCAACGTTTGGTTAAAGCCAGAATGGAAATTTTTGTCTGAAGGTTTCTGATGTTTACAAGCAGGATATGGGATTCACTTTTTCAGAGATCTCATAGAGCAGAAGTCAAATATGTGCATCAGTGTTGGGCAAAGAGTACATACACACAAGCAAAGGCCGTATTTCATATTCATAAGGAACTGATACCACTGTATTATTGTTTCTGTAGATCTAAGTTCCCAGTTAAAGACTGCACAACTAGTTCTTATTTCTCCTTTAGCAGTTTGAGAGTAGATTAGATTATTCTGTCATCTAGATCCATACGTCGCCATTGTTGGGGAGTATGCAAAAGCAGAAGGTCAGATGGCTTGGTATTTTTGTATCGTTCTGACTTGGGAACTCTATATAGCTATAAATATGAACCTTCCGTGGCTTCCCAATGTGATCGATCAAAATAGTAAGCTCTATTGGGCTTCTCTGGTGGATCAGGGTTAAAGAATCTGCCTATAATGTAGGAGATGTGGCTTTGATCCCTGGGTCAGGAAGGTCCCATGGAGAAGGAAGTGGCAACCCACTCCAGTGTTCTTGCCTGGGAGATCCCACGGACAGAGGAGCCTGGTGGGTTGCAGTTCATGGGGTTGCAAAAGAGTCAGGCATGACTGAGTGACCACAACCACTACCATGTGTTTGATTACATTAGTGTCTATAAATTTGCAGTTCATACCTGAAATACTTCACCTGAAATACTGTTCTCACATTTTTGTCGGAGCTCTTATTTCTTCCTTCTTTTTATTTTTATTTTATTTATTTATTTTTTTACATTTATTTTTTAATTTATTTATTTTAGTTGGGGGCTAATTACTTTACAATATTGTAGTAGTTTTTGCCATACATTGACATGAATCAGCCATGGGTTCACATGTGCTCCCCCTCCCGAACCCTCCTCCCACCTCCCTCCCCTTCCCATCCCTCTGTGTCATCCCAACGCTCCATCCCTGAGCATCCGTCCCATGCATAGAACATGGAAGGGTGTTCCGCTTCACATATGACAATATACATGTTTCAATGTTATTGTCCCAGAACGTCCCACCCTCACCTTCTCCCTCAGAGTCCACAGGACTGTTCTATGCATCTGTGTCTCTTATTCTGTCTCACATATAGGGTTACCATTACCATCTTTCAAATTCCGTATATATGCATTAGTATACTGTATTGGTGCTTTTCTTTCTGGCTCACTTCACTCTGTGTAATGGGCTCCAGTTTCATCCATCTCAATAGAACCGATTCAAATGTATTTTTTTAATGGCTGAGTAATATTCCATTGTGTATATGTACCACAGCTTCCTTATCCATTCGTCTGCCGATGGACATCTAGGTTGCTTCCATGTCCTGGCTATTGTAAACAGTGCTGCGATGAACAATGGGGTACACACATCTCTTTCAATTCTGGTTTCCTCAGTGTGTATGCCTAGCAGTGGGATTGCTGGGTCATATGGCAGTTCTATTCCCAGTTTTTTAAGGAATCTCCACGCTGTTCTCCATAGTGGCTGTACTAGTTTGCATTCCCACCAACAGTGTAAGAGGGTTCCCTTTTCTCCACACCCTCTCCAGCATTTATTGCTTGTAGACTTTTGGATAGCAGCCATTCTGACTGGTGTGTAATGGTACCTCATTGTGGTTTTGATTTGCATTTCTCTAATAATGAGTGATGTTGAGCATCTTTTCATGTGTTTGTTAGCCATCTGTATGTCTTCTTTGGAGAAATGTCTGTTTAGTTCTTTGGCCCATTTCTTGATTGGGTCGTTTATTTTTCTGGAATTCAGCTGCAGGAGTTGCTTGTATATTTTTGAGATTAATTGTTTGTCTGTTGCTTCGTTTGCTATTATTTTCTCCCATTCTGAAGGCTGTCTTTTCACCTTGCTCCTAGTTTCCTTTGTTGTGCAAAAGCTTTTAATTTTGATTAGGTCCCATTTGTTTATTTTTGCTTTTATTTCCAATATTCTGGGGGGTGGGTCATGGAGGATCCTGCTGTGATTTATGTCGGAGAGTGTTTTGCCTATGTTTTCCTCTAGGAGTTTTATAGTTTCTGGTCTTACATTTAGATCTTTAATCCATTTTGAGTTTATTTTTGTGTATGGTGTTAGGAAGTGTTCTAGTTTCATTCTTTTATTCCTTCTTTTTAAAAACTGGTTAAAAAACGTGTCTAAGGATTACTGATGTTAAAAACCAGGTAAAAATACTAGTTTAAAATGTGTCTGATCCTGCCAGATTTTGATTTGCATTCAAATTAAAGATATTAAATGTGTTTTGTGTTTTCAAGGCTGAAAAGAAACCTGTGACATCTTAAAATAAGCCATATACTCCTAATTCCCAATTTTAGATATGATTGGATGACATTTTCCCAGTTATTGTCTGGGAAAGCCTTTCTTGTGCATACCATGTATTTAAAATGGTCTTGCTAAGACAGTTCCCTCTTCTCCCTCTCTTGAGAGGAATGTCTACATGTAATGGTTCTCCTGCTAGATATGGTGCTGTATTTTCATCATTTCAGTGAACTTTTCTCCATCCTATCCTTGTCTTGTTTTCCCTAAGAAACAGTGTGATCCATGTGCTTTGGGAGAGCAGAATGGACAGAGATGAGGTGTCTGACTTGCCCATTGGCTGTTAGCCAGCTCAGATTTGGCCTGTAACCCACGTGTGTTCTGTGAACCTCCAGCTCTGTGAAAGAGATGATCCTTGCATAAAGTGTTTCAGAGTCAAATTAGCTTGGAAGCGGATATATTTTCTCTTCCTCTCTTGGAGGCTTGTGATGCATGTTTGCATTTTAGAGACTCTGTGAAACCTTGTGGTTAGAAAGAAAGCAAAGGGGTGCAGTTGAACTTCTGATGAAGTACTTCTGTTCTGCCAATGCTACCCTTTTTTTTTTTTTTTTAAGTGGAATACCTATTAATTTCCCCACAGCCAGTGCATGGAAGAATATTGCTTTAACTTATTCCATGGAGGTAATTCTTGATTTAATGACATCCAGAGAAAAGAATGTGATAGATGTTGCTTCAAATAATCCTTTGATATTTCTAGTTTCTTGTTAAAAGGAAGCTTTACCATGTTCTGTTTGGGAAGATAGTTTCTGTTAGACTTTGTGCTCAGATTTAGCGTAGAGAAGAAAATATTGTATAAAGGAAAGAAAGCTAAATATACTGGAAAAAAATGGGTGGGGCTCTCACTGGCATAACTGAGGTCATGAATCATTAGGTGTATCTTGGAGCCAAAGAGGTTGATGCTGTGGGGTTACAGAGAGAGGTGTTGCAAGATTACTTGTTCTTTTTTTTTTTTTTTCCTTAAAAAGTTTTTTTTTTAATTTATTTATTTTTAATTGAAGGATGATTGCTTTATCATATTGTGTTGGTTTCTACCAAGCATCAACAAGGATTGCTTGTTTTTGAACTTAAAGGAAAAATATCTCAGGGATGTTAGTCTACCATCTAATAATATGGAAAAAGTCTCTCTTTTCCCCCCCCTCTCCTGTGGATTTAAATAAAGCAAATAAAAAGATTTAAATTCCCCTTTCCTAGCTTTTGCAACACACTCTTTCTGATAATACCACACAATTATAATTCAAGTGAAAGGAAAAAAAAATTCACAAAAATCGGTTATCAAAGGAGGGAAAATTTGTGGGTTGCTCCCTTGTGAGCAATATTTGCCTCTCTGATTTATTTTGGAAGCTATTTCTGTCAGCCATGAATTAAAGAATAATGAAAACACAGTTGTTGCTTGTTTTTATAACCTAGATAATTTCACCTGAAAAGAGCTGGTATGTTGGCATGGCCTTTTACCATTCAGATTAAAGACAGGATGTGCTGAGCAAAAAGAAAATAAAGTCCAGCCATATTCTAGCCTTTTTTCCATTACATTTTGTTGGCCCTAAGTAGTTAGAACTCCTTTTACTATTCATTTCTCAGAGCCAAATGGATTTTCCAGTGTTTAAAAAAGTGAGAAGAAATATAAAGCTTTTTAGACCAAGCCCTTCTTTTCGTTGGGGCCTGCTGGGTGACCTTTAAGCAAAGCCCACATATGGCCTGGGAGACACTAACAGTTTGGAAGATTTGCTGTGTGTGTGCATGCATGTGTGTGTATGTTTCTGAGTACATACGTACACATATGTGCACCCACACCGACTGTGTACAGTGTGTAGGGCTTCCCAGTGTTGCTAGTGGTAAAGAACCTGCCTGCCAATGCAGGAGATGCAAGAGACATGGGTGCAATCCCTGGGTTGGGAAGATCCCCTGGAGGAGGGCATGGCAACCCACTCCAGTATTCTTACCTGGAGAATCCCCATGGACAGAGGAGTCTGGTGGGTTATACTCCATAGGGTTGCAAAGAGTCAGATATGACTGAAGCTACTTCAGTTCAGTTCAGTTGCTCAGTCATGTCCGACTCTTTGCTACCCCATGAATTGCAGCACGCCAGGCCTCTCTGTCCATCACCAACTCCCGGAGTCTACACAAACCCATGTCCATTGAGTCGGTGATGCCATCCAACCATCTCATCCTCTGTCGTCCCCTTCTCCTCCCGCCCCCAATCCTACCCAGCATTAGGGCCTTTTCCAATGAGTCAACCCTTTGCATGAGGTGGCCAAAATATTGGAGTTTCAGCTTCAACATCAGACCTTCCAATGAACACCCAGGATTGATCTCTTTTAGGATGGATTGATTGGATCTCCTTGCAGTCCAAGGGACTCTCAAGAGTCTTCTCCAACACCACAGTTCAAAAGCATCAATTCTTTGGCGCTCAGCTTTCTTCACCATCCAACTCTCACATCCATACATGACCACTGGAAAAACCATAGCCTTGACTAGATGGACTTTTGTTGGCAAAGTAATGTCTCTGCTTTTAAATATGCTATCTAGGTTGGCCATAACCTTCCTTCCAAGGAGTAAGCATCTTTTAATTTCATGGCTGCAATCACCATCAGCAGTGATTCTGGAGCCCAAAAAAATAAAGTCTGACACTGTTTCCACTGTTTCCCCATCTATTTCCCATGAAGTGATGGGACCAGATGCCATGATCTTAGTTTTCTGAACGTTGAGCTTTAAGCCAACTTTTTCACTCTCCTCTTTCACTTTCATCAAGAGGCTCTTTAGTTCTTCTTCACTTTCTGCCATAAGGGTGGTGTCATCTGCATATCTGAGGTTATTGATATTTCTCCCGGCAATCTTAGCATTACTTTACTAGCATGTGAGCTGAGTGCAATTGTGCGGTAGTTTGAGCATTCTTTGGCATTGCCTTTCTTTGGGATTGGAACTACTTAGCACCTTCAAAAGAAGCAAAAAACTAATAATGGTTCTTTCCTGGATTCAAACTGATATCTGCATAAAGAGATTCTATTTTTATTCCCGCCTCCATTCCTCCCTTCCAGTGTCGCATGCATGGTGGTTAAAGTGCAGATACAGAGCTAGGAAGACCCAGACTCATGTTCGGGCTTTCTTCTTTACTGGTGTATGACTTTAGGCAAATTCTTTGGCTTCTATAGAACTTAGTTTTTCACCTGTAGCATGGAAGGGAGGGTAGTGGATGGTAGTACCTATCTTAAAGTGTTATAGGCAGCATCCAAGGAGAATCCCCGGGGACTTCCCTGGTAGTCCAGTGGTTAAGACTTCACCTTCCGATGCAGGAAGTATGGGTTCAATCCCTGGTTGGAGAGCTAAGATCCAACACGCCTCATGGCCAAAAAAACCAAAACATAAAACAAAAGCAATATTGTAACAAATTCAATAAAGACTTTTAAAATGGTCCACGTTAAAAAAAAAATCTTAAAAATGAGAATCCCTGTAGAGCAATTAGCACAGTCCCAAGCCCCTGGTAAATTAACATTATTATTCTTCTCTTTCCTAAGTTCTGTCAGGATGCTGAGCTGTTCTATTTTTCAGAAATGTTTCAGAGGGAGGAATCCTGTAAAGACTTGACTCACTTCCTCATTAGCCTTTTATAAAGAGGTGGGTATATAGGTGATTCCAACTCACTGCTATTCTGCAACACCCACAGGCTAGAGGTTAGGAATGAGAAGGAGAAGTTTCTCTTTTAGGTTTGTCCAAAGAGTGGCTCCTGGCTGGATGTTTCAACTGAAGACCTGCAAGTAGGACTTAGACGAGAAACAAAGACCCCATACAACTTGGAAAGTGAAAAGAGGAATGCACTTCTGGTGGATGCAAAAGATTCTCATGGAAGAGTGTCTCAAGCTATCAATACTGTTAGGAGCTGCTAACCCCCAATAAGAATGTCATAATGGCATTACTTATTGTCTTGATATATTTACTATCATTTTAAGCATCTTTTATTGCGAATTCTGTGGAACTGCAGGAAATAACGAGGCATCTTACTCCAGCAGTGTTTTAGAACAATTCTCCTTCCCCTCTTCTGGCCTTCCCAGGTGGTGCTAGTGGTAAAGAACCCACCTGCCAATGCAGGAGAAGGTAAGAGATGTGAGTTCAATCCCTGAGTTGGGAAGATCCCCTGAAGGAGGGCATGGCAACCCACTCCAGTATTCTTGCCTGGAGAATCCCACAGACAGGCAGGAGATTTAAGAGATACCACATGGCAGGAGATATAAGAGACATGGTTTCGATCCCTGGGTCAGGAAGATCCTCTGGAGGAGGGCATGGCAACCCACCCCCCACTATTCTTGCCTGGAGAATCCCCATGGACAGAGGAGCCTGGCGGGCTACAGTCCATTGGGTTGCACAGAGTCGGACACGACTGAAGTGACTTAGTGTGACTCTTCTGGTCATACGACCTGCCAGCTTTTCCTGATGCTTTAAAAATCTCCAGCTCTCTGGATTCCCTTGTCTTCTTCTAGTATTAAGTTCAGTTCAGTCGCTCAGTCGTGTCTGACTCTTTGTGACCCCGTGAATCGCAGCACACCAGGCCTCCCTGTCCATCACCAACTCCTGGAGTCTACCCAAACCCATGTCCATCGAGTCAGTGATGCCATCCAGCCATCTCATCCTCTGTTGTCCCCTTCTCCTCCCACCCCCAATCCTTCCCAGCATTAGGGTCTTTTCCAATGAGTCAGCTCTTTGCATGAGGTGGCCAAAGTATTGGAGTTTCAGCTTCAACATCAGTCCTTCCAATGAACACCCAGGACTGATCTCCTTTAGGATGGACTGGTTGGATCTCCTTGCAGTCTAAGGGACTCTCAAGAGTCTTCTCCAACTCCACAGTTCAAAAGCATCAATTCTTTGGCGCTCAGCTTTCTTCCCCGTCTAACTCTCACATCCACACATGACCACCGGAGAAACCATAGCAGGCAGAAGTAAATTCTTCCAGGTCAGCGCCCACTCTTGCTGTGGCTCTGTTGGTTTCTGGTATTGAAATATATGGACTTGGCAACATTGGTTTTATGCTCTCCCTTAATTTTATTATCTTGGATGATCGACAGTGAGTTGGTGAATTTGTCTTTGTTTGTTTGCAAATGACTTCAATATACTTGCTGCTTATGCTTGTTTAGAGTTTTAATGATAGAACTATGATGACTTTTGTGTCTGTCAGGTAAGCCGCTGGTTTAAAAGCACAAATTTTGGTACTCTGCTTTTCCACTGACAACTGAGCAACTGCAGGTCAAATAGCATCTGAGAATTAAGAGCAAAGTGTAGCAGCCTGAGAAATGGATGAGAGATGATGCAAGGGCGAGGTGGCTTTCTGGACCTATGATCTCATCCATTGCCTAATGGTTACCACGTCCTTATTCAAGGAGAGTAGTAAAATGTGGTCAGAGGAAAGAGCAGCAGAGAACCTTATTTGTAAGTCCCTAATGATGGTGTCTTGGCATCACAGTCCTAGAATTGGAAGGCACCTTAGATCCAGTCCCCCACCCTTCTAATGAAAGAAGTTCTTTCCCTGAATGCCAGAAAATGGCTTGACATTTAGGAGACTAGATGTCAAATCTGGTTGTCTGGGCTTCATTTATTCAATACAGGTTTATCGTGCCATGCATCATTCTGATGGTGAAGATTCTGTAGTGAATAATCAGATTAGGGTCTGGTTTTTCAGAGAGGTCACATGTCAGAGAAAGACACAGTCAAAAACAAGTAAGTACAGAAGTCAGATGATGATATGGGCTCAGAAGACAGAGCAGGGGCAGGGGGATGGGGAAAGTGAAAGGAGAGGGAGTTTCTATTTTACCTTAGGTGGTCAGGAAAGTCTCCCTGATGATGTGTTATAGTCAGTGTTCTGTATTCTGCAGATGCAAAACACAGGGATACAGCAGGTCAACGGTACTATGCCATATTATATAAGGGACTCAAGAGTCTACGGATTTTGTTATCTGCCAGGGGTCCTGAAACTAACCCACCCCATGGAGGCAGAGGGATGACTGTACGTAAGCAAAGACCTGGAGAACATGGGAAACTACTGAGTCTACCAATTCAGATGCTAATCTCATCTGGAAACACCATCACAGACACACCTAGAATAATGTTTAACCAAATACCTGGGTATCCTGTGGGTGAGTCAAGTTACACATAAAATTAACTGTCACAGTTAACCTGCCAGCTGCACAGAAGATGAAGTGGGTTGCCATTTCCTTCTTTAGGGGATTTTCCTGAACCAGGGATGGAACCCAAGTCTCTTGCATCTCCTGCATTGGCAGGCAGATTCTTTACCACTGCACCACCTGGGAAGCCCACAGGGGCAGGGTGAAAGCATGGAAACTAGTTAGAAGGCTTCCCTGGTGGCTCAGAAGGTAAAGAATCTGTCTACAATGCAGAAGACCTGGGCTCGATCCCTCGGTCAGGAACATCCCCTGGAGAAGGAAATGGCAACCCACTACAGTATTTTTGCCTGGAGAATCCTATGGACAGAGGAGCCTGGCGGGCTACAGTCCACAGGGTCGCTAAGTTGGACACGACTGAGAGACTAACACTTTCATGATAATCCAGGCCAGAAATGATAGTGGATTGGACCAGAAGGTGCTAGCCATTTATGTCTTTGGGTAGTCTGAGTCTTCATTTTCTTTTATATACTATAGGGAAAATAATAAATCTATAACCTTTAAAGTTAGAAGATTGCAGTAGAAAATCTAGATAAAGCACATAGTGCAGTACCTGGAATACAGATGGCATGTGAAGTTCTACTGCCTTTGGTATAATCATCTAGATTTTGCTTGAAAACATCAGGATTGAGACAAACAATAACACTGGCTATTCAGGGATTAGAAATCCTAATTCTAGACTATATTTTTCTTCTGCATTGAGTTGAAGCCTGTTTCTATATAAATTATTGGAGAAGGAAATGGCAACCCACTCCAGTATTCTTGCCTGGGAAATCCCATGGACAGAGGAGCCTGGTTTGGGCTACAGTCCATGGGGTCACAAAGAGTTGGACACGACTGAGCCATGCACGACTGGCTCTTTATAAATTCTCCCTGTTAGTATGAATTCTGTTCTTTAGAATAAAGTTGTTTGAAATCTAATTCTTTTCCTACTCACTGGCCCTGTATTATTTGAATGAAGGTTATCTTTCTGTTAGAGGACAAGAACAAGGTTACTCATTAAAAATTCACCCACAGTGCTCTGCCCAATGTGGGAATATTAATCAATTTGTTTCCCCCTCCCCTGCTTCGGTTGACACAATTCTTTTGGAGCAAGCTTCGTTTGCACAACATTCTTGACTTTGATCATTGGTTGAACAAGTACTTCAGGCTTTTCTGCTTTCTCTTAGAAAACCACATGGTATCAAGGGTAGAGGGTGGTTCTAGAATATGGAACGAGATTTAATTTCTGTTTCACAAGAAGGTTATGAAAAGATGGTATATTGTCATTTGTCCCACCTAGACTTGAAGTTCACCGAGGGCTGAAATGCAGGAAAGCAACTAAGTATCATTAATCATCATTGTTATTGTCATAATAGCAGCAGCAAGCATTTATTCAACTTAGGGCGAGGCGTCATTCTAAGTACTTTCACTTTTCATCTTTATAATGACCCAAATCGGTCATTAAAAATATCCCCATTTTAAAGCTCATGAAGTATAATATACCATAGTTGCCTGTTTACTAGTGTCACAGTTTTTTGGGGAGGAGGGATTTGTGTGTTCATGTTTTGAGCCCTACTCAGCCATCCCAAGCAAATCATTCACCTAACTGCACATTTCTAAAAGTCCTAGGACAATACCATCGGGTGGTATTCTAGTTAACTTCAAGTACTTCCTCAGCATTTGCAGTAAGTGCAGGATGACATGTGGAAGATTTCTGTTCCTCATTTATAGAAATAGGAAGCCAACAGGCAAATGAAAACCCCCAGCAGAAGAGTGAGAAGAAAAAGCTGTTTGGCTGAATTCTCTCTTCTCTTCACTTGTCAATTCAGAATGGCTTTCAGTCTTAGTTTGAGACCTCAGCCTAATGCAAAGATTGTGATGATCAGCTTCCTATGTGCTGATGGGGGTAGAAAATTTAATTACTAGAAATATGGTGACATCTCTGTAACTTTTATTGTCTTCTCTCCTATTCCCTTTTTGTTTTCTCCTTTTTAAATTAAAGACTGATTTCTAAGCTTAAATGTTAACATATACTGACTTTAAACAGAAAATCTTTCGAAGTATTGATGATATGAACAGTTCACCTGTACCCTCTTCTAGACTCCTTCTGTGTTAATATACAGAAATACATAAGTGTTAGTCACTTAGTCTCGTCCGACTCTGCCACCCCATGAACTGTAGCCCTCCAGGCTTCTCTGTCTATGGGATTCTCCAAGCAAGAATACTGGAGTGGATTGCCATTCCCTTCTCCAGAGGATCTTCCCGACCTAGGGATCAAACCTGGGTCTCCTGCATTGTTGGCAGATTCTTTACCATTTGAGCTATAGGGAAGTCCTTATATAAATACAAGGATGGATATATATTCATAGACATCACTTAATAGAGAAATGGGATCTGTAACTTTTTTTAAAAAATAAATTTAGCCTAGTGTTTTGTGGACATGTTTCAATGTAAGAATATAAAAATCTCCCTTCCTTTTTAAGTATTGCATTATGTTCTATGGTATGGCTATGTCAAAATTTTATCTAACTAGGCCCCTACTAATGATGGGCCAGTTTTTGCTCTTAATAAATGAACATTTTTGTACTTACATAAATGTGAAAATATAGCTAAGATGAATTTCTAGAAGTGGAATTGCTGAATCAAAAGGAATGTGCATTTTAAATCATCATGTGTTGCCACATTGCCTTTCCAGAGTGTTATGCCTGTTTACATTCCCACCAATGGTGTAGAAAAAACCCTTTCTTTGACATTCTGGGTATGTTTTCAAATTTTTCATCTTATCTAATCTGATGTGAAAAAAAAACACGTTTCATTGTTTAATCTAGGCTTCCTTTTTTAAAGGAGGAAGTTAATTGCAGCAAAACAAACTCATTTCATAAATCTATCTCTAAAAAAATATATGGCTCGTCCAATGCCAGGACAGTTTCAGCTGATTTTACACGTTGGTGTTGATGGTACTGTCCGATTAGAAAAACGGGCCTTGTCTGGAAAAGTATACACATAGGAGACATGAATGAATGAAAAGGTAACACAGTAGTGGTCTTAAGGCGATGAAAGATGTGATATCACACACACACACACACACACACACACACACACACACAAACTCTGTGTTCAGTGACAAGATGTTACTAAGTAGGAAAAGAAACAAAACAGTTTAGACAAGTGACAGCTGCAACGGTTGTGACCATTCTCTGAACATTTAAGTTAATAAAAGATTGGTTAGGATGTGGATTTCAGATACGCATCGGGCCTCTGTGCCCTGTTTCGTGGAAATAGATAGCTCTATGTTAACTGAAAGCCTCGATGGTTTTGAATCATTTCCCATCCCCAGTAAGGAGGTCCTTTTGGTTCACCTCTTCTGGAAAGCATGTGTGTTGTTAGCCACATGAATGTAAGATTTTAATTCAGTCTTTTTGGCCCTCTATTTCCCTTTAAAACAGAAATCAAGGAAGGACAAGCAGGAGCATGTGAGTACCTACTAGGCAATATGTGTGTGTGTTTGTGTGTGTGCGTGTGTGCTCAATCGTATCTGACTCTTTGTGACCCCGTGGACTCGCCAGGCTCCTCTGTCCTGGAGTTTTCCAGGCCAGAACACTGAAGTGGGTTGCCATGCCCTTCTCCAGGGGATCTTCCCCACCCAGGGATCATCTACATCTCTTGCATCTCCTGCATTGGCAGGCAGATTCTTTACCACTGCACCACCTGGAAAGCCCAGGTAATATGTGTATTGCAAGAGAACTATTTTCCCCCATTTCCTCCTACCCTGCAGTTTACAGATCAAGAAAGCAGTGCGAAATTAAGTTGCTTGCTCAAGATCCACACTCTTCATTCTTGAATCATAGGATAGCTTGGATGAGACAAGAAACAATCTGTGAAAATATATACCATACTGCCTAGCACATTGTATGTACTCTCTAAATTTTATTTGTTAGTATGAATAATGGATGAGGCCCGTATTAGGTTTTTATGATTCTAAAAGTTTCTAAATCTGAACAATATCTTTACAATGCAAAACTGACAGCTGTTGTTTTTTTTTTTAGTGTACAGAAAAGGTTATTTTAAAGAAGATGTAAGTAGCAAACGACTTAAAAAAATCCAAGATGTTCCAGAGACCAGAGTGGACATGCATAATCTGAATACACTGGTGTCCATAGCCCCAGGTCGAAAGGATTGAGGGATACTATAAACTTTCAACTCTGTAACCTCAGGCAAGTTATTTGAGGAAACCAAGGGCTTAGAGTTTAAGAGCTCTGGTTTACAAACACCTGGAAGCTTCAAGTGCACTTAGGATATATTCAGATGCTGAAACTGAGTTCAAGCCCAGACTACTTAATTCAAAAATGGGTGTTCTTTACCTTCCTCCTGCATCTTGCTTGTGGAGTTACTAGTGTTCCCTAGAGGATGTTAGTCTTCTAGTTGTTTCCAAGTGATTCCTGGGTGCTGAGGATAATTAATGAATGAGGGACTAAAGCAAAGAGATCTTTCCTGCAACTGGGAAAAATTTTTATAGCTGTAATATTTGCTTTCCTGGGTACTATATGAAATACAGATCATTTTTTAATATGGAATGGTGTCTAGCCTTTAAAAAACTTTATGGTTTATGGGATTGATAATCTTCAGAGGGAGCAATAGTATTTTCAGTTTGTTAAAGGTTCTAGTATTTTCTCATGCTTTCATTCTAATAACATGGAAATCATGGTGAGATTGGGGGGATGCAAGCAAGGACGGTGTCTCCATCAGGCTTTGGTTTAAATCTCAATTCCTATATTTACCAGTCTTGGGAATGTGGGAGGGTAAGTTACCGAACTGCTTTGTGTGAAGTGGGAATAATACCATCTCAGAGTTGCTGTGAAGATTAAATAAGATAATTTTTAGACACACACCACAGCTATCGCAGGAGCTTGACAAATACTCTCATTCCCATCATCAGCTCCTCCTTTCTCCTGCTTCTCGTGTAATGAATATTTCCGTCCTCAGACTAGCAGCAGCAGCAGCAGCTGTGAACCTGTTTGAATGGTAAATTCTTGAGCCCCCACCCTAGATTTACTGAACCAGAAACTCTGAGGGTGGGGCCCAGCGAGCTGTTCCAGTTCCTTCTGCAGCAGGTTCTGATGCCCGGGTCCAGGGTATTTTGCAGAGCACTCTGGGTGAAGCACATGTGAGTCGCTCCGCATCTTGTGCGATGAAATGATACGCTCCCTCTGGCTCTTTGTGGCCACTGACAGACATTTCTGAGATAACTGGTTATGTGGCTTTGACTTGTCCTCTTTGCTTTGATAGTCTAATTTGCTAGAATATGGTGCTAACTTAGAGCATATGGAAAGAGGCAGTTTAAGGATAGCAACTAGGTTAGAATTTAACAAGACAGTCAAAGCAGTCTTAGCTATGTAGGCCTATGGATTTACTAAGAGAAAGAAAAGGAAGACTGGTTCAAATTATAGCAATTAAAAAAAAAGCAGCACATGAAACCCTCCTAGTTCTAGGTACTTGCTGTTTAGGAAATGTCAAAGAGATTCACATTTTTGCAGAATAAAGTCTTGGGGGAAAATTATGAGGTGAGAATAGTTGCAATTTTGTTACCATCTAATTTATATGCAGCTAGACATTCTGATTTTGCTATGGATAATTGGCTAACATCATTTCAAGTTAATTTTGAATAAAACAAGATTGCTCATCTTCAGTCTAGCCACTGTGGGTCTTTTTCCAACTTTTACAGAGTTCAGGTTTCTTAAATCTGATAAATTCTCCTTGTAGCCAAGGAGGAAGTTTGCCTAAGGCAACTAAGTAGGTCTATTACTAAACCGAGGATTGTTGTTGTTGTTCAGTCGGTCAGTCTTGTCCAACTCTTTGTGACCCTGTGAACTGCAGCACGCCAGGCTTCTCTGTCCTTCACCATCTCTCAGAGCTTGCTCAAACTCGTGTCCATTGAGTCGGTGATGCCATCCAACCATCTTGTCCTCTGTTGTCCCCTTCTCCTCCTGCCTTCTATCTTTTCCAATGAGTCAGCTCTTTGTATCAGGTGGCCAAAGTATTGGAGCTTCAGCTTCAGCATCAGCCCTTCCAGTGAATATTCAGGACTGATTTCCTTTAGGACGGACTGGTTTGATCACCTTGCTGCCCAAGGAACTCTCAAGAGTCTTCAGCATCATAGTTCAAGAGTGAGGATACTTAGTTCCTAACTATCACTCCAAGTAGAGAAAGAGTATCCTCTTGAGGAAGTTAACAGCATCACTGTTGTTCAACTTCTGGGTCATTGATGTGAGTTATTATGCACGCTGCTTTATGGATTATATCCTGTAGAAAAAAAATGTAGTGGACAATAAATTAGCTTCATTTTCTCATTTATCCAGTGTAAATATTCTTTTTAAAAATTTCAAAATTTAGATAATTGTTCATTGATATTATACCCATTAATCTTAATTAATAAGACTTAATTTTGCTGTAGACTATTCAAACACTGATTTTAATCCTAATACAGATATTGGAGTCTTATATAAAATATAACACACATGATTCCTGCTTTAAGGAACATTAAAATCTGAGATTTAGTGAATGGCACTTTGCTTTTCAGTTAAAAAATTATACACGTTTGTTACGAAATTTTTCAAACATACAACAAAGATGAAAGAATTTTAACAGTGAGTATCTATATTCCCACCACCTCTCTGATTCTAACATTAGCTTTTTGCTCTCCTTGCTTTGTCACATATCTGTATGTCCATTGATCCTTTTACACTTTGTATGGTGTAGTTTTAATCCACTGAATTCTCTAGTAGAATGTAAGCATTGCATTCTGCAGTTGTTTACTTAGGTTGGTTGAATGGTTGTATTGTATGCAGATAATTTGGACAGCCTTGCATCATGGCTAAAGGAGCTTCTTGACCCCTTAATAATTGGGGATTTTTTTCCTTTCTGTGTTGCTGAGACCTCATGTGCATTCTGAGAGAGTCAGAGCTGCTTGAGAGTTCAAGCTGGGACTCTACAGGGGCACAGGCCGAGGAGGAAGAAAGTGATAAATGAGTTCAGTGGAATCCACCTATGTTTCATCTGGGATGTGCTTATATTCTCACTGCCTGTCCTGGCCCTGTTGGCTGGGGCCTTGGGGCCAGCTGAGGGCTGGCAGTTCTGAGGTCTAATGGTTCTTTGGAGGAAATGGAAGGATGCAAACTTGGCAAGCTTTCTTGTTTTTTTTTTTTTTTTTTCCTCCTGGAACCACTGGTTGCTTTTCTGAGGGTACTGTGTCATAAGGTAGCACCTGGCACAGATGGATCTCCTTGGAACTAGTATCAGAATTGGGGCCTCCCTCTGTTCAATAAGGCAGCACAGGTGAGATGAAAGGGAAGACTTCAGAAAGGTCAACTGAAGAGTTATTGAATTACTCCTGTTGGAAGCAAGTCTTTACTCTCCTGGTGCCTGCTCCCTGCTCTGACTGAAACGTTCTTCCAGTTTAGCAGATTTAATTGGCTTCGTCGTGAGGACTGGACAGGACTGTGGCATTTCCAATGGATTTCTCTTCAGAGCTATTACTATCACTAAGTTTCTTAATTTAAATGTTTCATGATCACTTGAGATAAAGATAGAAGCGTTTGATCACTCTTGCGTGGTGGGAACTGGAGGTACTTTTGACTGGGGCCCAGATTTAATCTCCCATATTGAATGACTGTTCTCAGACGTACAGGGTGGATCTTAGTACCCTTTTCCAGAAAAAGGAACAGCACTATTTTAGGGTAAAATATTTCAAGATACTTTAAATTTTCATAGGTATTTAAAATTTGCATATACAATTTCCCCTTTAAACTTCCCTTACTGTTTCTTCTGGGACTAGTTGATGCACGTTTGTGAGCTAAGCTGCTTCAGTATTGTCTGACTCTTTGTGACCCTGTGGTCTGAATAGCCTGCCAGGCTCCTCTGTCCGTAGGATTCTCTAGGCAGGAGTACTGGAATGGGTTGTCTTGCTCTTCTTCAGGGGATCTTCCCAACCCAGGGATCGAGCCTGGGTGTTTTATGTCCCCTGCATTGGCAGTCAGGTTCTTTACCACTGGCACCACCTGGGAAGCCCCTTGTATTCTTTATAAAGATGTTGATTAGAAAGGAGTCCTTCCTTTCTATAGAGATCATGCCTCTGAATTTTCCAAATGATGTAAAAGCAATAATGATATATATGTTTTCCTTCATTAGACTTGAGGGCATAGATGGTATTGAACCTAGTGGTTCTGACTTGGTTGCACATTGGAATCATTTTGAGAGTTTAAAAATACTGATGCTAGTTCAGCAAGGTTTCAGGATGTAAAATACAAAAATCCACTGTATTTCTATACACTGGCAAAGAATAATATGATAATGGCATTAAGACAACAATTCTACTTAAAATCAAAAGGAATAACATATTAATCCTTGGAAATAAATTTAACAAAACAAGTACAAAGCTTATACTCTGAAACTACAAAATGTTGTTGAAAAAAATTAAAAAATACTAAATAGATACCCCATGTTTGTGGATTAGAAGACTTACTATTGTTAAAAATGACAGTATTCCCCAAATGGATCTACAGATTCAACACAGTTCCTATCAAAATCTCAACTGTCTTCTTGGCAGAAATTGACGTGCTGATCTTACAATGCATATGGAAATTTGATAGATCTAGAATAGTCAAAACAATTTTGAAAAAGAAGCATAAAGTTGGAGAACTCACTTCCTGCTTTCAAACTTATTGTAGTACTATAGTAATCAAAACTTGTGATACCGTCAAAAGGACAGACAGATAGATCAATAGAATAGAACTGAAAGTCCAGAAGTAAATTCTCATATTGTCAGTTGCTTTTAATCAAGGGTGCCAAGGCAATTCAAAGGGGACAGAATAATTTTTTAACAAATGGTACTTAGACAACTGGATATCCATTTGCAAAAGTGTGAAGATGGACTGCTTTCTCACAGTTGACAAACAGTAACTCAAAATGGATTATAGTCCTAATTAAAGAGCTAAAACCAAAAATATAAGAAAATATAGAAAATAGAAAGATTTAATGACTTTGGTTTAGGCAAAGGATGAACAAAAGAAAAAAAATTAGACTATCAAAATTAAATACCTTTATACTTCAGTGGACACCATCCAGCGAGTGAAAAGATAACCTTCAGAATGCTAGAAAGCATTTGCAGGTCACATCTGATAAGGGGCATATGTAGAATAAAGAACTCTTAAAACTCAATAAAAACACAACAATGGGCAAAGGATCTGAATAGACATTTCTCCAGAGAAGATGTCCAAATTATCAATAAGCACATGAAGAAGTCCTCAAAATCATTTCCCATCAGAGAAACGCAAATCAAAACCACAGTGAGATACCTCTTTACACAGATTAGAATAGCTAGAATAAAAAAGACAAAAACAAATTCTGGTGAGGATTTGAAGAAAATTTGACCCTCCTACTGCTGGTAGGAATGTAAGATGATGCAACTGCTTTGGAAAATAATCTAGCAGTTCTTCAAAAGGCAAGCAGAGAGTTATTCAATATTGTATATCACATGTACTCCTAAGTGTATACCTAAAAGAAATGAAAACATGTATCTACTATTGAAAGAAGCCAGTCACAAAGGACCACATATTGTGTAATTCCACTTATATGAAATATCCAGAACAGGCAAATCCACAGAGAGAGAGGGTAGACTGGCAGTTGCCTAAATCCAGGATGGGAGGATTTGGGGGGGGAATGGAGAGTAACTACTTATTGGCTTGAGGTTTCTTTTGGGATTATGAAATGTTCTAAAATCGCTATGTTAATTGTACAACTCTGTGATTATATTAAAAGTGACTAAAAGCCATTAAATGGGCAAATTATATGGCATGTGAGTTACAGCTCGATAAAACATATGTGCATATAAAACTTATGTATACATATGTACATGTACAATACATGAACTCGGGCAAACCCCAGGAGATGGTAAAGAACAGGGAGACCTGACCTGCTGCAGTCCATGGGGTTGCAAAGAGTTGGACACAACTGGGCGACTAAAAACAACACCAATATATGTATAATACACAAGTGAACATATTTTTGTTGTTGTTGCTTTAATTGCTAAGTCGTATCTGACTCTGCAACCCTGTGGACCGTAGCCTGCCAGACTCCTCTGTCCATGGGATTTCCCAGGCAAGAATACTGGAGTGGGTTGCCATTTCCTTCTCCAAGGGATTTTCCTGACCCAGGAATTGAGCCCACGTCTCTTACATTGGCAGGTGGGTTCTTTACCACTGAACCACCAGGGAAGCCCATGTACATATTTATATACATGTATATGCATATAAGGAATTAGAATAAACACGGCAGTATACAGCCAACAAGATAAGTAAGGGAAAGCTATTTTTCTTTACTGTTTCATTATTATTATTATTTTTTTTTTAATTAAGATGTCTTTAGACATGTTTAACTGCTGAAGGAGAGCTCAGATAAGGAACAATTCAAGATGCAAGAAAGAAAATAGATGATCAAGAGGGTAAATGTCCTGAAAGGCATCAGGGAATGGAAACTAGAAAATAGTGGAGTTGGCCCTGGAAGGTGGTAGTGGCTCATATGTGTCAAAGGAGAAAACCCCAAGACTGCAGGTGGATGGGCTTACATTTCAGTGATAGGAGCTGACTTCTGCTGCAAAGCTGCTAGGTGATAGATTCTTGCTTCCAGCTCCTGCAGAGGTCTAACTGTCTACCATGTGCCAGATGCTTTTGGTGGGTATTTCCAGAGAATATGAAGAGACATAGGATATGATACAGACCTTGACGGGACCCGTGGGTGACTGGTGAGATATGCAAGTTCACAGTCTCTTGCAATGTAGTGTATAATATAGGTTTCCATGTACAACATCAGTTGTTAGCATCTGGTATTACCTAAGGTGTTGATGGGATTATTGGCAAGTAGTGAAGAAAATCCAAGTGTTTCAGAGAATTGAGGGAGAGGAGGCAGTCCTTTATAAAATCCTCTTTGGAGGGCCTGTTGTTCTGATATGTCCTCAAGGGAAAATGCCATGCCAGCAGCCCTACTGTTCTCTACCTTCTGATGAATTTATGTGGATTCCTTTGAAGGGAAATAACTTGAACCCCAATACTGAGATATTTTTAAATCATTTTTATTTTCGGTTCAGTTCAGTCGCTCAGTCGTGTCCGACTCTTTGCGACCCCATGAACCGCAGCACGCCAGGTCTCTCTGTCCATCACCAACTCCTGGAGTCCACCCAAACCCATGTCCATTGAGTCGGTGATGCCATCCAGCCATCTCATCCTCCGTTGTCCCCTTCTCCTCCTGACCCCAATCCTTCCCAGCATCAGGGTCTTTTCCAATGAGTCAGCTCTTCACATCAGGTAGCCAAAGTATTGGAGTTTCAGCTTCCGCATCAGTCCTTCCAATGAATATTCAGGACTGATTTCCTTTAGGATGGACTGGTTGGATCTCCTTGCAGTCCAAGGGACTCTCAAGAGTCTTCTCCAACACCACAGTTCAAAAGCATCAATTCTTCTGCACTCAGCTTTCTTTATAGTCTAACTCTCACATCCATACATGCCACTGGAAAAACCATAGCCTTGACTAGATGGACCTTTGTTGACAAAGTAATGTCTCTGCTTTTCAATATGCTGTCTAGGTTGGTCATAACTTTCCTTCCAAGGAGTAAGTGTCTTTTAATTTCATTGCTGCAATCACCATCTGCAGTGATTTTGGAGCCCAGAAAAATAAAGTCAGCCACTGTTTCCCCATCTATATGCCATGAAGTGATGGGATGGGATGCCATGATCTTAGTTTTCTGAATGTTGAGCTTTAAACCAACTTTTTCACTCTCCTCTTTCACTTTCATCAAGAGGCTCTTTAGTTCTTCTTCACTTTCTGCCATAAGGGTGGTGTCATCTGCTTATCTGAGGTTATTGATATTTCTCCCAGCAATCTTGATTCCAGCTTGTGCTTCCTCCAGCCCAGTATTTCTCATGATGTACTCTGCATATAAGTTAAATGAGCAGGGTGACAATATACAGTGTTGATGTACTCCTTTTTCTATTTGGAACCAGTCTGTTGTTCCATATCCAGTTCTAACTGTTGCTTCCTGACCTGCATATAGGTTTCTTAAGAGACAGGTCAGGTGGTCTGGTATTTCCATCTCTTTCAGAATTTTCCACAGTTTATTGTGATCCACACAGTCAAAAGCTTTGGCATAGTCAATAAAGCAGAAATAGATGTTTTTCTGGAACTCTCTTGCCTTTTCAGTGATCCATCAGGTGTTGGCAATTTGGTCTCCAGTTCCTCTGCCTTTTCTAAAACCAGCTTGAACATCTGGAAGTTCTTGGTTCACATATTGCTGAAGCTTGGCTTGGAGAAGTTTAAGCATTACTTTACTAGTGTGTGAGATGAGTGCAATTGTGCGGTGGTTTGAGCCTTCTTTGGCATTGCCTTTCTTTGGGATTGGAATGAAAACTGACCTTTTCCAGTCCTGTGGCCACTGCTGAGTTTTCCAAATTTGCTGTCATATGGAGTGCAGCACTTTCACAGCATCATCTTTCAGGATTTGAAATAGCTCAACTGGAATTCCATCACCTCCACTAGCTTTGTCCGTAGTGATGCTTCCTCAGGCCCACTTGACTTCACATTCCAGGATGTCTGGCTCTAGGTGAGTGATCACACCATTGATTTTTTTGTACAGTTCTTCTGTGTATTTTTGCCACCTCTTCTTAATATCTTCTGCTTCTGTTAGGTCCCTACCATTTCTATCCTTTATTGAGCCCATCGTTGCATGAAATGTTCTCTTGGTATCTCTAATTTTCTTGAAGGGATCTCTAGTCTTTCCCATTCTATTGTTTTCCTCTATTTTTTTGCACTGATTGCTGAGGAAGGCTTTCTTATCTCTCCTTGCTATTCTTTAGAAATCTGCATTCAAATGGGTATATCTTTCCTTGTCTCCTTTGCTTTTCACTTCCCTTCTTTTCACAGCTGTTTGTAAGGCCTCCTCAGACAGCCATTTTGCTTTTTTGCATTTCTTTTTCTTGGGGATGGTCTTAATTCCTGTCTCCTGTACAATGTCACAAACCTCCGTCCATAGTTCATCAGGCACTCTATCTATCAGATCTAGTCCCTTAAATCTATTTCTCACTTTCACTGTATAGTCATAAGGGATTTGATTTAGGTCATACCTGAATGGTCTAGTGGTTTTCTCCACTTTCTTCAATTTCAGTCTGAATTTGGGAATAAGGAGTTCATTTTTATTTTAGTCTCCCTTAAACTGATACAAACATATCAGTTTAAGCGCATTTAGACTTGTATCTCTTAAACAAGAACATCAGAGTAAATGTATACGCTGAATATTAATTAAAATTGTTTTTGTTCAGTCACTAAGTCATATCTGACTTATTGCAACCCCCTTGGACTGCAGCACATCAGGTTTCCCTGTCTTTTACTATCTTCACTTTATAGACCAATGACATTTAAGTTGACATTAACTTAACATTAATGTGAAGGATGGTGTTTAGTTTCCACTAAATCACTTTTAGCATTTAGGCTCTGAGTTTGGTGTGTTCCAGTTAACAAGTAGCAATTCAGTAATCTTGCCACCATTCTGTGCTGGAATCTTGATTTGTACCGCTTACACTTGGCCCAGACAGCTCCTCCATAGTTTTATTTTATCTGCCTCTGGCAGTGAAAGTATGCCTACTTGGAAAACCAGAGCTGCAGCACAAACAGTAGTGTGAGCATTGAGATTGAGTAGAAACGGGCATTCTCTTTTATTCATATCATTAAATAAACATAAAACCGGGGGGGAAAAACTCTTGCCATGGAGAACTAAGCTCCCAGGAATGCACCTTTGCACCCGGTTTGAAACGTGCTGTGTTAGCTAGGCACCAAGGCCTGTGAGAGCAGACAGGCTGGGCGTTGTATCAGGTTGGGGTCCAAGACAAGGCTTTCTCATATCAGAGAAGCTTAGGATGAGAAATGTAAAAACTAAGATCTTTTTTTAACATTAGTTATGGCTTATTGTTTGATTTGGGGCTTCTTTATAGTCACCTGATACTGGATTTTCCTATCAGTCCTCTGATGTCGTGGTTGGCAGAGGTATGAAGGGGATCCCTGTCACTAGGAATATAATATCTGTGAAAAACCGAGGTTTCTGAGAGGGTTTTTATAAGAAAAAAATTTTAGGATCACGCTATACCAGGAAACAACTTACTGCTTAGCTATGGATTATTGATTTATTTGAATGTTTTTGGACCATTATACTTGTCCAAGCCAGGATGTCCTGGGTGTGTTAAAAGACTTTTGAATTGAGAGAGATACCATCTTGAGTTTACTAATAATTTAAGTCAACAGCATCTAACAAAGAAGGCTTTATTCTTGGATCCTGTGCAGACATCGTAGTCTGAACCGAAGTAAACAGAATCCTGGCTTCAGTAAGAGCTGTTATTTAGAACACATTTGAGACATTGTGATGTAATTGTGTCCTGAGGCTGAAAAGTGTTAGTCTCCATTTTATTCAATATCCATTTTAGTGTACAGCCTTGTACCCCAATGATAAAAAGCAAAACAGATACTTGCTCAAGGCCAGTCTAGATTTTGGCCTGAAAGACTTTCCCCTTATCACCTCCTTTCCCAGCCATCGCTGAGCAAGGGATGGGAAACCCTAGGTCATTAGGTCATCACCTCAGCTTCAAGCCATGTGGACTGCCAGCTCTTCTTTGCCTTCAGAACCCCAGGCCCTGCATCTAGAGGTGTCCAGGGTCCTGGCGGTCAATTTAAACTTTCAATTAATGGCACGTCTTACCTCTTTTCTCGCAACCAAATCTATTATCCTCTTACTTCCCCTCCCCATCCTCTTGGAGTCACATCTCTCTTTTTTAAAAATTCAATGTATTTTTGACTGTGCTGGGTCTTCGTTGATACATGGGGCCTTTCACTAGTTGCAGCTAGCAGGGGCTACTCTCCAGTTGCAGTGCTCGAGCTTCTCACTGCGGAGGCTTCTCCTTTTGCACAGCATGGGCTCTAGAACACAGGCTGGGTAGTTGTGGCCCATAGGCTTAGTTGCCCTGCAGCACGTGAGATCTTCCCAGACCAGGGATTGAACCCGTGTCCCCGGCATTGGCAGGCAGATTCTTAACCGCTGGGCCACCAGGGAAGCCAAGACTAGGTGAAATGCAATAAAAATAGCATTTTGCACATTTCCAAAGGGCTTCCATGTACAAAATTAAAATTCTAGGTTTGTGTGAGTGTTCTAAACCCTGGGAAGTAGCCATAATAGGCATTATCCCCATTTTAAAAATAAACGGAGTGTTAGAAATTGAGAGAGTAGCATGGAAACATATACATTACCATATGTAACACAGCCAGTGGGAAGTTGCTGTATGCCACAGAGGGCTCGAAGGGGTGCTCTGTGACAACCTCGAGGGGTGACAGGAGGTGGGAGGTGAGAGGGAGGTTCACGATGGAAGGGACATGTACATACCTATGGCTGATTCATGCTGATGTATGGCAGAAACCATCACACTCTTGTAAAGCAATTATCTTCCAATTAAAATTTTTTTAAAAATGAAGGGAGGCCAGTCTGGGTCACAATTTAGGTAATGTTCCCATTGTCACCTGATAGAGTGGCACTGAGGCTAGAGCCCAGGTATTAGGATTTGATGCTTATTGTACCATTCACTTTGTTTTTCTCAGATGTCTTCCCCTTGAGCCTAGAGACCATACATTTTCACTTTCTAGTTCAATTTCAAGTGGCAGTTGGGATCTAGTGGCAGATGGAAAGCGGAGAGGTCCTCAGGAGCAGAGCTGGGTGGACAAGGCTTTGCATCATTTACTCATGTGTCCCTTGCTGCTCCTGCTGCTAAGTCGCGTCAGTCGTGTCCGACTCTGTGCGACCCCATAGACGGCAGCCCACCAGGCTCCGCCGTCCCTGGGATTTTCCAGGCAAGAACACTGCAGTGGGTTGCCATTTCCTTCTCCAATGCATGAAAGGGAAAAGTGAAAGTGAAGTCGCTCAGTTGTGTCCGACTCTTCGCGACCCCATGGACTGCAGCCCACCAGGCTCCTCCGTCCATGGAATTTTCCAGGCAAAAACTGGAGTGGGGTGCCATCGCCTTCTCGAGCTACTTGTGTACTCCCTCTTGAGTTTTGCCTGTACATTGAAATTCTTCCTCCCGTTTCCTTGCTACTGCTTTCTTGACTTCTTCTTCCTCATACTGGACCCCATATTTGGCACAGTAACCCCAAGACCAAGTGAATGTTCACTCTTCTCTTGAGCAAAAAAATGAAAATTAAAATATTATATCTATATGTGGTCAATTGTAGGGGAAGACTGACTTAAGAGGACTCTGCTCTCAGATATTGTCTGTTTTCCAATTCATACTAAATCATCTTTTATTCCCCAGTTCACACTAAATCATACTCATTTCCCCATTGTCTTTAAACATCATTTGAAAGTACTTTTCATGATTCCTCAGCATTCAGTTGCTTGAATTTAGCATAATTTACTGATGAGTTTTTCTATTTTGGATAATGAGGCTATTTTGTAGTTTTCTCTGTGATAAAAATGATTGACTCCTTGAAGAAGGGAATTTTTAAATATTTAGAGAGTAAAAAATTTGGTTTAAATGGTTTGCCTTAGTCATTAATTCATTAGTACATTGTAGCAGTAATTTCAATCAGATAAATATTAATACATGATTATTTTTCAAAAATAGTAAAGTTGTGATAGTTTTAGTTTCAGATGGGAAAAATGCATAAAAATGGTCAGTGAAAGGAAAAGACTTCACAATTATGTCATTAGGATTTATTTACTAACTAAGCTTTTACTAGTGACACCAGTTTGTCCTTCATGTTGTGTTACTTCTCTCTGGGTTTCTTATTTCCTATATAATTTTTTTTCTCAGATTCTACTCAAACCCCCTCCATTTTAGCATCTGCCAAGGCCCACGGTTCTTGGAGGGTCTCATTTGAGGGTCTCATTTGAGGGTCTGAGGGTCTCAAATTGTCTTTGACATTTCCTTTTCCAGGTATATTTGCTATTGAGAGTATTTGTAGATAAGCCAGTGCCTTAATCTTATTTTGATTCTATTTAGTGAGCTTGACATGAATTCTGCTTCTGGGCAAATTTGAGAGAGAGGACCACTGGGTAAAAATGGAGCTAGAAAGTCACATGAGTTTTTTTCTTTTTGAAGTACAGAGAAGGCTTTTGCCATTAGTGCAAAAGAGTGTTTCTCCTTTTCCCAATCTGTGGTGGATAAAATGTGTGAGCATACAGGAATTTGACTTGTTACCTTGGATAAACTCAATATTCTTAGGATGAAGTCATACATAATTAATTACCTGTCTCTGCATTCTTTCCAGAGTGATGGCACTTAGTATTCACACTCATGATAACTTTGGTTTCCTGAGTGCAAGAGCCCCAGGACTGCCAAGTAAGGAAGAAGAGGCAGTGGCAGTTATATAACCTTGGGGCTTCTGTAATGTGGTGGGTAATTGTCTTTTTTCTTCTTAACTTCTAGTGTCTGAAACAGTACATGCAGCTGGCAATCCGAGAAGGATGTGGGTCTCCCATCACTTGCCCAGACATGGTGTGCCTAAACCGTGGGACCTTGCAGGAAGCTGAGGTATGGATGGGTGCCCTGATCTTCCCTTTTTTCCTGTTGACATGATTTCCTGGGATCTTGGCTCTTTATGTACGTCTCTACCAGGGAGTCTAGAAAAAAAATACAGGGGTTAACTTTTTAAAGGAGTACTTTATTGCTACATACCTTGGATTCTTTATAGAGGCTGTTAAAGCTGTTATTTACTTTGGTTCTATTTATAAATTCCCCCTGAGTGTTGAAGAAGTTCCAGAATAGGCCAAGGTGCTAGAAATCCAATTTACCAAAGCTGAGCTTTGGAGGCTGAATAGTCAGTGGCCTGGGCATTTTTAATACTTCAAAGATAAACAGATGACTGATTAGCCGTAGTTATAGATAACATAAATTATTATGATTCTGCAGAGGTAGCCTGTGTCGAACCATTTCTAAAGAGCAGAGAAAGGCCTTTCATTCAGTGTTTATCAGGTATAGAAATTTTTTTTTTGAGTGAGTTCTTCTCACTGTGACATGTCTCTTTGTTTTTTCAATCCCCATTGAATAGCTTGCCCTTAAATCAGCTTTTAACTTTCAGGTTCTGCTCATTTCAAGTCTTGTATGCCTTCATGTAGTTGCTTAGCCAGTATACTATCTAATATTTTCAATAGATTTATAAAACTGAAGCTCAGAGTGTCTAAAAAACTTTCTCAAGAGCGCATACCTAAAAGGCAAAAGAGTTAGAATTCCAATCCAGTTCTTTCTGGCAGATTGCATAGCTTTAAAAGTAGAACTCGGTAGATAAATAGAGTGCAGAGTAAGGATCTTGATAATTGAGAGTCCAACAGAGTGCATATATGTGTGTAGGTATATACAGGGAGGCCTGGCGTGCTGCGATTCGTGGGGTCGCAAAGAGTGGGACACGACTGAGCGACTGAACTGAACTGATATATGTGTGGGTATATATGTACATGTCTATGTGCCTGTGTCTGTATGAAGGTATGTGTATCCAAGTACATACACACATGCTTTATATATATACAGATGTGCTTTTACGTGTATATATCTTTTGTAAGTAAAGCAGTCAGAAAGATGGTATAGACCATTTTTAACCAGTCTGCTTCTGGGTGCCCTGTGTTTAGCTTATGAAATACCAAGTAACTGATACAAGTGAGTGCGAAGTGATTTGAGGGGAAGAATAAAAGGAATACATGTTGGTTTAGAAGTTGTTCATTTTAGGAAAGTCATGAAATAAATGGAATCTTTAAAACAAAGAGGTAGTATTGAATGGATGAATCCTGTGCTGAGAAATGTTAACTTTTATGTGAAAAATGGGTAGAAGAAAATTAAAAAGGGGGAAAAGGGGGAAAGGTTCGGTTATCTACCATGAATACTATCGATCTGTGGAACTTGGAAATGGTTTTTAAAAATGAGACCCAGGTTTGCAGGAGCATCTTTCTAGACATGACCCTTCCAGGGAACATGCTTCCTTTTTGACTTGCTTCTGTGTGGTCTGATCAGTCAACAGATATTCATTGAGTGTACAAAATGCCAAGCTCTTTCCCGGTCAAGATAGGTGAATAAGATAGTCCCAGTACTGTTCTCCTGGAGCTTCTGACTTCGAAGAGAGACATTCAACTGATAATGAGCCAGATAATTAATTCTAAGAGCAAAAAGTGTGAGATGGAGGAGGCAGCAGGAGTTTTGTCTGCCATGGAATCTTATTTAATTCTTGTGTGCGAAAGCTATTAAAACATAAATGAAGTGACCTTTCTAAACAAGCCTTTGAAATTAATTGCATTCTCTTTTCTAGATAACCCTACATGTGGCTATTTGCAACTAATTAAAATTAAAATTAGGAATTCATTCCTTTGATTGCACTGATCACATTTTAAGTACTCGGTCGCCACATGTGGCTAGTGGCTACCAGGTTGGACAGCACAGAATAGAACATTTCCCTCTTTGCAGAAAGCTCATTACATAGTGGTGTTCTAGACTTTAAATGCATGGTAACCATTAGCCATTGAGCCTTTGGATATCAAATGTTAGGGCTAGGGAAATAGATGGGGAAACAGTGGAAACAGTGTCAGACTTTATTTTGGGGGGCTCCAAAATCACTGCAGATGGTGATTGCAGCCATGAATTTAAAAGACGCTTACTCCTTGGAAGGAAAGTTATGACCAACCTAGATAGCATATTAAAAAGCAGAGACTTACTTTGCCAACAAAGGTTCGTCTAGTCAAGGCTATGGTTTTTCCAGTAGTTAAGTATGGATGTGAGAGTTGGACTGTGCAGAAAGCTGAGCGCCAAAGAATTGATGCTTTTGAACTGTGGTGTTGGAAAAGACTCTGAGAGTCCCTTGGACTGCAAGGAGATCCAACTAGTCCATCCTAAAGGAGATCAGTCCTGAGTGTTCATTGGAAGGACTGATGTTGAAACTGAAACTCCAATACTTTGGCCACCTCATGCGAAGAGCTGACTCATTGGAAAAGACCCTGATGCTGGGAAGGATTGGGGGCAGGAGGAGAAGGGGGCGACAGAGGATGAGATGGTTGGATGGCATCTCCGACTCCATGGACATGGGTTTGGGTAAACTCCGGGAGTTGGTGATAGACAGGGAGGCCTGGCGTGCTGCGATTCGTGGGGTCGCAGAGTCAGACACAACTGAGTGACTGAACTGAACTGAATGTGTGTAGATGACTGACAGGCCAGGGTTTGTCCCAGAGATCCCTGACGTGGAGTCTAACTTTTCTGATTTTCTTAGTACAGACATTCTCTGGTCATCTTCCCCCATAATTCTTTTCTCCTCCTTAATCTTGACTTTTCCTGCTGTTGACGTTCTCATTCACACTTCCCTAGTGCTGATTCCATTTACCCAGCTTTGCTTTAAAAACAGTTTTACTTTTAGGCTGCATTAAAAGCCAATAAACCCATAATGGCTCTTAAAAATGACAAAAGGATATCTGAAAAACAGAACAAAAACATACTCCAAACTAAACTATGGTATTTCTTATATTCTCCAAAGTCTGTTTCCCATTAGATGAGTAAGAGACACTCTGGGGCATTAAAGGACCATTTCAGTACTCATAGGTCTCGCTAAGAGCCTGCCTGAAGATGGGCGTGAATTGCAGTAATCAACTGTTCTTAACCAACTTGCCACTATTTTTTTTTTCCCCCCAAAATAAGAAACAAATGCGGCGGTGGTGATTGTCTCTCATTTTTGAATTGAGAAATGAGTAGGTTATAATGGAGCTATTGGTGGCTTCATCAGTTTATAAGGGGCAACTCTTTCAAAGCAAATACCTCACACACATGAACTTGGGCTACACCGTCTCCCTGTCTGACTTGCTTGACATCACACTTTTCTCATATACAGTTGTTATTATAATACATAGTTCTTAATGTAGATATTATTGAGTCTATCACAGTGGTACATCCAGATTGTGCTTCTCTGCATTCTGTCTCTGTGACTACTTTTCCTATCATTTAAAAAAAAAAAAAAAACATTTATTTTTATAGGTAACACATAAATATACTTTGCTTGTTAAGAATAATTCTGGTTAAGGCTGAGGTTCCCTTTGCGATGCTTCTGTTAGTATCATAATACATGATCCTTCACTGTTCATTTTCTTATAAAATGCATAGAAGTATAAAATTTTTCCTCCTCAAAGGGCACCAGGAATTTAAGCTCTTTCCTCTGAATGCTTTCCTATGTAGGTCTATCTCACAGAGCTGACTCGGCTTCATATATGTGTCTCCTGTAAGCTTTAATGCTTCCAAATTGGCTCAGCCGTGGCTGTTTCCCTTCACTTTAATTTATCAGGAGTAGCTTCATCAGCCGAGGATTCAATGCCCATTCCAAAACCTGTTTGCTTATGTAAGAAACAGTGGAAAAGGCAGCTCCCCTTCAATGTCATGGAAGCTGGTGGGAAGTAGTGACTGGAGAACTTGTGTCCTAGAGGTGCACCTACTGAGAGCCAGGGAAGAGACAAACTTTCCTCTCTTGCGTCATCTGGTCCTTCCAGCTGTTGCTCAGCAGTGTTTGATCCAGGAATCTTGTCCAACATGGAATTATGAAAGGCAGGACACAGATGGTTGGTTCTGATAGCATTACTTCAGGCACAGCCTTTGCTTGAAGTTAGTAGCCCTGTTCAAGAGGCAATGACTCACTGAAGCAGTTTCCTTACTGTGTTAGGGAAGTAACATAACCACCACTTACAGGGAAAGCACAAACCATGTGTCTGGACCATGTCAGATTGGAGCAGCGAGCACATAAATGCCTACCATTACAGGACCTGAGAAGTGGGACTTTCTCCTGTTGCCAGCTGGTGGTGGACAGCTGGGAACAGCTTCTCACCCACCCATCCTCCTTGCAAGCCCAAGGACACTCAAACAACCCACCTTTCCTGCTGGTGCTACAGCATGCACCAGAGGGTGAATGGATGCAGTTGTTCTTCTCAAGAACAGGGGCTCCAGAGTTGCTATAGGAAGGGACTTAGGGTGGGAGGCTGTGGAAAGACTAGGATGGGGGGATGGGGGTTGCCAAGAAATTTAAAGCTGCATTTGCAAAATAAACACAGTTTTTACTCATGAAAGTGAAAGTGTTAGTTGCTCAGTCATGTCTGACTGTTTGTGACCCCATGGACTATAGTCTACCAGGCTCCTCTGTCCAGGAAATCCTCCAGGCAAGAATAGTGTAGTGGGTTGCCATTCCCTTTTCCACAGTATCTTTTTGACCCAGGGCTCGAACTTGGGTCTCCTGCTTTACAGGTGGATTCTTTACCATCTGAGCCACCGGGAAAGCCCCTTAGTTTTTACTCATATCACATGTTTATTTAGGGTGGTTTTGATAAGTGAAGTGAAAGTTGCTCAGTCGTGTCCGACTCTTTGTGACCCCATGGACTATACAGTCCATGGAATTCTCCAGGCCAGAACAGCTACCCACTCTCTCCAGGGGATCTTCCCAACCCAGGGATCGAACCCAGGTCTCCCACATTGCAGGCGGATTCTTTACCAGCTGAGCCACCAGGGAAGCCCAAGAATACTGGAGTGGGTAGCCTATCCCTTCTCCAGTGGATCTTCCCGACCCTGGAATTGAACCGGGTTCTCCCTAATTGCAGTTGGATTCTTTACCAGCTGAGCTAGGCTGCTGGAATTATAAGAGATCCAGTAGTTCCCCCCAATCACCATTTAGCACTGTCTCCACTTGCCCTCTTTTTAAAGTAATTAATTAATTAATTAGACTACACCAGATCTTAGTGCAGCATCTAGAATCTTTTAATTGTAGCATGTGGGCTCTATTTCCCTAAGGATCGAACCCAGCCCCCCTTCATTGGGAGCACAGAGTCTTAGTCACTGGGGCACCAGGGAAGTCCCACCATCTTTTTATTTAACTCTTTTTTTCCTCCTGTTATCAAGAGTATGACTCTGGGGCAAGTGGCCATATTGCTGCTCCTATGGTTTTAGGGTCTGAATGGGAAGGGACTGAATGTGTCTATAACAGTCTTTGACTGTAATATGTGTCGGCTGAAAAAGAGTAAAACCTTGGGGCAGCACAGGATAAAGGAATCTGCCATGCTGGAGTCAACAGACACTTTTGAGATTCCAAGCTGACTTTTGTTTTAGAACATATTTAAAACTTTGTGTTAAAACTGCGTGTGAGTGGCGAGTAATGTTTCTAAGCTTCTTCTTTAACTGAAGCCAAATACAAGAAGACTCAGCAGTGTTGGAGGGAATGTGTCACATGGATGGATGCTCACATGGGAACATCCCTTTTACCCATCAATGGGCTGAGGGCGGGAGGCAGGGCATGACGTGGGAAGATGTACTGAGGCCTTATTGTTGTTTAGTCTCTAAGTTGTGTCCGACTCCTTGTGACGCCATGGGCTGTGGCCCACCAGGCTCCACTGTCCATGGAATTCTCCAGGCAAGAATACTGGAGTGGTTTGCCATTCCTTTCTCCAGGGAAGCTTCCCAACCCCGGGATCGAACCCAGGTCTCCCACATTGTGGGCAGATTCTTCACCATCTGAGCATAGTTCTTCAAAAACTGCGAAAACCTTAACATGCTGTCATGATCAATTACATGATCAATTCCATCTCTAGATATACTGATCTTTTGTATTCTGTGCTCAGCCTGTTCCTTTAATTTTTAAAAGCAACAGTAGCAGAAGTGTGCTTTAAAGGGTCAAATCTAAGTAAGGTCTGGCCTTTTTTTTTTTTTTCCCCTTCTGTCTTGCCTTTCCAGACCTTGATGGTAGTACATACATGAAAGCTGGTCCATGTTTTAACCATTTCACTTTTCCAACTAAAAGACAGTATATACTGTATTTATCAATATAATGAGAACACACTGTACTCTTGGCGTAAACACTTCTCTGACTAGCAGGCCTGTCTGCCCTCTCTTTTTCTTTGGTCTTTGTAGGGTTTGTGTCAATGTAGGTGGTGATGCTTGCTAAAATATTCGTTAATAATGGTGCACAAGGATGTGCCTTTTATTTCTTCCATTTGTGGATATTAGATCTATCCAGTTTTATGTGTAATAGTTATAGCACCCCACATATACATATACTGTGAATTCCCTGCTTATGCTGTGCTGTAGGTGGAGGGGATTGGAAAAGTGAAGATTTTCAGCAAAGTAGGAACTGAGAATTTAATAAGTATCCCCAGGTTTATTTTTAACAACCACAACAAAGACAGTGATTCAGTGACTGCAGGTAATTAGTAAGTTTTGGTTGTTAATATTCTGATATTATTGTTTTTGTTCTATTAAAATAAAACTGAATTTGCGTTTTCTCTGAATTAAGATTTTTTTTCGTTTTGGAAAGAATTTCTGTAGTGATGAGGAGAAAATGTGGTCTTTCATTCTTGGATAGGAAGAGAGAGAAATTTTTGTGTAACAGGTAGATTAGTACAAATTCCAAAGGAGAAATAATTAAAAATCAGTTTCAGTCAAGTGCAGGATTTTTTAGTAGTTGGTTTGAGGGGAATGTTCTCTCAATATTTGAGAAGATACTTAGAAATTTTTGTTTCTGTTGCATGAATATGAGTCTGGTTAGTAATGGATTAGAACTCACTGAATAAAACAAGTACCATTAGTTCATAATGATCGAAATAAATAAATGAATAAACAAATACATGAGGGATAAGGTACAACCTTTCCTTGTAATAGAATTCTAATTTACAAATGCAGAATGAATGCTAGAAATCGAAAATCATTGTTAAATGCCGCAATAATAATTATTATAGGCAAGAATTATTTTTTTAAAAGTCTTACAGAATTTGTTACAATATCGCTTCTGTTTTATGTTCTGGGTTTTTGGCTGTGAGGCAAGTGGAATCTTAGCTCCCCAACCAGGGATTGAAGCTGCTCCCCTGCATTGGAAGGCCAAGTCCTAACCACCAGACCACAAGGGAAGTCCCTAGGCAAGAATTGTTGATAAATACAGAAATTAGTAGGAAAACCTATGATGAGAAATGGGATATTTGTAGACTCAAAATATCTCCCTACAAAATACTTGCTGGTTACAAAAGGTATAGAAATCTGACAGATACCACTGTGTATCTGTCAGATACTGTGCTAAACTCAATTGTGTTCAACTCTCTGTGACGCTATGGACTGTAGCCCACCAGGCTCCTCTGTCCATGGAATTCTTCAGGCAAGAATACTGGAGTGGGTTACCATTTCCTACTCCAGGGTATCCTGACCCAGGGATCGAACCTGGGTCTCCTGCATTACAGGTGGTTTCTTTGCAGTCTGATCTATCTTAGCCAAGTTAAAAAGTTAATATTGACAGTAACGAGACAGATTGTCCCCATGTATCTCCTGATGACCCAGCATCACTTCTGTGATATTCTTGCTAAACATGCACAACCTCAGCATAATCATGAGAGAATCAGACAAACCCATGCTGGAGAATATTGTACAAAATAAGTGGCCTGAACCCTTCAAACATGTCAAGGTCATGAAACCAGAAAGATACTAAGAAACTGCCATAGATTGGAGAAGGTTAAGGAGACATGGCAACTAAATGCTAGGTGGTATCCTGAATTGGATCTTGGACAGAAAAAAAAGTCATTATTGAGATAATTTGTGAAGTTTGAATATGGCCCTCAGATTATTTTATATCAATGTAAATTTCATTATTTTAATAATTAACTATCGTTGTATAACTAAGGTGTTCCTGTTAGGAGAAATTGAGGGGAATGACATTTAGGAACTCTATACAAGATTTTGCAACTTTTTGTAAGTCTGAAGTTATTTCAAAATAAAAAGGTTAAAAAGGAATGTCCTGTTATGTCTTTGAATGATTTGGAATTGCTTTGTTCACAGGAAGAGGATAATTGAATACATAACACACCTCATTATAATCTGTTCCATTATTCTCTAGAATTTCCGTTTTGCAATCAATTTTAGCGTCCTTGTGATTTCTTTCTTTTTTTAAGCAATAGTTCCTTAACCTGTAGCCTGACTGAACCTTCAGTAATCATCCTAAACATTTATTTCAATTTTATAATTGTAAAAGACCTTGAGCAGTAGTGACTTAGCTTCAGATTGCAGTGGAACCGGGAATTTAACACTCTGAATCATCTTTTTTTTTTTTTTTTACTGATGTTTATACATACAAAGTTAAGTAAGTCAGAAAGAGAAAAGCAAATACTATATATTAATGCATATATGTGGAATTTAGAGAAATGAATAGATGGTCTTATTTGCAAGGCAGAATAAAGACAGATGTAGAGAACAAATGAATGGGTACCATGGGGGAAGAGGAGGTGAGATGAATTGGGAGATTGACATGTATACACCGTTGATATTATGCATCAAATAGATAACTGATGAGAACCTACTGTAGAGCAGTGACCTCTCCTCACTTCCCTGCGGTAATCTAAATGGGAAGGAGATCCACAAAAGAGGGGATATATGTACATGTATAGCTGATTCACTTTGCTGTACAGCAGAAACTAGCACAACGTTGTAAAGCAAGTATACTCTGATAAAAATTAATTTAAAAGAAAAACAGAAAATGTCAAAGTATATAAAAACATTTCAGAAAATTAGCTCTAATTTGTGAAATCTAACAGATGATAAGATCAAGGAATAGATCTTTTTTTACAACCTATGTGTACATATTACCTCCTGAGTAATTTAAGTTCCTTGAAGGCAGCTTCTGTATCTCCCTCTTTTGTATCCCAAGCTTCCAGCCAACACTTTACCCATAATAGACTCTCAATGAGTATATGGAGAAGGTGTAAGTCCAGGAGGGAGGCGCCAGAGAAGAGTGTGGTGTGTTTTGTGTTAACTTGATTCCAAAAGGATCAAACAGTGAGAAGTGATGGAACTTTTTGTGATCACAAATTTCAACAGAAAATTGATTTACTGTGTTAAGGCCTAATTCCATACAAACCTTTGATCTAGAAAATAATAAAATAGGAGATACAAAGTAGAGGAAGAGACAAAAAAAAAAAGCTAGAGACCTCTGACTTTCCTGTTGGCAGTAATGTGTGCTCGGATGAAATTTATCTTTCTAATATAAAATTAAACTTCCATCGCTACCATTGTTAACTTTTTTACTGCATTAATTTCTGTCATTTTTCTCATTAGAATTTCATCTGTGTCTGAAACATTATCTCATCTCCTGTTTGCTTTGTCTTCCATCAACTCTGTTGGACTTAGCTGTTGTATAAATTGCTTGTCATTGATCAGAAGTTTTAGGGGTTGACTTTCAAGGGTTTAAAGGTCTTCATCAGTTCAGAATCTGTTTTAGGTGGTAGCAGGGCTTCCCTGGTGGCTCAGTTGGTAAAGAATCTGCAAATGTTCGAGACCTGAGTTTGATCCCTGTGCTGGGAAAATCCGCTGGAGAAGGGAAGCCTACTCACTCCAGTATTCTGGCCTGAAGAATTCCAAGGACTGTATAATCCATGGGGTCGCAAAGACTGAGCAACTTTCACTTTCACAGGCGGAGTACAAGACTCTCATACAGAATCAAAGACCTTAAGTGGTTTTGGGGGGATTGTTAAAAATAGGTTTCTAAAATATCACTGAGGTATCTCAGGTCCAGATGATGTCATTCCCCAAGTACCCTTGGCCCCCAAATTAATGTTCGATTAGATTATTTGTCCTCCACCTGCAGGGAATCAGTGACTTAAGAATTTTACTAATTTCTTAATGTCTCTCTTCACAAGCCTGTACCTTCTGTCTCCAACTCTGCATTTTATTTGAGACCCCTTTGTCTTTCAGGAAAGAGGTCTAGATAGTATTATAACAGATGAAACAATACTGACTTTCAGTATGATAAAAGCCTAACTGTATTTAAAAAAATTAGGATAAAACACATATCACATAAAATTAACCATAATCAAGCTAATGAGCTTTTATTTAAGGTGCAAGATTGAAAATGCAACATTTTCCCCCTCTCCACTGGAGAAAAATGTTATAATTAAATTTATGTTTTACCCAATTTTAGCTGGTACATAGAAGGCTGAACTTGCCTGCTTTGTGGTTCTTCATACATTTTAGCTAACTTAGCTTGATTCATTTACAGAATAAACAAATTGAATTTTTTTGTGAGGAGGAGAATTAGATATTCATTACCTTTTAAAATTTATTATGGTTGTTAAATACCATGTTAGATACTTTATTTTTAAACTCAGGTTTTCTCAAAGCAGACTGCCATTAGTTGCAAGAGCTTTCATCTAGATAGATTTTATAGCAAAAGTATGTCACATTTTACAGTTGCAATTTCCAAGGCTAAGGCTATGTCCTTTATCAACTTGATGAATGTCTGAAAACCTAAAGTCCTTTGATTTTTCTCAGTTGTGAGTCTTTTAAGCAATGTCAATATATTTATATGTTGACGTCAGTGGAATTATTATTTTTAGAATGCCAGTTTAAGAGCAGTTTGCTTTTCCTGCATCTGCCTTTGAAATGCAATTTAAAATGATTAATCTGAAATGTCATTTAGTTAGATATGAATCACTGTTGTTTATTAGTGCCATCTGAAATGGAAATGGGTGCTTAGCCACAAGAAATACCTTAGGCACGTCTTCTCTGCCAGGGCCTGGATGACAATGAATGATCACCAGAGGCCCGTGAAGTGATGTTCGTCAAAAGAAATGGTGTTTTTTGTTGCTTAGAAAGTACTATTCCCTAGCTGATGAATGAAGTTATTCCTGAGGCAGTGTCTGCCTGATCTTAGTTTTTCAAAGTTTTAAAGCTAGAACTATAATCTTTTTTTCTTTTTTGATAGAAATCCCAGCTACTTCCTGCACTTGAATCATCAGGCTTTATTTAAGGAATGGTGCTCAGTAGGTTAAGACGAAAATCTTTAAAAAACGTCTTAAGTGAAGAGAGAAAAGGAGCGTTGTTTCTAAACATGCACAGATAATTTGCAAAGTCCAAATGTTTGGTTGTCTAGTCTTGTTTGTTGTTGTTTGGTCTCTAAGTTGTGTCCGACTCTTTCGCGACCCCATGGAGTGTAACCCACCAGGCTCCTCAGTCCCTGGGATTTCTTAGGCAAGAGTACTGGAGTGGGTTGCCAATTCCCACTAGTCTTGATTCTGATAAAAGAATGGAAGATGATCACTGAGTTCTGTCACTGCTGCCTGGAGTAGGGAAGCCTAACCATGGCTGAGGATTAGGGATGATTTGGGAACTGCTGGCTTCTGTTAACTGCATGAGCAGTATAAGGAAAAAGAAATTTGCAGACAGCTGGTATAGAGAAGATACAGTAAACCAGATAAGAAAAAGGGATCATAAAGAGACTGGTAACTTGGGGCTCTGTGATGAAAGTAAGGAAAGTAAGGAAAGAAGTGAAATCTCATCTTTTGAATATCTCTGGTTTCAGATTGCCTGTTTGGTACCTGTGGATCAGTTTCAGCTTTATCAGCGGTTAAAATTTGAACGAGGTATGTACATGCTCTTCTTTTCATCCTGATGGTGGATGTGGTTTTACATGTGTCCTCTTTACACTAACCTGTGTGTAAGATTAAGGCAGCTATGAGCTGTCAGCAAAGCCACAAGGGTACTCAGAAAAAGGCAAACTGTAATTGCAACATAAAATTTTAACTGTCTCAACCACCGCCAGAAAAAAATGCAGACTAGCAGGAAATGGAACTTTCCTTACCTTGGTTGTTGTGTATTTTTAATTGGACTTATGTGAGAGTTCAGTTCAGTTCAGTTCAGTCACTCAGTCGTGTCCGACTCTTTGCGACCCCATGTATCGCAGCACGCCAGGCCTCCCTGTCCATCACCAACTCCCGGAGTTTACCCAAACCCATGTCCATTGATTCAGTGATGCCATCCGACTATCTCATCCTCTGTCGTCCCCTTCTCCTCCTGCCCCCAATCCTTCCCAGCATCAGGGTCTTTTCCAATGAGTCAGCTCTCTTCGCATGAGGTGGCCAAAGTATTGGAATTTCAGTTTCAACATCAGTCCTTCCAATGAACACCCAGGACTGATCTCCTTTAGGATGGACTGGTTGGATCTCCTTGCAGTCCAAGAGAGAAGTTCTGCAAAAGTTAAGTAGTGTCACAAAAACAATATGACAAATAGAAGTGAAGTGAAAGTCACTCAGTCGTGTCCAACTCTTTGCAACCCCATGGTCTATACAGTCCATGGAATTCTCCAGGACAGAATACTGGAGTGGGTAGCCTTTCCCTTCTCCAGGGGATTTTCCCAACCCAGGGATCAAACCCAAGTCTCCTGCATTGCAGGCGGATTCTTTACCAACTGAGCCACAAGGGAAGCCCATGACAAATAGAAAGTGACCCTCAAAATGAGTTTTACCACCACTTACCCTGCTCTTGAAGATCACTTCAAAAACATTAATCCACCCAAACATTTTCACTGCTCATTGTGATATTCACTGTCCTTCTGATTATACTTGTAATCATAGCCAGTGACTGAGTATATCATTCTAATGCTATTTGCAATTGCATGCTAAGTCACTTCAGTCATGTCCGACTCTTTGCGACGCTATAGACTATAGCCGCCAGGCTACTCTGTCTATGGCGATTCTCCAGGCAAGGATACTGGAGTGGGTTGCCATGCCCTCCTCCAGGGGATCTTCCCAACCCAGAGATTGAACCCATATCCCTTATTGTCCCCTGCATTGGCAGGCAGGTTTTTTACCACTAGCATCACCTGAGGAGCCCTGCTATTTACAATGTATTGGACTAATTTTCTTTCTGATCTTAGACTTGGGTTTGTATTGCCTTTTTATCTGTAGGAATCTTTTTTTTTTGGTGTCTTTTTCCATATCTGAGAAGTAAAGAGAATATTGTTTGCCCTGGTACTCACAGGATTTGTGTAAATCTCGTCAAGTATATAGCATAAACTCTAACATGAACATCCAGTTTTCCTGATTGCTAGCTTTTGAAACTGGATTAATAAAATCCAGAGGTAAGAGTAAGGAAAGAAGTGAACTTTTTTTTTTTAATGTGCCAGTAAATGTGGTAAACAGAATTTATCTCATTTAATTTTTGCAATTACCCTGACAGATAATTGTTACATGAAAACAGAGAACCATGTGGAGCATAAAGGGGGAGTATTTGCAGGAGAATCACAGGATGGCATTCACTGCCTTTGACCTATGTTTGGTTCAGTCTCATAGGCTGATTTTTCTCAGCAAGCCAAAAGCAGATTCATCTTTCCTGGAGATATCATGTAACTAAATGTATAAGACTGGTATATTAAGGTGGAATTTATTAAAAAATTCTTGGCCTACATTGTTTTGAATTGCACTTTTGCCCTTTTTTGTGTGCACATCTCAGTCGTGTCTGACTCGCTGTGACCCCATGGACTGTAGCCCACCAGGCTCCTCTGCCCGTGCGACTTCCCAGGCAGGAATACTGGAGTGGGTTGCCCCATTTTTCTCCTCCAGGGGATCTTCCTAAACCAGGGATCAAACCTGCGTCTTCTGCATTGACAGGCTGAGCCAGTAAAGAACATAATTTATGAAGCAACAGAGTGGGAAGTGTTTTGAATTCAAGTAAGACTATTCCATCATAAAAACTTACATACTAAAGCAAAATGTTGTCCCCATTCCCTGGAGGCAATAACAAGGGACAGTTTTATAGGATATTTGCTAATCTAACTGATATAAAAACTTTGCAGTCTCAAAACAACTTATAGGAAGATGCAAATAGGATGTTGTGGAACATGCTGTCAGAACCAGCAGAATCAGATGAATTTTAGGTTTAATGGATGAAGACGTAGGCTGATACACTGTCTATACTGTCCTGTGTGGATTCTGAGCTAAACAGAGGAATTAATGATGGCATAGTTTATCTATTGGCTGTCCCTAATCCATCCACGTGGGCTGGTTAGGTTGAGCATTGTAGCATCACATGCTGATGAATGGTATCAAACATCTGCCCTGACATTCTCTCACTTTATCCCAATATCCTCCACTATATAAATACGTTACTGCTGGAATAAAGGCATTCACCTCGTGGATGGATGTGGCTGGTAGCCAGTGCCATGATTGGAGGGCTCTTACCTAGAGAAAGTCTAAGGAGGTAGGTTGGATTTTCAGACTTCTTAAATGGTGAGACCTGTCCATCTCACCAGTCCCATTCAGTGACCACTGCTCAGCCTGTCTGTAGGGTTTCCTTGTTCCCAATGCACCTCTCCTCCTCCATGACCGTCACCTCTCCCCCTACCCACTGCCCCATCTGTCAGTAGCAGGCCTTATTCCTCATTGTTTACAAACATTTTATTAGATAAAATGTCTGTTTTGTGATTCATTAGACAAATTTAATAGTACCAGGCATTAAAGCTTTATGTAAGTCAGTTCTTATGGATGAATATAAATTTTTAGTGCATTCTAAAAATAGTGGGAATGCTGGCTCCACCCCTTACTAGACTGTGTAACCATAGTTTCTATTCCTCAATTTTTTTCATCTGTAGAATGGGGATATTAATAGTCCCTATGCCATGGGTTTGAGATGAGGATTAAATGAATTAAGAAAAGTGGAGAGATTGAGACTTGCCTAGGACCATACAGGTGTGTCTCAGCTTCCTCATCTATAAAATTTTTTGAATTCAATAATTTTTAAAAATTTATATTTCATTTTTTCACTGTGTGACATGTGGGCTCTTAGTTCCTGGACCAGGGATCAAACCCATGTCCCCTGCATTGGAAGCATGGAGCCTAAACCACTGGACTACTAAAGAAGTCCCTATACTTTTTATTGGAGTTAAAAGCATCATTAAATTTACCATTTCACCCATTTTAGGTGTGTCATTCAATGGCATTAAGAGTATTTACAATGTTGTACAGCCATCACCACCATCCACTTGCAAAACTGTGATCATCCCAGGCAGAAACCCTGTAACAACTAAGCAGTAACTTCCTTCCCCACTTCTCCCAGCCTACTTTCTGTTCTGTGAATTTTCCCAGTCTAGATATTTTATGTGGAGAAGGAAATGGCAACCCACTCCAGTATTCTTGCCTGGAGAATCCCAGGGACAGCGGAGCCTGGTGGGCTGCCGTCTATGGGGTCGCACAGAGTCGGACACGACTGAAGCGACTTAGCAGCAGATATTTTATGTAAGTGGAATCACACAATATTTTCCTTTTGTGTCTGGCCTATCTCCATCCACATTGTAGTATGTATCAGAACTTTATGTCTTTTTATGGCTGAATAATATTCCTTTGTGTATACATACCACTTTTTGTGTATCTCTTCATCTGTTGATGGACACTTGGGTTGTTTCTGCATTTTGGCTATTGTGAATCATGCATGAACACTGGAGCACAGATACCTGTTCAAGACCCTGCTTTCCATTCTTGTGGGTATATACCTAGCAGTGGAATTGCCAGGTCATAGGGCAAGTCAGAAGCTGCCAAACTGTAAAACTCTAATTTAATTAGACATTTATACTATTTTAAGGGCTCAGCTGGTAAAGAATCCACCTGCAATGCAGGAGACCTGGGTTCGATCCCTGGGGTGGGAAGATCCCCTGGAGAAGGGAATGGCAACCCACTCCAGTATTCTTGCCTGGAGAATTCCATGGACTGTATAGTCCATGGGGTTGCAAAGAGTTGGATATGACTGAGTGACTTTCACTTTACTTCACTATTTAAAAGTATGGATGTATTTTAAATTTGGAAGTATGTTAAATCTGGTGCCATTGTTTCAACTCCCTCGTTTGATAAAAAAGGAGACTGAGACCCAGGGGCATTTTGATCTTAGGTGATTTTGGAAGGCAACTTGTAATCATGTAATTCTTCCTTAGCATCCATTATGAATAATTATTGTTAGAGAAAACATTCCATGTAAGAATAAGTTTGTTAATACATACTATTAATATATAATGTCATTTACTTGACTGGGATAATCTTTATCTGAATGGTATACCTCTTTTTTACATAATCTTCATATTCACCTCAAACTCAACACTTATCAGCTAGGTGACTTTAAGTTTTGTCAAGAAAATATTTTATGTGGAACTCTTTAAGAAGGGATCTTGAGATGTATTAAATTCTAATATTATGAATAGGTTAAATTAACCAGTGGAAAGTAAAACTCATTGGCTAGACTCTGAGACAGAATTGGAGAGATTGTTTTTACTCGGAAAAAAATGTAGAATCAGATTAGTGGCATGTCTGTATCTTAATAAGAAAAATTATCATCTGTTTTGTCCAATTCTTATTGACTGCCAATGCGAAGAACTGACTCATTGGAAAAGACCCTGATGCTGGGGAAGATTGAAGGCAGGAGAGGGGGACAACAGAGGATGAGATGGTTGGATGGCATCACTGACTCGATGGACATGAGTTTGAGCAAGTTCTGGGAGTTGGTGATGGACAGGGAAGCCTGACATGCTGCAGTCCATGGGGTCTCAAAAAGTCGGACATGACTGAGCAAGTGAACTAGCTGACTGACCAAGTTCTTTTTTTAGTTTTAAGTTGTCATCCAGTGTTTTAATTTTGTTTTACCTTGTGTTACATATATAATTAGCTTGTCTTTTGTGTCTTTGTTTTCATGTGCTTCTTTTTGGGGAGAATCTTTTGAATAGGAATGGTCCCTAGTCATCACTCTTTCCACAAAGCAGAGAAACGTCAGTTGGCATCGATGGATTATTCTGTGGGTCCACTTTCCGTCCATCTGTGATTTTTCCATTGGCTACTGCTGTGTTTGTGGGCTTTCTTTTCTGTGTCTGTCTTCCAATATTAACAAAGAAAAGGGAATACTGAGCATGGCATGTGTTAGTGATTATTGTTTTACTTTCTACTGGTTCTCAAAGCACATGTCTGATTAAGGCTAGAGTTTTGTCTCTTGTTTCCATAACTTACTTTTTCAACTTAGTTTGTTTTGAAAGTTGGGTTAAGATTATCCATCTCTAGTCCTTAAGCATTTTTTTCCCCTAATTTTTGTGACCCTTTTTACTTACTGTGATTGCTAGTTGTTTTCCTGTTATCATCTGTTAATCCTACTGCATTCACTCATGTGTTCTGTGTGTACTTACTTATGTACTGAGCATCTGTTGTGTGCCAGGTACAACTCTAGATGTGGTTTCAAGCTATGGTTCCATCTTTCTTTGAAAGTTCTTTTGTTCTCAGCTTTCCCCCCAAGCCTCCTTTCATTTCTGACCCTTAACCTTTATGAGATGGCTCTTCGAATTTCATCCGCTCTTGTGTTTGTCCTTGGTAAAATGTTTCCACTCCATCTTGTCTAATTATTAAGGTCTGTTCTCACCAGGGCTCCCTGTATAGCTCTTTGGTTTCTTTTAGCGTTTTTGGTTGAAGACTGGGTGATACTGAATGAGTTAATCATCAGTTCAGTTTTATTTTTTGACACCTCCCATCTCTCATTAGTCACCTTCCTTCTCATAGTTTCTGATCACAAGCTCATTCCTACCATCTCTCTCTTTGTGTGTTTTCTTTCTAAATCTGATTTTCTGATGTTTCATGGTAAATGTATGACTAAGTCTTGGGTTTCCTTCCCAAGCTATCTTATGCTTTTACATGGTAACCCTTTCTCTTCAGCTTCACCCTCCCATTCTTTTTTGTTGATCAGTTTTAAAGCTAAAACAGTCTCTAGATGTTTTCAGCTCTCCTCTGAAAAGCTGAAGTGTCTGTAAGAAAAGATATTTATGAATAGGTTGGGTGAAATTTCTAAAGGGACCTGAATAAGAGGCACAGTGTTCGTTAGTATTTGCCTCGTCCTATCTGTCCATCCATTTCCACATGTATGAGATGAGGATAGTAATGGAATGATTGTCCCAGGGCTGCTGCAGAGAATAAATGAGTTAACACCATGTATGTCACAGTGTGCTTTCAATATATGATTACTGCCTTTGTTGTTATTCTTCATTACTATTACCACCACCTCCAAATCTTATCCCCAGTTTTTTCTGTACTAAACTAAGAAAGCATCTTCCAGAATCCAGATCATACCTTGGATTGAGTACACAATTATATCACTTTGTTTTCATCTTAATTCAAATCTTTTTCAATGTGTTTCCATCCTTGTTTGTTCTAGTTTCTATAGCTTTGTGTAGAAGTTTGATAATCAAGGCACATTCCTTACCTCACCAATCATAGCAGTTTCCTTCAAACAGATTATTCTTCCTGAAAGCATGAATTCACCTCCAAGGAGATCATAGCTTGCTGAGATGGAGCATTTGAAGTTGTTGCTTCAAAGATAAAAGTGATAGAGGGATTAAAATCTATTTAATAGCAAGAGTTTGTTTTTACATAAATAATTACATTCTTGGAGTAAAAAAGGCCTGATCCTACCTTATACTCACTAACCACCATGTGTTATGCAAACTTCTAATTTCTGTTGGTCTCAATTTAACAGCTTTAGACTAGATAACCTCAAAAGTTGTTTCCAAGTTTGAAATTCTGTTGTTCTCATCAGCTGTCTTGAGAACAACTCTTCTGCTGTTGGCCACCTCTGTTTGGGTATATTTACTGTGGCAGATGTTAATTCCAATCAGTTTAGTTTAATTGCATTTTAACTATCTGCAGAAGACCTTTGTTCTTTGAGATAGCAGAAAGCAAATTAATTTTGGCATAATTAAAAATGCAGTGGGCCATAAAAGTTAAAACAGTTTGATTTATCTCAGCTGATAATTAAATTAGCTTGAGTGCATAGTGTTTCCCACAATAATAAAATTTCATACTATGTCTTTTTTGGCACAGCCTCACGGTAGTAGAAGACGGCAGAAAAACCACTCATGTCAGCTGAGAGAATATATAACCAAATAAAAAGCAAGCTTCACATATCTAGTTCTAGGTGGGAAATCCAAGGGTCTGAAATTTAGTTTTTGAAAACTAAAAATGATTACTGGGGTCAGACGTAGTCTTTAGGTTTCATGGCAGTTTTATTTTCTTGGAATGTTTTTATGTCCTAATTATTGTCAGAGTACAGAAGTACAAAACAGTTTTAAATAGTATTTCCTGCCTTGTGTAATTTACATGAACAAGCAGAATCTGAAGATCAAATAGTCCTGAGGCTTTACTTTAGTAATCAATTCTAATTTTCATAAGTAAATTCCAGTTTGTCTATGACTTCATCTGTCTCTGCTGTGAGTATGCTGCTATCAATCACTTTTAAATCATGTTCATATTAACGTGTTGGCACTATTCTCTTTTTCTAGATTTCTGAACTTTGGCTCATCTCAAGGCTACAGAAAGCTTTCATTACTGCTGATACAGAAGAAATTAGTTGAATATGCATCAGTTCCTTTTTTTTTCTATCTTTGGAATAGAAATTGGAAGGAGGAAGAAACTGAACTGTAAATGTTTTGGATAATGTGCATTTTGTTTATCTGCATAATAACTGTGTTTCCTGAGCCAAAAGCCAGGAGGTAGAACTGAATTCATAATAATAGTAATAAAAAGTGTTTTAGAAAGTCCTGCATTAGCCCTGGGGGCTCTCTTTCCCTTCAGTCTCCCCTCAGATAACTGGTATGGAGGAGAGAGGGAGGGAGAAGATGGCGTTTGCTCACGTGACAGCGCTTTGTCCACCACCTGCTCTCCATTAATCTGTTCCTTTTTGGCTTGGGTTCTGGGAAGTCCTGTTAGCTGCCAGGGCTGCCATATCTGATGCTTCTTCAGCATTTTTCTCTTTTCTACCAGCCGGGCTTCTCGGCCCCACTTGAACCACAAGGTATATGAAGGAAGATGAAGCTCGTACTGGAATTATAATAATTAAAAAAAAAAGCGCAAAACAACCCTTTTAGCTTCTACTGACTTTTATCTAGCATTGCTGCTCTTCTGGGAGCCCGGCTGAAGGACCATCTGCAGGACAGGTGCCATGTTGTACTCAGGTACAATTTCAGTGTAGCCTGGCCAGACTGGTATGTGCAGATCCCTGCCCCATTGTGGGATGCTCTTCTCCAAGAGACTCAAAGATGCCCTAGACAAATGTCTCTCTCTGGAGAGTTGTGTCTTTTCTCTGGAAATAGCTCAGTGCAGGGCTGAACAATGTAGAGCCTTAACACTGTCAGTTATGTAATGTCATAGTGACTGCTGTTTTCTGTGGCTCCGTCTCTTCCCTTGCTTCTTTCTTTAGAGATTTTTTTATTTTTGATGTGGACAGTTTTAAAGGCTTTTAATTGAATTTGTTACAATACTGTTTCTGTTTAATGTTTGGGTTTTTTGCCGCAAGGCATGTGGGAACTTAGCTTCCCCATTAGGAATCGAACCCACACCCCCTGCATTGGAAGGCGAAGTCTTAACCACTGGACCACCAAGGAAGTACCTTTTCTTGCTTTTTTGCGCTGGACTGTGTGTTGTAGCTGCACTGTGTACTGAGGCCCTTTTGTTAATAGGAGTTCGTTAAAATCTTTAATTGCTCCTCTATTTATTGTTTCTGCTTCTGTCATGCCACCCAGATACCTGACATAATAAGTTGGTAGAAACAAGTCAGAACATCTGCCAAATAATTTTAACTAATGAGAGTTTTGAAGACAAGCTGCCCAGTTGAACCTTTTAAGGTGATCAGTAGGGATGCTCTGAACTTTATGAAAGTGAAAGTATTAGTCTCTCAGTCACGTTCAACTCTTTGTGACCCATAGACTGTAGCCCACCAGGCTCCTCTGTCCATGGAATTTTCCAGGCAAGAATACTGAAGTGGGTTGCCATTTCCTCCTCCAGGGGATCTTCCCAACCCAGGGATCTAACCTGGGTCTCCTGCATTGCAGGCAGATTATTTACTGTCTGAGCCACCAGGGAAGCCCAATAAACTTTATAATATGTCTTAATTTTCCTTTCCTTCCCCTCCTTTGTCATCAAACTTTTGAAAGACATGTGATTTAGAATGGTAAGTAGATATTTAATATGAGAATCCTTATTGCTGAGTTACATATCAGACTTCATTTCTTTGGGCTTCGTGTTTGTGAAGCAATAAAGAATTTGGGGGAAAAAATATGAATGGTGTAGAAATCAAAGGTCAAGATCTTGGAGCCATATATGTATCAGTGTCCCCTTGACTTTCTAATCAGTCTGTCCCAAAATTTTAGGGATCTTAGAGGGGTTCATCCCTCTTAGAGTCTGAGGATGTGTTAATCTTAGGGTTCTTCTTTTTTCTGATTTCACCTGACCCATCATTCTCTAACTCCTGCCCTCCAGAATTATTGGATAAGAAGATATGTTTAAGGAAGTTCTTTTTGAATGAAAACCTGTAATAAGCATAGGTCAAAATCGTGCATTTTCTGGAGGAAATATTATTGGAAACAGTGTTTCCTAGAGGATTTCAGTCTTTTCCCCTTCATACTGAATTTGTAAGATTATTACCTTTAACGTTAAGCTCCTACTTAATACCTTCATTTCATTTTTGCACCACTCTTTGGATTTGTTTGTGTTCCACATGGAAATTCCAAGAATCACAAGCCTTAAGTGATTTGAAACTAGAATCTCACCAGTTCAAAATTTGCAAAATACGTTAGTTCGGAGAAAAACGGGCTCCTCTGCTTCTTACATAATTTTCCACATGATATTTTCCGCCAAAAGTTTATCTTATATGACAAGAACGTGGACTCTATTATTGACTGCGGTGGAACAAGATTTGTAAACACTCACACAGGAAGACAGTTGTCCACCCACAAACCTTACTTTCTTTTCAGCATGCCACATGGGTCTAGCCAGTGTAGTGTGTGAGTATCATTTTATGGCCTGTGAAGGTCCCTACCTTCTGTTTCTAGACTGTGTGGGTCTTTTACAAACTGTCCCTCTACTGAGCACATTGCTAGGGCAGCAGAATATCCAAATTGCCAGCTTATCTGACTTCTTGACTAAGCCACACTAGACACTGTTTCGTCCCTTCACTGTTTGGTTCTTCTTTAATTTCTCTCTGAACAACAGAAGTCTCACCACGTATTTCTCAGTGCCTGAAAGGACAACATCTTTTATGAACTTTTTTTCTTTTGCTTTGGTTAGTTCTTTATGTCCAGTTTTTCTGCAAGATAGTACCCAAAATAAGTGAAGAAGAGACTTGAGATATTTTCCTGTTTAGAGTGCTGAACTGTTGAAAATATCCCAAAAATGTTGTGCATTTTGATTAGTGAGAAGGCTCCTTCTCTTGTTCATAAGGGCAATGATGACCTATTCCATGAGCACCTACGTTGAAAAGTAGGGCAGGGCTGGGTGACCTGGATCCACTGCACAGGTCTGGGTCCACTCTAAACTTTAAATATGGTATTTAGTCACTCAGTTGTGTCTGACTCTTGGCGACCCCATGGACTGTAGCCTGCCAGGCTCCTGTGTCCATGGGATTTTTTCAGGCGAGAATACTGGAGTGGGTTGCCATTTTCTCCTCCAAACTTTAAATGTAATATGTCTTAATTTTCTCTTCCTTTCCCTCCTTTATCATCATACTTTTAAATGACCTGTGATATCGAATGGTACTGGATCCATTGTGAAGACCACTGGTAGAAATCATTGCCCTTGTTTGTACTGAGCATCTGTGAGTGTTGACCTGTAAAAAAGAATAAGTAGAAGGCAGAAAGGAAAGCTCAAGCCTGAATGGAAGACAGATAGACCATCGCATTTTCTTTCTTTCCTCTTTAGAAGTCCACCTGGACCCCTGCAGAACGTGGTGTCCCGTCGCAGACTGTCAGACAGTGTGCCCCGTCACAACAAGTGACCCAGGACAGCCTGTGCTGGTGGAGTGCCCTTCCTGCCACCTGAAGTTCTGCTCATGCTGCAAGGATGCTTGGCATGCAGAAGTCTCCTGCAGGGACAGTCAGCCCGGCATCCTGCCAACAGAGCATGGGTAAGGAAGGAAACTTAATCTCTGGGATCATTCACCCGTGTTCTTAGAAATCTGTTGCTTGGAGAAAGAGTCATATTGTGATGAAATGTCTAGGTGAGTTCTTTACCTGCAAGGCTTTCCTGAGAAGTGTCTCAGAATGGGTACATTATTAACTAAGAATCACCAAATAAGCAGGTCTAAAGGGATTTTAGTTAATTACCCCCGAACAACCTTCCTGGTACGGCTAGAGTTAGTCTCTATGAGTTTTGATTTCTCTTTAGGTAGGAGGCTGTGGTCCCCTGGTTCTCTGTATGTCGGAAGTCATAGCTTTTGTCCACAGCCATTTGCTTAGGTACCATGACTGCCTACAATTGATACACCTCATTCTTGCTTGTGAAGAGGTGCGGAAATGATTTTCTTAGCTGACTCAATTGCCAGCTCATGGGGTGTGCCAGTCATATTAAAAGAAACAGCAATAGAAACAACAGCCCTTCAGTGTAGTATGCTGCTAAAATTCATGCTTACTAGAGGAAAAGACGGAGACGCCAATGGCACCCCACTCCAGTACTCTTGCCTGGAGAAACCCAGGGACGGGGGAGCCTGGTGGGCTGCCGTCTATGGGGTCGCACAGAGTCGGACACGACTGACGCGACTTAGCAGCAGCAGCAGCAGAGGAAAAGAGCTTATCTTTCGATATTTTATGCTCTGAAAAAACACAATAATGAGGTTGAGAATTTGCTATGATGAGAAACAATTCATTCTGTACCTTGCAGGACAGAGGGTATTTATGGCAGTGGCAGGGCCCAGAGTGAGAGAACTTTGTGTTTGATCCCTTGCTTTGCTTGAGGCTATGGCTGTTTTGCATCAGCAAGGACAGAAATAACAGTGTTGTCCAGTTAGCTTAATCACTCAGCATCCTTTAAGTATGGAGGGCCATTCTCCAGGAACAGAAATGCTATTTGGTGTGATGGTGTGCTTGAGTCTCAGACCAAACACATCAAGAGGAGAAAAAGAGCTAGCACATGTGGCAGGCATGTGCCCACTTAACCAGTACCTGCTACATTTTCACTGCCACCCAGCAAGGTCTCCAGGAATCACAGGACAATGTAAAGATCTCAGAGGAGAGACAGAGTTCTGACATTGCCACTGGTATCTTTGTGACTTTATGCAAGTCACTCAGCCTCTATGAGTCTGAAAGTGAAAAAGTGAAAGTCACTTGTGTCTGACTCTTTGAGTGGACTATACAGTCCATGGACTTCTCCAAGCCAGAATACTGGAGTGGGTAGCCGTTTCCTTCTCCAGGGGATCTTCCCAACCCAGGGATCGAAGTCTATTACTCTATTAAGAAAAAAGAAAAAGGGAGGAATGAGAATGGTGGCTGTCCCACTGCTTTATAGGGTTATCCTGAGCAAGGAATCCAACCATAGGTTTGACCACACTTGGTGAACCTGATGTCTTCACGTGCTGAGTGGTGGTTTTGATTAATAGTAGCTAAAATGCAGTCCAGGCCTGGCTCACCCAGGCTTCCTCCACCTCAGTTCTACTTATTTTCTCTGCCCCTTGAGCTTGTAAGCCTTGCTGGCCTGTTCATCTATCCGAAGCAAGTCTTTTCAATGATATTGGGCATTGATTTGACAGTATTGATGACTGACTCCCTCCCATCCCCATCCGTTTGTTGTTTGCCCAGATCATTGTATAGATGATCTCTGCCCCCACTGGATCCTGACCTGTCTTTTCCACCGCATGGCAGACTTCTTGTACTTTTTAGTAAGACAGCGTGTGCAGAGAATGAAAGACTAATTTGGCAAAACAATGGATTCAATCAGCTATGGAAAATGCAATTATGTACTTCACTCAAAGCTAAAGATAAATAAATTAAGGTTCTTTGTTTTGAGTTATCTGAACAAGGAATAATCTGCATCGTGCCTATTTTTACCCACACCCTGTTCCTGGGACATAAAGTTAAGTACAGACAGCAACGAGTTCACTCCCTACCTATCAGGAGCCCTGGGAATTCAGTGGATGACCACAGGGTTGAGTCTAGAAGAGCATCATTCAGCTGTTTATTTATATTCAGCCCATTTTACCCATAGCTCTGGTTGGTGGTATACATCTTGTGGTCCTTGAATTAAAAAAAAAAAAATCACTCAGCATTCTTGATCCTTACCTCATAATTTCTCATTCATTTCTTTCCTAGGACCCTCTTCGGGACAGAGGCAGAAGCCCCCATTAAGCAGTGCCCAGTGTGCCGGGTTTATATTGAGCGCAACGAAGGCTGTGCTCAGATGATGTGTAAGAACTGCAAACACACATTTTGCTGGTACTGCCTTCAGAACCTGGACGTAAGTGCAGCCCAGAAGAGGCTCCCCGTGTATCCTCCTCCATCCTGTGTCTATGCGACAGCCCGTATCTGATGGGCCTTCCTTTTAAAATATTGAGCCTGTTTTTCTTTTTCCTGCCAAAGAAATTTATTTTTTCTTAATGAGACATCCTGGGCCTGCTGCTTCACATACCTCTCTTTGATTACTTTTAAGTGTGTCATCTTACGTTTAAAGCCAAGCTTTTGTTTTAGGGACGTTTCCTGCTTTGGGGGCATTGTCTCATTCTGTTGTATAAAGGATTATTAGTGTAGTAGTTTGATTTTGCCCTTGTAACCAGTTACCACAGGCTTGTGGCTTAGAGCAACACGAATGTGTTATTAGTTCTGTCCACTGGTAGTCTGACATGGGTCTCCCTGTGTTAAAATCAAGTTGTCCTTGGGACTGTGTTCTTTCTGGTGACTCTTGGAGAGGATCTATTTCTTTGCCTATTTTAGCTTCTAGAGGCTGCCTACATTCCTTGGCTGTGGCCCCTTTTTCCATCTTTAGAGGCGATAGCATCACATCTTTATGGGCCTTCTTCCATAGTTTTAGCTTCCAGAGCCATTCCCTCTGACAACAGCTGAGAAAATGTCTCTGCCTTTAAGGACCCATGTAATTAGATTGTGCCTTTCTGGCTAACAAGGGCTAATTCCCTCCCCCCCAACACCCCCCTGTCTCAAGGTCTTTAATCACACTTGCAAAATCTCTTCGGCCATGTAAGGTAACACATTCACGTGTTTTGGGGAATAGGCCATTGGCATCTTTAGGGGAGATCCCCTGAGTAGGAAATGGCAACCCACTCCAGTGTTCTTGCCTGGAAAACTCCATGGCTAGAAGGGCCTGGTGAGCTACACTCCACAGGGTTGCAAAGAACATGAACTGAGCAACTGAGCACAGCACAGCACATCTTTAGGGGAGCAGTTATTCTGCCTATCCCAATTAGATTGCTTTTTTCTTCTTTAATTTAAGGAGAACAGCCATTTAGATTGGTGGTATCTCTTAATTACTGTGTCATTCATTAGTGTGACAGCAAGATTGTTACTGCTTTCTCAGAGTTCCTTTCCCACATAAGGGATCTGGTCTAATTATTCTTTTCCCCCCGCTGTTTGTGAGGTATGTCTTCTAAAGTTCAGGTGCAGTTCCATTCAGTCCAGTGGTGAGGCTAATGGTAACCTCAGAGTTAAAAGGTAATGTGAAGAATTGGTGAGAATTCTATTGTTTTCAATTCTAGTGTTTTACAGTTTGCAGTGACATATTCCCTTTAGATATTCCCTATTTTGGCAGTTTGTTTGTAGTTATTCCCTATTTTGGCAACTTGGACCTTTAAACTATGTTCGTATCGTGTAAGCCCTCAGTCATGGTTGGATGGGTAGCTATTCTTTTCGCAATTTTTTGTTTTAATTGCGTGAAAGTACTGAAAATAAGATAAGTTATTTAGGCTGACATCTATGAATAAGAATCTTAATCAGCTTGATGTCAGGGTTTCAGGAAGGCATATGCACTGGGGAGGAGAAATTTGACCTTTTAGACTCTAGAATCTCCATGACTCAGGTTGACAGACAGGTGTTCATTCTATTAAAAAATGTGATTTATTATAACCCCTTGAATTACAATTAAGTTTGAATTACAATAATGTTTGATATTTGAGACGTGTCCTAATTCCAGATGAGTGATACTCTGGATGAGGGTATGACTCATGATTGTGTACCCCTCATACTAGACAGATGAAACGAATCCCTTTTTTTTCCCCTTCAGATTTAACCAGTAAATTAATAGGATTCACATCCACAAGGAGGTTGAGCCCATGAGGTTCTCTTTAGGAGGCAGGAGCCTGGGGGAATAAATATGTGTGCCAGATCACTCCATCCTTTGGCTGGAATGTGTGTTGGGTATGGTGTTGCAAAGGGCACAGTGTTCCGTCCCTTGTACTGTCCTGGTACACGAGGTGAAGTGGTACAGACATGAGATTGCTAGATACACAGCATCTTCTTCTGGTCATTATATTTTGAGGGCTCATTTTCTTGGATTTTAGCCAGGGACCATTGGCTTGTGGGTCATGATGGTTTTCTACAGACAAGTGTTCCATGTCAGATGATGGTGTTGGTCTTTGTTTATAGGGAAGTTTTAGAGCATCGATCTAGGGGAAGAGGGATTGTCCGCAAGCCAAGCCTGCGACTGACACCAAAAAGAGGGATTTTGAGTTTTGCTGTGGGAAGTTGGGTTTGTTCCTGCCTTGATTCTCATCTCCACTGCTTCGGAGGATGAGATAGTCTTCATCCTCTGCTTTGGGATCCTCAGAGACTTGTCCCCTTTGGTTCTAACTTCTCTCTCCTGTGACTTCAGCTTCCATTCCCTGCTCTCTAACCTAGCCATGGATTCAATTCTGTCCCATTTAAAAACAAGTCACACTTTTCTCAAGCCCGCATCTTTCCCTTGCTGCCGTTCTGTTTTTCTCCTTCCTTAAAAAGCCAAGCCTCCAAAGAGCATAATCACCTCTAGCTGTTGACACCCCAGTCATTGCAGTGACTCAGATAGCCTCCTGGTCACCACCCTGACTGTGTTCTCTCAAGGCTTTGAGAGATTCCTTTTGGGTAAAATCCAGTGGATACTTTAGTCCTCACCTTACCTGGATTCTCCGCTGCCTTTGACACCTTAATCACCTTCGTTCCAGTGAGACCATCTCCTCTGATTTCCTTTCTTTGTTTCTGGCCACGGCTCAATTTCCTTTCCAGGTTCTCCCTTGGTCTACTCTTTTGTTTTCTCCCAAATTCATGTAGAATAGTCACTTTATGAGTCAAAGTTATCCAGAGAGACAGAACCAATAGAATAGATATGTGGGTGGGTAGATAGATTGATTCTTCGGGATTTAGCATATGGTATTTTTTCACATGGTAAAAGAGGCTGAGAAGTCCCATGAGCAGCTGTCTGTGAGCTGGTTGACACAGGAAAACCAGTGGTGTCCTTCAAAGCTCAGAGAGCCAGAGAACAATGTTGTATATTCCAGTTCAAGTCTGAATGCCTGAGAAAGAGAAGTGCCAAGGGCAGGAGAAGATCAGTATTCCAGCTGAAGTGGTCAGGGAGACAGGAATTCCCCTTGGCCTGCTCTTAAATGTGTGTGTTCTATACCCTCTCCCTGGATAATCTCATCTATTTCTGTGGAGTCTTCGGCCCAAGGACACTGCTTCCCCAGTCTTCTTCCCAGAATCCAGATCTGTGTAATCAGTTGCCTTTTGAACAGCACTGCTTGCATGTCTCAAGTTCAACACGTCCCAACTGTGGCCATCATCTTCCCAACAAAATCCTTCTCCATGTTGTCACTTCCCTCAACAAAGTCACTGCCTCCTACTCCCTGCTTCTCCCCCATCTGGGATTTCTTCTCCCTGTTTCCCTGGCCAGTTAGTTACCTACATAATTCTGCATGACTGTATTTACTTCTTGTCTGTCTCAGCCGCTGGCATGTTATCTCAGCTGGTTTACGGCAGAGCCTTTTAGCTGTCTCATTCAAGGTCCTTTCGTTCCATACTGAGCTTCTACTAGAGTTACCTTTCAAAGATAATCAGTCGGGTTGTTAATCTTGTCTAGAATCAATAAAGAGTCTTAGGGACTATAATCTGTTTTCACATAATGATTTATAAAACAACTGAGTATCATCTAAGAATTGTCACTCGGGAGTTCTTAGAGGCCATTAATTTTATCCGCTGAGGTGATTTGATGGAGTTAGTACCCATCTCTCGATTCAAAAACTGTGTTTACCAAAACCTTTCTCTTTGTTTTTCAGAATGATATTTTCCTCAGACACTATGACAAAGGGCCGTGTAGGAATAAGCTTGGCCACTCAAGAGCCTCAGTGATGTGGAACCGAACACAGGTACCCTGACCTTAAAAGGATCACAAGAGAAGCCAGACTGAATGGGTTGAAAAGCCCACCCTCTCACTTTCCCCCTCTGTTCCCTTCTTACTCATCCCTGCCTGAGAGGTTCTGGGGAACTTCTGGGCATGAAGTTAATGAGCCCAGTCTCCTAGAGGAGAAGTGGAGAGTCAGGGTGACAGAGCAGACGAGAATCAGATTGGCCAAGAAACTAGTTCATTCAGGTTTTTCTGTAATACGTTATGGAAAAAACCCCAGCAGAATAAAGGCAAAGGCGAATGTGCGTTCTTCCTGAAAAAACTGGTAGAGTGAATTCCCTAGAGCTCTTTGAGGCATGTTTGCTGTGAAAGGCAGAGGTCTTAAAATCCCATGAGCTGTGTTGGGGCTTGGAACCCTGTGTACATACTGTTGTGTGTTTACGTGGCAGGTTCAAAGGGAGTCCTGATTTATTTTTAAGAGTTTTTCATGTTCCTTTTGAGGGAGTTGGTGTTTGTAGCCTAGTAACCATTATTAACATCCCTCTGAGGATGTTAACATTTCCTCTGAGATTGTTGAGGAAACAAGTAGAGAGGCGGCCAACACCAACAGTTCGTGATCCCACTGAGCTTGTGCCAGATCCTCAGTTAGCATTTGGTTTGTCCTTGGTGTCTCCCTGGTTTATATCCAGTTCAGACCATTGCTGGGCACTGGGTGGAAGGTCTCATAATTGTAACTGCTTCACGTGCCTGAGACGGTGTCTTAGTTCAAGCCGCTGTAACAAATGACCATAGAATGCAAGACTCAAACCACAGATTTATTTCTCACAGTTATGAAGACTGAAAGTCTGAGATTCAGGTGCCAGAGTTGTTGGGTTCTGGTGAGGACACTCTTTGTGGCTGATAGATGGCATTCTTCTCGCTGTGTCCTCATGTGGCAGAGAGTGTAGAAGCAACCAGCTCACTTGTGTGTCTTCTCATAAGGGTGCTAATCCCATCATGAGGACTCCACCCTCATGTCCTAATTACTTACCAAGGTTCCCATTTCCACACATCGTTCTCCTCTTAGGGATTAGAGTTTCAATCTATGAAATTTTGGCAAGGGGCAAGAACAGTCCACAGTTGATGGTGGAGTATATACGTAGAAAGACTGAAGTGCTGAAATAGGCTTTTCTTCTACATTTCCAGGTGGTCGGGATTCTTGTGGGGTTGGGCATCATCGCCTTGGTGACTTCGCCCTTGCTGCTTCTGGCTTCCCCGTGCATCATCTGTTGTGTCTGCAAGTCCTGCCGGGGCAAGAAGAAAAAGCATGACCCATCCACAACCTAAAGATCTCAGTTTGTGTCCATGTGCCACAGATGTCTGGGTTATACAAGACTGCAGTTATGCAAGACTCCACTTAATGAACTCACCTCCTCCTCCCTGCCAAACTTTGGAAGTGCCTCTGTGTCCAGACTTTGAACTCACCTGCCCATCTTTGGCATCCATAAAGGCCAAGCACTCATGCGTGTGTTCCTGTGTAAAGAGAACCCTGGTTCAACAGTCCAGACTGTGTCTGTGGAGTGTGTTGAGAAGCGCTGGGTTGATAAGGAGAAACTAACACATCATCATGTTATCGTTCAAAAGCTTCCCCAGTGGACTGTTCATCTTCCAACCAAATCCATGGAGCCTGAATGAACACTCGGTATAATAAATGTGCTGCCAACCATGACGACACACTCTCACTGAGAAGCCAGAGTCCTGGGTTGATTTGACCATCTCAAGAAGCATGAGGAAAACCTCCTGTAGGAGGGGAAGAATAAGACTGTTTAAGGGGAAATTCTTGTAAGAATTGTTATTCTTATAAGAATTATAAGAGGGCTGCTTATCTTGGGAGTTGATATGGTGGTTCTGCCAGTTACTGGGCGTACTGATTTCGCCAGTGAGTTGGCAGAAACACAATAGGTTTCTCCTGTGTGATCTCAGCTTCAAGCTGGAGAGACTGCTGTGCCAAGGGAGTTGTCCCTTCCCAGGAAAAGGGCTGCAGCAGGTGAAACCATCTAGTCTAATTTAGCATCTCTCCCCTGGGTGATCAACTTTTCCTCTAGCCAGTAGCGGTGGTCTACAGGATTGTTTAATATGAAGTTTGGGTAAAGTGGCAGAGATTCAAAATCGTCATCATAGGTATCAGGGACCTCTCTTGAGCTCTCTGTCCATGTGCCCAACAGATTTAGAATTGGACCTACAAGTAACACACCAAGAGTGAATATTAAAGTCATAGATAAATCCCAAATCTATGTAACTTGCCGCTTAACTAAAGTTTGAATCCATTGGGCATGAATGGATATCTCCAATAGTACACACAAAATATGTGTTTACTTGAAACCCATTCTGTCTTCTGGGACTAATATGGTTTATTATAAATCAACCTAATTTCTTTTGCATATTATATATGTAAATTTTGGTTACAAGTGCATTAAGTTACCCAAAGGTTTTGACTCATAACTCTTAAAGCAGTACTCAGTACAATGTGCCATGTCGGTTTGTAAAACACAGATTGATAATCAAATTATTTATGTATTTTCGAACACAGTTCAGAGCAGGCCTCTTCCCAGCAAAGTTTTGCTCTTTCAGCATCTGTTTGGGTGATCTAAGTAGCTTTTGTATGTATGGGGCACTGATACAATAACAAAAAATATCTGAGAAATAAAATGTCAATGCTTTCTGTATCTTTAACACTGTGTTTGTATCACCTCATGGTGGCTTATTTTTCCCATTGTACCATCAGTCAGATTTTGAATAAACGAGTTTTGAAAAGACAGTACCTCTTACTGTAATTGCCATTAGCAAAGTAGCCTGGTACTTCATGAGAACCGTATTAAATACTAGTAGAGGGCTCTTTCTGAAGCTCGGAGTACCACATCAGGACCTAGGATATTTTCTGAGGTCACTGGATAACTAGACTATTGTCTTGCTGCTACCCCTGACCTGTTATTAAAGAATGATGCTTTGCCTGTGTAATGGATTGTAGTCTAAGCGGGGATGTGTATATTAAGGGACTTGAATTCACAAGTGCATATTGATATCTGATGTATGTACAATACATCTGTTGGTTGTATACATTTTTATTTACGGTTTGTATAGAACATAAATGAGAACTCTGGGAAAAATTTGAATGGCAGCCCACCCCAAACTATTTTTAATCATTCATTAGAGATTTCTCAATAGTGTCTTTATTTTCCTTTGAAACTATAAATACTTCAGAAAAAAAATCAGTATCTTCTATCACTGTGTTTCGTACTAGTATAAATGGACATAGATTTGAATACTTGTCTTTGTCTTACACTGCCTCATTATAGTACAGGGCATTTACAACTGCTCAGGGGATCACAGGGACTCAACTGAAATTGAATTTTTGTATCAAGAATGTCAGTCATGGGAATGTATTCCCCCACGTTAATATACTCTCCAAGCTTGGATCCACAGAGACTCTTTAAACAGGGGCTGATTTCACGTAACCTAAAGTGCTACGATATCAGAAGCAGAGCTCTGGAATTTGAAGAAAAGGAGGAAGAAAGCTTTAATGCTGTTTCCTTGGCAAATTGAAGGAATATGTCTTCTCACACAAATACTATGAAAGAATTAGCTTACTTTTATGTGGGGAGTGGGGAGTGTTTGTCCAATAGGTTTGGAATAACTGGATTTAAGTTTTTAAATGTTGAAAAGTGCCTGAAAATTGGTGACTTCTTTAAATCACTCAGCGGTTTGGCTTGTGTGAGATGGTCGGAATCAACAGGAATGGGTTGGTTGGTTAACCCAAATATATCTCTGGTGCATCAGAGGGCAAGCTGCAAGCCAGTCTAGGCGTTGTGTTTATAATGGGGAAAGCTGACAACTTTGATAACAGACTGATGCTTTCATTTTGTATAACTGGCCAGAGAAAGGGTTGAACCTTGTCTCCTTCCTGTTTGTCAGCTCTGTCCTTTCCTAGTGATTCTCTGTCCTAGGAAGAAATATGGGTCTATTTAATGATATTTAGATGTCGTGGCAAAAATCTCTTTGTGTTTGGGGTAGTGTAGTCCATTTGAAACAAATTCAAAAAATCCTTCACTGCATTGTCATCTGGAAGGAATAACTCAGCATCCAGATGAGGTAGGGAGGTGAAGAAGAAAACCATATGGAAGCAAATTTTAGAAGCTTAGGCATCCTGTTTGTTCATGCCATGAATGTTTACTCCTGACTTGAAATCTCTAGTTTGAAAGAGGCCTTTGAAAAAACAAACAATTCACAGTATAAATTTTCTTGTAGCCGGCATCACAAAAATCTTACCTGTTCAGGTTTGAAAATCTATGTTGGTTTGAATGTTAATCACTGTTTCTTAGAACCCCAAATTGTCTCTTAAAAAGTGTATAGAATCTAAATCTGTATTACTTTAGCCTTCCCTACACAGTGCTTCTAAAAAAACTGTCTGTTCATGAACAGATACCTTCATGTATATAGAATATGTGTATATGTGTGGATTGAACGAGTTTCAGAATGCCTTAGATGAATGACATTTTATAAAACTGTTACAGTGGATATCTATAGGCTATTAAATCTCTGTTGATTCATGATCCAGAAAGTTTTGTTCTGTATTTAAGAAACTGCTGTTGTGTTACATTTTTCCAAGTATTTGAAAGGAAAACACCTGGCCTCTCTGGCCCCAATAAATGTGGAGCAGGAAATCAAGTGTGTTATGTTTTGTTATGGTGCGTAGTTCTAGACACGTTCAGTTTTATCGTGAAGGAGCCAAGTGGGTCACTATTAAATCTCAAGTTTGGAATTCCAAAAAGTAACTTCTGTAATACCACACGCAGACGTAACTCTTGCTACCTTGTTTCTGAAAAGAAGAGCAAGTGTGATGCCTTCACTCATTGCAGACTTTCTATTTTATTGGAGGAAAATTGCTTTACAATATTGTGTTGGCCTCTGCCATAGTGAAAGTGAAAGTCGCTCAGTCGTATCTGACTCTTTGTGACCCCATGGACTGTGTCCATGGAATTCTCCAGGCCAGAATACTGCAGTGGGTAGCCATTCCCTTCTCTAGGGGATCTTCCCAACCCAGAGATCGAACCCTGGTCTCCCACATTGCGGGTGGATTCTTTACCAGCTGAGCCACAAGGGAAGCCCAAGAATACTAGAGTGGGTAGCCTATCCCTTCTCCAGGGGATCTTCCTGACCCAGGAATCAAAGCGGGGTCTCCTGCATTGGAGGCAGATCCTTTACCAGCTGAGCTATGAGGGAAGCCTCTGCCATACATCAACATAAATCAGCCACAGGTATACATATGTCCCCTCTCTCCTTCCCGAGCCCCTCTCCCATCTCCTACCCCATTCCACTCTTCTAGGTTGTCACAGAGCACTGGGTGGAGCTCCCTGTGTCACACAACAAATTCCCACTAGCTATCTGTTTTAAATATGATAACGTATATGTTTCCATACTTTCTCTCAATTCATCCCACTCCTTCCCTCACTGTGTTCACGAGTCTGTTTTCTATGTCTGCGATTCCTGTTGCAGACTTTCTTGTGTGTGTGATATTCCACACTGCCAATGCACAGGCACAGATCACTATCCAGAAAAAACCCAAAATAATTTAGGTCTTTGATCATCCTGATAAAAAATGCTGCCAGGCATCAGAGCTATTAGTTCTGTTAAATTTGTGCTGGGCTCTGTGCTCTTTTTCTAACCTTTTAAAAGTCTGTTAGAAGAATGTATTTCCTTGTTATAATTTTTTAAAGAAAGGATTTACATGTGGAGGGTTAACTTCAGGTCATTTCCATTTGATTAGTATTCAAGGCAGGACCAGCCTGAAGTTGAGTTCCAGAAGTTGGTTAACAACTAGAACTTGTGTGCCTGCAAAACTGGAAGCTCACATTCCTATACTTGTGTTGATGCCTTTTTATTGAATGTTATTTGCTTCTCATACAATATCTGAGTTGGTAAAGGATCCATCTGCCAATGCAGGAGATGCAAGAGACATGGGTTCAATCCCTGTGTTGGGAAGATCCCCTGGAGTAGGAAAGAGGAGCCTGGTGGGCTATAGTCCACAGGATCACAAAGAATCGGACATAACTGAGTGACTGAGCACATACACACACACACACACACACGATACCTGAGTACAGAGGTTTACAATTGACTTATAATTCAAATTTCATTTTCTAAACATTCAGCTTGGAGGAAGTCAATAAGATCACTTAAGAACACTTTTGGGTTATGATTTCTTAATTTGCTTAATTGTTTCCTAAAATGTGAACATTATTTCATTTTTAAAATGTGCTTATTGTTTGTTGAAGTTGAATTTGCATTCCCAAAGAATTATTGAATGAACCCTTTTTTTTACAGCAGTGATTTTAATTAATCCCCTAACCAGCAAATTCACTGCAATGTAAATGATGAATCGAGTGAGTTAGGAGGAGAATTATAATTAGGTTTTCCTGTAATTCAATTATTTTCATTTGTTAGATAATCTAGTTTTTTAGACCCTAAAGATAGCATCCAGTTCTACATTATGAGAAAAAAATTAATTTCTTTGAATAATTTAATAGCAATTATGGTATGTTTTATTTTTATATTTTTGTATATGCTTTCTAAAGAACTTTTGAGAACAGTATTCTGAAATAAATGGAGCAGATATTGAATCTACTTCATAGAGAAAGCAACGGTTTTGTGTACACGTCCTGCCAGGGGTCATACTATTGATAAGTGGCAGTTAGAATGCCAGAGGAGTTCCCTGGTGGCCTAGTGGTTAGGATCCTGGGCTTTCACTGCTGTAGTCTGGGTTCAATCCCTGGTTGGGGAACTGAGATCCTGTAAGTAGTGTGACCAAAAAAAAAAAAAAAAAAGAATGGCAGACGCCTTGGAAGTACTTTAGTGTTCCTTTATCAGTTGGTAATTCTGAGCTTGCACTTACTCTGAAGTCTGTGAGTCCCAAGAGCATGTCCTCTTCTTCCAATTATCTGATTCAGTGGAATTTACTATTAAAGAGGATTTATTAGAGTCTGTGTTTTGGTGTGTCTGACAGCATACCTAGGGCAAAGGGCCACCCCCTGAGATCAACCCATCACTCCTTGGGGTTCAATGAGAGGAGAAGAGCAGGAGACAGGAAGCAGATGGTGATTCCTTAGAGAAAGAATGCAATGGCATGTATCTGACTTGCTAATATTGGAACCAGAATTATAGCTGGGTCCATGTGCTTATTCCCAAAGCCAAAGTGTTTACCTCTTCCCCACAAATACGAGGTACATTGTCATCAGTTCCTTTTAATGTTTACAGTCAAGACTCAAAAGTGATTAAGTCAGATCCAGATCTTTCCCTGTTAACATTATTAACTTGTACTCTAAAGTGGATTTGTAGCCTAGCATTAAATAAATCAATCGATGGGCAGTTTCAAAAGCAAGAAAAGGAGCTCTAAAGAAATTAATGAATTTCAGAGCTATGTAAAGAAGTGCTTTGAATTTCATTTTCTGCATAAAGTTTGTCTTTCAGTTTTGTCAATTTTCCTTTTTTATGTGTATTAAAACTAGAATTCAGGCTTTTGATGAGAAGCAGATTAAGTCTAATGTTAGCCATTTTATCTTGTGGTTCCCTAGTGACCTGGCATGATGTGAGGGGGTATATTTTCTTTTGAGGGGAGTGGATGGGTGGTTGACATTTATGCTATTGAACATATTTAAATAAAATGAACATGAAGATTTTCTCGAGGTGAGTTTTGAGACTTTTGATTATTCATCAGCCCTGGCTGAATTTTTTTGAAGTCAAGCCAGTTTGTTTAACTAAAAGCAAACAAGTCCAGAAATCCACAAACTGCTCCACGTGGTGTGTTCCAAATTCTAGCCTGGTCCTAGGACTTATGCACCACAAGGGCACGTGAACAAAGTTGGGAGAGGGTTGATCAATGTGTGTCACCCGGGGCATAGAACCCGCAGGCAACAGCATCTGACCTCCCTGCTCTCCGCCAGTTCTGGCAGTGTGGGGCTGGGACAGACACCTGCCTTGTCCTTAGTGGCTTCAGTTCCAGTCTGGCTTCGCTCTTGACCGGTGGTGTGATGCGGGGCCAAGCGCTGATCACATGGTGTCATTTCATCCATCTTAGCTCATTCTTCGGAGGATAGGTTGAGATCACGAATGTCAAAGTGCTTCTAAGTGTTCTTTGTTAGGAGGGGGAGAGGAGGGAGCCAGGGTACAGTGTGTTCTGTGGCTCTGAGTTTGAGTGACAAGTTTGCAGCCAGACACTTTCCAAAGGTGAAAAGAATTGGGATGCTGCTGCTGTCGCTTCAGTCACACTGACTCTGCAACCCCACAGACTGTAAACTGCCAGGCTCCTCCGTCCATGGGATTCTCCAGGCAAGAATACTGGAGTGGGTTGCCATGCCCTCCTCCAGGGGATCGTCCCAACCCAGAGATCGAACCTGCAACTCTTATGTCTCCTGCATTGGCAGCAAGGTTCTTTACCACTAGCACCACCATGTTCCAAAGGAGAAAAGAACTTGGAGGGGGTTCCCCAAAATATATTTCAAGCTCGTGAATGTGTGTTAGGGAGGAACGACTTCCTCAGGAAACGTTATCTTTTTAGATTTAAAAAAATTCCTTCTTGTTGAATTTTCCCAAATAGTTCACAAGCATTTAGCTGATTTTGTTCTCAATTAGAATGGGAGATGCAGAGAGAAAAATGCAGAGTCCGCATCTGCACAATGAATCTTTTTCTGGGGAGTGGTTTATGGTAAAAACTTGCATTTACAACATGCCTCATGGTGGGCAAAGTACTTTCAAACACATTTCCCTTGACTCTTCATGCTACTCTAGGAAGTAAATATTAATATGCCCCTCCTCCGATTTATAGATGGGAGCAGACTCAGGGGCTGCTTATGGCATAAGCTTATAAAGTGGGTTGGCGGCAAAACTAGAATTTGAATCCACACTTTGCATGAGCCAGCCCAGGGCATCTTAGCATTATTTTGATTTTCAAAATCGTGGCTTAAAGCAACACATTCATTAATCTCAGTTTCTGTACATCAGAAATCTGGCATGATGTAGTTGGTTCCCTGCTGCAGCTCTCACTGGGCTTCAAGAACAAGGTGTTGGCCAGGAGTGTTTTCATCTGGGGCTCAGGGTTCTCTTCCAAGCTCACTGGTTGTTGGCAGAATCCAGTTCCTTTTCCCCTTCCGTGTGGTGCCCTCTGTCTTCAAGTCACATCGAGTCCTTCCCATAATTCAGATCTCTTTGACATCTTCTTCAGCTGCATCTTTCTGACTTCCATACTTGTAGTTTTTCAAGTGGTCAATAGTGGTCGCATTGTAATTTTCAATAGGAAATTTAACTTTTTGCTATTGTTTCCCTGTCCTGTGAAGCCAAGCAGTTTGCAGATATGATAGCATCAGCTAGAAGAAACCACAAACTCAGGGGAGAGTTAAGAGCAATTATCTAGCTTCCTGAAGGGGAACTATTGCTCTGAAGTTTCAGTTAAGCCTGGCATGGTCAAGGTGTTAACTGTAACCTCGCTTCTGGCTGGCGTCCTGGGAAAGTCTGCTTGGTCTTTACATGAAGCAGATTTTTCCACTTGGGCTTGAAAGAAAACCTGATCTCATCTTTCTAAACAAACCTTCAGAAAGTTTAGGATTGGACTGGATCTTGTGTTGGATTCAGGAAGGACAATTCCTTTCAAGAGCTGGCTTGAAGAACAGGAGGGTGATTCCACCCAAGTCAGATGAATAAAGACTGGATTTCATTTAACCAGCTGTTGAAGTCAAGGTCACCACCTCTTCCCTTTTCCCACACCAATACAGGAATACAGACTGACCAGATGCTTTAGATGTTTTAAAGTAGAAAAAAAA